>OX457124.1:3910475-5276309 GCA_949752895.1 Dendrolimus pini
CTGATATAAGAAAAGCACGTGAAGCCAGGCTGCCGACGCGCCTGCCGTCTTCAGGCTAGCTGCCCACGCCGTTACCAGGCGTTACAGCTAAGCAAATACTTTTAATAACTAAATTCATGTTAACGGAACCGTCGTACCATCTTTGATTAATTTACTTCAGATCTATCAAATATATTATCAACTTTTCGTAACCAACCTTTATTAAATACAGTCTGACGCCTCTACAACCCCACTACTTGTGAACTATGTTTTTAAAGTCTCAAACTGCTCTGTTATAAATACTCTTCATATTTAATCTATTGTAGTCCGTCGTGACTTATGTGCCACGGTCTCTTTTTTAATAACCATTTTAACCATATAAATAAATGATTACCAGTGATTCCTTTGTTTCATTTATAAGCACCGAATCACCAGGTAACAATGGCGCCCAAATTCGTGGTTTAAAATAGATAATTTGTAAAGGCATTTTTGCACCCCTTACAATAGGAGGCAAAAACATAAAGACTGTTTTTAAGAAAGGTTAGGAGATAAAATATTACTTTGTATTGTGTAATACTTCACAGTTAAGCAAAAGCATTTAATATACAATTGCAATTTCATACCAAAATACCTTCATATAATTAAATAGTAATAAATTCTTTGTAATACTCGAGCAATTCTCAAGCAATTATACCAGTAAATTCAATATTTTAATGACTTCTAACATTTCATAAAAAGCAATTTGTTTTACTTTAAAGTATCAACTTAAAATCTCTTGTTTCTGAAATAAATTCATAGGATTTGCTATGAAATTGTAATATTCAATTGTGTTTCTGTATTCATAGATACCTACATATCTTAAGATTTATATTTTAATGATAGTGCTAAAAATTAATATCAGCTACACAAGCAGGTAGCCATTTTATAACATTTTTATAATACAATTTTATCATTTAAGGAGGCTTATATTACATTAAATTTTGATTGTTTTTTTTAACAAAAAATAAGGCAAATGTCCTATTGTAGCAGGCATAGCGATAAATATAGCTTTGCTTGAAAATTTTTAAAAGTTAATTTTATAACTTTCTTTATAGAGCTTAAATCTCTACTTTTATCTGTACATAAATAAGGGCGTGTTCAGACTGAATTTAATTTTTTTGAAAAAAAAAATATTTTTTTTTCAAAATTTTTTTTTACAACTTTTTCTTATTCTTCAATTAGTTTTTACGCGTTGTTGTCTTTGTTATAGTCACATACTCAAACGTTAATTATGGAACGACCAATTATTTACAATTTACTAAGAAAAGATGAATTGATTTACGAAGTCCTAGTTCGCGAGGCAAAACCATTACCTACCGTGACTGAACTTCGTGTACAAGTTAGACAACTTGTTAAGGACATCCCGGCGGATGAAATCCTTGAAACAGACTTAGATTCCGTGGAAGAACTAAATACTATACAAACCAAATTAATAGAAATAAAAGATTTTTTCAAAGATCATCAACCACAGTATAAATCCTTAAACCGTATTCGTGCAATATCACACCATCTTTTCCATAGACTTAGCCGAATAGATGGGAGTGTCAACCAAAATTTATATTCAACATTACACTCAGAGTTAAACTCTTATTTAAATAAAATAGATAACTTATATTATTCTTTTAAAGAATCCTTTGAAAATATACAGGAAGCACCGGAACCAAAATCTTCATTTCAAAAAATTAACTTATGTCAAGAAAATCATAACCTATCAGTGGTGAAATTAAATCTTAAATTCGATGGAAATATCTGTATCCATTCTTTTTTACAACGCCTTGAAGAGTTGTGTGAATCCAGGGGGATCTCCAACTCTCAACTTTTTAACTCTTCAATAGAACTTTTTACAGACAAAGCTCTGATATGGTTTCGTAGCATAAGACCTACATTATCCAATTGGGAATCGTTAAAATTAGGCCTTATTTCCGAATTTTCGCCTATCGACTATAATGATAAATTATTAGCAGAAATCCAACGTAGAACTCAGGGTTCTAGTGAATCTTCTACAGCATTCATATCGATAATGATAAACTATTTTTCGCGCCTCACGCAACCATTAAACGAACAAAGTCAAATAAATATTATAAGAAAAAATTTACGACCGGAAATACAAATGCCACTATCTCTTTATGACTTCACAACAATCAATGAATTGCGAAGTAAATGTAAACTATTAGACCATACACGCGATCGTACGGCAAATTTTATCGAACCACCTAAAATGTCTTCACAACTTGTAGCTCCTGACTTAGGATACAAAGGTTGTACAAACAAACAAAACCAAGTTAATACTATAACAAACATTAAACAAAAACCTAAAGGTTTTTCTCAAAACTCGTGTAACTCAACAGAAGTATCACACAATAAATCCCAAAATCAAAACAATAATTTAAATCGAAATTTTCAAAACCAGAATTATAAAAACTTTCCGTCAACAAATAGACATAATAGCAATTTTAAAAATAACGAAGGCAATATTCCACAAAATAACTATCCAAATCATAGAAACTTTAATTCAAATTATGTATACTTTCCTAAACAAAACGTCACATCAAGAAATAATTACCAAACTAATAATAATAATTTTGTACGTTGCGAACGCTGCAACGATATTGGTCATAACTACCAAAGTTGTAACAAAATATTTTGTTATGGTTGTGGCCGTATAAATACTAAGAAACCTGATTGTCCAATTTGTACTAAACCAAAAATTCCTAGAACTAATTCAAAAAACTAGCAAGCTCGAACCGGATGCACCGATATTTTTATAATTCTTCTAATACCCACGCTTCGGTTCGTAAACATTATACTAACTATAAAAATAATAAATCACGCAACATACAATGCAATGTTTATTGCAGACGTTGTGGTCAATTTGGTCATTTTAATAAACAATGTCCAAATATTTTTTGCTACAATTGTGGATTACCAAATACAATCAGACCAAACTGTCCCAATTGCCAGTCACATCAAGAGAGTCAAAAATACTTTACTACATTTAAAAATAAACGTAATTTAAATAACAGAAATAAACATACAAATACAAGGTATACCAGGAACAAGGAAGATAGTTCCAAAATAAGAAATACAAATAAAATATCGACGATTAAATCTAAAACCAATGATGAAAGACCTTATTTAAATTTTTCAGTTTACGGAAAAACCTATTACGGATTATTAGATTCCGGATCCTCAATTTCAATTCTAAATAAAGAGGTAGAAAATAAATTTATAAAGCAAGGTATAACACTTCAATGCTGCGACGACATTAAAACTATTGCAACGGCTAATAATTCCCGTGCAACGGTAAAAGGCTATTTTTTACTACCTGTAACTTTAAAGAATGAATCTAGAGTAATAAAATTTTATGTTATACCATCCATCTCAACTCAATTTATTTTAGGTGTAGACTTTTGGAAGTCATTCAATATAGCTCCCGAGTTGTTCGATACCTTACCTTTAGTTAATAAAATAGATATTCCCATTTCAGTTAATGAAGTAAAATACATCCATCCTTATGATGATCTGTCACCAGAAGAACAAGTTCAGGCGCAGACCATCATAAAACAGTTTGAAAATATCAGCTCAGAAAAAAATGGTCTAGGAAGAACTTCCTTAATAACTCATGTAATAGACACAGGCGACCACACACCAATAAAACAACGATATTACCGTCTCTCTCCCGAACGGCTAAAAGAAATGAATCGTCAGTTAGACGAAATGCTTAAATTGGGTGTCGTCGAGCCAAGCTCTTCCGGTTGGAATAATCCAACTCTTTTAACTCCTAAATCTAATGGCGAAATGCGTTTTTGTTTGGACAGTCGCAAACTTAATGCGGTCAGCAAAAAGGACGCATATCCTCTACCGTATGTATCTAATATACTCGACCAGTTACGAGATGCTAGATACCTTTCATCCATTGACTTGAAGTCCAGTTTTTGGCAAATTCCCCTAGAAGCGAATTCAAAGGAAAAGACAGCTTTTACAGTCCCAGGACGTGGTCTTTTCCAATATAAAGTTATGTGCTTCGGCCTTACTTCCGCACCGGCCACACAACAGCGTTTAATGGATAAGCTGTTTGGACCCGAATTAGACGGAAAAGTATTCGCATATTTGGACGATATTATAATAGTTTCGTCAACTTTTAAAGAACACTTAAAATTATTAAATAAAGTATTAGATCGTTTAAAATTCGCGAATTTAACTATTAATTTAAATAAATGTAACTTCTTCAGACAGGAATTAAAATACCTAGGATATATAGTGAATGAAAATGGGCTACGTACAGACCCTTCTAAAATAAAATCCATTGTAGAATTTCCTACTCCAAAAAGCAGAAAGGAAGTAAAAATGTTTTTAGGAACAGCATCGTATTATCGTCGATTTATTAAAAACTTCAGTACATTAGCAGCACCTCTTAATGCTTTGACAAGCACTAGCAAAACCGCTCCACCATTTTTATGGACGGAAGACGCGGAGAAATCTTTTAACGACTTAAAATCATCTTTAATTTCTGCACCGGTACTAGCGTGCCCTGATTTTTCCAAACCCTTCACAATACACAGCGACGCTTCAGGCTTCGGGATAGCTGGAACCCTTACTCAACTGGATGACGATGGGAAAGAACACCCTATCGCCTACACAAGTAGATCCCTTAACAAGGCAGAACGTAATTTCAGCGCGACGGAACGAGAGGCGTTGGCCGTCGTATTTTCCGTTGAAAGCTTCCGACCTTACGTCGAAGGCTTACCAACATTTAAGGTAATTACTGACCATTCGAGTTTAAAGTGGTTTTTTGACCTAACCAATCCAACTGGTAGACTTGCCAGGTGGGGTGTTAGATTATCACCCTACAATTTCGAGATCTTTCACCGCAAGGGTAAAGATCATGTAGTTCCAGACGCACTTTCCCGCGCTGTCCCAGTACTCGAGTTGAAACCAGTCGATGATGACACTTGGTACAACTCATTATTAGAAAAATGTAAAAGACGTCCAAGCTCTTGTCCAAATTTTCAGATAAAAGACAATAAATTGTACAGATATTCTAAGTGTAAATTTTCGAATAGTCCAGAATTCGATTGGAAATTAGTAGTTCCCCAAAATGAGCGCTCTAATATCCTCGAGTGCCATCACAGTGGAGATTTAAATCCACATTTCGGCGTCTTAAAGACGTACCGACGTATCGCACTTCGATACCATTGGCCCGGACTCTATCAAGACGTGGTCAAGTGGGTTCGAGACTGTGAGACTTGCGCAGCATACAAACATAGTCAGAAAAAGACACCTGGTCTATTAGGTGCACCTAAGGTCATTAACAGACCATTTGAATGCATAAGCATAGACCTGGTAGGTCCCTTACCACGCTCTCGTGCGGGTTTTATATATTTGTTAGTCGTTGTATGTTGTTTTAGCAAATACTGCCTTTTGTTTCCATTACGCCGCGCAATCGGCAAAAATATAATTCAATGCCTTGAACAAGGCGTATTTTTAGTTCATGGTATTCCAAAAACAGTGATTGCAGATAATGGTTCGCAATTCACCAGCAATGAGATGCAAAACTTTTTAAAAAAATACAATATACCAGAAGTACACTTAACACCTAAATACTGTCCTCAGGTGAACACAGTAGAACGATATAATCGTACAATAGTAACTGCCTTATCAATATTAGTAAAGGATGATCACAGAAAATGGGATCTGTCGATACCCAAAATACAATTTAGCATGAACACAGTAGTAAACGAGGTAACACGCTTCACACCCTTCTTTCTTCTCCATGGAAGAGAAGCAGTGCTTTGTGGTACTACATACGGTAACACAGACACTAATACAGATCTTATATCATTAAATTGCGCATCGCGTAGCACTTATGCTAATAATTTAAATTCCCTAGAGGAAACGTTCCCTAAAGTCCGTGAAGCTCTACTAAAAGCTCACGCGAAAAGTACAAAACACTATAATCAAAGCCGACGATATTTAGAATATAACATAGGTGATATAGTATGGAAGAAAACGTATCCACTATCGGATGCAAGTAAATTCTTTACGGCGAAATTTGCGCCGAAATTTGATAAATGCCGCATAATCAGAAAAATCTCTCCTATAGTCTACGAATTAGAGGACTTAAGAACGGGAAAGATTATTGGCAGTTGGCATATTAAAGACCTTAAAAAATAAATCGAATAACAATAAACGTTATAAAAATTATCACATTTTAATATATGTATACCTAAATACGACTGTTTATAGTCAAAAGACAACAAATTCAACTAGACAACATTGTGCGTATAAAACTTTTCTTACAAAAACAAATTTAAATAATAAACAAATAAATATATATATGTAAATAAATAAAAATTCAATAATCATTATAAATACTGAAAACCGAAACTTTAAACATTGTTAATTATAGTTCTTGGTATAATTCAGTCAGTTAACACTAATATGTGTTCTGTATGTTATTCATTCCATTTTGCCTGTACAACATTTTGGGCCAAAATCCTTGTAAAGTAGTAATTTACTACTAACACAGTAATTTAATGTTATGAGAGCATCATTAAAATTACTTGTATTTTTGTACGTAGTACACATAAAGTTTTTCTTGAACATTAGTATGTTTTAAGCATACACAGACATTATTTTAGTCTGAATTCGATACTCAGGAAAATATTCCTCTTATCGATTCTTATTTTTATTTTATTTAGTCAGGTTATCTGATACCAACTTACCACCAGTTTGGTGATACATAATTTCTTTTTCTAAGCTTTACTTATTATGTGTTAGGTTCTAAGATTAATGCTATTCGACTGTAATATAGTCAGATATTTTTTTTTAGTTCATAAAATATAAACAGATCTTAATTTAGATCGTATTTTTTAATTTTTATAGTTTAGTTATTAAAACAGCTCTAATTATAACATTTCGTTTGTTCGGATTATAGGAACTTAATGTTACCCGTTTTAATTCATTATATTTCTATTTTAGAACCTTTTGCTACTAAGCAGTAATTGTTAACCGATAACACATTACGTTAACAATCGTGTTAAAAATTTCTTTTTAAACAAAATATTGAGCAATTGCAAAGACATGCAAAAATAGAATGAGCTATAGTTATGCTACATGGGACAAAGCAGTAATAATTTTATATTGTGCCCAAGTAAAGTATATTCGACCAGTTTTCCTGGCCGGAGGTTTGTATAGTGTAGACTAGAAATAAATCTAGCTACACGCAATTCCAGTAGAACGTCTCGAAGCGTAAAATTTGCTGTCGAGACCCTGATGATTTGAAAGATGAATGAATGTGAATAATATAAATATTACATTATATTATTTAGTATTAGTATGTATAGTATATCAATATTACACCATATTAAATATATGTTAATGAGTGATGATTTGAACTGAGATTTTTGAAAGAAATATGAGTGTTATTGGTATGCATAGGTTTTCTAGAAGGAGCATGCCTGAGTAAACAAACCCTCCGCTTGCCAGCAAAACACACAACGGTAGTAACGCTGATCGAATACATTAATTTATATACTTCGTATTTTTTTTTATATGGAATTAATTGCTTTTCATATTATTTTTCTAATATTGAATTTTTTTTCTTTCCTTCACGATGATTATTGGTCGCGAATGGATTTATTTATTTTCTTTTTCGTTTTATCTTTTAGTCTTATCTACATTAAGTTAGCTAATTAATTTTTTTTACTCGTGTAATTTTACAAATTTTTTTTTCTCAATAGAATGTTTTTTTTCTTTTTATTTTGTTTCTCCTTTATGCGCTGGAGGGCCAGCCAGAATTTTACGGAGCAAAATTCCTTGAGGGGAGAGGCACTGTTACGTAGTAAAAACCCTACGTAAAATAATAATTTAACACATTTAAAATTACCGCCAAATAAACATATCAATGTCAGGTTGCCAACACTTATCTATGGAATCGTCGCCGCCAACACAACAACAACAAAATCGTTCACAAACAAAACATCTTTCTTAAATAAACTAAATAAAATAATCAAAATACATTTAAAAATACCAACATTAATTTAAATAAAATAAACTAAATTTAATTTCAACTTTTTCAAAACGGCAATTAAGAACCCGACAGTATCGGCTGAGTGCCTTAGTCTTCTCGTTTCTGAACGACACCGACAACTGTCAGCCGTCCTTAATTATACATTACGTGGAGCCTTTTTATTGTTTGAGCTGTCGTAATGTGATTGGAGAAATAGCAAAAGAGCCACCTTATTGGTTACGACTTCGAAGGTGAATACAGCCGCTGATAACCAACGGACTGAATGCATTCCCTTTTGGCTGCGAACCTTGGTCGACACTGGTCGTTGATAAGTTGAACACTTCGAACTAGGTCACCGACATCCAAATCGCCTCTCGTCAGGACCGTGGGGACATTTCGTTCGGCCACCTGAGTTTGGCCAGGAACCTTCTGAATATTAAGTACCCCTTCTACGGTCTCCTGTTTCACTAAAAGAACCCCGTAAGTAAACCTCGACTGTTGCAAATCTCTTTTTCTTAACCCTTTTATTTAATTTTTCATTATTAAAAGTTTCACATACCCTCATGTCTCAGTTGTCTTAAACAACCGCGCAAGCTAACGACAATTTCATATACCGAAGACTAATAGCGTGCCTTATGACGCGTTCCAGGTCTTCGGGGTTTTTTTTTTTACGGGAGCTGGTGTTTGGAGTTGGCAGTTGAGCCCTCCAACCCGCTCACTACTACCGCTGTAAGCTGATATAAGAAAAGCACGTGAAGCCAGGCTGCCGACGCGCCTGCCGTCTTCAGGCTAGCTGCCCACGCCGTTACCAGGCGTTACAGCTAAGCAAATACTTTTAATAACTAAATTCATGTTAACGGAACCGTCGTACCATCTTTGATTAATTTACTTCAGATCTATCAAATATATTATCAACTTTTCGTAACCAACCTTTATTAAATACAGTCTGACGCCTCTACAACCCCACTACTTGTGAACTATGTTTTTAAAGTCTCAAACTGCTCTGTTATAAATACTCTTCATATTTAATCTATTGTAGTCCGTCGTGACTTATGTGCCACGGTCTCTTTTTTAATAACCATTTTAACCATATAAATAAATGATTACCAGTGATTCCTTTGTTTCATTTATAAGCACCGAATCACCAGGTAACAATTTATTTCACACAACAGAATACAACCATAAATACATCTATATATTTTAACACAACTTTGGAGTCGTATTCCACATATATTCTATACATGCGAATACAGAAAATGTAAAATACAGATACAGCGTTACATAAATAATAGTATACCGTACAGTAGTTTAAATTCTAGGACATGTGTTTGTTGATAACAAAAAAATAATAATTAGTATATGCCAGAGAAATTTGTTGCTCTGATCAATCGCTTAAACTCTCTAGTGTTACCATTAAATATATCTAAATTATCGCTAATCAACTCATTATACAGACGACACATTCTGCTCATTGGGTTGTAATAGGATGTATTATTTTTGTAGATTCGCAAGGCAAATGCTGGTGGATTCCGTCTTCTGTAATTCGTGTTTATATTAAGGCAATTCATAAGATAAGGGCTATCTATGTAAGAATTTTATGTAGTAACATTAAATCAATATGCTATACCTATATGTCTACGGGTGTACAGTTTTTGTAATTTAAATTTAGTGCGTCTATTATCATAACTTACGAGTGAGCGGCCAAGATTATGTGGGATAATATTTTTAGGCATCTCTTCTTCGACGCCTTCGATTATCTTATTAGTATAAGATGTGTGATATTTTTTATCTCGGGAATCTCGCAGGAGTTTCAAGTCAAGCGTGCACAAAGTCGTGGGCATATCCTAGTCCATGATATAAACGTAACTTGCTTAGCTTGAGGATATACAATGTATGTATGTCTGCTGACTATTATTACACAAATAAAATTGTCTGTGATTTTTAATGGAAATGTAGGCATTCAACACAAATAGAAACTGCTATTTATTGGATGCATATTAAATTACCGATTTTTAGAATTTTTGTCTACTTTTAATTTCAAAGCTGGCTAACAATTATTTATTATTTATCCGTGCAGGAACGGAGAAAGAATACAATTTCCTGCGGCCGGGCGGCCTGTCGTAAGAGGGGCGACAAAAGAACCCACAGCCAGGTCTAGTCTAGTCTAGAGTATGCCGCCATAAGAGCCTTGAGTTGTTTTCCGGCATTAGTAACCAGGTTTCAGTCTCTTAAGGGAGAGAGCAGCAGCGCATTTGTAGCACCTTTGGTGTTGCAAATGTCTATAGGCGATGGTTACCGCTTTCCATTTAGTTGGCCGTCTGCCTGCCTGATGAACTCCTGCAATAAAAAACAAGCAGATGACTCAACTCTCCAATGGAAAGTATGTTGTTACCATTGTCTGTAGATTTTTTTCGCGTGGTCCTCCGTTATTAGTAGAATGGAGACTTATATTTTCTTTTCTTTCCTAATTTTTTATATCTTTGGGATAATAAATAAACCCCCTATATCTTTTATTTTGTTCTCTTTTTCTTTTTAACCGACTTCGAAAAAGGAGGAGGTTCTCAATTCGTCGGGATCTTTTTTTTATGTATGTTCGTCGATTACTCCGTGATTTATGATCCGATTTACGTGATTCTTTTTTTGTTTGACGCAAAATAGCTTCCAATTGGTCCCCTAAATTTGACACAGTTTGGCCCAGTAGTTTTCATTTTACGAACATTTTTTTGTTCTCGTTTCTTGGGACCTATATTTTTTAAGAAGCGCGGCATCATTCGTAAGTCCACCCATACATAGCTAGACACTAAAAAGTAACAAATAAAAACTTCGTTTAAAAAAACCGACTTCAAAAACTAAAAAACTAAAATGTATAAAATAACTTATTTCTAAAGCTATTATTATTAATATATATTATCTAAAACATCTTGAAGTCGGTGCAAAGTAAAACATAATAAAAATTACTATATTTTGCAAATTACTAAGCACCGACTTTAAGATGTTTTAGATAATATATATTAATAATAATAGCTTTAGAAATAAGTTATTTTATACATTTTAGTTTTATGTTTTACTTTGCACCGACTTCAAGATGTTTAAGATAGTATATATTAATAATAATAGCTTTAGAAATAAGTTACTTTATACTTTTTAGTTTTTTAGTTTTTGAAGTCGGCTTTTTTAAACGAAGTTTTTTTTTCTTTCATTCTTTTCAAAAATCGTAAAAACTTTCATATTGATTATTTTTTTAAACGCTTTGTGTACATAATATAGTCATTATATCACTACCTTCTTTTTTCTTCGTTTCTTGTTGACCCTCTATAGATATCTAGTTTGTATCGAATAAGAGTTGAAACAGCTCAGGGATTTCAATGAAAATGTTAGGGATTAACGCAGGTGTTTTATCGTAAATTTTCCTGTATGTTTTATTCATAAAACAGCAATAACACGTTGCGAAGTCGTGTACATAGAATACAAAGAAGGCCTAATTTTTATCTTACATGAATGTAAGCCTACCTTCAAAAACTTTCTACAGTGAAATTTAATTTGAATAAAAACACTTTTGAATATGAATTTCGATAACCTGCAGGGTTATAGAAGATAGGAATATAAAGATCATATGTATAACCTTCAAAAAATGTTCTCCAGTGGAACTTATTTTGTATAAAAACTTATGAATTTTAATTTAAATGCTTTTATGGAATGTAATAGCCATAGTTATTATAAGATGTAATTAATAATTTTCAGGCATTAAAATAAATAATTGAAATTTCTTTTTAAAGATAGTTTAATGTTGATTCATTGATTACACCGAGGTTACTATTTACTTGCGATACTAAACAGATACATTAGCCGCATTTTGGTTTCTCTGGGCAGCAGCTGTAGGGTTTTAATTCCGGTTTACCACATCCCTTCAAACATGGTTTGCAATCTAAAACAATATGTAAAAATTAAAGGATGTTCTTCATCTCTACGAAACTGTTCAGTACACGTGAAATGATATGCATTTGTATTATTAAATTGAATTATTTAACGAAATTATATACAAACATCTAAAAACTAATATTAAACTAAAAGTAGAAAACACATTTCAAAACTAAGCAGAATTACAAATTAAGGTCTGCAGTTTTGCGCAATCACGCTAAATAAATTGCAGGGGTCTCAGCATGCGTCACTGGAATGAAGCAAGTTTGGTTCAGCCGTAAAGTATACGAGGGGCTTAATTGCTGCATCTTAGGTGTCGGGGTCGTAAACATATCACAATTCTTAATTCTGTGGGAAGTTGCAACAGAAATTACTTTGTCTTTTCACTGTATTATAATATATAAAGTTTACTTGGAATAGTATTGTTAAATACCGACAAAGAAATGCGCACCTGGTTTATTACCCTTCCCGCATTCGAAGTTCTTTTGTTTATTTCGTGTTTAAAATTTGCAATTAGACAAAGCCTAGTGTTATTGTTTTCGACTTTGTTGGCTGTTCGCAGGAATAATTAACCAGGTGTGCAGATTACGGTTTCTCGGAAACCCCAGTCCACGCGGTCGATTTTTGTATCGTATAGGTTTGTATAAGACAATGCCCGAATGAAGGGATGGGGCAGTCAAGCGAGGATTACGCTACGAGCAAGACGTATATTCGATGAGCGATATAGTGACAGACTTTGCGCGTGTTATTGCATCGTGCAGTTTGTACTAGTGGTGTCTAATTATATTTGTACCTATGTTACACGTGTTTGTATAGTTCTAATAAATTTAATAAGAGTCCTGTAGCTCATAACAGTATGATTTTTATATGTCTGTGCATAAATTTTTTGAGAAACTGCTATTGCAGGTATAAAACTTGTCATACTCATCGACTTAATTTTTTATCAACCATAAAACATATTTATATATACTAAGAAACTAAACTAATTTAAAAATGTAAGTTAGTAAATACTATATAATAAATCGCTTACAGATGAAGCGTGTCCAGAAGACTGGCTGCATTGTCACGCCTTATAGGCAATGCTGATTTGTTGCGCGAAATACGAACCAGCCTTCTGATTCGACTGATAGACCCCACAGACCTAAAGTATCAACATCCATTCCTAGCATTCCATATTTTCGGCGTTTGGCGGCTTCAGTTGTTGAAGCAGCATTTCCAGTCTCTAACTTAGTCATTGGGAGATGTGGCAGTGACAGAATGTTGGCGTTTTTTTTTATTGTTGAAGCGCAGCAGACAGGCTGCAACCCAACTATCATGGTAAGTGGTTATCGTCGCCTATGGATATTAGTAATATTATTACAATTAAAGAAGAAACTGGGTGCCACAATACAACTCGAAGTTGTTATGGCGGCGTACTCTAGACCAGGGATGGTAGCCATTCAGCCGGGTTAATGCCCTACCACCTGGCTGTGGTTTGTTTTGTTGCCTCTTACAGGTCGACGGCCACAGGAATTAGTATTCTCTTTCCGTTCCTGCACGGAGTATAATGCCGTACGTCACGTCTTGCACAAGCGACATTTCATCCTGCCTCTTGCCATTGTCGCGCAATAAGCCATTTGGCTCTAGGATAGCAGGTACGTCGATGCTCTTGCGTTTCCAGATACTCTTAAGTCAAGAGATTATAGAACTCATTGTAACTGTACATTTGTTTTTTTATGTTTTATCAAAAGGAAAAAGAAAAGAGTGAATCAATCCCAATCTCTGTAGGAATTTGATAAAATAACATTGTTGTAGGAGATCGCGGTGCTCTCGGAGCGGATTCCGCAAAGGGTACATGCCCAATAACAAATTCCTTGCGAGCACTCGTCTGTAATGAGAATGACTGAGCCAGATGTCTTTTAAGATATGCTTTGTAGTAATGGCAAAGACATTACTCACAAATATACACTATTGTTGGGTTTATAGCTGTAATATTTCTTTTGTTGAATAAACACTTAAAAGTATGTTCTAATAATATTTTTCATACAAACCTATAATATTATAAAACTGTAGTCTTTTGTTTGTAAATTTTTTTGTGTTTGTCTTTTTTCGGGATTCACGTAAAAAGCGAAGAGCCAATTTCAATGCGGTTTTCGCTGATCGATAGTAAATTCCCAAATTTAAAATATGCGCTACTTTACTTTACTTTTAGAATCGTATGGGAATTTTCTTGGGAGAGATTTATAGTGGCCAGATCGAAAAAAAATATTCTGATGCTAAATGTTCGCTGATCGATAAAATCTTTACTAAAACAATTGTAGTTCTAGTTGTGTATGGCTTTGGTAATATTACTTATCCTGAATTTTTGCAGGAATTTCCGAAATTCATGTATTTTCGTGCAAAAAAATCCATCACCCTGTTCAAAACAAGTTTTGTTTATTATTTATCGAAATAACTGTGATCTTTGTTGACCTGTCAACGTAGACAAAGTCACGAGCAAATGCTAGTCAGTTATATAAATCCAATAATTTTGTTGTGGTTAGTATAAGTCATGAACTCCTCATAACTCGTATAGTTACTCGACTCGGCGTACTCGACTTTCTGAGCTGTATATTAAATGAGTTACGGATGGATTATCATATCATATCATAATTATGATGCACAAATCATAACAGATTCCGTGTACTAGATCTTAAGGATTTCATACGGGCTTTCCATTCTTGTTTCGGAGGCCAAGACACATTTTGGGTCGCTGAGCCAACGGAATTAGTTAGTTAGTTAGAATTAGTTTAACAAAATTAGATCGTGTTGGTCTTACACCAAAGGGAAAATTTGGACTGAAATAAACTTTATGTCGTATATAATTCCGGCACACCAATATGCTGAGTGTAAACCTTGTTTGCTGAAAATACGGTGTACAAATTCTCGAAATATGCTCTGTCTATAATATGTATAAGGTATGTAATTACGTCGCTATTTCTTCAAATAAAGTCTTTCTTTTTGGCTAAGTATAAATACATACATTGTTCTCGCTGTTAATTTAGTTGCTAGTTTTTTCAAACCTTTTTGGGACTGATTAGATCTCACACGCAGTATATCTCTAACACACCTGACTTATTTTTTTATTGCTTGAGTATAATAGATAAGCTAGACAAGACGACCCACTTGATGGAACGTGGCTATCGTCGTATATAAACATTTGCAACACTTAAGTTGACGCCAATGTATTGCCGACATCATTATGGGAACCGAAACTTGACCATTGATACCAGAACACAACAAACGGTTATTATGGCGGCATACTTTAGACTAGAGATGGTACCATCCAGGCTGCCATATCACCTACCATCAAGCTGAGAATTGTCTTGACAACGACAGCAACGAACTGAATTCATTAAAATCTAGACTATATTTCAACGTGTAATAGTTATTCTAAGAAGCAAAAGCAGATTTTGGATCACACAAACAATATTAAAAGAAACTGTGTAAACAATTTTCTGCTACACAACTTTCAACTTATATTAATTGCGCTGAGCAATACCTCAGTGAGTTTCTTATGATTTTTGTCAAGCAGAAACTCTTGTGAGTTCATTATTAGTCGAGCAAAAAGCAGAAATACTTTGAGTTTCATTCAAGCACCAATTAACTTGACCATCCTTAACTCCACCAACTATTTCGTGGTAGTGATGGGATAGTTTGATGTTTAGGTATGTATAATATTTCTACATATATATTTTATCTATTTACAGGTACGATCTTTCTTTATTTCACCTTCTACCAATTATTTGGAGTCGGGAAGATATGACTTTTTCTTCCAAATACTACTATTCTGACATCAGTCCTCTGTCACACCACAAATCATCATATTATCCTTCACACAATCCGTCCATCTTTTTTTTGTTTACCTTTACCCTTGTGTCCATCAATCTTGTAGTTTAACATTCTTTTTGTCATGACACCTTCATCTCTTCTTATTACACGCCCATACCTCATTAGTATCTTATATCTACATATACTATTATAATATTATATTTATGATTAATAAAGCTCAAGCTTCCTGTACTATCACTGTCCGCGTCTTATCACAGCTCGTATGATTGCAAGAACGTAATTTTAAAACACATCATTTAGATAAATCTATTGAAGATTTGATAGTAAGTTAAGGAGTTCAACAAGGTCATGTTTTGTAATGTGTAAAAGATTTAGTAGCCACTTTATGTTTTGCTCTGTTTTCTCTCTCTCTTTATCGCTTTCATTACCATTCTCCCAATGATTTAAGATCGGCAGAATATGTCCTTCCTTCGATATTATGGCATACATCTTCTGTCACACCACAAATCATCATGTTATTCGACATACAATTTATTTTGTTTACAAATTAATTTACTCTGTTTTATACTGCCAAATAAATAAATAAACGTTGCTTTAATTTTGAGTACACAATCGACACTAAAGTATATTTAAATAACACCAACAAAATCTAAAGTAACTTTAAAACCATCTGATCCCTTCCCTAACATTTTCTCAAGCACCCAGTTGGCTTGCAAGTACGGCTTCGCAACTGTTGATTCTGGTTGAAATCCAATCTGAGACGCAACATGATATCTTTTAGTGAGTTTTTGCTTGCTTTCGTCATTTGAAGGGTTTCAAAGATTTTTAATGATAATTTTGTAGTCTAATTAATCTTCAAGTTTATTGAGATGTTGATTAAATATCCTTAAATTTAAAGAAATTGGATCCTGAATATTTTATAATACCTTTTTTAATTTTTTATTGCATGAGTTCAGCAGACAGGCAGCCGGCCCACTTGATAGACAGCGGTTACCATCGCCTATGGGCATTTGCAACACCAAAGGTGCTACAAATGCGCTGCTGCACTCTTAAGGGAGACTGGAACCTGGTCACTAATGCCGGAACACAACTCAAGGTTGTTATGGCGACATACTTTATACCTTATTTATTGTCATTACTTTGTGTGTTGTAAAGTAATCAAATGTTACGTGAAATTCTTATTGTAGTGAAACTTCTTTTGTTGTTGTGATTTGACACTAAAAAGAGATATTTAATCACTAAAATCTCATAAATATAGAGTTGGAAATATTTTGCAGGTTTGAAGTTCATAAATCAAATTGAAACTAAAGCATTTGTTTCTTATTTTAGTTATGATATACCTCTCATGTCATTTGTTCAAAACGAAAGTACGAAATCTGAATAATAAGTGTTATAATATATCTTAAATATATAGTTATATATGAAATGTAATATTTTGCATTGAAATATAAAACAATTTTTCAGATTGGTAAAAATATCATAAAAATATTATCCTAATACTCCTGATACTCTATATTTATCTCATTCTCTCGTAGGTTACTATTCTGAAGTTTCAATTCTACCGTGCATGAATTGCACACACACCTTTTTTGTATTATTTATCTCAAATGCCTGTAATATATTTCTAAATATTAGTAGAAAATTGTCTTTATATCTATGGAGTTTATTCAAGTTTTCAACCAGTAATATACAATGAAACCTGATAATATTAAGTTAAGACGTTCATTTATTAATGCAATAGAAATCCCCGTGGATAGTTTTAAAAATTCTGTAGATATAAATATATTTATATGTAATCAGACATTTCTATATTATAGGTACTTCTTTTAATCCATTGAAATCTTACAATTTAAGGACCGAATATTGCATTTTTTATAGGACGCAATTTTATTTTTGGGACATGTGTGGGAGTTCAATAGAAGCTTAACCTCAAGTTTGTGGGGTCGCTACCCTTGTCCCCTGGCCGCCATCTTGGAAAAAGTGGTGAAAACACTTTTTTCGCGATATCTCGGAAACTATGCGTCTTACAAAAAATTTGTTATGTCAAAATTTGTAGCAAATTGTTTTGCCTACAAATATGTTTATATAACTTTTTGCCCTAAATTAAAAATTAAAGAAGTTATAAGCAAAAAAGTGAGAATTTTTTTTATTCATTCCCACATCCCACATATTCATCCCCCCCCCCCCCACACATGTCTCAAAAATAAAATTGCGTCCTCTAAGAAATGCAAAGCTCATGTAAAATTTCAATGGACCATTTGTGTTTGTCAATGATTATTTTGAATAGACAAAGCAACAATATTAACCAGTATGAAATTTCTGTGAACAAGTACTTATTATAAAAAGCAATTTAGCAATTACCTCATAGCTAAGCTGACTTGTCACACGTTATGATGGACGCTGATGAGAAAAAACACGCTACAATAATAAGCACATATTTGTCTAATGGTCGAGATAATCAAGGATGTAATTTTCAGATGTGGGATAGCGGTGTTGCATGCCCACTTAATACTGGTGGAGTGTTTATTATGAAAGCGCTCGATACCAACTTCAATTATATGATTTGAGTATTTTGTTAATATTGTTACGAGTTAAGCGGGAGTCGAATTATAATGCCGTTGGAATTATTACGGAGTTTATTAAAACTATACAAACACGTATAACACAGGTACAAATATAACCGAACACAAAAAATCCAAACGTAATGCGAAGGTCGTAATTCAATAAAACGCGCAAAGTCCGTCACTATTAGATTACCGATTGTGCGCACGTCTCGCTTCGATTGTGGTTCTAGCTCGACTGCCCCTCCCTCAACCAGGCCTTCATTTTATACTGCACAAATGCAATGTACCCGTATCGTAGTCGATTTAATCCGCCACACCTGGCTAATGACTCGGCCGCAATCGACCATACAATAATAAAATGGGCTGTTCTCTATAAACATATGCCAATCAATAAGTAAACAAAAGAAGACGATCACTAAAGAATTACAATTAGTTTAAATGCCGACAGGTAATAAAATGTGTTTTGTTTCAGATATGCAAGTGTATTTTGTTTGTCGGGACCTGAGTTGTAACAATATACTTTTGGAATATCTGACAATGAATAACATTTAAGTTTATCAACCAATAACTCTTTATTGTGCACCAATACAAAAAAAGAACTAACAGACTAAAACTATGTCTCATTATGGACAAAGGGCGGTCTTACCACTTAAAAGCGATCTCTTTTAGACAACCCCAAAATTATTTATGTATAAAACGTTATAAGTAATTGGTATTGTCCTAGTGTTAAATCCCAGTGGTATTAGGGGAATGTAATTGAGAGTGCAGGAATCGCTTTGCTTGTTTTATGTAGTTAGTTTGCGTGATCTTCAATAACCCATATTATGATTGATGACCTGCTGTATGCCCACTGACATCAGAAAAGCTAAATCTTTTGCCTTATTTAAAAATTCACTCAGGAATCATTATGGTAGTCTTACGCAGTAATATATACGCAGTAATATTACGCAGTAAGTAATATATTTGCTAGCTTATAATATTTTAGACGAAAACCTGCTGTTCATATATGTCATTTTTTTAACCGACTTCGAAAAAAGGAGGAGGTTCTCAATTCTTCGGTTTTTTTTTGGGTTTTTTTTTATGTATGTTCGCCGATTACTCCGTGATTTATGATCCGATTTACGTGATTTTTTGTTCGACGCGGAAAAGCTGCCATGTGGTCTCCTAAAAATTTGGCATAGTTTGGCCCAGTAGTTTTCATTTTACGATCATTTTTTTGTTCCCGGTTCTTGGGACCTATATTTTTTAAGAAGCGCGGCACCATTCATATGTCCACCCATACATAGATAGACACTAAAAAGTAACAATTAAAATTTAAAAACTTCGTTTAAAAAAACCGACTTCAAAAACTAAAAAACTAAAATGTATAAAATAACTTATTTCTAAAGCTATTATTATTAATATATATTATCTAAAACATCTTGAAGTCGGTGCAAAGTAAAACATAAAAATTACTATATTTTGAAAATGACTAAGCACCGACTTTAAGATGTTTTAGATAATATATATTAATAATAATAGCTTTAGAAATAAGTTATTTTATACATTTTAGTTTTTGAAGTCGGTTTTTTTTATTTATATATTTTTTCCTTTTTCTTTGTGCCATTATAATTACAGATAATTTAAGAATTTCCTTTGAGTCAGGTTGCCTGGAAGAGATCGCTTTTAGCGATAAGGCCGCCTTTTGTTTAACCAAGTAACGATTGTTTTGTTGTGTATTTTTGTAATTTTTGTTTTGGTGAACAATAAAGTGTTGTCTATGTCTATATCTGTCTAGTTAGTATGTTATTAGCTCTTGTTAACGTTCTTCTTGTTAGTGTTCGTTTGTTAACTATGTTAAGCCAATATCTTATAGTTTGCGGTTGAAAGATACAACGGTGAAAGTTCCTTTAGAACGGACATCACGCGCGAGAACATAAGAATCCTAATAAGGGCAGTCAATAAAAACCGGTCTAACAATAACGCTGCAGACGTATGATAAGCATACGTAGCCGCTAGCGTTAAGTTAAATGTATTAAAACTAGTAGTCATAGGATAGCTATAGAAGTTCGTGTATATAGACAGATAAATAGATAGAAATTATGAAATGTATTAAATAGCAAATAAAAAGATATAAGAGTTGTAAAAAGTAGAAATGTAAAATGCACATGGACTAGTCAGTTTTAGTCTTGCTGGTTATGTAGGAATAAATTATTCCATGTACGAGACGTCAAGGTAAAATCAAATATAAAAAATTGAACAAAATATCGAATGACTGTGGTATTGGACACTTTATGGCCGGCATCTGTCGGCAATACGTCGGTTATCAAAGAAGGCATTCCTCGGTCGGCGCAGGAAGCCGCACTCGCCTTATTATCCTTTCATACCGTCACTGCAGCAGGAATACTTTTAATATTGCTATTTCGATCACGAAGACTATCAAGAGTCGAGGGAAAATTTAAATTCGTTTAAACAACAATTATTTGAGAAAGATATGACACACGTATATAATGCTGTGAAACTTACTTTTTGAACAATCCTAAACTGTTTTCTTCTTGATTTTTTTAATCGTGATAACTCAGCGGCTACCATGTGGCTTAAAGTCGGATACTGCTCTTCATATTAACATTTTTTGAATCTTGGGAGTTGTGAAATGGAGCAAGTGAAATTCCTGTTTTAGTCATTTTAATGGAAATCCGTTTAACATACCCAAAAAAATATAAAACAAATGAGAATATCTGTCATTCGTTCAGCTCCATCCTGCCCTAATCATATAATTTTACATATTATTATGAATATTCAGTATTTTATATATTGACAGAGCTGCAGCAGGGAGGGTCTGGAGAACACACACGTCCATGTAATAATTAATTCCCGGAGCATCTACCAGCCTTCCTCTGCCGGCACTGATCCAAATACATTTCACTAGAAAATGCTGGATATCTTCAATAACATCGCATTGTAAATCACTGTAATTTTACAAACAGCTGTTAATCAATTATAAATCAATACAGTGATCTCACAAACAGGAATTTTTACTTAAATGATATAAGTAAAAATTCATCATCAAGTGTACTGATGTGCAGGAACGGAGAAAGCATACAATTTCCTGCGGCCGGGCGGCGTGTCGTAAGAGGCGACAAAACAACCCATAGCCAGGTGGTAGAGCATTTGCCCGACTAGATGACTACCACCCCTGGTCTAAAGTATGTCGCCATAACAACCTTGGGTTGTGTTCTGGGATTAGTGACCAGGTTCCAGTCTCCCTTAAGAGAGCAGCAGCAAATTTGTAGCACCTTTGGTGTTGCAAATGTCCATAGGTGATAGTAATCGCTTTCCATCAAGTGGGCGGTCTGCCTGACTGCTGAAATACTGCAATAAAATTTAAAAAAAAATACGGACAAAAAGTTGAATTTGATTTATTTGTACAAATATATTAATTAATTTTAATATTTCTTACTTTATTTAGAATATTATAAAATAATTAACTGGTCTATACCTCGGACAACGCGTTAGGGTTGCCATACAGCGAGGTAATGTAACAGCAATCTGGCACTAGATTTTATAGTTTAATTTTAATTATAAACTAAAGATTTTTAAATAGTTATTGTTAAAGATATAACAAATAATTAATATTCTTAAATATAAAACACAAAATTAAAATATATAATCAAGTTTCCACAAAAAACATGAAAAACTATTTTAAAATTATAAAAACAACCCATAAATGTCCCGCTGCGGGGTCGGGCCTCCCATTATAGGAGGAAAACTATTATATAGATGATAGTCCTTTCAAAGTATCTCGACTTGAAGTTACGGATAATATAACGCTGTTGTGTAATCTTTGGAAGTCAGAAGTGGCCGACAACAAGGGCGGGTTGTATTACCTGGGATTATTTGCCGGGTGAGAGTTTCCTGTTTCAAAGGGCGATTTCGACACGATATTTATATATATATCATATGTGGTAATATAAGGCAGGTATATTACCACATATGATATTTCAAAGTAAACAAGTTTTGTTATCCCTGTTAATCCCTATATTTAAAAATGCGAAATTGACTCTGTCTGTCTGTTCCGTTTTCACGGAAAAACTTCGGATCGATTTGTCTGAAACTCAGTATAATATATATATTCGATGCCGAGGATGAACATAGGATATTTTATCCTGAAAATGTGATAGTTTCCAGGATAAAAATATATTTGTCTTTGCATTTGTTATCCCTTTACGAAAAGACTATGGGACCAATTTGGCTGAAATTCGGTACATATGTACACCGTTGTTAGACAAGGGATTCTTTTTATCCCCAGCGTGGGCGTAACTACATTCTAAGTCTCACGCTCTTGCTGCCATAAGCGCGGGCACATGGGAGGAGGGTGGTTTTAGTGAAGTATTGAGTACTCGAGTCTTCACCCAAGCCGGTTGATTACTGTTTGGCAGCCCCATAGGAGATTGCTTCCATAATCAACTCTGGTCTAATCCCTAGCAAAGGACCCGGTATTGTGCTAAATGCATTTCTCCCGCCTGAAAAAATAGGGATTCTTTTTATCCCGAAAACTAGTATAGGTTTTGTGACTTTTGTTTCGTCCACTCGATCCACTCGGTTGGTCCACTTGGTCATGTTGTCATTTTTGTCGAGTTTTTTCATTTATAAAGTTTACAGGTATAAAATGAAGTGAATCTTCCGGGGGCAAGTTAATCCGCACACCTGGAAAGCTTCGACGCAATGCAATAACAACAAGGATTAGTTCGACACTAATGACGGCCATAAAACATGTACGAAAAAAAAATAGGGTGTTCTGCTTCATTGCAAATTTTAAACACGAAGTAAACAAAAGAACTCCGAATGCAGGCAAGGTAATAAACTGCGTTTTACGTCAGCCAGGTGTGCGAATTTCTTTGTCGGTGTGTAACAATATATTACTAGTTTCAAACTCTAGTATTAGTACAAGTCGAATGATATAGCGGGCACACCTAAATAAACATGTGCATTATTGTTATTTTGTTATTATAAAACTGAATAAATGTGCATACAAATCAAGGTTAGTATGACATGACTCATTAGTCATTAAGTCTCATAATTTATTATTACTACAATGATATTGATTGTGAGACAATTGTATCAATATTTGTTATAAACAGCCATATTTTCATTTCTACTCTTTTAGAAAGTGATAAATACTCTATAATAATACGTTACAATAATACGTTATAGATTAACCGACTTCAAAAAAAGGAGGAGGTTCTGAATTCGTCGGAATCTTCTTTTTATGTATGTTCACGGATTACTCCGTGATTTATGATCCGATTTACGTGATTCTTTTTTTGTTCGACGCGGAATAGCTGCCATTTAGTCCCCTAAAAATTGGACATAGTTTGGCCCAGTAGTATTCATTTTACGAACATTGTTTTGTTCCCATTTCATAGGACCTATATTTTTTAAGGCGCGCGGCACCTTTCGTGGGCTTACCCATAGCTAGACACTAAAAAGTAATAAATAAATAAAAAACTTCGTTTAAAAAAACCGACTTCAAAAACTAAAAAGTATAAAATAACTTATTTCTAAAGCTATCTTATTTTTAATATATATTATCTAAAACAGCTTGAAGTCGGTGCAAAGTAATACATAAAAATTACTTTATTTAATTACTAAGCACCGACTTTAAGATGTTTTAGATAATATATTTATATTAAAAATAAGATATTATAATTAAAACAGCTTTAGAAATAAGTTATTTTATACTTTTTAGTTTTTGAAGTCGGTTTTATTATGTTTAGTTTTGAGTTCATTATATTTGCAATGTATCCTGTGCTATGTATAATACAATAATATACTTCATTGTCTTGTGGTTGGAGTTTTCACTGCAGTACAGTTTTATAACTATACTTTTCCAGTGCAACGAACTTCATTTTATGAACATTTTACGTTTAAATAACACACAGAACAGACTATTCCACAAAAAGTTATTTTTAACCGTTAGACAAAAAAGTTTATAATTACTCGGATCAAAATTGTTTGATTTCTTATTTCTTATCTTCTCTGAAAAGATTGTTTAAACCTTTTATTTGTCTTAATATTTATGATAAGCGTAGTGATACTATCTCCTTTGTTTCTGATGATTAAAACTATTGTTAATCTAAGTGTATGTCTGTCATTGTCAACTTTGCAATTTTCTTTTTTCACGTTTCTATATTTTATAAACGTAACGTATATCAAAATTTTAGTGGTACTGTTTACTTGCACTCGTGCAAGCAAAAATCGACTTTAAGATGACAAACCTTTTCACACCGTAACTGTACATGCCACCTGCATATGACCTTTAATACTTTTATACTTCGGCCGTTCTAAGCCACATTTGGCGTTAATCAAACTGATTGTCGTAGCTACGTGAACCATTGATGATGATACAATTAAAAATTGGAATTATTATAGGAAGTCAAGTGTTATGGTTCTAAAAAATAAGCTAATTATGTATGATTGTATATATATGACTATGTATACATGTATGTATTTGTATATTTATTTCTTAAATTAGTTTGAGTATTTATGTATTTATTGCCTTTTTCCTGCACCATCTATATCGCCTGATTTAATTATTTTCTTTAGGTCGCCTGGAAGAGATCGCTTTGAGCGATAAGGCCGCCTATTGTATTGCCTAGAAAATATTGTAAATATGGTGTGTTTTTGAAGTTGTATATTTTGTGTGCAATGAAGTGTTATCTCTCTCTCTCTCTCTCTCTCTCTCTCTCTCTCTCTCTCTCCCTCTCTCTCTAACTATGGTGTGTTTACATTTAATATAAATTATTTTAATACTGTTACAAAGTTAGTTCGTCACAATCTAATCGAAACTTCAAAAGTGGCTTCTTAGGGCGGCTCAATTACAGTCATAAATATTTAGATGAAGCTAAAGACATATGTCAAGATCCTAACTCTATGGGAATCAGACGTGAAAATATGTATGTATGTAAGTAAATAATAATACAAAATATATTGTTACATACCGACAAAGAAATGCGCACCTGGTTTATCACCCTTCCCGCACTTGGACTTCTTTTGTTTACTTTGTGTTTAAAATTTGCAATTAGACAATAGCATATTATTGTTTTCGTGTATGTCCGTTCGCAGGAATAATTTACCAGGTGGGTTTATTACGTTTTCTTGGAAAAACTCAGTCCACGCAGTCGATTGTTGTATTGTATAGTTAGTATAAAACAATGCCCGAACGGAGGGGTTGTCTAGCGAGAACCACGATAAAAGCAGACAGTACATTCGATAAGCGATATAGTGATGGACTTTGCGCATGTTATTGAATCGTGCAGTTTGTACTGGTTGTATCCAGTTATATTTGTACCTGTTATACCATACTTGTTTGTACAGTTCTAATAAATTCTATAGTAATTCCAACAGCATTTTAATTCAAGTCCCGCACTCGTAACAATATCAAAACAAACAAATTAGTATGGATAAACACCTATGTTACTTAACCATGATTTTTAACTTCTACCTAAAATTATGACTTCTTCAAGATGCTTCGGATTCCCTCTAAATCCTTAAGGCGTCTATTCACGCTGACGGAAATACGATAATATTATTATAATTCATATATGATTTCATACAATACCACAGTAAAGGGAAATAGACATTAGGTATATCAAACATCAAACAAAATGCTTGAGTATTACATGAAATAATACAGCAAAGGAAAGGGTTAGGGTAAGAACACAATAGAGTCTTTCATCTCGTTACAAAGTTATTATACTACTGTGTACTGCAAATTTTAGGAATATTACAGAAAGAAAGAAAAGAAGAAAATTTAGCGGGACTCGAATTAAAATGCAGTAACAATTATTATAGAGTTAATTAGAACCATACAAACACGTGTAACAGAGCTACAAATTTAACCGAACACAACAAACCCAAACGTAATGCAGAAGGTCGTAATTCAATATAACGCGCTAAATCCGTCACTATTAGATTCCCGAATGTATACACGTCAAGACCGTATCCTGGCTGTAGCTTGACTGCCTCCTCTCTAGATCAGGCCGTGGTTTTATGCTCCACAAATGCAATGTGCCCGCCTGGCAACGTCGCCACAGTTTCCTAGAATTATCTTGTAACACCTGGCTAATGATGCTAATGAGCGAGTACAATAGAACAAAAGGCTGTTCTCCACTAGAAACGTATGCCAATAAATAAGTGAGCAAAAGAAGACGATTATAAAAGGACTACAATTAGTTCGAATGCCGACAGGTAATAAAATGTGCTACTACAGATCTGTACGTGGAATTTATCTTTGTCAGCCCTAGGTTGTAACACTATTTTTGCTTACATGTGATTAAAAAACTGGCATGTGTTGAGAATTTGTGTGTCGCATTTTCAACAAACAAGTTTTGCACTCAACACATTGCTTTATGTACACAGTAGTAAATTTTCTTTGCAACAATTCACACATATTAAATTATTAATTAGTTTCTTTTTTACTACATTTATATCAGAAAACCAACGCCCTAGTTAATTATATTAAGTATTACAATATCATATAACTAGCGCGTAGTTTAATTATACTATGTAAATATATTTATGATTAGTTTTCTTTTTTTACAGCTTTCGATCTGACGTTTATGAAATTCGACATTTAGGTTTTTTAGACACTTCAAGGAATTCACTAACAAAATAACAATTGTTATTATCCGTTACAAACTTACAAACATAATTATAATATGTAGAAACATATGAGGAAGAAATCGGTGTATCTGTTAAATTAAAATTCTGTCACAGAAATGGAAAATACTTTTGAATGAGATCAATTAAATTATACTCAGAACTTCGAATAATTATTATTAATAAAATATTTACTAAAAGAGGCAAAGTTTAGAGTATATCCTTAGCTTTATTCAATACGTTATGGTCGACTGTTTTTCTTTGGTTAGACTCAAGGTGACTTGTATATATATAAACCTTTATACCTTGCCCCTTTGTTCATTAGAAGTTGGATGACCTGTTCGTGATGAAAGGGTCTTGAAGGGATGATTGTAACAAAACACAACCCGCTCATTCAACGTATTCAAAGGGCGAAAATGTTTTAGAATTTTCGGAAACCAAATAGGCCCTGAAAATGGAACTACTGGTTTGCTCAACCTTTCTTTAAAGATATATAGCGCGTTAGGAAATTAGTTACCGGCAACTTTAGCATCGTAGGCGATAAAAAATTTTTTGGATCAAATCAATTACAAATGAATCGACTATTTTTTATGTGTTTATATTTCTTCTTTATATATTAGAGAAGTAGAAGTAGCTCATCTGATGGAAAGTGGTTACCGTCGCTTATGGACGTTTGCTACACCAACGGAGCTTCGAATGTGCTACCGGCCTCCAAGAAAGGGAACAAGAACCTGGCTACAACTTAAATTCAAATTCAAATTCAAAAGTTTTTATTCAAAATAAGTTCCACTGGAGAACACTTTTTGAAGGTCATACATATAGGTTAAAATTTAATTTTACTTCCTAGTCTATGTACACCGCTTCGCAACGTGTTATTGCTGTTAAGGAGAAGAAGCGGCAAGAAACTCCCCAGCAACACGTCTAGCTAAAAATTGTTTTTCTTTATATTTGTTGTTCTATTTTTTATATTTAAGTACTTTTTTTTAAAAAGATTTTATACAGAATTATGTTACAGAATAACTTTGAAGAATTAATGGAGTTGTAGCAAACAGTGCATATTTAATAAGACAAAAGCGCAATAAAAGGATAGAAAATAATTATAGTTATAAATATAAAGACGTAACGTAATTATTTTTTTTTGCAACATATCTCCATATATTCCTTACAAGTACGGCAAGATAAAAACGTTATATTCGTACAAAACACAGTATAAGAGGTTGGAGCGAGCTGTTATGTAAATGAAGTTCTGTCATTTAAATATTCTTCAATAGTGTAGTATCCCTTTTTAAGCAAGATACTTTTTATTTTGATTTTGAATTTAGTGAAGGGCAGATCTAACATTTCACTCGGAATCTTATTGAAGAAACGTATACCAACCCCCAAGAAAGAAGACAATACTTTTTGTAATCTAAAAGATGGCAATATCAGTTTATTACAATGCCTGGTGTTGAAATCTTGAACATCCTTATACCGCTTGTAGGCACTCAAATTATTACGAATATAAATTATATTATTCAAAATATATTGGCAGGCGACCGTCATAATACCGATTTCCTTAAAGCGTTCCCTAAGAGACACCCGAGGGCCGAGGTTGTAAATTGACCTTACGGCTCTTTTTTGTAAAACAAATATAGTCTCCAAGTCAGCAGCGTTGCCCCAAAGTAAAATACCATAGGACATGACACTATGAAAATAACTAAAATAAACTAGTCTAGCAGTCTCTTCGTCAGTGAACTGCCTAACTCTTCTGACCGCATATGCAGCAGAACTAAGCTTTCCTGAGAGACTAGATATATGAGCGCCCCACTGGAGTTTCTGATCTAGGTTAATGCCTAAGAATACAGTTGAATCTACTAGGTTAAGTCTAGTGTCGTTAAGGGAAATATTAACATCGTATTCTTTTACATTGGGCATAACAAACTTAATACATTTAGTTTTATTCGGATTGAGTGATAAGTTATTTACGGTAAACCACTTAGATATTTGGGTTAAGGCGTTGTTTACGTCGTCAAAGTTCTGTTTATTTCTGTCTACTTTAAATATAAGTGACGTGTCATCAGCAAACAACACTACCTCACACATATCATTAATAAAATATGGCAAATCATTAATATATATCAAAAACAAGAAGGGACCTAGAATAGAGCCCTGGGGCACACCCATAGATATGCCAGTCTCACGAGATTTGATATTGTTAATTACAACGCTTTGGGATCTATTGTTTAAGTAAGACGACAGAAGATTGAGAGAATCGCCATAAATACCGTAATAATTGAGCTTTTTCAGGAGGGTCACGTGTTCAACGCAATCGAATGCCTTGGACAGGTCACAGAATACACCAATGGCATTCTGTGACCCTTCCCAAGCACCATAAATGTGTTTTAGAAGCTCAACACCTGCATCGGTAGTGGAACGACCTTTGGTGAACCCGAACTGTTTAGTATGAATTAATTTATTAATATTAAAATGTGAGAGCAGTTGATATAAAATTATTTTTTCGAAAACCTTGCTTAAGGTTGGTAAAATAGAAATTGGCCTAAAGTTGGAGGGGTCGTTTTTGTTTCCACTTTTAAATATAGGAATAACTTTGCTAACTTTCATTAAGTCAGGAAATACTCCTTTATCTACACATCACACATTAAATATTTGTACTAGTGGTAGCGCAATAGTGCATATTAAGTCACTTAATACTTTTAAGGATATACCCCAAAAGTCAGCTGTGTTTTTAATATTTAACGATTTAAACGTTTTTACAATATCATCTGTATCTATATGATTAAATTTGAATGTGATATTACATTGATCAACGCACTGTGTCATCAGCAGCTCAGCTTCCAGTGGTGATGATGACAAAGAGCTAGTTATTAAAGTTGGTATATCCCTAAAGTATTCATTAAATGTTTGTGCAATTTCAAAGTTATTACTAATGGTGTTATTGTTGATTACAAGTTTAATTGCATCATCTCGACGTGAACTCTTGCCGGAAGCATCATTTATAACACTCCAAGTTGTCTTAATGATATTTGATGATTTTTTAATTCTGTTACTATAATATAGAGATTTGGCAGCGATGCACACTCTTTTAAAGGTCTTAGAGTACTTTTTAATATATTGAAGGAAGTCTGGATTTTGATGAAATTGTTTTTCACTGTATAATTCATACAGTTTCTTTCGACTTTTATATATACCTTTCGTAGCCCAATCACTAAACTTAAGTTTATTACTTTTGTTGATGTTTTAAATGTGTTTTCAAATTCAGCTTGTATAATGTCGAAGAAATTACTATACAAGTTGTTTGGATCTTCGCTGCTGAGATCCAAAGTAGGAATTGTTTTGGATAAATTATCTTTAAAAGTTCTTAAGTATTAATTATTCACTGGCCTACAGGTTAATTTAGAATTGATTTTAATACTATCAAAAGGTATTGATATAAACTGGCCACAGTGATCCGACCGTAGTACATCTAAGATTGATTTGTCGATTATTTCGCAACTACAAAATATATTGTCCAAACAGATTAAGGTTAGGTTAGGTTAAGGTTGTTATACCGGCGTGCTCCAGATCAGCAGTGGTAGCCATACTGGCAGACAAATGCCTTACCGCCTGGCTGTGGAATATTTTGTCGTCTCTTACGACAGGATGCCCGGCCGCAGGTTTCACTATTTTTTTTTATTCATTTCTAGGCTGCCTGGACGTAGATATTACTATTTTTGTTATTCATTTCCAACCTACCTGGCCGCATGTATTACTATTTTTATTTATGTTTGTAACCGACCCCTTTGAGCTCGATTTTGACCTGCTTTGAAAGATCAGATTTAATTCAAACTTTGCATACCTGTCAAAGGTCGATGACAATGCAATAATATAGTACTATGGAGCTGATCTGATGATGGAGTGGGAAGGTGGCCATAGGAACTCCTGTACTAAACAAGATATACCCTTCGTGTTTGGGCTCGTATGTTTATATCGCGTGACAATGCAATAATATGGTACCAAGTAGTTGATCTGATGATGAAGTCGGAAGGTGGCCATAGGAACTCCTGTACTTAACAAGATAGACCCTTCGTGTTTGGGCTCGTATGTTTATATCGCGTGACAGTGCAATAATATGGTACCATGGAGCTGATCTGATGATGGAGTTGGAAGGTGACCATAGGAACTCCTGTACTAAACAAGATAGACCCGTCGTGTTTGGGCTCGTTTTACTTGTCTTGGCTAGCATTCTGCTGCTACATGATATGCAGGATCTCAAAAGCTTGTATTTAAAAACATTTAAAAAAATTCAACTAAAAAATGAAAAATAAATAATAGTTTAAAAAAAACACGCTTTATTAAAAAATCCAACTAAAAAACACACAAAAATGCATTTTTTTTGTTGTTTACTTAAATCTATGCATGTAATAATTTAGAAAGTCTTACCAGTATGCAAGTGTACCGAAATAGACTGGTATTGATTGGGTATAGAGCATAATGGCTGAAATTTGAAAAACAAAACAAAACTAATTGATTGTATTAACAATCAACTACTTTTGTTGTATTCACAATTTGTACCTTGTGTAAAACTGCACTTTTGTCTGTACGCCCATTTGTTATGAAGCCCTCGATATGTACAACAATACGTCATCTGTCAATATTTAACGTAATTAAAGAATTAGGAAAAATTATCGAATTACAAATTACGCATTACACCCATCGCCACTTCGGCCAATAACTGTAACCTCATCCTAGACTAGGCCCCAATCTTATAGATTAATATTGTATAATGTATACATATGTTTACATCGAGAAGTCAATGCCTTACGCAAACTTATTTCGTTACAAGAAATGAACCATTAATAATGCATGAACCACACAAAACGGCTACAAGTCAACTGCGAACCTCAGCCCTGTGAATAGCTGAAAAGATCTTTTGTGTGACCTTGGCTACATTCAGAAACTTGAAACGCTGCAGGCAACTCAGCGTGATGGAATTTTTAATAACAACCGGCCGTTTCGCGCTGTGTCAATTCCCTTTATTGCAGCCACTCTAGCTGGGCTTAGATTACAATGTTATATTCAAGGCTTTGTTGCAGAAAAAACTTGATAGCGTGAGAGATCTAAATTCATTTCTTGTTTTCTAAATAAATCACAAAAACCGCACTTGTAATTTCATCTAATGTGTATACCACAACTCTTTTACTTGAAAGTTATTAGGGATATTGTACAGTGATAGTAAAAGTCGTGGTAGTGTAATGACTAGCGCACACGTCCTAGACTTAAAGGGCGCAGATTCGATCCTGGCCGGAACCCATGGACCACTTAGGCAGTTTTCTGACGTAGCTAATGTGCATCCCCCCCCCCCCCCCATAGTGAGAGGCCAGCATTGGGACGTTTATGATATACATGTACAGGAGTATGTTGGGATAACGATAAATTAGTAAGTTAGTGGCCGCCATACATGTTGTAGTCAGATCGAAACTAATTCAGATAAATTACCCGTGGTACCTACTAATTAGTTAGAAGCGGGAGGGATGGTCACGGTAAACTTTCTGTCCGCGTCTCATAAGGGCTGTTTTAATATTATATTGACATTGGTCCTATTTTTTTTTATAAGAGACTTAATTTTTTTTCATTGCTGGATTACAGCAGACTAGCTGACGGCCCGCTTGACAGAAAGCGGTTGCCGTCGCCTAAAGACATTTGCAACTCCAAAAGTGATACCATTCTCGCAAAGGAGACTGGAACGCGGACACTGATGCTGGAACACAACTCTTGGTAGTTATAGCAGTATACTCTAGACCAGGGGTGGTAGCCATCCAGACACTGTGTCGGCGGCGACGAAGATACAGCGCTGCACAATATACAGGTGTGTTCAACCTGGGATGAGCAGCGCAGCAACAGCGATCAGCTTGGAGATTCGTCCCTCCCGGTCGTGGTTAAGGCCATGGTCGACAGCGCCAACGCTTGAGACTGAGACGCAGCTAGATTTTTCTGCGAGACTGTAATCTCCGCGAAGGAGGCGGCGGGAGAAGGAGCAGATCACCACGCTCCCCTCACACCCGATTCGGTGCTGACGACAGAGGGTCGTCCATAACGACTGCTAACTGCCATAGGCTACGGCCGTACGGGCAACTGACGGGGAAATCGGATCGACACAAACTTAAAGACTAGAGAGGAAGGACGCGCACCGATCCGCTCGCCCCCTTTCACCTGGTGGTGAGACTCGAGCGAGCCGTAGAGACTCGGGACTCCGGCTAGCAAATGATAAAGCTAGCCCGTAAAGGGCTCTAAACAGACGATGTCTGTCCGGGCAGAAGGTGAAGCGTAAGCAAGCCCCCGAACAAGTGACGTTAGAGGATCGGACAGGGGTTTTAGTATAACTGCGGCGTGACAATGGCACTTCATACGTGAGATGTTAGTGCCACCTCGATCTAGCGAATCCTACATACGGGCCGCGACCTTTCGTCTTCGCGCGGCCTATGGCTATAAAAAAAAATGGTAGTCATCTAGACGGACACAGGCTTCTACCACCTGCCTGTGGGGTAATTTTGTCGCCGCTTATGACAGGCCGCTCGGCTGCGGGAATTTATATTTTTCTCCATTCCAGTACGGAAATTATTATCGATCTAATAACTGATGATGACAGATCATGATCATGCTGATCACAGTAAATTAAAATGGACCTTACTGACATTGTTAATGAGATATATTCAAATTAAGATTAGGTTTATAAATCTATTTGTCACAGTATATTTTTATAGACTGATGATAAGGTTAAAAAACACCCAAGACGGTTCGAGGCACGAGAATTATATAATGAAAATAAATGTACGCATGGCGTTATGTAGGTAATAACATAAATATTGTAGCCCCCCACGTTATGAAGCCGAGTGTTGTTAATTGTCCATGAATTTTGTACATTACTGCGTGTAGCAGAGCTGGTGCATAAATTGCTAGTTAATTTGTATTCATATCTTCTACACAGATAGAATTACATAGCAGGAGAGTTTTCTCGTCATCAGCACAAACTATAAACCGGTCAAGTGCGTGTGAGCCCACCCACAATGAGAGGTGCCATAGATCTGGAATTCCAGACTGGGAATTTTGTTCCACAAAAAAAAATTGTTCAGGGTCACTTGGCCGATTTTTAGATTTACAAATACAAAAAATAATCACCCTAAAAAAATCCATCGTTATACCGTTGAGAACATCTATTTTCCAGTAAAGAAATTAAATGTAATATACAACAAAAGAAATCTCTGTGGACTGAATTACAAAAGGCTTTTGTTAAAGAACTAATTGAGGTGGAAACTTAAATTAGTTGAGCCCATCTTGGGACTGCAGAAATAGTTTCAGAGAATTTATACTTCGCCTTTTGCTGTATTCACAAGGGATTAAAACGTTTTGCTTCTATTATAAATGTAGACCTTTAATTATGCTACAATTCTTCAATACTGAGGCGGTAGAATTAAACGCCGTAGGCTGCGTATGGCGTAATGCTGTACGCGACACGGCATGATGTATGTCATAGTATTCGTATGACCGCGTCCACTGTCTTTTTAATTATTCGAAGTAAAGACCTCGTGTTTTTGACGTCAATTAATCTGGCAAACAAATCTGTCTAATCATAGACAAACATAGTTTTCCCCATGGCTACGCCGCGTTAAGAACCCTAGGTTTTACGTTACGTACATAAAAATTTAGTGATATGACCGACCATTGTCTTCTGTATTTAATGTTATGTAATATATATATTCTATTCGTAACTTTATTCTTAGGGATTGTAGGTAAAAAAAATATATAACGTATATATTAATTAATTAGATTTAGTTAATGTTAAGTTTTCTCGTTTGTGTTAGGGCTTTCCCCGCACAAATCCTAGTCTACTAAGCAATTTCCGCAAGTTACATTGTATGAAAAAAAATTAACTAAAGGCTATTCGCCCTTAGAAATACTACTTAATTTTATCCTGGAAACAATACTACTTTCCGCTATGAACATTATCCAAGAACACTTCTGTACCAAATATTAATTCGATAACTAAGGTGGTCAATAAAAATTCAGGCAAGTCAAAACGCTGCACGCATATCACGCGATATGCAGCCGCGAGCGTTATAGCAAAATAGAAAATCAAATGTATAGTCCGAAATAGCTGTTAAGATCTGTATATAAAAACAACAAGATAAAATATATTTAATAAGTAGAAATAAAGATAGATAATAAGATTATATATATTAAGGTATAAGATATAAGTATATAATAAGATTTAATTTATAGACATAAAGAATAATGTATTAGCGTGTTAAAGATAAAGAAAGAAATACTTAAGTTAAAATGAACCCTCTCTTTCCTAAATTATGAAAGGGGCGGAGGTGAAATAAAAAAAATATATTAATTAGAACAATCAGGTAGATTTTCCGTGAAAGCGTAACAAAGAGAGTTACTTTCGCATCTAAATTATTAGTGTTTAATATGTTTTCTATGGTTTTTATTATCTGTGGTGAAATAGCAATGTTGTGTGAATACAGTCCACATGAGATAAAAAAGAGTACAATCCATTTTCCAAGTGACACGTAAATAAAAATCTCACAAAAAATAGAAGTTATTGATTAATGTAAGAAAACAGTCGTGTAAATATAGTATGGAAGTCTGGATGTAATTATTTTTCACTCACACGTTTTTACTGAAACATGTTGAATTGTGCTTCTCCGTTGACTATGATATACTTCAGCCAATTTGTCGCAGTGGCAAGTGGCAAGCGCGGCCAACGTGGTAATCCAGTTCAAACTAGATCGATCTAGTTACGTGTTACCTTGTTTACCGGCTTAACTCAGCTTACCAAGTTAATGTTCCAAGAAGGCAACACCAAACATCTAAGCGCTATTACGTTAAAAGAGAGTAGTCGAATGATATTTAAGAAGACAATTGGAGACGGAATGTTCTAAAATCAGTTTGATGTACTAGTAGAAACACCTGTTAGAACATTATATATAGTAAATGGGTTAAGAATACTGTTACGGGTAATTCGGGTCCTGTGTAGCTCACACAGGACCCGAATTAAAATGCCGTTGGAATTAGTATAGAGTTTATTTGAACTCTACAAACAAGTATAAAACAGGCACAAACATGACTGGACACAGCCAGTACAAACTGCACGATTCAATAACACGCTTAAAGTCCGTCACTATATCGTTCATCGAATGTACGTCTTCTTCGTATCGTAGTCGTCGCTTGACTGCCCCACCCCTCCGTTCAGGCAATGTTTTATACTAAACTGTATAATGGCGACAAAGGGGCCGCGTACACTGAGTTAATCCGCACATCTGGCAAACTTCGACGGAATGCAATAAAAACAAGGATTAGTTCGACACTAATGACGGCCATAAAATAGGTACGATAAAAATAGGATGTTCTTTAAATTTTAAACACGAAGTAAACAAAAGAACTCCGAATGCAGCAAATGTAATAAACTGAGTTTTACGACAGCCAGGTGTGCTTATAGAAAAAAAAATTGGACAAATACATACATCATAATAATATATTTTGTCTGTCTTATCTTATCTGTCTGTCGCAAGACCGACGACCGATGGAGCAAACGAGTCCTGGAGGGGAGAACACGTCTCGGCAAACGTAGCTAGGACGCCCGCCAGCCCGGTGGACTGACGACCTGCGCAAGATCGCCGGCAGGGGCAGGATGAGGAAGACAGGAGACCGGGATATGTGGCGCGTACTTGGGGAGGCCTACGTCCAGCAGTGGACTGAGATTGGCTGAAGAAGAAGAAGAATAATAATATATGCCTTAGCTAAACAAGTTACATCGTCGTAGTTACACCTAGTCCTATGCAAGGTTCGCTGGTGTAATATATAACAGACCACTATGGAACCGATCTCAAACGCTCAGACCATAACAAATAACAGAAAGCTCGGTTTTGAAATTTACCATGTGAGAAAGCTGAAGCCTCTGCGTCCAGTAAGTTGGCCAGCAAAGGCTTAACCTCCTCAACCACAGATGCCGTCATTAATATGTACAATGTACATATTATTATGTATTTTAAAATCAACGCTTTATGTACAATACCCATTAACAAATGAGTCGAATATGCTAGGGAAGCGAACGGTATTTCCTCCAGGCTTACTCAACCCGGATTAGCGGTTTTCACACATTATCTCATGTTCATCAAGTCTCTTATCTTTCCCGCTTTAATGTTCTGTAATTTTGTATTCTATTTCTTTTGTTTTTTTTTGTGGGAAGTAAATAAATGAGTCAAGTTTTCTTTCACTGTTAGCACGTGGTAATTCTAAATATGGACATTAGATCAGAAAACATGTATAAGCGGTGCATACTTCTATCCGTGCAGGAATAAAGAAAGAATACAATTTCCTGCGAGCGTGTGGCCTGTCGTAAGAGGCGAGAAAACACACAGCCATGTGGTAGAGCCTTTGCCAGCCTAGATGGCTACCACCCCTAGTCTAGAATATGCCATCATAACAACCTTGAGTTGTGTTCCGGCATTGATGACCAGGTTCCAGTCCATCTTAATAGAGCAGCAGCGCATTTGTAGCACCTTTGGTGTTGCAATTGTCCATAGGTGATGGTAACCGATTTACATCAAGTGGGCCATCTGCCTGTCTGCTGAAATCATGCAATAAAAATACTTCCCAATCAAGGAAATAATATTAATATATTTGTGAAATAAAATTTTAATATCCCAAACAAAAACTTAAAAATTCAAAAGTTGCCAGAACTTAAAACAACACTCATTAAAGTCAGTTCCGGCCAGGCATTGGTGCGAGGCAGTCGCAGATGCCCTGTTCTCCTGAATATTGCAGTTTCTGTCGTGCCTTTTCTTTCCAAAAAGGCGATAAATTGCGAGTATAGTTGTGTAGTTATAGTGTAAAGTGATATTTAGTTCGATTCCGGCGCGAATCGCAGTGTTTTGGCTTGGGTAAGTCGTTTTACTCTTTCCACGGGCTTTTCGCGCGCCTTTGGCGCATTACGCAATATATAACGTTCATTTTGTACACTAAGTACACCGACGCGAACCGTTGGTCTCGCTCAAGGTGAGGGCATCCAGCAATGGATGCCCAGGATCCTAAGCCGCTACCTGGGCTTTCAGGTGCGCCCTGCAAAAGGGGCCACCTCGAGGCCAAGGATGGCTGGCTAGCAGCCGAGATCGGCGAGACGCGGCGGAAAAAAATCCCGTCTGCTTCGGTCGCCCGGCGTAGCAAATCTGCCGCCGGGCCACGTCCAGGCTGCCAGGCTGCTGCCGTTATCACGGCGGCACCCGCGGCGCCTGTCTTGCTAGGGAGGGCGGCGTCTGTGGTGGACCTCACTGCGGATGCCCCCGACAGTAGGCATAACGTTATGGGGCCCCCGGAAGGTCCCGTGACGCGTAGGCCCCCATCCAGCCGTGCGGCACGCAGCAGTGCGGCACGCCTGGCTATAGGTAGGAACACGCTGCTCGGGTCACACTCGGCCGTTTGCCTGGCCGTGAGCGACGCGAGCACCACAGATGCTGGTGCCTTCGTAACACCGTCGTCCTCTGCATGGGCCTCACCTGTGCAGGGGAGCGACGGGTACGAAGATGGATTTCGTACACCGTTATCAGGCAGCATTCCAGAGTCACTGGATAGTGCGCTTGACGGTGTCGTCCACGCATTTAATTATCCCCGCTCTGATTCGCCCGCCTGTGGACAAGTGGTCTACACGGCGGCCGGAACAGCGACGGTGGGGGGCGGTCGCCCCACGACGACGGTGGCCTATAGCGCGCAGGCCTCACCTGCGCCAATGCCACTGGCTTGCGACCTATCGGTTCGCAACGTCGGGGACGGCCGTCCCACGACCCCGGTTGTCGCGCGAGCTTCACTCGCGCTATCGACCGAGGTCGCGAATAAGGAATTTGTAGGCGCGGCAGCGGCGACCCCTTCGTCTTCCTTCCCTACTGGGATGGGAGTCGCTGTCGCGACGTCGGTGCCTGCGTGTGCAGCGGTTGCGGCGGCGACGGCGACGGCGGCGGCGTCCACGTCCTCGTCTTCGGCGGCTGCAACTTCGTCCGCGTTCGCGTCCACAGGTTCGTCGTCTTCGGCGGCGGGTCCAGCGACGCGAGCTACGTCTTCGGGGACGTTTGTGCCCCCTGTTTCGTGTGCCCCGGTATTTGTCGCCGGATCGAGGTCACGGTTCTGGGACCGATCTCAGAGCAGTGGCGCCGATTCGACCGCCACGTCGGGTGCCTCCACCCCAGCGCGCGCGCGCTCGCCTTTGCGCCCCGCGTGGGGCGTAACCGAATCAACCGCGTCGGCCGCGTCCGTACTCGCGGGTGCGGAGGCCTTCCTCCGCACAGAGGGGGGGGAAAAGGGGCGCAAGGCGCGCAAGGCAACCAACGCCAAATTGGTCGCGGCTAGCCAGTGCGCCGCCCTAGTAGGGGACATCACTGCCCTCGGCCCCGGGGAGCTGCGCCTCGCGGCGAGCGCCCAGGTGGCCGAAATCCTCCAGATCGCCCAGACGTCGGGCAATCTGAAGGGGGGCTACGTGCGTCGGCTGAAGGATGCCGCGAACAGAGTGTCGGACATTGTCGACACTCTGGTCACGCGGAATCCGGAAACCGAGGCGTGGAAGCTCGGCAACGAGAATGCGCGTTTGCGCATGGAAGTAAACTCTTTGCGGGAGGAAAATCTCTCCTACCGCAAAGAGTTTGAAGAGATGCGCAAGGCCCTTAAGGCCTCTGCTCCGGCCGTGGAGCCGGCGCCTGCCGTCGTGGCGGCGCCGCCCCCCGTGCCCATCAAGCGGAAGACACGGGCGGTCGCGGTGGAGGTGGCGGCGATTCCGGAATCGCCCGCTGCGCCCGTCGCGACTAAAAAATCGCGTCCGACCCCCGCCGCGGTGGCGGGGTCGATACCGGTTCCCGCCGACGGGGCGGAACCGGCCGCGGCGCCCGCCGACGGGGCGGCGCCGTCGTCCGTCCCACTCGGGCGCGGCGGCGTTGAGTACGATGCGTTCGTGCGCGTCGTGCTCGATGCCGTGGCGCCACTCATCAACGCGAGGTTCGCCGCCATCGAGGACAGGCTGGGCCCCGCGCCGACCCTCCGTCCACCACTTGCGGCCGACGGAGGCAAGGCGCCGGCGCCCAGGCCGACTCCTCGCGCGTCCGTCGCGAAGCCCACCGGAGGGCCCAAACCGGCCACGGCTGCCGCTGCAGTCCGCCGGGGTCTGGGGGAAGCGAGTACCCCGGTCCCGATGGAGGTAGTGGCGGCCCCGGCCGCCGGGGTGGCAGACTCCCCACTGCCACCGACCCCCCCCGCGAGGAAAAAGCACAGGGGGGGCGTGAAGCGAACGCTCCGAAAGCGGAGAAAGGCGGCCCGCGCCGCCGCCGCTGCCTCGGCGGCCTTCGCTTCGGCGCCCGCCCTAGTTGTTTCGGCCTCTGGGCAACAAATGGCCCCCGCGTCCGCGCCATCGGTGGCGCCCGTCCCGCGCGCCCGACGTGCCACCCCGTGTGTGGCACCGTCGCCAGCGCCCGTGGCGCGCGCCCCTCACGTCGCCCCGTACGTCGCGCCGCCGCCGGCGCCCGTGGCCCCCGCCCCCGCCCCCGTACCCGAGGGGGGGGCGTGGTCCACGGTCGTAGGGCGGAAAAAGGGTAAGGGGGCGAGGGCCAACGGGCCCCCTCCCCCCCCCCAGGCGCAAGCTGCTGCCCCACCGACGGGGTGGAGGCAGCAACCGCGGAAGCAGGCCGCGAGGCCTGCCGTCGTTCTCCGCGAGCCGAAGTCGGCCGCAGTCATTATTAGACTGCTGCCGGCAGCGGCCGCGAAGGGTGTCGGCTATCGCGAGGTCTTCGCAAAGGCCTCGACGGTGGTCGACATCACCGCCATGGGCCTCCGCGAGGGGCTGAAGGTGGTGCGGACCGCCAGGGACGCGCGTCTCCTCGAGTTCCAGCCGGGACCCGAGAGCGCGGCCAAGGCGGACCGCGTCGCCGAAGCCCTGCGCGGGGCCCTAGAAGGGATGGCTGAGGTCGTCCGCCCCGTAAAGCGTGGGGAGCTTTACGTCTCAGGGCTGGACGACTCAGTCACGGTCGATGGGCTTCGTGACGCGATCGCGCGCGCAGGCAACTGCCGGCGCGACGACGTGCTCACAAAGCACATCGGTGCAGGACCGGGCGGATTGGGCGCATCATACGTGCTGTGCCCCGTCGCTGCCGCCAAGACCATCGTCGGGTTGGGCTACCTTCTGGTCGGCTTCACCTCGGCGAAGGTCGAAGCACTGGAAGCCAGACCGATACGTTGTTACAGATGTTTCAACGTCGGTCATGGCACCCAAACTTGTCCGGACACGTGCCCGGACCGGACTAACTTGTGTCTCCGCTGCGGTAAAAGCGGACACAAGATGCCGGACTGCACGGCACGGAAACCCCACTGCGCGGCGTGCGCGGCGGGGGGACTGAACGCGGCCCACCCCACGTTGGCGAGGTTCTGCCAACCTCCCTACGTGAGGGGCCAATTCGTCCACTCGCGGGCGAGACCACGTACCGGCAAATCGGGAGTACAGACAATGGACACCTCCAATGCCTAGTACACCCGTAACGACGTTCTTTCAAGCTAACGTAAACCACTCCCCCACCGCTCAGGACTTGTGCCTGCAGGCGATGGCGGAGTGGCAAGCGAATTTAGCCGTAATAAGTGAACCTTATTACGTCCCTCCTTCAGGGAACTGGGTGGGCGATCTCGATGACATGGTAGCGGTGGTGGCCAGAGCCGGGTCCGGCACACCGCTTACATGTCTCGAAAGAGGAAAGGGCTATGCTGTGGCGAAGAGCGGAAGTATCGTCGTCATAGGCGTTTACTTTTCGCGCAACCGCCCCCTGGCGGAGTTCGAGCTTCACTTGGACGCCGTCGGGGCTGCCGTACGCAGACTGTCGCCCAAAACGATCTTCGTGATGGGCGACTTTAATGCAAAGCACCTCTCCTGGGGAAACGTAATCACGGACGCTAGGGGTCGGGCGGTCGAGGATTGGGCTCTTCAAGCCGGCCTGACCATACTGAACCAGGGGTCGGTCCAGACCTGCGTGCGCGCGCGGGGTGGATCGATCATCGACCTGTCATTCGTCACTCATGCGGCCGCCCGCAGAGTGACCGGATGGAGGGTGCTGGAGGAGGTGGAGTCGCTCTCTGATCATCGGTACATCAGATTTGAGCTCACGACCCCCTCCTCCGGTCCGAGCCCTGTTCACCGTCGCCCCCCTCTCCTCCCGCGTTGGGCCCTTACCAAGCTCGATCCGGAGCAGGCCGAGGAGCGGAAAGCCTCTCGGAAAGCTGGGCCTACCCAGCCGACTTCGCGAATCTGGATACGCAGGCAGAGCACATGCGCAAGACCCTGACGAGGGTTTGCGACGCTGCGATGCCACGCGTCTCCAAGCGGCAGCCTCCGTGCAAGCAATCGGTCCACTGGTGGACCGAGGAGCTGGGCGAGATGCGAAAGGCAGTTCGCATCATCAGCCACAGGCTCAAACGCTGCAGGGCGCGCCGTCCTCCGGACTTCGTCGCGGAAAATGGACTCGTGGGCGAGTTTAGAGAGGCCAGAAAGGCCCTTTCGATTGCAATATTGCGATCGAAAGCCCGGGCTCGGGCCGAGCTCCTCGAGACGCTCGATCGGGACCCTTGGGGGCGCCCGTACCGTGGGGCCCGCAACAAGTTGCGGCCTTGCACATCCACGGTCACGGAAACGCTCGAACCCGAGGTGCTCCGGTCGGTTATCGATGGGCTCTTCCCGGATCCGGGGAACTTCACTCCCCCCAGTATGGGTCCACCCATTCCCGACACACCCACGGACGAGGAGCCTCACTCCATCTCCGAGGGGGAGCTAGACGTCGCCCTGGACCGGCTCCGGGGCAGGAAGACGGCACCGGGACCCGACGGGGTTCCAGGTCGACTCCTCTTCCTGGCTGCAAAACACCTACGCAGCCAGCTGCGGGACCTCTTCGAAGCCTGTATTCGCGCAGGTAGGTTCCCGTCGCAATGGAAAGAGGGTCGTTTGTGCCTACTTCCAAAGGGAGGTCGGCCTCCCAACGATCCGTCCGCCTACAGGCCCATAGTGCTGCTGAACGAGGTCGCCAAGGTCTTCGAGAAGATCTTGGCGGAGCGGCTTGTGAAGCATCTAGACACTGTGGAGCCGGGGCTATCAGATACGCAGTTCGGGTTTCGGCGGAGGCGCTCCACGATGGACGCCTTCGAGACGCTGCGAACGTTGACGGACGAAGCCGTCCAAGCAAAGGACGTCGTTCTTGCAGTGTCGCTAGACATAGCGAACGCCTTTAACAGCCTCCCTCATGAGACGATCAGGGAAGGGCTCCGCGCGCACGGAGTCCCCCCGTACCTCACGAGGCTGTTGGGCGAGTACCTGCGAGATCGGCACATCCTTTGGGAGGGTGGTGAGTCCGCCAACCACGTGCTAGGTCGGCGACGTGTCGCGTGCGGCGTTCCACAGGGATCGGTCCTCGGGCCTATCCTTTGGAACGTAGGCTATGACTGGATCCTTCGGGTGACGGTCCGGCCCGGAGTAGGGCTGATCTGCTTTGCGGACGACACCCTACTCACGGCACGCGCCGCGTCTTTTGCGGAATCCGTGGACGTCGCCAACGACGGGCTGGCGATCGTCGTAGATCGAATAGCTAGGCTGGGCTTGAAGGTCTCCCCCGCGAAAACGGAGGCCGTCATGTTCCATAGGAAATTCCGGAATCCTCCCCCGGACTTGTCCGTTACAGTTCAGGGGGTGGCGATTAGAGTAGGGCCCACGATGAAATATCTTGGGCTAGTCCTAGACGGGAAATGGCTGTTCAAAGCGCACTTTGAGCAGCTAGTTCCCAAACTTCTGAATTCCGCGGGCGCACTCTCCAGGCTTCTTCCTAACGTGGGGGGGCCGGGGGGTGCGACGCGGAAGCTTTATTCCGGCATCCTGAGGAGTATGGCACTCTACGGTGCGCCCGTCTGGTCCGATGCGCTTCACCGCCACAACCGAACCCTGCTGCACCGCGCGCAGCGGGTTCTGGCCGTGAGGACCATACGGGGGTACCGCACAGTGTCGTGGTCGGCGGCGACTCTCTTGGCAGGCGAGCTGCCCTGGCCTCTCCAGGCAGACGTCCTGTCCAGAGTTCGTCGCGCCCAGCAGGATGCCCTAGCTAGAGGACTGACCTTCTGTCAAGTCGAATTAGAGACGGTCAGGAAGCGGGAAACCCATTCCTGCCTCGTCGCCTGGTCTCGTGACCTCGAACACCCTGTGGCCGGCGGCTATACGGTGGATGCAATCAGGCCGCAGCTGGAGAGATGGGTGACCCGCACCAGCGGAACCCTGACCTTCAGGACGACTCAGATACTGACCGGACACGGTTGTTTCGACCAGTATCTGTTTCGCATTGTGGGCTGCTTGCCTTCCCCGGACTGCCGCCAATGCGGCGCACCCGATACGGCGTTACACACGCTTGTTGAGTGCGCTGCATGGACGCCTCAGCGTTTCGAGCTCGAGACACACGTAGGAGCCGTCCGATCGCTTGGCGACTTGGTAACGGCCATGTTGCACAGCGACGACCGCTGGGAGTCTGCGGTCTCTTTCTGTGAGGCGGTTATGTCTCTAAAAGAGGCCGCAGAAAGGGATAGGGAGCGAAGTCCTGCAGCGCGTGCTAATGTCTCCACCCGAGGTCGCCGGCCTTCAGCTAGCACCCGGAGAGGCAGGTACGCGCATTACTTCCCTCCCTGAGTTAGGTTCCGGTACGAGGGGCCCCTTGCTACTAGGCAACGCAAGGGATTCAGCCCCCGTTTCGAAGTGGGGTGTGTTCTCCCAGGGCACACACCAGGCACTTTATTGCGCTGGATCGACTGTTGCGTAACTATGTTCTATATCTCAGTCTTTCCTTCACAACAAAGCGTAGGGTCGACGGGAGGAGAGGTTTTTTAGTGGGTATTGAGGTTGCTCGCCCGTGCGGCATCGCTCTGAGTCTCCACACTCCTCAGTGTCAAGCCATTGCGGACGAAGCGCAAAAAAGCATACTATTGCTAGCGTTATCGCCCCCGATGGATGCGTGCCGTTTCCTAGTGACGGCCCAGAGAGTGCGTAAATCGGTTAGCATTTTCCCTCGCCTCAAAAAAAAAAAAAAAAAAAAAAAAAAAAACACTCATTAAAGTAAAAGCTTTTATTGAGAGAACTTCTACGGATTAAATAGAATTTTGTAAGAAACAAAATTTTAGGTCTGAAAATTATGTTATATTTGAAAAATTAGCCCTTAATTTTTTGTTTGTTTATTACAGGAGTTTATCAGACAGGCAGACGCCCCACTTGATGGATATCTGTTACCATTGCCTATGGACATTTACAATACCAAAGGTGCTACAAAGCGCTGCTGCTCTCTTAAGGGTGACTGGAACCTGGTCACTAATGCCGAAACACAACGCAAGGTTGTTATGGCGACATACTTTAGGCTTGGTAGCCATCCAGTCGGGCAATTGACAGCTTCTGTGATTGAGCGGGCTAAGTCTTAGCAGGCCGGACTCGCTGGAACGCGGAGGCGTTCCCGGATTTGATTCCTGGCATGGTAAATTTCGGAAACGAACTTTCTGTTATTTACTATGGTCTGGGTGTCTGGGATCGGCCCTAGAGTGGTCCGTTGTATATCCTTGGGGATATATAATGTGTGTTTGTCTGCCGAATATATAAAAAAACTCCTTGTGGAAACTCGGATTATTTATTTATTTTTTATTTATGCAGTATTTTTTTTCTTTGATATTAATTCCAGTTTTTTCTTTGATATTAATTCATGTTACACTCTCTGAGCGTGGTGACCGATAAGAAAACAAATCACCTATGTATTACATATATACCTACATGTATACTTACGGGGCGCACATGCGGTGAGTGTGGCATTATAAAGATATGATAGATACCTAAACACCTATATGCTTTCTCACAAACAGCTGCTTACGTATTCGTCCGATTTCGGAGCAGCTCTTCGTCTATTATTTGCAATACCTGACATACCTCGAACCGCTACGAGAGTTCGCGGGTCACTGTGGCCACCGCACGCCTCCGCTAGCCGCGCCCGCCTCAGGCCCCCGTCACCGCGCATGGTAGGCGGAGTGGGAGGTGTTAGGTTTATTTTCGTTACGGAATTTCTTGATTCGGTTGCCGCGTTCAAAGCCTGCGATAAAAGCTATACAATAGCTTAAAAAAATTGCCTTACCACCTAGCTGTGGGTTGTTTTGTCGCCTCTTACGACAGGCCGCCCGGCTACAGGAAATTGTAATCTTTGTCCGTTCCAGCATGGATAAAAATATGTTTACATAAACTCTACTTTTAATTATTACGGTCTCATAAAACAGAAAATGTTCTGGCAGCTTTCCAACCAATATACGACATATGTAATAATAAAAATCCACTTCCGGGTTCCCTCCCTACCAAAGGTTTGCAACTCGATTTACGTTTACGTGAGTAATTAGTGAAGATGAAATATTCATTTAATTAGGAAATTGTCGGCAACGCGTTAAACGTTTGTCATTTCAATGTCATTAACTGAATCGTAGTACTATTTTCAGAGTGAAATATTAATATCACCAGATGGACCTTCGGCCTGTTTCTATATATCAAGTAACAAAAGAAGGAAAAACGCATATTATTTTAGACAAAACTGGAAATGAAAATCAGCGCTGTATCATCTCTTCTTGACACAGCATAATGCTAAATTGTCGGGCTCAATACCGTGAATGTTATTTCATTTTTTTTTTTTCAAAGTATTTTCCTTTTTACATATTAATTGCCTTTATGTTTCACGTCTAAAACCTATTAGGGTGAGGTTCTTTTATCGACTTCAAAAAGGGAGGAGGTTCTAAATTCGCTTGTATGTTCTTTATATGTCCGTTACTTAGTCTCTCCGTTAACTGTGTACCGATTTTCAATTTGTTTTCTTTACTCGTAAATGTATACTTCCGAGAAAGTCCCGTAGTCACTTCAGTCAAAGTCAGGATGTGATGAGTGGATCGAATCCAGGGATATTGAGCATAACCCTGATTAAAGAACGCTGTGCACCTAAATTCTTGAAAAAAACCTTGTATGAGCGTATATTTTCTACAGGCGCTTAGTTTTTTATATGCATGTTACGCGATTTCTCCGCCAATTGAGAACCGATTTTTAGATTATTTTTTTATCTCCGGAGATGGCCTTATTGTCACCATCTCAAGATCATTTGTGGATTTGCAAGGAAATTGAGAGCTACCTTTCTTTAACTAAAAAATCTAGTTAATAAAAAATTACATAGAACCTAAGACAGCGGTTGTAAGTAACCATGTAGGCAGTAAGCAGTAGTAAATAGAAATATAAAATAAATAGTAGTATAAAAATAATGTAAATATAAGAAATTAATTAAGATATATAATAGATAGTAATAAAAAAACATAGTAAATAGTTAAAAAATTTAGACAGCAACAGGAAAACCTTGTATTACATATAAGAATTTTTGAAAAAGAGATAAAAAGAAAAAACCCTCTATCTTCCCATATGACGGAGAAGTCGGCAATTAAAATTAAAAAAAATCCTTATAACCTTTTTCTGAAGTCGATTAAAAATTTATAATACGATTAATAGTTAGTCGTATATTATAATAATTATTAGTTGTTTTCAATGGAAAATTGTTTTATTGTGTGGAAAAAATTATGTGTAGTGAAGCGTGCCTTTTCGCAGCTGCCACAAAAACGTCCATTTGCCGTCAGTGAAAAATCTAAAAAATCTAAATCTACGTATAGTAAGACTAATACTTTTGCCTGAAAATTATACTAAAACTTAAATATTCATCGATACTTGACACTGGTTAAATATACAAATTGTGCAGAGCCGTTACAAAAAAAAGAAGGCATCTACAAACTGAAAGACAGACAGCAACACGCCTTAGTATACATCCAGTCCTATGTCAAAAATATTTAAATTTATGCATTATATTTGCCAGTCCGAAGTTCGCGACAATCCGTATATCATTCACACAAACTTATCGAATACATTATGTAAAACAAATAGTAATATTATTATTATGTTTTATGCTCGTTGGTAGCACTCCATAACGCGTGGGGTCACAATCGAATTATGCAGTTGGATAACCAAACTTTTAGCAATTTGATACCTTATGTGCTTTAGGATATGATATATATTTAGTTTCTATCTAGTTTTATTGCTGTAATGTTAACGTGGTATAGGAGAAGCAAATTACTTCCCCTAGCTCGGAAGGTGACTGTTGATCGACCCTTATGTTCGGACGTAATTCTTTATTATTTAAGGGAAAATATTTCACGGTTTTCCGAGCGTTGCTCGCCACGCTCTTTAATTTTAAGGGTTATTATGACGCTGTAAAAGGATATCGTTATGACGGCACGGTTGGCGTAATGGTTATCGTAGTCGCCCTATGTCTACTTGTCTGCTTTATCCCTACTCACAGCGAATGAGTTTCATAAACTGCAAGTACCTTTTTTTGATGTGCGTGAACTTTGTTTTGTTTTTTATATACATATACATTCACAATCTCACAAGTCACACAACACACGCACGCACACACACGCACGCACACACACACACACGCACACGCACGCACACACACACACACGCACGCACACACACACACACACACACACACACACACGCACACACACACACGCACACGCACGCACACACACACACACACACGCACACGCACGCACACACTCGATAATTTCACAATCAGGATTGTACCAATTAGGAAGGAAGTCCCCAAGAAGTTTGAACTAGTTTGGCGACCAATGAGTTTCAAAAATTGTGAATATGTATAACTCAATAAATGATTATTGTTTTTTTTATTGATTTGATTTATGCTGATTATATCGAAGGTTACAATGCTATTTGTTTCAAGCGATTTTTTTTTTAAATTTTATTTGCATAAGTTTAACAGACAGGTAGACAGCCCGTCCACCTTATTAGGCGGTAACACCTTTCTATTGAAAGGTGTTACCGTCGCCTATGGACATGGGTAACATGTGCTGCCGCTCTGTAAAGGGAGACTGGAACCTGGCCACTAATTCCAGAACACAACTCAAGGTTGTTATGTAGGCATACCCTAGGGAAAGGGTGGTAGCTATCCAGACGAGCAAAAAGCCCTACCACCTAGCTATGGGCTGTCTAGTCGGATCTTACGACAAGCCGCCCGGACGCAGGAAATGATATTTTTTCTCCGTTCCTGCACGGATAAAACATATTATACATTTACATATGCATATACGTACAATATTCGTTAAATTTGAAAAATGATTTATGAGAAAGCTTGAAATAACCCAAAAAACGCATCATTAATAAAGTATAGAATATATTTTTAATGAAAAATATCTGTAGTTATTGTTGCTAAGTTAAAGCTTGTTTACTTAATTTTGTACCAAATAATTTGCGATAATGACAATGGCTTGAGCAACATTTGTCTTATCTACTTAAAGTCTGATTTTGTTTTAACACATAAAATTTTTGGTTCATTGGGGTAAATTTTTACTTTTTGATCTTCATGACTGTGTTTATGGTGGTTCTGTATGCCTGAATGTCAACAATAGTATAGCTTACCCTACTTAAATCTTGTCAAGTGCATAAAAATTTACACCACGTTTGTACACTGAAATTTAATAATTGGAACACCAGTAGCAAGTACGGACTTCGAAGGATAGATGTGTTTGAATTTATTAATCTTGACCAACCCATGACGTTACATCCGAAGGATTTATTGTTCTTAAATCAACCCATTTCTATTATTTTTCAATCTATCCAATCTGAGTTCAATGTAACAAAAATATAGAGTCGTCGTAAAACAAAAAAACAGTTTAATATTTAATTCATAAAAAAGTATGTAGATACAGATGTTAGTAACAATAAATCAAAGGCGATGATAGCTTGACATGTTTCTTATTGCATTGACAAGGAACAACAAACAAAAAATATGAAAGCTTTGTTTGCGTCTTAACGTCAATTCTATAATAAACCAACGATGTTCATAAAACATCATCAATCATAAACCTTAATTCAGAATTGAAGTGATCAATAAAGAAAATAATCAAGATAAGTGTTTGTGTTCGACCCTCACTTTGGCTTAAAATGCCCTCCTCCACATCGAAACGGCGCGGAAATTGATGCTTAAAATTATATACCCGATATCCCATATCTTTACATAGTATAAAACAAAGTCGCTTTCCACGTCTGTCTTTATATCCACGAATTCCTCCTATATCACGTATCGGAATTTTAAGCGGGTTTCAACATCAGTTGGGTAACACCGGCCCACAAAGAAGTGGTTTATACTTTTGACCTGACTCAACAATTTTGTGTATTTCGATGAGCTAAATTCAAATATGGGTTCAGTTTGGTCCATACACCCTCAAAATACTGATGGTCTATGGACCAAACTGACCCCAAATTCAGATCGCTGAATCTAAATTTGGGGTCAGTTTGGTCATCTAAATATATAAGAATATATGGGTCTGGTGACAGTCCACTATTTATTTTTTGTAAGCTGAGATGAGTTTTTACTAAAGTTTTATAGATATAAAAAAACTAATTAACTTTACACAGGTTACAACGTTCTTCAATAATTCTTTCACCGTTAAAGCTGTCGAACTTTGGAATTCATTGCCTGTTGCTATCAGACAAGTAACATCCCTAATAACATTTAAGAACTTGGTCAGTAAATTCTATATAATGAGTATATACATTATATATATATACATAAATATATGTTTATTATGTTTAAATAGTTGCATATTACCATATCTTGTATATGTATATAACTTATGTGTATACATAGTATAGTATTTATATATTTATTATTAAAATGTAAGTGATCATACAATAATTATGTATACCACCATCGCCACTCCTAATCAGAATATTCTTGCCACGGGTTGTCTGGAAGAGATCGCTTTCTAGCGATAAGACCGCCCTTTGTACCCAATTAGAATAATAATAGTTAGTTCGTAAGTTTTCTGTTATAGTGTACACAATAAAATGTTATCTATCTATCTAATTAATTCAGGCACTCTAAGGTCAGAAGATACAGTTCACCTAGATTAATAGATATAACTATAGATATATCTTAAAGTCTGAAAGAACGAAGGGTTGTTTCGTCTCAGAAATTGTAGATTTCACGTAAGCGAAATCGCATAGCAAAGTTGAGTTGTGTCATAAAACTAGTAAAAAGTACAGCATAATTTCAAAATCGGGTTTCAGGAGAATAGCAGAAATGCCTGAAACACGAGAATGATGGCCCTTAGAGCGTTGCAAACTCAATTACTCACTCTTGATGGGTTTTTCTTTACGGCTATCGTAAAATATTTCCCGAATACACGCGAAACAATAATTCTAAACAATTTAAATTTGGTAGAAAATTATCTTATTTTAGGAATTGTTGCTTTTGGTTCTTCTATATCGAAGCTGGCTAACTAGCAGAAGACCTATCTTATGGAAAGTATTGAACATCCCTTATGCAAATTGACATACAAGGGGCAAAGCGCTGCCAACCTTTAAAATGGCATAGAGGGGATAAAAGAGGTAAGATAGAAGGTATGGCATAAACGGTAGTAAGGGAAATTAACTGTCGGTAAGATAAAGGAATGGGTCATTAAACAAGAATTATCTTCTTATATTTTAGTATTAGTAGGTATCTTAAATTTTAGTTTATGACTCATTTTGATAACGAAGATTTGGTTGCAGAGTACAAGTGCCACTGATTTGATGAAAACATTACTAAAATAATGGAGTTACGTCTTGCTTTTTCGCAATCAATTTTTTAAATAAATTATTAATTAAAGTCTGTGTGTAGACTCTTAATTTTCAATACTTTTCTAGCTTAACATTTTAAGTAAGTTAGATGTTTAGATAATTTTTAAGTTAACTAAGGGCCGATTTTTCAATCACTAGATAAAAGTTATTTGTAGAATAAAGAAGATGGATAGATAACACTGTATTGTTCATCAAATATATAATTTCAAAAATACACAATTACAATATTGTCATGGTAGAAACAATAGGCGACCTTATCGCTAAAAGCAATCTTTAACAGGCAACCCAACGTAAGGAATAGTTCAACCTCATCTGGCGACCTAGGTGGTGCAGATCATTATGTATACCATAAACAAACATACTTAAACTACGTATTTTATAAATAAAATACACATACTTAATTTACTTTATAGATTAAACGTGACGCAACATATTCGATTGTGAAAATCGTATGTGAGATGTACCAAATTTATATTTTAAGGAAAGGCAATATAAATAAAAATAAATATACTCTCTACTTCCCACAATTTGCGCACTCATACGTATCGTAAACTCACTCACTACACTTGCACACACTTCATCCTTTTATGATAACTCTTTTACAGTGCAGGCTGTCAAACTTTGGAATGCGCTGCCTCTTACTATCAGAGAGGCTAAAACACCGCCTACATTTAAGAACGCACTCAGAAAACACTACTTTTCCTTAAATAATTATGCCTAATTCTTATATTATAGACTATTTATTACATATATATATATATATGTATGTATTTAATTTATGATTTAGTTTATGTATGTGTATTCAATTTATAAATTGTGTAGTTTAAGTAAATTTATTTATGATATATTTAATGATCTGGACCACCTACATCGCCAGATTAGGTTAAATTATTTCTTAAGTTAGGTTGCCTGGAAGAGATTGCTTTCAGCGATAAAGCCGCCTATTGTTTCTACCATGACAATAATGTAATTATGTATTTTGAAATTGTATATTTGGTGAGCAATGAAGTGTTATCTAACTATCTAATATATAATGGGTTTAAAAAATAATGTTAACAAGTAAGCCCCTCTGTGAACAGCAAATTACAGCTAGCGTATATATAACACATAGATGCAGTATATCTCTCCAATAATCAGGCAGGTAGCGCCCTTCGGAAATTTGATCAGGGCCGTAAATTAAGTTAAACATTGCACGGGGAGCGTGAATTTTTCAAATATCAAACCAGTGATCCGTCGTGCTTTGGCGTTTTATACCCTGGCGATCTCATGTCACGTTTATTACATTGCTTGATAATACGTGTTATGTCGCTGATTGCTTGATGATACGTGTTATGTCGCTGATTGCTTGATGATACGTGTTCTATCACTGATTACTTGATAATACGTGTTCTATTGCAACTTTTGATACAAAATATGATAGAGTGTAATTTAAAATACAATAGAATATATTTTGTTGTACAAAAATGCTACATAAAATAAAGTATATGAATATTCAAAGGAAAGGACAAAGGAATAATAAAAGGGAAATCTATAAAAAAACCACTAGAGTTATTACTTTATTTGCCAATCAACACTATAAAATACATTCCATACATATATTTAATCAAATTAATAAAGTATTACAATTTAGCCATATGAAATATTGTGACTGTAAGAAAATGGTTACAAATTGGTTATTATTGAAAACAAAAGAATGTGAAGATTTTTTAGTGTATATAACACGTATCATCAAGCAATCAGCGACATAACACGTATTATCAAGCAATCAACGTGACATGAGATCGCCAGGGTATAAAACGCCAAAGCACGACGGATCACTGGTTTGATATTTGAAAAATTCACGCTCCCCGTGCAATGTTTAACTTAATTTACGCCCCTGATCAAATTTCCGAAGGGCGCTACCTGCCTGATTATTGGAGAAATATACTCCATCTATGTATTATATATACGCTAGCTGTAATTTGCTGTTCACAGAGGGGCTTACTTGTTAACATTATATACCCATTATATATTAGATAGTTAGATAAGACTTCATTGCTCACCAAATATACAATTTCAAAATACATAATTACAATATTGTCATGGCAGAAACAATAGGCGGCCTTATCGCTGAAAGCAATCCCTTCCAGGCAACCTAACTTAAGGAATAATTTAACCTAATCTGGCAATGTAGGTGGTGCAGATCATTAAATATATCATAAATAAACATACTTAAACTACATAATTTATAAATTAAATACACATACATAAACTAATTTATAAATTAAATACATACATACATATATATATGCAATAAATAGTCTATAATATAAGAATTAGGCATAATTATTTAAGGAAAAGTAGTGTTTTCTGAGTGTGATCTTAAATGTAGGCGGTGTTTTAGCCTCTCTGACAGTAAGAGGCAGCGCATTGCAAAGTTTGACAGCCTGCACTGTAAAAGAGTTATCATAAAAGGATGAATTACATAGTATTCATAGTTTGTAAACATAAACAAAAATACTAACTCTCATACATCCACACACACATACACATTTGGACCTGCTTTTGTAAAACAGAACCAATCCACAAACATGCCGAAATTGGGTTAAAGCTACCGAGAGAACTTTTTTCCAAAATATAGTCATTTTTTTGTATGCAAACTTTTAATAAAAACGGCTTTTTCTCAAAACTGTCAGTATGTGGGTTGGTTCCATTTTGCATAAGTAGGTCCCACCGATGGGTGGGCCAGTGATAGGGAACATTTATTTATTACGAACAGATCCGAACTTATTTAAAATAGTGTGAAGGCCAAGGCGGGTGCGAAGCGGAGCTCCCGAAGTTTGCTATACTTTTTGTCCCGGGAATCTTGCGGGAATTACAAGTCAAACGTGGACGAAGTCACAGACATATCCTAGTTATAAATAAAACATTGCTATTTTTATATTCATACATCAAAAAACCAATTCACATACACAAGTAACACTTCCGTTACACACATCGCGCAACGTGCCCTTGTTTTAAACTTAAAACCTCTACAAAGAAACATGATCCTAAATAAACACGTAAAAAATATGAGAAACAACCAAAATATTTTCATGCGAAAATATTTCCCCCTTTCCGAGTAATAAAGGATTACTTAGGAAGGAAAATTCTGTTTTCCGCTGCACTTTAGGGGGTGCAATGATGCGGAAACATTATTTTGAAAGCTTTTGGGAATATTGTATTTTATAAGGAAATTTATGGTATTTGCGGCCATCGCAAAAGTTTGGCGACGATAACACAAGTTTAAACTTTAATCTCACATCTCCGTACTTGATAGAATAGGGTAAAAAGACACATATTATATGTTCGGAATACAGATATCGAACGCCGGGTTTCGATTGTTACGCGGTACTTTTTTTGTCGCGTCAAAAGGCGGGTATGCCGGTGATTTGCCTTAAAGACGCATGGTAATTGCTCTCGCGCACTATATTTAATACTAGCTGCGCCCCGCGGTCTCTCCCGCGTGGTGATTGAAAATCGTCATAATTCCAAAATAAAAGAAATTTTCTGTAATAAAAATAGCCTAAGTTACTCCTTATTACATCAGCTACCTGCCAATAAACCCGTCAAAATCGGTCCAGCCATTTCAGAGAACAGACAGACAGACAAAAATTGTAAAAAATGTTATTTTGGTGTATGTACCGTATATATATTCATATGCATGTAGTAAAAAGTGGTTATTTCAATATTACAAACAGACACTCCAATTTTATTTATGTGTATAGATTAAATTCTTTATTGACAATTTTGGTAATTACTACAGTGAGTGAAACAATATAATAGTTAATATACTCAGTGAACAAGTGGTTGTGACGAAATAGGATGAGGCGCGGGTGTATTTGGACAGACATTTATCCATCCCCCGTAGTGTTTCCCTTGTAGTAGTAGTTTTGTAGGATATTTTATATATTTCCTCTCAAGGGGCGCCCTTCCCTTTTTATCCGTGCAGGAACGGAGAAAGAATACAATTTCCTACGGCCGGGCGGCCTGTCGTAAGAGGTGACAAAACAACCCACAGCCAGGAGGTAGGGCATTTTCCCGACTGGATGGCTACCACCCCTGGTCTAAAGTATGTCGCCATAGCAACCTTGAGTTGTGTTTCGGCATTAGTAATCAGGTTTCAGTCTCCCTTAAGAGTGCAGCAGCGCATTTGTAGCACCTTTGATGTTGCAAATGTTCATAGGCGATTGTAACCGCTTTCTATCAAGTGGGCCAACTGCCTGTCTGCTGAACTCCTGCAATAAAAATAAATAAAAAAATACTAACAGATTAGTGCTCCCCTAGTTCCTGTTCCTGCCACCGCCGACTGTAGTACCAGGTAAGTACCAAACACCTAAGTACTAAAAATTACCTTGTGGGTTTGTGCCGTCGGGTTACCGATCCCGCCGTGTACGATACACTATATTACTCACCAAAATAAACTGTAGCAGCGGAAGGTTGAGGTCAAATGATACTTCAGATGGCAGAGAGTAGTATTCACTGTTGAGTGCTTACACTGAAGTGAACTGATGAGATAAAAAAGTTGATTTCAGTTAATACTAACATTCCATACAAAAAACACCTTTAGAATTTCACCAATTTTCCAACTATTTCTACTAAGAAATATTAAAAAAAAAATCGTTTAAAAAAACCGACTTCAAAAAGTAAAAAGTATAAAATAACTAATTTCTAAAGTTATTATTAATTATAATATCTTATTAGTAATAGAATTTTTTTCATAAAAAATGTTCATTAAATGAAACCAATTGGGCCAGACTATGTCAAATTTTTAGAAGACCAAATGGAAGCTGTTACGCGTCGAACAAAAAAAGAAACACATAAATCTCAGAGTAATCGGTGTATATATGGAACGGAATGGATTTTTTTTCATAAAATTTTTTCATAAAATGAAAACAACTGGGCCAAACTATGTCAAATTGTTAGGGGCTCAAATGGCAGCTATTCCGCGTCGAACAAATAATCACGTAAATCGGATCATAAATCTCGAAGTTATCGGTGAACATACATTTAAAAAAAAAACCGACGAATTGAGAACCTCCTCCTTTTTTGAAGTCGGTAAAAAAACAAATGGGTCCAGTAGCGTTCTCAAGTGGTGCGCTTACCTACGAAAAACATTTCATTTTCTTATTTAGAAAGAAAATAATAAGAGAATTTATTTATTTGACTGAAAAGCAATATAGCAAAAACATCTCACTCCTGTGTTTGGGCCTCTCACTATTGAGGAACGGACAGTATACCCGCCACGATTGTCCAAAGCGGCTTAGCAGGTTTGACACATCAGTTATCTCGATGTGTTCATCATAATGTTTTCCTTCACTATTATTACCACGTGGTTATTGTAAGAATATGCACATTAGGGCAGAAAACTGCCTAAGTGGTACATGCGTTCCGGCCAAGATTCGAAACCGCGCCCTTTGAGTTCGAGTCACCAGCGCCAGCCATTACGATACATTATTATCACGCCTTATGATAGTATTATTGTTACAGTTTTGGCCACCAGCAAACAAAGCAAATTTATTAACCAGCGGCGTCGTTTGAGCTAATAACATTCAAGCGCTTTTATGACCGACTTCTTTTGTTTACTTTGTGTTTAAAATTTGTAATTAGAAAATCATCCCATTGTGTATCGTAATCTTTTATGGAGCCATTAGCCAGATGTTATTATTATAAAGCACGGCGTGAAACATATTGTAATTGTGCAGTATAAAGCAATGCCCCAATGCCGAGAGGGGAAGTCTAGCGATAGTCACAAGCAAGGCAAGACGTAAGTGACGGATTTGACGCGTGTTATTGAATCGTTAATTACGTTTGCATTGGTTGTGTTCAGTTATATTTGTACCTGTGTTATACGTGTTTGTATAGTTCTAATAAATTATATAGATTTAAAATACTAAAAGAGAAAACCAATTTTAAATCTTACTCCTTTCGCAGACTTGAATCAAGTATCAACCATTCAACAGTAACGCCCAGAGGAAATTAAAGATTCTATCCGTTGCTAGAACTTAATCCCACAGTAATAGTAAGCCGGAAAATTGCAAATTAAATGACAAAAGTTTAACATTAATATAAACTCAATGCTTTGCGTATTAGAGTTGAAATTTGATCGATTATAAAAGATATTTGAGACGATAAAAAGTCCGATTCCTCAGTAAAGGTTCTGGATAAGTTCAATTAATTAAAGCCTTTTCGAAGGCTTTATCTAAAGCATTGGGTACTTGTTAATAGTACAGAGTTACGAGTTTATAGTGAAACTATATAATTGCTTTCGTACTGAGCCTCGTTTGAAAAGTTTTTTAAATGCTGTGTCACATGTACATGACTTTAGTTGCATAGTTGTTATTTTTATGTTTCTTTTTATGCTTAATAATGAATTTTGTTATACACCCTCTTATCTCTGAGCAATACAATCAGCCATTTCCTTAATTGAATAATAATGTTATACTTTTATTTACACTGTAATTAGCGCCTGTCTTGTATAGAGTAGTTGTCTATAACTTACCATATTTTTATTTTATTTTTTTATGTAACAATATTTATATAATATGATGTGGTAGTTGTGTAGATTATAATTCAAAATGGCTGAATTGTATATAGACTACTACGGTACTCAGCACATTTTATTTTCATGTTGGCAGACGCGATAGATTTTTTTACCGTGTTCAATTTATTTTATAAAAAATTCCAAATAATAATATAATAAATTCATGTCAATCATACCCTATTTAATTAAAATGGTTTATCAATTACTTGAATCCGCTATCAGTTGTGCCAATTTGCTAAGTTTCTTAAACTGTAAATTGTTGGAAGGGATGGTGAGGTGTTCTAAACATATTTATCCAATGTGTAGAGGCAGCGTATGAAATATGTTAAAACCGTAAGTTTCTCTGGTTATAAATATAGTGACCAGTCGTTGTTCTTTTCCCTTCTGAGTTGTTGCAAGTATTATAGTCGTATCATGATTTTTGGGGGATATATAAATACGAATCATATAGTATATCGTATTCGGATAGTATGATATTAAAGCACCATCTCATCTTTATATATATATTTATTGTGTGCGTGTGTATGTCACTGAACTCCTCCTAGACGGCTGGACCGATTTTGATGAAATTTTTTGTGTGAGTTCAAGGGGATTCGAGGATGGTTTAGATTCACAATTGGACCCGGTAGGTGGCATTGCAATCGGTTTAAAAAAAAAAATTTTTCAACGCAGGACGTCGTCTGCCGGGACCGCTAGTAATATATATTTATCTATCGTTAATATTATAAAATTCTAAACATGCCGTGTTTGTACATTGAAGCTATTAAAAAAACAACTAGAATAGACTATGCAAACGACGGAAAACCCGATGCATTTTTTTAGATTTCTTGTCTGTTTATTTGTTTGTTCGGGATTCACGTAACACCTTCTGGGCCAATTTAAATGCGGTTTTCACTGATCGATAGCAAATTTAATGTTATATAATGAGTAATATTTTTTATCCCGGGAACCCATGAGAACTTCCTGGGAGCGGTTTGAAGTTGTTCGAGTGCATAAAAGTTAGCTTAATCCGACATATTTTTCACTAAAACGATGGCCGCGGTACTTTATGCCCCGGGAATCCCGAGACCGGGATCTACGAGTTAGTGTTGCAAATAGGCGTTCATAACCACTTTCCATCACAGTCAGCCTGTCTGCTGTACTACAGAAATGTGTGCTGGGACACATAGTAGAAATGACAATTCAACGGACAAGTGGAAAAACGAATAGCAACAATATTTTAACTTGAAGTTTTACTTTTTACTTGTCCAGTTTGAAAACCTGCCCAGCACACATTTCGATTTTTTGCAGGTTTACTGAAAATTATGATTTGGTTAAGGTAGGTACTTTTTAACGAATGCATTTTTATTGAAGCACTTTTTATTTTATGAAAGAATAAACTAAATTCGACCCGGAACCAAATAACGCATCTATGGTATACTCTAAAATTATGCCGCCTCTCACTACGTCTAGTCTAAATTTATGCCGCTCCTCCACGCGGCCCTAACGCTTTTTCGTGACATTCTGAGACACCCCCCCCCCCCGTCTATATAGAAGTATCACTTCAAAAATAAAAAAAACGGAATACAGATGTCATTTGTCGTTAAAACACAATGAAACTTTACTACGAACCTACGCCCAAACAGTTGGCAAAACCAACAAACAATTGATTTTTTACTTTTGTAAACGAGAGATATTTTACTAATACTACTAAATTTGCACCATTACATGAGGAAGGAAATTTCTTTTGTCACAAAAGAAATTTCCATTAATGGTGCAAATTTAGTATATTAGTAAAATTACTCTCGTGGTACATTTTTTGCCTTTCCTTAATAGTTTGATTTAATCATTTGGTCCTTCGAGCCGGATTTAATTTGTGATTTAATCACAAACCACACGCCATATCAATACCGATTACTGTAAAATAATGTCTAGCATGTATTGTAATATCCCCAGATCTGGGTCCAAACATCCAAACTTCTCAATCTATAAAACGATATCTCATTGTACCCAGCCCTATGAACTCGCACAACTTGAGAACGGTTAACGTTACACTTAATTGTTCGTAAAACAAAAGTTTTGCGAGCCGATAACACACATCGGAGCGAGTTTGTGCACATCGTTTGGTCCCCTTTCTGTATGGTGTAAATTAGGGACGTACCAACGATAATTCAGTTTAAAGGGTTGCGTAATGTGTCAGTGGATTTTGTTGAAGTTATAATCAACTTTCTTCACAAACATAGGTGAGGTACAGAAATACAATGATAAATACAGAAACACCGGTTGTATTTTTAAGTGAGTCTCCATGGCAAAATTCGAAAGACTACGGGCGCTTTCCTTTAGTATTTCACATCGCCCGATACAACTTCTAAGCGCCATTATACAGCCGGCTTCCGCGGGAGTTTTCGTTACGCAGCATCAAGGTGCTAGAATAATATTCCACCACCTATTCGAAATTTGCCATAATATCTTAATGGGTTCAGAACTAAATTAAATTTATTTTTAAAAGAGCACGAACATTGACAACGCTACCTAAGGACATGATACAAGTGGTATTTAATTTAATTGTAGTATCGTTTCAATTTATTTCTTTATTTTTTTTATGACCGTATCTATAACATTAATATATTTATTTCCGATAATGAGTTCCCCTATTTGTACCTATTGTGTATGTATGTGTGTGTGTGTATGTCTATACATTTATATAGATATACATGTATATATTTAAAGATTTTAGTGTTATGTTTTACAATTATTACCTTAAGGGCACGCTGAGACTGATGCACCTTTTAGGACAAAATTATATTATTCTAGTTTTTAAATTTGTTAGCACTCATACTGTAGTTATATAATTTGTCCTAAATAAAGTTATTTTCTTTCTTCTTTCTTTCTTTCCACATGGCCATCACGGTCGTTATGGTCGTGGCGAAAACGTCACTAATGACATCCTATTTAACATTACACAACCCTCGCAACCACCGCAGACCACAAAGCACTAGTTCTGTCTATCGATTGACATTGAAAAAGGCGCGATTTTCAAATCAACCAATGACATTTGTGTATTTTGTCGCTAATGACATCAACGCTCCATAATACGTTCCACTAGAGTTTATGATGATTGTAACGCCCGCAAGCAAGTGGAATAGGAAAAATTGCGGGCGTGAACGTGGTCGTTGTGAGTCTATGAAATATAGCGAAAACACGCGCTGCAGCGGTATCGGACTGCTTTTCATAAATACTAAAAAATTAAATTAAAGCACATTTATTATCCGCCGGCATTTGAACTAATAACATTGAAACCATTGTAATTCTTTTATGATCGTCATCTTTTCTTTACTTATTGGCATACGGCCTATTGTTGTATTGTAGTCATTAGCCAGGTGTTACGGATTTTAAAGTACAAGCTGATTCTAGGAAATTCGGTCCACGTTGCCGGGCGGACATATTGCATTTGTATGGTATAAAACAATGACCCGATGGGGAAAGGAGGCAGTAACGAGAACCACGATCAAAGCGACACGTGTACATTCGATAATCTGTTAGTGACGGACTTTGCGCGTTTTATTGAATTACGACCTTCTGCATTACTTTTGGATTTGTTGTGTTCGGTTATATTTGTACAATGTGTTATACGTGCTTGTATAGTTCTAATAAACTCTATAATCATTCTAACGGCATTTTAATTCGAGTCCCGCAACTCGTATAGTATCATTACATGTTAAAAAATCAATAATAATTCTGGTTCGAATAAGAATCAAAGCGTCTGATTTTGAAACAATCAATAAATCATGGGATATTATTTATATGATCAATTTCTGCGAAGAAATGCATTTTTTACCTTGTTGTATAGTTTTGGATATTGCCAAGGAAGTCCACTTGAAAAGTTCACCTGTTTGTTGTATGGTTCTGCCACATACCTGCTAATTACAATATTTTAAACAAAATAACAGGCGCTAAGGAATCTGTATCAAGCAACCTAACTTTAGGATATTTTTAGCTAATACGGTGATATAGGTGCGTAAATTTGGATTCTTCTAATTTTTAAATGTCCATAGTAAATTTTATATATACATGTGCACATGTATCTATATAAATTTTTATTAATAGAACAAATAAAAATGTTTGACTTGAATTTAATTTATAAAGTATTAACTATTACACGCCTGTTTTTTTAATTTGTTGGGGTGATTGGTTGTTTTGAAGTGTCCCTTAGTTTACTTATAATATATTATATTATTGTATATTATCTCTATATACATTTTAATTTCAATCATGCTTCAATAATTTTTTGATTTATTTTTTATTTAGAAATCAGTTTTGTTTTTGTATTTTTTTATTTTCTACTTTTTAGTTTTTAGAAAATAATAATATGTGAAACACGTTTACGTGACTATAATATTCGATGGTTGCTCTTGATTTCCCTGGGGCCCACTCGTCGGATCCTGGCTTGATGACTATGGGACGACCTCAGGAGTATACATACTCTTTCGAATAAAGTAAATTTGAAAATCGGTTTACAATTGACAGAGAAATCTCGTAATAATCATGCAAAAAAAATACAGTCAAATGGAAAACCTCCTCCTTTTTGAAGTCGGCTAAAAATACAGAAATAATAATGTTCGTATCAGCAAACCAATCTACCGAAAAATGTTCCGGAAAAATACAGCCACATTTTTACGATGGAATCAACATTTGACTATCGTTTTTTCCTCTTGATATATCGCTGAACGAACAAAACCTAGTTTATTCCAGCGATGGCAATAATACGGCGACTATGAAGCTTAGTGGAGCGATAGTTTACGATGCCATACATCGTGCTATGGGGTGTTATTGTATCACATTGTGGTGCAAGTCACAGGAGTATTTCCATACCATATTATTCACTACTACACTTAAATTTTAGAAATTCTTCAGGAGAATATGTTTAACTATTTATTACGACACAACATCTTCTTATGCATAGTAAAGAAAAGAACAAAGAAAAAGTGGAAGCAAATAGAGGAAGGGGAGGCGAAATTCATAGATTAAAATAAGAAAAAATGTAGGTTTCGTATTCTACAATAAAGTAATACGAGCACACAAAACAGCTGGTTTACAATAGAGAAGATTGGAGGAGAGATTAAATGGTAGATAGGTAATACTCACATGATCCGTTGACAAAATACACACATTTCAAATCTCCAAGTTAAGCAAGTTATATTTTTGTTATCGGTAATGTACAACGGACCACTCTGGGATCGATCTCAGATACCCTGATCATAGTAAATAACTGTAAGTTCGTTTACAAAATGTACCATAACACCAATCGAACCCAGTGCCTCTGCGCACCAATGAGCTGTTACAAGCTTACGCATATTTTTGTCTACACTGCAAACCGATAATACACTGAAGTTATTAGCTGTTTTTTTTATTGTTGTGTATGTTTGAGTGGGTCCCCGGATGGTTTTGATTCACAATTTGAACGGGTAGGTGACGCCGGGATCGGGTTCTGGATATTTTTATCAGGGCAGGATCACGTCTACCGGGACCTCTAGTAGTTAATAAAAGTTATTACCAGGCAGCCTTCTGGGCACGCTCCCTGCTGGAAATTATTTTTATAATATCAGCCCATAAATGTCCCACTGTTGGGCTCAGGCCTCCCATTATAGGGGAAACGGATAGTATACCCGTCACGCTTGTCCAAGGCGGCTTGGCAAGTTTGACACATCGGATATCTCGATGTGCAAGCAACTTGCAAATCACGATGTTTGCTTTCACAGTTGTTTGCATGTGGCAATTGTAAAAATATGCACATTAGGTCAGAAAACTGCCTAAGTGGTGCATGCGTTCCGACCAGGATCGAACCCGCGCTGAATTATCGAATTATTTGCTATATAATAACTATATACGAGTAATTTTAGATTTATTTCTATTTATGTTATATTTTATATAAATTTTGCCTCATAGCCCCAAAGAACCTAGAAATTAGGGAGATACTTGTGATCACAGGGAAAGTTAAAGCCAAGAGTAGACAAAATTACTGACCAACTGGATGTCTATAAACTCGTTACTCAAAACTGATCTCGGTGGAAGAGAGCAATTGTTCACTGTCACCAAAGTCATGATCCTCAGCAGTGAGGGAACGACTTAAAAGAATATGTTATATTTTATTTATATATTTTAGTTATGTAAAATATGCATATATAGATAGTTATACTTTATAACTGTTACATGCCGACAAATTGAATTCACACCTGCGGTTTATTACCTTTCCCGCATTTGGACTTCTTGTTTACTTTGTGTTTAAAATTTGTCATTAAAAAAACATCTTATTGTTACTGTACTCGTTTATGGCCGCAGGTGTGCAGATTACGTTTTCTTGGAAAATGCAGTCCAAGCGGTCGATTGTTGTATTGTATAGATTAGTATAAAACAATGCCCAAACGGAGGGTGAGGCAGTCAAGCGAGGATTGCGATACGAGCAAGACGTATACATTCGATAAGCTATATAGTGACGGACTTTGCGCGTGTTATTGCTTCGTGCAATTTGTACTGGCTGTGTCCAGTTATATTAAACCTGTGTTATACGTGTTTATATAATATCAGCCCATAAATGTCCCACGAATGGGCAAGGGCCTCCCATTATAGGGGGAACGGACAGTATATCCGCCACGCTTGTCCAAGGCGGCTTGGCAGGTTTTACACATCGGTTATCTCGATGTGCAGGTTGCATCACGATATTTTCCTTCACCGTTGTTAGCACGTGGTAATTGTAACAATATGCACAATAGATCAGAAAACTGACTAAGAGGTGCATGCGTTCCGGTCAGGATCGAACCCGCGCCCTTCGATTTAGGGGCGCGTGCGCTAGCCATTACGTTACCACGACTTCTTTATACGTGTTTGTATAGTTCTAATAAATTCTATAGTAATTCCAACGGCATTTAAATTCGAGTCCCGCACTCGTAACATAACATTAATTTATGTTCGAAATACTCTGTGATGAGGGTAATTTAATATTTTGAATGCTTCTATAGCGCAACGACCTTGGTTAAATTTTTATAATTCTTAAAATTATGATAATGCCGATATATAGGCATATTTATTGTAAATTATTATAACCGCTAATAATTAAAACCGCTATTATCCGTAACTTAAACCATACCTACAGTAAGGGAAACAATTTATAGTACTTTATAACTATCCCGGTCTGCGCTAACATGATTTTTCATTACTATGAAGTACCGTTTATTGCGGTGCGACCTCGATGTAACTTTTTAGTTTTATTCAAAGCAAAAATCATATTATGTGAGTTCATTGTATTATTTGAATTATATTATGTTCTATTTCGGATGCCGAATGGGTTTCTTCATTCTATAATGTGCCCTTCGAGCTATATCTTATTTTGCAAAATTTTCTTAATACAATTTTAAAATCAGAGATATGTTCAATTTCATCCATATTAAATGTTGTAATAATTATATTATAGCTTCTAGAGTATTAATTTTATTTTAATCATTTGTAAAATAAAAATTAATTAATATGTTTTGAAGCAACAATAACGTTGAATTATTAGATAATTTTTTAGTTCAATAACAATTCCGGTCTCTACAGCATATTATTTTAATCAAACGAATATTATTTTATAACATTAACTTTATTTAAAATTATCTGCTAAAGAATAATCTTTGATTTAATCAAACTAAGTTTTAACGGTTTTGGCGCGGTAATTCATTTGATATTCGTTTTCAGTGGCCGTGATCACGAAAGACTTCCGAAGTGGCCGAAACATCGGAATAACTAAAATCAAATAAATTACCGCGGTCAAAACCGTTAAAGCGTAGTTTTATTATGTATACAAGTCGCTAAACTTAAGAAAATATCTTTAATTTAAGTTAAACTGTGAGTTTTAGTGTCACTGATCCTTCTCTAACAATGTTTTATTACACGTGCGAAATCAGTGGCAGGAAGAGCGCTATTTCTGTCACTAACAACAAACACATCAGCAAGGTATAGGAAAATTGTAGAGACACCTCTACGTAGCTCATTGAGCTGTAAAATAGCGATAAGGAGTAAATGTACCGTTCTTCCTTCACATCCCCACACAACGCGCCCCTAGGCTCAATTAACCGTAAGTAGGTCACTAATTTATATTAAATTAATATCAAAGTTTTAGTTTAAATCTCATTGTGTTATATGAACCGTCTCTATAGGAATTTATCGTAAGCGATTCATCACGGGTGAGCGGGCAGCCATTAGAGCCGCGATCATAACCGCCTGAATACATCATGTGATGCATACTTTGGTATACTTAATGCATGTTAGTACTCTTTGATGTGCTTATAACTTAACTAATGCTTATAAATTACGTACGCTTAATTTGCTTTCTGTTTGAAGACGTGGTACATTCAAGATAGGCTATACGTCTTTAGGTATTTCAAGAATTGAGTCTATTTACAAATATGTAATTCTAAACATCTAAATAAAGAACAATTATAAAATTACATACAATCGAATACAATGCAAAAACCCTTAATTGTATTGTATTCTACCCGTAGTTCCTCAAGACTATAAATAGAATACTGAGCCTAGATCACCGTCTTCTATGGGTAAGGTGCCCAGAAAGCTGGCTACGTTTCCTCGCTAGATCGCCAAACTGATCCGTTGCCCGAGGTAAGCAACAGCTTTCTGATCCCCTAAAGAGTCAATGAGTTGTTTCGATAAATTTTGGTAGAGGCTCATGGCCTCAGGACTCCATGGTCCAAGCGCCTGGACAGCAAACGGCACAAACATATAACTCTCACTGAGGATTGCATAAATAAATAAGTAGGACTTTATTTCTATTTTTACAACTACAAAAAACTTAATCTATAAAAAAAACAATCTTTAAGTATGAAATAGAATCCAAGTCGCTGTCGTTGGACGGCTACGCATCAGCGTTGCCTTACATGCAAGCCAGCCTTTTGGTCACGCGTGACCTCAATTAGACTCAATGAGAGCATTCGATATAGGTGATGAGCTCCCCACGACCCCAGGGTTTCAACCCCGAAAGCCACAAATATATACCCATTACCAATGGTAATATATTTACGACGTTTCAGGTACTCCAGGTGTGCGGCAGCAGCCCCGCCTGTAACGGCTATGACTAGAAGATAGGAAGCCGCCTAAATATCAACACAAATTGCGTCCCACACCAAGGGGCGACCCATCTTCGATGGCACCAACGACATTCCATCTGGTCTCTGGCTCTTAATCTATACATTGTTTTTTCCTAGATCAGCATCATTCACACTATTCAAAATAGCTTTAATGTCATAGTCAGTTCAATATCTAAAATTAAGTTTTTAAATAGAATATGATTTAGATTAACCGTCTAATATATCTATACTATAATAAATAAACCTGTAAATAGTTCGAGTTTTTACAATTTAAAAATGTGAATTAAAACAGGAGGGATAATTCGGATCAGGAGATTCCGAAAATGCAATGTTTAGAATTTTTCTGTCTGTCTGTTTGAGCATCACATGAAAATCACTGAACGTACATAGCTAGCTTATATCCCGGGGCGTAACTTAGGATACTTTTTATCCCGATAAATGACGTCGTTTCTACAGGATAGACGAAAATAGCGAAAGCGCTACTGTCGTATCTTATTTGGAAACTACTGAACATATATAAATGAAACTCCGACACAGAACTGACTTATAACCCGAGTCAACACTTGGGAAACTTTTTATCCCGAAAAATGACGTCGTTTTCGTGGAATAGACGGATTAGTAAAGAAAATGGCGCTTCAATTGCGATGTAGACAACCATCGCTGTAATTCAATAACAAATATGTTGTCAGGTTGCTCACATGTCATGAATTACGTATTAGGTACATGGAGGATAGAGGTAAGGAGGACCATCTAGAAAGGGGGATCAGTTGAAAAAGTGTCCACCTGTAAACAGCAAATTATGGTTCGAAAACTCGTCAAAATAGCACTAGTGTAGAAAAGGAAATGATAATTATGAATTTAGCAGTTATAAACGAAGTGAAGTGTGCTGGGTTGAAAAACGCATGCGCGGTGACAAAGAGGAAGTCTTTCTTTCCTTCTTTAGTATCCTACTCTAATTATTTGTGGCGCTATTTTTAAATACTTTCTACTTGCTATTGTGGCGCCATCTTAATTTGCTGCCCTTCAGTGGACACTTTTTAATATACTGAGATGGTTCGTCTTACCTCTATCCTCCATGATTAGGTATTTCAAATCAGGTTGGCTGTGACTTTTCTTTATGTTTTGCAGTGCATATGTTGTCTACAGAGTCTACACTATATTGACTTAGTTTCCATGTAATTGTAGTGAATTGTATAAGAAACCAAAGTTAATTTTATATGTACGTAACAAAGGTTTGCCGGAATCCGGGAAATCCCGCGGGAATTTTTCAGGGTATGATTTCAAATGACCAGATTTTTTCAAAAGACGAATTCCAATGAAGTTTTTTCACTAATCGGTAGCGAATGTTATGTGATAAAATGTGTGATTTTTTTATCCCGGAAGTCCCGTGGGAATTTTCTTGGGTTTATAGTTGTTCGGGTTCATAAAAATTAGCTTATTCCGATACAGTCTTCACTAAAGCGATAGCTGCTGTACTTTGTGTCCCGGGAATCCCGCGAGAATTTCATGTCAAGTGTGGCCGTAGTGACGAGCATATCCAAATTATTTTATGTAATACAAATAACCTCCCATTAAGGTGAGTAAGTACCTCTACCGTACCACTTAGTCGATTACAAAAGGTCTATCAAATTCTTGTAAACGTTTTTAATAATTTTGCTCCTTCAATCAATATCAAGCCTCAGCCTTCTAAGAAAATAAACAAAACGGAAAATAACTTCCGTCAAGTTGCGGCCCCCGAACAAAAAAACTTTTAATTTGGCACTCCAGTTTTGAATTACAAATCGAGTCGTCAAGCTGACGACGATTTAATTTGACGGAAACAAGACGTAATTAAATTGAAAATAATTTTTGGGGTTTCACATCCACTCAGACATTCAAATTTTATTGAAGGTTTGGGTGGGGTATTTTAAAACGGCAATCAGTCTGGGGTCAATACTTTAGCATGGAAAGTAAAATTAAATATTTATTAGCTGCCTTCTGTATTTGATAATACGTTTTAGGGTTCGAAATACTAAGGGTATATAGTAGAGTTTCTTCGGATAAGTACGAGCCGGTACATTTGTCCCGTACAAAATCCATTTGTACTGATACGGTACAAAATTTAAAAAGTAATGCTTCAAATATTTTGTCGCGCTGCTACTCAATTAACTATTCGCGTCTCAAATGTAAGAGGAAGGACGGAACGAGGCTTATGGTACAATAGTACAGTAATGCCTCTACAGATATTCATATGACAAAGAGAGATAACGTAACATGTACGACTACTAAAATGAGGTGACCGAGGCCGATCACATCCGATTCTTAACGAACATTTCCGAAATAGAAGTTTTGTACGGCAAAAATGAGGGAATGATGCTCATTGCCTCACCAGCCTCATCGCTTCAAATGTAGTGCCTCAGTACAAACCATACAAATCTCCTCGGCTCAATTAAAGTGGTACATTGTACTGGTTCAGTACAAAATGTCATGTTACTCTTACAAACTCGTTTTAAAATCATGTATATAGTACTTGCAATTCACGAAGAGGACTTTACTCCTGTACATGTCTGATGGAACGATTAGTTGCGAGCGTGCAGTCTAATCATACCCACTTTTGACCTGACGCAGCCCATAATACGTCTTTACCTTTAAAAATAAAAACTTACATTATAAAATTTTAAGCATGCCGTATCTTTACATTGAAGCTATTAAAAAAAGCAACTGGAATAAACTATATAAACGACGGAGAACACGATGCATATTTTTCTTGGCTTTTTGTCTGTGTGTTCAGGATTGACGTAAAAACTACGGGGCTGATTTTGATGCGGTTTTTGCTGATCGACAGATAATTCTAAGACTTAAAATCTGCGCTACTTTTATCCTGGGAATCCCGAGGGAATTTTCCTGGGAATTGTTTAAAATTACCAGATCTAAATAAAAAATGTGTGTATGCAGTTCACACGCAGTAGAAGGGAAACTTCAAAGAATATGCAAGAGACAAGACAAGACTGAGGAGGCTAAGAAAACTCCTTTACTATAAAAACTTCCAAAATTACCATAATTTCCAAAATGTCCATAATACCAAAATGACGAAAATGGCAAATCACAAAAAATACCTATACATTTAGCGTCGCTCTTTTCATTTCGGTTTTTTATTTCATCGACTTTCAAATTACAACCATTCTAAAGAAATTTCACTTCCAATGTGATTTTTCACTGATCGATAGCAATTTTATGTCATATTTTTTATCCCGGGAATTTCAAGTCCAGCCTGGATGAAGTCGCGGTCATATCCTAGTTAAACATAAAGTTTTATAGATATAGATATGAAATTTGATGCACACAATATAGAAGTGTGTATATGTTTGTATTTACCTAATGTTTGAAAAGCGAAATGTATGTACTATGCACTAACTATCTCTATTGAATACTTGTAATGATTTTCTCCCCAATCAATTAATTGCACGTGTCTACCTCGACTTTACCTCCTAGATAGACATATTCTTGCATAACTTTAGGATGGGCGCCATCAATACTTACCAGTCTTGGCATGACTGAAACCATAATATTCTTTAAAATCTCAAGATTAACTTGAAACTGGCAAACGAACACTCGACCCACTTTATAGTAAATGGTTACCATCACTTATGGACGTTTGTATCATCAGAAGCAACGCTATACTATACTAGCCTCTTAGAAATTTTATGATGCTCTTCTTAAACTTCAGGTGACTTAACACAACAGGAAAAACTCAACAGGTTTCCCTTCAGTTCAGTATCCCTCAGTTCTCTTCAGATCGTTGTTTTACGCTGAGTAAACTTCTTAGAAAACCTCTGCGTGGTCGAGCGTTGGAGCTCAAAGAAATAAAGGTGAACGTCTTGTCGAGGGCGAGCGATACATTTGTAAAATATGATGTTGACACCAAATTAAACAAATCTTCTGAAAACTCTCCGTTATACAGACGACAGAATACGCAGAGAGACGCAGTCCTCCCGAAGGATAAGCAATTTTAAGCCTGAAGAGTGTACTATGATATTACACGTGATATAGGCCTCTTGAATAAAAATATAACTTCGATCTTAAAAACCGGCTTTTTATTTTCACTTTAGTATCTTTCAGCCGTACAAAATGGTCTCTCTTTAACTAAATTCAAAACCCGTGTATTTTTTACATTTTTGAAGTCCCACCAATGAGAGCGAGTTTTATACACATCTTTCATTGGTTAGTGGTAACCTTACGTCCTGCCTAACATAGGCATATAGGCATTGATTAACAATAACAAAAGTACATCATTAGTAATTAAAGAATTTAAAGAATTAAAGAATTTTATTCGAAACCAATAACAAAGTATACAGAAACAATTTGGTGTCGCAAACAACTGCTGTAGTATAATACTGTGTTGCAGTTGTTGGCGCCCACTTCCAGACAACTCGTTTGTTTTACAATTAAAAGAAAATAATTTTAAAGTTTATACATTTGAAATTTTCGTGTTAATATTTGTAATGAATATGGAAATGCATAGATGTGTTTGTGGTGTGTATATGAATGTGGTGTGTAGTGTATGTGGTGTGTATGTTGTGTGTGTATGTGTGTGATATGTGTACAAGTGAAACGAGTGAGTGTATGGTTACAGACTTATTAGACTGGTGTAGTCAGTTTAGTAAATTCTCGGTGTCGTCATAAGGGAGTTCTATTAGCCAGTTGAATAATTTTAATTTACATTCGCGATGAGTAAGAGAGTATATATTTAGTAACTTATTAAGTCGGTTGTAAATTTTGGGACTAAGAAAATAAGCATGTCGGTCAGCTAATCGCAGGCGGCATGGTACAAGTGTACAAACTAAGTCGTGTCTTCTTTTATTATATATACTAGGGTCAAACGGCAAAATACGGTGCTTATGAAGAACTAACTGCATAATAAAAAGTTTCCTTACAGAAAGAACCTTAAACAAAATGTATAGTTCGGAAGTTGGAAACCGTATTGGTTTAAACAAAATCACTTTGAGAACTGCTCGTTGAGCTCTTTCAAGTCTTAAGAGAATTGATTTAGCCGCTCCACCCCAGGCTGTAATGCAATAATTTAAGATTGATTGTCCCAGCGTATAATACACTGTTTTTAAAATTTCAATACCAACAACATTCCTAAGTGATTTGAAAACAAAAATCAGTTTACGCACACGAGAAATTAACGCTTGTATTTGTGGTTTCCAATTCAATGTGTTGTCAATTAAAACGCCTAAGTACCTTATAAAATCTACACGGCTTAGTGGAGGACATGTACAAATAACGGACCGATCAAGCTTACAATTATGAGCAAGAATTGTTAAGGACACAGGAGGCAATAAAGAGATGTTAGGGGCAAAAGGTACAAATTTAGTTTTATCAATATTTAATGTGAGTAGGTTATTTGAAAGCCACAGCATGACAGTATGCATTGCAGTCTCGGCGTTCTTAGCCACTTCATCCCAAGAGCTACCACTAACTAATAAAGCCGTGTCGTCTGCATAACTTAAAATTTTGCAGTTAGGTATAGTTAATTGACACAGGTTGTTCACATATATTAAAAATAATGTGGGTCCGAGGACACTGCCTTGAGGTACGCCAAAATTAATTTGTAAATCTTGGCTAACATAATCACCAATTTTGACATACTGAGACCTAGAGCTCAAGTAACTTTTAAAGATATCCAGAACTAATCCTCTAACGCCAATCAAGTTAAGTTTATTCACAAGGATAGGGACAGAGACAGTGTCGAAAGCTTTGGATAAATCCAGAAATATTCCAATTGATTTGCGTTTCAGATTTAGTTCTTTAACAACAGAGTCACAGAGTTTCAAAACAGCATCTTCAGTTGAACAGCCCCTTCGAAAGCCATATTGGTTTTCGGCAAGAATGTTGTTAAAGCTCAAGAACTCCATGAGTCTGCTGTTCAGGATTTTTTCCATAATTTTAGAAAAAGTTGATAGAATCGCAATAGGTCTATAATTGTTAACACTATCCCTAGCACCACCCTTGTGAATAGGATAGATAACCGCTTTCTTAAAAACTTTAGGGAAAACTCCTGAAGAAAAGCATAAATTAATGATATACGTAATAATAGGAATCAGAACATGGGGTGCGGCTTTGACGAAAGAAGATGAAATTAAATCCCAACCAGGAGCACAGCTTTTCAAGTCCAAGATATTTTGTTCAACCTCAGCATTATCCGTATTTAAAAGAGCCATAGAATGAAGTTGTGAATAACATAAATTAGATTTTGTGAGGCTCGGGTTGGTATGAGGGGTAATTTTAGAAGCTAGAGAAGCACCTATATTCCCAAAGAAACTATTAACCAAGTCTACAGAAGAGTTTGCGTTAGATGAAATTGACAACAACTCAGTAGGCAACTCATTATTTGTTTTAAGATTAGCAATGCTTTTTATAAGCTTCCAAGTAGCTTTTGGATTACCTTTAGCCTTATCAAACTCTTGACTCTCATAATTATTTTTGATCTTTTTTAAGAGGTTATTACAAAAAGTTTTATATCTCATATATGTAGTTTTAAGTATAAGATTATCAGGATCTTTTTTTGAGTTCTTATAGAGTTTATCTCGATTTCGGATACAACGTAAAAGGCCGGGCGTAATCCAAGGCTTGATTATTCTCTTTCTGTTTGGGATTACAGAAACAACTGTATGTGATTTTACGGTTTCCATTAAAGTATTAATAAATTTATAAGCCGCTTCTTCTGGGTCATCACATGTAATTACAGGAGTGAAGTCTATATTTTCAATATCTTTGATACAAGCGGATTCATTGAAATAAAGTTGATTACGAGAGGGTTTGTGTACAGGAGGCTTCCGACTGCAGTACAGTACCAATGGGGTATGATCAGTTATCAATGTATCAAGTACAAGAGATATAGCAGATAATTTGGTTTTTAATAATATATGATCAATGCAATTATCGTAACGAGTGGGGTACAAGTGAGCAGGTAATAATCCATGTGATGCAGTCAAGTTTAAATAGTAGTCACTATCGGAATTGGTACTATTTTGAGATATATTTATATTAATGTCACCAATTAATGCTATTGTTTTATATTTCTTGAGCGACTTCAGTATATCATTAAGGGAAGTATTAAAGTTAGTTATATTTTTGTAAGATGGGGAACGATAGATAGCAATAATAGCAATATCTTTGCCAAACTTAAGAATAAGGCAGTTAGCCTCTAAAGACGGATATTCAAATGTACATGGTAAATTATTCCTTACATAAGCAACTAAACCATCATTTTGATTTGTATGCTCTGTTTCCAAAATATAGTATCCTGTTAACTTGGGTAAAAATGGACACTTGCTAAGCCAACATTCTGATAACAGTATAACATCAAAATTTATACTTGTTCGTTTTAATAACACCATTAACTCATTAAAATTTCCTCCAATGCTCCTAATATTAACATGAAAAATCTTTAAATAATCGATTTGAGAGGAGACATAGTCAGTGCAATTTTCAGGTGAACAGAGGTAACTTTTAGAGACAGATACATCCTCTATTTCTTTATGAATGTTTATAGAATCCAGAATAAATATAATTTAATAACCTTATTGACAGAAAAAAAAGTGAACACCGAAATTAAATTATAGTGAAAAGTTATATAAATGAAAAGGTATAAACAACTGGCGTATATAGAGGGCAAATGTTTGTTATTGTGTATTAGTAAGTGTGTATATGTGTGTGTAATCTCTGTGAGAGGCGTGAATGAGGTGTAAAATGGTTTGAGTATGTAATGTGTATGAATTATTTTAAGCACAAAATCAAGTAAGTAAAGAAAAGAAAAACTATCTACTAAGGAAAAATAACAATACAAAATTCGATCATAACACAATAATGATAGTCACAGTGGGGCTGACAAGTTTTTTAGGTCAGTTTCATTTCGTATCCAATTAATTGGTGCATCTTCAATTTTTCGTAGGAAAATCTTTCCATTTGTTACCCAACAGTATTTATAATCATTAGACTTCGCATAATCGCGCGCTAAATAATATAGGCGTTTCATGTGCTGTGATAAATTCTCAGAAATAAATATTGGCTGTCTGGCACAGTTGTAGTTAAACATATCCGTGTTTAATTTTATGTTACCTTTGTTAAAAAGTTTAAATTTATAAATTAAGTCTTCTTTTTTGATAACACTCACAAAATCAACGATGATTATTTTATTAGAAGGTACTTTTGTGTTAATGCGATAAATATCCTTTACATCGCATTGTTCGATGACAGTGTTTATTTTCTTAGCGATAGAAGTCACTTTTAATAAAAGATCTTGCTTAGACTCCCCAGTGACAGGAGGTACGTTTTTAATTTCAATACAGGAGGAGCGAGAGCTGCGTTCATATTTATCTAATTTTTGCTCCAAGGCCTTAATATGTTGTAGATTCTTTTTATTCTCTAAATCAGACTTCTCTAGTTGAGTTTTCAACGACTCATATTTTTCGGATAAAAATTCCATAGAAGTTTGGATAGATGAATTTTGAGCTTTGATATCCTCGACGGCTGAGCAGATTTTTTCCATTTTTGTGTCTTGCACAGACTGACATGCCTTTATATCACAAAACATACTTTTAACCTGTGTCATAAAATCAGATAAATCTTCCTCCACGCAGTCTCTTCGTTTTCGCCTAAGTGGTTGAACAAAATGCGATTTAAAATTCGCCATATCTTGTAATTTAGGCGTAAAACTCAGTTCCGGTTCCGAAGAGGCATGTTGCATTGAAAAGATAGATGAATTCAAAGCAATATTTCCTTCTATGTTTCTATCCATCTTTGGTGCCTTCTCAGTGACTGATGGCTGGTGAGAGTCGGTCGGCGGTATATGTTTGAGCGACATTATGGTATCAAGTACTAGGGTAATAATAAGTAATAATAAATATTACGATAAAAAGTTGATTCACACCGGAGAGGTCTATATAAATGGACGACGATCGGCAATTTCGAACAAAAACCAGTTCCGTCCACTATAATAAGAGCCCCGATGATAATCTGCAAATCATAAGCAACCCTTTTTTGAATGGCTTATATTATAAATTGCTTCAGTATATTTGAACAAATAGACGGTCAAATAATGCGTGACGTAGCATCAACACAATGCAAAGGGGCGTAGTTATTAATGCATATGATTTACACTGATTGGAGAATACTTGCGGAGTGTCCAATTGGTCAGCCTTTTGTGTTTAAGGCCTGTCACTAGTCACAGGTACCAGGATCACTGCGATTAACGAAGATCACTTTCTTAGACTAACAACATTCTAATATTTATGCACTCCTATTTTTTGAATCGTATTTGTTTGGTTTTACTATATGAATTATTAAAATATAACAAGAAAAAAACTGCGACAATATATTAAGACACGACTGCTCTCAACCGAGGTCCGGGAGGAAGGGGATATAATTATATATAATATAATTGTTATAATATAATTGATAAATTAAATTTAATTACATAAATAAGAAAATTGAAATAAAAAAATGACGTGTGCGTCTCGGGACGCCTGACAGAAGTGATGAAACTTGCGTGAGAAAAAGGGAAGTCAGACACTGTCGCCGTAACGCGTTACGTAACGAAGCGGTTTACCCTCCCATAAGAAGTTATCACTTCAATAGATGTTAATTTATAATTTATTTTATGATTAGAAATTATGATTATACATGAATGGTAAACATAGCGTAGATCAAAAGAATGTTGTTGCTATGTTTTCAATAAGTTAGCACTTGTCAAACGTCAAACGCCAAATGCCAAAAGTTTACTTTGAAGTTGACTTTGTCTATTATGAGATCGTCGATCATACTAATGACGCGACGCTGAATGAAATCGAAGCCAGCCTGGTAAGCAGGTGTACCGATCCATAGATATGAGCAGTGCTCATATTGCAACCGTAGTGTATAGCAAACATACAGCATGCTATACATATCTGAGAAACATTCTACCTCCAAACAAAATAGATAAGTTAATTAGAAACTGTCACTGCAAGTTGATTGAATGGTCCTTAAAAGAAGGGAGAACTGTGTGAATTGACTTATGAGGGTATTTCTGTGAAATGTGGATAAGTGAGTGTTGAAATTTCGTTTTAAAGGGGTGATGACTAATTTGCATATTGGTGCTGCGATGTTAAGAAATTTTAATTTATATATATATATACTTTTTCATTCTATTTATATTGCAAAACCCACATGTCACACAATTTTCTCTAATCCATCCTAAGGTTGTCTGGAAGAAATTGCTTTTAGTGATAAGACCGCCTATTGTCTTCTGTAGTTAAACTTCTTAAATTGTATCTGAATGTTATGCAATAAAGTATATTCTATTCTATTCTATTCTATTTAATCGTAGTCTCAATAGAGACGTGGCAGTAACAGTGGTCGTCTTTTCGAATTAAATATGATACTTTCTGGGCTGATATAATTTTAATATATTCCTTAAATTTCGGTAATAATTGTACTCACAGCTAGGTATATAATTCAATGTACTTATCAGATTAGACTTTCTTAGAAAAATTATTTTAACACAAGAATATTAAGTCTGAAAAATATACAACTCTATTTAATATTTCAACAGAATTTGTTTCCTTTTCATATAAATACTTTCTTCTTTACAGCAATTTTCTTACATTTTTATTAAATCAATTTTTACTTGATTAATCTCTGCGAAGAAATCTTCAAGGTTCCAGTTTTTGGAAGAAAAATGATACAATTATTTGGTAAAAGTTTAGGTAGATTTAAGGGATTGCAATCTCGGGTATCCTTTCGGGTTAAATTAAAAAAAAACTTGGACACAGCCAGGGTTGCCACCAAAGAAAGGCACTGAAAATATTATTTAAAAATTTCGTATGACAGTCCAAAATTACTTTTGAACTGAAACTTCTTTATCGGCGTTGGAAAAAAAATTACCGTCACTTTTATCAGTTACGCGCCACCTTTGTTATTTAATTAACCAATTTCTGTAAAGTTGCATATAGTAGATCATTTTTCGAAAAATAAGGTCATAAAGAAGTTTCACTTCTTAAGTGTGTACACTAGTACACGCACGCATTTTTTTGTATAGTTATATAAAGAGAGTTTACACTTGTACAATGTAGGCGTGCTACTAAAACAAGCAATTGGTTCTTAAAGTCAATATCCCGAACAACTACATACCACTCTATTTTATTAAATAAAACTTCCTATCAATTAGTGAAAAATCACATTGGAATTCGATCTTTTTTAAACTGGCTATTTAAAATCATTCCCAAAAAATCCCGAAATAAAATGTAGCGCAGAAAATTTAGCCTAAGAAGTAGCTATCGATCATCGAAAATGGCATCCAAATCGCCCCAGTAGATTTTACGTGAATCACGAATAAACAGGCAAATTGAAAAACCGACAAACAGACAAGAAATATTGAGTTTTTGGCGGGAACTGAAAGGAGACGTAGTGCTGTGCAGTTTTATTTTCTAAAAATGTGTAAAATTACTCTAAAATGAACAATAGTTGTAAGATATTGATAGTTTTTGAGTAGTAATTATTTGTTTTGTGAGAAATGTGAACTGTATTGTCAAATGTGGCCTTTTGAGTTGTCACAAGAACTCCGTTGAATGGCACTAGCTGATTACCTACAGTTCAGCTGTGCTACACATAGGCTTAAGAAAATGAAGAAACTATATTGTAAACTAAGATCTGGCTTAAAGGCCTAGCTGCCAAGCGATAAACCTAAATTAATAATAATAACATATTAATTATTGTATTACGTTAAATCAGGTTGGCTTCGACTCATCTGTATGTTTGCTAGGCAGTTTCCTAGACTACGTTGACTTAGTTACCTTGTTATTATTATATTATATGTAAAAAACCGACTTAAGTTTTTAAGTTAGTATAATAAAGCTACTGGCTAGACTTTGATTCGCGGCGTAGCTGCGGGGCAAACTCTAATTAATTATAGTTATAAATTTAGATCAATACATTTATTAACGTCGTTTTTGGTATCACAACAAAAGAAAGGTTTCAAAAATCAGCGTTGGGCCAGATATAATTCCGATACAGCAACAACAAAATCTGAAACGCTGAGAATGCGTACAAATTTGATACTGTTTTAATACAATTTTCCTTATGAAATATATAAGTAATGCAAGTACGCCGGTATTCTTTCAAATAAAGCATTTCTTTCTTTCTTTTTCTTTATTCATATGTATTTTTATACATATCACTCAAATGATACAAAAACAAATCACTATTCGAGTTTGTCCAATCAGGATTTTTAACTAGATATAATCATACTTGTGTTGTAATTTTTCAAAAGGCGTTTAGGTCGTTATTTGAAACAGCGTCATAATAATGCCGTATTTTTCTTTTAGTTACTAGAGTATTTAGCTTATTTAGCTTCCCTTACAACTTTCAGCTGAGTCTTAAACTGACAAGATAAACATGCATCAATTGATATACCTACCTGTTCCATTACGCAGTCTTTACTCCAAGTTAACATAATCTGGGTTGATCTGAATAGAGTCAACCCTAAAATGTCGGCTACGCCTTACTACCGGTGCCTTAAATTTAATAAAGCATTTTTCGCATTGATTAAACAACAAAGAGCTCTTAATAAACAAGCGGCCCGGCCGTGTGATTTCCAGACTCTACTGTAATCACAAACTTTTAACACATACATACATACATAACTTCACACCAGGTCCCTTGCGGGGTAGGCACAAACAACAGAGCGCCATTCAGGCTTATTCATACACACCTCACCTGCTTCTTTGACATTCATAGCTCTTGTCATGCACGCTCGTCTGTTCTTCAAGGCTCCTGACATCACCTTCTGCTAATACACAACAACTTTTAACACGTTACATAATATACCTGCAACTCATTTTTTTTCACGTTAGACCAATCATTTGATTTCTCTGTTCCTTTCATACTCCTCTATTCTGGCATACATCCTCTGTGATAGGACAAATTGTCAGGTCTCATCCTTGACACAATGCATCCATACCTATAACATATTTGTGTTATTTTGTAGATCTCTATGAAGTTGAAATTAGCGTCGCGTTGATACCTAGAAATTTAATTCCACTTAATTTACATTTTTAACCTAAAATTCAGTGTAACTGCCACACTTCGACCGAGCCATCTGGTCGTCCAAGGCGGCTTGGTGGATTTGATTCATTGTTTACCTCGATGTGCAGGTTGTAACACTATGTACATTAGGTTACAAAGCTGCCAAAGTGATGCATGCTTAAGAACCAGTATTCAAATCTGCATAATTTGAGATACGACTGCTGTAACCACAAAGCTTCAGCCTGTAATTATTATAACGTTAATATAGTCAATGGAAAAAAAACGATACCCTTATCTATATATTAATACGTGAAGCAAAAACTTTGTACCCCTATTAATAAACATTGCGGGGACGGAGGAGTATAAAAATGCTAATATTTTTTTTAAAATTATGCATAAAAAATACATTAAATCAATTTAAAAAAAAACATTGACACACACGCATATATCTTTTGTTTGTTGTTCAAGTCAAATTAACAGTATAGCCTTAGCTAGTATACTATACGTCTATAATCACAGATAATAGAATTATAGCATTAATTATTATGGTTGAATTTCGACCACTGGCGACCACTACAAAATATAATTTTACTTATATTTATCATTATATCCACATAATAAAATATATGAAAACGAAATAAATATAAATAAACGCTAAGAAAGTGTAATTACTTTCATCACGTCTTTTTTTGACTTATAAACAAAATAAAGCACATCATTCAAAGCAATATATCACGCAATCTCCTGTCCCTAATACATTTTAACGGAGACAATAAAGTTAAGTCTCTTTCACACAACACCGAAATTAAAACGCAACAAAGCCGTGCCGTTTTACGATTTTAATCTAAGCAGCGAGTGGGTGCTTCTCTGAGACGGGATTTATTCAGCACATGAAAGTAAACGAGCCTCAATTAATTCAGCAAAATGTCTTTTACGATAGCTGTAAAGTGTAGAATGTGAGTAGGACAAATTCTCTTCCGCGCTAGACCTTTGCTTATGACGTCATCCGTTCCTAAAGCTCGCAAGCGAAATGAAATAGTGAGTGTAAAAGCGGAAGGCAAAGTTGTTTTTAGCTTGTTTCACTAGTATGAATATTACTTTTATAAGCCTGTTTCTATTTCGAAATTTTTGTAACAATAGTTACGAAAATGACTTGGTTACTTGTTGGTTGCTCTAAACAATATATAATTTTACATCTAATTTTGTAATATATAAGTGAAATGAAATAGTGATGTGTAGAAGCGATGGACACACTTGTTTTTTGCTTGCTTCACTAATGTGATGATTTCAGAGTCTGGGTTGATAAAAGCTTTTATGAGCCTGTTTCTATTTCTAAATATATATAAAAATTTATTTACCTTATTAAAACAATATTTATGTTTACAACTAAATCTAACTTTGTGTTATATGAGCGAAATGAAATAGTGTTATGAAAAAGTGGTATTTTTTCCTTAAGTCATTTAATGTGACTAATTAACATTGTATTTAAGTACCTGTCCCCTTATATATATTTTAAATAGCTTTCCATCAAATGTACACTAATTTGGTTTGCTTGATGTATGTATTTTACTGAATATTATAGTATTAATATAATACCAACTTTACGGAGAATTTTGCGTTTTCTTTATAAAAAAATTATATGTACTGTACTTTTACAATTGAACAACATCTGTATAACTACATTTTGACAAATCAAGTTTGTTTCTTTCTTCTTCCTGTCTAGTTGATTTATATTGTCCTAAGGTATTTATGTAATTCCGATAAAGATTCTAATTGAATAAGTACTCTAAAGATTAAGTGAGCTAAGCTGCTAAGTCTTTAAATTTAATTGAAAAATAGTCCGCGAGAAATTTAATTCGATTTACCTTTCGGTACGGTGATGGTAGCGGCGTGGGTGTGGGCTTTTCATTTTGTCTAAGTTACTCCTTAAAACATCAGCTGTCTATCAGTGAAAGTCCCATCAAAGACGGTCCAGCCGTTTCAGAGTTTAGCCAGAACAAACAAACAGATAAACATTTTAAAAAAATATTTTTTTTATTGTAACTACCGTATATACTTTCATACGCATTTATTAAAAAGCTATTATTCTGACATTACAAACAGACAATTCAATTTTATTTATTTGTATAGATTTTCTAATCAATTTCAATATATATCATGATAAATAGTCTTCAAAAAACGATTGCGTCTCGGAACGCCTGACAGAAGTAATAACTGAAACTAATCTAAGTTGAACTATTTAATACTGAAATTGTATAACTTGAGAAAAGCTTAGGTTATTACTTAAATTTTATATATGTCAATGTAAGGGAATGTTATTTATTAATATAAAAAAAATGATTATAAAATATATTTTATTCTTAGTTACAATTCTTGAATATGTACATTAGAAGAAATACAGCTAACACTGTGGGTTCGAGTGAGAGAGGAGGCGCCTGCCTGCCGCTGCCGTATGCGTGAGAGAAATTGAAGCCAGACAGGTTGGCGTCGTAACGCGTTACGTAACGAAGCAGTTTACCCTCCCAGGACAAGTTATCACTTCAAAAGTTCAACTACTTATTACTAAGTAAATAAATCATTTAAAACGTTTATACAAGCGTTTCTTATGGCCATTTTAATTAGAATTATTTTTAGATATTCATATTCATAAATGTATACCTGAAGCTATCTATGGTAACACCATCTCCACCCTCCAAATATGACGTTATGAATCCCTATAATGTCACCTTCCAGCTTTATGTTACCATATAATCTCACTCATATATCACTGCTATGGAATACGATACCTTAGTATTATGATGACACATAAAACAAGTAATACTACGTTATTATACGCTTTGACCTGAATTTTTAAACAGAAACCACAACTGTGACGTGTAAATAAATTATACAAACGATATTAATAGATAGACAATACAACACTAGACGGAAGATTATTTATTACCTGGAATATATTGTTACGAGTGCGGGACCGAATTAAAAATGCCGTTGGAATTACTATAGAATTTATTATAACTATACAAACACGTATAACACAGGTTATATTTGTGTAACTGAACACAATCAGTTCAAACGTAATGGGCGATTCAATAACACGCGCAAAGTCAGTCACTATATAGGTTATCGAATGTACACAAGTCTCGCCTTGATCGTGATTCTCGCTAGACTGACCATCTCTCCACTGGGCCATTGTTTAAAATGCGCCAATGCAATATGTCTACCTGGCAAGCGTCGACGCAATTTCCCAGAAAACGTAATCAGCACACCTGCGTAATTATGCCTGCGAACGGCCGTAAACGAGTTAAACACAATAGGCAGTTTTCTAATTACAAAATTTAAACACAAACTAAACAAAAGACGCGTGATTTTGTCCATTCCCACTTGAAATTCCCACGTGATTCCCGGGTCAGAAAGTACCGCAGCATTTAAAAAAGAATGTAAGCTATTGTCCTAGTGAAAACTGTGTTTGAATAAGCTAATTTTAAAAATCGAACAACTACAAACCACTCTTGCGAAAACTTCCGTGGGATTTCCGAGATAAAAAATATCACACATTTTATTAAATAAAAGTTTCTATCGGTCTTTGAAAAAATCACATTACAATTCGATTTTTTTTTTACTGGCCATTTTAAATCGTTCCCTGCAAAATTGCCGCGGGTTTCCCAGAAGAAAAAGTGGCGCAGATTTTAAGTCCAAGAATTGGTTTTGATCAGCGTCAACACCATCGATATCGGCCCATTGGTTTTTAGGTGAATCCCGAACTAGCAGACAGACAGACAAGAAATAAATAATAATAAATCGTTTTCTCCAAGGTTTATAGTGTATTCATACAAAGGTTTTTGTTCAAAACTGTTAAAATGAGGTCTGTAACTTGGCACTGGCACCTCAGATGTCAAGTCATATTAAAATATTTTTGACACCGCGTTTTTCTCGTATATTCTTTTCTCCCGTCATGTCTGTCAATCGTATACTATTTTTATTAATCTATTAAATGGCTTTGTATATTTTTAACCGACTCAAAAAAAGGAGGAGGTTCTCAATTCGTCGGAATATTTTTTTATGTATGTTCACCGATTACTCCGAGATTTAAGATCCGATTTACGTGATTCTTTTTTAGTTCGTCGCGGAATAGTTGCCATTTGGTCCCCTAAAATTTTAACATAGTTTGGCCCAGTACTGTTCATTTTATGAACATCTTTTATGAAAAAAAATCCATTCCGTTCCATATGCACACCGATTACTCTGAGATTTATGACCCGATTTAGGTGATTCTTCTAGTTTAATGCGGAATAATTGCCATTTGGTCCTTTAAAAATTTAACATAGTTTGGCCCAGTAGAATTCTTTATACGAACATTTTTTTGTTCCCGTTTCTTAGGACCTATATTTTTTAAGGCGCGCGGCACCTTTCGTAGGCCTACCCATAGCTAGACACTAAAAAAACTTCGTTTAAAAAACCGACTTCAAAAAGTATAAATATTTCTAAAGCTATTATTAATTATAATATTATTATTTTTAATATATATTATCTAAAACATCTTGAAGTCGGTGCAAAGTAAAAAATAAAAATTACTATATTTTAAAAAGTACTAAGCACCGACTCTAAGATTTTTTAGATAAAATATATTAAAAATGAGATATTATAATTAATAATAGCTTTAGAAATAAGTTATTTTACACTTTTTAGTTTTTGCCGATCCCGAATTTCTGCAAAAACACATAAAATTTTCATCAAAATCGTGAATCCCGTCTTCAGCGCCACCTACCGGGCCTAATTGTAAAGTGGACATCAATTATTACAAATCAGCTATAAGCGTACTTAACGTCAGCTGTCAATTGCGGAAGAAGCGGAGATCCAGATTCATTTTAAAATTATTTTTCTTTTTAATATATTCATAGTTATTCTGCTATTTGGAGTGGAGACAAATCGTTCTTGAGTTATAAATGGCGTAACTAACCTGAGTTTGTTTTATATAAATAGATTGAAGTAATTTGATTTTGATTTCATATATATTTCTAAAAAATGAAAATATTAATCTGAAGAAATGTATTATAACATTCTCTGATTCGAAATATTTTTTTGTAAAACATTCGTTATATTATTGTTGAAAATATAAAACATTCATCGCGAGTAAATTGTATAGAACGCGACCTCCATTTAGATTGCTGCTTAACCTCTTCTTAAAATGAAACATTTATATCTACCACGTTAAGGTCTTAACTATTACGTAAATAAAAGTAACGCAAAGGGAATAAAATATGTGTAAATAAAATATTACACATATTAGAGATTTTTTAACCTGTGCTAAAACAGTGGATAAGAGTTGGGCTGCCCATCCCCTGCACGCTCCGGTTGCTTCACAGGGCTCGCCCTAATCGTGTTACACATGGTTAATTATGCACATCCTTTTAAAACTGCTTTTAAGTGAGAAGATTCTCGGGTCCTCTAATATGACCATGTTTGGGGATACATACAAAGATAGAGAGGCATCTGAGTTGACTTGACTGGACTTGAATGTAATTGACGTCTCCCAACTACCAAAGGCTAGTATTGGCGTAGGTCGGCCTATTAATAATAATCTGTGACTCCTATCATTAAAACAATTTTTAAAGAAAGAAAGAAAACATGAATAAATTAATTATATGACACCCTTTAAAAAAAACTTATATCGTAGCGCTATGGGAAAACTGCAGCTAGGAGCTCATTCCAAAGGCCGCGGTGCGCAAAATAAACGTTTTACAGAATCGTTGCATACGAAAGCGAGTTCCTGTGTCATCTCCCCTTTCCCGTCCTTCCTATATCATTCCTCAATCTCCTCTATTCAATCTTCTCTACCAAAGCCATTGCGCAGCGTATCCCTGGCATTGCATACATTCATAGGCGACGGTAACCATCTTTTTGTGTGGCTCGACTGCCAATTTTCACAATTTAAACAATAAAAATATTGGTACATATTAAACATGGAAATAATAACTCATAACTGCCGAGCCTAGGCCTCTCAACTTGTAGTCCAAGTAGTTGTTTTCCAAAGCGACTTGGTGGATTTGATATATTGATTATCTCGATGTGCTGATTTCATTACGATGTTTTCCTTTACCATCAGCAGGTATTAATTGTTATAATATGCACATTTGAGTCAAAAAACTGCCTAAGTGGTACATGCTTTCTGGTCAGGATTTAAACACATATCATTTAACACGTTCACAGTGACACTGATTTATCTGTACTTTTTATTTCTGATGTTCGGGGCGTTTTGCACCTTGTACTGAGGCTTATGGAGCCCTGTAATATTCATATATTTTTCTATACTGAACTGAATTGAATTACAGTTCAGTTCTGTATAGTAAATTGTCCAGGGCACACCAAAAAGAAGTCTGTTTTCTCAAGTTATCGTGTTACAAACATCCATAGGCGACGGTAACCACCTTTCATCGAGTGGGCCGTCCACCTGTTTGCCTGCTTCAGGCAATAAAAAAAAGACGCGAGTGTACTAATGACTATGGTACTTGTTATTGCTATATTTTTTAAAGAAAAATTTATCATCCTATTTACCTTTTTTATACTATAAGAGTTGTTATGTTGGCGCTAATTCACGCTCGGCGTTTGTATCTCGCCCCATACGTCGTAATGGCATACAGAGATTATCAAGGGGTTACCTAGACGGTGTTGGGAAATTAATTATGAGAAAAACGTTGACTAGATTATAAGGGTCACAGTATTTACGAGTTCTGTAGGTTTTAACAAGTGATTTAAGGTTATAACCTCTTTTAAATAAAGGTTTTCGTTCAGATTAAGTTTAGATGCAGCGATTTGGGACCTATAGAATATTTGTGTTTTTTTAGGAAATTGTATATAATTTATGTAAATAATATTTTTATTAAAGTATTTTATTAATTATGATTATTTTCATGTGTATATATTTATTTACAAAACATTAAAAAAAATAACCTTTTTTAATAAAATAAAATAGAACACATTATTCTTTTATGAAAATACATCGAAAATAGTATAAATATTTAATGAAAAAAGTATAAAATCTTTCAGCTCACCGCCAGCGGGGCCTGTATTCAAAATACCGGTGGTTAGGGTTCCAGAGACAGGAACCTCCTCACAGCTATTATTTATATTTAAGCTTTATCTTTATGTATATAATATAACATAAATATGTTGTTATTATAGAAAGATTAGCAGGTCCGGCGGACGTTATCCTGCCCTGAAAAAAATTAATCTAGATTTCGATTGCAGTGTCACTGTCAATGTACCACGCCCGATTGTGAATCTAAACCATCCCGGGACCCACTCGAAAAAAGACAAAAAAAATGTGGACACCGATTTCAGCTCTGTCTGCCGGGCCCAATTGTGAAATTAACCCATCCCGGGACCCACTCGAACAAACACAAAACAAGTTCATGGAAACCGGTTTCAACGGTATCTACCGGGGCCAATTGTGAATCTAACCCATCCCGGGACCCACTCAAAGAGGCACAAAAAATGATTAAAGTCGATCAAGCCGTTTTTCAGTTTTTAAATTTACGAATACCAATTGATTTTGTGTAATGTCTTAAAATGAAAACAAGTTTAGACTTTAATGGTTAATTTAGTATAACTTGATAGAGAGCTGAATTTAAATGAGGTTAACTTTATTCTTTGTAATTTTTTTAGAAAATATTTCGAAATTTAATAATGCTGAACCAAGATCTGAATATTAATCAGCTGATTTATCCTTTATCAATGTTCTACGTAGTTTAAACTATACAGACAAGGTTGATTACTAGTTCTAGGGTTATTTAGGAATTCAATTACTATAATCAACAAACTAAAGTAGTTTGTTGATTAAGGCTTTGTTTAATTGTGGTTTATATTTTATCTTGTATATTTTTTTATTGCGTATAGACGCTAAAGACAAACAAAAAGTATATGTATTTGAACGACGTTTTTAGTGTGAGAAAGTTCTTTAATATCGGGTTCACCTTAACAAACGTTTAATTATAATATGATTTGCCAGGTGCTAGGGTATTTGCCCATCTGGATGGCTACCTCCGCTGGACTAGTGTATGCCGTTATAACAACTTTGAGTTCTGTTCCGTTATCAATGGTCACTTTTGAGTCCCCCCCTTCGAAGCCAGCAGCACATAGGCAAGTTAAAAAGTAGCACAAATTTTAAGTCATTAAATTTTCTGTCGATCAACGAAAACCGCATTGAAATGGGCCAATTCCGCAAAACACAGACAAGAATTCAAAAAAAAATTGCATCGTGTTCAGCGTTTATATAGTCTATTCCGGTGTTCTTAATGGCTTCAATGTACAGATGCGGCATGTTTAGAATTTTATATTATTATAGAAGATAAACCAAACAATACCTTGTTACTGCTACTATGGCTGTTTAAAATTTCATCGCACGACAGACATTGCAATGCATTACGTGGTATCATGGTCTAGCCTCTATTGTCATTTTCGGCGAGCGTAATACAGGCTTCTATTTGATAATAATAATTCTTGACTTATTAGGATTCTGTAGTTCCATTTAATCAAGAATGTTTTCGTTACTTCTACCCATCTGTCTTTTTGTAAATTAATGGATGAAATTGACAGGGAGGTGTATTCTACATGACGTTACACAAGGGTGTAGTAAAAGCGTAAAACTACTAATAATGAGGCGTGATCACTATAAATCCTAGTGTTAAATGCCGGTGGCGTTCGGAGCGTATGCCTCGAAGCTCGGGGTCCACTTTCTTACTTTTACTTCCCACTTCGCGCTGTCGTCCGCATCCATAATTATAAGGCCATTGGTATGTAGATATGTCCTTATTTATGACTTCAAGCTAGTATTTTAGTATTGAACTCGCCCCATCCACCGGGACCTGGCGGAGGCGGTATGACTAGACATTTGATTCCCATGTAAGGCAGTTTCCATGCCATCATGACGGATAAACACGAATTTTGTATTCTTACTCCATACCTGTATGAATAATTACTACGAATAGAATATAGGGTAGTCCAAAAAATTAAATATTTAACCAACTTCTTTCTACAACATCTAGAAGTCGGTGTCAAGTAAAATATGAAAATTACTATATTTTGTTGTTGTTCTTCTATGTTTTGCTTGGCACCGACTTTTAGATGTTGTAGTTGTTTGTAGAAAGAAGTAGGTTAAGTATGTAGTATAAGTATTTTATAAGTTTTTAGTTTGAAGTCGGTTTTGCTTTTGTTCAAAAAAATAATATGGTAACTCCTTTACAGTGCACGCTGTCAAACATTGGAATGCGCTGCCTATTGCTGTCAGACAAGCTAATATAAAACATTGCCTATATTTAATAACTCGCTCAGAAAACACTACACATACTACTTTTTCATAAATCATTATATCTAATTCTCCTTATATTGTTTACTAATAAAATATTATACATATATCTTATTATTAAGTAAAGTTTAAGTATATATATTTAATTTATAAAGTAGTTTATGACAATGTATGTGAAGTTAAGTTATGTTCTCTGTAATGCTCTGCACCACCTACATCGCCAGATTAATTTATAATATTTCTTAAGTGGCCTAGAAGAGATTGCTTTGAGTGATAAGGACGCCTATTGTTTTTATCCTGACAATAATTGTACAAATTTTAGTTTTTTGTTATTGTGTATTTGGTGAGGAATAAAGTGTCTATCTATCTATCTATAACTGAAGTTAGCAAAACTGTCTTATAATTTCATACAACTCGAACTGTCTCTAAATAGTCACTTCGCTCACCCAATCAGTTCTATTCCGTATTAATGTTTGCCATCACTCACTAGGTCTGATTAGATCAGACTGATGCAGCCACACTTATCTCCGAACCAAAACGTCATATCTTTCCAATACCATTCAAGCTGTTACGCCCTTTTGCTACGAACTCGCGAACTTCTGAACGTCCTCCAGTCGTTAGAAGTAAAAGGTGTTATGTAACTCACCGAGAGACATCAGTTATGGCTTTTTCGAACTGAGCTCTTGAACTTATTAACGATCGAACAACAACTCCTTGGGAACTCGTTACTGGGAACATAAATAACGTACTAACTGCGTTTCCAAGTTGCCTCTTATGATATTTTACTTTGATTGATAAGAATTTGTTTGTTGGTTAGATGGGACATTTTTTATTTAATTAATTGCTAAATTTCTATGTTATACCAATTTTGGACAGTAGAAAGTAAAACAACACAGTTTTTGTTTTTGACAAACACATTGTATGTATTGTTATGAGCTACAGGACTCGAATTAAAATGCCGTTGGAATTAGTATAGAATTTATTAGACAAAACAAACACGTATAAACAGGTACAAATATAACTGGATACAACCAGTACAAGCTGCACGATTCAATAACACGCGCAAAAGCCGTCACTATATCGCTTATCGAATGTACACGTCTTGCTTTGATCGTGGTTCTCGCTAGACTGCCCCGCCCCTCCACTTGGGCATTGTTTCGACTGCGTGGACTGAGTTTTTTTTCCAAAAAAACGTAATATGCACACCTGGTTAACTATTCCTGCAAACGATCATTAACGAAAACAATAGCAATAGGATATTGTCTAATTGCAAATTTTAAACACAAAGTAAACAAAAGTAGTCCAAATGCGTGAAATTTAATAAACCAGGTGTGTATTTCTTTGTCGGTATCGTGGAGGCTAGAGGTAAGGAGAACCATCTCAGTATATTAAAGTGTCCACTGAAGGGCAGCAAATTAAGATGGCGCCATAATAGCAAGTGGAAATTATTTAAAAATGGCGCCACAAATAATTAGAATAGGATACTATATTAAAGAAGGATAGAAAGACTTCCTCTTTGTCACCGCGCATTTTAATCTCAATACGAGAAAGTCTCAATACTTTTCCAAATTATAATTTTTCAATTTTTCAACCCAGCACACTTCACTTCGTTTATAACTGCTAAATTCATATAATTTCCTTTTCCTAGACTAGCGCTATTTTGACGAGTTTTCGAAGCATAATTTGCTGTTTACAGGTGGACACTTTTTCAACTGATCCCCCTTTCTAGATGGTCCTCCTTACCTCTACCCTCCATAGTCGGTAGGTAACAGTATAAATACATTTTTATAATATAGCCTTCAAATCAAATTGTAAACATGTCCCTCATTTATAATAATTTATGCGTAACGCAAAACTGTGTTATACAAAAACATGGCTAATGCATTAGATTAATGGATGTTTAATGTAAAAGAGGTATGAAATATGTTATGCATAAAACCATTTTATATTTATTTCCGTTTGATGAACAGAATGGGGTATTTGACATATTTCACAATAAATTCTGAAATATTTATCATGCGGGCGTTTAAAATATTATATTGTTACGAGTTTAGCGGTACTCGAATTAAAATGCCGTTGGAGGTATTATGCAGTTTATTGGAAATATACATACACAGGTACAAATATAACCGAACCCAACAAATCCAAACGTAATGCAGAAGGTCGTCAATAAAACGCGCAAAGTCCGTCACTATTAGATTCCCGAATGTACACATGTCTCGCCTTGATCGTGGTTCTCGCTCAACTCTCCCTCTCCCTATCAGGCCGTCGCTTTATACCTCACAACTACAAATGTGCCCGTATCGTAGTCGACGTAATCCGCAACACATAGCTAATGATTCAGCTGCAAGCGGCCATAAACACCTACAATAGAACAATATACTGATCTCTAGAAACGTATGCCAATAAATAAGTAAACAAAAGAAGACGATCATAAAAGAATTACAATTAGTTCAAATGCCGACAGGTAATAAAATATGTTTTTTACAGATTAGGAGTGGATTTGTTTTTGTCGGAACCAAAGTTCTATCATCATCCTCATAAGTTTAAAACATCATAATAAAGATTTTATTTATTTATTTATTCCAGTATGGTAACCACTCCATCTACGGAATCCGCGTCAAGATTCACATCACATCTATAGTTACATTGGCAAGTAATGTTTAACACGTGTGGATAGTTAGGCATACGCATTTGGAGAAAACCAGGAGTCTAAAAGCTGAATGTGACATTAGGCATGTTAACAAAAGACTATTATGAGACGTAAAGTGAAAAACCGTGTTTATCAAGTACATGCGAGCGAATGTATCTACCGCTTTTGTTGTCCCAAGGGCGTTTTATGGCCCCACGTTGTTATGGGAAGGTATACCCGCTATTTCTGTGGCCCCGAGGACTTTTTATGAGCGGCTGCAATGGAGATTTCGAATAAATTATGAACGATAGAATTATTTGATTGTTTTTCAAGTTACATTTTGTTGTAGTAAATAAGATCCGTGTAATTGGATCTAATGTTCAGCCTTTGATATTTTGTCATCTTATTTGTTTTTTAGAGTCCTAGTACTCATTTTGGAAAAATGGAACCCTTATCAAACCGTCATGCCCGTCTGTGTGTCTGTCTCTCTGTTTGTCTTTTGCATATCTATCTATATATAAAAATCAATTGCTGTTCGTTACTCTAGCTAAAAGTCGAGAACGGCTGGACTGATTTGACTAACTTTGGTTTTGAATTATTTGTGGAAGTCCAAGGAAGGTTTAAAAGGTGAGTTAATATGTATAAAATGCTTGTAATATAGTAAAAACAACAATTTCGCTTTCGCTTAGAAACTATTCCTACCTGACAAACATTTGATCTTTGTTCCGTCGTTCAGAAATCAAATTAAATTCAAAAAAGAAGTTTTTGGAACGTAGTTCCTTATCGCGCGGTACGAATGAGGGCTAGACGGAAAAAATTCTTACGAAAAAAGTTGTCACGACAGTTTTTGAACTTGCCAAGATAAAATGCAACTGCATAACCCTTTATGCCCACGCAGTTAGAGTTTAATTTGGAGTACGTTATTATTTAAATGTCATGGGTTGCTGACGTACAGATAGCATTTGCGGACATATAGAGTCTTAATGTCATTAAAATAAGGAGCAATATCGCGGATCTGGTTTAGAGTTAAATTTGTTTCAAGAGTCGAATTGCAGGAAGTGATTCGATTTTTAAATTTTAAATTTTTAAATTTAAATTGTTTCTTATATTGAAGTAAATAGGATTCAAACTTACTCATTTACTATTTTGTTGAGTGTATACAGGTTTTTTGTAAATAATAAATATGGAACTTCGTTCCATCCGGGTGTCCCTTGACACCTCTCAAGTTTTTTTTGTTTTTTTTGTTTTGAATGTCAAACGTTTGATGTTCGTCGCGTCGTTCAGAAATCAACGTTTTTTATTTATTGATTCTGAACCGGTATGAAATTCGCCAGGTCAGCTAGTCGCAGACATTTTTCTCGGATTTACTCTGTCTATATAGCGATGAAATTTTGTACGTATATGTAGGTTAATTTATAAGTGTGTCGCTACTAGCTACACAATGCTGCAGTGAATTCATATTAAATACAGAACAGCCGCCACAACTGTAACTGAAGATATTATTTTTTTACAAAAAAATGTTGTTTTCTATAAAATATAAATATTAAGTACTTTCAACCATTTATTAAGTTAAGTTGTTATATATATATATATAATTGCTGTTCGTTAATCTCGCTAAAACTCAAGAACGGCAGGACTGATTTAGCTAATTTTGGTTTTGAATTATTTATGGAAGGTTTAAAAGGTAAGTAAGTATTTAAAAACATCTTGAAATATAGTTGAAAGTTAGTCATTTAATGCAATGAACACTACTTAATATAGCTAGCAACTTAACACATTAGGTTTTCCTTTTAGAACATGACATCTTTATAATATAAGTGCATCGGAGCGAACTATTCATCACCTAGAAACCAACTTCCAAGCTTCCTTCCCGTCTATATTTCAAGTTGGCACACACATACACTGTGCACGTTATCCCTCTAAAAGCTATCTCCTTTTTCTAAAGCGTGTCGTTAGTAGGAAAACGGTTTATATTTTGTAAACCACGTTTTCCAATAAATTGTGCCGCGTCATAAAGGCACCAGTCACGTATACATATTTCGAAGGTTAAACTGCTCTTTTGGATAGTGATGGGAATAATCGGGTCTGATGTAAATAAAAATAGATGGCCGTGAGCAAGTCGTCTTTGTTAATTGGTTAGAGAATTCTAAGGATTGTCGTTCTTCGTTGAACGGACAAAGAATATAATTTCCTGCGGCTGGGTGGTCTGTCGTAAGAGGCGACAAAACAACCCACAGCCAGAGTATTTGCCCGGCTGGATGGCTACCACCTTTGGTCTAAAGTTTGTCGCCATAAAAACCTTGAGTTGTGTTCCGGCATTAGTGACCAGTTTCCAGTCACCCTTAAGAGAGCAGCAGCGCATTTGTAGCAGCTTTGGTGTTGCAAATGTCCATAGGCGATGGCAACCGCTATCCATCAAGTGGGCCGTCTGCCTGTCTGCTGAACTTCTGCAATAAAAATACAAAAATACTTAAACTACGTATTTTATAAATTAAATACATCTCTCTGACAGTAAGAGGCAGGCGTTGCAAAGTTTATCATAAATTATTAATTAAAGAGTTATCATAAAACCTATTGTAGCGCCTATTGTCTTCGGTACTTAAACTTCTTGAATTTTATCTTAATGTTATGCAATAAAGTATATTCTATTCTATTATATTCATAAAAGGATGAAGTGTGTGCAGGTGTAGTGAGTTTACGATACGTATGAGTGCGCAAATTGTGGGAAGTAGAAAGGCGAAGGAATTCAAAACGTTCCTTAAGGTAGGGAGGACTACTAGGAATAAATAATATGTATGTATATTTCAACGGATAACAACAACGCTATTACTAGTAGGTCGTATGTGTCAGCATGACGTTATGTGCGCGACAAATAAGTATGTAGAAAATTGGCCTGCGCCGCACTCCCGCAAATATACGGCTTAATATATAAAGGTTTTCCGGTGGAATATCCGAGTTGGATACGTGGGATATCGGTTCATTTGTCCTCGTATTACATGCGTGTGTTTTGACCTTATTAGATAAGCTTGTTGGGACGTTTATGGTTAAACGTATATCGTTGGAAAGTGATTGAGATTTACATCAATACCCCATCTCTAATACGGTAGCGAACATTCAAAACAATTGATATATTTTATTATCTTGCAAAACATTACAGCCTCCTTGATTTCGTGTGTATTTTTATTTTTTATTGCAGGAGTTCAGCAGACAGGCAGACGGCCCACTTGTTGTAAAGCGGTTACCATCGCCTATGGACATTTGCAACACCAAAGGTGCTACGAATGCGCTGCTGCTCTCTTAAGGGAGACTGGAACCTGGTCACTAACGAGGCAATTAAGTATTATTTATATACAGTAGGTATATAAAATAATTTTTTTTTCTTAAATGTTGTATTAGAAAATACCACATTAATATTACAATCTAATCTAAGAAGACTAATAAGTAATTTAAATATAACCTAAATTGACTAAAAGTATTTAACTAAGAAAGTGTCCATGAGCACTTTTCTTATTGTCTCTATTAAGGGGATGACACTTTGTTCATGTGTTCTTTAATAAGTTAGCACAGTACACTACACTTTAGTTTTGTTTATAGCACTAGTTCAAACGGTTTTGTCCTTTTGAGCCTTCTCATTATATCCGTGTTGTCGAGGAGCTGGGTCGCCTCAACATTCACGTGATGATGAAGCCGATGCTCGTGGGCTTCCGCGTACTTTCTGATAATACTAGTAACAAACTCCACTTTCAGATCCCGGTGGAGGTCGCTCGATCTAATGTACCATGGTGTGTTTACAATGCCTTTTAGTACTTTGTTTTGGATATAAAATAATTGAATCGTAATTATATTGTTACGAGCTACAGGACTCGAATTAAAATGCCGTTGGAATTACTATAGAATTTATTAGAACTGTACAAACACGTATATCACAGGTATAAATATGATTTTATATATTTTAAATTATGCGCACGAAATAGCGACCCATTATTAAAAATGTAAAATTATCTTATTCTACAAATATAACTGTACACAGCCAGTACGAACTGCACGATTCAATAACACGCGCAACGTCCGTCACTATATCGTTCGGTTCGGGCATCGTTTTATACTAAACTGTACAATACAACAAAGAACCGCGTGGACTGAGGTTTCCGAGAAACCGCAATCTACACACCTGGTTAATTTTTCCTGCGAACTGTTATATATAATATGTATGTGTACAAAAATATTTCAAAGAAAATTAGCGCAAATAAAATTGGTTGATCTTCTTTGAGTTGGACGTTTTGTAGCCAAATACCGATAGCATTAAACATTTGTCACCCCCAAGGAACCCGAACTCCCTCGATTTTTTTTTCAAATAATCTACCAAACTCCTGAAAATAGCTAGGACATAAATCAGCTGCGTCTAATTTATCTGTGCGTGGGGGAATTCCGTCGGGCCTTGAAGAGAATTGCACAAATTGATGGATTCCTGAAATTCTTCAACGGAACCCATTGGGACGGCGATTCAAATGATTTTTTCCTAAAGTATGTGTTTTCAGTTTTTAAATATATTTCGTGAAGTTTCTCGGCTGAATAGTTGTAAATAATTTGTTTACATAAGATCATCATCATCATCATTATCCGAGCGTTAAATCCCGGTTGCGTTCGGAATGTTCACTCCGACGCCCAGCGTCCGTTTTCTTACTTTTTCTACTCCACTTCGCGCGGTGTTCAGCATTCCATTTTGAGACCATTGGTACGCATGTCATTCTTCACAACGTCAAGCCAACATTTCTTGGGCCTTCCCCTTCGACTGGGACCTGGCGGAGGCGGCATGGCTAGACATTTGTTCCCCACATAATTAGCCAGTCTCCATAAAACGTGGCCGTACCAGCGTAAGCGACACTCTTGAAGACAAACTGCAAGAGTGTCGCTTACGTTTTTTTACTATTAATTTGTTTACATAAGATGTAAATGATTATTTTTATCCGTGCAGTAACGGACAAAGAATACAGTTTCCTGCGGCCGGGCGGCCTGTCGTAAGATGTGCCAAAACAACCCACTGCCAGGTGGTAGGGTAATTGCTTAACTGGATGGCTACCACCCCTGGTTTGGAATATGCCGCCATAACAACCTTTTTTTATTGAAGTATAGGTTTGAAGCACTATCTCACCTGAAGTTGAGGGATGACGCAGTCTAGGATGGAGCAGGCTTACTTAGAAGATTCACTCGTGACTTGAAGACTTCAAGATTGTATTTATCGGGGAAAAAAACTCCGGCAAATTATTTCACTCTTCGGCAGTGCGCACCAGAAAAGATGAAGCAAAGCGCTTGGTTCTAACTGGTGGTGTTTCCACCATGTAAGGGTGTCGCAAACCGGTGCGTCTGGTTGTTCGATGGTAAAAAGGGGATGGAGGACCTTGAGTTGTTTTCCGGCAATAGTGACCAGGTTCGCGCATTTGTAGCACCTTTGTTAGTACAAATGTCCATAGACAATGGTAACCGCTTTCTATGAGGTGGGCCGTCTGCCTGTCTGTTGAACTCATGCAATAAATAAAAAATGTATTTTATTATTTTTGGATGTTAGTCTATCTTCAACGTATTGTTAATTGTATAAGATATAAACATTTGACAATAGTTACTCTTTTCTTGTATAAATGAAGTCCAGTTCGGGATAGTATAAATATGCATAGTTATAAATATGCGATTTTTTTTTAGACAACAAGGTGTTATTGACTTGTCAATTTATCACCTCCCGTATTTTATATTTATGTATGTACTTGACCAACAAATATTTGGCGTTGATTCTAGTTTGCCAAACCGCACAAAAATTTATACTTGCAGACACCACTACGGGTTGTTGTAATAATAGAGCATATTTTGCTTCAAAATCAGCAGTTTTAAGTACTATTGGCTATAACTTATACGAGTCAATTTTTGACTTTCAAAAGTAGGAGGTTCTCAACTTGATTGGTATTTTTTTTAATTTTTTATGTATGTACACCGATTACTCTAAGATGATCCGATTTACGTGATTCTTTTTTTGTTCGATGAGGAATATTTTCCATTTGGTCCCCAAAAAATTTAAAATACTTTGGCCCAGTAGATTTCATTTTATGATTTTTTTTCCGTTCCCATTTCTTGAGACCTATATTTTTAAGGCGCGTGGCATCTTTCGTAAGCCTATCCATAGCTAGACACTAAAAAGTAACAAATAAAAAAATCCTTTAAAAAACTGACTTCAAAAACTAAAAAGTATAAAATAACTTATTTTTAAAACTATTTTTAATTATAATATACTTTAGGGTTTAGTGATAGAGGTCTAACTGAAAATTCACCTGTATATACTTGGCCAAAATAACAACCCACCTAAAAAGAGCGGTTTCTATCTCTAAAAATAAAATAAATCTAAACATTAAAATAACAGTAATTAAGTCTACACTTCTAAGAATATAAGAATTCTTCATTCTAATTTAAAAAAGTGAATACATTAATAACATAAGTAAATAAAACAAGACAATTATTCGCCAGCGAGACAAAACGCATTCCACAACACCCCTCGACTGTAAGCGAGCTGCGTCTTAATTAATTACATTGAGTTGTCAAGCGCTGAGACGTCTTCGCTGGAGTCCTCGTAGCTTTAGTTTTTACCATAGAACTAGTTATAGGTAGAGGGTACAGATATTATTATCAATGCACGTTTATATCGTTTACTAATCTATCGCTGGAAGCGTTGATTTCCAAACACATCAAGAGCATTGCTGCTGTTCGCGCCGATACCGCCCGCCATACGACTATCCTTGTCCTACTTACCACTGCACTAATACTGCTCGTCTTTACGAGTCAGTCTGCTATCGACCCTCGTACGACACCCCGCATATCTTTTCCTCCACAACTTGCCTATAAGTGTGTACAATTGATAATCGAAGGCCGCAAGAAGTAGACAAGCCCAAAGATTTGCTGCAAGGCTCACGATAGATCAGAGGCACGCAAGTTACTCTCCCTTCTTATCCATACTAGCAATCCTACCACCGTCATTTGGATACGCGTACAGTCCCTAATACTGGGCTGCCGCGTTGACAGCTGCTGTTAGTGACTAGAGGGTGAATATTCCACGCGGATCATTGGCCGCAACCGGGATTTTTTACGTTATATCTTTTTCTTAAAATGATTTCCATCAAATATCTTCTTTTTCATTGCAAACCTGGCAAACAGTCTGCCTGTTTCAATGTATCACCAATTGGAAAGCGGTTACGCGTTACCGTCGCCTATGGATATTTGCAACACCAGAGGGTGAAGACAACGCGTTGCCAGCCTTTAGGATGGTATAGAGGAGAGGAGGAATAGAATAAAGGGGATGGGACAGGACAGGGGCCGCGTGAAATCGGGGAATGTCGTGGGTCCCCCCCCCCCCCCCCGCTCCATAAAAGCGTGTGAGCTAGGGGCGCAGGTTTAATGAGTAGTTTGACGGCCGATATCTTCAGAGCCTCGGCTGGTTTTCAAGGTTTTCAACATGTCTAAAAGTATATCACTCTTCTTTATTTTACACAATTTACGAATACGTATTACATAAATTATATCAATGTTTTACAGAATATGTGTCTTAGAATGAGTGTAGGTATGTAGGTAGTTCTCTTTAAACAGAAGTCAATTATAACTAGAAGATATATACGTACTTAATTAATATTCCAATAATATTAAGTAAACAAGTCGTGGTAGCGTAATGGCTAGAGCTCGCGTCCCAAACTTAAAGGGCGCGGGTTCGAATCCTGAGCGGAAAGCATGATCATTTAGGCAGTTTTTCTTACCTAATTTATATGCTATTACAATACTGTACATCGAGTTAACCGATGTTTCAAATCTGCCAAGCCGCCTTGGACAAGCATGGCGGGTATACATACCGTCCGTTCCTTTATAGTAGTAGGCCCGAGCCCAGCAGTGGGACGTTTATGGACTGTTGTTATTATTATCTTTGTCTTTCAAGACCACGGGCCATAAAAATGGCCCCGACTTTTGGAGGGCTTACGTGGGGCCATGGGGAGGCCAACACGTAGAGGCCCCTTGACAAATTTAATATGTGGCGTGACACTGACCGGCGATTATCCCTGTCTATACCATATAATAATGCACCTAAGGACAAGCCCCGGCCAGTGTAGGACTATTGTGGGAAATGAAGACAAAAAGTACCGGGCTATTGGGGTGAACTGTTAGTGGAACTAGCGGTCTGGGAATATGGGGACTATGGCGTCTGCCCGTCGCAATGTTCAGGGAACATGAAAAAATGGGCAGACGGTGACTCGCCACTCCCTGCATGGGCCCCAAAAAATGCCATAAAAGGCAGGGGCAACATGGGTATGAGTGGCTAAGGGGTGTAGAGAGGTGGGCTGCAGGTTCACCGAAGCTACTTCCGACATTAGGCCATTTATCACTTCCACCCCTGGAGCTTGAGTCTTAGCTCTAGCGATCTCCACTCCGTGCCGGCTGGCTAAGGCAAGCACGGAGGCGGGGGCCTTGTCTTGGCCCCCGGAGTCAGGTACGAGGTGTCGCCACTCACCTAAGGCTTCGCCTCAAAGCCCCCCTGCGGTATTATTATTATTATTATTATGTACTATTACATTGTATGATTGTAAGGGAATGGTTTAATTTAAAACTCAGAATCATTCATGAAAAAAAGTGGAATATAAGAGAGAACGAGACAACACTTTATTGCACACCAAATTATACTTTTACAAAAACAGACCATATTTACAATAATTTTTAGGAAATATAATTACTCAATTTTTCCAGGCGACCTAAATACCAAAAAAATGAATCAGGCGATGTAGGTGGTGCAGGGAAAAGGTAATAGATACTTAAATACTCAAACTAATTTAAAAATTAAATATACATATACATAGGGCAAAAAGTTTCTAAATCTTCTGACGGATCTAGAAGATAAGATGCACCGGAACACAGACCAACTTGATTGACAATTTCTTTTTCTTTTTCCTCCCACCCATTTTAATCCTATATGTAAAATTCTCGTGTCACAGTGTTAGTTACCATACTCCTCCGAAACGGCTAGACCGATTCTTATGAAACTTTGTGTGCATATTGGGTAGGTCTGAGAATAGGATAACATCTATTTTTTATCCCCCTAAATGTTAAGAGTAGTCCACCCCTAAATATATTTTTTTAATTATTGGATAAAAAAGAATATTTTTTTATGTTACAGCGTTAAAAAATACATACAACCCTAAATTTTCAACCCACTACGATCAACCCTTATTTTTTAATAGCGATATTAGTATTTTTATAATTTTCTACTGGGGTGATTTAGATTTGAACCTGGTAGATGGCAAGTTGGCGGTAGGCTAAATAAAACTTTACCAATAGAAATAAATTACCGCGCTTAAATCCTGGTTTGGCTAGGGAAATAGGACACTGGTTGTGTTGAAGAGTCCTGTTGGTTGTTAGTGATAGTGACGACCGTTGTTGATTGGTGAGGCTTTAAGACTGCACTGGGTATATTTGTTTGACGCGTGAACCGGCACCTGTACATGTTCGCGTTTTATTTGAAACACTGACTCGTGTGTTAGTGCTGTTACACGTAGTGTTGTGCCGAAACCTTAATAAAGTTATAGAAAGATAAGATAAATATGAATAAAAGATTTATTTCTACAGTAAGGTAACGTACACAAAAATATATATATATATATTTTACACGGAAGAATTGTGGATCTCCATTTCTTTTAAGTTGGTAAACAATATAAAATAGTCATCCAAGAAAACTAATATGAAAAACAAGTACATATACATACATAGAGAGTGAAGAGCCCCGGACTCTTATGGGCTCTTATTACTATGATACTTTACGACCAATAAAAACATGGACTCCGAAATATTTTTCTCAAATTTCCATGACATGACTTCGAAAGCAATATTCTATTACACATTTCATACAAAACAAGTTTTCAGACAAAATATTTGTATAACGTTTCACGTTCATAAACGGAGCTATTCACACGTCCTCGAAATATGGCATATTTGTATCGACTATTCGTATTCCCAAATCGTTCAATATACCCTTTCCTATCTATATTCGAATGAAAAACCTATATCCTTCTGTATTGAAACTACTTTTCTTGAGATACATTCTCGTTGTGTACTTACAACTATACCTATATATGTATGTAAAGTTTTATACTTAAGGGCTATTTACACGGAGAGAATTTCTTGGCTCGGAGATGTGATTGTCAAATGCAAGAAAAAAAATATTTTCATGTAAACTAAACATGCTGTTACGAGTGCGGGACTCGAATTAAAAATGCCGTTAATAGACTTACTGTAGAATTTATTAGAACTATACAAACACGTATAACACAGGTACAATTATAACTGGACACAACCAGTACAAACTACACGATTCAATAACACGCGCAAAATCCGTCACTATATAGCTTATTGAATGTACGCATGTCTTACTCGTATCGTAATCATCGCTTGAGTGTGTCACCCCTCCGTTCGGACATTGTTTTATACTAAACTATACAATATGTCTCGACGCAACGCATAACAATAATTTCTAAGAATCACTCCTGGTTAATTCATCATAAACGATTACAATCACAATATAATGTTTTTCTAATTACACATTTTAAACACAAAGTAAACAAAATAAGTCCAAATGCCGATCGTCGTGTGTGATACTCGCATGAACTGGAAAAATGTCATACGAGTATGAAGCATAGGCAGGCAAGTCGAGAAATCGTAGGCAAATATCTCAATGCGATTTGTGTTATAGTATAAGCAAAACTTTGGTGATAGTGACATTACGATTATCGTATGACATACTCGTTGGCGTGTTTTTTGGTTGAATGTAAACATGTCAATGCGATTATTGTCTTACTAGTATCACCTACGAAAATAGTATACGTTTTTCGCCCCAAAACGTGTGATATAGTCTCTCCATGAAAATGGCTCTTCACACGAGTAAATATTTACATGTTTTACTACGTGTTACTCGCTTAGATTAAAAATAGTCATTGTTTGGGCCACCTTTCCACACCTGTTTGAACCCATTAAGAAAGAGAATTTCTAAAAATATCGATACACGTGTACATTTATTTCTAACCAGAAGCAGATTTATAAAATTTCGTGCTTCAAAATTACGGAATTTCATACGAACTTACATGCCCTTTTTCACCCCCTTAAAGTTTGATTTTTAGAAAATTCTTTTTTAGTGCACACCTAAAGTATCGAAAGAAACCGCATTCAAGTTTTCATAGTTTTAGCTCTTGTAGTTTATGCTGAGCCTTGATATGTAAGTCAGTCCGTCAATGAGGTCAAATAATTATTATTAGATAATCCGGGCAGGAAGTGAGAAACAGGCAACGAAACACAGCCAGGTGTTTATTTTATTGATGATGCTCAGCAGTATGGTGCACTTTTCACCATAACGTTACATAAGAAAATCTTAATCATACAAAGTTCCTAAACAAAAACAAACAACAACCTAAAGCACACATTACACAAAAACTAGGAGAAAACTTTATAAATCAGCAGGTTGACGTGAATTACTATAGCGACGTGTGAATTTATTGCCGCCGAGTTCCTTTCTCGCGGTATTAATCAATACTGGAGCTTGGAACAATGCGTGTTTGATACGCTTTAGTTTGGTGATTTAGGTTATCTCAGATCAGAGGGACTTAATTGATGGTTACACGGCTTAATTCAACGTAATCAAATGAAACTTTAATTTTATTAAATTTCTGTTGTTACCTCCTGTTGTTATTTTTTTTATTGCAGGAGGACAGGCAGATGGCCCTCGATGGGGAGCGGTTACCATTGCCTTTCCATAGGCGACACTAAAAGTGCTACAAATGCGCGAGCAGTCTTAAGGAAGACTGGAACCTGGCCACTAATGCCGAAACACAACCCAAAGTTGTTATGGCGACATATTTTAGACCAGGGGTGGTAGCCATCCAGTCGGGTAAATGCCCTATGACCTGGCTATGGGTTGTTTTGTCGCCTTTTACGACAGACCATCCGGCCGCAGGAAATTGTATTCTTTCTCCGTTCCTGCACGGATGGAAATACTTGTATCGTGCTTTTATTATACTTGTCTTATACTGTATAAACACAGCGCGGTCTGTAAGTGTCATGCCACCCCAAAATATGATAATGACTACCCAAGTCATTGCCTGAAACATGTTTAAACAGAAACAACTTTTCGCTATTGTTTGGTGTTTGAACATCGACGTGCCGCGAATATTTCATCGTAATAACCGCAGCGGGCTAGCAATTAGTTTATTGTACGCGGAAATTAATGACCAGGCTCTCAAATGAATTGAATGCGGTTGCGGTAATACGAGAATTTTTGCGCAGTCAAGTTACTTGAAATAAATATTCTTTTATTGCACACACATCGGCCGTACCATTTCAAAACCTAGTACCAGTAAATTCTAGCATTTTTAAAATTCGTCTTATTCCTGAAGCTTGTCGAGACTATAAACGCTTGAAAGAAGTCTCACGTGACCAAAGGGTTGGAGCCCGTATTTAGAGCAGCGCATTAACGCTGTCATTCGACAAGGAAAGGCGACCAGTGTTTGGGGACGATCCCATTTGACTGCGATTTGGTACTCATATATTGTATTATTATGTAATTTTTATTATTATGTTTATTTTTAATTCCTATATTTAGTTTTTACCTTTATTTGAATTTGTACACTGTTTAATTCTTGGTGTTGTGGAATAAATATTTTATGAAATGACTACATGAAAAACGCCGTCTAGTGAGTTTTCAATTAGCGCTTGTGCTCCATTTCCTTAAAAACCTATTTAACTTTACTTATTTACTTACTACAGGTTTTTTCACTACGGTTGTCAGTAGTGATGGACCCGAATGAGGTAAAATTATGTATATTTAAATTAAAATAGGACTATAAAAAATAAAACGCCACTTTTTCCTTACGATCAAATCGCAACCAACTCGATTTGTTTTAATTATAATGTCAAAAAACCGAGCTGCCAGTATTATAGTTGTGTTTCGGCATTAGTGACCAGGTTCCAGTTTCCCTTAAGAGAGCAGCAGCGCATTTGTAGCACCTTTGGTGTTGCAAATGTCCATAGGCGACGGTAACCGCTTTCTAACAAGTGGGCCATCTGTCTGTCTGCTGAACTCCTTCAATAAAAAAAAATTATAATATTGAAACATTTACAACAAATATTTACTCCACAACACTCAGTAATTAAGTTATTTTAAAGTTTTATTCGTGTAAATAAATTATTTTGTAATAAAAAATACAGCCGCTTTTAAAATTCTATTAAAAAAGCCTTTTCTCGTGTTAATTATATTTAAAACTAAATAATTCACGTAACGACCTTCGTTCAAACCTTAAAAATGGAACAAAAATTAGCTAAACAGGCTAAAAACCTTACCACATTTCAATTCAAGTCTTTATATTTTAATTAAGACAAGGGGTTAAGATGCCAGCGGCCAATTAAAACTTACTCCACTCAGTTTATATTTCATTAATCCACAGTGGCTCTTTAAGTTGCTTTAATGAAACCAAAAACATTTGTCCACCTACAAATACTAAATATAGTTATTTTATTGTAAATTGGCGAGTCGCAAGCCCACGCAATATTAAAAAAATTCATTGATATTTACAAACCGAACTAGTGTTTAAGAAAGAAAGAAAGAAAGAAAAGAAAGAAAATAATGTTTATTTAGAGTTATTCAAAGTGATTACAAAATACATAAACAGTTTAATAAACCAAAAACTTAACTAACTCTAAACAGGCCCTAACTCAGCAGATGCTGGTTAATAACAACCAACGCTGGTCTTCCGTTAGTGCCTAGCAGCAACGTCACCTTCACAGAAGAAAAATATAACAAAATAACTAATGAACAATTAATATTTTAATATTATATATAATTAGACCACCATGAAAACAAAGAATAGACATATTTTGAATAAATTAAAATAAGTACATAATATGTTATGAAATAATTATTGAAATTTGAAAATAATGATTTGGAAAAAATAAAAATAGATAAATTGCAAACAAAAAGAAAAAAAAAAAAAATTAAAAGGAACTAAATATTAAAAAGACTCAACAACGCTACTAAAAGGCGCTTGTATCTAATGCGAGATCTGCTTGCTGCCTCTGGTGTTCGTACAGGAACGCTTTCAGTCTACTTTTAAAAATATATGCACTTCGAACGGTTCTTATTGGTGGCGGAATATTGTTCCAGCACCTGGAAGCCGAATACCGGAAGCTGCCTTTAAAAGCCGCTGAATGGTGTCGCAAAGTAATAAGCTGTACCGCACATTGTCGTATAGTAGTAGTTCTGTGTGAGCCGGCCCATATAAGTTTTTCAAATAAATACTTAGGTGCTTTGTTTTTAATTACACCGAAAAGTAGACACGCGAGATGAAGCTTGCGACGGTGTTTCATTTTAAGTATTGAAAAATCATTTAAGAACGGGGTCACATGTCCTCTAAATGGTATTTCAAAGCAGTATCGGGCACATGCATTTTGAACTCGTTGGATGAGTTTCTGTGTTCTTACTAAAAGACGAGGACCGATAACTATATCAGAGTAATTGAGCTGGGATAAGATTAACGACGATTTGTTTGGCGCATAAAGTGCAAACTTATCACGCCAGAGACAAAATATCAGCAGCATAAAGTAAATTGGTGATTAAAAATCGTAATTCCAATTGTTCTTAACTGAGAATTACTCGGAAACCAGTGTTTATGAAACTGTAAGGTTATAAATATCATGCAAACCCTACTATGTATGGCTGCTATAAGATATAGAAACCGGCCAGTAACATTTGATGTAGAGATGGGATAAGATAGATGGGATAAGAGAGAGGGGATAAAGAGGACGGAATAATCAGAAAGTAGGGATGAGATAAAGAGGATACATGAGTCAGACAGGAGGTATGAGATAAAGAGGATAGATGAATCAGACAGGAGGGATGGGATAAAGAGGATAGATGAATAAGACAGGAGAGGTGGGATAAATAGGATAGATGAATCAGACAGAAGGAATGTTTAAGAGTTAATTACTCGTACAATAATTATGTATGCCACCATAGTCACTCCTAATTAGCAATATTCTTGCCACGGGTTGTCTGGAAGAGATGGCTTTTTAGCGATAAGACCGCCCTTTATACACAATTAGAATAATACTAGTTCGTAAGTTTTCTGTAACGGTGTACAATAAAGTGTTATCTACCTATGTACTCAACGGTTCTCTAGAACGTTTGTTCCGTGTACAACAATGATTTGGAGGGAACTTCCCGCCGAGGTTTTCTATCTGCGCTACGACAAGGGATTGTTTAAGAGCGTCATAAAATTTCTCAGAGGCCGGCAACACGTCGGCGACGTCTCCGATGTTGCAAACGTCTACAGTCCGCTGTAACTATCTTCTATCAAGTGAGACAATTGATTAAGACAATAAACAAACTTAAGCTTATTGGATATTTATGTGAAAATTACTTGACAAACAAACACATTTATTGTATTTTCTCAAGGTAGGCGGAAACAAGATTAAATATTTCATCCATATATAACGAGTACCATTCCATAAGCGTACTGTGACATACAAAGGCAGAGACAAACTGGCAGTTAGGAGAACAATTTTCCAAATTCACTAACGTTTAGTTTTTTGGTAACAGATAGTTGTTAGCTTAAGAGCCCACGACTGCTAGACCTTCGTCATTTTATAAAACCTGAAAGTTTTTCTGTGCATATCCCCTATACAGATAAGAACGACCAGGGACTATGTAGGTTGTGGTTACTTGGGCAGTTAACAGGTAGTAAAGGTGTATAAAATAGTACCTTAAATTCGTTTAAGTATAAAACTAATTTTTTTATATTTCTTCGGGATAACTTTAGAAATCTCGTCATCCATTGCCGGACTTATGACAGTTGCTACCCCCTTCCAGACACCCCTAAACTTTAATAAATTATTCTTTCGTTATAATATAAAATCTAACTTTTATATATGTTACTCGGGGACCTATAAAAAATGTTACCGCAATAGCCGGACAGTTTTAATGTACACTGAAAGTCCGCTGTAGATGCAAACGCGAGTGCTTAGCCGATTGCGATCTTTTAAGATATACCAATAAAAAAAGAAGGTCATGCACATAAAAACAATCAGATTTTATAAAATGAGGAAGGTCCGGCAGTCCTGGGCTCTTACTATATGTCCAGTAACGCCTTTTCACTACGTAATGTCACTAAGTATATAGCGCGGAAATATTGTAACACACTACTAATTAATCCCTTACTATAAATATTGTGATTACACAGATGTGTATTGTCGTGTAAATGTAAGGATCTCTGGTGCCCCAATTTCATTGGGTCTACTTAAGAAGGTTCTCGACAAAAACGATGTGACATGATATGTGATGTTACATATAAGAGTACATATGTACATATCTAATGAAACTAGTGGTCGAAATTCTACCATAATAATCAATATCAAATATTGTACTTCTATAATCACAAATTTCGCCAACGCTTTGGGGCGCTTATAGCCCACGGTTCATGAGGTACGTTCATGAAGTACGTTCATGAGGAGGTATGGTACATTTATATGAACTGTATGAGAGAGATATGACCTAGATCCTTGCACAAGAAAAGTAGAAGCTCCACCAACCTTGAGATCCGCCCTCTCCTGGCTCGGTTCAAGTTACACACAGGAACAGCGCACGGCACTATGTTTCACTTTACAGCTACCACTGTGTACAGATTATAAGTCTGAAAGTTATTGGCACGGCCAGTAATTATAGTTATTTAAATTTAATAAAAACAGATGAGCACACGGCGCCATGTCGTTGAACGATGGTAGTGAGAGTCCAAAATGGCTGCCCCTACCCTGCTGTACATTGGCCGTCACCTCACACAGAAAGAGGGTAGACGGCAACATTCATGGAGCGATGTTAGTTCACTAGGTCAGGGCCGAACAAAGACTACCCTGGTTTTTTGACTTGAACAAAAAAATATATTAACAATCGTCACTTCTTCTCTATATAAACTATAAGTGTACCAAATTTTATACGCCTCCGTCCATGCAATTTTCGTAAAAAAGGGTACAACGTTTTACTTCACGTATAGAATTAATTGTTCATTAAACCTATATAATATATAGGTTTAATGAACAATTCTTTTAATCGACCGAAAATAGACTGAGTTCATTTCTGTCTTTCAATTTGTATATAAATAAGACATGAAAATTTAAAAAAGAAAATGTTAACTGTCAAAGAATTATTTGACAATTAACGAAATAATCCAATTGCTTAAGACAGTGGACATGTAATCATCAATGATAATTTAATAAACTTTATAACTATTACCTAAAGTAATAATTATACATTGACAATAAAATTACTTTCTACCGTAACCACTGACACCTCAAGATACTCCTATCTGTAAAAGTAATTTCCAAACAGAAAAAACAGTAAAACTAAAATCGCATGCAATAAGACTGGTCATTATGGTCACAGCCTTACTAAGGTTGATTGAAAGATCTGGCCTGTATTACTAATATTCAAAAGCCTATAAATGTATTGAATTTATGGAGATTATAATGTTAGTGTCCCGCAATGTAAAAAATAATTGATATATAAATTTATCAAAACATCTGCAATCTTTGTTACCTGTCTAACGTGAACAAAGTTGCGGGAACATGCTAGTTCTAAATAAGACCTTAACTTACCTTTGATTCCGATACTTGGCACATAATACCTGGTCACCCTAACAAGAGCACCACACCTTCGCATGAACATGAGATGACGAATTAAAAATAGACAGACAAAGGGACTTGAGGTTTATATAAGAGTTTCGTTTTTACAAAAAAAATTGCAGAACCCTAAAATTACTGGATGGTCGTGGATGTTTTACGGTGACTGGCTAATTATGTGGGGAACAAAGGTCTAGCCATGCCACCTCCGCCAGGTCCCGGTCGAAGGGGAAGGCCCAAGAAAGGATGGCATGCGTGCCAATGGTCTCAAAACTGGGGATGCTGAAGACCGCGCGCAGTGGAGTAGAAAAAGTACGAAAGCGGACTCTGGTCGTAACAGTGAACGCTTCGAAAGCAACCGGGACTGAAAGCTCGGATGACGGATGATGGTCGTCGTGAAACTTTTCACTGCAGGTGATTGATTTGATTGATACATATTAGGCTAATTAATATTATTATTTTGTTTCGATATTTGGTACATTACACCTGGCCATACTAGATAAGACCACCACACCTTCGCACGAACATGAGACGGTGAAGTAGATTGGATATTCACAAAGATATGCTTGAAATCACTCGAACTTAATACAATTTTAGTAGTAGGTTTCCTTTTAGACTTATTGTTGCCCCGGTTTTAATTTTTTTTTTTAATAACCATTTTTTTCCACATTAGTAATACAATCTTTTATCCGTGCAGGAACGGAGAAAGAATACAATTTCCTGCGGCCGGGAGGCCTGTCGTAAGAGGCGACAAAACAACGAGCAGTCAAGTGGTAGGGTATTTGCCCGACTAGATGGCTCCCACCCCTGGTCTAAAGTATGCCGCCCTAACAACCTTGAGTTGGGTTCCGGCATTAGTGATCAGGTTCCAGTCCCCTTTAAGACAGCAGCAACGCATTTGTAGCACCTTTGGTGTTGCAAATGTCCATAGGCGATGATAACCGTTTTCCATCAAATGGGCCGCCTGTCTGCTGAACTTATGCAATAAAAAAGTAAAAATATTGATCAAACTGGCTCAAATATATCGTTGTATTAAAACGGCGCGGGTGGGGCGCTAATAGCGACGCCTAGCACGTCATCGCCAGTAACTTCAAGGCGGGCAGATGCGTCGTTGACGGGTGATTCGTCTGCAGTCAGTAATAATAATAAAAGTAATGGAAATTTAATTAATATTTCTACACTATTATTAATACGAAATATCTTGACGGACATCAATAATTTTAAGTTCATTAAATTATGTATTCGGACTGTTTAGGGCTAATCCCAGGGGATCACGCCATGAATAGTGAAATTATGAGACCTAGCTGTTACAGTTCAAAGGTCGTTTGATCAATGATATTTAAATTAGTCTCAACTGAATTAGTAATAACGATGAGTAAAGTTTCATTTCGCTCTTATTACAATTTTGATGAAGGTAAATAAGTCGGTTTAATTCATACTAATATTATAAATGAGCAGATAACTCTGTCAATGACGCTTTCACGAAAAACCTACAAAAAAGACTATACTGTAATTTGTTATGTATAGTATAGCATTAGTATATAGTCTGAATACCTTAAACGAACACAGAATGTTTTTATGAGATCTCAAATATAAGAAAACATTCTCAATAGTACATAATCGATTAATATATCCAAAAATGGTTTATGAATGAATGAATATGCTTTATTGTGTTTTAATAGATACAGTTAATAGAGACAACCTTTGGATGGATTATTTTTTTGATAAGAACAGAGGTATGTTGCATTATTCTCACTACCGAATCAGTATCTTATAAACATAATACATAGATGATACAATATACATACATTAATAAAATATAAAAAATATTCTAATATGATACTCGTGCATGTAAATAAAATATTATAAAATACACTTACATAAATATATATAAAACTAGCTGCCCCGGCAGACGTTGTCCTGCTCTGAAAAAATAAAAATCTAGGACCCGATTCCAGCGCCACCTACCCGTTCCAATTAATCCAATAAGCTATCCTATCTTTCAAGTTGGATCAAACTGCACACGGTGTGCAAATTTGATTAAAATCGGTTAAGTAGTTTAGGAGTCCATCGCGGATAAACAACGTGACACGTAATTTATATATATTAAGACTAGAAAAAGCTGTCAATTACTGCTTCTGCGCCCTTAAATTGAGCTATAATAATCCTTCACAGGTCTATTAAAAATAGGCAGTGACTTGGCTAGCTTGATATTAACAGGCAGCGGGATCTATGTGTCTCCACTTTACTTTCTGAATAAAGTATATTGTTACATGCCGACAAAGCAAAGGCACACCTGCCTGTCATAAAGAGCAGTTAATTACCTTTCCGCATTTAGGAATTCTTTTTTTTACTTTGTGTTTACAATTTTTAATTTAAAAAAACATTATATTGTTATTGTACTTGTTTTATGGCCGTCATTAGTGTCGTACTAATTCTTGTTGTTATTGTATTGTATCGAAGCTTGCCAGGTATGGCATCGGTGCATTATATAGCAATGGCCCAATGCGGAGAGGGGCAGTCAAGCGAAGATTACGATACGAGTAAGACGTACATTTGATGAACGATATAGTGACGGACTTTGTGCGTGTTATTGAATCGTGCAGTGTGTACTGGTTGTATCCAGTTATATTTGTACCTGTTTTATACGTGTTTGTACAGTTCTAATAAATTCTATAGTAGTTCCAACGGCATTTTTAATTCGAGACCTGTGTAGCTCGTAACAATATAATACAAATGGCTCACCAATCACTGCGTATCGTTTGTAATGATAAATATCTTATTTATTTATATTTATTTATTTATCTCTGTGTTAGTCATGTCAGTGTGTGTTAAATGTCATTTATTAGTCTAGTTCTTCTCTATCGCTCTATCTAATTTTATAAATAATAGTCTTTTATTATTTAGTTATTGTTTATGGGTTTTTTTCTCTCTATTTCAATCTCAATTTTTGTATATTATATCTCTCTTTTTTATTATCTTATTATTATGTATTGGTTATCGTAACCGGCATTTTTGATGAGCTATGACCAATTTAGCACAACATTTACTTATTTTTATTTAAATAGTTTAAGTGGTTTTTATTTTAGTTCAAAATTAATCTTTTTCTTTCTAAAAATAGGATCGTTAGATAATATTAAGTAAAGTTTTTAGGCACTTTTAGTACCTACATTAAATTTTCTGCAATACAAATTATTATAAGTGTGTTTTGGTATGCATGCACTGCTCGTAGTTTTAGCTGTTTGTTGTAAGTTTAAAACTACATTGTTCCAATGTGATACACTATTCTGCGTGAGTTTTACAAAATTTAAGCCTTGTACGAGTATAGTATTATATAGCAGCTGTATTTAATTGTTGAATACTGTTTTGCTTCAATTTCGTTATCTCCAAAGAGTAAAAGTGTTTATTAAAGTGATGACTCATACATCTATGCAGTTGATTGCATTGTTCGAAAGATTTTAATATAAAATTGGAAACCACGAATAAGAATCTTATAAGAACCCTATTTATTCTTCTACAGGCTATTTACTTTTTTTGGTACAAGTAAACCGCAGATGCAGTAACGATTTCGCCAGGGGCGCTATAGAATTGGCAGGATAACTGGATGGGCGATCGGACAGCAAACGGGGGCCGCGGGCTACCAGAATGCATTTACGATAAATACGAGCTCAAGTATTTCTGTGTTATTTAAAATTCCAGTGTAAAAAGTATTTATCTTATATTAATTTATAAAGCTGAAGAGTTTGTTTGTGCGCTTGCTTGAACGCACTAATCTCAGGAACTACTGGTCTGATTTAAAAAAATATTTCAGTGTTAGATAGCCCATTTATCGAGGAAAGCTATAATATATCATCACGCTAAGACTAATAGAAGCGGAGCACCAATGGAGAATGTTTCAAAATCGGGGTTTTTATTTACTTTTTTTTTGCAGTAGTTTAGCAGACAGGCAGACGGCCCACTTGATGGAAAGCGGGTGCCATCGTCTATGGACATTTTGCATCAGCAAAGGTGCTACGAATGCGCTGCTGCTCTAAAAGAAGACTGGAACCTCATCACTAATGCCGAAACAAAAATCAAAGATGTTATGGCGGCATACACTAGACCACTGGTGGTAGCCATCCACTCGGGCAAATGCTCTACCACCTGGCTGTGGGTTGTTTTGTCGCCTATAACGACAGGCCGCAGGAAATTGTGTTCTTTCTCCATTCCTGCACGGATAATACTACTGATAATATGTACTAATGCTAATACTACTACGTATATGCACAATGCTGAGTTGTTAACCTCGTTGACTAAAAAACTCGGCGTACAAGCCTTATTTAATATGTATTTGTTATATATGTTTTTGTGTTTTTTGTAAAAAATTGTGAATGTATTATGTGTGTTTTATGTATAGCGTCGAATTATTTTAAGTCAATAAATCTTTTTCTTTCTTTCTTTCTTCTTTCTAATATAATACTGTACTCAAGCAATAAAAAAAAATTGAAAGATGTAAGTTAGCTTATGCCTAGTACATTGTTTACTATATGCAAATTTGTAAACGTACCGACGTAGCAACAGTCTGGGTTGTAAAATATGAACTAACTCGTGTGGGAATTGGTGCTGAGCTGGCACCGGTAGCCGCCTGCTGTTCTGGCCGCCAGCCAGACCGCACCGTCGCCTCCAGCCCCCTTTTATTACTAATTGCGTCTGATCTGTTTGTACCCTTATATATAAAATTTGATATTGTTCAATTCTCAGCATTGATTTTGAATTTAGCTTGTTTACTTGTGGTGAGGCTAGTCTTAGGATATCTAAATGTTGTATTTTAAATAACGCCCAGTGCTTAATTCTAACAGTATTTAATGTAATATACGTATAGTTTTTCTAAAGACTTGCTATGCTCAATTATCCGGGGTCCAATTCTGCTATTAATATCTCGTCAAAATCGCCGGAGTCTATCGTTTCAATTGTAATTTTGCCTGATTTCTTTATTTAGTGAAGTTCAATGACGTGCCCGTGGCATGCCACTCTATCTATGAATATAAGCGAAAACTCGCAAAAGAAATGTTTTTTTATAATAATCCGCAGACATATTGTATATCCCTAAATTAAGCAAGTTACGCTTGTGTTATGGGTAATATACAACAGACTACTCTGGGACCGATCCCACACACGCAGACCATAGTAAATAACGTAGATAATACGTTTCCGAAATTTACTATACCAGGAATCGAACCCGGAGCCTCTGCGTTGCAGTGCGGTAGGCCGGCAAAGGCTTAACCCGTTCAACCACAGAGGCTGTCGTTTAAAATATTGCTAATGTGGTTTCTGTTAATCGTAATACAAATTTTTCTACTATAATGGATTTAGTAGAATACAAATTTTTGACATTATGGCAATGGAATAGTAATTTCAATATCACGGTAACGCCAAGATATTGAAATAACAGAATTAGGTCCCAGATGTACTTAAATAGTTTCGATTGTTCATCTGAACACTTGAACATTACTGGATTGTAATATTTTCTTAAGTTTTTGCGACTTGTATGGACAATAAAACCATATTTACCAGTTTTAAGCGCAATAATTTACTTCCGACGTTGTAAATTAGATTAGGCTCCCATAGAGTAAATAATAACCATAAACAAAATTAAAACTAAATAATTAAAATGAACAAGTTAGCGGTAGACTAAATAAAACTTCAAAAATCCTTATTATCACTTGACATCTCTATCTTACGTGATCAGGGCCACTAAAAAGTGGCCGAAACGTCAGAGTAATAAAATCCGCTCAAAACTGTTAAAACTTTTTATAATGTATTTATTACTGGATTGCTTTTACTCGTAGTTTTTAATTCGATTTATACCCGTACTATCTATTCACATGCCATGATTACATACTTGTATGGAGTATATAAAAAAAATCATCTGTAGTAACGCAAGTAAACGGTTAGTAAAATATAGGACCGGATGACTCCATGCCACTTGCGAATCCGAGTCACGACTGGTCTCGTCCGCCAGCTATCCAATCGAATAAGTTTACTCGAAACAATACAAAAACATCTCGTTTGTTCAATTGAAGAACGAGTAGAGTTGACTCGATTGTAATTTTGAGCCGATTGCAATATTTTATATTGATCACAAATTTTTGAAGCGTTCATCGCTACTAAAGACCGACATTCTAAAACTTATAGACCTCTGCATTAATCAGTCTTTATATTTCTGACACGAAAGTCAGCTTTTAACATTATTGTTTTAATGAAAATATTTTATCAATTACTTTAAATGTGATTGTTTTAGTTAGGAAATACGTTTTGTAGCAATAGGTACAAATCTATAGAAAATCTACTTATGTCTACGACAAGGTGTGATGGCATAAAACCAATATGTAAGTGGCAACACTAAATAAGGTTGCACAAATTTGATTTGTTAAACTGGTAACACAAAAACAGGTCACGTAAATTGTTTTCATAAAGTGGCAACACGAAATATAGTCTTCTTGTATACGCATCCGTGTGGCCAATTTCTCTGTCAATCTACATATATGTACAATCGCATAATCTAGCTACAAAATAATTGAAGCAAACAACTTATAACATTACGATACAAAAAATAAACTGTTAAAATAAAAATTAATAACATACTACAGCCTTCCAAATACCTATTACCACATATGTTCCAATAGTAAATAATAAATAAAATATTTATGTAAATCACAGTATTATGTTCTACGCTTAGAATAAATTCTAAGGTTCTACGTCTTTTCAACCAAAGAACTCTCTCTACGTTTATTCAACAAACCTATATACTCATCCCGTCTTTATGTAATAACTTCTACACCGTTTACAGCAAACGTGTTCAATGAAGCTTGTGTACCTTCACATATGGAGATATCTGCATCAATTCAAAGGCGGCCCACCCGAATAGAAATCGATACAAAATGGTGTAGAAAGCGACGGAAATCTAGTTGCTTCACCGGGTTCGCATAGTGTATAGAGTTTACGTCAGGCCTAAATAATTTTGAACATAGTATACAACGTTATTCCTACAAAGTACACAGCCATAGTATACCTATATCTGTATACTATAAGTAAGAAGGCAGTAATGCAAAGGAATGGACAATATATTCGTAATATGCGAGTTATGATCATATTCTCCCTTGTGGATAAAACTACGGTAATCAACGTAGCACACAAAACTAGCAAGCTGAAGTAGCAACAGACTGACCTTGTCTGCCGGAAGACATAGAGAGGAAGATTGCAAACGGCAAACAGTAGGTCGAAATCGCCGCTACACTCATTTCTTCTCATTGATGTAATGGAACCATGGTTGGTCGAGGGACTCTCCCGGCGCCGTCGAGATGGGGGTGCGGTGTGTTCCGCGCGCACTCGCCCCTCCTCCCGTGGGGCAAGTCACAGATCGCCCCACGCACACAAATTTGAAAATGCCGGGGGATAGAGTAGATAGTCCCCCGGCAGTAGAAGTGGCCTTGCGAGGCCCACGCCTGCGAAGTCTGCGTAAAGGCTAGGTTATATACCCGTAGCCCTGGTATAAGGTGCAGGATGAACCCAGGGGTTTTAGTGGGTATTCCTACCTGGCGAGTGACAATAGCATGGCACCAGTTCTGACTGGGCATGCTAATGCCCCCCGACCTAGGAAATCCCACACACGGGTCGCGAAATATCCCCCCATGCTTGTCATGGCTCATGGTCCTCAATCGGATTTCCCCTGGTTAAAAAAAGGGATCCGCCGGGCGAGTGACACTAATGGCTGTAGGATGCTCTAGTACCAGCGTTATCACGTTATGATGGGTCGCGTCGAATCGTCACGGTATCTAATGCAGGTCCCATAGTGCCTAACGATAACGATAGTCTGGCGGCTGGTATCTTACAACTCCTTGTTTAGAGAAGGTGGGCACTGAGCTGACCTCTCTGAGCCTTACGTAGCCTTCGATTTAAAGCCTCCAAGTGAACGTAATTGCAATTCGTTATCAACAAAATAGGAGCGATGGCCGATGAATCGTACGAGTCGTAAAGTGTAGACCGCGCCTAGGTGAACGTAGTAGAATGTCCTCTAATCCAGGGAATTGAAGACCCGTGCAATTTAGGCACTGGACGAGACTGAAGGCCTCGATATGTGGCACAAACTTGGAGAACTGAGGTTAACAAAAATACCTTTGTTATTAATAAACAAAGCGTGTAATTTTTTTATTGATTTAATGTATTTTTTATGTATAATCTTAAAAAAATATTAACATACGTCGCTTCCCCTCTATATAAACTATAAGTGTGCCAAATTTAATACTCCTCCGTCGACGCAATTTTCGTTAAAAGGGGTACAAAGTTTTTGCTTCACGATATGGAGAAGATTTGATATGATAAGAGACTTCGATTTGATATGGAGAAGATTTGATATGATAAGAGACTTCGATTTGATATGGAGAAGATTTGGTATAACAAATGCTTATATAATTCGTGTCTTTGTAAATAACCTGATCGACCGATGAAACATCTAAAACCAAAACAATATTACTATATATAATGTTTCATAAATTCCCCCGTAAATTGAGATTTTATTACAATCATAATCCGGGAACATATTTTGTCCATTATGCGAATATTAAAAGTTCCCCTAAATAATCTAACGCTGATCCCTTATCTGGGGCAACACAATGAGGCTTACTTGAAATACATCGTTGAAAGCGTTTCTCATCAAATATCCGAAGGGGAAAGGATTTTCATGAAAAAAAATCCTCCAAATATTTGCTTCATTGTGCAAAAGAGGATTTCACGTGCCATCCCTTTGAAATTGTAATGAACATTCTGTTGCAGAATTACATTTTTCATTGCTACATAACTCTAATAATGTTGCTACAGGGTTTTGACATTGACTTCTCACTTCATTTCGCAGTATTCTATATACGTGAAGCAAAAGTTTTATAGCCCTTTTTGCGAAAATTGCCCGATTGGAGGAGTTTGAAACTTCGCACACTAATACTTTAAATAGAGAAGAACGATTTTTTAATAAAAGTCAAGAGACAGAAATTCAATAGACTTTTATGCGGGTAGTTGGACAAAACCGGTTCGAACTGGAATTTTACGCTAGGACCATGGTATATAAAGAATATTATACTAGCCCCAATCATCCCCTATGATTGAACTTACAAATATTGATACATTAATTTTTATACATTGCTATCGTAATATAAAACGCCTTATGGATAGCTATGCTTCATAACGAAAATTCAGAAGCTATAACTTTATATTAGGGTACTCTGATCTGCACCCTTTCTTTCCGCTATAACTTTGTACTTACCATCTATTTTATATGACACTTGGCGCCCCATTCGAATTGGCCTTTCCCTGGGTACAGCCCACAAAAATCTGTCCGTGATTTACAGCCGTCCTCTATTTGAAGGGGACCATAAAACAGGCCTCCTGTCAAAGGCAAGCAGCAAATGTGTAATGCCTTAACAAATATTTGTCCACTATATCGTCTTTGATGTGGTCCTCATAGCACGCATTTATGAAATTATTTACATTATTTCGACGGAAAATTTTGTAGTTGAATTTTTATGATACACATTATTAATATTGCTTTAATATAAAGCATATTTCAAATATTTATTGAACGTTGAAATTTTCATATCAAATGACGTGCCTAATAGGCTTGGGGGTATTTTTTTTTTAAGTATTGGAATATTTAAAAAAAATATTCTTCATAATGCAGAGTTTTGTGTAACAGCAAGCAGAGATTTGGGTAAGAAAGTACCAAATATTAACTATTTGGGCAAGGTCTCCCCTTTTTTATTGTTCGGTGCTTTTGATGTCACTATTCACAAAGCACAGTAAGTAAGCAATGAACACTGTCTACAAGCTACTACACCTTTGATACGAAAATGCTACCAACTACAAAACAATAATTTAAAAAATTAGAGTGTCGTCTTATAATTTTTTTTAGAGCCGTTCTTTGGAGGGAGTTCTTAAAACGTCAAAACATCAATTTTTCACTCGAGACTAAAAAAAAATAGTCTGTTTTTATGTGCCACCCTAGTATACATATTGTTACACGCCGACAAGTAAATGCACACCTGGTTTATTACCTTTCCAGCATTTGGACTTCTTCTGTTTACTTTGTGTTAAAATTGTTATTGTACTTGTTTATGGCCGCAGGTGTGCAGATTACGGTTTCCCGGAAACTTCAGTCCACGCGGTCGATTAGCGGCTGTGAGGCAGTCAAGCGACCATTACGATACGAGCAAGACGTGTGTAGTACATTCGATAAACGATATAGTGACGGACTTTGCGCGTGTTATTGGATCGTGAAGTTTGTACTGGTTGTGTCCAGTTATATTTGTACCTGTGATATACGTGTTTGTATAGTTTTAATAAAGTCTAGTAATTCTAACTGCATTTTAATTCGAGTCCTGTAGCTCGTAACTGTCGCATCACACTCATTGCTACATCTGCGTGAAACCCAGATAGAGCTGAGACATTAAAAACTTAAAGAGAGAAGAGTCTTCGACGACGTCACCTGTGTGTGACGTGTCGGTGAGGGGGCTTCGAGCGGGGGCTCTTTACCCCGGCTGCAGCTCGGAGGGCCACTACCCTCCGGTAACTGTGTGTGAGAGCCGCCGTGGTGTCGGCGGCTCGCGCGGGCCAACCCGCGGCTGCGATGGCCTTCCCGGCTTTGCGTTGGCTACATCTGCGGAAAAACTTAAACGTAAATATAGAGTCTATAATATCTCCAGTCTTCGACTCTCACGAGTAATTTGGACGACGCAGCCATACGTCAAGTTTGACATTAATCCAATATACTACGTGCCCGATGTTCTTCGGTCTAATCAGACATATCTTGTCTGTATTATTTATTTGAACTTGTCTTATAAGATAACTGATAAAGATAACAGTTATTGAAGGCTAACCCATATTATAATACGTGCCCAGATGGTTTGCCAATGATCACCCCTCTCGCTTCCTACAACTGTGACCGGGACTTGTATAAGTAGTACCATGGAGGCTAGAGGTATAAGGAGAACCATCTTAGTATATAAAAAAGTGTCCACTGAAGGGCAGCAAATTAATGTGGCGCCATAATAGCAAGTGGAAAGTATTTAAAAATAGCGCCACAAATAATTAGAGTAGGATACTAAAGAAGGAAAGAAAGACTTCCTCTTTGTCACCGCGCATTTTACGAAAATGTAACTATTACATGTCTCCTCATGGCGGAATTTTCAGATAACTTAGTTATCTAAATTAGTGAAATAGGTTTCAAAAATTAAATTGGTCAAAATTTTATATACATACATCATCTCAATAAGAGAAATTCTCAATACTTTTCCAAATTATAAATTTTGCGCTTTAAATAGCGGTAATTTTATCATTTGTCCTTATGCATTCATTCTTTTTATCTAAATCCATCAGGAATGAAATTAATAATTTAATTAAATAAAATTAATAAATAAATTTAATAATTAATAAATAAAATTTATTAATAATGAAATTAAAAAATAATAGTTGAGATTATGATATAATAATCGTAATAATTTGAACCCAGCACACTTCACTTCGTTTGTAACTGCTAAATTCATATAATTTCCTTTTCCTACACTAGCGCTATTTTGACGAGTTTTCGAACCATAATTTGCTGTTTACAGATGGACACTTTTTCAACTGATCCCAAACTATATGGTCCTCTTTATACCTCTAGCCTCCATGAGTAGTACTAAGAACTAGACGACCGCGGCTGTGGGAGGCGGGTGGGGTTGTCATCGGCAAACGTTCTGCGCACGACTATGTTACAATAGTTTTTGCAATTCACAAAGGCGAGCGGTCTCGTAGTTGAACGTGTGAATGACGGTCTGCATGTCAGGTCGTTGCTTTGAGTTCTGAGCATGCCATCCAATCGTACCCACTTTTGGTCTAGTGTAGATATGTTTAGCAAAAGTAAAGCCCATTCGCCTTCATGAATTGTAAATACTATACCAGGGATCACCAATTAGTTTCATACTAGGTCAGTTTCGAGAAATGAAATGACCATCGCGGTCTGCACAACATTTTATAGAAAAAACATATCTATTAAACAAATGGAATTACAGGAATAATAAAAGTATTTTTTTACATATCAATGAGAACAATTTCATTTTTTGTTGCGGACTATGTGTCTGAAGTTTGGAGTAAAATTGGTGCAAGCTATTGACATTAAATCCTGGAGATTTTTATCAGTAAGTCGAGTTCGAAATTTATTCTTAATGAAGTTCATCTTCGAAAATGCTGCTTCACTAATATATGTTGACCCAAAGTAAGAAGTTTCAAAGCTAATTTTTGTAGTTCTGGATATTTATTATCACACAGAAATTTTATCCAGAACTTTTCATTGGAATCTTCCGCATGTTTGTGTTTTAAAATTATGTTTTGTTGGAAATCGATCACTTCGTTCATTAATAAATTACGTACTCTGTAGTGCAAGTTGCTGTTCTCGCGGTCCGCACAAAATGGGTTAGCGTCATTTGGCGACCCCCTGCTATACCATAAACATAGACGAACAATACACAAAATGACAATAGCCCAGTAAAAAACCACGCAGAATTTTATATTCGAATATGGGTGCCATAGTTAACCGAACCATTTTAGTAATATCACTTGTGATTTGATGGAGGCTGGTACTGAAAATCTGCGCTGAGTCAGTTCTTGACACAGCATAATGTTGAGCTAGCAGCCTTTTGCCGGGAGTGTTATTTACTTTTATATTTTTAACCGACTTCGAAAAAAGGAGGAGGTTCTCAATTCGTCGGGATCTTTTTTTTTTTTTTGTTTTTTTTTTAAAGGTGTATATTTTATGAAATTCTAATAGCTTTATGAGTATGTATACTATACTGTTAATATAGTTTATTATTAAGTTTTGCGTGCATTCATTCACGTCAATAAATATTTTCTTTCTTTCTAATAAAACTCACTTAGGAAACATTATGTTATTTTTACTCAATAATTTATGGGCTTGTTTACTATACTTTAGATTGTAATCTGCTGTCCGTGTATGTTATTATTATTTATATTTCCTTTTTCTTTGTTGCATAATAATTACAGATACCAATTGCCAAGACATCGTACGGCGATGTTTCTCGTCAAAACAACGTCTAAATAAAATGGCTGCCCCTACACTGCTGGGCATTGGCCGTCACCTCACACAGGAAGAGGGTAGACAGCAATATTCATGGAGCGATGTTCTCCCTACTTCATTAGGCAAGGACTGAACAGACACCGATCCTTGTCGATTTGCATCGAAGCGTCACTGCAGATCATATGCTGATAGCACTTGTAATTACGGACTCGTAGTGCCTAATTACGATATGGAGGACCCTGGAAGGTTTAGTGTTTAATCTGGCGGTCGATACTTGCAACTTTTACTATTATCAGAAACTTGTGTGTAGCCTAGGTCGGCAGGATTCCCACATACCTCTCGATGACCTCCCCCGGTGCCCAAGGAACGCGGTAATGTATTACCATGGCGTTAACAAATTCTATATCTTCTGCTAATTCGAGCCCACAATTGCATGTATCTAATAATGACGACAGACTGAATGTGTCATTATTTTTGGCATAGTAAATTCGTCAAATTTGGGGAAATTTACAAAACTCACTCTGGGGACTCTATATACAGTAAACAATCAGGTATATCCAACTACATTATCCACAAACAAGAAGTTAATGCAAATCATTATTATTCGCAAACACAACTTCTCATAATTCTGTCCCTCAAAGATCCTATGGCCATTGAGTGTGTGACAATTACGCCTGTGGGTATAATGGGCGGCTCCAAACACATTTGTCACGACGAATTTCCCATCGGCGTGATTACCCGCTCCCACTTGATATGCGTTCGCGTCGCTGAGGGATTAGAGACGTGTTAACTTGATTGCCCTATTCTATGATAGACGTCTTATTTTCAATTTTAGTGGTTTTATTTTATATTACCTAGTCCAGCCAACAGAAGACCAGTCACTTCTTAGCGTGTTTCATGTAAAAAAATGTATCCGTGCAGGAACGGAGAAAGAATACAATTTCCTGCGGCCGGGCGGCTTATCGTGAGAGGCGACAAAACTACCCACAACCAGGTGGTAGGGCATTTGCCCGTCTGGATGGCTACCACCCCTGGTCTAAAGTATGTTGCCATAACAACCTTGAGTTGTGTTCCGGCATTAGTGACCATGGTCCAATCTCCTTTAAGAGTGCAGCAGCGCATTGGTAGCACCTTTGGTGTTACAAATGTTCATAGGCGATGGTAACCGCTTTCCATCAAGTGGACCATCTGTCTGTCTGCTAAACTCCTGCAATAAAAAAATAAATTTAAAAAAAAACACTTTTAAGTAACGAAAATGGTATGGAGACGGATCCGCTTTCATAGATTTATGGGCCCAGATTGTAAATCTTTCTGTTATGTTGATATTTTTTTATAATAGTAAGTACTAATGGGTTTAGTTATTTTGCAAGAATTAATCGCGTGGTGTAAGTTTTTCATATTATTAGATGTTGAAATTCATTCACATAAATCGAAATTTTTTATTTGTGACCTTATTTTTAAGATTTCTCGTCTTCTAGATAGAATTTAGGGCTCATGTTTTCCATTTTCAACTCATTACGTTTCTTTGGCCCTAAGCCCCGTCTCCTTTATATCTTATTATATTTCTATATATATTTCTATGAAATAAAAATCCGAAATCACTATCTGTATTAAAATAAACAGTTCAAGTATATTTCTTTGGTCGTTTCAGTGAAAAGAAAAACACAAAACAACTCTTAATTTTACTAAAGGCGCTGCATCACTTAAATGCAAAGCGAAATTGTCACAGCCCACAGTACAATAGTAATTTCCTCGAGTCAAGAGCATTGTTCCCCCAAGGAAATGGGTCACCAGTTCCTTTTTCTGTGTTACATTTATAATAGAAAACTGAATTTTAATTTACATGAAACATTCCTATTTCTCGGTGTCTGTTGATATCAACTTTTTTTTTAAAGTTTTAACTCTAAACGGCACAAATATGTAACCACTTGTTAGGGTTCCATGTTTGCGCAGATCTTCAGCTGTTGGAGCAGCGTTGCCAGCCCCTGACTTAGTCACTGGAAGATGTGATGCCGCCAGAGTGTCAACGTATGTCACTTCCCACACAAGCGGCGTTCCTGTCTTCTAAGGAATAAGTGACATTTCATCCGGCCTCTTGCCATCGTCGTGCACCAAGCCATTTGGCTCTAAGATGGCTAGTACGCTGACAAGAGCTCAGCGTATGATGTTCTTGAGGCTGGCATGGCGAGACCTTCGGCCAACAGTATATAAATAATCCGAATAAAATCATAGATAGATAAAACTTTATTACTCACCAAATACACAATTTCAAAATACAAAATTACAATATTGTCATGGTAGAAACAATAGGCGGCCTTATCGCTGAAAGCTCTTCCAGGCAAAACTTAAAGAATACTTTAACCTAATTTGGCGATGTAGATGGTGCAGATCATTAAATATATCATAAATAAACATGCTTAAACTACATATTTAATTTAAATACACATACATAAACTACTTTATAAATGAAATACATACATACATATTAAATAGTGTATAATATAAGAATTAGGCATAATTATGTAAGGAAAAGTAGTGTTTTCTGAGTGCGTTCTTAAATGTAGGCGCTGTTTTGACCTCTCTGACAGTAAGAACGCATTCTAAAGTTTGACTGCCTGTACTGAAAAAGAGTTATCATAAAAGGATGAAGTGTGTGCAGGTGAAGTGAGTACATTAATATAATTTTTAATTAAAAATTATAAAAAAAACGAATTCACATTAATATTAATGTGAATTCGTTTTTTATTTATTGCAGGAGTTCAGCAGACAGGCAAACGGCCCACTTAATGGAAAGCTGTTTGCATCGCCTATGGACGGACATTTGGAACATCAAAGGTGCTACAAATGCACAGCTGCTCTCATAAGGGAGACTGGAACCTGGTCACTAATGCTGGAACACAACTCAAGGTTATTTTGGCGAAATACCTTAAACCAGGGGTGGTAGCCATCCAGTCGGGCAAATGCCCTACCACCTGGCTGTGGGTTGTTTTGTCGCCTCTTACGACAGGCCGCCCGGCCGCAGGAAATTTTATTCTTTCTCCGTTCCTGCACGGATACCGGCGGATTCGGAATGAAAAGGTTTTTCAAAATACAAATCTGTTAAATTATTTATGCAGCGTTCATTTCTTTCAATGGGAAATAACCATCCCTATTTTCGCTCTCACAAATCCGATTTAATTATGTTCCGTCTCATTAATTACTGAGCAGATTGCGTCCGATTCATCTTGCGTAGTATTAGAAATGTAAAACAGAAGGCGAAATGAGTTCGCCGCGCGAGATCCGTCAAGTTTGTACGCTGAGCCACATAGAAAACATATTGGGAGTACCTAGTTAATACGAATTTCAACTTGTAGGTGTACCTAATCCGGAATGATATAAGAGAGAATATAAATAAATTAAACGCATACAAAAACAAAAAAATAAAGAAAAGACCATATCTTACGTGACAGTAATTTGAAACAATACTAATGATTTTTTTAAATACTTTGCATTTCTTGTACCAGTTTCAGTCAAATAATCACTATCCCTCCAAACTTTCATCATCATTTTTGAACCAACATTTTCTAACGTCATCTTACTTGTCACTAGAGGAATGTGAATTTTGATTATGAGTGGGAGCAGATTATGAGTAGATTACACTTTACTTACCAAAGGTACTTACAAGGAGAGACCTTAATTTTAGGCCGGTTCCTATATCATCCATCCATTTACTAATAGCTAAAAATTACTATCAATGGTAAGGTAAAAATACTGATAGGTAGTTAGTAATGCCGAAAGTAAGCGATTCTTTTCTGTCTTTTTTTTTAGAAATGAGGCATTGTTAATTTTAAACAATAACTAATATATAGGCACAATCACAAGTCAGTAATAATAATTATATGATTATTCTTATTACTGACTTTTTTGGGATTCGTCTTGCAACAGACCTGTACCTATAAATGTAAAATTGATTTTGGTTGGTTATATATGCATGTATTTGTTCCGTTTTTATGGTTCACAAGTAGAGTTACTTTGGAATAAATGCGAATTGATCCATTGGCGCTTCCCTTTCATGTTGTCCAAAGGGTTCGAGCATTAATTAGCTTCAGTAATCTTAAAGGTTCATTACCATCGACTTTGATATTGAGTGCTTTTATTCTCGGCACATTTATTTAAGGGCTAAGAAATGTCACTGGCATTCAGTTTCAGAAGATTGGAACTATTTTAAATCGATTGACAGGTTTTAAATTAGACTATATTGATTCAAACCGGTCCTTGCAGGTGTTTTATTACCCCCTTTGAATTTGAGTGATCTATTGTTCGCGCTTATCTCTGTGTTCACGCCGTCGTAAGACATCATAAAACCTTCTTCCCTGTGTTGGTATTTCATACGAATTCTTGAAAGCCATAAAGCTAACTATTTAACGATTTCAAGAACCAGAGGGCGGCGTTGCTAGGACACCATGTCTAATAGACAAATGGATGAGGGTCGGTCAGTTGGGAAAGACGCCAGTCGTGTTCTGACTATGAACGAGGCGTTATCTAGTGCACTTTGGGAGCGAGTATCTTATAACGACGAACTTTGCGCAATTTATGTGATAACGATTTTCTACTCTACGGTTTGGTTTTGTTGTATTCGGCTAAACTTGTAAGAATTGTGAATTACGTGTGTACTTAGTGGTAAAGATTTGCATCTTATTGAAAGCGTTAAAAATAACACCAGTAGTGCATAGCCACATTAGTGTATAGAATATTGAATGTGATTTTTATGTTTAACGACAAACTGTTTTTTGTCGAGTGAAAATTATTGAGAGGTACACACGTATTAACTATCCATTGTTGTGTTTATTACGATTAAACTATTGAAATAGCAAAAAACGCAGGAATCACGATATCTCTCGTTCAACGACCACAAAAAATGTATAGCTACTTTGTTTATTATATAACGAGCGGCGTTTGGCTTCTGAAGACTGTCTTCAACTCGGTTGCAATCTCTATCTAGGAGTTTCTATGAGGCGTATACATACAGACAACGCGGATGTAGAACTTTATTTAAGGACACTATTGCCAAAGGTCGATAATGGAGTGCGTTTTAGTGATTACTAATCAACAATTCACAAAAAAAATGCAAATTATTCACGATACGGGACGCAACGTGGTTTTTTTGTGATTTTTCTATAGGTACCTTTAGTTAAGAAAAACTTCACCAAATCATCTCCAAATTATTGACGTGAAACCATTTTACTCCTTCAATTTTTATCAATAAATATGTACCTACCCGTCGTTATAGAAGAGAGATAAATAATTTCGCTCGCTCGCGCCTACATTAATCAGGGTAACGTAGCATTCCAATGCTGAAATATTTTTTTAAATCGGTCTACTTATTTTTAAGTATATTCATTACAAAAACATAAATCTTTCCTCTTTATGATATTAGTATTTATTCATTTATTGTAAACCGTGTAAGACATCGAAACGGAACATTACACATAAATTAAATTAAATATTTTTACCGTCGTAATCCCTAAAAAAATATGTTTGCTAGTAGGCAAACGGATAGACACTCCACCTGATGGTAGGTGGCTACCGTCGCCCATGGATATCTGCAACACTAAAGGAGTCGATGCGTTGCTTACCTCGATGAGACTTTAAGTATCCGTTTACGCCCTTTTTGAAGAAACCCATAGTAGCGATCTGAGAAAACCGCGGGAGGGAGTTCATTCCATAACTTGCACACATATGGCATAAAAGAACGTGCGCCTCGTGCGGTGGATTCTATTAATTCCGTTCAGCCATTTCGGAATCTATTCAAGATAAACTCATAGATAAAGGTAGAGAGAAAATAATGTAAGGAACAAAGAAACGTTCAAAGTAATTCACTTTGAAATACGTTACTACAGAATAAGTTGAATCGGCCAGACGTCACTAGCTTATTCTATCAGATAGTCCAATGAAACAAAAGGGTAAACTATATCCTTGTTGGCAACACCCCTACCCAAACAACCCCTTGGATGGGCCCATATCAAAATATCTATAACTAGCTTTCGTCCGCGTGAAATAGTTAAAAAAAGTAAGTAAAAACAACCTCAATTTTTTAAACATTCTTCATTGGTGCTCCGCCCCTAATGGTCTTAGCGTGATGATATATATAGCCTTCTTCGATAAATGGGCTATCTAACACTGAAAGAACGGGACGTTCTTCTTAATAACAGAAGGAAAATATCGTGATGCAACATGCACATCGAGATAACCGATGTGTCAAAACTCCCAAGTCGCCTTGGACAAGCGTGGCGGGTATACTCTCTGTTCCCCTACAGTGGGAGGCCCGAGCCCAGCAGTGGGACATTTATGGGCTATTATTATATACCAAATACTGGCTATGGAAATATATACATATAGAAAAGTATATGATGTCATATTTAAATATTATATAATAAATAAAATTGTCACATTCCCATCCAAGCTTCCACTGGAGTTTTTGACAGGAAGTTCCTGAACAGGGACGTTGTACTGTGCAGTTTTACTTTCTATTAATTTGTAAAATTACTCTAAAACGCACAATAGTTGTAAGATATTGATAGTTTTTGAGTATGAATTATGTGTTTTTGTGAGAAATGTGAACTGTATGTTAAATGTGGCCTTCAAGTTTTCACAAGAATTCCGTTGAATGGAGGCAGTTGAAAATCTTTAATTCAGCTGAGGTATACGATGCGTTATACATCAGGATTAGCTGTATGGAATAATATTCCCTTGCCTGCCATTGTGGCGAATACTAACTATTACCAAGTTTCCACTGCAATAACCAGTTTTATTTCCAAATATTAACTTCAAAAAGAATCAAATATTCCTTGAACATTATGTTATCTGTATGTATCAAGTTTATAACCTCTGCGTCGAATCAACTTCTGTATCGAGTTTAGAGTTCGCCAGCGACGTATAACTGAATTAAGCACTAGCAATGGGACGTTTTAACGTTCCTATAGTTTTAATTTTGTTTTTCAGACTAGCAACACAAACTTTTCAACATATATAATAAAATTGTATAGCACGAAATATCTGTTAAGATCTTTATATAAAAACAACAATTATATATATATATATATATGTAAGTAGAAATAAACATGATATTTTCTTAAGTTTTCGCGACTTGTATACATAATAAAACTACGTTTTAACGGTTTTAAGCGCGGTCACTTATTTAATTTTGGTTATTCCGACGTTTCGGCCTCTTTTCAACGTCGGAATAACCAAAATAAAATAAATTACCGCGCTTAAAACTGTCAAAACGTAGTTTTATTAAGACATAAACATAGATAATATGATTATATATATTAAGGTATATATAATAAGATTAAATTTATAGATATAAAGAACAATGTATTAGAGTGTATAATATATCATATTAGAGAAAGAAATACTAAAGGGGAAAAGAAGACCCTCTGTCTTAAATTATGAAAGTGACGGAGGTGATAAATAGAAATCAAACTTTTTAGTGTTGAACGTAGCAAAAATTATTAAATAAGATTTAAATAGATAGTTTACACTTTATTGCACACCGAAATTAGACTCAAAAGTACTACTAAGAAATTAAATTGTAATATTTAATATTTAGGTACGTATTTGTACAGTCGCGGAATTAAAATGTTCGTCACATTAAAGTTGACTTTTGCTTGCACGAGTACAAGAAACCATACTGCCAACATTTTAGTAAATGTTACGTTGATATAATTAGAAACGTGAAAGAAGAAAATTGCAATCTTTACAATGATATACAATAAAATTAACATTAAAAACCAAAGATGATATAATCACAACGCTTAACTGAAATATTACCAGTATTATAAACCAGTAAAAAGGTACATGTCTAAATAATCTTCTTACAATAATAAGATAGAAAATCAAACAACTTTGTTCTAAGTAATTTAAAACTTTATTGTCTAATAGTTAAACATAATTTTGCTGTGGGACAGTCTGTGCTGTGACTTAGTTTGAAAAGGTAACAATACATGTGCTTACGTACTATTGTGCAACGTACCGCTTAAATGAATCAATTTGAAAACTGGCGAACATTTTCATACCACGACTGTACATATAATAAATGGACGTACAGACAAAAGTGCAGTTTTACACAAGGGACTCAATTGTGAAAGCCCTCGATACATACACTAATGTAACATAATGTAATATATGTAATGTAATGAATGTAATTTACATCCTCAAAGAACAATATAAAATAGAATAGAATATACTTTATTGCATAATATTAAGATACAATTTAAGAAGTTTAAGTACAGAAGACAATAGGCGGGTTTATCAGTAAAAGCAATTTCTTCCAGACAACCTTAGGATGGATTAGAAAAAATTGTGTAACATGTGGGTTTTGTAACTAGAATGAAAAAGTACATACATATATAAGATTTGGAGATGGCAAGTATAAATAGACATGGAAATAAGACAAAATTATACATATATTGATATACATAAATAAAAACTTAATCAGTAGGCTCAATTTTAGTAATAATTGGCTTCTGGTAACTGAAGTAGGAAACATGTTTGGGATTCTATTTTATTTATATGATAACCTTTACATAACATATATGTGGATATATAGATATATACATATATATGTATATACATATATATATACATATATATATATATATATATATAAAAATATACATCGCCCACTTCGACCACACCGACCAAATGCACCAAAATGACAAAAATGGCAAATCACAAAAAAGTGTCGTGACAACTTTTCGTAAGAATTTTTTCCGTCTAGCCCCCCATTCGTACCGCGCGATAAGGAACTACGTTCCAATAATAATCATAGTAATAATGTATAGAATTACGTAAATATGGGGGAGATGAAGATGTTATTATAGACTTTAGAGCCCAAGTTAGTGATCCTTCACGAGTCCGTTGAACGCCTGAAGAGACTGGGCACGCCTGATTTTCACAGATTTTCACTTCAACATTTGAAGTTGAACAATAAGCAGATATTATGTACACTAGAATATCTGACTTTGATTGAAACTTGCTTCTCCTAAAAGACGATTTTCAGCTTTATTTTGTAGGTAATAGTGTCTATGTAGTTTTAAATATATTGCACAAAAGTCAACAATAGAAATTCTTGACATGGCGACCCATTGTTATATTGTCTCTGGTGCTTGATATTATTAAAAATTCCAAACCAGAAACCCTCCGGGTGCATTTATATGGCGGCTATTAAAGCCGTCTTCTGTTATATTAAACATTGTTAACATAAGTTGGTACTTTACTATAGGATATATTTTGCTGTGTAAACTTTATGTCTTATAATTACGAGAGATTCTTTTAACTCTATTCAGTACTTCATTGTTGTATAACTTGATTACGGGCCTATTTTTCAATCACTAGATAAAGTTATTCTATAGAATAAAAACACAACATGGGAAAACTAAGAATGAAAATTGCATGAATAAAACACTTGAATTGTTTCACTTTTGAATTTAGTGAGTTTGTTATAAAGATGATTGAAATCGGTCCTTAGTAAAATGGATTAATTTAAAATTTGAAAATGTGTATTCATTTTTGCTTAAACATGTTTTTTTTTAATATTTTGGAGTACAGCCAAAGTAATACATATAAGCTCGTAAATATTTTTTTACTCAAACTCTCTTCATTTGTCTATACAGGTATGTCAAAGGTATTCTCAACCATTATTTTCGCTCTATATATACATATACTTAAATTTGAATAATAAATCTTAATATTTTCTTTACTTTTCGCGACTTCTATAGATAATAAAACTAACTACGTTTTAACGGTTTTAAGCGCGGTAATTTATTTAATTTTGGTTATTCCAATTTATTTAATATTTATTTTCGGCCATATTTCAGTGGCCATGATCACGGAAGACAAAGATGTCAAGTGTCAACGAGTATTGTTAAAGTTTTATTTAGCCTACCGCCAACTAGTTCATTTTAATTATTTAGTTTAAATTTTGTTTAAGGTTATTATTTACTCTATGGGAGTCTAATCTAATTTACCACCGCTTCGCAACATGTTATGGCTTGAAATCTTTTCATTGTATAGTGGCATGCCACTATAGTAAATATTTTCTATATGCCACTATACAATGGTAAAACATAATCATAAAGTAGTAAAAATATTAATAAATATTCAAGAGCTTAATAGAGCATACTGACTTAGAGTAGGTTTGAAGGCATCTTTATGTGCCATAAATAATCCTTCAAACTTACTTTAACTCAATATGAATAAGACCGTTAATATAAATAGCATACGCATAAATATTTAAACAACTATGCAATCGATTTTATTGAAACTATTTTTTGTTGAAAGTATTTTGAAAGCTCTACAAATCTATAATCACAATTGGTATAGCCAAGTAACCTTCTTTCGTCCTATACAAACTTTTCTTTTATTAATTTAAATTCTTTGTTTTAAATTTCAGAGCGTGTTCACTTTTTTCGCACGCACGTCAATAAGTCATTCATCTCGTGTCATCATAAATTTAAATCGCTCGCACATGGCAAATAATAAAAGAAATAAATTAATATAACTTAATGATATAATATAAAATATACTACACTCGCAATATTCCACAAACGTTTATATTTCAATAATACCACAACTAATACCTCTATATGTAAATCGCCGCTCTATAAATAAATAAATAGCGCTAAACCTATAATTAACAAAGTTGAAAGTGAAGTGGATTAAGGAGCAGAGGAGTAAATATTTTATGCCCATGAACCAGGTACATGCGTGCTCATTCTCAAATTCCCATCAAAATTGTCCCATTCTCCTATTTTCTCATTTTAAAACAGTTTGCTCATTACTAAACTAGATTAGATAAGTAGATTGCAAAAACTATACCTACACTAAAAATGCTTTCGGGTGCGGTATAGATATACATTTATTTATTACTAGCTTCTGCCCGCGAATTCGTCCGCGTCGAATAGTAAATTAAAAAGTAAGTTAAAAAAACCCCGATTTATATACATTCTTCTTTGATGCTCCGCTCCTATTGGTCTTAGCGTGATGGTATATAGCCTATATACCCTTCTTCAATAAATGGGCTATCCAACACTGAAACAATGTTTCAAATCAGATCAATAGTTCCTGAGATTAGCGCGTTCAATCAAACAAACAAACAAACTCTTCAGCTTTATATATTAGTATAAAACTTGAGGTATAAAATTAATTTTGGGTGGTTATTAAAAAATAACCATGAAGGCTAAACCTTAGCCTTCTAACCTATATTAAAAAAGTTCGGATTTATTCATAATAAATAAATGTGCCGTGTATTTATTATACCCCACCCATACTTTCGCTGTATGTATCACGACCATCTGAATTTTTATTTATTTTTATTATGTTTTACAGACCTAGTATTAGGTAAAAATTATTATAAGATACAAAGTCAAACGGATGGAAAGACATAAATAAGGGTTTCGTCTTTTTCGTTTGACAAAACATCTACGGTATCCTAATGATTCAGTGGCTTACTCGATAACATGTAAAATACCACCCAAAAGTAAATAAATCACCAAATACTGGTACATAATACCCATCTATACAAAAGAGTGGAGGCAACTGCAAAAATTCAGCCGGGATAACATAACTTTCAGCCCCTCGATGCACGTCAGGGACCGCTACCCAGCATCCACCACTTATCTATTGAACGCATGCAATCCCGGGAGTGCCTTTTTGCTTTTCGCGAGGGTTGTTGACAATAATAGGATGTATTTGCAAACGAAGTTTCAAGTATTCCCTCCTCACATTCACTATATTCTTTTTCAATAGTTTAGAATTCTATTGTTGATCTTCTTGTGGATTGTAAAACTAATGTAATTTGATTATGTTGAAGGATATCCGAGCGTATAGAGTTTCCTGATTCAGTTTTCTTATTTTATTCTTGAATTGTAAAGTTTTTCTTTCATAAGTAGTCCGCTATTTAATTGATTCCTGAGGTAATTGTTTAAGTTTACAACAAATTTTATTGATTATATTATTATTTATTAACAAGATTTTTTATAATAATCGGCAGCCATACACACATATATCCCCAAATTAAGCAAGTTACGCTTGTGTTATGGGTAATATACAAGGGACTGCTCTGGGCCGATCCCAGACACCCGGACCATAATAAATAACGGAGAAAATCCGTTCCGAAATTTACTAAGCCAGGAATCGAACCCGGAGCTTCTGCTTTGCAGTGAAGTAGACCTGCTAAGGCTTGGCCGTCTCAACCACAGAGGCCGTCAAATTGACGTTTCTTTAAAGGTAAGTTCGGATAGTACATATCTGACGCATGTTTAATAAGCTGAAGCGGGCATTTTGAGATCAGTAGACAGGCAGACGGCCCATTTGATGGAAAGCGGTTACCCTAGCCTGTGGTCGTTTGGAACACCAAAGGTGCTACAAATGCGCTGCTGCTGTTAAGGGAGACTGGAACTTGGCCACTGATGCCAGAACACAACTCAACGTTGTTATGGTGACATACTTTAGACCAGGGGTAGTAGCCATCCAGTCGGGCAAATGCCCTACCACCTGATTTGTGGATTGTTTTGTCGCCTCTGACGACCGGCTGCAGGAAATTATATTATTTCTCCGTTCCTACACAGATAATGTATGCATAATTATAATACATGAGCAATTTGGAAAAACATAACAGTGAATTGTGATTGATCGATATATTCGATTGAATTACTCAATACAGATTTTAGTATAAAATTAAATCCCTGAAATAAAACCGTGTCGAAAATAACATTTATCAGAAAATATCTCTGGCTATATTTTAACAAAGTTAACGAAATAAATACGTTACAAAGAACCCTTCAGAAGAGAAATTACAAAATAATTATATTAAAAGTTTTTTCTAGTAAACGCCTTTGCTTTCTTTGTTGACTTTCACAAGTTATCTTGTTTGAAGTTCTTAAAAATATTTTTACACGACAGTAGGCAAACAAAAAAATATTTTATTAAAATTTTCCTAAAACTTAAATATAATTTATTATTCTTATTCTAAGTGCGTTCAAATAAATTGCATGGTTTAGATTTAATTGAATTGGTAAACCTTTAGTATCGTTTGTGTAAAACCTTTACAAATGAGATTTCCAAACATATTTGTTTTTATTAACTTAAAAAAAGAACAAAAAAGATACCGCCTTCCAGAGTAACTAAAAAGCAAAAAATAAAAATTTTCACAGGATCTTGAAGTCGGTGCCTTGTAAGACATAAAAATTACTATATTTTGCAAATATATGTTTTATGTGATTCATTGCTATATCTTCGGAATCTAAAGTCTAATATCAATGATTTTTATATGGGATCATTCTTAAACTATACTTAAATCGAACGCAAAAATACTGACCAAAATCTGTTGAAAAACAATAAAAAAATATGGCCGAAAAACCGCAAAAATTACACATTTCATCAAGGATTTTTCTGCTATATTTTCGGAACCCAAAGTATGATAGCAATTTATATGAGACCGTTCAGAGGACTACTAGACTTATAAACGGATGGATAATGAATAACATGAAGATTTGTGTTTTTTTTATCGCCTTCTCCTGCGTCATTTTCCAAGACAGAGATATTCTTTTTCTCGTCTCTTTTAACCTATCTTTAATACTTTATAAGGGAAATAAGTGGGTAGCCTTTATATTTATTTTTCTTTTGTTTTTGCATTTTGTCTTTTCTTTTCCAATAAATCTTATATGTGTAATACATTGTTATATCTACTTTATATTATATATATTATTTTTATATCTATGCATTAAATCTAGTCCGTCCGTAGTCAGTTTATCTTACTATTCTATGTTTACAAATATATCATTGTAATAATATATGGGCAACAGAATATTTGTGTTGGAACAAAATACGTACAACAAAATAGAAGATTATGGCAGGAAAAAATATACTATGCCTTAAACGCTTAGGAACAGGCTAAACAGAGTTATCATAGCCTAAAAACACAAAATATGTATTTTTATACTAAATTTATTAAAAGAATTCAAACCACAACAAACGGTTCGCAAAAAAGAGCGTTGGAAGGAACATTTTTAATAACGCGTTTTAGCAAGTGGTGCTCAATTCTAGCGGTTAATTTCCCGTTTCAAAAGAAAGTATTAGGCATGGCTCTATGCATTTTTGAGTAGCGAATGTTTTTGTAGGGTCACTAAGCTTCTGATTATTCGAGGATTCACTACCATCATCATCGCTTTATGCTTTTAATATAAACAATACCATATAAAATCCCAACAATTCTTATATTTTAGTACTAGCTTCTGCCCGCGACTTCGTCCGAATAGTTAAAAAAACCTCGATTTTGAAACAATCTTCATTGGTGCTCCGCTCCTATTGGTTTTAGCGTGATGATATATATCCTATAGCGTTCCTCGATAAATGGACTATCTAACTCTGAAAGGATTTTTCAAATTTGCTTATAAGTTATTTCATAATAACATTGATTGCCCTCAATTGTTAAGCCAATTTCGCTTAAGAGTCCCTTCGAAACCCCCGCGACAACCTATAACCCCTCTTTCCCCCATTAAGAACAACAGTACTAGTTGCTATCCCCTATCTCTAGAATGTGTAGAATTCTCAACAGCAGCAGTGATGTTACTGACATTCACTTTGACTCCAAAAAATCATTTTATAAAAAGATTCGTTTAGCCCAACAGGACATTCATTAGACAGACTAATTTAAATTACCGTACACATTTTTGTTACATTTATTATTAGAATGTAAGTAAATAGGTAAATAACAGTGCAGAAATTATACTGCAAGTTGTGTTCACCTATAATTAGTTTTTAGATTGCATTGTAAACCTTAGTCATAAGTCTAGTAACTGATTAAATGTAAAAAACTGTTGGTGATCCTTATTAAAATAAATAAATAAAATCAGACCAGTAGATCCTGAGATTAGCGCGTTTAAGCAAACAAAAAAACTCTTCAGATTTATATATTAGTATAAAATACATTAATTTGTCCTTCTTCTTAAAATTGATCATAAACTCTATAAACTTTCTATTGATTATCAGCCATCTTCGTCCGAGTTTTAAATCCCAGTTGCATTCAGGAGCGTTCGCTCCGATGCCTAGAGTCCGTTTGGCTATTTTTCTTCTTTGCGTGATCTTCAACATCCCTTAGTCTGAAACCATATACGCATTTCATCATTCACGATATCAAGCTAGCATTTCTTGAGTAACGGGTCTACAACCCAAACATGTCAAACGTACATGTAATCAGGTTAGATTTTACACATCACCGACGTCAATCTATATTAATATCATGGAAAAAGATAGAATTTTTCTTACATGCTAATATAGTAAAGAGTTAAAGTTTGTAGAAGTAATCTCTTGAAACACTTAACCGATTTTGAAAGTTCTTTCTTCAGTAAATAGCTATATTATTCCTGAGTGATTGCTGTATTTGATTGTGATTAATATATTTTTTAAGCCCAGCGAAGTAAGCACGGGTCCGTTAGTATTATATAAAACTACAAACAAGCACTATATTGTTGTAGAAAACGTTTTTAATTTTGTATTTTTGTGTTTTTATTTGTTCGTCCCGAATAAGCTTCGAAACAGCTCAATGGATCTCAGAGATTTAAGGGATTAAAACAGAGATTTTATTTGAAACTCACGTGTATATTCCAAGGTGTAGAAAATATGAATATTCTCCTCCACCTATAAGAAACGCCTCACCAGTGTCACTCTTTAGGGTCACACTAAAGAAATTCTTTGTGAACACCAAAACGCACAAAGTAACTTAAGGCATGATACAAATGCTTTATGACCATTTTTACTAATATCTATAATAACATTAACAATAATCTGTTTATTTTATTTACTTGTTTTTTATTTACGTATCTCACTATGTTTATATATCTATGTATATATGTTTATTATTATTATTTCGATGTAAATATGTCTAATAACCCCTTTTATTTTTATAATTATTATATTATTTGTGTTGTATTGTCCTCCGTGACTCTACCTGCTGGTCCCAGGCGGAAGAACAGCGCTGGCCTTAGCTGTTAGCATTACGCTGAGTCTGGGTCCAATTTTAGGAGTTATATTGATGCAGTTATCTCTTATTTTGCTCAGTATTATTAAAATGTTTATTTTTCCTAAATAAAATAAGTCTTTCTTTCTGTCGAATATAAAATTTAGAATCCGTGCGAACTAATGGCCAGCAGAACTAGTCTATAATACTTTTTATCTCATGGCCACACTACTCATTAGATCCCAAAAGAATATGAAATATTCCTTAAAGCCTCTTATTTGTTGTCGTAATGAAATGTATGACAGGGGGTCTGTGGGACCAATGAAAAGCCCCAAGTGCCTGCTTTTAATCTCCCTTTGTCCTGCGCGTTTTTATTATACCCCCGAAATAATTGCTTATTTATACAGTAGGATTGTCGTGGATTAACGCAATTATTTCCGAGAACTGAAGAGCAAAATAGTAAACAAAGCCGAAGTGAAATGTTTTCCTTAATTATATATACCTTAATAATATATACAATGCAATCTTTAAAAAAAGTAGCGGGAATATATGATTTGGTTTATGGTTCCAAATTCTTTTTTTTTTTGTTAGATTGGCACTAAACTAGAACTGTTTTTCATTTTGGCCCGGAGTTGGAGTTGCATCGGTCATTTAGATTAAATACTGTGTTGTTTTTAGTTAGATCATATCTAGTGTGTATTGCGAATTTCATAATGGACAAAAACATCGAACAAAGAGTGTGTCTTAAATTTTGCATCGCCTATGGAATTTCGTGTTCGGAGACACTCAAAATATTACAGAAGGCTTACGGTGAATCAATCTTATCTAACACACCTGTCGAGATATGCTGGAAGATTTGCCTCGCCTTGATAGGCCATCAACGTCCTCAACTGAAGTTAACATCGCAAACTGACGAAAATAGTGACTGAAAATCCTCGTCCAAGTTTGAGAGCAATAGTCGCAGAACTTTCTGTATCTAATAACTATACAAACACGTATAACCCAGGTACAAGTATAACTGGACACAACCAGTATAAACTGTACGATTCAATAACACGCGCAAAGTCCGTTATTATATAGCTTATCCAATGAACACGTCTTGCTCGTATCGTAATCCTCGCTTGATTGCCTTACCCCTCCGTTCGGGCATTGTTTTATACTAATTTTTACAATACAAAAATCGACCGCGTGGACTGAATTTCCAGGAAAACGTAATCTGCACACCTGCGGCCATAAACGAATACAGTAAAAATAGTATGTTTTCTTAATTTTAAACATAAAGTAAACAAAAGAAGTCCAAAGGCGGGAAAGGTAATAAACTGCAGGTGTGCATTCACTTTGTCGGCGTGTAACAATATCTTATGATTAAATAAAACTATACTAAAATAACTTCAATCACGATAGGACTGAATTTATAATACAAGATATATAAAACGATGTTTGTAAAGATATGTGTAACATATCGACTATTCTATAAGTTGTGTATTGTGTAGGTATATTATGTTGATCAGTATCATAGTTAGTGAAAATCTATAAAAATTAAACTTAAAATATCTTTAGAAACAATTCGTCCTTCATTCAACTCGCAAAGCGAATGGACTCTTCTTCTTTGAGAAGTATAATTTTGTCTCGCAGCGAAGAAAAATTTACTCTACAGAACGTTTATTCTATCAAACTTGAAATTTCAAAGATTTCACAAATGAACTTCATACATAATTTCAATTCAAAAAACACTCTGTCCGTAAAGGTGACTTCAAAGCGAGGCGTCGAAAATTAATTTTTCATCGAGCAATATCGCAGAGGTATGTTGGAAAGATATACTGAACACTGTGATAAGCGCAAGCGGATATAGCGTATAAGCGATTATAAATATTCTTTGTTTTGAATCACGTTCTAGGAGATTTGGTAATAAGCTACTATTATAGGAAATGGGGGATTGTTTACACCAATATTTCCTATCTTAAAACTAATCAAGCAACGGTCTACGTATAAATATTTAAATAACAACATGATTCGAGTACTTTTATGAAATAAGTATTCTTTCTACTGCTTCTAATGTCAGGTACACAGGGCGGTATGTCGTTAAATTGTGAAAATCACTTGCTGCAGAAAAAGAAACATACAGCTCAGATTTGAAAACTGCCAAAGCACTGCGTGCTCCCTAGATAGGATTCGAATTCACATCACTGACATGAGATACGGGCGCTTTAGGAAGTGCTATGCAATATGACTTGACAACTATAATAAACTAGCTGTGCGCGCGACGTCGTCTGCGTGGAATTTGTTGTCAAAACCCCCGATGTTGAAATATTCTTCATTGGTGCTCCGCTCCTATTGGTCTTAGCGTGATAATATATAACCTATAGCTTTCCTTCCTCGATAAATAGGCTATATATCACTAAAATAATTTTTCAAATCAAACTAGTAGCTCCTGAGATTAGCGCATTCAATCAAATAAACAAACTCTTCAGCTTTATATATTAGTATAAGATAATAACAGCTAATAAACGGCCTCTGCTGGACTCGGTTGTGTTTCTCTCAAGGAACGTACAGTATACCCGCCACTCTTGTCCAATGTGGCTTGGCAAGTTTGACACAAGGGTTATCTCAATGTGTAGGGTTCATCACTATGTTTTTCTTTAGCACGTTTATCCGTGCAGTAACGGAGAAAGAATAAAATTTCCTACGGCCGGGCGGCCTGTTGTAAGAGGCGACAAAACAACCTACAGCCAGGTGGTAGGGCATTTGCCCGACTGGATGGCTAACAGCCCTGGCCTAAAGTATGTCTTCATAACAACCTTGAGTTGTGTTCCGGCAATAGTGATTAGGTTCCAGTCTCTCTTAAGAGAGCAGCAGCGTATTTGTAGTACCTTTGGTGATGCAAATGTCCATAGGCGATGGTAACAGCTTTCTATCGAGTGGGCCGTCTGCCTGTCTGCTGAACTATTGCAATAAGAAAAAACATGTGGTAATTGTAGTAATATGCATATTAGGTCATAAAACTGCCTAAGTGGAACATGCGTTCCGACCAGGATTCGAACCCGCACACTGAGTTTGGGACGGGCTAGCCACTACGCTAACATGACTTGACAATTATGTAATTTCATTAATATTTTAAAGAACAATTATCGCTTAGTATTGATACCGTGTTCGCACCTTAACAATCTAATCACCCGCACTGAGTAAGCTCTAAAAATGCGTTTAATACACTTTCAGTTAGATTTAAAAATGAAAATCTCGCTGACGTTACAAAGAACACTAAAGCCTTTAGTATAATAGGGCCAGACAGATTTTTTTCAAAAGTTAATGAGTATTAAAAAAAAGTAACGTCATACAAAGCGTTAGAAACTATTCAAAAGCCTTTAATCTTGCAAAAGTTTCAAGTTGATTAATTTTCAAAATTACTTCGTGTAAAAATAAATGCTAGGGCTTTCCAGTTGGTTTTGGCTGTGTATGTGTGGAAACATGACACAACGAACAATACATTATTATACATTACAAAATGAATGAATGAATGAACACTCTTTATTGTTCTGTATGGATACATTTGCATTACAACAACGGGCGGCCTTATTGCTTATAGCGATCTCTTCCAGGCAACCCAGTGTCTAAGGAGATTTTAAACGAAATTTCAATGTAAGATTTTTGGTGGTGTATTATAAAAAACGTTATAAAAAAAACACGAGTATGCACATACATACTATATAGTGCTCCAAGCTATCCTGCTAAAATATAAAAATATAAAATTTAAAAAAAAAACAATTTTTATTAATTCTACCACGAACAAATTTCGGAAAAAGAACATGTTAAAATTATATTAAAATTGGTATAAACATAATTGGTAATAACAAACACTCGTACACGGCCACTTTTTGTGTTCAGTTCTACTAACAGTCTCAAAGTTATGTCGCAGGATGTTATATATAAAGATATTACGATACCTGTAAGACACTGACAGAAGTAAAGGCGCAGGAAAAAGGGGGATAAAAGTTTCAAACTTTAGCTCATACATACGATGTCGGGGGTTGTATATTCTTTAAGCTTACCAAAGCAAAAATATTACCCCTCTTTATTCTTTGTGTATAAATACATGTTTTGTACGTACAGCCATTTTTACATACAACAAAACTTTTTATGGATACAGGGTGTAATCAAATGAATAAATTGCGTTACATCAATATTTTCACTGACATACGCAATAAAAAATATTTTTTTAGTCTCTATGATTTAATACATTTTTGCAATAATAAATTTATGAATGAAGGGATACGATAATCAATATTCATTATAATTAAAGGATATATACTGTCTAACAGTTTTGATATCTAACTGACATCATTTGAAGTCCAATTTCTATTTCTTGAGTAACGCTTCTCACTTGAGAAAATCTTCTTATATTCTAGTACCGTATCCCGTGGGAAATATCGCATTTTCTTATAGAAAAAAATACATTACAATTTACATTAGACAATTAGTTGATATCCAAGAATAAACAAACAAAAGGCTTTACATGTTTATTTATACATTAATAGCGGCCCGGCCCGGCTATGCACGGGCATTTAATAAAAACTTCAAAATTAAACATTATAATAAAAATTATTATATTATTTAATTATTATAATCGGCAGACAAACACACACACTATATATCCCCAAATTAAGCAAGTTACGCTTGTGTTGTGGGAATATACAACGGACTACTCTGGGGCCGATCCCAGACACCCAGACCATAGTAAATAACGGAGAAAATACGTTTCCGAAATTTAGTATACCAGGAATCGAACCCGGAAAAATGAAAATAATATAGCCTATGTCACCCGAGGATAGTGTAGCTTGCCAACAGTGAAAGATTTTTCAAATGGGTTCAGTAGTTTCGGAGCCTATTCAATCAAATTCTCTTTATAATATTAGTATAGTCAAGAGAAATGCCAACAAAACTTCGTACGCATCGAATATGAATTTATGCTACGCCGATTTAAAGTATTTAATGTTAAAAGCATAACAAATTTACATAAACATTTATAATATTAGTTAGGAATAAAACAGCATGAATTTAAAAATAGAATACTTTTAGAACATACAAAATTTCGAACAAAACACATAAACTTTGAAAGGAATAAAAACAAACACACTGTACAAATAAATCTGTAAAAGTTGTATGTGAATTGTACGTAAGCCCCTGAGATGCGTCGCCCTAGGAAACGGAATCAAGCCCTTACCATTGAAATGAACTTACAAAATCATTAACTCGTAACTAAACTCTGTTTCAGATAAGACGATAGGAGACAAATTACGTAAATAGATACATAACGTTATTCTAAGTTGTATAACTAAAAATAAAATGCATTTCCTCGGAAAGTTTGCGATAACGCTACAAATTACGTTTTATTGATGTGTCAGCCATACCGTCCTACTTGAAATAGACTTTACATAGATCACACGTCTGTATTCACTTATTATTATTTTAAATCATTATTCATTACGTATTATTTGTGTCATTGTTATTATAGTCTGTCACAATCATCAACTTTTTAAAGATGTGCTCTCTTAACCTCTTCTTAAGTCGATAAGACATAACTATAATTTTTGTAATTAATTAACACGGTTTGAGGAGTATATTTGGCTAGGCCTATATCCAGCTGCGGACTGATATTAGCTTGATAATTTACATACAAGGAAGGCTTCTATGGTCCAGTTCTATGAACATTCGCTGCCTTGGGTTTAACTCGATCCCCAGTGTATGGTAACAGTTCATCTTCTTACAATATCTGTTTTAGAATCTCTAACAAAAAGTTTTTAATATGTTTATATGCTTAGTACTGGCCACGTATTATAATATTTAAATTTCGAACATAGATGTTCTTTTTTTTTACTTTCTTTTATACGTTATATATTTAATAGATATTTGTTTGTCTGTTACGCACGTGTAGTTTTAATTATTAAAATATGAATTGATGCAGTTTCTTAACATGAGAATGACAGCCTTTAATTTAATTAATGATAGAAACTCCGATAACAAGATGTCATCTTCCTACAAACCAAAAGTAACAAACACAACAACGGTAATTCAAAATGATAACATATGTGCATTATGCAAATAAAATGATAATACTAATTAACTTTTTTTTATTAATTAACTAAACTACGTAATACACAATGGAATTTTTAGGGATGTCTCCTGAACAACGAAATTCGTACGTAAAACTTAAGTCCATTGGAAGTAAAATAATTTAAAGAAGTGTTTTATAATTTACACGTGTGGCGTGGGGTTTTTATATATCTGACTATCCATTTTGTCATTTTATGGTAAAAATTAATATAACTTACATGGAGGTTACGTCTTTAAATCAGTAGTAAGGTAAATGAATGAATAGCAAGATATACTCCGGCATTAATCATGAACATAGGTACGTCGCGCAGCGTATAACGTACAAGTAATACGTATTGATCGGTAAACATTTCGTGTAGCGGTCGTAAGCATTTCGATTTTACCGTTTTGTTACTATAGTAGGGGCAATGTCAAAGCCAGAATGGGTCTAATTGTGCGGCTAAAAAGTCCTACACCCAAACGGACAGACGGAAAATGCGACGTGGAACTCTTTTGATGTATCACTGCGTACGACGACCCTGCTTTTGTATTTTAGACCCCTTTACGTCCGACGGAGGTTTTATAAACGTTAAGTGTCTGGAACATTTTTACTCTTTGATTTTTTTTGTAATTAAACTTTGTTTCAAGCTGTAAGCTTTTACACAGAAACTTTTATGCAATAAGTTACTTGTGTCGAGATGTATTTATCAATATATCTCAATCTAATGCTAATATTAGACTGATCAACCAAATTGAAATCGAATCAATTTAATTGAAAACACAGAACTGAAAGGACACGCTATTCAATGACAATGAATGATTCAATTTATTTTAAATGAATCACTTTGGTTGTTCCATCCAAATTAAAAGACAGAAATGGTCAATGGCTTAGTGAAATAAAAATATATTTACATAAAAATAATAACTTAATTTAAATTTAATTTAAATTTAATTTAAATTTAATTTAAATTTAATTTAAAGTATAGATACATAATCCTACACGAAGTCGCGGGCAGAAGCTAGTATTCTATAACAACAGCTACTGGTGAGATGTGCAAGTTGCAACCAGGGTTTAACTCCGCCTTCTCAGAACGATACATAAGTTCTTCATCACAGAGAAGCTATGTCTATATTTGTTAGATATACGAATAAATAATATCACATTCATAGAATTTTATTATAATACGTAGAAATAAATGTAAGCAGCAATGTTTACAAAAATAATGTTAGGATAAACAAACATATAAGAAAAACAAACAGACATCAAAGAGCAGCCTCAGTCAAAGCGAAGTTTGCATTTAAATCTATAAGTACAGGTGGATTTCACAAAATGGGGAAGTGTGGGGGAAAACGTACGATAACAGTTTCCAATTTAAAGTGGCCACCAACCAGCGCGACGTCTAAGGTATACATGTTTGTAGATTTTCAAAACGTCGACGTTTATAAATGTGAAAGTGATGATTTTTGTTTGTCCCCTTTTTCATGCCCAAAATATACACAAATTGCAATTTAATATATTTAATAATAGTGTAGCACATTTAGAACAATAAGAGATATATACAAACAAGTTATATTCTAGACAAGTAGGCCTGACAAAATTCAATAATTTTTAATTGTCATATCCTTGATGAAGATTTGCTATACTCTTTTTATTATCATAATAGCAAGGGTTTTTAAAGATATAGAACCAAAACTTTTACGTTTATCCCAAAAATAAATATTAAGCTCATTAATAAGTTATATATCAAAAGTCAGTAATAAAAATCTCAATTTTCAAACTAACATATATGCTTAAAAATAAGTTATATTATCATAAATATGTAGCCAATAATAAAAATAAACATTTATTACTTCATTTTATGATGAAAATAAATTATTTATTATCAATAATTCGTCATACGAGAACAGTTGTTAAAAAACTAAACAACAACCAACATTTCACTATCTCTTGCGGGTAGTAAGATAAAACCTTTGTTCCCCGTGCAACGGGGTTGCCTTAATCCGCCTTAAGCGCACGCATTCCAACCCAAGACAATCTCCCCCATTCTCCTCCGAGACAACGTAAACCGATGCTAATTTTAGGAACATGTTCGCAGACTTTGTTTTATTTTTCTCCTTATTTTTGAAAACATTTGCTAGAATTGCAATTATTATCAGTAACTTACCTTTGGATAATATTTAAAAAATATACTCAAGTTTCTGATTTACAGCAGAAATTATATTCCGACAGGGATAATTTTTTTAAGTCCTAAATTAAATGCATTTAAATATAATTTATTTACAAGTAAAAGATGTAGTCCAGATCGCTGTCGGTGGGGAGCGTTCCCAAAATGCTGGCCGCATTCCCACGTTGTATGGCAACGCTAATCCGTTGCCCTAATATTAGGCCAGCCCTTTGGTCACATGAGACTTTTTTCAATCGCCTTGAAAGGTTCATAAAGTTGATAAACCTCACGTCCCCATTGCCCCAAAGTCTCAACCCCACAAACAAAACATAAATAAACTTTGCCCATTTGAAAACCGCAGCGTTTAAAATAACGTTAAAAGGTTTCATTAATGACTTTCAATAACCAAGTTTTCCAAGTAAATAAACAAAGGAACTTGTAAATACATTACGCTCGAGTGCAGACATCGACGGTTTAAGTCGAATGAGGGGAAGATAAATAAAATACAGCCTCGCTGCGCAGATTTGTCTTTGATCTGGAGATAAAACAAAATGTTACCTGTGCATGCCACTGAAAATCAATTAATACACATTGCCTAATCGTACTACACTCTACTTCTTCGTCTATCTATACCTAGTTATGGAATAAATTTGCAAGGTGTGATTAAAATTTAAAATTATCAGGGAGGCTAATTCGGAACGGCAGACTTCGAAACACAAAAAAACTGCAAATACATAGTAGTGCAAAATGTATAATTATACATAAAATGTAGAGTAGTTTGTATGTTTTACTTCTCGCCGACTTTTCGCAGCTACTATTTTTGTGTGAAGCTTGCAAACAGGCAGACAGCCCACAAAATGCAAAATGGTTACCAAGAGCGAAGCGTTACCAGCCTTTAGGACAGGAGAAGTGAGGTAGAAGTATCAGATAACAGAAATGGGATAGACGGGATGAAAAAAAGGGATGGGATACGGAAGCTAGGACGGGGAAGGAGGAAGTTGAGATCCTGTGAACTTTTGCCCCTGTTGGTTAAGAGGGTACTCTTCCTTGGAGGTGCCCTGAGTGAGAACCAAGCGTAGACGTGTCATAGATGTAGTATCTACAATTTAGTTACTGCGGAACCCATAAAAGCGCATAGGAGAGGGACACAGGTTAGGTTTAGTGGGTAGTCTGACGACAGACATCCCGTGTTCTCCGCTCGGAGTCCACGTTGGTAATAATTATGGCTGTTCGGAAATCCCACACTTCTCTCGGTGTAAATCCTTACCCCAGGCCCGAGGTTGGTGTCCCAAGAAAATACATTCCCTGCGTCATTAAAAAAAAGGAAGGAGGAGGAAGTTAGGGTCATGTGGATTTTCCCCCCATGTTTGTGAAGAGGGTATTCTTCCCCGGGGGTGCTTTGAGTGAGAGCCAAGTGCAGAGGTGTCACAGATGTAGTATCTAGGATCTAATTACTGTGGAACCCGTAAAAGCGCATAGGAGAGGGGCGCAGGTTAAGTTTAGTGGATAGTCTGACGGCCGAGATCTCTGTGTCCTTCTCTCGTAGGCCACATTGGTAATATAGCCCTCTGGAAGACCCACACATCTCTCGATGTAAAACTTTTGTCCCAGGCCCGAGAATGGTGCCCCAAAAAAGACATTCCCCTGTGTCATAAAAAAAGGAGGAGGAGGAAGTGGGCCATTGGAACTCTTACTATTCATACGAAATAGGATAACCTCAAGATTAGCCGTCTCACCCCGATATCCCGCTTGAGTTGTACTCACATACTGTGTAACATAATGATTCTGGTATGAGTTTACCACGTCAAACTCTTGAAGTCAAACTTTTTTTTGCTAGAATTTTTTTATTAGTATATTTTAATTACAGCAATTCAAGAACTGCTTCACAGTATAAGCGGTAACTTTTCATTATGTATCACGAAGTACTTGAAGCACACAAGAAATACGACTAAGTTTGCCAACAGATGCACTTCTGTTGCACATTTGTTGCATGCGGTATAATTGAAAAGTTCTTGCACGCAAATGTATTTCGTATTAATCTTAAAGGGTTTACCAAAAATGGCCTTAATAAAGAAAATCGCTATCCTGTTAAATTTAAAATTTTGATAGTTTTTAATATTCATTTCGGATAGTGTCATTTATGCTAATAGTAATACCAATCTTTTTCTAGAATTACGTTGCTGCGACAATATCGAGAAGATATTATGGAATTAGTAGAATACGAACTTTTGGCACTGTCGCAGTGTATTCGTTCTTTAAATATAATCGCAACGTCAAAACATTGAAATAATAGAAATGAACCCCTGCATGTGCATCTTTAGATACGGATGCATGTCCGAATTATTCTCGAAACTACCCACCTCTAATTAAGAATGTTGCATCTCAAGTAACGCATTAAAACCATGAATACGTCTGTTGGATTCTCACAATTTATACTGATGTGGGTAGTTTTGTAAGTGCCGCTGGCTTTCAGTTTCGCTGCCATTGCGTGGTGGCGAAGCTAGTCTCCAACGCATACGAGGTCAATTTGGACGTTCCGTTTTCTCGCTGCTAAGACCTAATAAACGTTTTACGTTCCATTCTTCAATATCTCGAACTTTATCTACAAGCCCTGCTTGCGCTTTGGTGTGATTGTGCTATAATTTGAAGACCTAAATGCCATTTGAGGACTTGTTAGTGCCGTGCACTCTCAGATGTCTGGTTTTTGTGTAAGAGTTGGCATACCTCTCACTCCCATATATCCCCTTAAATATAACTCACAGTCCACTAAATAATTACTCGAACCAGCGAAGCCGTAAAGGTTCCGTGATCCAGCATTACCTACACAACATCTGTGTAATGTATTTACAAGTGCGTTAGTTAAGGCATTACGTCGCAGGTCTAGCAGAGACATAAGAAATTCTTATTTTAATAACACAATTAATTAGAGCATGAAAAGCCAAGGCACCCCTTTGAGTGCCACACTTCTAATTTAGATGGTAAGACAGAGTCACGTTTTATAGCTAGACTGAGACTGTAGGGGCATAAAGACATCGTCTGCTCCCTAGACGACGCAATTTACAAGATATTGTCTAGAAAAAGCAAATTACACGGCTTGCTTTGTGAGAACAGTGAAAATTGAGTGTAGAGTTAGGTACACTGAGTTTGCAAAAGAAGGGAATCTTCTTAAAATAAAAGCATTGTAGGTTTTATTTTAAGAAAATTTAACTAATATAATTTTTCATTTATCTTAGTGAAATGTCTAGCATCCTGATTTTCTTTGTAGACTAATGGCAGCTTTTATTTGTTGTTTATTAATTCAGACAAATTATTAAAAGTATAAGCGTGAGCAAAAACGTGAAATGAGTGAAGTATTTGTAAAAAATTGTGTGAATAAACTTATAGTTTACACGTGGTTTGCTCTGTGTGGGTAATAGTAGTGTAACTACTGGAAACGATTACACTTTATTCGTACTAATTTGATGATTGAATACTAATTAACGACTATAACAATTCCAAAATACATTTTGGAATTGTTATAGAAATCTATTGTTCTATAGTCCGGTCAAATTAAACGAAAAAAAGGAGTGAAGTTACAAAAATTCACACCTGGCTGAAAATTGGTAGAATTGTTCAAAACACCAATTCTATCGGTCAATGTACCTTTGGCCCCGATTAAAAAAAAATCCCGGTATCGGATCGATGAGGACTTTTTAGATTTCATTTATAATGGTGTTTTGAACAATCCTACTAATTTTCAGCTGGGTGTAAATTTTTTTACCCTCGGATGTCTAAATTGACCGGACTATCTATAGACACGTTACTTTGGTGGTTTTTAGGTTGGTCATGTGTTTACTTGTCTAAAATATTATAAAAGTATAGTCTTTTATTTCTTATATTTTTTGTGTTTGTCGGTTTGTTCGGGATTCAAGTAAACTAATGCGTGATTTCGACGACGTTTTCGCTAATCGATAGTAAATTCCCGTACTTAAAATCTGCGGTACTTATACTAGGTAATGACGAGAATCCTACAGGAATTTTCTTGGGAGAGGTTTAGAGTGGCCAAGTCAAAATAATTCCGATGCGAAATTTTCACTGATCGATAAAATCTTTAATGAAACAAATTTTAGCAAAATAACTGTAATCTTTGTTACCTATCCAACGTGAACAAAGTCGTGAGCAAATGATAGTTTACTTATAACATCATTTTTAAACCGTACTCTTATTATGTTACTTCTTGAATTTACCTGTAGGAGTTAAATAATCCTATATGGTAAAATCCCTTAAAAGTTATCAGAGCCACCCTGCATCAGACCAGCACCGTATCACCTCGCTCGCAAGCTATCCGCGCGGAGATGACGAATGAACTATTTGGAAACAACCCGCTGCTAGGATTAATTCAAGTATAGACCTAATAACAATCGCTGACAGACTATTTGGCAATTCGTAGATCACGAAACGTTCACATGACGGTCACGCGTAGTTCACTAGTTGAAGCGGCGTCCACCCGTAGAAGACGGCGCTTATCACGCCGGGTGTCTCGAATGAGCCCATCAACCCAGCTAAAGGATGTTACGAAGTGCAATTATATACTTTTGTTGCCAAGCAATTAAGAACAATATAAAAGCATCGTCAACCCGAAAACTTGTTTGAGTAATCAAAAAAGATCGTTAATCGTTTCCCTTTTAACGTAGTATCGTTTCTCAATGAGAGCAATTAAATAAATGTGTTCGAGATAGTTACACTGGACGGGGCGTGCTGAGCCGACCAAATAGCCTATAAAATTCATGCTGCCTTCAATACCTTACAAACAATGTAGGAAACGTACACGAACACTTGCCTAAATCCATGTCCATCCAATCCGTACATTTATATACATTATATGCAGACCTAGATCTAAATCAGAAGCATATAGGTACTACAATTGTGATAACTTCGCTTATTATTATCAAATAAGAAGTAAGCACTCTGAATATGTGACTGATTGAATTTTAAAAAGAACGTTTTAATTTTGTAAGACGGCAATTGAAAGGTTCAATTGAAATTTAATATTTATACAAGAACGAACTAGTGGCGCCAACTGTGATTTTAGGATTAATTTGGATTTTGATAAAAAAAGAAACAATTTGGTTGGAGTCGTTGGAGATTCTATTGGCAGGGCAACATTTATATTTTATGGAAATTGGAATTGAGTTTAAGCAACTCTCCCTACCTCTTTATGTAACACTGTAAAGTGTGGTATTAAATTAAAGTAAATATATTTAGATAAAATACAAGGCCGCGTTTCAATACTCCTTGACATAAACCAAAAAAGATTCACGCAGCAGAGAGACTTTGTTTTTCTTTTTAAACTGTACTACATTGCCATTTGACAGTTGATAGCTATAATGACAGCAACTATTAGACAGTTACGAGGTATACCATTTTGCTGACCATTGCGATGTGTTACAGGTTACAGTTATTTAGTGGCGTAGTTGTTCTTTTCATGTTTCTTTTTAAAGTTAATAATTGGTTTTGTTACGTACCCTCTTATTTCTAAACCATACAATGGACCATTTGAATTGAATAATGATGTTATATTTTTATTTAGTCGGTGATTAGCGCTTGTTTTGTATAGAGTAAGTAGTTGACTATAATTTAACGTAATTTTATGTAGGAGTTATCTCTAATATGTAGTGATTGTGTACAGATTATAATTCAAAGTCACTCAATTGTATATAGACGGTATTCACTACATTTGCTTTTCACGTTGGTTGGCGTGATATATTTGTACTATGTTCAGTTTATTACATACAAAACTTTAATTATGATGTTTTGTATGATATCTTCTATAAAATATTATCTGAAATTTCCAAACAGTAATGTATTAAGTTCTTTTCATTCATTACACTTCAATTAAAATAGTTTATCAATGACTTCAATCCGCTATCAGTTGTGCCAATTGCTAAGTTTAATATACTATATAATTGTTGGACAGATAGCAAGGTGTTCTGAAATGCTTGTATAATGTAAAGAGTTAGTGTAATAAATGGGTTAAAACCGTATGGTTCTCTGATTATAAATATGTGACCAGTTGCTGTTCTTTTATGACCGTAAACCCTTCTGAGTTTTTCCACTATTCCATTCCACTATCAAGTGATCAATGGAATGCAAACGGAGCACAAGTTTGTTTAAGAACGTAAGCAATGAAATTACTACAAGTGTAATTGGTACGGCTTTTATCCCGATTTACGTAACACTAATCCAGGATATTGTTACAATTCGCTATTCTTAGCGTGTATTGAACATTCTTTCTCTAGGCGTCTGAGCACGTGCTTAGCTTTTCGGACTTAATCGCTTTTCCCAGTAGTAATTCGTACCCTTGACTTTATTTTTATTGTTATTCTGGGATAACGCCATGAAAACATCGTCTTACGTATTAGAAATGCTGCTTTGTTTATACAAATAGGCCTGTTACAGGAAATTAAAAATTGTGTGTTAAAGTTAATATAGAATTGTGTTACGACCTGAATGACGACAAAAGACAAATTCACACCTGCATACCTGTACACATTTTATTACCTTTTCGGCAATTGGACTTCTTTTGTTTACTTTATGTTTAAAAATTGTAATTAGAAAAACATCCCATTGTGTATTGTAATCTGTTATGGTAATCATTAGCCAGGTGTGATTCTAAGAAATTCAGTCCACGCGGCCGAGAGACATATTGTATTTGTGCAGTGTAAAGCAATGTCCTATAGAGATCGGCAATCAAGCGATAACCACAAACGAAGCAATACGTGTGTACATTCGGTAATCTATTTTTTTTATTGTAGGAGTTCAGCAGACAGGCAGACGGCCCACTTGATGGTAAGCGGTTACTATCGCCTATGAACATTTGCAACACCACACAAATGCTACAAATGCGCTGCTGCTCTCTTAAGGGAGACTGGCACCTGGTCTCTAATGCCGGAACACAGGTCAAAGTTGTTATGGCGACATACGTTAGACCAGGGGTGGTAGCCATCCAGTCGGGTAAATGCCCTACCACCTGGCAAAATAACAAATATATATGCATAATAATAGAGTAATACTGTTTAAACATAAAGTTTTTTAATAAAACTAATAAAAATTTTGAATTTCAAAATGATCGAGCTTCTTTTGTCAAAAAATATCAGCAGACAATTGCTATAAGCCTCTCATGGAATAGTCGGTTATTACCTATCAACTTCCTTTCTAGGAATATCGAGGTTTACCACTGTCCTGGTTTTAAAGCTACTTAACAAACAGGAAACAGATGACCAAAATAGGATCCCATGTTAGTGACGACGCGTTTATTAAGTTCGGCGTTCCTCAGGGAAGTATCTTGGGCCCTACCCTATTCCTAGCATATATCAATGATTTATGTAACATCAATCTCACAAATGGGGAAGTCGCTACGCTGATGATACCGTATTATTATTCTGCGGTTCTACTTGGGAAGAAATTGAGAATACAGCAAACGCAGGACTATATTCTGTGTCAACTTGGCTGAAACAAAATCTTCTTACCCTGAACGTTAATAAAACAAGCTATATTACCTTCACCATAAACTCAAATACTCAACCGCAACGACCGCTTCATCTTAGAATGCATAAGACTAACTGTCAACAATACACTACCTGCACTTGTGATGAAATTTTGCCAACCGACGATACCAACTATTTAGGCATTCACCTGGATAAATACTTAACATGGACTACACATATCAAATATCTAGCGAATAGGACAAGAAAGCTAATATATGCATTCAAGCAACTGCGCCATGTACTCGATCGCAATTCGCTACTAAAGGTGTATACTGCCCTAGCAGAATCAGTATTATGTTACTGTAATACAGCTTGGGGCTCGGCAGCATCAACACATCTTATAGTACTCGAACGTGCCCAGAGAGCGTTATTAAAATACATGTTCTTCAAGCCGAGGCTATATTCCACCGAGTTGATATACAATGAGACAAGTGTCCTTAATATTCGCAAGCTATTTATCCGTGCAGTAGTTAGGAAACAACACAATTCTGTAACAAAAGAGATCATGGAAGAACTGAAATCGAAGCGTAGACAGCATTTAGTATTCCAACAGCCTAAATGTCGTACAACTTTTGGTACCAAATCTGTGAAATACCTCGGTATAATACTATATAATACTCTGAGTAGGAATTTAAATTTAGTAACCATGACACGCCATAATTTAAGAAAAGCCTTGAATAACATTTTACAGCCATTTACATATAAAAACGCTGAAGAATTGTTACATACCGTTAGTTAATAATCTTTTTTCAATTATTTTTCAACGTAAACAAATACTTTCACGCACGTACTCACAAGCATACACTCATAACATATACGCACGCATGCACGCACACACATCCACTCACACACACACACACACACACACACACACACACACACACACCATTATCTATACTCACTCAGCAACGCATCTAGGCACTTAGTTAAGTAGTATGTGGATTTTATTATTATATATTTTCATTACTTTTTTTTCCTTTTTAATTGTACCTTAGTTCTAATAATACCAGGCAATAAAAGAAAAAGATAGATATTCGAAACCGAAGCGAACTCCACTGAGGCCCGCCACACAGGCTCTGTTGAGACCTAGTGCGGGCACCAGAGCTAACTTTGGACGCTCCTACAGAATTATCATCGTATTGTTTAATTATTTTATGTCCCTATACTCATTATGTAAATATCAATTAAAATTTCATTTCATTTCTCTTTTCTCAATTGACTCGAATGTCTCGAGCTTCTATTTGGCTGAGCAACCCAATAATTGCAGTGTCTTACGAGTAATGATTTTTACCGAGCCATTGTCATTCTTTAGTATTCTTCTTCCTAATGCTATTGCCCCATCTGGGATAATTTTATAGTTATTTACATTTCACACAGATGTAGCGACGGGCTAAATGCATTATTTGTGTTGTGATATTGTTATATTTCTGTTTTATTGTTCCAGAAAAGTAAGTCACCCTCGTCCGATAAACACAAAAAATATACAAATTACTTACATACATACTTTACATACACAGGAGTTTGTACATGCTAGCAGCCCCCTCTGATGGAGGCTCCGATAAGAGCTTGTTATAGGCGTCAACCTTGTAGAGGTTATCTATAATTGGGGCCGCCTTACAGTTATTGTGTTAATGACGTTAAACGTTGACAAATAATATATGTACAGTCGCGGAATGAAAATGTTCGTCACTTTAAAGTTGACTTTTGCTTGCACGACTACAAGAAACAATACGGCCAACATTTAAATAATTTGTACTTTTTTATAAAATATAGAAACGTGAATGAAGAAAATTGCAATATTGATAATGACAGACGCCGAGATTAACAATAAGAAACAAAGACGATATGATCACTACACTTCACATAAATATTAAAACCACTAAAAAGGTTTGACATGTCTAAACAATCATCTGAAACAAGATAGAAAATCAAACTACTCTGATCTAAGTAATTTCATACTTTATTGTCAAGGTCAGTGACTTAGTTTGGTTTGGTTTGAGGTTGTCAGGAAGAGATCGCTTTTTAGTGATAAGACCGCCCTTTGTGCATAATGTGACATAGTTTTAGTCTGTAAGTTCTTTTTTGTATTGGTGCACAATAAAGAATTGTTGATTGATTGATTAGTTTCAAAAGGAAAAATCGCGGAACGTTAAATTAATCAATTCGAAAACTGGCGAACATTTTCATACCACGACTGTACATATATACACCAATGTAACCAGTGTCGTTAACAGCGCTATTTTTAACACTATAAATAAGACGCATTTGGCACAGTCCATAACTATAGTATTATCGCAGATAAAGCCTTATTGCTTAAAAATTGTAGCGACACGACATAAAGCTTCTCATAGATATACAAAAACGTTAAATCAAGACTTGAATTGCCACTGATGATTATGTAAATGTATTCATTGGTTTCGTAAGACCAATCCGGATGTATTCGGTTTGCGGGTACCCTGAAATTGAGGTTATCTGAGGTCGCGCCACGATTTATTGCCAAGTGTATCCGGGCGGTGATGTTAGTCTTAATTACTTTATTATAATTGGTGGCTGAAGTTGATTGATTGATATCGAATTTAGTTTGGGATACGTAATGGGGAAGGTATTACGGTAACAGATTTATGATTTATTTATTTATTTATAAAAATGGCCCGAACTTTTGGTGGGCTTGCGTAGAGCCATGGAAAGGCCAACACGTAGAGGCCTCTTGACAATTTTAATGTAAATGTGGCGTGACATTGACCGGCGATTATCCCCGTCTACAACATATAATAATGCATCCAAGGACAAGGCCCGGCCAATGTCTTTTATTGTGGGAAATGAGGACAAAAAGTACAGGGCTATTGAGGTGAACTGCTAGTGGTACTAGGGGTCTGGGAATATGGGACTGCAGGTTGCAATGTTCGACGAAAATGGAAAAAAAGTTAAAGAAGTCATTTCCGTGCCGAAAAAGGTGACGCTTAAAAAAGCAAGTAATCAGGGTGATGCAAGCGAAAGCTTCACTAATAATACTAGTTATAGATAATAATAAAACGAAATGAACTTTACAGTTAGTAATATCCAAATTACTTCTAATGAAAAATGACTTCCAGTGAATTGAAGAGGCTTGAACACTGTATAAAATGGAGCGTTTCTGTATTAATAAACAAACAATAATCGTATTGTATTATCGCGGTATACGAATACCGCAAACATTCTGAAATGAAACGTAATTACTTGTTGTAATAATTTCGTGTAAACATATGGAGCGAGTTCCTTGCTCGTGGTAGGGCGCAGACGCCTGCCAACAAACCGGGCTATTTGTTGTGAACGCGCTAATAAAGACTGCACATATGTGTCGTGGGAGTGGAAGGGGCTAAAATGCTGCATAAAAATTATATAATTAAAAATGGTGCTTATTTGGACAACGGATAAGTATCGCGATTCAGAGATGTAACCTACTGGACTCCTTATCCATGGAAGACGGTAACGCAGAAGTAAGAATACTAAGCCTGTGTATAATGCCCGCCCGGTGGATTGACGAACTGCGCAAGATCGCCGGCAGGGCTGGATAAGGAAGATCCGTCTAGCAGTGGACTGAGATTGGCTGAAGAAGAAGGAGTATAATGCCATTAAGATTGTGTATGAATAAAAACTTATAACTTATAGGTAAAATATAATACAACAAATAATTATGAATTCAAGTTTGCTCGTTCTACAATTATTATTATATTGAAATTTTTGTAGGCTTAACTGTTAACAAATTATTTTCAGTGTTATTCATATTTAATTTGTAGTCTTCTTAAAAAAATATTAGCGTTACATAGCTTTAGAAATTTACAGTAAGTATATTGCTTAGTGTAAGCAAAATAAAACATTAGGGCTTTTATAAACAAATTGTCATTCATAATCGCATATTAGCACTAAAACGCTCTAAATCTACTACCTATATTGAAAAAGTTAGTATCCTTGTACAATACTTTTATAACCTAAATAAAATGTCCGTATGTCTAAAGCTTTACCTTAATTACGGAAAAGCTGTAAAGTTCATTTATATAAAAAATCAGAAGGTAAAATCAAATTAAAGTTCCGAACGTATCGGTTCACAGACTATTTATTGTCTTACTACTTGTCTCTTGGCGAAATTTTAGTGTCCCCACTCGAAATGCCGCAGACAGAATGAGCATAAGTTACGTCTAGTTCCCGATCCCTGTAATAATTTGGGATAAATCTTATGCACTCACCCACAGCCGCCGTCTCCATTGTGTGGCTTGATAAGGACAAATGGAGCTAACACCGAATGCAGTGAATTCTCTACTAGGGAAAATAATAGTATGTTATACTCAGTTATATTACTTTCATTTTATTATTACTATGTATAGGTTATTAAATAAATGTGATATACAAACGGAAACACTGACGTGCAATAACTGAAAATATAATATGTAAAATAGATATATAATTATGTAAAAAATGTAAATAATCCATTTGAAACTTATTTGAATTGACTACTATTTGAATTATATTGCCTTTTTTACATTGACTTTGTGGGAAATCATTTATTTTAAGAACAGTGGATTGTTATTATTATAAAATATGATTAATAACTAAACTAACTCTGTTGGCTCAGCGACCCAAAGTAATTTTTGGCCTCCGAAACGAGAGCACGCCACTTACCTCTGTCTTGGACAGTGTCTTGCCAGTTGTGGACTTTAGTGTGGTCAGGTCAGGTTCCACTTATTCTTCCAGCGATATTTGGGACCTATGGATACCAATCGGTTACCGACCGAGTGATTGCCCCAAGTATGCTTTCTTCACTCCCCGATCCTCCTCCATCCGTTCTACATGACCGAACTAGCCGAGACGGTGAGATTTTATCTCCCCAATATATTGGGCTCGGCCATGAGGTCTTCTATTTCGGATATCGATTTATTTGGTTTGAACCCTCCAGCTGCCATCTCCTCTTATTGATGAGCCCAAGATTTTCTTGAGAACCTTCCTCTCCGTGACCAATAATCGGTTCTGCTCCTTAAGTGTCGGTGTCCAGCCATACATCAAGATTGGTTTAATGACAGCTTTGTAGACGCGAATTTTAGTTTTCCGCTTAGGAGACTTGACACTCCACACAGTAGAACTTATTTTGAACAAAAATTGGAATTTCGAATAAGTTCATTAGTTAATAGGAAGTCTGAGACTTTTGCATGTTTTTTTTTATTTCTTCGCTATACTGACTGCACATCATCAAGCAGTCTATTCACGTAACAAATGAGCATCGTATTAAATACCGGATCTATATAATAACTCAAAATAAATCTTATGCATCTAACAATGCGTGTCTGTTGTGTTTCAGTGCTATTGTATTCGCCATAATTGTTAAGGGGAGCACAACCATCAAGTGCAGGGGATGTTATTAATTACGCAACATATTCATTGTACGTATAATTATGTTGATACTTCCTTTGACAAAATTAAGCACAGTTTGTTTTTACTATATATATATATATATATATATATATATATATATATATATGCTTATAATTAATTTTATATAGCATTGGCCGGAATTGTCTGTTTGTTCAGGATTCAACTATTGGGCTTTGGGCTGTGGGGTGTTTTGTCGCCTCTTACGACACGACACCCGGCCGCAGGATGTTTTATTCTTTCTTTGTACCTGTACTACGGATAAAACTTTCACCCTATACAATTTGCTAAACTGCTTTGTTTGTAAAATATTTTTTGCAACGATTTCTAGGCAATATTTATTTTATTGCATGAGTTCAGCAGACAGACCCACTTGATGGAAAGCGGTTACCATCGCGTATGGATATTTGTAACAGCAAAAGTGCTACAAATGCGCTGCTGCTCTCTTATGGGAGACTGGAACCTGGTCACTAATGCCGGAACACAACTCAAGGTTGTTATGGTGGAATATTCTAGACCAGCGGTGGTAGCCATCAGGTGGCAGCCTGGCTGTTGTTTTGTCGCCTCTCACGACAGGCCGCCAGGCTGCAGGAAATTGTATTCTTTCTCCGTTCCTGCACGGATAAGAATATAATAGCATAGATATACTAACACTTCTATAAATAAAATGTTTTAGACAAGAAAATGAACACAATGATAGTAATGCCATAGACATGTTAGATTTACGAGGAGAAATCTGAAGCGAATACTTGGGGGGTAGTTACCGTAAATGTCAGCCATTAGCCATAGGCTATTCGGTTGCATCCCTCAAGGTTCTTCGGCTTACCGCTATGTCGCACTAATTGAGTGTAGTCTATATTCTATAGAGAAGGAAATGTGTGTAGTTTATTTAATTAATGTCCTCTTCTTTTATAATAATAATAAGTCTATATTTCAGGTAATAAAATACCCATATAAAATCACAATTAGATTATAAATACTTAAATCTTATGTATATTAATATGCTAATGTAAGGAAAGGTTATTAATAAAATCTTTTATTGATTATAAAATATATTATTATCTTTGTTACAATTCTTGAATATGTAAAATAGAAGAAATACGGCTAGCGCTGTGGGTAAGAGTGAGAGAGGAGTAGCCTGCAATTCAACTTGATACAAAGCCTATCTTCTTCATTGCACTAATCCGCCATACATACAATCAATATTCAAAAATGACGATTATTACTGTTGACAAAATGTATAGCTTTAAAAAAAATTATAACATGACATAATTCTTTATTTCATTTTTAAGTACATAGTGAGACAAAACTAGTAACAACATTAACTAAGAGGCTGGTGCCTGAGTTAGGTTAAAAGAAACCTATGGTACAGGTCACCAGGATCAACCTGTTGGCTAATTTAGAGGAGATAAAAGAAAATATAAGTACTAGTATAATAATTATAAGTAATGGTGTTAGAGTAAGCCCTTCAAGTACTTAAGTGTGATGTAGTGTCTGTGTATCATTAAGTTCATATAAGTGATGTAAGAATAGTACTGTTACAAGCCGACAAAAGTGAATGCACACCTGCCTACCATAAAACACACACTTTATTACCTTTCCGTATTTGGACTTCTTTTGTTTACTTTATGTTTAAATAATTGTAATTAGAAATAGCCCATTGTGTATAGTAATCTCTTAGGGTCTATTGTTGTATATATTGATCACTGCCAGGTGTCTCGTATTTGAAATACAAGCTGGTTCCAAGAAATTCTCCAAGCGGTCAAGTATTATGTCACATACATACATACATATTGTATTCGACAGTATAAAGCAATGCCGCAACGGAGAGGTGCGGCAGCCTAGCGATGGTCACAAGCGAGACAAAACGTGTGTACATTCGATAATATTTATATAGTGACGGACTTTGCGCGTGTTATTGAATCGTGTATTACGTATGTACTGGTTGTGTCCAGTTGTATTTGTACCTGTGTTATACGTGTTTGTATATTTCTTATAAATTTTATAGTAATTCCAACGCCATTTTGATTCTCCATTGAATATTTCAATTCACTTTCATCCTTTTGATATCGATATTCTATTAGTCCTTAAATAGTATAACCGTTGCTGGCCTAGAACCTTCCCTGGATTACGAAATAAAACTTTGAAGCTGTATAGTAAACATTTGTCCAGTTTCATTTCAAACTGCCTTGAATTCATTGGTTGCTATAAAATTATATTTAACCGGATCAAATGTAAAATACGTCTCAGGTATAGATTTAATTTTTCAAAAGGTAACCTTATGACAGGTTTGTACATAATAAAAAGATAATGTTTTATTTAAAACCCTTTTTAAAAGCACTTTTTCTAAATTCCTCTTGCGTAGAATATAAATTATTAAACATCACCTGCCTGAAGTCACGTTACTTAAACAATTTCCAATTCCAAAACCCAACAAAAATATTCGTAAGGGAAAAAGAATTTTAAATTGGGTTTTAAAAATTAAACACAAAAGAAGACTCGTAAAAATTTTAGCAATGCCAAGACTCGACTGAGCGCCGCTCGCTCGTTCGCTACGAAATGTGGTGCTTTCGTAGCGGCGCAGCTCGTAGCTGCTACGGAAGTCGCTCCGTGGTGTAGCAAATTCATTGTACTCTGTTGTTGCATGGATGGGCTCTGTAAACAACAAACAATTTATTTAACATTTTCTTCCAGTTTCTAATAGATTTCTTAACTGAGTTTTTTTTATCATGCTTTATAATTTTTGTAATAAACAGAAAATCATATATAAGTTTTATACCGATGGTTTAAATAAAGTAATCTCTGTTTAGGCATATATTTTAGCGATCATTTTATTTTAATCATTGGTTAAAGGTCTTTGCACTTAGAATGTGTTAAATAATACTTTCTTATTGACTCTATTAAGGAAAAGACACTTTATTCATGTGTTCTTTATTGAGATATGAGAGTTTAATAACGCTAAATCAAATAGTTTTTTTTATTTTTAAGTCTTCTCAATATTGTATACAGGAGCTGAATAGTCCCGATCAGGGCTTAAAACCGTTATCAACATTATATATAAAAACGAATCGCAAAATGTGTTGGTAAGCGCATAACTTGAGAAAGACTTTACCGACTTTGATGAAATTTTGTATGTGTGTTTGAGTGGGTCCCGGGACGGTTTATGTCTACAATTGGAACCGGTAGGTGGCGCTGAGATCGGGTTCTAGAATCCTCCTAATCACCTGGACCGATTATGGTGATTTTGTTTTTGTGTCATGATATAAAGTCTTTAAGGAATTCAGAAAATAAGCGGTACGAAGATCGCTGGGTCAGCTAATTACCTATAAAATATAGGTAATTACTGGTATTTTTGCAAACGATACTGCCATACCGCATATTTTACCCCGTTACTTGGTAAGTTTCATAATTTTAAAGTTATAATATAACGTTGAATATCGTATGTATAACGTTATACGTATCGGTAATTTTTACGTTATTTCAGACGACATTGCCATTTTTAAGAGTTGAGTTTATTACGACTGCATGTTACCGAAACAAACGACAAATACAACTTAAACTCGTGCTTTTAGCACAGTGCTGTTTGACAATCTTTGCGAGTGAAAGAGAGCGATGATGGTAACAAAACATAGTTATAACGGTAAAATTACCGATAGATATAGTACAGGTACAGGTAACATTATTATTTTTTACCGGTAAAATAGGTAGAAATAACGAAAAGTTTTATAACGGTATTTGTTTTTTATCGTTATCTTAACTTAGCATAAATACCAATAGCACATTTTTACCGGTTTTTAAAGCCTTGGCCCCAACATTTATAATAACTATATGACGATATTTTGGATTTCAAATCTGGCTCTATTTTTCCATTTCTTTTTAGGTTTTTATTTCTTAAGTTATTCATTAATCTTTTACATTTTGTAATTTGATTTTTTTACATCAAATTTAAATAACATTTTCCAGCGCATATTGTCCGTGGTCTATGGACCCTTATTATGGCTCTGTTGTTCCTTTATGTGTTTTGTAGGAAATATTTTGTGAGCTTCAGTTCATTGTTTATATGTCAAATTTCAGAGTATTATTTTAAGGTTAATTCAATTTTTTCTATTACTTTTCATTCATTGTTATAATCATAGTGTTACGAGTGTGGGACTCGAATTAAAATGCCATTAGAATTACTATAGAGTTTATTAGAACTATACAAACACGTATAACACCGGTACAAATATAGCTGGACGCAATCAGTACAAAATACACGATTCAATAACACGCGCAAAGTCCGTCACTATATCTCTTATCGAATATACGCGTCTTGATTTTCGGGTTCTCGCTAGACCGCCTCACCCCTCCGTTCGGGCATTACTTTTATCCTGTAAAAATACAATATGTCTCGACGCAAAACAATCATTTCCAAGAATTAGTTCGACACACGTGTCTAATCACTGCCATAAAACAAGTACAATAACGATAGAATCTTTTTATTAATTACAAATTTTAAACATAAAGTAAACAAAATAAGTCCAAATGCGGGAAAGGTAATAAACCAGGCGTGCATCCAGTTTGTCGGCATGTAACAATATGAATAGATAATATTGCGGACAAATTTATTCATACTTAATTTCAACCTACAATCCTCGAGCTTCGCACCTCACCTTTAACAACACAACCATTGGAGTCAGAAATAGGAGTCAATATAAATTGTACCGAACTTATCATCTGTCAATCAATTCAGTGAAAACACGAGTCCACCACAAAATGTTTAGAGTGATTTTTTCAAAATAGAAAACAGCGAAAAATATTTCATTGTAATTTCTGCTAATATATAAATATGAAGGCACGTCCAACATAATAAACTAAAACTGAGTAATCCAGGGACCTGGTTTTGCTACGTCAACGGGTAAATGGGTTAACTCTGTTTGTAAGGGACCTAGCATACTTGTAGCAACCTTTATTATTTTCTACTGACATTTCACTCTCGTAAATCAATATATATTATATATAAAAGAAAGTAGTGTTAATAATAACTCAAGAACGGCTGTACCGAGTTGGCTGAAAATTGGTGGGGCGGTAGCTTAGAACCAGGAGACGTCTATAGGTGACTTTTTATGTCGTTAGAACCGGTAGGTGGCGCTGAGATCGGGTTCTAGGATCCCCCTAATCACTTGGAGTGATTTTGGTGATTTTTGTTTCTGTGTTTGAGTGGGTTCCCGAATGGTTTAGATTCACAATTAGAACCGGTAGGTGGCGCTGAGATCGGGTTCTTGACTCCTCCTAATCACCTGGAGCGATTTTGGTAATTTTGTTTTTGTGTGCTTGAGTGAGTTCCTGCATGGTTAAGATTTGCAAGTGATTATAAGTTGAACACAATATAAGTTTATTATCCGTGCAGGAACGGAGAAAGAATACAATTTCCTGCGGTCGGGCGGCCTGTCGTTAGAGGCGACAAAACAACCCACAGCTAGGTGGTAGGGCATTTACCCAACTGGATGGCTACCACCCCTGGTCTAAAGTATGTCGCCATAGCAATCTTGAGTTGTGTTCCAGCATTAGTGACTAGGTTTCAGTCTCGTTTAAGAGAGCAGCAGCTCATTTGTAGCACTTTTGGTGTTTCAGATGTCTATAGGCTATGGTAACCGCTTTCCATCAAGTGAGCCGTCTGCCTGTCTGCTGAGTTCCTTCAATTAAAAAAAATTAGTTCAATTTCTTTCACTGTTTATATTTAATGTAAATTGTGAGTAAAAAAAGGATAAGTTACAAAAGAAAGAAAGAAAATGTTTGCTACAACATCTTAATTGTACTAAAGCCAAGTAAAATCTAAATTCATTTTGTTTGGCACCAACTTCAAAATCTGTAATATATATTTTATGTAATAAATCTGTATTGCGGTCGAATTTGTACAGTGAACTTCAAAACGACATCGAGTAAAACAATATCCCGGGTCAATCGTGGGATAGACGAATGTTACTAGAAAGATGGCGCTCCGGTCACGTGTTTTAGTGCCGCCACTGCAATTCACTGTCGAACACGTCGTTATCGCACGAAAGAAGTCTTGCGGACGGGGTGCTACGGTGCTTTAACCGAATGTTAGAAAGATATAATAATTTTTGAAAGATTTCGATTGGAAGAAAACGCCAGTTTTTAACTAAACGTTTCTATTGACTTACTCAGCCGCACGCAATACCTCTCTGCAGGGTTGCCCCTATACGCACGACTTACGATGCACAGCACCGACGACAAGGTGTCTTGCTCACAATACCGCCGATATTGCATAGACCACCTCCTGCTACTGCAATGCTCACCTGCGATATTGCCGCGTGTAGCTCGCTTCCGGTTCGTCTCTCGAACTACGCTACACTCCTCCTTCACTTAACTGACCACTCAACTTGTAACTTAAATCACCACTAAACGCGTCAGTGTCTTCTATTAAACTCTTCTTCCAACTCTTTCATTTCGCACTTGTTGCTTCACTGTCTTGAACTAAACTCAACTCTAAACTGCCCGGTAGGCGCGCCTTACGATGTTTATATACCCGAAAGAATTTTCTGGAATCCATCTATCTATCTCTGTCGCCTCCTTCCCGAACATTCTGTTCGGGAGCGAACATTCGTTTATACATCTATCCCTTTGTAACATCTATCTATCTCTCTCTGTTTTTCGTACATCGTCTATCCCTTTCTAACATCTGTCCGTCTCTGTCTTTCGTTCATCATCTATCCCTTTCTAAAATATATCCGTCCTTGTCTTTTCCTTCCAGAATGTTCTAGTTTTTTCTAAAAGTTCTAAAACTTACTAGATGGTTCCACCATCATTCGTCACAATATTAATACGTAAAGCAAAAACTTTGTACACCTTTTTACGAAAATTGCGCGGACGGAGGAGTATGAAATTTCGCACACTTATAGTTAATATAGAGAAGGAGTGCAGAATGTTAATATTTTTTTAATTATGCATAAAAATACATTAAATCAAAATAAAAATAAAACATTACACACACTACCACGTATTTAACACACACACACACACACATTTTTTGTTTATCGTTAAAGTCAAATTTGTTAATTTACACTGTTGTGTAGCCTTGGCGAAATCTGTGATTATAGAAGTAAGTAGTCTCTGACGACAGAACCTTAATAATTTTAAAACTTATACTTAATTTATATTAATTATGGTCGAACATCGACCACTAGTGTACCTTAAAACATTTGATAAAAACAATATAATAACGTTGCTAGCCTTATCTGCACGAGTTCATTTTTTTGTCGCTGAACTTCTTTTGTGAGACGCACACTGGGCCCAAGAAATATTGGTCTAATATCGTAAGGATAAACGCGTGTCACATGTTGTTCTACATTCACTTTGACGTTTTATTACTTTAAACATAATATTTTAAACTAAATCAAACAAAAATTAATCTAAATAAATTTCTAAGAATTTCGACGCAGCCGATATTCAATACCAAAGTTATCTGTAATTAGCTCTTTGACATAACCCGTGATGAAGACTGCCTCATATTTTGCCCAACAAGTATTGCCATAAAGCGTGGTAATGCTACCATCCTTCTGGTCACGCTTCCCGCTGACAGTGATCTGCTACATAATCAACTGATCGACGATCGACGGCCTCTGTGTTTGAGCGGGCTAAGCCTTTGCCGGCCTATCTCACTGGAACGCAGGGTCTCCGGGTTCGATATTTGGTATAGTACATTTCGGAAACGTGTTTTCTCCGTTATTTACTATTGTCTGGGTGTCTGGGATCGGCCCCAGAGTAGTCCGTTGTATATTACCCGTAATACAAGCGTAACTTGCTTAATTTGGGGATATACAATATGTGTGTTTGTCTGCCGATTTATTAATAAATAAAAAATAAAAAAAACTTTATATTTAATTATTTTGGTGTATAGTTTTAGTACATTAACATATAATCAGGATTATTAAGATAATGAGGTTATGTGCAGTGAGAAACCTCTTTTAATCTGCACGGCAAACCACTGCAAAGTTACTATGAAAACTACTCTAGTTGCTCAGGTATGGTAAATTTTGCCAAGTCACCGGGCAAAGGGTAGGCAGTATTCGTTCACTCATATTCCCTGCAGCGGTACATTTTCAGTATTGCGAAACACCTAGTAAAAACAAGATAATATACAATATTGTAGTTTCATAGACTTTTGGGGTTATTTATAAAGATATTTTATGTACCTTTGCTTAATAAACAGTTCACTTAATTATATTATGCTAAATGAACGTTGAAATATTAATGTTAAGTTGGTAATTCATAAAGGACCCTCTACATGCTCCATAAAACATCGCATGAATGCAAAAAAAGTTTTTAGAAAGAATTCTCGTGTTCTGTAAATAGTCTAGCGACATTTTCTTGTAGAGTATAGGAGGGGAAGGGGGGGGGGCGTAATATAGCACATAATAAAACGTAGTTTTAATTGTGGTGCCCAATAAAGTGTCTTCATTCATTCGTTCATAGACTTCTGAGTTTAAGCGTGTTTACTTATAAATATTTTTATGTACCTTTCTAAATAAAGGGGTCACAAAATTATATTATACAAAATGCACGTTGAAATAAAAATGGTAAGTCGGTAGTTCGTAATGGACCCTCCACATTCCCGATAGAACATTGCATGAATACAAAAAAAAAGTACGAGAAACAAGAATTTGGAACGAATTCTCGTTTCTCTAGATTAGTCTAGATAATCTCGCGACCTACTTGTGAGAATGTGGGGGGCATAATATAGCTCAAACGCATAGACAAAAGATTTGTTAATAATTTCATGTTGCTCATAGTAATGAACATGGCCATTTATTCAATTTTGTTATACACGACTGTGTTCCTCGTAGATAAGCATGAACACTATAATCTTAGCAATATTCGTTGTATACCAGATCCATTCAGTTGTTGCTGTTAGATCGTTCTCTAATCCATCGTGGTCGTAATCCGTGCGTGTGGATTTAAAGGGGGTAGGCTGGGGGAGTGCTCGACAACGACCACTGCGGATTAAGTCCATTGCCGTGGATTTAGTCTTGGACGTAGGACATCTCCCAAGCTTTAAGCTCGAGCTTTATACAGTTCCGTTTTGATTTTAGCTCATAGTACCAAATCTGAACCACTAGAAATTTGTTGTTGTGAAGAGCATACTTTTTATCCTCAATACTTAAGGGTAACTAGGGATACCGAATTGATTTTTAATTTTAACATATTGCACTTCTAGAGTTCCGGGTAATCGTCATAACGTGATGGATCGCGCACGCGTCTCAAACTCAAAGAGCGCGGGTTCGAATCCTGGCCGGAACGCATGTACCACTTAGGCAGTTTTCTGACCTAATGTGCATATCGTTACAATTACCACGTGGTAACAACGATGAAGGAAAACATCGTGACGAAACCTGCACTTGGAGATAACCGATGTGTCAAACCTGCCAAGCCGCCTTGGACAAGCGTGGCGGGTTATACTGTCCGTTTCCTTACTATGGGAGGCCCGAGCCCAGCAATGGGGCATCTATGGGCAGTTATTATTTTGAGGTAAAATTGCAAAATATCTGATTTCACACTAGGGATGGAGGAGTCTCATGATGTGAACAGATGTGACAAGGATGGAGGAAGGGTCAACAAATCATGAAATTCGTGTGACGTTATTTATGGAAGGTCCCTTAGTAGAGGTCATTAGATCACAAAGACAGTTAACTATTTGATTAATCTTTCGATTATTTGGCGAAAAATTTGCTATAAAACATTACAATTTTGATGATTTAAAGATTGATTTAAAGACTATCGTTATGCAAGTGGCCCTTAGTGTACTTACATTTGTTTTTATTAAATTTAATACTGCTGCACTAAAAAACCTATTCTATAAGTTATGTTTGTATATATTTCCTTGTGTTCGGGAATATGTTTGCGATTAGCGCAACTTCTTCATTTCATCAAACCTCATTTCATGACTACATAATATTATTATAAATCACACACGTCACTCAGTTTTCTCGCAAATGTGTTGAAAAATATGACACACCTGCGGTTCATAGTTTTTACAAACTCGCGGCTGTGGTAAGCCGTCGACTTCGTCTCGTCCCTACATTCGTCTACTCGTTTGTAAAGACAAACTTACCGCACTAGTATCATAAATAACTGTTATCACCCATCAATTTATGTCTGAAACTATATCGGACGTATAAACATCTTCGTAAAACTATTCAGAATGCACAGCGCATAGTGACGATAGTGTGAAGACGAACCCCAAGGCAGATAATGGTACGGGATTACGCACCGGACACGAATGTCGGACCCACGGACCTTTTCCTGGATTAAGTGGACAAATCCTCGACGCTGATGATTCAATTTAAATTTGCATAGTCTGTCAAGCATTTAGCGTAACAAATGCAGAGAGATTGATGTCGTTTGTTTAGATAAAGAACGCGTTTTTTATGTAAATATAGTAAATTCTGGTACATTTTTTACGATTGTTTTGATTTATCAGATAATAAGAGTTTGGGTTACGAATTGGTATTTTAAAAAAACGTACACTAAATGACAACTGCAGTGGACCTTTTTTGATCCACAAGTCAGTTGTGTGAGAGCCAGTTCATATATTTTACTATTTATTCACTTGAAAAGGCAATTTAAGTTTATGCCTCACACTTAGGTACTTTCTAAGCTTGCAGCTTTTTGCAGAGTATAGGCCGTAATAATGAATATAGGTAACAAAATAGAGAAAGACATAAATTTAGTAGTCAGTCGTAGTCATTTAAATTACTAACTTGTGTCTCTCTATGACCCGAGGGTGTCGCCAACATTTATCAACCTGTAACAGGGTCGCGTATTCAAAAAGATTGAAAAGCACTGGTCTATAGAAATGGATCGCAGCTGTCATTTTAGTCCAGGTAATTAACAATCAGATTATATTAGATTTACGAGTATTCTGTGTACAAAGGTGACCTTAATCCCTAAAGAGCAATCTCCTCCAGACAACAAGTGGCAGGAATAAATTAGATTGAGAACGAAAATGTTGGTATACATAATTATAATAATAATTATACATAATACATTATTTAACAATTTTGTTAATATTAACAATGTAAACATAATGTGCATTAATAATGTCGTACCCGCTTGGCTCGTTATCCTCGTCACTTTACTGCTTGTTGCAGCGAAGGAAGGCAGAAAATACAAAAGAGATGCATGATCTGCCCTACAAATATTTAATCATAAAGAGCAGTCATCTTAAGTGCTCTACGCGTTCTTGCGAGAACGTGAAGAAACTGTAAAAAAACGAGAATGTGTAACGGATTGTCGTTTTGGTTTCTCGCTTATTAAATAGAATAGATAGAGTTCCAAAAATAAATAAGTTACAGATAATTCCCCTTTCATGGTGACTTGTCGCGCAGGGCTACCAACAATCAACAATATTAAACAACTAACGCTAGAATCAAAGACAAGGTAGTCGCAATAATTACTAGAAAATTCGAAAAAAATACAAGCGCCAAAACTCTTTTCAAAAGTTCTTTTCTCGTAAATACTATTACAGTGTTAACTCTATATAACGACACGTGTGCATTTTATGGCGTTATGGAATTATTGTTAAATGGAGAGAATTCGGTTATTTTGTCTGACGTCTTTTGTTGCACCAGTAATTATGTTGTATTTTTCTACTTATTTTATTCATATCTTGCGATATTGAGGCATCTTGGTGATAAAGGAAGTACTTAGAAATTTCGGTATGCATGATGCCGACAGTGGAGTTTATTACGGGCTAATATAATAAAGCTATAAAAAAACGTACACAGCTGCGCAGTTTTTACTAATTTTGGCAACTTAAAAGGTACTTTTTGTTATTTAATTGTTGTTGTTATTGAGAGTGGATGTAATACTATATAGTGTGTATGAAAGACAAGCTAAATCAACCAAAACCCAGTTATTTGGATGTTTAAGGTAGCTTATCGTTAAATCGAGTGACGTTACATGGATTTATTTACGTATTATTGTCAATACGAGAATTCTAAGGCCACCCTAATGCCTGCGAAAGCGTTTTATCTACTCAGACATTCGACAACAACTGTACGTCCGATAGTCTGTTCAGTTAAAAACGGAGATTGAAACCCCTCCCTTCATTAACATTTAAAGTGCGACCGACGGCCGAATGCGATAACAGATTATGTAAATGTAGATCAAAATTGCTAGTGACTGAAGATTTGCTCGACTAATCCCTTAGTGGAACTGAAAACGGACCGACCCGTTTGGTTGTGTAACCATTTATTTCAGTCCGTGACTCGTTTATATACAGTCAACTTCATTAATGCATATATATAAGCATTATTTATAACCACTTTCCAGAAAAACTTAAGTCACACTCCTTAAAATATTTTAAAACTAGCTGACCCGTGCCCACTTCGCTGTCATCAGAAAAAAATTATTAATCACAATCAAATATACCCTACGTCACTCAGGAATAATGTAGCTTTCCACTGGTGAAAGAAATTTCAAAATCGGTTTAGTAGATCCAGATATTACCCCTACCACGTCACAAACTCACAAATTTTACCTCTATAATATTAGTATATATATATATATATAAAAGTAGCAGAGTGGCTGATACGCATGGCATTATATAAGATTGATGAATATTTGAATATTTTAAACACTGATAATAAGAAGGTAATATAAATGACTACATGATATAAAATTGTTAATGACATTATCTTAATTTAATTGTTTTATGAATAATATATAACTGAGAGACATAATAAATTGTATATTAAATATTTGTTTAATTCTAATAGCATCATCTATCTATTTTTTAATATATATAAATTACGTGTCACATTGTTTGTCCGCGATGGACTCCTAAACTACTTAACGGATTTTAATCAAATTTGCACACCGTGTGTAGTTTGATCCAACTTGAAAGATAGGATAGCTTACATCTTAATTTATAGTTACCTAATTGGTTAAGCGATACGAAGTTCGCCGGGTCCGGTAGTAATGAATAATATAATCATAATATCTTTATGTAGTCATAAGCACTACAAACGGATTGTAACCAAAACTAGAAAAGAATATGTGTGAACATGAACACTTTGCATAACATCTGCAAAATGTTCATGTTTCAATCAAATAAATTACTTTGACTTTGACTAAAAACATTCATATATCCATGCAGGAACGGAGAAAGAATACAATCTCCTGCGGCCGGGCGGCCTATTGTAAGAGGTGATAAAATAACCCACAGCCGGATGGTAGTGTCTTTCCCCATCTGAATGGCTATCACGCCTTGTCTAAGATAAATCGCCATAACAACCTCGAGTGGTGTTCAGACATTCGTGGCCACTTTCCAGTGTCCCCTTAGAGAACGGCAGCACGGTAGCACCTTTGGTGTTACAAATGTCCATAGGCGATGGTAACCGCTTTCCATTAGGACTCATTAAGTGGACCGTCTGCCTATCTGCTGAACTCATACAATAAAAAATGGATTTATAATATTGTATATTTAGAAAGCTACAAAACATCCTTGCAATCTCTAGATCATTAAAATATTATCATATATTCGGTTCAATAATACATGCCTGGACACTACAACAATTTGTGACCAGCCATATGAACAAATATAACTCAATAGCCTAGGATTGACTAGGATCCTAAATCTTATACTTGTGAGGATGTCCTTCAAGTCAAATAGTCTTCTTTCAGTTATTTCATAAAATAATATGCAAGTATTAATGGATCGTCAGCAATTCGTTAATACCGAAATTTTTAATATGAAATCAAAATTAAATTATAATACCGCATTCAGAAGAGCAATTATTCGCCGTTATAAGAGGCGATGGAAATGCAGTGACTCGCAACATTATTTCCCTTACTAACAAACAAAGAACATAATATATAGAACTATAGCGGAATACTCTTTTGTAATCAATGTGCTGTATTTTGACAATAACTTTAAAGAATACCCAATGTTGGTAGCGTCAATATCCGAGAAACTTTTAAAAATAGTGGTCTAGTGACGTACGCTACATTCAAATTGGAAACATTTTGACATCAACAATTGAGGTGTGAAAAGCTTTTTTGAAATAAAATGTAACAATAAACATTGTTTCCACATATTTTATTATAATCATACACAATTTTACAACAAAAACTTTATCCATAGAAAACATATTTTTTAAACAGATCACATTTAACTATAAATTAAATTATATCTAAACTTATTTAAGCTGAAGTTTTAGCCTTAACAAAAAATAGAACAATAACTTCTGAATACCCAAATATTTTGGGAAGCAATTTATATAGGTAAACTCAAAATGTTATAATTTTACGTAGTTAAAACTGAAAATCAAAATACATTTTATATTAAACCGATATTAAGTGGTTCAATTCTCCCTTTCAATTTGAATAAAACAACCAAACTAGTCCATATAAAAATAAATTTGAATCATTCAATTTCATTGAATAACGTGAAATCCTATCCACCAAACTGATTCAATTCGGTTGATTCGTCTAATGTCATTAACTACTGTCAATTGATTTCGCATCTGTCAAAAGGAATGACGTTAAAATTATGCAAGTAACTTTAAACGCACAACGGTATCCTAACGGTTCCTTCGGCCGATATTTTAAAACAATACCATGAGAGAATTATAGAAAGGATAATCCTCCGATTGTTTTATTTCTTATTATTTAATACACATTTAACAGGTCTCCACTCAATTAAGTTGAGAATGTCGAGGAGATGTGTGGTTTTCCAAGCATGGATAAGGTGAGAAATTAGTACATAAAAGACAACTTTGAAAGTTGCACCCATGACTGAAAAATTGAAAGGAATAAGATTAAGGTGGTATAACTAATAAGGAGTGAAAGTACGTGACAAAAATAATGTAACCTGCAAAATTGCCCGGTACAAATGTATAGATAAACCAAAAAAAGAGATGCGCGGATTGTGTAAAGGATAACATGTTCATTTGTGGTGTGACAGACGACATAAGCCAATATAGAACAAATAAGGAAACCGCCTATAGGGACAATCCGTCAAAATTAAAAAGTTGGTTTTCTGAATACCGCATCATTTAAATGTTATCAAATATCTTAAGCATCGATTTAGTGCAGTTTTTTGTTTACATAAAATACTATAAAAGCTTTAATAATTTTGGTCTATTTTGCGTAAAATTGCACTTTAATACTATTTAATAATATATCATATTTTATTATCTGTTTAATATACTTCTAAAGTATCACATTCCATTGTTAAGTTTTTCAATTTATTTTCAAATTTAATGAAAATATGTTTCTGGTTTACAATACGGACAATTTGTATGATTGTCTAATATATAATAACCGGGGTTCTATATCTCATTAACTCTGCTTCTACCTTACCATTGGTAAAAAATGACATTTCTTGTATGATTTGTGTCAAATTTTAAACAATAGCAAGGCAAATTAATTATTAGAGCTTGGCTTATGAAAGTAGAAACTTAAAAAGCACAGTTAATTAAAAAAATATCAATATGGCAGCAACTCCAAATCACCATAGAATATTTATATAAGACAAAAAAAAATTTTTTCTTTGAATTTATTGTTTTACTCCTGTTATATTTTTCTCGAATTTGGAAAACGTGTAAAACAATAACTTTCGCATTACGCCTTTATTCATGTTTTAAGCTCGTAACTTCTAAAACACAATTATAAGTAACAAAATGACAGTAATTGCGATCATTTTTAGTAAAATGACGCTGACATTTGCATTAGTATTGCCATGTAAAAAGTTTGTGAATAATTCGAGTGTTTACTTTTGTTAGCCAAACTCTGGATAAGATATATGACCCGACATAAGAGTCAATGCATAGTATTTTTATTTTTTTAATTTGGCTTCTCTTCACCCGGTGCACCAATCAGGAACCATCGTGTTCGCGCCTTGACCGCCATGTTGCGAACTAATCTCTTCTTGTCGTCAAGAGATGGCGCTAAATCAAACAATATGTCCTGCTTGTATGGTAACAAAAGTGATGTGCGATAAGAATTCGCAATTTCGTATAGACATTGAAGACTTTTTATTCTGACGTCCTAAAATGAAATATTAAAATTTGTTATACAAAATTATCTTAGAGTACGAAATAAACTTGAATGTATATTTTACGTTATATTATAACAAATACTTGTTATAGTAACAAATAATTTGAAGAATTCACTGCAATAGTTTTGTTGGTAAGATATAGATCATGTGTTGCACTAGTCGCAATATATGTAGTAATTTTTTATTGTACACCTATTTGATTTCAAACGGACAAAATTCTCTTCTTTAAACTTTGCTAGGCTTTCAAGGAATTAAAATTCACTTGTGTAAGCCTATTTAATTTTACAGTTTAAAATTATCGTAGTATATCGCCTTTAGTTATAATACATCTTTGCTAACTTCTATGATAGTCAGATTATTCTCAAACTCACTTTCATATTTATATACAAATTATTACAACTTTTCCCCACAGCGTTAGATGTTGGGAGAGTATCATATTTCTTTAAAGACTTGTATTGAAAAACCGAGTAATGTGGATTTAAATTGTATAGAAAAAAAAACTTACCATAGACTTAACATATTTGGTTAAATTAACTAGCCGCGGCAACACAGTCTGTAAGCTGTCTGATATAGTTGTTTGCTTCGCTTGTGCAAAATGACACATTACCTCTAACATCACAAGAAGCAAATCCTTATTGTCATAGTCCAATGAATCTATAACTATTGGTGAGATCTGAAAATATATAAAATGTCTTGTATAACAGAGGGCCTAAAGTGGCCCCTTTAGTGAAATTGATACATATGTAGATAAACGGTAACCAATTTGCATCAAGTAATGATGAGTGACAGAATGTCGGCCACAACTCTTATACTTTACATCTACACCCTTAATAATGTTATAAATGCGAACTCTGTCTGTTCTATTCTATTCTGTGTAAGTCTGTGTCTGTCGACCACGTCCATCGATTTGTCGATTTGGTCGATGGGGTCGGTGTGGCCGGTGTGGTCGGTGTCGTCGTTGTGGTCGATGTGGTCGGTGCGGTCGGTGCGGTCGATGTAGTCGGTGTGGTCGGTGTCGTCGATGTGGACGGTGTGGTCGATGTAGTTGGTGTGGTCGATGTGGTCGGTTTGGTCGATGTGGTCAGTGTGGTCCATGTGGTCGATGTGGTCGGTGTGGTCGACTTATTCGATGTGATCAGTGTGGTCGATTTATTCGATGTGGCCGATTTGGTCATTTTGGTATACATGTAGTTTTAATACCGAAAATTGGCATAGATACTTTTCATCCGGGAGATGGGATAGTTTGTAATATAAAATTAAGTGAATCTTCCGGGACAAATAGCAGTAAAATAAAAATCGACTAGTCGGCACATCTCTATTATATAGACCTTTTGTACTTTAGAAAATGGATGTAATAATACAATACTTTTATATTTGAAAATGGAAGGTTTTAATCAATATATATATATATGGACCAGACAATTACATAAGAGAATTAGTGAGTAAAATCCTAATCACTAATTTAAAAAAATTTACCTTTAAAACTTCATTGTTAAGTACACTCTTAGGTGCTTTACCTATAACATACGCCCAACTTAATAGATACGCTTCTTTCGTATCCGGCGTCGAAGGACCAATTTTGTCGGTTAAATTTGAAAAGCTCTGAAACATTCGCTGCTTATATAGAAAACTGATTCTGCAATGTTGTTTAGCTGTCAAATGGTCAGGACCATCTGTCATGATCAAGCCGATTGCATCCGAAGCTTGTTTACAGTACTCTGCGTTTGTTATAGTATTTGTTATCTGGAATATTTCAGAATGTTTAATTAGAAAATCTTACTAAATCACTATTTTAAGAAAAGTTTTGCCATTTCCCTGATTTTAGGCCGAATTAGGTGTGTTACACCAGAAGGCGTGGTAACGTGGCTAACGCACGCGTCCCAAACTCAAAGGTCGCGGGTTCGAATCCTGGCCGGAACGCATGCACTACTTAGGCAGTTTTTTGATCTATTGTGTTTAAGTCAAACCTGCCAAGCCGCCTTAGACAAGTGTGGCGGGTATACTGTCCGTTCTCTAATAGTGGGAGGCCCGAACCCAACAGAGGGTCGTGTTTATATTATTTACCAGAATATGCCCGCGAATTCGTCCACTTTACCACGGGATTCCTGGGCCCGCGGGATTTCCGAGGTCACTAAATACCGATACATTAAAAAAAATGTACGCTATGATTTTATTAAAAACTGTGTCGGAATAAGCTATATTTTATGCACCCGAACAACTACAAATCGCTCTTTGTAAAATTCCGGTGTACCGGAATTAAAAATATCACACATTTTATTACATAAAATTTGCTAGCGATCAGTGAAAAAATCACTTGGGAATTAGTTTTTTTTTCAATCTGGCACTTTTAAATAATTCCCAGAAAACATCCCAGGGGTTTCCCAAGATAAAATATAGTGCAAATTTTAAGTCTACGAATTTGCTACGATCAGAGAAAACCGCATGGAAATCGTCGCAGTAGTTTTTACGTGAATCCCAGACAAACAGACAAGAAATCTAAAAAAATGTATCATGTTTCAGTTGCTTTTTTTTCAATAGCTTTTTTATACAGACACGGCATGTTTAGAATTTAAAATATTATAAATCATAGGCCGAATTTAACACCGAGAAGTCACCAAAAAGAAATTAATTCAAATCAAATTGTTTAAATAAACATCAGTGAAGTTGTACATATTTTCAGCATAAATTCACTCACCTTTTGGAGCCAAAACAGGAACATATCGCTACCCCTCATTACCAAGGCTTTTGTTATCCATCCATACAAAATAATCAATTTCGGACAAATGTCCGTATCGTCCCTTTTACATGATGACAAATGATTTTTTAATAATTCATATAAAAGTTCAAATCGCTGTCCATACTCTGCTTTATTTAAAAAATGAGCTACTAATACACATGCTTTAGTTCTCACTATTTCATTTACACCTTTTAATGCAAGACACAAAGACAATGTCATTATTTCTTCAAACTTCTCATCATACACTGATTGATGCAGGGAATTGTATAAACTTTCTAATATAAGAAAATATATTTCTTCATCTGCACACTTGTTTAAGATACTTGGTGTGTGCTTTTCTAAAATGTTATGCTGCTTCTCCGGAGGTAGACTACTTATTGTATTTGAGATTAAAACATAACCATGTATAAGATGTTCTTGATTATGTATTTCTTTTAACAACCAAATTAATATGGAATCAATTAAACCGTGATCACTTTCTATCTGAGTTACTTTTTGATCCGAAAACAAGCTAGTGTTTGACATTGATTCACTTAATGCTTCAACTACTTTAGGAGCTTCAGATTCATTCGTCGTTATTATCTTTAGCATTTCTTCAATTATTATTTTAGTGAACTCATTTATACTTGCTAAATTAGATAGCAAATTTAACCTCTTCTGCAGAGCTACTTTATCTTCTGTCAAATTATCTAAGTTACATCTTCCTTTAACCACCAAACTCATAATCAACTCTGGATATTTTCTTGCAATAGCATGCACTGTTTCCACACTAACACTCAACAAATCATTGTCTTGGCTATATTGAACATTGTGTATTAAAACCTCGATAAATGGTAACACTAAATCAGTTTCTAAGACATTCTTAACACGAATTAATGTTTTGAAACCTGCAATTTGATATTCTTTTGCTGGTTGACTCACAGCCGTTAAACACATTCGCGGTATCTCTTTGATTTGAGATTCTATTTGATCTAACACTTGCCAATGATCAGCCAAATCATACAAATCTCCTAAAAATTCGACACTTGCAATTTGGAGCTTTGGTGATGTTTTAAATTCGTAGTAAGCTATAATAGCGGGTATCATTGATTTTGTAATAATTACACAAGATTCTTTAGAAGCATTTGCTGTTGTAAGTAAGACTTTTGAAGATTGTACAAATTGTGTGATTGTTGTGGACTCAGCGATCGCCGTTTGCATGGAAATTAAAATACCTTTGACAAAATTTTCAAATGCTTGGTCAGTGTTTGCTGTTGTGGCTAATTTTGCAACTAAAGCTGATAATGCTTCATGGCCGGCCATTTTTAATTCTTCGTCAGTCTTGTGGGAGATTTCTCGATTAATTGATGACCAAAGTGTTTTTAAAAAGGGAGCATAGGTCTCTGGTTTGAAGGTTTTACAGCTTTCAGACTGCAAATATATAATGATTGCATTAGTACATAATTAGTTAAATATTTAAACATAGCAGAGGCAAAAAAAACAGGAATAAAAATGCAAAGGTGTTTTTAGTAATAATATTAAAAAACTCTCTATAATAATAAGGTTTATATGAAGTGCAACATATATCTTGCCTGTTTAAAACGAAAATATTAATTTTATGACTCATCGTTCTTTCTTTTAAGTGTTTTACTTTTAAATAAATTAAATTGAATTTTTTACGCAACTTCATTTAGGTAAAAATCAGTTTTCTATCCTCATGGAAATGATCCTGACCAATAGTATCTTATATCAAACCCATTTTACCGCTAAATCGGGTCGTGACTCGGATACTTACAAGTATAAAAACTGTATTTAATTATTCCCTTTATTCGACACTTATGCCCTTACTTTTTTTTTATTATTTTTTTATTGCAGGAGTTCAGCAGACAGGCAGACGGCCCACTGGATGGAAAGCAGTAACCATCGCCTATGAACATTTGCAACACCAAAGGAGCTACAAATGGGCTGCTGCTCTCTTAAAGGAGACTGGAACCTGGTCACTAATGCCGGAACACAACACAAGTTGTGGCGACATACTTTAGACCAGGGGTGGTAGCCATCCAGTCGGGCAAATGCCCTACCACCTGGCTGTGGGTTGTTTTGTCGCCTCTTACGACAGGCCGCCCGGCCGCAGGAAATTGTATTCTTTCTCCGTTCCTGCACGGATAAAATCTATAATCACTTATAATTGTTTGTTACATTTTAAGAAACTGCTCAGCAACTGATTAATGAAAATCTTACACATAAACTCCTCCTAAGAACAAGAGGTGGTGGTAACGTAACTCATAAATAACTGTCAAAAATAACCAACATCGAGAGGTAGTTTAAGTGACTGCTAAGAGGCAAGATGGCAAGTTTTATTTCAAACAGCCATTGATTACTACTAAGAACTAAGAAACGGCTAATACTTTCTTAACGAGATTATTATAAGTAAAGCCCTTTATCTTTCATTTTATTAGTGGCAAAAACTTAAAAATAAATCAACTTTATTTATCAGGTTGCATATTATTTCCAAGGCATTTTATGCACTCGATCATACTCGTAAGACCACAGAACAACATTTTAGGATTCATAGAATCTAAAATAACATTACTTTAAACATATTGTCATATCATGAATTCCATTCTTTCTCATGTACCTTGTCATAAAATTACGTAATAGCAACAATATTTAGAAATCTCTGACACAAAATAAACTTTAAAATCTTACCAACAGTTTCAAAGAGTCTATCTTGGCCAATCTCAAACTTGAGTCCAATTTTTCAACTAGCAACACCATACAATTCTCCCCGAAATCCGGGGTTGCACACAAACAGGGATTTAAAGCATTCGCCAGATCTTGCCTTGTTACTGCTGCAGGATCATCGGGAGACGGTTGAAAGTCAATAGGGTAATAACAAGCTATGACTTCATACATTTCTTCAGTCAAATGGCCCAAAGGTATACTCTTTATAAAGTGTGGTAGTGTTGTGAATAGGAACATTAAGTTGCGAGGGTCACGCTCCCCCTCCATCGATGATATGACTCCATATACAAAGTCTGGTCCAAGGGTTTTCATAACTGGAATTTTGAAAAAAAACATAGAAAACGGTAAAAAATTGATATTAACACTTATCCAAATTGTTCATTAGTTGATTATACATCTGTACCAATAAAATTCTTTGAAATTTAAGTTCATATTGTGATAGAATTTTACCTTAAATTTTTGTGTATGTTTAATTTCAATTTATTGCATGATTCAGAAAATATGTATAATGTATGTATATAATGTACATATCCAGTAAGGAGTGATGTGTATGGCTAGTCTATAATATTACAAAATTCCAAGCATGCCGTATCTGTGCTGAAATAGACTATATGTATGAAGAACACAATGCAATTTTTTAGATTTCTTGTCTGTATGTTCGGGATTCATGTAAAAACTACTGGGCCGATTTCGATGTGATTTTTCCTGTTTGAGAGCTTATTCTTAGATTTAAACTCTGCGCTACTTTTTATCCTGGGAATCCAACGGAAATTGATCTGGCAATGATTTAAAATGACCAGATTGAAAAAAATAATAGCAATGGATTTTTTTACTATAGCAAATTAAATGTAACAAAATGTGCGACCTTTTTAACCCCGGAATCCCGCGGGAATTTTCCCGGGAGCGGTTTGAAGTTGTTAGGCTGCATAAAAATTAGCTTATTCCAACACAGTTTCCACCTTACATTCTTTTTTTAACGCAGTGGTACTTTGTGTCCAGAGAATCCCGCGGGAATTTCAAGTCTAACGTGGACGGAGTCACGGGTATATTCTAATTCTAAATGTAAAATTTAAACATCATTTTGTCCTTTATATCTTTTCTCTCGCTCTGAAAAATCACATGTGTGACTCTATCTAACATATTTGGCCTACCCAGTAAAATTGTGGAACAGACATCTTATGAGAAATCTTCTCATTGCTATGTGAAAAAGTCCACCCTATAGTTTTCCCTAAATTTACATAGGACTCTTCTAAATGATAAATTGAGATATAATAAAAGTATCAACAAGTTAGGTAATACATTATCTTTCTTAGTGTTGCAGATGCCCATTGGTGACATGGTACTTGTCTACAATAATACATAAAATAATTTTTTTAATAAAGTATGGCCTTACTTATAATAATATCAATGAATATCTCTTTTTTTCACTTATAAATGTGTATTACCTGTACCTATGAGGAACAGAGATAAATGAAATTTGAATGATTAAGGTAGGTTGTGCCTAAAATATTTGACTAAAGAAGAATTTATGGGTGAGATTTTCATTAATCAGTTGCTGAGCAGTTTCTTTAAATTTAAGAAACAATTATAAGTAAGGCGCTTAATTGTAGAAAACTCACATTCTAAATCCATTTGTATTAACTTGTTAATAATGAAATAAATATTGTATCTATCTTGTCTCAGCTGGGATTGGCAAGTAACCTCCCTAAACAATGTTGTGAGAAACTCTCCACAAAATTGCACTTTATAATTATCCATATCTATTATTGCTAAATAGCCTTCTATGACACTCGGTATTACTCTATGGTTGTCTTTTAATCTATCTATATAAAATTTTGATATAAATTTAAGTTGCAATTCTGTTAAGAAGTTTTTCGGTAATTCTATCAACATTTTTGTAAAAAATTTCATTCCTTTTTCACGGTTTTCTGCATCTTTATCTGTTAGTGCCCCGCCCATGTTTTCTATTAGTTGAGTGATTTCAATGCGTCCCGCCAATAAATCTGGAAATGAAAGTGTAGCCAGTTTGTTATTATACTCATGTTCAAAATGGAGTCATTCTAATGACCCTGCTGATGATTTCTGATGATAAGCTCAAAAAAATCCTGTAAACTAACATTTAACTGAATTTATATCCTTTGATAATGTAAATTTCTATGTTGGAAAATATGGAAATACGTGTTAATTTGTATTTACTAAAGTTTTCTAACTGGATTCTTCTTGAACAGATAGAATATAACAAAAAATTCAAAATTCATGCATGTTTGTTGTAAATGAGAATATTTTTTTTATATTTAAATTCTTGAATAAATTTCAGTCAGCTGTTTAAACACCATTATTTTTACATGCTTTTGATGACCTCAAAGTCCATTCTCAGTAAATGTTCACATTATTGTATTAATAGTGTTCTCTCACAATAATAAAATATTTCATTACTATTAAATTTTTTGTACAATGTACAAAAAGTTTATGGTGCTATCTTTATATACATATTGTAGTGAGTGATGGTGGAACCATTATTTTTTGGTAATTGTTAATTTTAATAATAAGCGGCTAATAACAATGAAAATATTTTTTAAAAGTGATGTTATGATCCTCATCCTAGCATTAAATGGCAATTGTGGGTTAGACTTTAGATTTGTGGTCACTGAATTTTAAGTAGTTTGGGGGGGGGGGGGAAGAGGAAATGGGGAGAAGTACTTCTCCCTTCTGCAACCCCCACGTCTAAGAGACATGTAGTTTTTAACATATTACTTTTTCTCATTCATTCATTTCATTGTACTGGTACAATGGTGACCAGTATGTTGCAGCACTCGCCGGCCGCTTGCTTGGCACACTCAATTTGCTCACTTGGCTTGTGCGCTTTGGTTTAATTTCTAACATAACCTAAAACACAGCTCTAGTCACTGTTCGTGACTTCCAACTAAAGCCCACAAGCCAAGCAAGCACGCCATGGCAGTGGTCAGCGAGTGTGACAACCACCATTTTGTAACCATTGTTACAATATATAACCAAAAAAAACTATTTTCGTATTTAAAAATGAATATACTAAATTCAAGTTGTTTACTAAACTCAAAAACAGTTTTAGTGTTTATATATTTTAGTGTATGGTTCAACTTTACAATAATGGACACCGAATTTTAAGTAGTGGAGGGGGGGAGGGGGAAGGGGGGGAAGAGTACTTCTCCCTCCTGCAACCCCCATGTCTAGGAGACGTGTAGTTTTTGAGATATGATTTTTTTTGTAAACATAACTACAAATTTTTTTCAAAATGGTGTACTTATATCTTGTGTCTAAAGACGAGAAATGCAGAAGAAAAGTTAGTGGTCAATGTGAAAAACATTTAATACAGTCTAAAAACGCGGACTAAAGCCCACAAGCCTATCAAGCAAAGCAAGTGTGCCGTGACAGCGGTCAACAAATGTCACAACCGATTTGTAACCACCATTTAAATAGTTATCAATAAATAAATGGTGGCCAGTCGGTTCTGGCAGCAAAATATTCATAGTGCCGCCTAATGCATCGATGTTTGTAATAAAAATAAATCGATTACAAATACTACTCATTCAAACTCGTTATATATAAGCAATAACAATAATTTTCGTATTTCAAAATGGATATTATTGGAATATCGAATGATATTCGAATTAAAAAATCGATATTATTGACATACTGATTTGGTAACATTTATTTATCGTCGTAAAGTGAAAAAAAGTGACATTACTTTGATTTATTATTATGTACTTTAAAATTATAATAACTAATTCAAAACTTGTTTACTAAACTAAAAAATGGTTTTAGTGTTTATATATCATGTGTAAGTGTATTACTAAAGACAAATCAAAGTTTTTTCAACAAAAGTGACATAACCATGTTTATCAAACATATTTTTGTTTTTCCCATTATTCATTCAAAACTTGTAGGTGGACCCTAAAAACTTGTTTCCTAGCCCAAATAAGAGGTCTAGTGTCTATATATAAGGCGTATGTATACCCCTAAACTTGATTTTCGTAAAATTCATGGTCTTACTTATAAAAATCTCGTTAAGAAAGGTTTAGCCGTCCTTTAAATAAGAGATTCTTAAGCCCCTAATCAATGAATATCTTTTTTTCACTTATAAACGTATATTACCTGTTGCTTACCGCAGAGGAGCACAGAGAAACGAAATTTGAATGATTGACGTAGCGCTGTACCCAAAATATTCGACTAAAGAACGGAAAAGAGCGAAATTCTTGTCAGTACTACGTTTTTTAGTCTGTATCCAGTGACTTTGTTGACGTTGACACTAACAACTGACAGCTGAGTTGTTTATGTTTGTCGTGTGTAAATAGAAAATAATAGAAATTGATAAAATAATCTTTAAATACATCACAGCGGAACGCCATGTGAAAAGAATACAAAAAAACTTGAGTGAAAAGCAAGTGTAAGCGTTATAGGGCATAGCAAACGTAGCATCCTCCATCCTCCAGCACAATATGTAAAATAACTATATTAATCCTTATTTTTCTTTGAATACTCTACTAACAAATGCCTAATGCACGCTAACATAATATTTTATGCTTTTTTAGCTCTCGAAATGCTGGTACTTGAGTGTGCGAATATTATTGAAAAAGAAACGAGCACAAACGCGGAAGTCGCCAAAAAGCTCGCTTGGCTAATATGAAAAACAAGGCTAACAATCTGAGTTGGCATTTACAAGAGCGAGAACAATGACTGGTGGAGGAGATTTTCCGCCTAGGTAGCCGGCCTGTTGAAGTTCAGATTTTGATGGAGACCATATCCCATGAGTTTACTGTGGATTTCAACAATTTTGACAGTGATATTATTAATATTAAACAGGTAACTACAAGTTTTTATTTAGTACATTCAAAAACAAAGAGTCACTGTCTCTATGATATATATTTTCGAATCGCTTTCGTTTTTATTGCCACACAAAGCCATAGTAGATTAATGGATAGTACATAGGGGGATACATGGCCATATGGGCCGTTTAAATAAAAAGGTTATTTCATGTGTCCTAAACGCAGTGCTCAGGTTCGAATCCTGATTGGAGAGCATACATCACTCAGGTGATTAACAGTGGAGGAAAACATTGAGATGATTCCTGCAAGTCTGTAAAACCAATGTGTTAAACCCTTCCCTTTCCAACCAATGTGTTAAAGCCCAATATTGGTATGTTTATAGGTTGTTATTATTATGGCTTTTGTTTTCACAGACATACGGGAGACTAATGCAAGGGAAGCCATGAACAAGCATTGTTCATGTTAGCCAAAGCAGCACAGGAAAAAGGAATGAAGTGTAAAAGAGAAGCCCTTGGGTGCAAGATGAGGTGTGATAAGAGTTGCATGAAAAGCGATTGAAAATAATGTCTCTGGAAGAAGATTACTGGCTATAAAAATTATAAAAAATACATAATTGTGTATAATTTTTTATTAAAATTGTGCATTTAAATTTTTTGAGGTGTTTTAATTGTTAAAAATGTTCCTTTTTATTTGTTCTACATGGTCATCAATAATATCAATAATCTGAGCTGCAAGTAATGGCAGCCCTCAGATATTTGGGCCGCCATGAGGTTGGTAATTTGCTTAGGTTTAGTGGTTTCTGTAGAATTCATATTGTAATAGACTGCACTCAATAAAATTAAGGAAGTTCAGTGATAATGTTGATCAGTATCATGTCATAGAAAGGGCTATTCTTTATCTTCTCCATTATACCCAAATAAGAATAAAATTAAATCATTAATAAAATCTTCATACAGGCACTTCAGGTTGAAGATTTTCTCTATCTGAAAACAAACAAGAAATCAGTAATAAGGCAAATATTAGTAAGATATAGGACTAGAGTAACTATTAGTCAGATATAGGAACTGGTGAAAGGTCATATTTTATTATTGACATATGAAAAAATATTAAGTTAATATGAATATGCACCTTGTTCTTCATTCAGCTCGATCACTGTACAAGCAATAATAGTTGCCTGTATTGAGGTGTATGAGCCTATCATGGCTTCTAATAATATTTAGAACCATTGTTTCCATACACCAAAACATCTTTGAATAACATTACAAGTTTGGATATGACAGTGATTGTAACGCTGCTCTTCTGCAGTGTGGGGCCTCAGCAGTGGTGTTACAAGGTGAGAAGTCCTTGGATAACAACATCACCAATTAGCCGTTCAACAAACTCATTTCCTTCAAATTTCCTCTTGACTGAGCGTTCTCAGTATATCCTTGCATCATGTGTGCTGACTCTACAATGAACACAATGTCACAATTTTCGCAAAAATCCGCGTTTCAAACGACCTGTGTGTTTTGAATAAGATTACATTGACTTCTGTTAAATTTGATGGCATTTTTATGTACCGCCAACTTTTCGAAGCGAACGCGATTGCTACCTTACTCCGTATGTGTACCTCGGGTATCCACTTGCAGATCAGCTCTTATTATTTCTATTACTTTGCACATATTCGTCTTACTGAATCTGTATCATAGTCTGAACCCATCATCTGTTAAATCATGCAACGGATTGAAACGAGCTCTGTATGTCTTTCGCCGTCTTCTTGTCGCAGCAAAAGTATGCAGCTCCTCGATATCATGTATAAATTATAAAATCGTAGAGATTGTCGAATTCCATGTTTTACACCAAGAAACAAGACAAAGAAAACAACAACACACACCAGTATTAACACAGCTGACTGAGAGAGTACTAATAGTCCAAGAAATAGCCACAAGAGACAATAGCGCTAGTGTCGGTAAAGGGTACAATAATGAAGTTATTGAATTATGTGCCGAGTGAAAATATGTAATATTGTGGCGACCTAGGGTAGAACTTTCTGGCAGCGTAAGCCGTTCTCAAGACTTTTAGAAAAAGGTAGAAGATTTTCGAAGGAAAACACAACAATTTAGAACGGAATAGATGATGAGCGAAAGTTGTAGAATAGAAGGTTTGGGAAGGAAAAGACAGAGATAGATAGATAGGAAGTTAAAGATAAAGATAGTTTAGAAAGGGATAGATAGTAAATAAAACAATAATGAAAAGAACATTGAAAGTATGGGTTCTAGAAGATTCTTGCGGATATATAACCAGCGTAAGGCGCGCCTACCGGTAGTTCAAAGAGTTCAATTGAAGACAGTGAAGCGACAAATGCGATATGAAAGAGTTGGAAAAGAAGTTTAATAGAAGACTGACAAGTTTAGTGGTGAATTTTGTGAAAAGTTAAGTGGACAGTTCAGTGAAGGAGGAGTGTAGCGTAGTTTAAGAGAAGATCCAGAAGCGAGCTACATGGGGTAAATTCGAATGTGGGCACTGCAGCAGCAGAAAGTGGTCTACGCAATATCGGCGACGGTATTGTGAGTAAGACATAATTGTCGGGACAGAGCGTTGTTAGTTGTGCATGTGGGGCCAACTCTGCGAAGAGGAATCACGGCTGTGTAAGTCAATAAAAGCGTTTAGTTAAAAACTGGTGTTTCCTTCCAATCCTGCGTACTCCCGCTCTTACGTAAAAATGTTTTTTTAGTTATTTTAATTGTTATTCCTTTTTGAATACATAATAACCTAGTGATTTTACATTGTTTGCGTGTATAAAACTTTTTAGCACTTTCTTCAATAAATATCCCTTTAGCTACGGTAGGTGGCGACACCAATTCAATGCTTTTTTACTGATATATTTTTATACACAGATTCGATCCCCTTATTTCCGCACTCCGTGAGAATCAGCTGTTTCAAATGTGAATAGCCATTTTGCCTTTTAGCAGTCATTTAAACTACCTCTCGAGGTTGGTTAAATTTGACAGTTATTTGTGAGTTGCTTTACCATCTTTTATCCTTAAAAGGAGTTTATGGGTAAGATTTTCACTAATCAGCTACTAAACAGTTGCTTAAAATTTAACCAACGTTTATAAGTAAGACCATCAGTGTCCATTATTGTAAAGTTGAGCCTAGTGTATTCTTAAACACAAATCACACTTTGTTATCAACAATAGTGGCATAACCTTGTTTATAAAACATGTTTTGTTTTTCGCATTATTCACTCAAAACTTGTTTGTGAAGCCTAAAAACTTGTTATAATCTCATGCCACTCTGTGTCAAAGTGAAATCAAACATTTTTGATTCAATTAAATTCCACCAACAATTAAGGTGTACGATTAATATTAATTTATTTGCCCTACTATCGGTTAAACATTGACGTTACTTGTATTAATATACAAAAACCCGGCACAAGTAGGTATTTTGAGTCGCCACATCATGTCTTTTACCCTTTACCTAGGGGTGTGTCAAGTATTGGTTTTCTTTGTTTTTAGATTGTAATAACAGGGAGTTAGTAGGACTTACCAGTGATTATGCTTTGTATTTCTACAAATAAATCCTTGTTTTTCATAATTTCATCCGCAAACTGCGGTGTAAACCAAAGAGATGTCATTTTCCAATAATGGGTATTGTAATGCCTTAAATATTAGGTTTTACTACATCTCCAAACACATTTGTACGAATTTATTGTACACTGATACTAAAGTGAAAAATAACTTGAAATTAATTTAGCAAAATAAATTAACGAGAAATTTGACAAATAAGTGAGGTTATTGTTTTTTTTTTAAATTGTTATATTTTTTTAATTGTTTCATGGCTATAGATAATACAATAAAGTCATTTAGTCTCATACATTTTTTTAAATTGAACATACAATTGAAGGTGCAATTACAACTGACAAGGCTGTATGGACTAAGCCCTTTGCCTGCCTTTGTGGGAGTTTTTGGCGGGAACTGAAAGGAGACGTTGTGCTGTGCAGTTTTATTTTCTAAAAATGTGTAAAATTACTCTAAAATAAACAATAGTTGTAGGATATTGATAGTTTTTGAGTAATAATTGTGTTTTTGTGAGAAATGTGAACTGTATAGTCAAATGTGGCCTTTTGAGTTTTCACAAAAACTCCGTTGAATGGCGTGGGTTGTAGCCTACAATACAACTGCGCTACTATACGAAGATTTATACATCAGACTTGGCTGTATGGACTAAGATTCCTTTGCCCGCTTATGCGGCGAATTCTACAAAAAAAAATTACAACAACTGTCAACAACAACAGCTGTCCCGTGTCCGTGTGCTTGATGCAGGGTTGGATTTCGTACTATAATTATAGTATTTGTACTATAATTTCATGCTTCGTACTATATACTATCCATATCTAACGATAGTACGTAAAAATACTATAATTTCAATACCTTGTCTATATGACTAATATAACATACATACAAACATACATAACTTCACGCCAGGTCCCTTGCGGGGTAGGCACGAACAACAGAGCGCCATACAGGTTTATTCTTACACACCTCACTTGCTTCTTTGACTAATATAAGTAGTATTTAAATACCATTCGGTGCTAACCCAACAATAAAAAAAAGTTCATTGAGATGTAATCACGTTGTCTAATCTGTAGTCGAAGAATAAAGATTATAAATCGTCATCCATGAACTATTTACGGGGAGTTCCCGTGAATTATACTTTTTCTTCTGACATTCTGATTGTTCTAACAATAAGTTTGCATCAATATGCAATATTCAGCAATCTGAAGAACTGTTAAACTTGGAAGAGGACTAACTTTTATGTAAACTCCTTTTGATTTAATGTTTAGGTGTTTTTAATTCAAAATAATAAAGTGTACTATAATTTTTTTTAGATACTATCTTTTTGAATTTTTTATGCTATCCTTTTCAGCTTACCCAAATCCAACCCTGGCTTGATGAAAAGTGGTGCAATAGTTTGAAACAAGTTATTCATATGCACGTTTGGATAATATCTGTAAATATCTGTTTTGTAGAAAAATATTGTTAAAACTAAAATTATACACTGTGAACATGTCTCACAAAACCTTGATCGACTTTGTCGTTAAGTATCACAAGCCGAGATTGCTGAACAACCTCGTCTTTTTTCCGAGTAATGGAAACTCTTATTTTGGAAGAAGAACAGTGATTTCTGCTCCCTTATCCACTTCAACACCAAAGATCCAGTCTCCTAGAAACTTTGGAGTTACAGCAGCGCAGTTAAATGTCCAAATAGCACCTGATCAAAAAAAGTTTGAGGGTAAATTCCAGTTGATGTTTACATGCAAAAAATGTAATACACGCAACACGAAATTTATAACAAAACTTGCGTATTACAAAGGTGTAGTTATTGTTATCTGTGATGGCTGTGAAAATAAGCATTTAATTGCCGATAATTTAAACTGGTTTTCTGATATGAATGGAAAAAGAAATATTGAAGATATTATGGCAGAAAAGGGCGAGACAGTTCAGAAAATAATGTCAGAGGACCTTGAATTTATCGCACAAGAAATAGTGAAGAATGGTCCAGATGAAGTTAAGAAGGTGCTATTAAAAGAGTGAATATATATAGCCTTATTTTTGGATAAAGTTCTAAAAATGTGCTGGTCAATAATATCCCAAGTTTCTTTAGTCATGTATTGTATAATAATGATTATTGACAGTTACTGTTTTCTTTCCATTGTAGTATTTATTAATTTTAGGAAAGCTGGTGTGTAATATATGATCCTTTACATTGATCTATTTTAAAGATCATTCTTTTATCATTTAGTGTTTTTGTTTGTAATTCTAAAGACCTAGAAATATAAGATGTAAATTTGTTTGTAATTTGAGTTGTAGATCGTGCCAAACTTTATACTGCATCTCCAGAATAGTTAGTCAAAGAAGGCTACATAATACATTTTTTATCTGAGAAACATGGGCAGAATAGCCACATCACCTGATGATGTGGTATAAAAATTGTATATCTGTCGTTAAGAGCTGTCATAAAGATTTATATGAACTCTATAAGTTGTAGTAATCCGAGACTAACATATGCAGATTTTGAAATTCACAGTAGTTTTTAGAAGAATTGTATAAAGTTTTTAGTAGAAAGTAAGAATAATAAGTTTTACTTTCTAAAAAGGCAAATGATAATTGACAACCCACTTAATTGTAAGAGATACCACCATCTATAGAAGTTTGCAACAATGGTGCATATCCTCAACACATTGCCCTTTTATGGTACCCATCTTATACCCAAGATGGGTACCACTTAAAAATAGACATTCTAGAGGAGCAAGACAAAATTTAAGTTTGAATTCATCTCCATTCAATCTTCTCTTAAAACTAACACAATAAAAAAAAATATGTATGATTATATGTTTTTATTATCAATAACAATACTATTAAGAGATTACAAATCACAAAAATATGGCCAATCTAAAAATAATATAGATTCTTTTAAGTGTTTAAAACATTATTTCTTAAGAAAAATTAGACTATTAAGTTCATGTTTGAACACAATAATGCAACATTAAGAATAACACCTTAGCCTACATCAGTACCTGGGTCATTTCGTTGATCCAACCTTGATATGATGTTCTTTATTGCTGGGTTTCTAAATTTTACTATCCATACAATTTCTTTACTGCTTATTAAAAGGTATTTTTTTTACAATGGTAATAAATGACATCTTACTGACCCTACATTTGCCTTAGGCTAGTTTCAGAGTCACACTTACAATGGCGTGGGTTGTAAGCAACGCGGGCCACGAGCTAAGTATTGCCTTGTACCATTTCATATAAAAAATATTGGTCAGCGCTCCTCAACCACATGCTGTCAAGGAATATAGGAACCTGCTTTATAATTAATTCACTTGACTTATCAGAAATCTTACATATATTGAGCTATGTCAAATTTTAACCACTCTAAGGCAAACTAATGTTAGTAAATTATAGGCACCTGGTATAAGTCAATGATAAATGAAGAGATAAATTTTGTATACAAATTATAAAAGCAAAGTATTGGATCAACCAATTGATACAGACTGAAATGTGCGTTTTGTTTAGTTTCTGTATATAGGTGTGGTACTGCTTACGGCAAGTCCCTTTTGGTTAGTTTTTATATGGAAATCGGTTTCGAGAATAATAATCTTTATAATAATAAAGTGGGGTAAGGCATCCTACAAAAATATTCAAGAGATATGATAATCCAACATCCATCCAAAAGTCACCAAATATACCTATAAAAATGTTGTTCACCGATAAACCAATAAAATATGAGAATTGTTTTTTTTTTTCATTATTACAGATACCTAAAAGATTTCAATAGAGTCTAATTTATATGAGGTGTGATTAGCGTCTTTATTTAGAGAGGACCTACTTTAAAGATGAGTTAGGCGAAGAGATAAGACTGATTCATCTTTGAAAACAGGAGTTCCCGTATTATAGCCAAGTTGAGGCAAACATTGAAATTACTTAGATAGTGTTTTATTGAATTGTGATTAATTTTGTATATAATTTATGGAGGAGGAACACATTATTACTTTAAACTTAAATAAATTTAGATCATTTTTAAAACAGATCTAATTTTAACTCCATATTCATAATAGTTATATGAGGTTTATAGGCGCGTTAAATAGAAGTAAAAAAGTACTACATATAATTGCAGTTACAGATAATACATTTTTTACGTTATTATGAATAATGCGTACTCCCAGGCTAAGTTACATTTTATTTAATTATGGCTATTAAGCCAGTATTAGTTTGGAAGCACCACTTCGTGATCAAATACAGATTATTGAAATGAACGTTGAACTGATCCTTTCTCCCTCTAACTACATAGAATTTGTATTAGAATAAAAGAGACAATATAATTCCCTTGGTTTTGTTTCGGTAATTTTGATGGCAGCTGGCATCTTGTGGACAAAATAATATTAAATTTGGCCTCTGGAAGAAGAAATTTATCTTCCCTGGAAATGGAATCTGGATTTCTGCATTACAATAACGCCTAGACCACTAAGGCCATTTGATTACAATGAACTCAGTAAATATTTATAAAACTTAATATCAAAACATGTAATACTTTACAAATATCTTATGGCTTTAATAATAAAATAGAGATTAGATTGGCACCAGTTGGTAATCATAATATAAAAGTATATACTCTTACAAAAAATAGGCACATTATAATCACTTTAAATAACTTTTAAGAGCTGGCTAAGCATTTATTGATATGAATACCAATATTATAAAATTGTGTGATCCATTTTAGTTTGTTTTATCCATTTTTTAACAATGGATTACAATATATAGTTGATAGTCTAACTGAGACATTAAGCAGTAATTAAAATGATTTTGATATTGATTTTTTTAAAGTAAGATGGCTTTGATGCTTTATGGCGTAAAAAAACAGCTTCGTTACTAAGTAGATTGCGTGGTAGCAGCAACAGTATTCTGAAGGGAATAGCTGATAAATTTGACTGTCCACGGAATTGGTCCTTCATTAGCTAGTCATTAATTACTAACATAAGACATAAGGATTTTTTTTTATTACTAATAACATTATTGAGTGTTTTTAAATATGTATCGGACTGTGTGGTCTTGAAATAACTAAATTATTATTTATTATAAGTAAAATGGTGTTAGGACCTAGACGCCGACAAAAACAAATAACACCTGCATACCTGTAAAAACACATTTTATTACCTTTCGGCATTTAGACTTCTTTTGTTTACTTTGTGTTTAAATTTTGTAATTAGAAAACAGCCCGTTGTGTATTGTAATATTTTATGGCAGTCATTAGCCAGGTGTGTCCGATTTAAAGTACAAACTGATTCTAGGAAATTTGGTCCTCGCGGCCGGGCAGACATATTGCATCTGTGCAGTATAAAGCAATGCCCCGATTGATGGACGCGGCGGTCGAGCGATAACCTCGAGCGAAGCAAGACTTGTGTACATTCGGTAATCTATTTAGTGAAGGACTTTGCGCGTGTAATTGAATTACGACCTTCTGCATTACATTTGGACTTGTTGTGTTCGGTTATAGTTGTACCTGTGTTATACATGTGTATACACACATGTTTCTAATAAATTCTATAATAATTCCAAGGGCATTTTAATTCGAGTCCTGCAACTCGTGTAACAATAGTTTAACCTTTATATAATTTCTACCTAGCTTTTTCATATTTTTTTACTGGACGATTGTCATTTTTGTTCAATCAATAAATGCTTAGTAAGTACATAATAATACATTTTCATAATCTCTTAATCACTAACTCTTAGTTGTGCATCAATTTAATGTACTTATAATAAAAATATACTGTTTCTTAAACATCCTTATGACCATTTGATAAAATTGCTGTTGCCATATTATTAAAGTCTCGAAAAGTTCTATTCTCAAGTAATTAAAACATAATTACAAAATATTTAAATTTGACCTATCTACATAAGATAGGTTAAGTGATATTTCAAGTCAATTAAATCGGACAACGTTGTGTGTTAGCTCAAACATGTTTGATTATTGAAGATTGTGTTGAAATTGGCATGTTGCATTGGCATACAAACAAAAAGACAAGGACCAAATTTGAAGTGTATGCTTTTTAAGTAACTAAAGTTACAATTCTAGCGATCAGTTCCAATTAAACCTAAAGCTGAGTAACTACTCCTATTTATTTGATTTTAGGAAGGCTCACATACACAGACATATCAGTTATAGTAAAAAAAGTAGTATATAAAAAAATACTGATAACAAGTGTCCCTCTTTGGATGACAACACATACACAATTCCTAATGATATTAAGTTTCTGTATTTGCAAAAAATTCTTGAGCCAATATTTGCTAAACTGAGTTTATACCAGTGTAAGTCTAGGTTAAATTTTACTACTATTTTGTTGAAAGAATTTGAGCTTTGTAAGGTGTTATCTGAGATTCCTAACAGGAATTGAACATGGTTGTAAGTCAACATATACATATACCAACCAGTCTCTAGAATAGTCTAGAAGCTATTAAATTTTTACAAAATCAAGGAGGTAGAACATATATTTAAATAAGGAAAAATGTACAATATGATTGATCTATTGAAAACCAACATTATACAGTTTTTAAAGTGTAAATATACTAAATTAAATAAATATGTATGTGTGTGTTTAAGGAAATAAATATATGTTAACTCAAGTCTCTTTTGCATTTATGTTTTTAATATTCAGCAATTCAATGGCCAATTATAAATCTGTAAAAGGACCTTTAAAAAGGAATGCATTAACAGTCTCATTTCAAAATTTTATTTGCTAACTGTCTTTTACAACTCACTACAATATCTAAACTAAAATTATTTTGAAAATCTTGTTTTGGAATGTAATAAAATATGTTACAAATTCTTCTTAGTCAACAATACTTTTAAAACAGTTTTAACAGATACATGATCAAATATGTATGTACTTTTATATACTCTGTATAATACTCAAAAACTATTCCAACTCATTTAAATCACGCTATTCTAGACCAAGTATAATTGATATGACTTAAAATTTATTTCAAAAGTTATCATCACTTTGATATATAACCTTAATTTTACATGTTATTATACAACAATTAAACTACTTTAAAATAATGAACTTACAAAAATTCTCGAAATATTCAGTCTTTAGTTTCATTAAGGTTTACACTCTTTTTGGACGGCTCACAATTGCATATTCTGTTCCATTGCAATTGTTACGATTAACTTCCTCCAAGCCCACTTGATTTTGTAACACTTGTACTTGAGCAGCTGTTGGCACTTGGGGTCCTGGAGTATTAGGTTTCCGAATCATACCATAACCTAAATGTGAATCATCAGCCAACCGGGCCGTTTGCATTACATTCTCAACTTCGTCATAATCATTCCAAGGGTCTTTCGATTTCAGCTCGTTCAAAGCTAATGTTGTTGGCCTTGCTTCAATCTTTTTATATCGAGAGGACTTATTGAGCTTACTCGTTGAACCAAAGTACTGAAGCCTATCATAATTTTCGTCTTCTGGGTCAACTGCTGGACTTGGTATAAGAATAATCCTTGATGATTCAGGACCTGTAGTATTTAAATTATCTTGTGACCTTGATATTAACTTCATACAATTTGGGTTATCACTTAAATTAGGCATAAACTCTTCATGATTTGGATCATCAATTCCTAAAGTTTTCCAAGCTTCACTTCGAATTTCAACCTTATCATATGGCACTGCATCTGAACCCACATCAATATTTACTTGATCAATTGGTTCATAATTGTCAAGTTTTTTATATTTGCCAAATTCTATAGATTCATCTGTAGAACTTTGAGTGTCTTTATTAACTGATTTCGGTAGATTAAGTATTTTACGTGGCGGTTTTTGTGGTTTAGGTTTAAGTGCTGGTTTAGGCATGAGCAATGGTGCATTGTCTCTGTCTGACAGTAAACTTTGTTGGCTTGAGACAGAGACGGATGCTGTGGCAGTTTTAAACGATAAAGAAGTTAGGTTTAGATCATCGGGTCTCGCAGCCACTAAGGGGCTTCTTGATCCAGGAAATAGATTGGCATTTGGTTGAATGTTAAATTCAGTGTGCTCTGGACTGTTTAAATTATCACTACCAATCATCTGCTTCATAGTTTTCATCTTTAAAGACAAACATTTGAATATCTCCGATTGGTTTGGGTGTTCTAAATGAAAAGTACCTTCACCGGTGTCACATTTTCTCCCCGCTTCAAATGTGAATTTACCTTGTCTATACCCATACCTTCTTATATATCTATAAGGCCATGTAGCAAATAATCTATTGTCATTTAAATCTCTAAGTTCTATTGCGTTTGATGTGAGCAAAAGGAGATATCTGGTAGGCTCAAAACCACACCTCATTGAGGCTTCAGATTGACACATTTTTACAGAAAATACTCCTTCACCGGAGGAACAGTACAGATCATTATCTTCATCGAAACTTATAGGACTTGAATCTCTACCACGAAAAGCAACAGATTGGAGGGCAGTTACCCATTCCAGTGTTTCAGCTTCAGACTGACCACACAATTGTTGTGAGTGTGACTTAGTGAGTATGTTGATAATGTTTGGATTAGCATGTGTTATTTTTATGCAATTCTCAAGAGTAATAATCTTAGGGATAGCACCTGATGTAACATCATCTTTATTTTCATATATTTCTAGTCTCTCTATGCCTTGTTTGCTTGAACTGAAAAGAATGCAGTATTTCTGTTGCCAAGTTTTCTGTAATATTAAACAAAATATCAATCAGTTAAGTTTAAAATTTAAATTGAATGAATGACAAAAAATAATAAATATTTAAAAAAATCTTATATAGGAAAATGTATTTGTTCTATGTAATAAAACTATACATTTATTTATTTCTGATAACAGATAGAAGTACAAAAAATGTCGTTAAATTATAATTTTATATGTACATTATTTTGCACATGACTGTTCTTGTAAAGTTGGTTCTAATATTTAGCTGTAAGTATGTACAATTTTCATATAAAAACTATTCAATCATCCATGCACTTTATTGAAACTTGTTAGTATATTTCCATACCTCAATATATAAACTGACGGACTCATAAACTGCATCAAAGTTCAGGATTACTTTGAAATGATTTTTTTAAATAAGTATGCAAACTTTTTAGATTAAATTATATAAATATGGAGAGACTGGCTCTTAATCTCAAAAAAAAGGAAAATTAAAAAATAGAACTGCAGTAAAACAAATGAATATAGCCGGGAAAAGAAAATTTACTCGTAGTATCAGATTTGCGTGTTATTTATAGCAAAGTTTTAAATTGATTCTCGTTGATTTTTTATTCTTTTGTCAATTGAATTATTGTTACCAGCAGAATTGTTGGGTTAGTTTTTTAAGTCATCGAGAGTTTTTGAACCATAATATGGATACTTCGTCCGAACAAGCGGCTCAAATTGTAGCATTGGTGCGGGAGGGCTTGGATCAACGAACGATTGGTAGAAATTTAAATTTAAACCAGTCTAAGGTTTCTAGAATATACAGAAGGTTTGTGGAGACAGGTTCTTACAGAAGGAGACGTGGTACAGGCAGGACTCGAGCAAGCACCGGTCGTGATGACCGATTTATTGTTACAACTTCCCTGCGAAATCATTTCCTCAGGTCTGTTAACATCAAAACAGAGCTTAATGAAGTGCATGGAGTAAATGTGAGTGCACGAACAATAAGAAGAAGGTTAAAGGAAGCGGATATCACCCCTTTTAGACCAGCAAATGGTCCAAAGTTGTCTGTAGCTCACAGACAAGCTCGCTTTAGATTTGCGCGTGATCACCTGAATTGGACAGAAGAGCAATGGACCTCCGTGTTGGTCACGGACGAGTGTACGACATGTTTATATGGTGCAGAGAAGAGTCTATCGTCGACGTGGGGAGCGATATGCTCAAAGTTGCATTGAGGAGCGTGTTCCTTTTGGAGGCGGTTCGTGTATGGTCTGGGGTGGCATATCGATGAACGGGCGAACAGAACTTGTGTTCATAGACATGGTCCGTCAAAACGGTAATAGAGGGGGTTTGGCTGCACATCACTACATAACAGAGATCTTAGAAGATCACGTGGTGCCTTACATGGGATTTATAGGCGAAAATTTTACTTTAATGCAGGATAATGCCCGGCTGCACAAGTTCGATAATATTGCGAAGAGGTTGGGATACATACAATGAATTGGCCAGCACGCAGCCCGGATCTTAATCCCATTGAGCATGTTTAAGACAATTTAAAAATAGCTGTATATGCGAGAAACCCTTTGCCCACGACAGTGGCAGCACTAAGAACAGCACTTTCAGAAGAATGGGACAATATTCCGCAAGATCTTTTAATAACCCTAATAAAATCTATGCGGAACCGATTAGAATCCGTAATAAGGGCACGTGGAGGTAATACACTTTATTAAAACATAAATAAACCCTTGCATAAAGTTTGTGTCTATTGTTAAAACCAATTTTTTTATTAAACCAATTTTCCTTATATTTCTGTTTTTTCTTCAAAAAAAGTCTTAAGGTCCTTTCCAGTACACAAACTTAAACTTAAGGATATGACCCTACGCTGTTTTAAAGTTCACGAACCAATCTAGAGGATTCAATTTAAATCTGTATAGAAAGTTTGCATACTAGGTTAAAATATTTATTTCAAAGTCGTCTATTACTTTGATGCAGTTTATGAGTCCGTCAGTGTATCATACATCTATTTTAAGGTATATCTAAATAACAAAAACTAAAACCATTTACCTTATTACATACCATAATTGAGTACTAGTTTTGGTTATTAGTAATAGTTTCAAGACCTGCTATAATGTATGATCTTTCATTCATTGTAGGGGGCTTTGAAACTATACAATAGATTGCATAAAAATACATCAAGTTAGATATGTGAGTATAATAAACTCAATTTGATATATGTAATGTCAAACTTAAAAACTGCAGTCCTGTATAAACATCAACAGCCATTCATTCCATGATAAACATTTGGCTGCTACTTAAGAATCTTATACACAAATGTTAAGTTGTGGGTGGGCGTAGTGAATAGGGGGAGGTATACTTACCCCTACGACAACCCCTAAGGTCCGGAGGGTTTAAATTTTTTACACGCTTTATATTAGCTTCACTTGTATGTCAGTATGTCTGTAACCGACCCCTTTGAGCTCGATTTTGTCCTACTTTGAACGATCAGATTTAATTCATACTTTGCACACCTGTCAAAGGTCGATGACAATGCAATAATATAGTATCATGGAGCTGATCTGATGATGGAGTGGGAAGGTGGCCATAGGAACTCCTGTACTAAACAAGATAGACCCTTCGTGTTTGGGCCCGTATGTTTATATCGCGTGACAATGCAATAATATGGTACCATGGAGCTGATCTGATGATGGAGACGGAAGGTGGCCATAGGAACTCCTGTACTAAACAAGATAGACCCTTCGTGTTTGGGCCCGTATGTTTATATCGCGTGACAATGCAATAATATGGTACCATGGAGCTGATCTGATGATAGAGTCGGAAGGTGGCCATAGGAACTCCTGTACTAAACAAGATAGACCCTTCGTGTTTGGGCCCGTATGTTTATATCGCGTGACAATGCAATAATATGGTACCATGGAGCTGATCTGATGATGGAGTCGGAAGGTGGCCATAGGAACTCCTGTACTAAACAAGATAGACCCTTCGTGTTTGGGCCCGTATGTTTATATCGCGTGACAATGCAATAATATGGTACCATGGAGCTGATCTGATGATGGAGTCGGAAGGTGGCCATAGGAACTCCTGTACTAAACAAGATAGACCCTTCGTGTTTGGGCCCGTATGTTTATATTGCGTGACAATGCAATAATATGGTACCATGGACCTGATCTGATGATGGAGTCGGAAGGTGGCCATAGGAACTCCTGTACTAAACAAGATAGACCCGTCGTGTTTGGGCTCGTATGTTTATATCGCGTCAAAATGCAATAATATGGTACAATGGAGCTGATCTGATGATGGAGTCGGAAGGTGGCCATAGGAACTCCTGTACTAAACAAGATAGACCCTTCGTGTTTGGGCTCGTATGTTTATATCGCGTGACAATGCAATAATATGGTACCATGGAGCTGATCTGATGATGGAGTCGGAAGGTGGCCATAGGAACTCCTGTACTAAACAAGATAGACCCGTCGTGTTTGGGCTCGTTTTACTTGTCTTGGCTAGCACTCTGCTGCTACATGATATGCAGGATCTCAAAAGCTTGTATTTAAAAACATTTAAACAAAAATCAACTAAAAAATGAAAAATAAATAATAGTTTAAAAAAACTAAAAAAAACACGCTTTTATAAAAAATCCAACTAAAAAAACAAAAAATAAAATTTAATATAATATAAAAAAGCGTGGGGTGTATTCAATTAATAATATAATATCTTAAAAAGCGCTTTGAATACACCCCACGCTTTTTTATATTATATTAAATTTTATTTTTTGTTTTTTTAGTTGGATTTTTTATAAAAGCGTGTTTTTTTTAGTTTTTTTAAACTATTATTTATTTTAGTTTATAATCATAAACTCACTTATTTTTGTTGTAAAATTGTGCCACTTTTGATAATAAAAAACCGTTATTTGAGTTTATGAATGTACTCACAAATTGTTTATGAATGTACTCATGAATTACGTATAACCACTAGAACTTTTTGTAACACTAAAACTGTTTTTAATGTAGAAATAAAGTTTCAAATTTAATTGACGCATAAATACAAATTCATGCTAGACATATAATCGATTGATTAAGTAGTAGTAGAATTCGCCACAAAGGCAGGCAAAGGAATCTTAGTTCATACAGCCAAGTCAGATGTATTAAATCTTCGTATAGTAGCGCAGTTGTATTGTAGGCTACAACCGACGCCATTCAACGGAGTTCTTATGAAAACTCGAAAGGCCACATTTGACTATACAGTTCACATTACTCACAAAAACACATAATTATTACTCAAAAACTATCAATATCCTACAACACATTTTTAGAAAATAAAACTGCACAGCACAACGTCCCCCTTCAGCTACCGCCAAAAACTCCCTCGATTGATTAAAAAGTGTCATTTTTTAGTGTCATTTTTGTTTTTAATGGCTTGGCTAACTTGGCTGTAATTAAGAAATTAGAAATCTTGTAGGTCAAGATTTAGAATTAATTAACATATTGTTTTATATAATTAATATAATAAAAAATCGATATATTTATATGAAAAAAAATATTTAACCATTTAGTATTTATTTTATACACAAACAGTCGGTTATGTTAGGTGATATTCAGACCAAAGCGCACGAGCCGAGCGAGCGAAGCGAGCGTGCCGCGGGAGCGGCCGGCGAGTGCCAGAACCGACTGGTAACCATTAACTATTTATTTTATACACAAACAGTCGGTTATGTTAGGTGATATTCAAACCAAATGCCAGAACCGACTGGTAACCATTTACTATTTTTTTTGTACACACAGACAGTAACGACACCTTGAAAGTTTCATATAGCAAGTTGGCTTTTAATATGACAATGAATTAATATATTAATGATAACAATTTTATTTCAATTTCAATACACTGCTGATTTTTTTTATATTGGTTAAATATAAATTAATGCGATTACGTAAAAAAAAGTATCATCTTTATTGGTCGCCATTTTGAATGGTTACTCTTGTATTGTATACAAATGTGCTCTATTGTGTTTTTTCTTCATTTTTATCCAATTAAGCTGGTTTTTGGGTTATTTTGGCTGTTTTTATGTTGATTACTGGCTTTTTTTGCACTTTGAAAGGATTTTTCGATTTCGGACCTATGATAGAAGTGCAACATTGGCGAAAAAATCAGTGAAAATAAGTGAGGTTATGTTTATTAAAAAATTTCAAGATCGCCGGACCTTAAGGGTTGTAGTAAAGGTAAGTATTCCTCCCCCCCTCCCGACTTCACCACCCCGCTACTTGAAATTCCTGTATAAAGAAGCTATACATTTACCAAACATTTTTTCAGTCATAACAAAGGAACAAAGACACTCAACATACATACATACATACATAACTTCACGCCAGGTCCCTTGCGGGGTAGGCACGAACAACAGAGCGCCATTTAGGCTTATTCTTACACACCTCACTTGCTTCTTTGACATTCATAGTTCTTGTCATGCACGCTCGTCTGTTCTTAAGGCTCCTGACATCACCTTCTGCTAGTACATGATCAATTTGATCATGGAAGGTGTGTCGTGGCCTTCCGCGACTTCTGCATCCATCCACTTTTGCATTGTATATCTGTTTAGTCATTCTTTCATCATACATTCTTTCCACATTCCCGAACCACCGGAGCATTCCTTTCCTTACCTTCACCCCGACACTCTCTTTCAGACCAACTCTCTTTCTTACTTCGGTATTACGAACGCGGTCCGCGAGCGTCACTCCGCAGATTTTGCGCAGTGCTCGCATCTCGACCGCGTTTACTCTACTTTCGTGCTCTCTATTCCATACCCAACTCTCGCTTCCATACGTGAGCGTAGGTACCAGCACCGCATTGTGTATGGCAAGCTGGGCCTTCTGGCTGAGGTTCTTAGCGCCTAACGCTCCATTCACACTATTCCCCAAATTCACTCTTCTTTCTATATCAGCGGTGTACCTTCCATCCCTGCTAAAAGCACATCCGAGATATACAAACTCATTCACTTGTTCCAGCATAACATCATCGACCATTATCCTTGCATTCGTTCTGGTTTTTTCTCTTTCAAACACCATCACCTTTGTTTTCTTCGCATTCAAACGTAAGCATCTCGCCTGACAGTCATCTTTCATCATTGTGACTAGTGTTTGCAGTTCTGATGGCGATTCAGCTAAAAGCACGGCATCATCCGCATAAAGCAAGCTGCTAACAACTAGATCACCCATCCGCACCCCAACATCCATCAATCTTAATCTCTGGAGACAATTGTCCAGATATAGGATGAACAGCAAAGCCGACAGCACGCAGCCCTGCCGGACGCCAATATTGACGTCAAACCAGGGCGACAGGCTGCCGTTCACCCACACGCATGCCATACAGTCCTCGTAAGTGGACTGTACAGCACGCAGCAAATGGCCATCAATCCCATATCCGGGCAATATGTCCCAGAGGTCCTTCCGTACAACCCTGTCAAATGCTTTCTCTAGATCCACAAAACCGCAGAAAACCTTCCGGCCCATAGCCAGCTGCTTCTCCACAATATTGCGGAGCGAGAAAACTTGATCCATACATCCCCTTCCATTTCTGAAGCCTCCTTGTGCATCCCACAGTAATCCATCGGATACCACTCTCATTCTCCTTTCAACAATTTTCGCATACACTTTAGATGCTGTGCTGATGAAAGACACTCAAATTTTAATATATATTATTTATACTCTTTTTCTGTGAAATTATTACAAAACAAATGTTTATATTAATTAAAGATAAAGTGACTACTAACTATATCACTGAAAAGAGTATTATTTTCACAGAACATACTTCTATGAGAGAAACTGAATTAATAGATAATTGTTAAAAGTAACATATATAAAACTAAATTATAAATGAAAATTCTATAAAATATTACCATTTTTATGAAACATGAAACAACTCTTTGATTTATTGATACAATTTGTTTTACAAAGTTTTCCAAATATTAGTTTAGTATGAATAGGATAAGGAAACATTTCCTCAATTGTTATAAATAAAACTTATGATGGGAAGTTAGCTATATAAAGTGGAATGACTGACTCATTAAAACGTCATAACTATATACCAAAACTTAACTTGTGTTTAATAAGCTCTGATATAACTTTTCTTTTAAATGTAACTTTAGGGTGAATACAATATAATACCTTTTTGGGGAATTTACTAAATACATTCCCTCCGGCAGGTGGAAACAACAAACAACCGGATTTCACTTCGTCGTCCTGCTCCATAATGTTATAAGTACTTAAAGCATAAATTATTTAATTTCTATCTGAGATTTCAAATCTAGCATGAAGATTTTCCTTATATTGCTCGCGCTTGATAATATTTTTTGAAACTTACAAGATTATAAACTTGAAAGAAAGAAGCTTTTGATTTGATTGCAAAACGAATAGGTGACACATTGACACATACAAGAAGTGACAGTGGTGATAATACGGCAGTTGTCAGTGTGGCACAAAGCATATAAACAACATCTTCCATTTGCCTTTAAAGCGGAAATAGATTATCCACTCGCAACCCAACGAGATATTGCGATATAATGACGCGATATAGACTGTGCAAGTTAATAATAACAACCGACGCAAGTTAGTCACCATGGCAATTTCTGAACTTAAACAGCTAGGATATCATTACAGAATGTCAATTAATTGTTCATCTGCCAGCTTTTAGAACAATATCTAGAAAATAGACGGATATGAGGCATCGAGTTTGTCCTCAAACACCCATCGCGTGACGCATTGGGTAGTTTTTACCCCCACAACCAGCATAAACATGCTGAACTGGAGCAATAGCTATCATATTATGTAAGAGCATCGTCAGCCGTCGCTTCGTTATCGGATGTCTATAACGGATTATTACGGTCATAGAAAATAGTAAAACCAAAGTTGGAATTCATAAACGATTCAAAATAATTAACACTTTGTCGTTGCTGGTCCATGGAAGTGGTTCTATAGTTTTACTATCAGATTTTTTTTATACTATAAAAGAATTGTAAGAAGTTGTGTTGACTCGCGTCTCGTGTCATCAGGTCTCATCGTGTGTTAATATGTTTCCAGCTTTTACGTGTCCAATCTCGACGTAATGACAGCTTGAAAGAAAAGTTGACACTTAACATCTATGTTTGTTACTGTCACTCATTCTAATTTCAAAACGCGATTTTCGTGAATCTATTTGCATGTTTCGCTTAAATATTACTAATTAATTATTAAATATAAATAATTGAGTTATTCTCTATAAATGTCAAATATGTCGAATAACGTTAACCCTTTAGCTGGCACAGCACATTTACTTGACGAACTGGATAGTATGTGTCACCAAACACTCGTATCTTGTTTTTGTTTTTCTTTCATTTTGTATTATCAAATATAATATTGTTCCATGAAGAGAAATTGATGGTGCTACTCCGGGATGGACGAACGCTGATTGGGTACCTTCGGTGCGTGGACCAGTTTGCAAATTTAGTTCTGCACAAGACTATAGAAAGAATACATGTTGGAAAAGAATATGGGGACATACCCAGAGGAATATTCATCGTAAGAGGAGAAAATGTTGTGCTGTTAGGCGAAATTGTAAGGCTTTTTAAAATTATTTACAAATTCACAATTATAGTGTATATATAATACAAAAGTAAGAGAAGAAGAGCAGTGTATTCAGATTTCTTTTTATATAAAATACTGCTTTAGATATCCTTTGTGTTTTTTGATGTGTTCTTTTACTTCATAGTCTTTCTAACACTTTCACTATAATAATTATATGCCAACTATTTAGCTTATCCTAAAATGATGGCCCAAGAAATGCTTATTTCTTATAAAAGAAAATTTGTTTTTGATCAGTTATTTTGTTGAAGCCCTTTGCAGTCTATAATCATTTCTTTTGAGTTATTTTAACCATTTAATAATTTTAAATAGATCTTTATGCTACACCATTGTGTTTGTCTTTGGGGTAAAAGTTGTACTTAATAATGTCTCTATATGTGACCATATGTTTATATGTAGAAAAACTTATTTATACCTATATAGGTTTTATAATTTAATATATTTTATTTTATTTTGTATAATAATTTATAATAATAAATAATAATTTTATAATAATTTGATGGCCTCTGTGGTTGAGCGGGCTGGCCTACCTCACTGCATTGCAGAGGCTCTGGGTTCGATTCCTGGTATAGTAAATTTCGGAAACATATTTTCTCCGTTACTCACTACGGTCTGGGTGTCTGGGATCGGCCCCAGAGTAGTCCGTTGTATATTACCCATAACAAGCATAACTTGCTTAATTTGGGGATATATAATATGTGTGTTTGTTTGCAGATAATTTATTTATTATTTATAATAACAATACCTAATGCCTATCTGCATCACAAATAATTTACAGTTTAATGTACCAAAAAAGTGTTTTTATTCAGATATCAAAGGTCTGTTATTATCCTATCTTACATCCTAGCTTTCATACCTTCTGGACTGGGGCATCCATTGAGAATGTTTGCACACCAGGGGTAGGGAGGCATTGTTTATTGTGGCAAGAGATACCGGGTCTAAGGAAATGAGATATTGGAGTTTGCATTGGTGTAAATAGAAAAAGCATGTGCATTCAGCATACAGTCAGACGGCCCACCTGATTGAAAGTGGTTACTGTCGCCTATGGACATTTGGAACACCATAGGTGCTACCAATGTGCTGCCGCTCTGTAAAGGCAGTCTAGGACCTGACCATTAAAGCTGCAACACAACTCAAGGATGATATGGCAGCACACTAGACCAGGGGTGGTGGTAGCCATCTAGTCAGACAAATACCCTACCACCTGGCTGTGGGTGATTTTGTCACCCGTTATGACAGGCCGTCTGGCCACAGTAAATTGTATTTTATCTCCATCCTGCACAGATAAAATGATCTCTTTTTTTTCATCTTCTCTCAAGTATTCGCGGTCAGCATAATATGTCTTTTCTCACCATACTCACATACATCCTTTGACACACTACATGTAATCAAAGCATCCTTCATAAAACCCATCCATCCATCACTGTAACTCAGGGCTCCAAAAGATGAGAGTTAATGTGATATATTTTAGAGATGGCCTTATGCATAATTACCATTTTAATTAGCCACCATCTACAAATCTGTTTCTGTCACAGGTTTTCTGGAAGAAATTGTTTTTTAGTGATAAGCCTGCCCTTTGGCAGTTAGAATTGTACTAGCCTGTAAGTTGTCTGTAATAGTGTACAATAAAAATAAAAATACTATCATATTTCCAGGACAAAGATAAGGAAGAGAATCTGCCACTAACAGAAGTATCGGTTGATGATATTCTAGATGCTCAGAGAAGAGAACAAGATGCCAAAATTGAACAGCAGAAACTACTTTCAAAAGCTCTAAAGGAAAGAGGACTCAATTTGTTAGCAGATTTGGGACATGATGATATGTTTTAATTTGTCCCTTTAAAATTGTTTCGTTATAAGACTGTAATTAAAATAACTTTATTGGCTTTTGTGGTCTTTGTTATTATGCTGTACCTTGTTGATTTTTCATATGAAACTCATATTTCATAGTCAAGTGTGTGTTGATAACCAATAAACCCTCAGAGCTCTCGGAAGAGAGTATTCTTTAAATTATTCAATGTACTCTTTGGAGAGTATGTTCCTTTCCTTAGGGGAATGGTGAATCATCTATGGGGAATGATTACATTCTCTAACGATAATCTTAAAGGAGGTCCAAGAATATTATTTATTTAGGTTTATGGCTTGGCAACTAGGCCTTTAAAGCAGAAGGTCCAAGAACAAGTTCCGTTATTAAGGGACTATTCACTATCCTGCATGGCAGCACGCCGTGTAATGCAGGATTGAATGTTGTTGCTGGTTCTATTGGGTAATGCTAGCTCCACCTACTGCAAGATAGTGAATAGGACTCTAGTCATAGTTGGTACACTACATCAGTGTATACATTTTTTTGAACGATGAAATTTTCACTAATTTCCTGCAACTTAATTTTATGTATGATTTCTGAACGAAATTATTTAGCCGTTGCAAACTTGTGACAACTTGACGAAGCTAAGTGTCATTTTCGACAATTTTGATTTTGAAAACAATACAATTTGCGCTAAAAGAATTTTCAATTTTCTCTGAACCGCTAACTAAAAGCAAAATGTTGATTTAAACAATTTGCTAAAAATGACGATCTTTCTTTAGCTTTATAATGTGTTCAATACATTAGCATTCAATAGATGTATTACGCTAGAAATCTACGTCTCGGTGTCTGAAAATGAGTTCTTCAGATATATCGTTAATAGAAAAACTTAGAAACGAAAATGTTGAGCAGTTTTTTACTTTAGTGCGGATGCATTTATCTTTTGTTGTAGATATAAACACAGACGAGTGAGTGTAATATTGATGTACACATAAACTTAATAAAAAAATTGGTGGTCTAAAATTACTCCTTTTTTATTATAAATAAACTCTTTATTCTAGTGTTGATTGTTCAACGGATAAACCAAAGCAATTCCGATGGAATTTTCATAGGAAAACAAAAAGTTCCACTACAAATTCTAGTCAAAATAATATTAATAATACAAAGACTAATGCTGAGGTAAATTCAATAACAGAAGAAGGAATTTTAAGGCTAAATGAGCTTATTGACTTTTTATCTAAACCAGACAGTAAGTAAACAATATATTTTTGATATAAAGTAAGTATGACTATTTTCAGCTTTCTCTTTTACTATCAGGGTAATAAATAATAACACTAGTGTAACACTTAAACCAAATAATAATTATTTAAATATTAAAACTATTACCTCTCATTTATATATTAATATTTGTAAATTGCAGATGTAATTCAAGAAGGTATATTCCGTCGAACTGGCTCACTGTCTCGTCAACAGGAATTACGTCAGCTCCTTGTTACTGGATCAAACCTTGGTCTGGATGATGGGAAGTTTTCAGTCCATGATTGTGCATCTGTCTTGAAGGGTTTCCTGGCTGAATTACCTCAGCCTTTACTCATGGATCAGTATTATCAAACATATTGTACTCTGGCTTGTGAGTTATTGTGTGTGTATTATTATATTTAATTAGTTGTACTATGGCTGGTTCCCTATATCTTACAGACAGTACATTTGCCTTTCTATTGAGTAAAATTTTATTTAAGCTCTATGTGATGTCAAAATTCAAGTGATGGCAAGGCAAGTCAATGAATAGTATTGTTTGTTTAAGCATTTTATTCTCATGGTAGTTTTCTAAGATCTCATAAGACTACTCTCTCATTTCACCATGAAAAGTAGCCCTGAATATAAGATAACACTGTGAATCTTTGTTAAAATCTATTCAGTACTTACTTCTAAGCAGTTAGACAAAATCATTTAAAAAATTATTATGCTTTTAAAAGCAAAGTACAAAACTAATGTAATTGCAGTAAAACCTCTTTAAGTTGAACCTTAAGAAGTTAAAAAAACTCCCAAACTTGAAAAAAATTGGTGTCCCTTGCCTTCAAACCCCAAAACCTCCAGTGCTTGAAATCTGAACCCAGTATAAGTTGAAATAATTAGTGAGTTCCTTTTTTTAAATATTCATAATCAAATTTATATTCATTGTAATGATATATAGTTTTAAGTAAAATTTTATAATTTACATACTATTGAATACAATGTAAGAAAACTTAACTTATTTGTGTTGTATTCTACTCATAGTCCCTCAAGACTATAAGTAGAATACTGAGCCTAGATCACCGTCTTCTATGGGTAAGGTGCCCAGAAGGCTGGCTACGTTTCCTCACTGGATCGCCATACTGATTGTTGACCGAGGTAGGCACCAGCCTTCTGATCACCTGAAGAGTCAATGAGCCATTTTGATAAATTTTGGTAGAGGCTCATGGCCTCAAGAACCCACGGTCCAAGCGTCTCGACAGCAAACTGTACAAACATATAACTCTCACTGAGGGTTGCATATTTGCGCCGCTTGAGTGATTCTGCTATTTCCGCTGCCGAACCGGCCGATCTAGAAGTGTTTGGTAAATGGGATGCGGCTAACGTGTCTACGCAAGTCTCATCCCACACCAAATTTTATAATTAATAAAAAAAACAAAGACATTGAAACTAAAATGTATTATGTAGCAGATGACTGCCAACGATGTGCCAAGAAGGCTGGCTCCATTACTACGCTGTATCGCAATACTTATTTGTTGTGCAAAATATGAGCCAGCCTTCTGATCACGGGTAGTGTCAAAGAGTTTCTTACATATGTCTTTAAACAAACTCTTTAATGTCTCTCTAATGTTTCAACCCCAAATGGCACAAATATGCAACCCCTTCCTAAGGCTCCATATTTGTACCGTGAGTTCCTATAAGCAAATTCAGTACTTATTTTCCCTCTATAACTCGAAAAAATAAATTGGACCTCTGTATCTCAAACATAGCAATATTTGAATTTACAACCTCATAAATATAATATAAATTGTAACCTCTACAAGTCAAAAGTTTCCTTACAAAATTTGCTTAAGTCAAAATTCACCGTAAATAACTCAAATTTTTTGGTACCTCCCTACAAATTGAACTTAGAGGTTTTACAATTTTTTGGTGTCTCACTACAAGTTCGACTTAGAGGAAGCATATAATCATATAATATATGAATATATTATAAACAAAATGTAATAAAACTGTATAATGTGTTATAAAATGTCTATTTTTTAGCACAATACCCACCAAATGTGGAATCATCGGAGAAAAAGCTTTTAATAGCACTCCAGTTATTGCTGTTACTATTAACACCATCTCACAGAAGTTTCCTGCAAAGGCTGCTACTGTTGCTCCGAATAGTGGCTGATAATGAAGCCTGTAATCGTATGTCGCCAGACACCTTGGCTACAATGTTTACACCCCATTTGCTGTGCCCAAGAAAGGTAATGATGGGTTTCTTTTAACAGTGATTGAAAAAAGAATTGATATAACTTGTGTTACATAATCTCAGTGCATTAACATTTTCCCAAAATAAAAATCACGGTGATTTAGGCTGTGTGTGGAGTGTGTGCGTGCACACACATTAGTATTTCGATCCAATATCTTTCCCATGAAATTCGTAACCTAGGAAACTTCAAAGCAGTGCACCATGAAAGTAAATCAGCACCTTAATTTTTGGAATTCTATAGAAGTATACAGACCACAGAATTCGGTAGTTGACAGTATGAGAAATATAGGCTGTTTTTAATATATATCGTAGATTACGATCTAAATATGACAAAAATAAATAGTTTTAACTAAAATATGAAATATTAATTGACATTTTTGAGAAATAAAATTGTTATATTGCAGCCAGTATCCACGTGACAATGAACGCCGATCAGAGCCCAGAGACGTCATAGTGTGCAAAACACAAGAAGTTATCAATGACTTCTCAGATAACACTTCAACGAAACAGATGTTTGTTTTGCACACTGTGACGTTATGTGAGACTTTTGTTGTTGTTGTTGTTTTTTTGCTGAAATATTTATATTTTGGCTAAAATAGACCATAAGGCTCAAAATAAACCTGTTTCTCAAAAATTGAATTTAATTCTGCACTGAGATTAAATACTGTAGATTGCTGCAGTTTTTAGGGCTAATTTTTTAACCGACTTCGAAAAAAGGAGGAGGTTCTCAATTCGTCGGGATCTTTTTTTTTTTATGTATGTTCGCCGATTACTCCGTCATTTATGATCCGATTTACGTGATTCTTTTTTTGTTCGACGCAGAATAGCTTCCAATTGGTCCCCTAAAAATTTTACATAGTTTGGCCCAGTAGTTTTCATTTTATGGACATTTTTCATGGAAATAATTTTCACTCCTTTCCATATGTTCGCCGATTACTCCGTCATTTATGATCCGATTTACGTGATTCTTTTTTGTTCGACGCAGAATAGCTGCCACGTGGTCCCCTAAAAATTTGACATAGTTTGGCCCAGTAGTTTTCATTTTATGAACATTTTTCATGAAAATAATTTTCACTCCGTTCCATATGTAAACCGATTACTCTGAGATTTATGATTCGATTTACGTGATTCTTTTTTTGTTCGACGCGGAATAGCTGCCATGTGGTCCCCTAAAAATTTGACATAGTTTGGCCCAGTAGTTTTCATTTTACGAACATTTTTTTGTTCCCGGTTCTCGGTTCCCGGCACCATTCGTAGGTCCACCCATACATAGCTAGACACTAAAAAGTAACAAATAAAATTTAAAAACTTCGTTAAAAAAAACCGACTTCAAAAACTAAAAAACTAAAATGTATAAAATAACTTATTTCTAAAGCTATTATTATTAATGTATATTATCTAAAACATCTTGAAGTCGGTGCAAAGCAAAACATAAAAATTACTATATTTTGAAAATTACTAAGCACCGACTTTAAGATGTTTTAGATAATATATATTAATAATAATAGCTTTAGAAATAAGTTATTTTATACATTTTAGTTTTTTAGTTTTTGAAGTCGGTTTTTTTAAACGAAGTTTTTATCAATTACATTGTGCTATCAATGTGATGTTGCATATTATATAATAAAAATCATAAAAAATGTTCATAAAATGAAAACTACTGGGTCAAAGTATTTTAAAGTTTAAGGGACCAAATGGCAACTATTCCGCTCCGAACTAAAAAAGAATCACGTAAATAGGATCATAAATCTCAGAGTAATCGGTGTACATATATAAAAATTTTTTTTACCAGCCAAGTTTAGAACCGCCTCCTTTTGGAAGTCGGTTAAAAATGAGGTTGAATCTACTTAAAATGTCAAGTTTAATAATTATCCAGGCACTAGCTTGCTATATACTGATATTTAATAAAGGATTCACTGATAGATAAATAAAACAGACCTTCATAGACATATTTATTTCATGTCTGTCATCTAATCTTGTACCATTATTTTTATTAAATGCTTCTATATCCTTTTATACTGCTCATTATCAATAGTTCGAACACTTGACCACTGCCTGTTGCTGATCCCGAATTTCTACACAAATATCCCTCGACGACAGTAATCGTTTTTCGTCAGGGGGACCATCAGCATATCTGCTGTATTTCAGCAATGAAAAACTGTCAGTCATAGAACTGCACATCAGTAATGAAAACTTTGTATCTAAGTCTCACTATGACTGAGTGTGTGTTTAGCCCCATCCCCATCCCAATGCCTTTAAGACTTCCTAATGTCTTTTACTGGAAAAAGTTATTTTGAAGTAACTCCTTCTTACGACGAGCACCCGTTCCAGTAACCATAGAGCTTGAGCTTGGCGTCTCCTTGACATTGACTCCCAACTTCGGCTCTTACGTACAGCATATAGCACAATCTGCGGCAAAAAAAAACTGGGCATACTCTCGAATGTTCGAAAGTTATTCACATCGGAGCAGCTACTGATGTTGTACAAAGCAAAAGTATGAGCATGTACTAATTACTATTCTCACCTTTGAGACGGCTTGGCCAACTCGAAGCACTAGAGTCCACACCAGCTTTTACACGACAAAATTCAAGTCTCGCACATCGACCCTGAGTTGCCAACTTATCTGTTTTCTATTGGATATACTTTAGAAAGTTGTGCAGTTGAACTTTTTGATCTGATCCGTCTCCCTTCCATCATCGGACAACTAGATGCACGCATTCGGCACCGACATATGGTGGACTTCGTCTTCACTCTAGATCGTTTTTCTTTGATCGGCCAAAGTCTTGTGACACATGTGTCTTATTGATGTGAAACAGAAAAATGGTTATTTATTTTAATATTTATGACATTATAATGTAATTATTATTATGTAAATAGAGATTAAAATAACATACAATAGATACCTATTATATTTTATGTTAGATATTTAATGTATATATATAGTCTTAAGCTGCACGCCAATAATTAATTGTGATTAAGATCCTTGGCCATCCAAAGGTTACCTTGGAAGAGAATTTAAGCAATAAGGCCGCCCATTGTACTACTACCTTCTAATTTTAAGATATTTAAATGTAATATCTTCTTAAGTTTTCGCGACGTTTTAACGGCGGTAATTTATTAAGTTTTGGTTTGTCCGACGTTTCGGTCGCTTTTCAGTAGCCGTGCTCACGGACGACAAACGACGACGACGAAAAGTCGGACAAACCAATACTTAATAAATTACAGCGCTTAAAACCGTTAAAACGCAGTTTTATTATATGTAAATGCGTTACTGTTTTAAGTTGGTGTACAATACAGAGTATTGTCGTTGTTGTTGTTCTCTTATAGCTTTCACCGGAAACGTTTCACGCGGACTCCATAGCTCTGTCTCCGGTGATGAGCTTCATGATCCGTCGGGCGAGTCGGCTGTTCGAGGCGCCGACGCGTCTCGCGACGGACGCGGCCGCCTACTTCACGGTGCGCGAGCGCAGGCGCGTCATGTCGCCCGATGTCGACCTCGACGAGAGCATCACTGATAAGTGAGTGTACTTTCATTGTTGACAATACTGGAACACATACTACTACATAATTTTATGTAAATTATTAGAGATTTTCCGAGTTTATTGAAGGGAAACTTAGGCTGCTACTTAAGAATCTAATACACAAATTTTAAGTTGTGGGTGGGTGTAGTGGATAGGGGGGGAGGTATACTTACCCCTACAACAACCTCTAAGGTCCGGAGGTCTTAAATTTTTTTTAGTTTAAAACATAACCTCACTTATTTTTGTTGTAAAATTGTGCCACTTTTGATAATAACAAACCGTGATTTGAGTTTATGAATGTACTCATGAATTAACATATAACCGCCAGAACTTTTTGTAACACTAAAACTGTTTTTAATGTAGAAATAAAGTTCCAAATTTAATTGACGCATAAATATTAAATACAAATTCATGCTAGAATGCTAGACATATATAATCGATTGATTAAAAAGTGACAGTTTTTACTGTCACTTTTTTGCCCCTACCACGGTCGATTCGATCATGGTAGGGGCTTTATTTATTTAACCAAAAGAAGTTTCACATTTTACGTGTGTACACTAGTACACGCACACATTTTTTTCTATTTTATCTACTGATTGAAACATCGGTTCTAAATTAATATAAAATTTATTGGATATCTTGAAAGATTGCAATCGGCTAAGCAATCGTGCTCACACCTACAGCGGACTTTAAATGTATCTCGCAAGATGTAAAAACCATTAAAACTGTCCGGCTATTGAGGTAACATTTTCTTAATGGTCCCCAAGTAAGATATATAAAATTTAGCTTTTATACTATAACGAAAGTATAGTTTATTAAAGTTTAGGGGTGTCTAGTAAGGGGTGGCGACTGTCATAAGTGTCTAGTAATGGATGACGAAATTGTTAAAGTTATCCCGACGAAAATATAAAAAATTGAGCTTTATACTTTAACGAGTTTAAGGTACTATTTTATACACCTTAATAGGTAACCTGCCCAAGTAACCACAACACTAACTCTATAGCCGCTGGTCGTTCTTATCTCTATAGGGGACATTCATAGATAAACTTTCAGGTTTTATAAAATGACGAAGGTGTGGAACTCCTGGGCTCTTAAGCTATATGGTTTAGGTTTAAGACATTTATTTTTCAAAAGAATTTACTTACTTACACTTACAGAGTAATAACTAGTTACATTTAATTCACATTTACCCCTATTAGCGCATCTGTCCATTTATTATTGTAATATTTAAAATATTTGGTTTTCGAGTAAATTTGGTTAATTATATATGAGGGTAGTCTTGAGACAAAAGTCGGAGCAATACAAGTTGTTTATATGAGAACTACATTATATTTAAGAGAGCAGCAGCGCATTTGTAGCACCTTTGGTGTCGCAAATGTCCATAGGTGATGGTAGTGGTTACCAAGTGGGCCGTCTGCCTGTCTGTTGAACTCCTATCATAAAAATAATCATCATTCATGTAGTGCAGTGTTTTTCAATCTTTTTGAATATGCGACCCCTTTACAGGTTGAAAAATTATGGCGACCCCCTTGGGTCATAAGCAGACATAAAAGTTAGTGTTTTAAATGACTACGTTTATGTTTTTCTGTATTTTGTTATCCATATTCGTTAATAGAACCTACACTCTATAAAAAGCTGCCTAGCATATAAAGTGGCTAAATACGTTTAAATAGCGTTCTCCCTTTTGCCGGGGACCCCCGAGCAAGGCTCTGCGACCCCTAGGGGTCGCGACCGACAGTTTGGAAAACACTGATGTAGTGCATTTTGATGAAACTCCAGAACAGCAGCAAATACAGTGTACACATTCGTGGATCGTCACCGCACAAGGGCCGAGAACGAATCCAACCCAACGGATACAGCTCTAGCGGCCCTGTATGCTCACATACACGCGTTGCCGGATTCGAATCAGAAGAGGCGCTTGATCAAACATTTCAACAGGCAAAATGGATACGGTGAGTGTTTTCAATTTCATTTTTTATCATTTACTAGCTGTCCCGGTAGACGTCGTCCTGCCCGGAAAAGCTTCAATCGCTATGCCGACAGCAGCGCCACCAACTCAGAAACCTTCTCTGGCTCATGCACAACAAATTTGCTAAAGATCATCACATGATCAAATGTATAGTTAACGATTCTATAAAGGATATACAGACAATCATCTATTTTTATATATAAAAAAGAAGATTTTATTTATTGACTAGCTTCTGCCCGCGTGGAATAGTAAAAAAAAGTAAGTAAAAAAACCCCGATTTTGAAACATTCTTCATTGGTGCTCCGCTCCTTTTGGTCTAAGCGTGATGATATATAGCCCATAGCCTTTCTCGATAAATTGACTACGTTACACTGAAAGAATATTTCGTATCAGACCAGCTCCTGAGATTAGCGCGTTCAATCAAACAAACAAACTCTTCAGCTTTATATATTATAGTATATGATTATTAAAACGAAATTAAATTAATTATATCCTACAGTATTTCCATAAATTTAAGGTCTAACAATACATAATAACAAATCTAAACCAAAAAACGGATACTTATAATCTAGAAAAAAAGAACAGAAGCAAATAGTAAATTACACTACTAAAATTAATTATTCAATCTATCCAATACTGTGACACTTATAACAGGAAAACTAAAGACGACTAAACGGTTAAATCTAAATATAAACATAACATTCCCTTTGAATCTTATTAAAAAATTTACTAATAACTGATGACTTAAATATTTGTTTCGAAGAGTTAAAAAGATTTAGAAAGGGTTTTGCCGCTTAGCGGCCATGTCGCCTCGTAAAATACCCAAATCCTTAACCTGCTTCAAGGGCCAAATTTAATATTATTTTTTCCACAAGCTGTCAGCTGCCATCAAAAATGCCGCGCCAAAACCAAGAGAATTATATTGTCACTTTTATTCTAATACAAATGTTATGTATTTAGAGGGAGACAGCATCAGTTTCAACATTCATTTCAATTATCTGTATTTGACCACAAATTTGTGGGACTTCCCAATGTGCGACCAGTTCGGCAACAAATTTGTGGTGGTTCCGTCTTACAGGCATTACTAATAACAACTCTGATTAATTCAAACTATTACTACTAACTAAGTATTTCGGCAAAATTTTACAAAAGAGTTGGCCGTTTTCTGATTTGTTGGTGCAGCAGCGGCACGCAACCGGAAAACTCAGTACCGAAATTTTAATTGAACGGCTATATTTCTAGGAGTGTTTCGCTGATTCGCTTGGTTGTGAAATAAAGATGAGTGTTGAAATGGTTGCAGGTACGCCGATTCAGATACAGAGGACAGGTAAAGTCGCCGGATCACGTAGTTTCGGTGATTCGATCAAGAGGCACATTTTCAATAAGGGTCTATTGAACAAAACACCAAAGAAGGGCTCCGGCTCTAATATTAACACTATCAATGAGGTAAATAACAATTTTAAACTTGCGTTTTACGTGTTTTATGTACGAAATTAAGATGACTGTGTTCTAACTTTATATAAGTAAAACTGAGTGAATAGATATAGGGTAGAGAACACAATTATTCGCACCCTGTCAGTTTATCAAGATATTAAACGATTTCAACATTTTATAATAATTTTATAATAATAAAACAACGTTGTAACGGTTTTAAGCGCGTTAATGTATTTAGATACAACAGCTTGATAGGTATGGTTAGTGTACAGAAGTTACAGATAATGTAAATAGTAACATTGGTAAATTCGCGCGGCTCGACTACAACAAGTTTAATTATTGGTGATATAACATATTGAATTCCAAACTTGTTGCCAGAGCCTCCAAAGATTATTTTGATATTGGGGGGTTTGTTGTAGCTTGGTATCAAAATGGTACTGACTATGTAAATATATAGCATAGAAAAGTATGTACAATAACTTATTTTGTTAATTAAAAATTAACAAAATAAATTGTCACTCCAATCCTGGCTTCCACTAAAACAAGTCGTTTTATATTTTACCTTACCGTCAAAACGTAGTTTTATTATGTATACAAGTCGCGAAAATTTACGAGAAGATTTTAACTTTTTTTATTTTATAACTATACAATGTTTATTACTGTATAACGTTTTTATTATTATTAAACCTCGCACTGCAGCGGTATACTGTTAGGCATTTCTTCACTACAGCGGGGAAGACAGGGATTTTTTTTCTTTCAATTTCGGCACGAGCCTTTTTGGACATAATTTCGTTCATTTTCTACAATTTTTAGCATTATATCCAACATTATAGTTGCTGTTGTGTTGGCAACTAAGTTTGTCGGGGCTGTTCTTCTGGGCTCTTCTTTCGCATTCTAAAATAGTATGCGCTGCGGTGTTCACTTTTTCGCATGTGTCTATGTATTATTGTATAGCTACAAAATGAAAATAATATAACGATTTCTTATTATGTTGAATATATTGACAGGGCGCCAACAATATTATAGTTTACCCTAATATGTATATAGTCAATTTTAATAGTGTCTGAAATTTAATTCACGTACATTTTTGTAATGTTCTATCTCTAAAAATATCTGTGTCAAATATACTTACAATATATTAATATTCTGAAATTAATATTTGGAAAAACAAATAGTTAAAGTGACTTTCACATTGATGTATTTTGGTTCTTTTACTATTATAATTATGGAAAAATAAGTAAAGTATTCTTTACTTATTCTTTGCTTCGGTCGTTGCCACTTAATTTATTTAACATAAAATTAATATTGTGCTGAATTTATGTCGCGAATATTGAAGAATTTTTGTATTTGAAACATAAGCATCGTGTTTCTGCCGCACTCAGAGAGCTTAAAGAACTTATTAACATATTTTTAAAAAAATACTTAAACACTGACTCTTAATACAGACTAAAATAAAAGAGCAAATGAAATTGTATAACTGTTGTTCGAAATTAAAGGACCATTATCTGACTATGAATGTGGCAATGAAACTAAATTAACTCGAAATTAACTGCATACCGCGCTTAAACCATTTGTGCTAATGTCTAATGCCTATTGTTATGTTAATGCATGTTTAACTTGATCCGTTAAATGTTTGTAACACAAGCGAACAGAAATATTTATCCTTTCACCCATTTTAATATTATATAAAATTATTATAGCTAGGCATGTTTTGCTGAAGAGTTTCTTGCGCCGCTTCTTCTCTTCAAGCCACAACATGGTGTAAAGCGGTGGTTAATTAGATTATACTCCCACAGAGTAAATAATAACTATAAACAAAATTAAAACTAAAGAATTAAAAAAGTTGGCAGGCTTAATAAGACTTTAACAATACTCATTGGTACTTGACAACTCTGTCTTCCGTGATCACGGCCACTGAAAAGTGGCCGAAACGTCGGAATAATAAAAATCAAATAAATTACCGCACGTAAAACCGTTAAAATGTAGTTTTATAGTTTATTATAGAAATATTTTCAATTATAAATTCTTGTTAATAATAAGTTTTTATTGATCTAAAGTTTCTAAAGAAACACATGTTTGCATAATATCAAACGGTTCGTTGCACTGCAAAAGGATAAGACTGTGCTGCAATGACAACTCCCACCACAAGACATTGATGTCAATTATAGTAGAGCATAGGATACATTGATCAAAAAAACTATCATTAAAATAATAACACTATGTCTTAGAAATGAAATATAAATTCTCTATCCCATCTTTCGTATTCCAGTCCTTTACTTTATCTCTCCCATCCCATTCTAAAGCCTTAAAAGATCTCTGGCCCGTCCAGAGGCAAACGATGGAGAATTTAAAAAAATGCAAACGCGTTTGCTTCGCTTCTGGTGTTGCTAACGTCTATAGCCGATGGTAGCCACTTTGCATTAGGGAGGTTTTTTTTTTTAAAGTCGTCTCTCCGGGCTAGCTAGATTGCCTGGGTTTAACATCTTTTAGGGGTATGTTTTGCTTTTTTATCATTTATTTTCTTTTGATCTATTTCTTTTGATCTTTGTCTCTTTTTTTTTTGCTCTTTTCTATTTATTGTCTTTTACTTTATTATCAAAAATGGTTTTACAGTGTATCTTAATGCTATTACAATCTTACTATTTCTAATAATTAACATTTATGGTTTGATACTATTTTATATTTTAAAGATTAATACAAACCCATTAGGGAGGTTAGATAGCTTCATGATAAAAAAAGACGTGTGCGTCTCGGGACACCCGACAGAAGTGATAACTGCGTGAGAGAAAGGGAAGCCAGACAGACTGGCGCCGTAACGCGTTACGTAACGAAGTGGTTTACCCTCTCATAAGAAGTTTCACTTCAAATGTTGTTACAATTTTTCGGATCAAGTTATAATCTGTGCATTGTGATCGTTTCTCTGTCATTTGTCTTGTCTGTGCTCTCTATCTCTAACTTTCAAATCACGTAACGCTTTCCAGAAATCCAAAGGAAAATTACGCTTCAGTGACGATAATAAAAGTGACGTGTCACATAAGAACATTGTACTCAAAAACTTAGCTAACAAAATAGCAAGTTCAGACTCGTTAGACGACGAGTACGATTCGGACGCTAGTAACGAGAGCACCTTATCGGAAGGTGCTATTGGTAAATCGCGTAAAATCAGTCCGAAATTCGTCTCCGAGCCCAATCTCAGTCAGTTAGACGCTGAAGAGACGCCAAAAGTCAAAAAGAGATTGTTTCGTTCGAAGATTGTAACATCGAGTCTAAGTAAGAAGTATCAAAAACGTACTATCGTACGTGGTACGCCGACTTGCGTATCGTGTTTGGACGATCAGGACACGTTGTCTGACGATTCCTGTGATACACAACCGATAGAGGTTACGCCAAAGAAATCGAAAGTACAAGATGTACACTACTTGACAAGTACTCCGGGGTTGCCAGAGTCGATAATGCAAAATGAAGAGTGTTCAACACCGTACACTATGAACTTTAGAAGGGCGTCCATGTCGCCAATTACGAAGTCCACTCAGAAGTTGTCGAAAGCGATGCAGGTAGGTCTGCGTTTGTGTTTGGGGTTGCCAGTTGCCGACTAAAAATGGAAATATGGGTAATAAAGAAAATGAGTCAAAACCAAACTGGGTTGATGTATGAGAATTTATTGCATTGTTTTTGAATGATAATAAATAATGAATAATCAAAATTTCTATCAATAAGAGTAAAATTGATTTAGCTGGGCACGATGCGTTATTACATTATATAATAATAATCATGCATGCTAATTTCCTTCTGAATGTTTGAGCTATGAACATTTGAAAGCTTTAAATTATGGAGGGTAGATCTAAGAAAGACAATCTTATATGGGGTTAAACTGATTGTGAGTGCCCGATAGATATTCAAAATTAAATTAAAGCAAAACTGTCAAGACATTAGTGCCTGTTGTTTTTCTAAAGATATTTTTATTAAAAAAATAGAAAAATTAAATAAAAAAAAAATTAACATGAAAAGAATATGTTGAAGGAGGTTTGGACACAATAATGGACCAGAAACGCAATCATGTTGGCATAGTCCATCTATATATGGTGTCGTCTCAATTCATGTTAAAGGAGTGCAGGTTTAGGTTTAGTGGTCTGTGCGGAATTTTAAATTCACTTCGTAATCGGTCCGTTCCTCTTGAGGACCCAGCCTGAGTACGAAACATATACCCCCAGCGTTTTTAAAAACCGTCCATCTATATCCGCTAACTTCACTCCGTCTATAACCACAACGAATCTATTAACAAAGTTTACACTGGAGTGAAGGTAGCGCCTCCAATTTAAGGCTTTTCGATGGACAATTTTTAACATGAAGATTGGCTTTCTTAGTTCTACCATCCATACTTTATTATATGTTGGATCCGAAATTAATTGTCTCTCGCTTCAAGAGATGAATGATTCGCTTCTTTGTGTTAATTTCTCTAATTTTCATTTATAATGTCATGTAATTAAACAAGAAAGTAAATTTGAAGCTTAATTAAAATATACTCTTAGATTTGCTTCAATAATACCACTTTTTTATTTTTGACTTATAATATCTTTATTCTACCAGAATATAGTACAAAATTGGTTACAATGATTTTCAATATGCTATAAATTTTACCATTTTCATGATGTGAAAAAAGAATTTTAAAGTAATTTAATATTTATCATGCACATTATTTTAAACTTTGTCTATCTAAAATATCACATCATTAATATTGGCTGTTGTCATTTAGTTCGTCACTGGTTCGTCATTCTTTAAGGTTTTTCAAAAAGCCTACAAACTTATTCTAACTCTGTGGAGTTTAAAAGTGGTTTCTTCAATCATCACCTTATGATTATTTTTATAATATAAAAGTTAGATTAGAAAAACTGCTCGACCAAGATTCGAACACACTTGAACACACGTCATTACTTACACGATTGGTTATAAACATTGAAATAAGTTATTCTATTAACAGGAATCGATAATGACGCCGCGTTCTCGTAAGCCCTTAATAATTACGTCAGAACAACGCGACAGTTTGCCCGAGACCAATCAGAATAAGGACAAATCTGATGAAATATACCAATCGATGTCGCCAAAGAACGACAGCGATTTCGTGTCATCAGACGACGATAACGACGTGACGAGATCTACGTTTTCTTGTGAGAGGTAAGTAATTGCTAAATTCTAAAAAATAATAGGTTAAACTGTACTATTATCGGCACACCCCCCTCAATGTTTTACACCCTATTTCTAAAAAAACATTACAAAATATTAATTAAAAAAAATTGTAGTCCTACGATCCTGATAAGAATATTGACTACAACATAAAAATAATATTTTGAGTAAATTGACAGGATGCTAATCACTTATAGCTGCCAGCAATGGTATAGTTTACCCTACTTTCGAAAAAATATTATAATATAAATATAAAAAAATGGAATTGTGTGTTTTCGTTAGTTGACGTTACGGAATTATGTAATAAACATATTATATTCATTCATAGTCACCGTCAATTTATAAATACCGTTAGATTATAATATATCACGGGAGATTGTAAACTGTCGAAATATTGTGAACCGTAATATATAGCTTACGAAACATATTAATTTTTGATTGGTAGGTCGTTCTGTGTCCATAGAGTTAAAACTAAAACACAGGTGTCAGTGAAATAAACGAAATGCACTTCAAAAATTGTGACATCAAGTATGCATTTATTATTTAGTAGCTTGTTATTAATTCTAACATAAGACATAAGAACAATAATGAAAGTTAAATTGTAGCAGTATGTTACGGTTCACAATATTCCGTCAGTTTATAATTTCGCGTAATAAATTATAGTCTAACTGGATTTACAAATTGACGGTGATGTATATACTCGTGCTTAAGCACGTATATTAATACAAGAAAGTGATATACAGAATATTTCTATGATTAATAAATGCGATTATTTGTTTTTAAATTGATTTCTTTAAATAAAATATTTGTTCCTTCTTTCATTGGTAACGCTCTGAAAGCCTTATGTACATTGAAAATAATCATGCCATACCTACTTACCTTTTATTTTTTCTTATTGTTTTCAGATCGAATCATTCAACAAATGCCTCACTACCACACACTACGACGTTCGATGCTCGTTCTATATCGATAGGTGACGTTAGTCCCCTTCGATCAGAAAACACTCGTTTCGTCATAAGCCACGAAAGACCCATAAAAGATCTAAACACAACACTATACAACGACATCACTATACCAAAAATTCATATCGATTACACAACCAATGACAACGATCAAAGAACTAAATCCCTCACAGACCCATTCAGAGAGTATTTACTCAGTAGAAGCGTTTTAACGGCAACGCCGATCGACTTATCGATACTAAACAAATCGAATGATATCGATGATAAGTTGAGTGATTCGTTAATGTACTGTCTCGATGGGAATGTACCGAGTGATTTGACTTTATCGATTAGCAATCTTAATGTTGATAAAGATATCGATGTTCGTTCCCCGTTGCAGAGTATCGATGTTAATAAGAGTCCGAATAGGAAACGGTGCGCGAATTCGATGAATCGCGATGAACAAGGCGGATCTGAATCGAAGGAAATTAAGAAAGCGATGGCTAGTAAGGAGAATTTCACTCGTTATGAGATCCGTGAAACTGAGCTTTAATCGATATTAATTAGGGTGAACTATACCGTTGTTGTCAACATGATTGACACTTTATTCATATTAAGAATTTTTTTTTTTACCGTACAATAATAATAATAAAACAATATTTTTATTTATAATCGAGATTTTTCAAGGAAGTTATTTAGATAGATAAATTCAAATAGCAAAACTTTGCCAAAATATAAAATTTTATCGATATCGTAAGAGCCGTTTCCAAGACAGACGAAATAAATATGAATAAGATATGAAAGTGGAAGTGGGCAGCACGAGTATCTATGATATATTGTGTTTACATAGTCGCGCTGCCCACTTGCTTGCTGCAAAAGGCGTATTAAATGAGGTGCCGCGAACCTCGAAATTGTTTTAATTATAATTATTTCCAAACCCAGAGCGAAAAACGGACATTGACCTCGAAAAGCTTTGCTGGGATAACAAACCCTTCTTCGTGGCTTTGCTTTTAGTGACTTTTTACTACTAAACCAATCCACATGCCAGCGCATTCCCGAGCGGAATGAGGTCCAAGGCATGGCTCGAACGAAACGTCAAACAGGTTAGCAACTTCTCTTTGACGGCGTCACTTACTTCACCCCTTACCAAGAAATCTGGACGCATTAACGACAAGGAAACGACAATTAAATGCACGAACAGCAAAACTATCGTTTCTTTACAGTGATAAGATAATACATAGGGTCAATGTCTGTTTTTCGTTCTGCATTTGAAACAAGTAGAGGAGATTTTTTACTATTATACTCTGATTTTTAATTATCTGGACTAAAATGACAGCTGCGATCGAATTCATATTGTAAGGTTGAATTCTATCACATCATCCGTGTATGTAGTATTTGAATCATAAGTGAGTTGTTGATTCATGTGAGTTGAAGCAAGTTAGTTTGTTTTGTTACTTAGTTGAGTTGAATCCAATAGGAATTCTATAAGATTTACAACTCATACATAATGGGCCATACTACAACACTGCTCCAGTATAGTGTGAAGTATGTGTCTACGACAAGGTGTCGCGAGACAGCACTAAACCATTATTCAAATGGCAACACTGAAAGGTCGTGCAATTTATATTTGCTTACGAGTGGTAACACCGAAATAAAGGTCTTCTTGCAAACGCATCCATGTTGACATTTTTCATATGCCAAAAAATCTAATCTCTACGATACGATACGATACGATCCAACCTTCCTAATTAATGAAGCAAACAGTATGGCTTATTCATTCATTCATAGTCAATTTTTATATTTAAAAAAAGGGGATCGCAGCTGTCATTTTAGTCCAGGTAATTTAAAATCAGTGTATAGTATACTCAGAAAAAGACAGGCTGATGACCCCATCTGACGGGAAGTTGTTACACATACATATGTACATTTGCAACACCAGGGGCCCAATTCTGCTATTTCAATATCTTGGCGTTGCGAAGATATTCAAAGTACGTTCCTATTGCGATAGTGACAAAAATTCGTATTCTACTAAATCCACAATATCCTCTAGATAACGCCGCGGCGGAATAATAGTGGACAAAATTGTTTTACCGTTATCAGAAATGGCTACCGAAATTTTGAACTTTTTCCGTTGCGAGTTTTCGCTTATAAATATATAGTGGCTTGCTACTGGCACACCAATGGAATTAACAGAATATTGAAATTGGGCAAACCTACGATTGAGAATTAATTCATATTACAATTTACATTAAAAAAAGTATAAGTACACACTACATGAAATTCGATGATTTCACTACACGAAAGTTATAAAGTAATGCGATCCGCGAGAACGCTGCCGACAAACTGCGCTGCAGTTTCGCAAAGTAACTGTATGTATAATATTGTAACACTATTTTCATTGAAAAAAAATAAAAAAATACCATATCTTCCACTGATTTCTAAGAGATAGTAATAGCAGAATTGGATCAGAATTGTTACCAATTTTAATCCATTATTATAACGATTATATATTATGCCAGGCGGGCTGCATGTTTAGTATAGCAGCATTAAATACTACCATCGTTTAGTAGGAATTTAAAGTCTATTTTTATATCAAGTGCCTTTTTTTGAAATTCGATGCATAATTTTTATGTTAAGTTTATTAAGCTGTATGTATGATACTATAAGAGTTAAATTTTTAATTTTCGAATGTGTATTGATGAAAACATTAACTAAAAATTTTGCAGTTTTTTTCATTAGTAAAATAAACTCGAAATTTAGCACTAAATACTACTATTTATCTAGGAATAAAAAAATAGTTCTTATGGCTCTAAGTGAAATTTCAAATGATTACATTCATGTAATTTTGTTAAAATTTATCTTTTAACTCTTATTCAAGTTATTTGAATATAAACTTGATTTTTAAGTTAAAAATTGAATAATGTTGAGAATTTTTTAAGTAATTGCAACAATTCTTAGATTAGAATTTTGTACAATTATGAATGTTGTTTCAATATATCATTTTTTCTACCGATATGAGTTTTTTTAGCTATTTATGTATATTGTTTATTTAATAAACAAAGAACAATTTAATGTAACAAAATGATAATAAACTTTGTTCTATAATAAAAAATGCAATAAAAATATAAATATGCTATGCTAAAATAAAAATATGAAAAAAAACCCGTGATAGCAAGAAACTAAAACCAGATCTAAATTCAGCATGTCAAATTCTATATATTTATCGAATTTTGTTTAAAGGAGGATTTGGGTGCCGACCAGTGTAATTAATGTCAACGACTATCTTTATATTTATATAATTCTTCTGTACGTGTGTGAACTCCTAAACGGCTGGATTGATTTGAATAAATTGTTTTGTGTGTGTTTAATCTATATTTATGACACTGACAGTATTTAATGTCACAATTATAATTTATATACTTGGGGTGCAGGAATTATCATGTGGTGTGTATATAGTTCGCGATATCTGTATATAACAAAGTCGTGTTAGTTACAACATTTATAGCTCAATGCGGCTGGGCCAATTTTGATGATTTTGGAATGGTCTTCGTCCGGAATACTATAATTAGTACTAAAATATGATATTCATCAATAAAAAAATAATAATTAAAAAACGTCAGTGATGATCTTTTCCAGCTGATTTCGGCAATGGTGACTGCATTTAAACTCATTTTCATTTTAAATGTAAATGACTTTCTGACAATAAAGATTATTATTATTATTTCACTTATATATTTATTTAAATTCTTTTTTATGTTTTTTTAATACATATATATATATAAAAAAATAGACACATATTAAAAAAATATAAAAAGATGAGGTCCGTCGGCAGCGGGGCCTAGGGTCCAAGCTACCGGTGGTTAAGGCTCCAGGGACAGGAACTTCCTCACAATGCGTGCCGTGCTCAGGAGAACCGCCTTCTGTATCTGGCCCTTCACCCATTTACCAAGCGAGAGCCTCTCTAGGTGTCGGTCGAGGCTCTTCGCTATTAAACCGTTAACGGACACCACTATCGGTACGATGACCGTTGACTCCATATGCCACATGGCCGTAATCTCGTGCGCGAGGTCAAGGTATTTTGTTAATTTGTCAGATTCAGCTTTTATGAGATTACAGTCATGCGGGATACTTATATCAACGAGCATCGTACGTCTCGCAGATCGATCTATTATCACAATGTCAGGTTTATTGGCAACAATAGTCCTGTCTGTGATAATAGATCGATCCCAGTAGAGCGTGCTATGACCATTGTCGAGAACTGGTTCAGGGATATATTTATAACAAGGTACCTCAGTCGCTATCAGACCGTATCGAAGAGCAAGTTGCTGGTGGATGATCCTGGCTACTAGGTTATGCCTGTGCAAGTACTCGGAGTTAGCAAGACGAGAACAACAGGAAGTAACATGCCTGATGGATTCGCCCGGGCGATGACACGCCCGGCATATGTCGAGCGTGCCGTCCTTCAGGATGTACTTCCTATAGTTGTTCGTCTTGATAACCTCGTCCATAATTGAACAGACAAACCCTTCGGTTTCCCCAAAGAGGTCACCGAAACGTAGCCAGTTCACCGACGCCGGCAAGTCTATGTGGGGCCCATATAACGCCTGGTAAAACCTGCCGTGTAGCTCCTTGCTCTTCCATACGTCCATCCGCTCGGAGGTACTCAATACCGCAGGTCTGAGCCAGTTCTCTTTTGCAAGAGAGAGCGGGGTGAATCCCTTGTCTACTGACACCATATCTCGATGCATACTTGCGTTAGTTTTAAGGAAGTATTCTCGTAGATTATACACCTCACGGTTGTGTAAGTCTTTAGCATTTAGAAATCCCCGGCCACCACACTTCCGTGGGATGTACAATCTCATCACCGATGATCGTGGATGGTGCATCCGATATGTTGTCAGCATACAACGGACCCTACGATCCAGGGCGTCTAGCTCTGTTTGAGTCCACCTTAGTATACCAAAGGAGTAAGCTAAAGAAGGCATGACCCAACTGTTAAAAGCACGAATCTTATTACCACCTGAGAGGAGGCAATTAAATACCTTCTTCAAGCGGTTAAAGAATCGCTCCTTTACCAGCTGTTTCACATCCTCGTCAACTATACCCAATGACTGTGATATACCAAGGTATTTGTAGGTCTCACCTTCGGAGAGGGTTTTGAAACACACACCCTCGGAGAGCTGCAATCCGTTAGAATTTACAACTCTCCCCCGCTGCACATACATAACCGCACACTTGTCCACACCAAATTCCATTCCTATAGAGCTGCTAAACGTTTTAGTTAGGTTTAGCAGTTCTAGTAGGTCATGTGTTTTCGATGCGAACAGTTTGAGGTCATCCATGTACAGCAGGTGAGATATGGCTTCACTCCCTCTACGGAGATGAAAGCCTAGCCTTGAATCCTCCAGCAAAGAGCTTAGGGGATTCAAGGCCAGGCAAAACCACAAAGGACTCAGGCTATCTCCCTGGAAGATCCCTCGCTCTATCTTTATAAGTCCGTCCGAAATAGGTAAGCTACCACCGCCAGGTACGCAGAGTCTGGTGACCCATTGCCCCATACATGCGCCAAGGAAGGCACGTAGAGTTATATCAATTTTATATAGCTCCAGTACCCTCATTAGCCATGTATGCGGCACTGAGTCGTATGCCTTTTTATAATCTACCCAGGCGGTGCAGAGGTTTTTCCTATTTCGGCGGACTTGTTGATTAATGGTCATATCTATGAGGAGGAGTTCTTTAGTACCACGGGACCCAGGCCTACATCCATTTTGAGTATTAGCCAGAAGTTTGTTGTCAACTAAATGTTTTAATAATTTTGATCTCAAAATGGATGTGAGCAACTTGTAAATGGTGGGAAGACAAGTTATAGGTCTGTAGTTTTTGGGTTCCGTGGTACTACCAGATTTATATAAAAGGTAAGTGACCCCTGTGGTCATAAAAGTTGGGATGTTACAAGTGTTTAAGGCTTCCTGGAATTGTGCAGCCAGACAGGGATGCGAGACTTTGAACCATTTGATCCAGAAATTATGCAATCCGTCCAGCCCAGGGCTTTTCCAGTTGTGGGCTAAACCGATTGCATAACCCACATCAGATGGCTTGATAATTACTGGGTCCATCTCTGGTATCCGTTGGCATCTCCGTTCGACAGCACTCTTCCAGTTGCCTTCTGTGTGACTGACAGGCAACGACCAAATTCCACGCCAGAAGGCCGTTATGTCGTCAGCATTTGGTGGCTGCCTGTCATTACCTAGTTCATCAGGTTGTTCCCAACTTCTATAAACCCCTTTTTGGTCAATTTGGAAGCGGTGATTGAGATAAAATCTCTCTGTGCGCTTCCTATACCTGCGTATTCGATTTGCCCACGCACAGACTTTCTGTTTCAGGAAGTCTATGCGTTCTGTGACCCTTTGTTTATAATCATTAGGGCTGATATTAGTGCCTGCGAATGCTTGGGTCACAAAACGCATAATTTTAGGTCGAGTGTTTCCCGATCGAAAGCAGAGTAGCTTGGCTATTAAGGTTCTAGCTGTTTTGATGCGACATTCTATTCTGTATTGCCAGGCTGGTTTTTCGCGTCTATTTTGTACGGGCTCTGGGTTTTTATTGAATTTCACGCCGGCTGCTTGGCAGACAGCGACGGCCCCGCAATACAGAATAGAGTGTGTCTCGACCAGGTCTTTACTCAATTCAAAGTATGGTATTAAAAGTGAATTCATATTACCAATAATAGCCAAGCTACGTCTATGGATGGGCAAACGAGGTAGCCTCGGCCTGCTCAATGTAGGTACATCCTTAAAATCCTTAATCACCGCCTCCAAAATCCTCCTCATGTGCTCACTATCCTGGCTGCTTACGTAATCAGCGGAAGGGTTACCCAAATTTGCTTCTGACGTTACTGTTGGTACCGGCGCTAAAGTTGTTAAATTATCGTTTTGTGGTACTGGATTTTGTGAAGTTTCGGTAACCCTAAGACTGGTTCGTACTTCAGTGCGAAGACGATCAAGGACAGATTCATCCAGCAGGTGTAACCGCTGAATAGCCCGCACTTGATCCGACAAGCGTTGTGCCGTAACGGTGGTATCTGGGTGAAGTACCTGAAACAGAGACAGCATCCGATCACGATACGCAGTGAGGTTGGTTCCCATCTCTGTCGCCTCGAAGTACGCTCGCATGACGCTCTCATTCATTTGCTGAGTCCATCTCATGCGGCGCACTGCACCACCGGTAGCGGGGGCCGAGTGCGGGATACGTCCCGCAGGTCCCAAGCGTGCCGACGGTGGCCGTCCTCGGCCTCGCGCAGGTCTTCTTGGCGGGGCTGACGGCGCTGGCCCCTCCTCACTGGTGCTCGACGCCCCGGTGGCCGCCGGCGTCACGAAGTCTTCATCAGATGACGACGACCGAGGTGTGGAGTCGGGCGAGGCGGGCGCAGCAGGTGGTAGTCGTGCGCGTGTCCGGCTGCTTATTTTGCTCTCTGTTTTATTCCATAGCTGCTAATTTTGTATTTCTTTGCTTTATAAATAACTTGTTTCATTTTCCATTTGACAGTTGTCATTCTGATAATATTATACGTATTTGTAACTTTTCTTCTATTTAATATTTGAGATGTAAATTTAGGTAGATAGGTTTTATTACGCTCTAAATAACATAGGATATAATGAATGGTTCAAAAATAACTCAATTTTTGTAGTACTTTTGGAATTTGATACAGAGATGTGTATGTATTTGACAGCCACTTTTTTTTTATTATTATTATTTGTCTGATTTAGGTGAATTATTTTTGTGTGTGTTCGAGTGGGTCCCAGATAGGTTTAGATTCACGATTGGACCCGGTAGGTGGCGCAGCTGAACACCTCTTTAACGGTGGAACTGATTTTGATGATTATTTTTTTAAGTAGATTCGAGAGTGGTTTAGATTTTAGATTAACAATTAGACCCGGTTGAACCCGCTACAATCAGTTTCCAGATTTTTATTTTATAAGGGTAAGACAACGTCTGCCGGGTACAGCTAGTTTATTTATACAATTTATAAAGTATATAGGTATACTATATAATAAGTTTTCCAGATCAGCTGGAGCAGTCTGCACTGTATCTCTTTTTGTATCAAAGCATTTATTGCGAAACCATTAATGATCATAAAGTTTAGCTCGAACTGTATCTTGACGCCGTATTTATTCCTTTCACTTCATGATTAAATCATCAGTCACACACAAATTAGGATGATAATAGAATTGAAAACACTACCTTTATTACACAAGCCTAGAGTATAATTATTAGGGTGATAACTGTGATACAGGTGAGACAAAAATAAAACTGGCAGCAGAGACGAAAGAAACAATGCGAGCACTTCTTGTAAGCGGATCTCGCACGGTTACTGAAACAACAAGAGGATGTAATAATAGCACCTTATAAATAACTCATTGTTGGACACTTGCCTGCCCATTTCAGGATAAAACATGGTATGCCATATTTTTTTTAAGGGTGTGATAAAATTTCTTCTAGTCCGGCAGTGCGTTAGTGACACCTCTGGCGTTGCAAACATCCATAGGCGTCTGTAACCGCTTTCCATCAGGTGGGCCGTCCGCCTGTCTGCTGTACTCCAGCGATAAAAAAATGCTCGCCACGTTTGTATACGAGCGATTGTTGGGTTTCATACTTGATACTTGGGTTATCGCGATGTGCAGGTTGCATCACGATGTTTTAATTCATCATCACCACGTAATAATTCTAATATGTACATTAAAGTTGAAAGGAAAAACAATATCTTTATAAGTTTTTTGGACAACAAATGCTAGACCATAAAAAAGAAGAACTATATGCCTTTTTACAATCGCACTTAGAATTTGATATTGGATGATGTTTATTGGGTTTTACTCATTAATCACTTTAGCAATAATTTAAGTAGTGATTTACGAAAATAGGTACCTACCTATCCTGTTTAATTGGCCCTTAAACTCTCTGAGTGCAGAATCAATACAAAATATATTCGAATGCTTGTGGATTGAACGCCAAACTAACCTTCTTTTAGCCGAGACATATCGCGAAGCAGAAATAGGCTTTGCATGTGCGCTTCGTTCTCTGAACTGTAATTTTCGCCGTCTTTCTTTGTTTTGTTGTTCTTGTTCTGCTATTTTCGCTATCTCCTCTTCTCTTTTCCTTTGCTGCTCTACTTTCTGATCTTCTTCCAATTTCTTCAACCTTTCTATTTCTCTTCTTTCCCTCTCTAATTCCCTCCTTTTCTGTTCTAATTCCTTCTTTTGTAGCTTCAATTCTTTCTGTTCTTCTTGTATCTCCCTTTTTAATTGCTGCTCTTGTAATTTATTGTATTCTTTTTCTCTTCTCCTTTCTTCTTTGTATAATTTTCGTAGTTCTTTTTCTGCTTTTCGCTGTTGGTACCACTGAACGACGCCGCTTGGTGCATTTGATTCTTTTTTACTTTCTTTTATGTACGGCCGACTTTGAAACGAACATCGTCTTACTCTACCGTTGTTCTGGAATTGTTGTAGGTTATCTCTATAGGTAACTACTACGGGTACGGGCAAACGTTTTGGTTCTTCTATGTATACGTGAGGCCTGTAAATCAAATTCAAAGGAAATACACAACAATGAAGAATAAAATTAGCTAAGTAGGTACGTATGAGTCCAAGTGTAGTAGTTGTTCTGTATAGATGACGAACTTTCATCTGCCTACGAAGCCCTAAAAAAAATAAAAACAATCAATCGGAAATACCCCATATCGTAGAAATATTATACAAAGGGTCCAAAATAAAATGCTTACGGTCCTCGTCAATGCACCATGGTACATACGATCGGGATATAAAAGTGACTACGTCGCTGGCTGTCTTAATTAAAAAGTATGCTGAAGCCCACCAGCAAAGGCCTTTATGACGCCATTGCCTAGCAAAGAGGGAAAACCACGGCGGGAAGTTCCCTCTAACTGTGGTTACAAACGGCGAGAAGTTCCCTCCAAGTCATTACCATAGAAAAATGAATACTTGGTTGAAGAAGAAGCATACATCGCTAAAGTATTCTTTTCCCATGGTCGTTTTATGGTATATCGATTACAGTGTCAAATGGAAAAAATAGTAGAGTAGTCAACGGGCTCCTCCTCCATAAAACCGAGAAATTAACACTAGGATAGTTATAATAGACTCACTCCCAACGTTTCCTAAAATAATAAAACTTGAGAGGTGTCAAGGGACACCCGGATGGAACGAAGTTCCTTTCGATTATTTACAAAAAACCTGTATACACTCAACAAAAATAATCGTCGCGACACCACACTGTTCAATGCGAAATAGAAATGAAAATATCTGGCTTGCTTTCTATAAGAGAGAGAGAGAGACAGACAGAGAAACATGCGACGCCGCACAGCTTACAATAGCTTACTATAGCAAAAAGTGTCGTGACAACTTTTCGTAAGAATTTTTTCCGTCTAGCCCCCTTTCACAACGCGCGAAAAGGAACTTCGTTCCAAAAAAACAGCAGCAATTCTTAAATAACTAAACTCTGCTTAATATATACAAAGTGATAAATTTCTTTTCTAAAATAGAAATATTCTCGTAAGAAAATGTTAATATTGTAAAAGCCGAGCTGACCTTTTATATTTTGCTTGAACGTAAAAATACATTTACGAAGAAAAATTTGTTATTTCTCCTTTGCCAAATTATTCACTTTTATTTATCTGTAAACAATAAAATAATCTTTGGTCTACTTTCAGCTTTTACAATAGATCTTTGATTATTTAATTGACAAATGGAACATTAGCTCGTATTATGACGAACAATTTCTAATTTAGGAGTCATTAGTATAAAAGTAAAGTATAGTAGTCGTGGTAGCGTAATGGCAAGCGCACGCATCCCAAACTCAAAAGACGCGGGTTCGATCCTGGCCGGAACGCATGCACTACTTAGGCAGTTTTCTGACCTAATGTGCATATTGGTACAATTACCACGTGCTAATAACGTTGAAGGAAAACATCGTGATGCAACCTGCACATCGAGATAACCGATATGTCAAACCTGACACCTTGGACAAGCGTGGCGGGTATACCGTCCGTTCCTCTATAGTGGGAGGCCCGAGCCCAGCAGTGGGACATTTGTAGGCTGTATTACTATTACCAGTGTGGTAGCAAATACCAACTCAATACGTGGTAGTATTTATTTTAGGTATATATATTAGTGATATTTATATATCCTGTTTATATATGTATTTAATTTGTACACCACCGTCATACACTTGCGAATCTCCCGTTCGTAAAATCCGGCCCGTTTTGTCTGGAAGAGATCGCTCTAATCTAAAGCGATAAGGCCGTCCATTGCTCCTACTTTTACTGTTTAATGTGACTACTGTAAATTGTTTATTTCATGTGTGGGTGGTGAACAATAAAGTGTATTCTATTCTAGTATAATGGTTAACGTACTGGCGCGGCAAACTCAAGGGATGCGGATTAGAATCGTGGCAGAATGAATTATCACGATGTAATTGTAACAATATGCCACGTTAGGTCAGAAATATGCACTACTTAGGCACATTTCTGACCTACGTGCATATTGTTACAATTATACTTGTTGACCGCGGATGACAACATTATGATAATTGATGTGTCAAACCCGCCAACTCGTCTTAATCAAACATGGCAGGTATACTGGATATTATTGTTTATTTAATGGTCTCTGTGGTTGGCAACGTAAATTTCGTAAACGAACTTTCCGTTATTTACTGTGGTCTGGGTGTCTGGGATCGGCCCCAGAGTGGTCTGTTGTGTATTAGAGCCTGTCCGCACAGCGATTTTTCACAGCACGATTTTTTTCCCGTAATTCTGTAACACATTGAATATTATAGGAGTATCCGCACTGGCGATAAAAAATCGCGCGAGAAAAATTCTGTGACTTGATGCAAAATGCGAAATCGCGCGAATAAAAATCGTGTTGTGAAAAATCGCTGTGCGGACAGGCTCTTACCTATAACACAATTTTAATATTCTTCGCTTAGGGATATACGATATAGATGTGTCTGCCGATTATTATAAAAGAAATCTTGTTATAGTATACAATGTTATGATATACTAGATCTATTCAATACAACACATACATATTAATCTTTAACAGCTAGAGCGACGAATATGGGAGGTCTTTGTTACCAGCCCGAAATACCAAAATGACTTGCAAAATTACTTTAGAGCGTCTTTTACTAATGGCCAGTTTCTTACTATTCATTCACTTTTCGATTGAAATTTGATATTATTGGTATGTAGTTTATATCAAATTTCAACCAACAGTTAGGCAAACGAACCGTGGGTAAGAACTGGCCATAAATCAAGCAGTTTTACTGGTCCAGGTAGATATTACTGGACGCTTTAAGGTTGATTCACGGTCAATTATCGCTTTCGGACCCTTTCTCTTAACCAGGGTGGTGTAATAAGTACAAGAAAGTAGTAGAGTAGAGTAAGAGAGCTCTCTTTAGCTAAATACTGCCTACCTACTACTTCAATCAGTACATCGTAATAAGGGTTTTGATCTTTACAGGCGCCGATGGACATTTTACACTATCCCGGTCTTATATTGAGTTAGAGTAAGTTTGTAGGCTTCTTTAAGAACTTTAAAGAGCCCTAGAAACTTACTCTAATTCAATATGAATAAGACCGCAAAACTTTATGAGATATTTTCTCAAACTGTATTGAATATGTTACATACCGCATTAAATAAAGGAATGATAACGCGGCAAGCACTTCCCTTTTCCATTACGAATTGGAATATAAACAATTTCCTGCTAATTTACATCTTATATTATTTATAAATTGTTGTACTATTTCTCTATTATATTAATATTAATGTACTCTGCGATTTTAATTTAATTCGGACAGTTTGACACATGTCACAAAATTCATTTGTCGTTTTCTGTGGTTGTCCTTTTTTCTTTCGAATTTTGCTTACTATGTACCTATGGAATTTGCCAAATATCCAAATGACAAAGAGATCTACATAGGTATATAAAATAGGTTTGCATATCATATGTTTTACACACGAACAGTGATTAAAAGAATCTAAGTACTTGTTAAGACAAAGTTAATTCTTGTTTTCCTCCATTTATTTAACAATATTAAGGCTACAACATCAAAGGCCAGATTTCATAAAACACAATATACTAAACATCATCTTTCCTATGTGACTGTATAAAAAAGTTTCTGAAAAAGTATAATTCTTAATAAATACACTGGAATGAGATTTATAGTCCTAGAATGACAAGTCGGAAACTTATTGTCCCAGATATGCAATGATAATTATTTATACATAATTATAAAAAAAGATGACGACTCAACCGATATGGACTTAACGTTATACTTGATACTTCCTTCTCTAATAAGTACGCGGCTTGGCGTCATCAAATGCACACTTACGTTGGTTGAGTAATACATACATAATGTCTTAGTTCATGCTTTAAATGCTATGGCAGTATTACACTAGCTTCAACTTTAAGTTTGAGGCAGGTTCCGAGTTTTCGAACAAGTATCCCTCATTAAACTTAGTAAAAGACTCTTCAAAATGTTTAATGATGCTTTACGCAATTATTATGCAAATTGTAACTATTAAAGCCAAAGATATGCAGCAATAAAATTGGCAGCAAAGACGGTAGCAGCAGTTCGTACATTTTTCGGACAGCGTTTTCTTTGGGCGTCTGTAACATAAAAGCTACCATGGATTAAATCATAAAGTACTTGTTTTTAAACAAACAAACAATATAAGAAATATTCTCTATTTTTAATTCTATTCAAGCTTTCTGTACAACGGGGGGTGTTCTAAGTAGTCATTGTAGTTTTGCTTGTTTTTACCGTCGATCACATGATATTCCTGATTAGATTATTATTATTTATTTAGGTTTACGGCTTGGCAGCTAGGCCTTTAAGCCAGATCTTAGTTTACAATATAAAGTTTCATTTTCTTAAGCCTATGTGTAGCATAGTTGAACTGTAGGTAATCAGCTAATGCCATTCAGTGGAGTTCTTGTGACAACTCAAAAGGCCACATTTGACTATAAAGTTCACATTTCTCACAAAACACATAATAACTACTCAAAAATTATCAACAACACAAAAAACAATAATTGTTGGACAACAATTATTGTTCATTTTAGAGTAATTTTATACATTTTTTAGAAAATAGTAGTAGTAATAGAATTCGCCATAAAGGCAGGCAAAGGAATCTTAGTCCATACAGCCAATTCTCTAAGCCAATTATGTATAAGTCTTCGTATAGTAGCGCAGTTGTATTGTGGGCTACAACCGACGCCGCGTCTTTACATTCTATACAACGCCAGAACGCAGCCATAGGAAACTGCTCGCGATATATTGTAATGTTGTTTTAAAAATCTGTTATTACAATGCATACAAGAATTTTGGGTACTCATCGTGTATAGTTTGTATAGTGGATGCTCGCGTCTTCGTTCCTAACTATACTGAATTGCTTACGCTTGACAAGAGTGTTAAAAGTCTAAGTAGATTTTTGATTCAGTACAATTTTGAATTATATTTGAACTTTATTATGTAGGATTAAATACATAACAATAACTTTTAATAATAATAATTAAAATAATAATTTTAATTAAAAAAAAATTCTTTTTAACAAGCATTATTAATATTATGCGAGACGTTAAATGCTAGGTCGTGTTTCCTTTTTCTATTTTGTTTGCGGTGGGTGCTAAGGTTGCCCTGTTTGTATCCTATTTCTCGTTCCCTTGTTCTTCGTGGTTCGACTTGATACAGATGTCGGCTGTACATGTATTTTGCAGGACAGTCCTTTATTAAAATTGTTGAAAATAAAATTTTGAGTCTGTTGGTCTGCAATGACATGTTTTAAAGAATTATTGAAAATATGAATGGCTTTTAAATTTGATGACGATGGATGTGCTTCTAAAATGAGGGTGGGGTATAAATACAAGGCACATTTATTTATTATGAACAAATCGGAACTTTTTTAATATAGGTTAGAAGGCTAAGGCGAGAGCGAAGCGAGGTGGAGCACCCGCCTTAGCCTTTGTGGTTATTTTTTTATAACCACCCAAAAATAATTTTATACCGCACCCTAGATGTGAATTTGTTAAAACTTTCTTTCATTTCAGTCAGTGTTTCATTATAAGTGAAGGGAAAAACGGAATCATCATTATTGGTGCATAATACATTGGGGACTCTTCTGATGTTGCCATGTCTACGGGAGTATCGGAAATCGGATCGTTATTTTCAACGATATTATCCATATTTTGTTACAACTCATCAGTGGGTCATCGGAGGCGAGTTTTGCGCATATCAATCTGTCTGCGCTGCAACTGCTCACGTACAAATTGTTACCTAGATTTTAGCGCGCTTATTCCGAAACATACACGATTAGTCACTATGCGTACTAGCGCTGTACATTATGGAACAAGATTTACTTCTATGTTACTACAAATTATACGCGAGTATTTGCGTACTGCTCTTGTATGGATTGGAAGAACTTCGTAAAAAACTTATTTCCAATCTATACGTGATTAGTTTCATACCCTTGCGTTCTGGCCTTGTACAGAATGGAAGGACGCACCGACGCCATTCAACGGAGTTCTTGTGAAAACTCGAAAGGCCACATTTGACTATACAGTTCACATTTCTCACAAAAACGCATAATTACTGCTCAAAAACTATCAATATCCTGCATCTATTGTTCACTTTAGAGTATTTTTACACATTTTTAGAAAATAAACTGCACAGCACAACGTCCCCTTTCAGTTCCCTCCAAAAACTCCCTTCCTGATTAGAGGTGAGCACTGAAAACTAGTGCTGTGTCGGACTATATTTCGGCATAGCAAAATACTGAGTGCCAACTTCATTTTGCAAATTGCGGCATACAAATTAATTATGTTGGCTATTATTATTAATTGTTGTTAAGTACCGCATTTTTAGAAAAAAGCAATTTTTTCTTTCCTAATTTGGAAAAGTTAGACCAGACTGCCTCAGTCTGTCAACGCAAGTACATACAAGCCGCCATTTTAGATTCGTTTCTTTATTGAATCGGCCATGGACATGGACTAGAAGCACTATACCTCATTGTATTTTAGTCGGGGCGATCCGCTTGACAATGAAAGGATTGTCGCGAAATTGGTATTGCTGCAGTGAATATGGAGGATGGTGGTATATTAGGAAGTATATTATATATTATATGTAAAAAGGATGATTACTTTCATTGCATTATCTATATTAATATGTTCGTACTGTTAAATTTGGGCCACCTGCATACCTGTAGACAAAGCACATTTATTACCTGGCGCGGCATTTGCGCTAATAACTTTAAAACTGTTTTATGATTATCTTCTTTTGTTTACTTTGTATTTAAAATTTGTAATAAGAAAATAGTGTATTGTACTCGTTTATGGCCATTCGCAGGCATAATTACGCAGGTGTGTGGATTACGTTTTCAGGGCAATTGCTTCGATGCTTGCCAGGTAGATAGATATATTGCATCGGTGCATTATAAAGCGATGGCCCAATTGAGAGATCTTCAGTCTAGTGAAACCCACGATCAAGGCGAGACTTGTGTACATTCGATAACCTTTATAGTGACGGACATTGAGTGTGTTATTGAATCGCGCATTACGTTTGAACTGATTGTATTCACTTATATTTGTACCTGTGTTATACGTGTTTGTATAGTTGTAATAAATTCTAATGGCATTTTTAATTAGAGTGCCGCACTCTTAACAGTTCATTAATGTGAAAATAAAAAATAAATTGACTAGTAACGTTGTTTTAATAAATTGAACAACTTACGTATTTCGAACTTTAACAGTGGCATGTCTTATTTTTGGTTGGATATATTTCTTTTTAGGAGCATAAGGCTTCACAGCTACAACTTGCTCCCGGATGAGTATGTTACGCGGTTTCTTTTTCTTCACTTTTGTTTCTCTCTTGCTCCGCCACTCTAATTGTTTCATTTCTCTCTCTATTTGCTTCCTTTCTAGCTCTATTGCTTTCCTTTCCCGTTCTGTTTCTATTTTACTCTGCCATTCAAGGTCCTTCATTTCTTTCTCTATTTCTCTCCTTTCCTGTAGTATTAATTTCTTTTTCTTTTCTGATTCTATTTTACTTTGGCGTTCTAACTCTTTCATTTCTCTACCTATTTCCTTCCTCTCTCTATCTGCTTCTCTTTTTCTTTCCAGCTCTATTCTTTTATCGAGTTCTCTTTCACTTTTTCTTTCTTGTTTGTGAATTCTAATCAATTCATTTAATGCTTTATGTTGTCTGTACCATATAGCGACTTTCTTGAAAGTATTTGTGCTAGTACTTTTGGGGGGCCGTGACTTTTGTTTCGGATAATCATATCGTTTTATTTTCGTTATGGTTCGTGTAACCTGTATTTAAAACAAAATAATTAATTTGTGTAATTTAAGGTGAACTATAATCACGTCAATGATTTAGACGTTAGAATATAAAAGACTAAATAAAAAGATAATATTGTTACGATCTAGACACCGACAAAAGACAAATTCACACATGCATACCTGTAGAAACACATTTTATTACCTTTCGGCATATGGACTTCTTTTGTTTACTTTGTGTTTAAAATTTATGATAAAAAAAGCCCATTGTGTATTGTAATCTTTTACAATACACAAAGTGTCTCGGATTTAAAGTGCAAATTCGGTCCACGCGGCGGGGCAGACACGTTGCACCTGTGCAGTATAAAGCAATGCCCCAATTGAGAGATCAGGCAATCGAACGATAACCGCAAGGGTAGCAAGACGTGTGTACTACAATCGGGAATCTTTTAGTGACGGACTTTGCGCGTTTTACGGAATAACGACCTTCAGCATTACGTTTGGACTTACTGTGTTTGGTTATATCTGTACCTGTGTTATAAGTATTTGTATAGTTCTAATAAACTCTATTGTAATTCTAACGGCATTTTAATTCGAGTCTCGCGACTCGTAACATTATTATACAGATAGAAGTAGCAGCCACATTTTTTGTCTGGTTTTGTTGAATTAATTTTATTTTAGTCATGTAATGAAAAAAAGGACCTAGATATAAGTTAAACAATATTCGCAGTGGGTAGAATATAGTTCAACCCCTACTTATGATTCAAGTGTTTGGACTTACAAAATACAATTTAAATATACATTTTGGTCATTGAATTGTGCTTTGACTACTTTAAGAGAGATCTAAATTCTGTGTACAAAATCTTTTAGCTATTATAAGAAACAATTTACAGAGAGAGAAATTATGAAATATTTAAATTTTGAGATAAAGGTTGTGTATAAGGGAAGTGCGTAATAATCGATGCAGCTTACAGTACAGCGGTCGGTAGCAGTCGGTACATGCGAATTCCGGTGCGGTTACAGTATAATTTAATTAAGAATACTTATGAAATATTTAATATATTCACCGGTAAGGGTTTTGGCTCTTCGTAGTGCACGTGCCGCGGGCTGAAACCAAAAACATAACCATTTAAGAAATATTAATCTAGGCATTTTTTTATTGCACATTTTAAGCAAGTAGGCAGAAGAGCCACCTGATTGAGAGCGGTAACCATCGCCTATGGACATTTGTAACATTTAAGGTGCTGCAAATGCGCTGTTGCTCTCTTAAGGGAGACTGGAACCTGGTTACTAATGCCGGAACACAAGTCAAGGTTGTTATGGCGGCATAGTCCAGACCAGGGGTGGTAGCCATCCAGACGGGTAAACGTCTTACCACTTGGCACACACACAGGCTTAAGGCTATTATTTAGTTTTCCGAAGTAAGCCTTTTCTTAAAGAACTTTAACAATATTTATTTTCAATCGCATTATTGATGATATAAAGTGTTACGCGATGTCCATCACAGCAGTTATGAGAACCATAGAGTATATTAATATCACATAGATAATCGTCAAGGATAATAATATGATCCTGGCAACACTATGATGTAATTGCTATTTTTAGCAATGATACAATATTATTTTTTTGTAGGGTAGTTTTCGTAGTATTTTCGTATAAAAAGGCGGTATGGCGTGTAGACGGTGTTCATTTGCTTACTGTGTCGTGTGAATAGTCACACCAAAGGCTGAACAATAAAGAGGAAACTCTGCCCAAATAGTTAATATTTGGTATATATGGTATTTCTTACCCAAATCTCTGCAAGGCTGTTTACAAAAGTCTTGTTCTTAGTGCAAGCTACTAAAAATGGATCGATATTTCAATCACGAGATGAAACTTATTCATATGCTATATCAAAAAAAAAGATTCCGACGAATTGAGAACCTCCTCCTTTTTTCGAAGTCGGTTAATGATATTTGAAAACGAATATTATATGAAGAATACCAGTTCACTAGATAGATAGGTATGTCTAGTATTAGAAGGCATTAAAAAATATATTATTTCAACAGCAAGAGCTGTTTTCCATGATATTGTTCTATGATTACCGTTCTCCCCTTTTTGGTATTACTCTTTTTTGTCATAGTTTAGAAATAAAACTAAACTTATTAAATTAAAGTCTGTTTAACAAAATAATATGATAAAATACAATGACAAAGTGACGAATTGTAATTGCGTGAATAAAATAATAGAAATGTATTTTTTTATTGCAGGATTTCAGCAGACAGGCAAACGGCCCACTTGATGAAAACCTGTTACAATTGCCTACAGACAATTGCAACATCAAAGGTGCTACAAATGCGTTGCTGCTCTTTTAAGGGAGACTGGGACCTGGTCACTAATGCCGGAATACAACAGACCACCTGGCTGTGGGTTGTTTTGCCGCCTCTTACGACAGGCCGCCCGACCGCAGGAAATTGTACTCTTTCTCCGTTCCTGTACGGATGCATTTACTTTCAGATGATTCGGGCTATAATTATACTAATAAATGAAAAATCTAGCCTAATGAAAAATAAAATGCAACAAGTAAAAACCTACATTATAACGCTTTTCGATTTGCATCCTGAACATACTTTGCCGGGTGGACATGAACAAGGCCTCTTTTTCTTTGAATAAAATTTACTTGGCATTTGGGGTCATCTGAGTTCAAAATGACTCGTCTCCTAGTTCAAAAATTATGCGATAAACTGCAAGGATCAAATCAAGTTAGAATAGAAATTCTTCTATTATATTAATGTACTGTGTGATAGAAAGGCATCCTTTTGTCAAATACTTAATGTCAATAGCAGTTTTACATGGTATTATCTATGATAGCAGTAATTCAATTATCAACAAGAAAAGTTCTGTTCCGTCATAAAAAGGTATATAATAGAATTAAAACCTTTATCGTATAACTTATGCAGTTAGGTAAATGCTTTTATACAATACTAGCTGACCCGGCAAACTTCGTACCGCCTCAGAATCAATAAATAAAAAACGTTAATATCTGAACGACGGGACGAACATCAAACGTTTGAGAGTTTTTGGCGGGAACTGAAAGGAGATGCCGTGCTGTGCAGTTTTATTTTCTAAAAATGTGTAAAAATACTCTAAAATAAACAATAGTTGTAGGATATTGACAGTTTTTGAGTAGTTATTATGTGTTTTGTGAGAAATGTGAACTGTATAGTCAAATGTGGCCTTTGAGTTGTCACAAGAACTCCACTGAATGGCATTAGCTGATTACACTACAATTCAGCTCTGCTACACATAGGCTTAAGAAAATGAAGAAACTATATTCTAAACTATGATCTGGCTGAAAGGCCTAGCAGCCAAGCCATAAACCTAAATAAATAATAAATATAATTCTCGACAAGAAAACTTCTGTTCCGTCAAAAAAAAAAGGTTTAAGATAGAATTAAAACCTTTTTCGAATACTTATGCAGATAGGTAAATGCTTTTATACAATATTTCGACTCACTCCTAATAAAATTTCTTTAAACAGCATATTTTAACATTTCTCATAAAGCAAACCAGTGAAATTTAGAACTACGTGATTTTAAACTTTTGTACTAGACATCTCGAATTATTCAGTTTTGCTTTAACTTTCATTATAACGTTGTATTATAAAGAATTGTTACTGGTCAAAATTTCCTTCATAGACCTTAATCTGCTACACTGGTTCACCTGTCATTTTTCATATTTACGGTGACATTGGCAAAATCAATGCCAAAGGCGTTGTAGCCAAAATCAACAAAAAAATAATAATTAAGGAATTTGTATTAAGAATTTAAGTAATTTAAAGAATCTGGTATTTATTATAATATAATTCCAATAAGGACTTTGAATCTACACAAAATTTTCATTCTTCCTACTTAAGTATATTTGTGTGTGTTTTTGTACTTGCGTATCTCTTTTATTATGATATCAACTTTATACACATTTCATTAGCAGTCTAATGAAATGTGTATAAAAGTTGATATCATTCTCGTGGCAATGACCTTATACTTTTATGATGCTACAGGCTGCTTCCTTTCGAACTTAAACAATATCTTTCTTTCTGTATGTCAGATCTGTGATAAGTAGTGGCTTGCTATTTTCTGTTTTAACCTTTGCATTTTGCATGACTTCCACGTTCTTTATTGTTCTTCGAGAAATTAATTCTTCTTTGTTATTACCAGACTAAAGGCGTGCGTTTAACTGTTTTTAATAACATTTTTCTAAGCCACTTATTATTTCATTTTTGTAATATTTGCGGGTAGTTACTACTCAGCTCGTTTCGTCATCGTTTGGATATTAAAAAAAAACGGGCGCGCGTAGCGACAACTGAACATTCTCACTTCGACTTTGGTTGAATGCAAGTTTTATAATAGCGCTCTAGGGTAGCTAATTATTGTTCAAGAATCATAACTTAAGCTTGGTGAGAACAGACAATAGATTATTATTCCCCAGCTGCAAATTGTCACTGCAAAAAATTCAAATTACATGTCGGTAAAGGTTTTTAACAAACTTCTTGAAGATTTCAAATATCTGCCCACAAATATAATCAAACAACGTCGACACAAATGGCTCTTGGATAAATGTTTAAAATAAAACAGGGCTAAACTTTTGCACAGAGTGTCATGAGATTAAGGTAAATAATAATGTTTAGGCGTACACTAGACCTGTTATCTGAGCTACAGTTCTCCAAGATCTATTTTGTCGTATAAATCCAGTGTTGGTTGTCGCTATTTTTGCCACCAAACAGTCGTTGCAGCGATAGCTGGCTATAAAAAACAACACAGTCATTAGACCAAGCGTGTAACCAAATCGCCGACAACCTAACAGCCTAAACCCTAATAACTGGGCAAAGTCAGCCAAAGCTAGATGTTATATTAGGTCTCTGAATATTATGAATAAATTAACAAAGCCGGCTGTTGATTAAAGGACGCGTTGTATTTTATGGAGGCGGCCGCCCTGTCGTTGCTTTAAATTAACGATCTTCAATTTCAGAATGTTAATCGGTGGTTAAAGTTTTTAGCTACCAATTATTCCCTTGAATGGTTCGAATTGAAAATGGTAAATGGGTTTTCTCTATTCCCTTTCGGTTATTCTTTTATTTTTTCTCTGATTCTGTCTCTTCGATGTAAATGTTATACTTACCCTTTTTAGGATTCCGTAGCGCTTTTAGGAAAAATGCAATGCTTTTACAATCATTATAATAATAATAATCGGCATCACTTGGTACCTGGGTAAAGGGTCGCATGCAGAAGGCAGTTCTGCTGGACACAGCCCGTATCGTGAGGAGGTTCCTGTCTCTAGAGCCTTAACCACCGGTATAGTGGACCCTAGGCCCTGCTGCCAGTGGACATCGTTGTTTTTTTAAATATTTTTTTTAAATATAGTATGTATATATAAAGAAAAATGTAAAAAATTTGAAACTAAATAAATATGTGATATAATCGGCAGACGAACAACACACATTGTATATCTCCAAATTAAGCAAGTTACGCTTGTGTTATGGGTAATATACAACGGAGCACTCTGGGGACGATCCCAAACACCCAGACCATGGTAAATAACCCAGAAAATACGTTTCCGAAATTTAATATGTTTATATATTATGTTACAATCATTTTCCTCAGAAACGTTTAGTAAATGCAGCAACAAAGTAAAGCCCCCGTACGATACTTGGGAGATGGTCTTCGCATAGTGATTTCGAATCTTTGTACAAGTATGAGGTATTGTCTCTTTCGAGTAAAGAGACGAAAACATAATATTGTCGTTACGTCGATAAATTGCCTCACATTGGCAAGTCTAGTAAAAAATTGAATTATTAAATACAATTTTCATAGACTTCGATAAGTTAAGACACCTACAGGAATTTAGATGACATAAAATGATGAAATTTTACAGACTCGTTAATATGTCACTCGCACGATCTAATTTCGTAAATACCCATTTATTAAATTTCAAGTTGACGCCTTTGAATAATGCAGAACAAATAGATATGAAATTTATTTAATAATAAACTTTCGAACATCATACTGCATCTGATCGACTTTAAGGGGTGTTTTTAATGACATATTTAGGAGCCAAGATGCGAAGATCAAGAATTAAACTTGTTGAAATTATTTTCGAAGCAAGTTATACTTGTGTTATGGCTTATGAGTAATATACGACGGATCGCCCCGAGGCCGATTAAAAACGCCCAGTTTATATGGAACTCCAAAGAATACTTTAGGAATGTAACCGGGCATCCGAATAAAACCGCTGGTTAGTAAATAGTTCTTCAACTTGCACGATCGTTGTTATTCGAAAAGTAATAAACATGTTTGTGTAACAGCCTTGCAGAGATTTGGGTAAGAAAGTACCAAATATACCAAATATTAACGATTTGGGCAGGGTTTCCCCTTTATTATTGTTCAGCCTTTGATGTGATTTTTCACACTGCACAGTAAGCAATGAACACCGTCTACACGCCACTACGACTTTTATACAAAAATGCTACCCTACGAGACAATAACATTGCATCATTGCTAAAAATAGCAATTACATCATAGTGTTGCCAGGATCATAAAAACAATTATAATAATTAGTTATTGATGCACTAAATTATCTAGACGATAATTTAGTGGGCTTATAAAATTAACTAACTGGCAGAAATAGTCGACTAAAAATATTATTATCTATGACGATTGTCTATGTGATATTAATATACCCTATGGTTCTCATGACTACTGTGGTGGACATCGTGTAACACTTAAATACTTATAACTTACATAGCACGTAGAACATTTACATCCGGTGGCACTTTACACATTCACACAAATACAAGTTGAATAGTACATTGGGCCGGCCTTTGATATTGGTTTTGTATATAGGTATAAGTACCTATGTTGCGAAGTTTAGAGTCCCAGGGTTCGTAAAGAAGTGTTGCAGCCGCGCCGACGCCACTGCATTTCGTGCATACTCGGTGTTGGGGAGGGAGATAGACACATATACATATTACTATAGTCAGAGAGAGAAGAGTATAGTATGTAATGTATGAAAGTGTAGCTTTACACTTTCATACATTACATACAACCATGCTAATAAATTTCCGCTTAAATAATATACACCCAGACCATAGTAATAACGAAAAGTTCGTTTACAAAAATTCGCATGCCAGTAATTGAACGCAGAGCCTCTGCGTTGTAGTGAGGTAGACCGGCAAAGGTTTATCCCACTTACCTGCAGAGGCCATAAAAAAAAACGCGTGACCGCGAGACGCGCTGGATTACCTGCTGTCAACTAAACTAACTATAATATATAACTAACTGCCAACCCCTGACTCAGTCATAGGAAGATGACATGAACATATTAAATTTAAACAAATACCCAACTATGTACCAACTACATAACTTAATGATTTACACATACATATCTACATAATTTGCATTCTGTATTTACGTAGTAGACACGATTAAGTACCTACCAGAAAGGACATTACACGTTTATTAGGAATGGTCTTCAGAGATTACCAATCTGATAAAATTAAATTGCTAGTTCCGTGGTAAGAAAGAACTTATCAACTTGTATAATTGGCTAAATAAAAAAAATGTGTGTTGAATTACAGAATTCACACAGGGCAGAAGTGAAACCTCAGAAAAGTAGCCTACGAGAGAATGAGATGAGAAAGTATCAGGACTATTAGGATATTTATAAGGTTTATTATTTTTATAATCTTTTTACCAAGCTCAAAAATTAAATAATATTTTAATGTAAAATTCATTCTTCTTCATCATAACTTCACGCCAGGTCCCTTGCAGGGTAGGCACGAACAACAGAGCGCCATTTAGGCTTATTCTTACACACCTCACTTGCTTCTTTGACATTCATAGCTCTTGTCATGCACGCTCGTCTGTTCTTGAGGCTCTTGACATCACCTTCTGCTAGTACACGATCAATTTGATCATGGAAGGTGTGTCGTGGCCTTCCGCGACTTCTGCATCCATCCACTTTTGCATTGTATATCTGTTTAGTCATTCTTCCATCATTCATTCTTTCCACATGCCCGAACCACCGGAGCATTCCTTTCCTTACCTTCACCCCGACACTCTCTTTCAGACCAACTCTCTTTCTTACTTCGGTATTACAAACGCGGTCCGCGAGCGTCACTCCGCAGATTTTGCGCAGTGCTCGCATCTCGACCGCGTTTACTCTACTTTCATGCTCTCTCTTCCATACCCAACTCTCGCTTCCATACGTGAGCGTGTACATTTCAAATTTCATATATTACATATTTAAGATATATTATTATCTGAATATTATATATTATATTATTCAGATTCCATGTTTTCATTTTGAACAACCGACACGAGAGGTTTATGATAACTAAAATAGGAAACAAATGCTCTAGTTTCAACTTGAAAGAAAAGAAATACATATACATAAATGAAACACGTACGTGCCTATAATATTCAACGGTTGTTCTTGATTTACCTGGGATCCTCTCATCATATTCTGATTTGTTGACAATGGTATGGTGACAAAAAAATACACGTATAATAAACGTGTATTGAAGAGATTAATGAAAGAAGCAATAAGTAAAGATCTTAGCAAGTGGAAATCCAATCTCTCTTCCTTTGAAAAACAGGCGTAATAATAAGAGGACAATGAAAGTAGCAAAGATTTCGTATTCGACATTATCACAGTAAACAAAAATACTTGATAATGTTTTGTTATTTTTAAAGGTCTTTATAACATCCATGGGGTGACATAAGACATGACGTAACATAACAAAGTAGTAATACATATTACATCGGCCAAATCATTTTATTTTTGTTATTCCGATTGACTATATGCGATATATTATGATAGGAAGTTCTGCACTTTAGTTAATTGCCTCTCTAATACACTTACATAACTAGGAAATTGAGTTTTTCTGTTGTTTATTTATTTGTTGGTTCCTGCACATATTCCTTTTGAAACATAACATGTATTTTTTATATTAATTATTGCCTGCTCTGTTTCTAGTTGAGGTGGAGAGTCTTGATGTATTTTCCAAAAAATCTAAATTTTGCGTTTAATACAATTTTTGCCGGCCTCTGTGGTTGAGTGGGCTAATCATTTGCGAGCTGAGCTCTCTGGAGTGCAGAGTTATTCGGTTCCGGGCATGATAAATTTCATTTACGAAATTTCCATTATTTGCTATGATCGGGGTGTCTGGAATTGACCCCAGAAGTGTTCCGTTTTATAATATTACAAATAACATTAGCGTAATTTGCTTGGTTTGGGAACAAAAATGGACGCATTGTTCTAGTATCTCACAACGCCCAAAATGCTCTGTCTGCTGTTCGACATGGCGACCACGGTCATTATGGTCGTGGCGAAAATGTCACACAACGACCCATATCAAGAGCTGGGTCGATGTGGGCGTTGACCCCAGAGCATTAATTATTTATCGATTGACCTTGGAAAAAGGTGTAATTTGCAAATCAACCAATGACATTTGTGTATTTCATCGTCAATGACACCAACCAAGTTTATAATTGTAACGCTGGGAAGCAAGAAGAACGGGAACATCGCGGTCATGAACGTGGTCGTTGTGAGCCTCTTGTGGAACGCAGCCAATATGCATGTTTGACTGGCGTTTATTTATAAAAATGACTACTAAGGAACTAACTAAAAATGTATTTAGAAGGCAGTTATAGAAATAGAATAATAATGATTAAGTAAGGTATTTCATACATATTAAAGTTCAGGAGAAAGGAGTAGCTGCCAATGTTCAAATTTTTTTTAAAACTAACATATTAAATGTTTTTTTTAAATCATACAATTTGTTGTAATTTTAATATCAATATGAGACTGAAGTACAGCATGTCCAATCTACATGCTTATTTTATAGTCTATGGCAAGTGTCAACAATAGTGCATCAGCATGCGTTTCGCATTTGTGGCAACGTGCCGCGTCAATTGACGCAATTTGTGTGTTTGTTTCTAGTTGTTCTCATTAGTATATTAATAATTCTCGTATTACAACCAATGTAACCGATATGAATTTTTATTTTAAATGAAGTGAAGAAAGAATAAGAATACTATATATCTACTTACTTAGGAAAGACAATCGTCTATTAAAAATGTTGCTGTGAAAATGTTCCTTAAATCTCTAGATTTTATACAGCTAAATACCCAGACTTTTAATCAAAAGTACATTGTGTCATTATTATTTCAAACATATTTTTATAAGTTAAGTCAAGTAAATTTAATCGATCTGGTTTCAAAGTTTACATATGTTTTATATTGTTACAACCTAGGCAAGACAAAGACAAATTCCACGTACAAATCTGTAAAAGCACATTTTATTACCTGTCACTCATTTATTGCCATACGTTTCTAGTTATTGTGGAGAACAGCCTATTGTTCTATTGTACACGTTTACGGCCGCTTGCAGGCTGCATCATTATCCAGGTGTTGGGGATTACAATTACAAGCTAATTCTAGGAAATTGTGTCGACGTTGTCGGGCGGGCACATTTGCATTTGTGAAGTATAAAACGATGGCCTGATTGAGGGAGGGCAGCAGTCGAGTGAGAACCACGATCAAGGCGAGACGTGTTTTACTGAATTACGACCTTCTGCATTCAGTTTGGATTTGTTGTGTTCGCTTATATTTGTACCTGTGTTATACGTGTTTTAGTTCTAATAAACTCTATAATAATTCTAACGGCATTTTAATTCGAGTCCCGCAAACTCGTAACAATATTGTGAACAATGAAAAACAGAACATAAATTCTAGTCGTGTTTTTCTATATCAAAACACTTGACACTAGACACTACACTTGTCTAGTCTTGACTTGTGGTGCCCTCTAGAAAAGTGGTGTTTTTCTACCATTATAAAACTTAACCACCGTAGATATATGTCAAAAAGTTCGCTTCCTAAAAAAATGAACATACACCAGTGACCTCTATTTTTTTAATTTATTGCATGAGAGATCAGCAGACAGGCAGAAGGCCCACCTGATGGCAAGCGGTTACCATTGCCTATGGACATTTATAACACCAGAGGTGCTACAGATGTGCTTCTGCTCTCTATAGGGAGACTTGAACCTGGCCACTAATGCCGGAACACAACTCAAGGTTGTTATGGCGTCATGCCTGTCATGCATATCTAGATCAAGGATGGTAGCCATCCAGATGGCCAAATACCCTGCCACCTTTTATTTTTATTGCTGGACTTCAGCAGACAGGCAGGCGGCCCACTAGATGGAGAGCGGTTACCATCGCCTATGGACATTTGCAACACCAAAGTTGCTACAAATGCGCTGCTGCTCTCTTAAGGGAGACTGGAACCTGGTCACTAATACCGGAGCACAAGACAAGGCTGTTATGGCGGCATACTCTAGAGCAGGAGAGGTCGCCATCCAGTCGAGCAAATACCCTACCACCTGGCTGTGAGTTGTTTTGTCACCTCTTACGACAGGCCGCCTGGCTGTGGGAAATTGTATTCTTTCTCCGTTCCTGCACGGAATTATTATTATTACTACTGGAATGGTTGCATAATATAAGTGGTAAGCATATTGTTGTGTCAATTAACAGCATCACTTGCAGTAGTCCTTGCAACTATTATTAGTACAAACAGAGTAAACTTTTAGTTAAGGATCTACCTAAATGGAGGTTTGTTTCGAGAGTTGCGATCTCGCTCATGCATTATATAATATGCATATTTTTTTATGTAAAGTCATATAATTTACATACGACAAAGGTGTATTACACAAAACTGAATAAATAAATTACGGATGTTTCACTATAAAATAATTGCGATTCAAACAAGATTTCACACATATCTGTTTTTTTCACAAGAATTATTTTGTTTCTATAGAAATGTATACGAAATCATTGCGATTTTATTTTGAAAAAAATATTTTAGCTAGGCCCGTAATTAAGACTCGCGTCAGTCAGCGCCTTGACTATCAGCGCAAAAATGGCGCGAATCAATCAGACACAAACATCAAGTGACAGAAGCCTGCCCAATTATATTAACAGAAGTTAGTGGCATAAAGTCAAATAAAGATGGCGGCCGTCTCCGTGTATCCTGTTATAAATACCGTAACCCCAATTATACGCCGACATAAAAATAATATTTATATTCTCACATGATCCTCGTATAATAGAATTATGATAATTAAGCTAACTTTTTTATTTTGGGAACTAAGGACTGTTTGCTGTGCGTTTGTATTTGACCAAATTGTTCTTGTCTAAGCTTAGACCATTAAACCAATGGACAAGCCTCGTATGAGCATACCCCTCCGCCAAGGTACAAGATTATAAAATCTAACGCGTTTATAAAAACTAGTTCAATAATCGATTTCTAACAGTCTTAGTATCGTTATGGCTGTGTGAGGAGCTCCTCAAAAATGCCGACCTGTGCTGTTAACGTGTGCGATAAAAAGTCAAATACCTCAAATCTAGAAAAAGATGGTGTAACATTTCATATGTAAGTATTTTCTTGTCTAATAATTGCTTATTTTTAATAAAATAACTTATAGTTGTTTATTAAACTTGATGTTTAAAATATCGATTCTATAATCGAATTAATGAAACATCTCGCATCGACTTCTGACGAATCTCTGTTTTACTTTGAACTGTTATTGCGAAGAAATTGAGTCTATATTTGTATAACAATGCCCAAATAACAAAATATTCAAAGTCTTGCCCACTTCACACACACACACACACACACACACACACACACACGAGTCTAATGCGAAATTCTTCAAGAAATTATAGCCCTTATGCGTTGGAGACTAATTTGAAATTTGAATATCGAAGTTTGTTTTTTTGGCTACACGAGTCTGCCTAAAGTGACGTATAATCTGTACATATAACTCGTGTCGATATCGATAAAACTACCTTTGATACTGTTAGTCGAAAATATGTTATACTAATAACGTCCCACTTTTAGGGTTCTATTGTAAAATAAGGAACCCTTATGATTTCGTCGTGTTCGTCTGTCCGTCTATTTTCCGAGATTAGGTCTATACTGCTGAAATTTGGTACATTTAACTGTAACCTATACTAGGAAAAATATTCAAATGTGAGTTTTTTTAAGTATTGCTCCCACAACATGAAAAGTTACGATGGTAAAAAGTACTGCTTTTACCCCATCGAATTTAGATTATTCATATATTTGTATATATTTATATAAACTTTTATAACACTACAATGTCATAAACATTACACTATACAACAATCATGCGACGTGTTTGGGAAAGCTTGACGGACTTTAATAAATTTAAAGTTTATTAGGTTTTACAAATTTTTTAATGATTTAAATACTTTCTTGTTTAAGAAGGTTTGCCTTCGGCATTTGGCATGGTTTAGTGCAATAGAGTTGTTTATTTTAACTTTAATTTTGCTAATCAGATATACTATATCAAATTATATTTATTTGGACAAATTTGAAAATCCTGACTGAATTAGACAGGGTTATTAATAAGAAATTATATATGAGCAGTATTACTGATGTTGACACCCTTGATGAAGAGTACCACCATTTCATGACTATTTCAATTTAAACCTTTCCATTTTACCTTTATCTTTACTTCATATTCACGGAGGAACATCCTGAAACTGTTACACTAATAACTTAATGGGAATTTCATGAGATGTAGAGGGTGTCACTGCTTAATCTTTATTTAAAATTTATCTTTACTTCATTGTGATACTCTTCTTATCTTGTATCGCTGAGGTATTATTCCTCATATTTACTATTTTATTTGATATTTTGGAAGAGTGACTTTGATGTGATATGTTTACTCAAGTCTTATGGTTTTCCCAATTCATTATACACTTAAGGCACTCCAAATGTGTTTTCTAAAATGTTAGGACGTACTGCTGGAGAGTTTCTTGTCGGTTCTTCTCGCCAGCTATAGTACGTTGTGAACCGACGTAGCTTTAGATAATATTTATAGTTGTTTCAACAAATTATAATTAAAAGTTTGGAGGTTTTTCCTTAGTCTTGATGTGAGCTCGTTTACTGATAGCTAATGATGTGGCATAGCATCAGCCGGGTGGGTAAGGAGGGGTGCCTTACACAAAATTATATAATTTGTTATGAAATGTTCATAGAAATACTTTTGGCTTAAAGGCAAGGCGTACTCAGGTGATGAGCTTCTGTCATGAGTTGATATATTTGTCATTGTTCATAAAAACAATAATATTTTACACTTACAATATAATATTACTACAAATGATTATATATATTATACACCGATCTTTGAGAGTCTACCTGTTTCTAGATCAGCGCTTCTATATAACCTACTTTGTGAACATAGGGTTAACGGTATTGCAGCGAAGGGTTCTTACTACTAGATGATATTATTTTTTATTTATTTATTGATATTATGTTTTATTCATTTAATAAATTTTATTAATATTCACTATATCAATTCTTTTATTTCATATCAATGCTTCGGCTTGAGTATGTTTCACATTCCTAGACATTACAGCTTCCAGCCATGGTTACCCGGGAAAAGGGTTCTCGCCCGCCGTTATGCCGTCGAGATGGGGGCGCGGCGTGTTCCGCGCGCGCTCACTTCTCCCGCGAGGCGCGTTACAAACCGCCCCACGCTCGGATTAATGATTTTTTAAACCTTACTAATTGATATGTAGCCTCGAGTTAAACCGTGATCACAGCTGCTATAAAGTAGCCGAAACGTTGGCAAAATAAATAAATATCGCGCTTAAAACCGTAAATAACTTAGTTTAATTTACGTGTAACAGTCGCGAATATCTAAGAAGAATACTATAAAATAAATGAATTAAACTTATACTTTAGTTTAATTCCACTGTCATCATATCTATAGTATTCAAAATTATTTTTCCTAGTTAAAATATCGACATTAAAGTATCGATATTTACTATCCCTATGAAATTCACAGTTTTGTAGTAGTGATACCAGCATTTTTTCCCTCAAAATAAAGGGCATGTAAATTACGTTGCAAGTAAATATTTGAATTATATGTACATAATTATTTATTATGTTCATGGATTTTTTTAGCGATTAGGATTAACATAAAATTGTGAAAGTGTTAATATCACACATCACAATTTTCATCACACAATAACTATGATCTTATTTCAACTAGTGCTAGTTTAATAAATCATCTATGTGGTACTGTTTAATTATTACAATGTTAAAGTTTATTTCATAATCCAATATTATAATAAAAAATAATAATGAATATTTAGTCTATTATGATTAAATTACGAGGCAAATTGAATAATGATATGGCAATTTCTTGTATTTTGAAATGTGTGAGTCGTCTTTGTGTGCGTAACGAGTATAAATATACGCTGTCTCTACACTAATTTTAAGATTTGTACATGTTTGCGTTTATGACAACACAAATAATATTTGGGTGTGTGCGATTGTTTCAATGTGTGCTTTACTCTTCCCCCCGCAGCAAATGGCTGAATTTTTTGTTAGCTAAATTAGACGCGAGGCTCGTCCATGGTTTAATGGTCTAAGTGTCTAAGCGTCAGTCAACATTTCTTTAACGTCAGGGACGCGTGGTGACACCCCTAGTGTTGCAAACTTGTTGACAGCTAAGGAAAATTTCTTGACGAAATCTAAATTATCTACTATCTAACTGGCTTAAAGGCCTAGTTGCCAAGCCATAAATATTATAAAAAAATATCTACTATCTAAATCTATTGGAATTATGGATATCAAGTATACGTGATGTAATGTCGGTTGTTTGTTGTTCTAGTGATGTATGAGCCCAGCAGTGGGATGTTTATGAACTTATATGATTTATATAATTATTTCTTGTTCGCTTTTTCTAATAGATCCGTTATAATCATGGTTGTTTTCGAAATATATAAACTTACATATGTAGACGATTGAAATTTTATATAGGTAATATGTCCTATGAATGCTGATACTTTTCTTCAATAGAAATTATATGTCTATTTAAATGAGATGAATATAATAAAGAAACTGTGAAGCAAATGTTTTGAATTGTTTATTATTATATGATGTTCTTATCTGTCGTACTATAAAATTATAAAAATGCTATGTCTGTACATTGAAGTTAAAAAACAACTGGAATACAATATATAAACGATAGAGAACACTATACATTTTTTCTTAGATTTCTTGTCTGTTTGTTCAGGATTCACGTAATAACTACTGAGCCAATTTTAATGCGGTTTTCGCTGATCGACAGCTAATTCTTAGATTTAAAATTTGTGCCATTTTTTGAAGTGATAACTTTTTATGGGGGGTAAACCGCTTCGTTACGTAACGCGTTACGGCGCCAGTCTGTCTGGCTTCCCCTTCTGTCACGCATACGGCAGCGGTAGGCAGGCTAAGTTGTCCCTTCTGTCGGGCGTCCCGGGACGCACAGTGTTTTTTTATTTTGTCCCGGGAGTCCCGCAGGAATTTCTAATCAAACGTGTACGAAGTCGCGGCATATCGTAGTATGTAATAAGCATGCTGATGCTCTTCTTCAGTGAATATGACATTATAATGTCTGTATAAATGATAAGAATATAATAAACAAGCTGTGAAGGCAGCGTTTTGAATTGTTTCTCATTATATACAGTATGTTCCTATTTATTATAAATTTGCAGTTGATACCAGATACTTCCTTACGAAACTTCAGAATAATAATGTTTTGTAAAATGAATTTTACTTGTACGAGTAAGCTGTGCCTCACATTTTCCTTATTTCCTTCTGAATTTGAATTATATATACTCCAGACACACAACACAACGCTGTTCCTGGACCTTACACTGTTCTAGCTTCTTTTATTTGAATTAAATTTGTATACCTATATGTAGTTATTATTCAGCTTCAAAGAGAGACAGGTTATGAAAAGCAAAATATTTTTTTATATATTGTGTAGTAAAAGTCCTTCATTCATAATTAAACATAAATAGAGCCCCATGTATCTCGTAATCGGACGATACGTTGTATCGCTCCGCGTCACATACAATTTATTGGAACATAAAAGCGAATGTTCAGTGTCGTATCGCATTTTATACGATATAATCGATGTTCAACATCAATTAGATAATTATGTGAATATTTGCACTGCAATATTATAATTTCGGAGGGAAATTTCGTACTGTGATAAAAATGTGTTATAATAATTTCATTGTGTTATTCGCTGGTAGGAACAAGTTTTTAGAAACTGCAATTAAAAATGTATGCCAGTTGAGGAGGTTTTCTGTCAATGGTTCAGAGCACAGTGTAAGTATATTTTGATTTATTGTACTTTTTGTAAGTTGAAATGTAAGGTGGATTAAAGTCTTTATGAATACTTGACTGGATTGAATTTTATTAAATTTTACGTTTCTTTCGACCATAATAATTAATTTAAATTATAAATATTACCATTATTAAGGTTCTGTTGTCAAATATTATATTCTATAATGACAGATTTCGCCAAGGCTACACTGTTAATTTGACTTTAACAATAAATAAAAGAGTATATATGCGTGTGTGTGTGTCCAATACATGGTAGTTTGTTAAAGTTTTATTTAATATATTTTTTATGCATAATTTAAAAAGATAATTAACATTCTGCACTCCTTCTCTATATAAAGTATGTGTGCGAATTTTTATACTGATCCTTCCGCGAAATTTTCGTAAACAGGGGTACAAAGTTTTTGCTTCACGCATTAATATAATGATCTTACGTTTAAAATTTCAAATTTTCAAATGAAAGAGAACATTATAAATAAATCTCGACGGTCTCTGTGGTCGAGCGGGCTAAGCCTTTGCCGGCTTACCACACTGCACTGCACTGACTCAAGTTCCGTAACCTTTTTTACGACTTAATTTCTAGATTTAATTTTTAGAGTTTATACACGCTTGTTGGTTATTTTGGTTCTTGTGTGTGACATTAATTTAGTGATTTTGTGTCGTGCTTTACCTTATGAATAACTTATTATATTAATTTATTCTAGTTTTAAAACTTATACTAATGTAGAGTGTATGTGTTACATGCTGGTGTAGTGAGGAAATGCATGTACAGTGTGTGCATTATGTCTATACCTATGTATATTATCCTATCTAGTGACATGTGTGTTGTTTTTACCTTTCTGTGTTTGGATTATTAATTTTTAGGCTCTTTTTCTGTTTACTATGGTCTAGGTGTCTGGGATCGGCCCCAGAGTAGTCCGTTGTAGGTATATCACCCGTAACACAAGCGTAACTTGCTTAATTTGGGGATATTATGTGTGCTTGTCTGCTCATTATTTTATTTTTTTATTTTAGATAGAAACGGCAAAGTGCGTGTCACTTCATGCATAATGATGGGTTCCTTAGAAGTAATGACTCGTTATGTCGTATCTCTTAAATGAGTCAAATAGCACATTAATTACTGTTAAACAGATATTAATTATTTATATCATGATATTATTAAAGTACGATAATAGTAGTATGGTATTTTAGCGACCATCCTTTAAATATATTTTTTATATTTTTTATAACACGTGTCATCTAGGTAACCAATTCTTTGTTTAAAACAATCAGTATTTGATAAATGCTGGATATTTTTAACAAATTTAGCAGACATCTTTTTCTGTCTAACTTCTATCTATCTATACTATTCTATACTATAATAAATCTGTAAATGGTTCGAGTTTGTGCAATGCGTTTAAAAATGTGAAAGAAATAAGGGGGCCTAATTCGGACCAGCAAATTCCGAAATTTTTTGTCTGTCTGTCTGTCACAGACTGTTGTGTTGAGTATCACGCGACAACTACTGAACGGATTTAGCTTATAACCCGAGTTAAAACTTAGGATAGATTTTATCTCAATAAATGACGTTGTTTCTATGGAATAGATGGATTAGCAAAATGGATGGTATATAAAAATGTCAAAAACCAAATATAAAGTTTTGATGTACGTAAAATAAAATTACTATCCAGGGTTTGATACGAGGAGTAGCCGCGAGGCAAACTCTAGTTTTAAAAATAAAACTATACAGCAAAACTTTAACCGTAATGTTTCCGCTGAAAACTCTGAGACTGGAACTTGAATTCAATTCCATATCATTATTGTTAAAATATAAGGATCTCTCAAAACCCTCCGTAGGGAATAAAATACGTAGTTAGTAGCTGTCGAGTAGTTGAGCGTGGAACGACGCGCACAACTTCCGGGAGTTAGCGACCGGAAATAACATGCGGCGGAAACTGCTATCCGGATGTGTTGTAATGTAGTTACGTGAAAGCCCTGAATTCGTATATTTTATTTTAATTTTTATATCATAATATACTCGGGATAGACTGAAGAGTTTCATCTCTTCAAGTCTCATCAACTTGTCTAATATATCCATATCGTTCATATCCGGCTCGAAGGACCAAAAACTGTAGTGTGTATACAGTTTTAAATAAGAGGGAAGGGTAAAATATAAGAAATACCAAACCCAACGAGAGCTGCATTGACACTGATTTATTAAGTGAAAATAAATGAATATAATGTGTTGTTAAGCGTTAGGCCGCAGTTGTTTACTTTGTACAACCGAGGTATAAGGTAAAATATTACCAATATATACACTATACATTTCTGTAACACATCCATAATATTGACATTATAGTATTACAAGTTGGGCCACCTGCATACCTGTAGACAAAGCACATTTAATACCTGCCGCGGCGTTTGAGCTAATAACATTGAAACTGTTTTATGACTACCTTCTTTTGTTTAATTTGTGTTTAAAATTTGTAATTAGAAAATAGCCTATTGTGTATCGTACTCGTTTATGGCCGTACGCAGGTAGAATTACGCAGGTGTGCGGATTACGTTTTGTGGGAAATTGCGTCGACGCTTGCCAGGTAGACATATTGCATCGGTGCATTATAAAGAATGGCCCAATGCAGAGATCGTCAGTCTAGCGAGAACCACGATCATGGCGAGACTTGCGTACATTCGATAACCTATATAGTGACGGACTTTGCACGTGTTATTGAATCGCGCATTACGTTTGAACTGATGTGTTCAGTTATATTTGTACCTGTGTTATACGTGTTTGTATAGTTCTAATAAATTCTATAGTAATTCCAACGCAATTTTTAATTCGAGTCCCGCACTCGTTACAATAGCAATGCATACAGATAAAAAAATTATGTGTCTTATATTGTAAAACAACCCATACAGCTGACATTGTGCCAAATGTCCACTTTTGACTTTAATTGAAACCAATAAAAAGAATTGGTTGACAATTTTGCGTGCTGATTAAAGCAATCGTTTTTTATTGTGCCACAATTGGCTCAAAGACCTCTTGAGAGCGGTCGTCTACTGCTCCTATTAATTGCTCAAATCAAGTTGTTACCAACTGATAAATTATTATTTATCAATTCGTTGCCTACCGTTTATATTTACATTCATATGATTCTCTTTTTTTATCTAATTCAATTAGGGGCTGTTAGTGATGGTGTCAGCCCCATCTTAATCTAATCATACAATTACACAAAATTTATATAAATACCATTTTATACCTTAAAATAGCCCCAGCAGACTGTGGCCGCGAAATGTTCTTGAAAACACCCACGTCCATCAAATGAATTCCCAGAACATCCACCAGCCCCTTCCTGCCGTCTCTGGTCCAAACACATTCCACTAACAAATGATGTACGTCACGACTATATTGCATTGCAGACAATTTGGAGTACTGCTCCGTCCCACAAGATGATAGAATTTATTTAGTGGAATGTAATTAGATTCTCAAACTGATTTACTAATATAATATTGTTTTATTGGACATATTATTTAGAATACATTTATGTTTCTGCTGATCACGGGCCATAAAATTGGCCCAGGCTTTTGGAGGGCTTGCGTGGGGCCATGGGAAGACTGACACGTAGAGGCCCCTTGACAAATTTAATCTAAATGTGGTGTGACACTAACCGGCGATTATTCCTGTCTACACCGTATAAAAATGCACCCAAGGACAAGCCCCGGTATGTGTAAGACTATTGTAGCGAATGGCAACAAAATATGCCTGGCTATTGAGATGATCTACTAGTGGAGTTACAGAATTTTCAAGGAATTGAAAAAAATGGCTAGACTCACTCACACTCGCATAGGCCCCTAAAAAGATTGGTGAGGGGCAACATGGGTGTGAGTGGCTAAGGGGTGTCGAGAGGTGGGCAGCAGGTTCACGGAAACTACTTCTGACTTTATACCATTTATCACTTCCACCCCTGGAGTATGAATCTTGGCTTTATCGATTACCACTTCGTGCTGGCTGGCTAAGGCAAGCACGGAGATGAGGGTATTGCCTTTGCCCCTGGAGTCAGGATTTGCTCCACTACACAGTACCCCATATTGCATGTCTATATTACAATGTATTTGTGAATATACTCTGATAAACAATTTAAGCGATTCAAGAGTACGTTGACTTTTTATCAATTTTAAATATGTTCAAATTTATTTGTTTTTAGTTGCAATATAATTGTATAGAACGGTTAAATTTAATTGATTTTACACAAATTACGTATTAGCTAAAGATGAGGTAGGCAACGTATCGACTTCCTTAGTGTTGCAGATGTCCATGAGTGACGGTAACCACTTACCATCAGGTGGAGCGTGTGCCCGTTTGCCCACAAGCAAACAAAAAATATTGGTATTTAGAGATTCATGGAAATTTGAAGTTTTTATTTCAGAGTACTATTTGACCTTCCAGCTTGATGAAACTATAATAGCAGCATGTGATGTAAACGTATGAATTATCACGCCTAATTGTCCATAGGGGTAGGTAGAGACAAGAGATCTCCACTTACAGTATTAGCATACACGTCATGCTTCGTCTACTTTCATTTCTTCATACATGTTCGTTCATAAGAATCGCCTTTTACCTGAGTCTATCAACAACTACTCTTCCATACAGATCATTGTCCTTCTTTTGTTTTGTTACTCTCTTTTCGCTTATTATCTCTACATGTTTAAATCACCTTAACATTCTTATCTTACTCTTGTCATTTTGCTGATATTAGACGGATCTATGTTTATAGCTGAAAGGCGCAGAACTGAAAGCAAATGGCGTCATACAATGACAAATTCAGAAAAAAGAGAAACCCAATTGAGGGCCATCAGCGTAGGGGACAGAGCCCCCTTGGGGAAATTCGCGGCTCGTGTGTGGGATTCGCCAGGTTGACTGTGGCAGCTCTAGCCAGAACAAAAGATGCTATTACCAAACCACTGTTAGGGATACCCACTAAAACCCCTCAGTATTCCATCCTTTGCCTTTAATGCCAAAGTCACCGGTAAGTGGCCAAGCCTTTACTTTAAGCCTTTTCCGGCCTACCTCATAGCAACGCAGAGGCTCCGGGTTCGATTTCTGGTATAGTAAATTTCGGAAACGTATTTTCTCTGTTATTTACTATGGTCTGGGATCGGCCCCAGAGTAGTCCGTTGTATATTACCCATAACACAAGCGTAACTTGCTAAATTTGGGGATATACAATATGTGTGTTTGTGTGCCGATTATTTATTTCCAGTGGCCCTAGCAGGGAATGTTAATTACTGGCCAACTAAGCCTCAGAAGTACCCAGCACAAAGCCCGTGAAGTTAGTCGAACGTCGCAGATTAGCCAACGTGAGCTGCTGAGAATTTATCACCATGCGGGCAGGGCTCCGCGGCTCCAAACCCAGTTATCGGTAGTCACCCACTGAGTTGTAGCCAGAGTAAAATCCTGGACGACCCAGCCTCTTTGATTCGATATACAGATAGAAGAATCTTTTGAAGATTGGTAGCTTTATACGAATTGAAGGACACAAATGTACTGTATAACTGTTTCAAAGTATGTAAACAGCCATTACAAAAACGGATTACTCTAAAGATATATTATGTTATTGTCGTATTTACTTTTCCTACAAAATTCATTAGTCTTCAAATAAACGACGATAACTCCTCTCATTATACAAGCTTGTATTTATCATTGTATATTAACGTGTCACGCGTATTAGTTGTGTTTTTATGATCACACTGTATAGTCATGTAACGTTTATTTAAGTTTTTTCCTCTTAAAATACCTTTACTAGAAAGGAAAAAGTGTACCGGTCACAAACGCTTTGAAATTGTGGATAGTTAGTGCAAAAGTGTCATTCGTAGTGGAAAGAGACGGAAATCTTTATACATTATATTGGGCTTGATTTGATTGTTAAAATTCTCGAAATATTATAAGATATATTTGTTTGAAAGAAAGATACTATATAGTTAATTGCAATAACATACTGGGTAATTTACGTCCTTATATTTCGTGTTAAATAAAATATAACAAGTTAATTAAATATATAAAATTTTGTTACAATGTGTAAGTAAAATATATTATTCAGGAAGTGTAGTAATATTAACCCAGATTAAGTATCTCAACTTTATAAAAAAAAATCAATTTAAGAAACAAATTCGATATGTGGCGAGTTGGTATAAATGTTATTAAAAAATGCAACAGCCAGCGATATTATACAGTAATGGGATGGGACAAACTCCCGCCGATAACTCCCGTGATTCCTGTAGAGGTAAGTTTTCAATAGCAAAAAGAGGGGGGATATTAATGTCTATATACCAACTTGAGCGTAGCTTTCAGATAATATAGATACTAATACCGTTTAATCACTAGTACATAGATGGCAATGGGAGTACATATGTATTTCAAAAATGTACTACCTCATTCCATAAGTTATACGAAGTTCATCGGACCGATAAAACGGGGTTAAAGATAGCATTATTCATAATCGCTGTTTTAACGAACCGATAAACCTAATGGGAAGTAAATAGTTATCAATTAAGATTATGAATGATATGATGAATACTAAATACATATGCTATTACTTTTATATCGTCTCATGTCCTAAAAATTAAATAAAAATTAGATGTATCAAAAATCATAGATCAGTAGGATGGGTATAATACTGTCGCAGTATGAATGTTTAGTATTTCTTATCTTTATTGCGAACGTAACAATATTTTGGTTTGTTTTACAACTCCATTAATTCTTTGAAAAGTAATTGTATAATAACTTCTATACTTTAAAAAAAGATTAGATTAGATAGACGATTTTTTATTTAACTAGACATTGGTGGGGAGTTCTTGCCGCCCTAACACGTTGCGAAGCATTGTACATGGAATAGGAAGTAGATTTAAATTTTGACTTACCTATGTACATATGTTTATACATACACACACACATGAACCATAAACTAGTCTGCTTTCGCACATTTGTGATAGTATAAGCCGTTTTTCCAGACGAGATAAATATCCACCAGCAGTAATCTTTAAAATGATTTTCTGCTTCTTTCATCATTTTTGTCGCGTCCTCTTAATCAAGTAAAGTAAGGGATGTATAGGACGGGATTCCAATTTATTTCTAAATAGGTTTACACCCCGCGGCGTTGTCTGCAATATTTTGTTCTCAGCTATACTTATTACATTGTATTAAGAATCCAAATTGAAAATTGATCTTTTTATTTTTGGTGTAAGGAAACCTTTATAATCCAAATAATATAAACGCGAAAGTAACTTTGTTTCTTCTTTATGGGTTTGGGTTTAAGAAACTGATTTCATTCGGATATTTACTACAAGCGTACTTTTAATACCTGGGGTATAAGATACCCTGGGGCGCGGTAATGATTGAATCCAGTCTAGTATATTTTTAGTGATTTGGATATTGGTAAGGGATATGGTTCAAATTTAATTTTTGGTATTTATTTTTTTATGATTCGACTTTCATATTTGTATTGTAATTTGTTCGATGAAACCGATTTCGCTAGTTTTGGGCAGCAAAAAAAATGTTAACAATCTAAAGTCAGTCTCATTAGAGAATTTAAAAGTCCGTAAAACAATAAAGCTGTTTTACCGACGTTCTTTACTGCAAGGCTGTTATATCTTACCACCCGCAAGAGTTAACTTGAGGCTTCGCTCGGATGACGTAAGCGCGAGGTTCTGACGCGTTGATGGCGAGAGCGATGAGAAGGCGGGGGTGGGGAGGGGAGCTCGCATTCCGCTCAGGTCTCAAGTTAACTTTTGCGGATAGTACTACCGATTTTTTATTTATTATTGCTTACAATTTCTCATAATTTCAATGTAAAATGTGATATACAATTTCTACCAATGCTAATATAGTTATACAGTTCTTATATAGAAGCCCAACACGAATATACAATGAACTTTGATCGTCAATATTGCATCTGGGTCAATATATCAGTTTTTTCACTTATCTACAAGTTGTGTACATTATGTTACATATTTCTCGATAACGTTCTCGATAAACGAGACGATACGTAGTTAGTTAACATTGACTAATCTGTTTGTTTGGTCAATTGACTGTCACCCAGTAGATAAGTAACCATGAAAAGCTCCCAGCCTACTATATAAGTAGATGGCGCTACCGGTTATTTTTCTCTCTTTTGACGTATTATTATTTTGAACAGATTTTATTATTATTTCGAACGATCGATTTGTTTTATACAAAATCAGATAAAAATTTAAAGTCTTATCAAATCCCTTTTGCACACAGGCTTAGAAGAGGGCATACATTGGCATCAAAACAGTCGCTTTCAGAGAATTGTATTGTGAATTTTACACGTATATAGATATTCTGGTAGACGCAATAAAATATCCAATAAGATGCCGCGCTTAAAACCGTGAAGGCGTAATTTTGATTACGTGTAGGTACTAATCGCGAAAAATTAAGAAAATACTAAACCTAAGATGATATTAGATGATCAAATTGAAAAGTGTTTATACAAATTAAGTACCTATGGAGAACAGTTTTTGAAGGACATATGTATACGTTAATAATTAACTCTAGATAGTTCCTATTCTATGTACAGTTGCGGAAAGGAAATATTCGTCACCTTAAAATCGACTTTTGCTTGCACTAGTAAAAGAAACAATATTTTAATTTTAATAAATGTTAAAACATTTCATTAAATGTTACGTTTTTAAAATATAGAAACGTAAATTAAATGACATACACAGACGCTGAGATTAAGATAAAAAGTGAATAGGATATAATCACTACGCTTAACATATATATTAAAAGTAAATTAAAACCAATAAATAGGTATATATAACATGCCTAAACAATCTTCTTAGACAAGATAGGAAATCAAACAACTTTGATCTAAGTAATTTTTGGATGGATTCAGTCTCTCAAAAAAGCGTCTATTAGGACCAATCAAGGCAAATTCCTCTATATTATGCTTGCAATGTCTAAATGATAAGACAAAGACCTAGTAATTCAATTAATAACTAAGTGTAATAAACTTCTTAATTAAATAATCAATTAGTATTTTAATATGTACATAAATGACGTAACTAATGGCAAATTTCCTTAAACTGAATAATTTATTTATGGAAACAGTAATGTTTTCCTGTATGCCACATGTTAATTATCACTATATGTAACTACTGTAACTATATATGGTTTAATTGTATTGTTACGACTGCGAGACTCGAATTAAAGTGCCGTTAGAATTACTATAGAGTTTATTAGAACTTTACAAACACGTATAACACAGGTACAAATATAACCGAACACAACAAATCCAAACGTAATGCAGAAGGTCGTAATTAAATAAAACGCGCAATGTCCGTCATTAATAGATATTTACGATATGTACACACGTCTCGCCTTGATCGTGGTTCTCGCTCGATTGCCCCCTCTTTCAAGCAGGTCATCGTTTTATACTGCACAAATGCAATGCGCCCATATCATAATCCGAAACACCTGGCTAATGAGTCGGCCGCAGCGGCCATAAATGAGTACAATAAAACAATGGGCTGTTTCGTACGCCAATAAATATGTAAACAAAAGAAGACGATCATAAACGAATTATAATTAACAGTTCAAATACCGACACGTAATAAAAATGAGTTTTGTTTCAGATATGCAGATGAATTTAATTTGTTTCGGGACCTGAGTTGTAACAATATCAAAAACCTAGAAAATCGTTTAAATATTCCTCATATTCATAAAGGCTTCCTCTCGAAATTGTAAATAAGTACCTAATCAATATATTAATACGTGAAGCAAAAACACAGCAAAAACTTTGTGCCATTATTTTACGAAAATTGTGTGGACGGAGGACTATGAAATTTTGGATATTTATGGTTTATATAGAGAAGGAGTACAGAATGCTAATTTATTTTTTAATCATGCATAAAAAATACATTAAATTAATAAAAAATCATTACAAACACTACCATGTATTTGACACACACACGCATATATACTCTTTTGTTTAGTCTTCAAGTCAAATTACCAAAGTAGCCTTGGTGAAATCTGTGATTATAGAAGTTATAGTCTTGGACATTAATTATTATGTTCGAATTTCGACCATGGGCGATCAATATTTTAAGAAACATATTTGACATTTATACAGTCAGTATAGATATTTTCCCTTAGATCATTTTGGTACATAAATCTTTGTAATCAACTATTTAACCATTTTTAAAGTATTCCTTAAGTTAGCTAAGAGGCTGGATCGAAAATTAGACCTTTAATATTCATAGTTAGTAGAGGTCACTATAAACAAAATCGGTAAAGATAATATTTTTATACATATTAATATAGGTATACATGTACAAGCTGGCAATAGTGGTAAATATATCAATTGACTGCAATTATTGGTAACAATTATGCGTTCCTATTTATACTCTGTGGTCAACATACAAGGTCCATTTGTATCAATTACTATCAGCATTCTCAATTGCACATAGTTTAGCCATATTTAAATCAATTAAAATATAAAACAGAACATGTTAAACATGTCAGGGAAAGATGTACATATTGATGTAGTAAAATCGCAAAACCTTCAAAAATTAGGAATGCCTTTCACGCATACCTGGGTTGAATCTTATTTCAAAAGGTTAGTCAGATCTTAAGGAAGTTGTAGCGTGTACTTCAATTACTTTTTTATTCGTGTCAATAACAATACCTCCCGTATTAGATGCCAAAATCTTAAAAATTGTGTCCATCGCTAGCTTTTGAAACATACAGTATACCCACTACTCTTGACACATAGATTATCTTAATATACAGGTTTCATTACGATGTTTTTCTTCACCGTTGTTAGCACGTGGTAATTAACGTAATGTGTATTTTAATTAGGTCAGAAAACTGCCTAAGTGGTGCATGCATTCCGGCCAGGATTCTAACCCGCGCCCTTTGAGTTTGGGACGGGCTAGTTATTACGCTACCACGCTTTAGAGGGCGAAATAATTTCAAGCAGATTTAGTTTGAACAATTCAAATTCAAAAGTTTTTATTCAAAATAAGTTCCACTGAAGAACTTTTGAACTTTTTGAACGTCATACATGTAGGTTAGAATTTAATTTTACTTCCTTGTTATTGCTGTTAAGGAGAAGACGCGGCAAGAAACTCCCCAGCAACACGTCAAGCTAAAAATTGTTTAGCTTTATATTTTTCTCTTATTCTATTTATATCTCAAGTTCTTTTTTTTATAAGTATTATACAGAGATATGTTACAGAATGACTTTTGAAGAATTAATGGAGTTGTAGCAAATAGTGCATAACAAGTAAATCAGTTGGTCGTGCCTTCAATTTGAATCAATTTGGTTGAAACATACGTAACTGAAAGGACACGACAGCATTCAATGACATTGAATGATAAAAGTTTAAATTCATATGGATCATATTGGTCGATTCGTCTAAATTGAAAGATAGAAATGAGTCGTCTTATATTGGCCGTATCGTCTTACTATCATCAAATTTAACTTCATGTCACATAAATATGTTTTCATAGTATCTTTAGATACATCTAATTCAGACCGTTACCCTTATCCCTGAGGACATTAGAGTGCTGTATCAGTTTCCAAGTAGGAATGAATAAATTTAACAACATTTTCATGTTATAGTCCTCCTATATTTTCATCAGGGATCAAAGACCTGATGAAATAAAGAATAAAAAATATATAATATACTTTTTTTCCTAGAAACAAGAAGACCTCGAACAATTTTTACTTTACATATATATCAGGTTGGGGAAAAAGTTTCTTCGCATTTTATATAAAAATTCAAAAGGTTTTTTTTATAAAGTTTATTTACATTTGACTAAAGTATGTAGGTGCCATTTTGTTGGATAGCTGTTTGCCATCTTGTAGGGAGGGACGTGATCCCATTGCTATGAAAACTTTGGGGCTTCTGACCAAAAAACTGCGACAAATGGTTTTGGCAGTCCTCTCCTGATGTTAACCTGACACTGCCGAAGGAATTCTGCAGAAAGCGAAACAGGTGAAAATCTGAAGGTGCAAGGTCAGGGCTATACGGCGGACGTATTAACACCTCCCAGCCAAACTCAAGTAATTTTTTCTGAGTGGCTAAAGATGTGTGAGGTCTAGCGTTATCGTGGTGAAAAACCACACCCCTTCTGTTGATTAATTCCGGCTGCTTTTTCTCAACTTTTTGCTTTAATCTCATCAGTTCAGTTCACAGTAGAGTTCAGAATCGATGGTCCTGCCTGGCGGTCACAATTCATAATGAATAATACCCCTCCAATCCCACCATACACACAGCATCACCTTGTTGCGAGTTAACCCGGGTTTCGCCACAGTCTGTGAAGCCTGACCGGCCTTTGACCACGATCTTTTTCACACGTTTTTGTCGTACGTGATCCACTTTTCATCATCAGTTATCAGCTTCTTCAAAAATGGTTCCGTTTCATTACGTCGTAATAAAGAATCACAAATGAGTACACGGTTCATTAGGTTTCTTTCAGTGAACTCATGAGGCACCCAAATATCGAGCTTTTTTCAGTACCCAGCTTTTTTCAAATGCGCCAAATCCGTTTTGTGGTCATTCCCAGTTCTCCAGCTACGTCGTAACTACTAATATGCCGATCTTGCTCCACATTTTCAAAAGTGGCATCCATTTTCTCCGTAACAGGGCAACCAGAGCGACGTGCATCTTTGATATCAAAATTTCCGGATTGAAAACGCTTAAACCAAATTTGCGCTACTCTCACAGATACTGCATTAGGTCCATAAACATCACAAACTGTTTTCGCGGCTTGTATTGCATTTTTACCTTTTTTGTAGTAAAATTTGCAAATGTATCGAATTTCTTCATTAGATTCACTCATTTTAACAATAAGAAAACAAATGAAAATCACACATTTTCCTAATTTGAATTTGGAATTGTCTTCTTTAAAATTAAAACTTTTTAATGATACAAAAACCAGCCAGATACAAATGGTATAGCCAAAGAGATCTTATTACAAGTTCATACATACTATATGCGAAAAGAGTTTTTCCCCAACCTATTATGTCTCTAGAGGCCATAAAAATGCCCCGGAAATTTGGAGGGCTTGCGTGGGGCCATGGGAAGGCCAACATTTGAGGCCCCTTGACAAATTTAAAGTTAATGTGGCGTGACACTGACCGACGACTATCCCTATCTACACCATATACTGCACCCAAGGACAAGTCCCAGCGAATGTAGGACTATTGTGGGAATTCAGAACAAAAAGTACCGGGCTATTGGGGTAAACTTCTAGTGGTACTAGGGGTTTGGGAATATGGGGGATATGGCGTTTGCCCGTCGCATGTTCGGGGGACATGGAATAATGGGCAGATGGTGACTGGCCACTCCCTGCATGTACCTTTAAAAATGCCACAGAATACAGGAGCAGCATGGTAGTGAGTGGTTAAGGGATGTAGAGAGGTGGGCTACAGGTTCACCGATTTGTACTTCCGACTTTAGACCATTTATCACTTCCATCGCTGGAGCTTGAGTCTTAGCTCTAGCGATTCCCACTCCGCATAGGCTGGTTAAGGAAAGCACGGTTGTATTAATTATTATTCGATTTTCTTTTAAATGTTTCAGGGCAACGTAGACAAGAGGACTTTAGCGAGTGCTGAAAGAAAGCAGCGGACATTCACCGACAGATCTCAGCTGAAGTACGCAAGGCGTTTGGTGGTGAAACTCGGCAGCGCTGTCATCACTAGGGAGGACGGCAATGGACTGGCTTTGGGAAGACTTGCATCCATTATTGAACAGGTAAGCACAGTCGTTTACCTGTACTTTCCACAACAGGGTTTTCTTGAAAGTTTGTATGGATGTTTGTTACTGAATCACGCCGGAACGGCTGAACAGAACTGGATGAAATTTGGCACAGAGATAGATTATAGACCGGATTAGTACATAGTCTACCTTTTATCCATTTATTAGGTGTAGACAAAATTTTACATACATAAATGAACAGACGAAATAGTTTTGTTTATTGTTTAAACACTAATTAAATCACTAATTGGTTCCTTTTACTTGTAAAAAGTAATGAATTTGTAGACTCTGAGAGTAATTTTATGACGCTGCGACGTATCTCAGATTATTCGGAGGTTCGCATTGAGACAGTACATTCTTTTTTTTTATAAAATAAATAATCATCATCATTAAAGGAATAGTGTTGTTAATAATTTCTGTCTAGTCATAATGAGAGAAGACCAAATATTTGTTATAATTTGAAAGATATTTTTAGAATATCTAAGTCGAATATTTCTAATCAATTAAGTTTTGATTTTAACCCAAGACAAAGAAAAAGAGCTCGTGGTAGGTACTTTCTAAAATATGGTGACAACATCACGTCGCTTGCAGAAAAATACTGGGCGAGACCAGCAATACATAAGAAGTAAAGGCATAAGATGGCGAAGGCTTGTGCCCAAGCATGGAGTAGCGTTATATTTAAAATTAATGTTACGACCTGAGCGCCGACAAAATCCAAATTCACAATTGAATACCTGCAGACGTTTTATTACCTTTGCGGCATTTCGACTTCTTTTGTTTACTTTTTGTTTAAAATACGTGTTTAGAAAATCTTTTATGGTAGTCATTAGCCAGGTGTGATTCTAGGAAATCTAGTCCACGCGGTCGAGCAGACATATTGTATTTGCACAGTATAAAGCAATACCCCAATGGACGGATGAGGCAGTCCAGCGATAGCCACAAGCGAAGCAAGACCTTTAGTGACGGACTTTGCGCGTTTGATTGAATCGTGCATTACGGTTGGACTGGTTGTGTACAGTTATATTTGTACCTGTGTTATACGTGTTTGTATAGTTCTAATAAATTCTATAATCATTCCAACGGCATTTTAAATCGAGTCCTGCAACACGTAACATTAATAATAAAAAACGTAAACAACCTTTTTGAGGCTCGGACTCTATCTGGGTTAATGTTATAGTTAATGACTGAGGTCAAATGGCTCTTATTTATAGCATTAAAAATAACGTATCAATACGTTACGTTAGTGTAATAATATACATTATTTGTTAATATTTAACGTCATTACCGATTGATAACAATATCACTTTAAACCTAACGCCACATATGCATGAAACAATAAATTATCCCAGATGGAGCAGTAACATAAAGGTAATAATAGTTCTTTTTATTGCAGGAGTTCAGCAGACAGGCAGACGGCCCACTTGACGGAAAGCGGTTACCGTCGCCTATGGACATTTGCAACCACAAAGGGTCTACAAATGCGCTGCTGCTCTCTTAAAGGGAGACTGAAACCTGGTCTCTAATGCCGGAACACAACTCAAGGTTGTTATGGCGACATACTTTAGGCCAGGGGTGGTAGCCATCCAGTCGGGCAAACGTCCTACCACTTGGCTATGGGTTGTTTTGTCGCCTCTTCTATTTTTGAATACATAAATAAAAAATATATATAATCAACAGGTAGCAGAATGTCATCACGAAGGTAGAGAATGCATTATGGTGACCAGTGGAGCCGTCGCTTTTGGAAGACAAAAGCTGACTCAAGAACTGCTCATGTCGTTATCAATGAGGGAGACTTTATCACCCAGTGATCATACGAGAGAGGTAAGACGGGTGTTAAGCATAGCTATATAATGACGTCGTACATACATATTATCAAGCTTGCTTCCCATACGGCTCTTGACTAGAGATGCCAGGAATATTCGGCAGTGATTCGGTATTCGGCTTATTCGGCCACTTTTTTAAATATTCGACATTCAGCCGGTACTATTCAGGCGAATACCGAATACCAGATCGAAAAAATATACCCACTTTGTACTATATGTGATGTATATATTTACATAAAAATAATAGTTAAAATACGTTTTAACTTTTTTTTTTGTTTAATTAAATATTTATTTTTTATATTACGTTGCGGCCAGTTTTTAAAACGTCAGAATCAATTTAAAAAAATCATTGAAAATCGTGCTTAAAACTCTTAAAATATAAATTTAATTATGTGTAACTATCATTCGCGGGAATGTAAGATAAAATACTTCACAAATTATTGCTTCAATACTAACCTCCTACGCGTGTATTGCACGTATCTTACGGTAGCCAAATATTCTGCGCCTCGGCCGACGGCGTGGCCGAATATTCGGTATTCGGTCAAACCATTATTCATGACATCTCTAGTCTTGACAGAAAACTATCACTTGATCCTTTCTTAAATTTTTTTAACCGACTTTAAAAGGAGTAGGTTTTCTAATTATCGTGTAGTTTTTTTTAATTATGTATGTTTAGCTATAACTTTTTTGTTTCTGAACCGATTTTGATAATTATTTTTCCGTTGGATTCAGTAAAGCTCCAAAATTGTTTCATTGTTATTGGATAATATATACGTAACTTAAAAGTGAAAAATAAAAATATTCTAGCTAAATAGAAATCGATTTCAACGAGTAACCAAAAAACAGAAACAATAACTTGAAGTTGTTGCGAAGTAACACATAAAAATTACTACATGTATTTTGCTAATTTGTTCTTATGTTTATGTTTTTTTTAATTTATTTGTTTAAGGCTGGAGCTTACCTCGCTCAAAGGATAAGTGTATGTATTCAGCGCGGTAATGCTGCCAGCCTTCTAGGAACACTGCCCGGCGACAGCGATTCTGGTCGGGCTGGACTAATTATAGTTTATAGTATTTTTTTATATTTTTAGTGTATATTTGTTTGGGATTTATTTATAGTATAGTTTTTGTAGGGGATACTGGTTGTATTTTAAATAAAACTCAAGAAATACCAGCGGTTGTGCTCGTTGCTGACGGAGACTCGCGTGACACTGATTTTCTAATATTAACCAATAGCACATTCCATAAAATAGCGCGATAAGTATGCAGAATAAGCCGCGCTTAAAAACCGTTAAAAGATAGTTTTATTATTATTTACAATATATATAAGTATTACATATATATATTATATATGTGCGTCGCCTACAGTTTTATTTATAAGTAAATTTTTATTAGTTAGTATTTTTGCAAGGAATTGTTTTGAAAATTATTTATTTAAATTGAATACTTTGCATTGGATTGACAGTAGAATATTGATTGTACAAGTCCTTAAATTACTTAGCACATTAGATAGGCCTTTGCAGGAACTAAGTTATTGTGAGTAAACAGGTAACAGTAAGTAATGTACATATAACACTGAAAACCTCAAAAGATCTGCGAGAAAACTTGAGGGACATTCTATTATAAGATGTTTACAAGAATACCCGTTTACTTTCAACCACACCTTAATTCCTTAGGAATCCGCGTTAATTAACCCATCTGAATATTAATTAAAATAACTTTGTAAGATTAGTTGCAAAGCAAACAATAATGTTTACTTGGCCTTCCTAACAACACGCAGTTTGCAACCTAACAAGCCAAACGAGTGTACTTTTTTATACTTCTGGTATTATTTTAAAGAAAATATTAATTAAGAATTGTAAGTATTCGTCTCATGTTTTTTAAACGACTTCCAAAAGGACCTCCTCCTTATTGTATGAGTTCAACAGACAGGCAGACGGCTAGCCTGATGAAAAGCGTTTACCATCGCCTTACATTTGTAACACGAAAGGTACAACCAATGTGCTGCCGCTCTATAAAAGGAGAGTGGAACTTAATGCCGGAACACAATTCAAGGTTCTTATGGCATCATGCTTTATACCAGGGATGGTAGCCATCCAGACGGACAAATACCCTACGACCTGGTAAACGTTGAACGGAATAGTCATTTTTAAGGTTTTAGGTAATTTGGCAAAAACAGAATGTTTTGAAATTCTAGGTCTTGTTGGATGATAAAATTAATAAAAAGGTAGATAGTGTAAAGAAATTGTGAAAAAGTAATTATCTTTTAGAAGGGCTTTGTATAATAGTTTCATTTTCTTTTAGGATGCAGGCAGTATTCTTGACCCGAGAGCAGCAGCTGCAGTTGGGCAATCGGAGCTGATGTCAATGTACGAGGCTATGTTCTCCCAATACAATGTGAAAATTGCTCAGGTAAAGGCTTTGTATCAACAAGATCTAAAACCCTTACAACATTGTCATGGTGTGGATGTGATTTGACTTATAAGCAAATCAACACCGACTTTTGTTCGCACAAACTGCCTAAGCGTGCATGTTTGCTGATCACCAGACCCATAGTATTAGATTGAGACACTGGTGCCTTACATTCTAAGCTGTTCTCTATTAAAAATAATAATGCTGCTAAATTGTCATACACAATTGTATAGACATTTCTTTAGTGTACACAAATCCACACTAATCCAAAATACCCATTCTCATATTGCGAAAAAAAATCTATATCTGTCTGCTACGCTTACACGGATAAATATTTTAAAAAATTTGCTGAAATAAATTATTTTAATATTATAAAGAGGTAAATTTTTTGTGACTTTGTAGGGGATCTCCGGATCTACTATACCGATTTTGAAAATTCTATCACCAGTAAAAAGCTACATTATTTCTGAGTGACATAGGTATATTTGATTGTGATTAATAATAAGTATTTTTTTCTGATGCCCAGCGAAGTGGGCACGGGTCAGCTAGTTAGAGATAAAGTTGGATTTATTTTCATGAGAAAACGTCTTATATTATCGCAGACATAAGTGAAATCTGTCTTAAATGACGTGACCAATATCAAGGGCTTCATAACAAATGGGGGTTTACGCAAAAATGCCATTTTTTTGTTGTTTACTAAAATCTATGCATGTTACATTTTAGTAAGTCTTACTAGTATTCAAATGTACCTAAATCCAAATAATAAAATAAATCCAAATTTCAGCCTTATACAATCAACTAGTTTTGTTTTATTCACAATTTTTTCCCTCGTGTAAAGCTGCACTTTTCTCTGTACGCCACTTGTTATGAAGCCCTCGATATTCGAGCCCTTACCGCCATTTTATCGTAAGCGACATTTTTACCAAAATAGCTTTTTTTATCGCAAACGATATTTTATACTATACAGGATAAGGGCACATTGAGATTTCCCGCCAAAATAACTTCAATCAGAAGTTATAGCAAATGCTAAGTTTATCGTTAGCACAACCGTTTTTCATATTTAAGAGTAACCGACACAATAATGATTTATTGTAAGTGTAATAATTATCTATGAATTCTAGCGTAAGTAACCCTACTTGTTATCGTAGCCGACAGAGTACATTATAATTACGTCGTTTACTATAAACAAAGTCCCAAAAAACGTGTTGCGACAAGTTCATTCCAGTGAAAAGTGTGATGCAGTATCTATCTCTTTGCCCTATAATTTAAATTTTTAGTCTTAAAAATAATTACCTGAGGAATGACGTCGTAGTATACAGCTGAATCCACTTTAATATCAGATCATAGTCCCAAGCAAGATGATTCGACTTTAGTTACAAGAAAATGTCTTGTTCATTACAGTGATTTTAATAGTGAGAATTCCTACACCCTAATGGATTTAGACTACAACTATAGTAAAATATCAGATGAAAACAAATTTGTTTATGATAAAATTACTTCTGTTAATCAAACTCTTTCTACTTTTCGATGTACTCAAAATGAAACCCAACCACAACCAAGTACCAGTTCTTAGTCTGGCCAACCAGAAGTTAACATACCCACGACGTCTCTTGAATTTTCTTATATTGATTCTGAGAATTCATGGGTACCATCGTCGTCAAGTGATACACCTCGACAAGTCGAAGAAGAAACTAGTGTTGGAAAAAGAGGGTACAGAAGAAAAAACCCTTTACCGAAAAGACTTTTGAAGAAGAAAAATCGCCAAGCTGCTGTTGGGAAATCTGTACAACCTAATCCATGTTTGAACAAAAGATGCGGCAATTCATGTACTAATAAATTTAGTGAGGCTGATTGGTGGATTATTTTTGAAAACTATTGGGGAATAGGATCTGATAAAAGACAAAAAGACTTTCTACTTTCATGTACAAGGGCAAAACCAATTGGTAGAAAGCGAGCAACCAGTGACATTCGCAAAATATCATACAATTATTTTATAAGTTTTAAAGGTCAAACTATTAAAATTTGTCAACAATTTTTACTTAAGACTCATAATATATCCCAAATGACTTTAAAGTAAACGTTTGAAAATGCAAATACTACACTGAATACTCAAAAAGACAAAAAGAAATTTCTTCCTTACAACAAATCCAGTTCAGAAAAACTGTGCCATTTAAAATCTTTCATTTAGATGTTGCCTACTGTGCCATCTTATTATTGTCGTAACAGTGTGGGCTCCTTCTGAGTGGCCAACTATGATTATAAATTCAAGATCAAATCCAACAGGCTATTTTGTAAATGTTTTAAATTACACTGATTTTATGCATTGGAAGTCTTTCTCCTAAGCTTTATTACCGGCGAAGTTCAAAATAGCTTTTAATTCTTTAAGAATGGTGTATTTTCAAAAGGGTAATCCAGTAATTACACTCCAATACGGTTTCTTTGAAGATAGCAACAAACAAGAGTTGAATATGGACCTGATTATCAGATCGAGAGCAAATAAAGCAACTATCGCTAATGGACCAGCACAATTATACCATGAGGAACTAACAATTTCCGCAGCAAAATATAAAGATCTATTTGATCTGTGTACTAAAAATATTATTCCAAACAGATACCATAAAGAATATTTAAACATGAAGAATGACGGAGCAGTTGGTGATGTTTTGCCAGAAACAGATGCAGATGACAGTGACAAAGAGAATTAGTTTGGAGTCGCATGCACATCATAATTTTAGTTCGAATTATTGAACTCTTGTCACTACATTCTCTTTCAATCCACAATACTCGCCTATACTATTTCTTATCCTATCAATCAAATTAACCTTACATATACGTCACAAAGATCTCATTTCAACTTCGTTTATTCTACTTTCATGCTTCTTCTGCCATAACAAACTTTGACTGCCAGAAATTAGCGTTGGTACTAACACACCTTAATGTACAGCCAGGCGTGCCTTTATCTTCAGCCAGATATCTTCTCATAAAAGAGGTTCATAAAAGAGTTAAGCGTTCCATTCACTCCTGATATTACTTTCCCTTCAATATCACTCTTGTGCTTTCCATCTCTTGTAAACATACACCCTAGGTATACAAACATTTTAGCTTACTATTTGTATGACATTGTCATTGTCATCTCTTTTAAACTGTATAAGAAATATAATTATAGTTTATATATTCTTAATTTCTTTTTTATTTGCCAAAATGTTAGTTTTACCCATCTACATTTATTTATTTATCCAAAGTTAATGGTACTAATTGTCGTTTACGTTAAAACTTCTAACTGATATTTATTATCGCAAGGGTCAACTCAAACGCCCGAAAGCTTAAAACGTCGTTAGATTGAGACAGCAAAAATATTGTAAGCGCCCAAAAAGCCTTAAAATCAAATATTTTTTCATAAATTTGAACTGTTACACGTAAGAATTTAAAAATCGTCACTATATTTTAAAATTCAATTTAATAGCACTTTTATCTGTAAAATTATTTTAAAAAAACCTTCTCCTGTAAAATTTGTTTTTTGTCGCTTACGATAAAATGGCGGTAAGGGCTCGATATATTCGTAAACGTTGGTAAACTTTGGCGCCGAAGAATATTGTATATATCCAAGCTAAACAAGTTACATTTGTGTTATGGGTAATATATAACGGACCACTCTGTGGCCGATTCCAGACATTCAAACCATAGTAAATAACAGAAAGTTTGTTTCCGAAATTTACAATTCCGGGAATCGAACCCGAAGCCTCTGCATTCCAACGACTTCGGTCGGCTATGACTTAGCCAGGTCAACCAAAATGGCTGCCATAGGATAAAACTATGCAAATTTCTCCGGAGGCGACTAGCGCCTAGATAAATATTTAATACATGTGTAAATGGTTACTCTGTATACAAAACTAGAACTAAATTAGAATCAAATCTAATTGTGCACATACACAATAATATTTTCTTAAGTTTTCGCGACTTGTATTAAAACTAAATAATTATAATGAACAAGTTGGCGGTAGGCTAAATAAAACTTTAACAATACTCCTTGGACAAATATGTCATCTTTGTCGTCCGTGACCACGGCCACTGAAAAGCGGCCGAAACGTCGGATAAACCAAAATCAAATAAATTGCCGCGCATAAAACCGTTAAAATGTAGTTTTATTACACATACACAATATTATAAATGTCAACAAAAAAAAATGCATATTATTATTGTAAACATACAGTTACACTGGACACTCGCTTTCAAATATAAGTCATGATAAACTGAATTAAAAACTATAAATTCTGTTGTAAAGGTTTAAAGCGGTTAAAAACTGCCCTCTCGCTTGCCTCGACACGAATTTTAATTTTGAAATTAATTAAAAGATTATTTTTATGCAGAACTCCTGGGGATGAGCTTCGCTGCAAAATGTATTAAAGAATTAACAATATACAGGATAAAGCAAAATTTTGCAATTTCTTTGTATTTATTACGTCTGTGTTTATTTTAAAACTTTTTGAATGGATTAAAAACGCAACTAAGACACTGAAACGCACATTTATTTAGTTATTACCGATAGACTAAATATGAATTTTCATAACCTAAGGAGTTTCTAGCTTAAGGAGTTCCTAGCGGTGGGTAACTATCCGAAACCAAAACTTGCCATTTGGATAATGTTAGTTTGTAGCAGCGATGGGCAGAGGTTAAATAATAATTCAGATGGCAGAGCGTAGAATTCACTGTCGAGTGCTGATATGAACTTATTTATTTTGGAAACGGTAACCTTAAGTACAAATATGAACAAGTCGTACTGCTAGTACAATAGCACAGCGTGTGAGCGGAACGGATCATGTGCGAGAGAGATAGAGCAACTATTAATATTTGCGCTCCCGCGCTTCGCTAGCCAGTAGTGCGTTTTCCGCTGCGACGACAAGACGTATGCAGCTCCCATCAGTTCATTAGTGGGTTAAAAAGCTAGTTAATGGCTATTTGGCTAATGGGTGAAAGACTCGCCAACCCATAGCTCACGGCTAAGCCGTAGATAAGTTATCGGTTATATTCGAATTAGTATCCAATTGGCGAAGTGCTTGACAACTTATCCGTGGCTATTTTGTAAACATCTCTAGAGTTACGGGTTGCTATGTCATAATAAACCAATGGGTTTTCACAGATGTAACGTTCGTTAAATGACGCTGATATAATATTAGTAGTGGAGTATTATAGAAAAAGTGATAGAACTAACCTCCATAGGAGATACATTAAAGTATTGAGACTTTCAAACTTATTATCCTTCACTCATAATTAAACATTAGTTCAAATAGTTATGCTGAGCACCCACTTGATTCAAAGTGGTTATAGTTGCTTGTGGATTTGCAACACAAAAAGTGCTACCATTGTGCTGCCAGACTCGAAGGGGAATAAAATTCAAAGTTGTTATAGCAGCATGCCCTGTATAAGATATGTATTTATAATATATTAATATATATTTTATACAGGGTATGCTGCTACAACAACTTTGAATTGTATTCCCCTTCGAGTTGTTGCAAATCCACAAGCAACTATAACCACTTTGAATCAAGTGGGTGCTCAGCATAACTATTTGAACTAATGTTTAATTATGAGTGAAGATTGATAAGTTTGACAGACTCAGTACTTTAATATATTTTCTATGCAGGTTAGTTCTATCACTTTTTCTATAATATGTCACTACTACTAGTAGCTTATATTAGCGTCATTTTACGAACATTATAATAATTGGTAGATAAACACATATTGTTATATCCCCAAATTAAGCTAGTTAAGCTTGTGTTATGGGTAATATACAACGGACTACTCGGGGCCGATACCGTACATCCAGACTATGGTAAATAACGGAGGTTTGTTTCCCAAATTTACCATGCCAGAAATCGAACCCGGAACCTCTGCGTTACAGTGAAGTAAAGAAGTAAAGGCTTAGCCAACTCAACCACAGAGGTGACTACCTCTGAAATATGCAGAACCGTTCACGTCTACTTTACTAAATTCCTAATAAATAACGATGTAAACTAAATTCGGCTTCCTGAACTAATCTACTTTAACAATCGTCATGAAAAGGTCTAATGGTTTGTAATAATTGTGTTGGAATGACCCATTTCAACCCTTTCAGCGAAGGTCGCTTTATGATATGGTATGGCATTTACGGCTATAAACGTTCGTGGAGACTTTAAAACAAATTATTTTATACAAATATAATTTGAAGGTATGTACATCTGCATTGCATGGACTGATAGCAACGTCGAGGCGTTGCAAAATATCTACATATTAATACGTGAAGCAAAAACACAGCAAAAACTTTGTGATCCTTTCCAGAGATTCATTTATGTCTGAGCTACCTACTATGAGAATGTCATCCATATAGACTATTGCATAAGAATTAACAAGCGGGCCTAACGCTTTAGTGACAGCTCGCTGGAATACTGAGGGTGCATTACGAAGGCCAAAAGGCATGGTTAAGTATTCATAATGGCCTTCCGGGGTTACAAATGCAGTTTTCTTTATTGAATCCTCGTGAAGTGGCAGCTGATGGAAGCCACTAGCCATATCTAAGGTGGTAAAATAGTAACCACCATGAAGGCGATCAATTTGATCAGATATAAGTGGCAAAGGACCCCCTTTTACAAAAATTGCGCGGAAGGAGGAGTATGAAATTTTGCACACATTATGGTTTATATAGAGAAGATGTGCAGAATGCTAATATATTTTTAAAATATATTAAATCCATAAAAATAAAATTAGACACACTACAGTGTATTTGACACACACACGCATATATACTCTTTTGTTTAGTGTTAAAGTGAAATTAACAGTGTAGCCTTGGCGAAATCTGTGATTATAGAAGTATAGTCTTTGACATTAATTATTATGGTCCAATTTCGACCAGGGCGACTACTAGTATGCATAAATGCGTATATCGTAACATCACGCGTCACGCTAATATAAATCTCAGCATACTTAATGTTTGGAATCCATACCGCTCTGACGTATCACAACAGTTCAGACAAATATAAATCCGCCTTTAGACATACAGTCACCATGTACATACAGTCTCATGAGTGGACACGTACAAATATATGGGCTTGCTACGGTCGCTGCACGCATAAAGGGGGCATACTACTTGGGTATAAAATTAGATTAGAGGGCAGTCGCCAACGCCATACATGTAACCGAGGCCTGCAATTATTTTCCAATGTCCGTAGTCATTTGAGATATATTAGGTTGGGGAAAAAGTTTCTTCGCATTTTATATAAAAATTCAAAAGGTTTTTTTTAAAAGTTTATTTACATTTGACTAAAGTATGTAGGCGCCATTTTGTTGGATAACTTTTTGCGATCTTGTAGGTAGGAACGTGATCCCATTGGTATAAAAATTTTGGGGCTTCTGATCAAAAAACTGCGACAAGTGGTTTTGGCAGTCCTCTCGTGATGTTAACCTGGTACACTGCCTAAGGAATTCTGCAGAGACCGAAACAGGTGAAAATCTGAAGGTGAAAGGTCAGGACTGAAGAGTGTGCTATGATATTATTGTTGTGATGTAAGGTTCTTGAATAAATATAACTTCAATCTTAAAGTGGCTTTTTTATTTTCACTTTGCTAAGTATCTTTTTGTCGTACAAAATGGCCTCTTCCTAACTCCATTCAAAAACGGTGTCTCCTTTCATTTTTGAATTCCCACCAATGAGAGCTACTTTTATACACATCTCTCATTGGTTGGGCATATCCTTACGTCCTGGCTAACATAGGCATATAGGCATTGAATAACAGAGTAGATCGTTAATGTAGTTGATAAATTTAATTTAATTAAATAAATAAGAAAATTGAAATAGATATTTATATGTAATTTGTTTTATGATTAGAAATTATGATTTAAACATGAATGGAAAACATACCGTAGATTAAAGAAACTTGTTGTTATGTTCTTTATTAGTAGCACTTGTCAAACGTCAAAGTCAAATGCCAAGAGATTGACCTTGAACTTGACCGACTTCTGTTTACGAATGAGAACTAGGTTAAACAATACTAGTTTTATTTATTATGAAAGTTTCCAATAGAAATAAAATGGAATACCATAAATGTATGAGCAAATAATTGAATTGGAAACCCGAGCGTATGGTAACCAGGATAATAGTATATTTTACGCAAATATAATATAAAATTAGCTACGACTAAACGTGGTAAGTGCATCCACTACACGGCGGATGCATTAACACCTCCCAACCAAACTCTCGTAATTTTTGCTGAGTGGCTAATGATGTGTGAGGTCTAGCGTTATCATGGTGAAAAACCACACGCCTTCTGTTGATTAATTCCGGCCGCTTTCTCTCAACTTTTGCTTTAATCTCATCAGTTGTTCGCAGTACAGTTCAGAATCGATGGTCCTGCCTGGCGGTAACAGCTCATAATGAATAATGCCCCTCCAATCCCACCATACACACAGCATCACCTTGTTGCGAGTTAACCCGGGTTTCGCCACAATCTGTGAAGCCTGACCGGCCTTTGACCACGATTTTTTTCACACGTTCTTGTCGTACGTGATCCACTTTTCATCACCAGTTATCAGCTTCTTCAAAAATGGTTCAGTTTTATTACGTCGTAATAAAGAATCACAAATGAGTACACGGTTCATTAGGTTTCTTACAATGAGCTCATGAGGCACCCAAATATCGAGCTTTTTTGTGTTCCCAGCTTTTTTCAAATGCGCTAAAACCGTTTTGTGGTCAATTCCCAGTTCTCCAGCTACATCGTAACTACTAATGGCGATCTTGCTCTACTTTTTCAAAAATGGCATCAATTTTGTCCGTAACAGGGCGACCAGAGCGACGTGCATCTTTGATATCAAAATTTCCGGATTAAAAACGCTCAAACCAAATTTGCGCTACTCTCACAGATTAGGTCCATAAGTATCACAAATTTTTTTCGCGGCTTGTGTTACATTTTTACCTTTTTTAACCGACTTCGAAAAAAGGAGGAGGTTCTCAATTCGTCGGGATCTCAGATCACAGAATCACCTCTATGGTCGGGATCTTTTTTTTTTTTTTGGTTGCTTTTTTATGTATGTGGCCGATAACTCCGTGATTTATGATCCGATTTACGTGATTTTTTTTGTTTGACGCGGAATAGCTTCCAATTGGTCCCCTAAAAATTTTACATAGTTTGGCCCAGTAGTTTTCATCTTATGAACATTTTTCATGGAAATAATTTTCACTCCGTTCCATATGTACACCGATTACTCTGAGATTTATGATTCGATTTACGTGATTCTTTTTTTGTTCGACGCCCAATAGCTGCCATGTAGTCCCCTAAAAATTTGACATAGTTTGGCCCAGTAGTTATCATTTTACGAACATTTTTTTGTTCCCGGTTCTTGGGACCTATATTTTTTAAGAAGCGCGGCACCATTCGTAGGTCCACCCATACATAGCTAGACACTAAAAAGTAACAAATAAATTTTAAAAACTTCGTTTAAAAAAACCGACTTCAAAAACGAAAAAACTAAAATGTATAAAATAACTTATTTCTTAAGCTATTATTATTAATATATATTATCTAAAACATCTTGAAGTCGGTGCAAAGTAAAACATAAAAATTACTATATTTTGAAAATTACTAAGCACCGACTTTAAGATGTTTTAGATAATATATATTAATAATAATAGCTTAAGAAATAAGTTATTTTATACATTTCAGTTTTTTTCGTTTTTGAAGTCGGTTTTTTTAAACGAAGTTTTTGTAGTAAAACTTTAAAATGTTTCGAATTTCTTCATTAGATTCACTCATTTTAACAATAAGAAATACAAATGAAAATCACACATTTTCCTAATTTGAATTTGGAATTGTCTTCTTTAAAATTAAAACTTTTTAATGATACCAAAACCAGCCAGATACAAATGGTATAGCCAAAGAGATCTTATTACAAGTTCATAAATACTATATGCGAAAAAGACTTTTTGCCCAACCTATTAATTAATCATATCTATCTTGAAAAAATCGTGTTAAAAATCCTGACTTTAATCAAGTCAAAGGCGGTCCAATATTCTGCTATAGAAGTCGTAACAAATTATCCTCTTTATCTTCTGAACTATGTATGAAATGGAAAATTCTGATAAAATTACAGTGGTCCCTATTACTTTGATTTTTATTAAATAAGTAGCTGTCCCAGCAAACGATGTTCTGCCCTAAATAAATAAAATTTAGAACATGATTACAGTGTTACCAGGTCCATTTGTACATCTACACCATTCTCGAATCCACCTGAACACGCATAACAAATTTCATCGAAATCGCTCCAGCCCTTTAGTAAGAGTTCAGTCACATACACAAGCACAGAAGAATTCTATTTATAAAGATTTAAAGGAAAATTGGTTTGGGCTTTTCTTGGCTTCGTAGCCAAATGAGTAATGTATAATACTTACATACACTTGCTCGATATATTACTTTAGTTAAACGTTGCAATATTCTTCAGGTACTAGTAACGAAGCCGGACTTCTACAATGAGGAGACGAGAAAGAATTTATTCTGTACATTATCTGAATTGATTTCCCTAAACATAGTTCCCATTGTGAACACTAACGATGCTGTCAGCCCTCCTATGTATATTCATGACGACACCGTAGTACCAGGTACTGGGAAAAAGGTAAGCGAACTTATGCTTTATTATAATAGCGATAAGATTTAAATTCTTATACATTTCATTTACATATTGATACAATGTGGGTATTAAAAGAGTCTTTTCATAGAAAAATGTTGTGAAGGCTTTGTGGCTCCCGATGTTTAATGAGAGATGTTTAGAATTGTTATATAATAATACAAATACATTATATCTGTCGATAGAATTTTGGCCCCAGGCTAAAGTGTCGGTCGGTATACAGAGTTGAGCAATAATAAAATTCCTAAAAGTAATAATAAAAAATCTTTATGGCAAAAAGATCTGATACAATTATTATAGAAGTCGCTAACTCCCGAGCTAGGCATGACACGCCTGTGTTTTGGGTAATTAGTGCCCTTTCTCATTAGTATATAGTTTTAGACACAAAAAATGCAAACGGTAACACAATGTTTATGTCTAGCGACTAAGCGTGTGAATGTGCGTTTGTGTGTTGTGTATGTGTGTGAGTGTATGTGTGTATTATGTATGTACTCTAAAACTGTAAATATACTTACAGTTTATTTTTAGTTGTATCATTTGTATGTTCGTTTTAAGATATTAAATATTTCGTGCGCCATTCCTGTCTGAAAAAATAAAAAAAACACTGTTTATTTGTAACTAGTATTTGGATATAAGCGACCTTAAATCTTTTCAGTTACAAGTGATATGGCTGTATGTCTGTGATTATTGCCAGTTTTTTCATATATATGTAACATAACTTTGGTCCTATAAATAATAATATAAAATACTTGAGAAACTTAATAAAACATCAAGTTTACAACTGTTTCGGTCTCAGAATATGCTTAAGGTATTATTCTGAGTTATTGGTCTTAAAAATATGTTCTTAATAATAGAATATAAAGAAGCGAATTAAGAAGTATCTGTAGCGTCATGTACTATTTAGTCATTTTCGAGTAATTTTACAGGGCGATTGATAAATTTATTTTCGAATCATATAAAGAAAGATGAAAACTTATTATATTTTATAAACGTATCTCACGTTGATTGTAGGGTATTGGGATTAAAGATAACGACAGTCTCTCAGCATTATTAGCAGCAGAAATCCAGTCAGATCTGCTAATCATGATGTCAGATGTTGATGGCATTTACAACAAACCTCCTTGGGAAGATGGTGCCAGGATGATGCACACTTATACTTCAAAGGAACAAGTGCAGTTTGGACAGAAATCTAAGGTACCTACATATATAAGCAAATTAAAAATTTTTTTTTTTAAATTACTTAAGCTGAAAAATGTAATTTGATAGTCCATATTAATAACATATGTTCATTTACATCGACGATACACTATCTGAAAAATGTTTTTTTTTATTGCACGAGTTCCGCGGAGAGGCAGACGGCCCACATGGAAAGCGGTTACCATCGCCTATGGAAATTTGCAACACCAAAGGTGCTACAAATGCGCTACTGGAACCTGGTCACTAATGCCGGAATACAAATCAAGGTTGTTATGGCGGCATACTCAAGACCAGGGGTGGTAGCCATCCAGTCGGGCAAATGCCCTTACCACCTGGCAAAGTGAAATTTGCAATAATTATACTGAAATTTCGTAAATGTGTATTACTTGCACCAATTTAAGAGATATATACTGTTACGGATTGACACTTAGTAACGCCTCGATCACAGTTGAAACTTTACTAACTCTATCTATATCGGGCTGATCTGATTAGCAAACTAGACATGAACCCTCCTGGCAACATGCACACAATTCACTGGAATTCCCGGACTTGTAAGCTTAATCTGAAACAACTTGGCTTCTAAGAATTTGTAATAAAATGCGAACAATAGAAGAAAGGATTTACGACGTCTAACTGGGAGGCAAACAAATGGATGAACGAAAACAAACTAATGTAATTAATGATGACATAAACGATAGAGAACATGGTGCTTTTTTTTTAGATTTCTTCTCTGTTTGTTCGGGATTCACGTAAAACTACTGGGCTGACTTCGATGCGGTTTTCACTGATCGACAGCAAACTTACAAATCTGCGTTACTGTTTATCCCGGGAATCCCAAGAGAATTTTCTGGGAATGATTTCAAACTACCAGATTAAAATAACGAATTACAATTACATTTTTTACAGTTCAGATAGCATTTTTTTTATATCCCGGGAGCGGTTTGTTCGGGTGCACAAAAATTAGCTTAATTCGTCATACAGTTTCCACTAAAGCTATAGCATACATTCTTTTTTTTATGCTACGGTACTTCATGTCCCGGGAATGCTGCGAGAATTTCAAGACAGCGTGGACAAAATCGTGGGCATATCTTAGTATTTCATAAAATCGTTAAGTTATGATGGATTTCTGTATAAAATGAAAAGCATTTAATTAACACAAAGCAGTCGCTATTTCAAGTATTGTATGAACTCATTGTCGTCCAAATTAATAAAGTTATATTAATTATTTGGAAATTTAGCAGTAAATACAATTATTTCCATCGGTCATAGCTGAATTTACAGTTCGTAATAAATTACGAAATTCCTATTATGAAATTGTTCAAATTAATACAGAGTTATGCATTCGCTTTAAAATTTTCCACTTACAGGTATATTTCGTAAAGTAATTAATTGTTATTCTATTGTATTGATACTGAAGGTAACTTAAGTTCAAATAATTATTTAATCATCAGCCAACTTAAGATTTATTAGTCTCGAGTACAAATTCCTTGGCAAATAAAATAGGCTACTTCGATACCTATGACAATATCAGCCCATAGACAAACCATGGGTTCGGGTCGTCCCATTTTAAGGGGAATAGGAAGGCCTGGACAATATTCTGTCATGTTTGTCTAAGATGGGTTAGTGTATTTCACAGATAATCTTGATGTGCAGGTTTCATCAATATATTTTCCTTTAACGTAATGTCGCGATTGTTGTAACAGTATGTAAATATTATTAGATCAGAACTGCTTAGGTGGTACATGTTTACCCATCAGAATTCTATTCTGCGTTATTTAAACACAAAACATATTACAATCGTTAATATTAAACAATAAAAACATCATGTACAGGGATAGATAATCCAAACCACGTGCTAATTAGAAAAACGACAAATAATATTCTAAAAGTGAGTGAAACGTCTACAGTAGATATTATTATCGATTGCTTGTGTAAGAGAAGTTTTTTGGTCTTATTGATAAACTTAAATTAACTACAATTAAAAATATCGATGACTGCCTTTAATTTAGTGAGTTTATTAGAAAGGCGACACATTCGAATCAGTGGATTGAAATAAGTGTTATTACAATACACTTGAAGGAAAAGAATGCTATTTTTACAATTGTTGATTGGTATTAATGTTGAGTAAAGAAATTAAGTAGGGTGAATCAATACGTCTGTCTGTAATTGGAAGTTGCGTTGGCATTGGCATTAGAAAGACATGCGAAGGTCATACCTAAAATCACACCTCTGATAGAGAAGTACTACTAATTCCTATAGCTGGGCGCCTTGTCGTAAGAGGCGACATAATAACCCAAACTCAGGAAGTAGGACATTAGTCCATTTTGATAGACACTACCCTTGGTCTAGAATATGGCGTCAAAGAAACTTTACTTTAAAAAAAAATTATGTTCTGGCATTAGTAATCAGGTTTCAGTCCTCTTTCTAGACCGGCAACATATTGGTAGCACTTTCAGTGAGGTGAGGTATCCTTAGGTGCCAGTAACTATTTACCATCAAGTAAGGTAACATCCTGTCTACTGTACCTACTCCATCAATAAAAAAATATTGACCCAAAAGAGTATACGAGATCCATGCCCAATTCTTACAGAAATTCAAGATTATTACGATTAAAAAAATAAGATAGTAGAAACAAGGTATTAATTTTGTATTTCCAAGATATTATTGTTAGAATGAAGTAACTACATTTTTCAAATCTGAAAGATAACTGTGATTATAAATCTGACATCCGATGAAATGTTTAATTACCTACTCTGAGATGGTATAAAGAATAGAGAATATAATCTACATTACGATGTAACGTTATGTGGGATTCAGAGAGAAAATAGAATCCATTTCCAACACCCACGCGCTCTGATTCGTAAAAGCAAGTTCTTTCCGACTTTTATTTAAGCTATTGGTTTGCTCTTTAACAACGTCTGAGAAGTTTCTTGATTGAACTAAACGTTAAGCTAGTTATGACTTCTTTTGTTTAATTCTATTGTTCCTTAAAGCCTTTGATAATCATTTCAATTCGTATTTTGTTACACAAGAACTTAAAAACTTAGAGAAAGTGATAGACGTTTTAATTCCTTATTCTAAAAATAGTTTAACATTTAAGTCATAAATAAACCCGTGGTCGAAGGATATTTCTCTTGTTAATATTGTTGTATTCTGAGATTAAAACAAGTCTATGTTTTCGACCAATTGTTTAACAAAATTTACAAATATTGATTCACCCATGAGAAAAAGAAATGTAACAAAATAACTTTCATTTTGCGTTGATGTACATTTGTTGTTTTAATTCTTGCCAGATTTGTTGTATTTTGATAGTAATATACCACTTCCAAAAAACATATAAGTGTTACCTTTTGATGCCTAAAGCAAGGTTAGCAGACATGTGAAAATGCTAAAGAAATATTTTGAAGCTAATTTTTCAATTCTTTCAGGTTGGCACTGGAGGTATGGACTCTAAAGTAAACGCGGCAACATGGGCGATGGCTAGGGGAGTTAGTGTAGTAATTTGTAATGGGATGCAAGAGAAAGCTATCAAGACTATTATCAGTGGACGTAAAGTTGGCACATTCTTCACGGATTACGCAACAAATTCATCTATATCTGTAGATATATTGGCTGAAAACGGTAAGTAAATAAAGTTAATTTCAGTAAAAAAGTATGTTGATGAATATAACTTTGAAAATTTCAGACTAAATAATAATTGGAATTCCATCGTTTTCTCAATTAAAATAAAGTAAATAAGCGATAACAGAAATATTATTTTTAAATTTTATTACATTTTCCAGCACGTATTGGTAGCAGAGTATTACAAGGATTAAGTCCTACAGAACGAGCATCTGCTATTCATAGCTTAGCAGATAAACTTATTACCAAACAAGACAAGATATTGGAAGCCAATTCGAAAGATTTAGAAGAAGCTTCAAAAAATGGGGTAGCAAAACCTTTGTTAAACAGACTATCACTTAGTGAAGGAAAATTAAAGACGCTTGCAATTGGACTAAAGCAGATAGCCGATTCTAGCTATGAGAATGTAGGAAGGATTCTAAGGAAAACTAAACTGGCTGACAATTTAGTGTTGAGACAAGTGACTGTACCTATCGGCGTGTTACTGGTTATTTTTGAGTCTAGACCAGATTCTTTACCACAAGTAGCTGCCTTAGCTATGGCATCTGCAAATGGTTTACTTTTGAAAGGTGGTAAAGAAGCAGCATATTCGAATAAAGCCTTAATGGAACTAGTAAAAGAATCATTACAAACAGTTGGAGCTGAAGATGCTATATCTTTAGTATCAACCAGGGAAGAAATTAGTGATTTATTAGCAATGGAGAAGCATATTGATCTCATTATTCCTCGTGGCTCTTCTGATCTAGTAAGAAATATTCAAAAGCAATCTCAACATATACCAGTGCTCGGCCACGCTGAAGGTATATGTCATGTGTATTTAGATAAAGATGCAGATTCAGTTAAAGCTCTGAAGATAGTGAAGGATGCAAAATGCGACTACCCAGCCGCTTGCAACGCTATGGAAACACTATTAGTTCACGAAGATCACGTATCTGGTCCATTGTTTAATGACATATGTAATATGTTGAAGAGTGAAGGAGTCATAATTCATGCTGGCCCAAAACTGTCTACTCAGTTAACATTTGGTCCACCACCAGCAAAGACTATGCGCCACGAGTATGGCGCTCTAGAATGCTGTATTGAAGTTGTGAAAGATCTGGACGACGCTGTAGAACATATTCATAAGTTTGGCAGTTCACATACTGATGTGATCGTTACTGAAAATGGTAAGTTGGGGAAAATTTATTAACTTATTCAAAATGTAATATGCTAAATATAATAATTTATGCATCCATATACTCAATACCCATCTATAGTAATTCATAAAAGTGAATGTGTTTGACTGAATTTTAGTTTGTAACGCTTTCATGGTCTTGAACGTTTTCCTTTTGATAACGGAGATATAAATAGTCTGTACCGCATTCAATTTCTAGTATAGTATGTTACCCATAACACAAGAGTTAACTTGCTTAGCTTGGGGATATGCGATGTGTGTGTTTGTCTGCGCAATATTTTGACTATCATAATAATATTTAAATGTATCCTTACACTATTTAAACTTCTATAGTTAATAAACGCAATAGTTATCTTTGACGTAACAATAATTTAATCTTCTTTATAAGTAATAACATAATTATGATGCATGATAATACTCTTACAATTTAAATGATATCTTTATAATAGTCAACAAAAATACTTTACATTATTAGTATAGTAGTAATGTTTAATGATAAACAAGGAAGTAGTCTTAGTATAAACATTAATGTACTTTGAGGCAAACAAATGTGATAAACAGATAGATGGAATTTGCGTGTACGTAGCAATCACAACAATGTAACTTGGATTCCTACGAATGTAGAACGTTTGTACGGATTTACAAGATCTATTATGGTTCTTCAGTGGTTATAACGCTTAGGGTGGCTTTGTATTATTCCCATCAGAGAAATTTAAACGTACTAGAGCCATGCTGAAATATTTATCTTGATCCATAGCTCTTCGGGTCGGTTCAATCGATGTCATACCACGCTCTAATAGATCACCTGCGTAAAATGTTTTAGCTTCAGCTAATTGTGATTCGTACGATGAGTGAGAATTCCGATAGCCCATTTTTCTCTCTTCCGTTCTATCTTGCATATCTTATTCCCCTTTATCCCAACCCCTACATCTCTTCTATCGCATCCTAAAGGCAGGAAACGCTTGGTGCTAACAAATCTATAGGAGATTGTGATCACTTTCTGGTAGTCTTCTGTGATTTCTGCTTGGTGGGCCATCTGCTGGCAAACATGCCAGCTTTGCAATAAAATAAAGAGTAATATAGGATGACACGTTATGTCTGTCCTTACCCAGCTGTATATTTTACAACCTTATTCGAAGACTATTTGTTTAATACGTTTTCTATGTTTTTATTATCTGTGGTGAAATGGAGATTTTGTGCGTGTACAGTCCACATGAGATTAAAAAAAGAGAATAAAAATATACATTTTAAGAGTGAGACGTGCGTGGTTTCAATTAAATAAAAATCCCACAAAAAATAGTTAGAACTTATTGATAAATGTATTAAAACAGTGTCTATCGTGTAAACATAATATTGGTCCAGAACGAGCCGAATGAACGTGAGTTTTATTGTTAAATATGTGTTGTGTTCTTTTGTGAAAAAACTTTGTCAATGAGTTCCGTGTGTTTGAGTTTGAGTAATTGCGTGATTATAAAACTATACTATTGAAATATTGAGTGAGTGAATAAACTAAACTAATTGAGTATTATCTATTTTTCGAGTAATAATCACGTAAAATGTAAAATATTAAAGTGATTTGGGGGATTTTGCGAGTATAACATTTATTCATTTGTTTTAACAAACCCGTAAATCGAGATGGCCACGATCGAGCAGTTAGTACTAATACAAGATGAGTTGTTTGATAATCTGAGGAGAGCTGAGACTAATTTTCGGAAATCACCAAAAGAGAGAATTAAGGTACCATATTTGCAAACTAGATTGGAAATCCTAGATCAACAATTTAAAGAGTTCAAAGAAGGTCATAAGAATATAGTTTCATTATCGAAAAATAAAAAAGAGCTGTACTTTACGGAAAACATATACGACGAGTTTGAGGAGTTATATGTAGAGTATAAGAGCTGTTTACGCGAACCTTTGGAGTCACTGTTGCCCAGTTCCCAACCGCCTAAGAGTGAGTCGTCGACATCCAACGTGGTTGTAAATAATAATAATTACGATGTCAAGTTGCCGCGCATTAACTTACCTACATTTAGCGGGAAATATGAGGAGTGGCAAACATTTTTTGACATGTTCAGCTCGTTAATTCATAATAATAAGAATCTTACTTCGGTGCAAAAATTACATTATTTAAAAGGAAATTTAACGGGAGAAGCACTAAATTTATTGAGGAATTATTCAATAACTGATTCTAATTATGACGCAGCGTGGAAACAATTAGTTGATCGTTATGATAACAAGAGATATAACTGTAATGCAATTTTAAAGGTTTTGTTTTCATTGAAGAAGATTAATACAGAGTCATCACAGTCTATAAAACATTTACTAGATACTACATCATCCTGTTTACAGTCATTACAGAATATGGGGATTAATACTACAAGTTGGGATACAATCATAGTTTATATCGTCGTATCTAAATTAGACCCTGATACTATAAAATTGTGGGAACAACATCTCAATACAGATAACAAAGATTTACCTACCTGGGATCAATTGAGAGCTTATTTAGAAAATAGATTCAGATCATTGGAGATGGTAGATTCAAATATAGTGCGCTCATCACAATCTTTTAAACCAATTATTCAAGCAAGATCGTTTCATACGTCCGTGGAGAGTAAGCAGCAAAATAGTGGAATTAAGTGTACTTTGTGTCATAGTAACCATTATCTTAACCAATGTAAGGAGTTTGAGCGAATGACACCGAGAAATAGAGTAAACTTTGTACAAGAACATCGTTTATGTTTTAACTGTTTGTCACCTACGCATATAGCGTTTAAATGCAAAAAGCCAATGAGATGTAGGAAGTGCCATAAAAAGCATCACACTATGTTGCACTTTGAGAGGGAGACAAACACTGAGGTAACAAAACAAATGAATGAGTCTGAGTCTTCGGCAATGCCATCGAGTGTAACACAAAACACTGAGAGAGCAAGTGCATCACAAGGTGACACACATATTACTTCTATGTTTTCTAGAGCGATACATCATAATCCTGTGTTAATACCAACAGCTAGAGTTAAGATACACAATGTTACTTCTGATTGTAAATTAGTTATAAGAGCTTTAATAGACCAGGGGTCACAGACTTCTTTTATTACTGAGGCTACTGCCCATCATCTAGGACTTATATGTAAGCCAGCTAGTGGTTTTGTGTCAGGTCTGGGAGAAGGTCGTGTGAGTATTAAAAAGATAGTTTCATTTCGTGTAGAGTCATGCCGTAATCCAGATAAGTCAATTTCAATAAATGCTTTTGTTTTACCTTCTTTAACTTCTCTTATTCCAGCCAGTCTTAGTGTGTCTGAGTGGTCAGTTATTAAAAGCCTATTTTTAGCAGATCCTATGTATGAAACGCCAAACAAAATTGATTTGTTACTAGGAGCTGATGTGTATAGTGAAATATTGCTAGATGGAGTAATAAAACAGCCTGACGGAAATTTGATAGCCCAAAATACAATCTTTGGATGGATATTGTCTGGAAGCATAGTAAAACAATCTGAAGAGGTAGAAAACGTTGTTACAAGTATGCATGTATGTGTGAAAGAAGATGATTTCATGAGTAAATACTCTGAAACTGAAAATAAAACAAACTTAATGAGAAGAGATGAATGAGAGCGAGAAGAGATATGACGAGCATATCACTTCAACTACAGGTAGAGATAAGAAAGGAATAACTGAAGCAAAATTACCTTTTGCTAGACATAAATTTAAACGTCAAATTGGTAATGTAAGAGATATAGCATTCAAAAGAGTTGAGATTTTAGAGGAAAATGATTTGAAAGGAACAGATTTAAGAGAAAAGTGTAATAAAAACAATTTAGAGTATGTGAATCTTAATCATATGAGAATAATAGAGAAGATAATGAATAGAGAATAATGTGTGCAGGACATGAGAAAAGTATGAGTTTTAAAACTAGAATACTAAATTGTTATTAGAGAAATTATGAGATGAATAAATGAGAGAGATCAAGATTATTTCTTTTAAAATTAAATAAGTCTATTAAAGTATTAGTCGTGAGTTAGAACAAAGTGTCAGGCAACTTCAATACGTTTTCAGTATTTGGAATCATAAGAAGCAAGTAACAAAGAGTTTAGTTTTAATAATTATAATGAGAATCTATAATACTTTATGGTGGATAGTTCTCTCCGTAATTGTTGATAAAATTCTTAATCAAAAACTTATTTTTAAAGTATTACAGAAATTGTATGACTTATTATATATAGAAAATATAAAAGAAGAGAAGAATATTCAAATTAAATTATTTTGTTTAAAGGTGAAGCTGGTTTTATGTTCTACGTTTTTGTGTTTACATAGATTACTAAGAGTTCTGAGTTTGAGATTACATAAACATACACAAATAACTTTACTTTACATTTATGAGAAAGAGTGAGAAATTACTATTGTGCCATAAAGAGATACATGACAGTGAATTTAAAACTAAGCTAAAACAAGTTATAAACTAAAAAATATGTACAAAAGAGGAGTAAGTTACCATTACGTGTCTGTTTTGAATTATAATGAAACGTAAACAAAATAATCAGTTTAAATACGAGTAGTTTACAGTGAATTCATGTGGTTTCTTCAATTTGGTTTTCACTTGGAAGAGGAGTCAGATCTGGATCGGTAACAATGCTTTAAAATTTAAGATGATGTTAGTCCAAATCGAACTGAGTCTAAATTATCGTTCACATTATTTACTATGTGACGATGTAATGAGTAATGTAATAATAATAATAAAATAAATAATAATAAACTAACACTAGGCCAGGTTTTAATTTGGAATTTTCTTTGTATTTAGGAAAAACGTATGTAAAATGTTGTATTTTCTACTAGGTGTATAAATTACCTAAATATTGTGCATTTGAGTTGAAAGAGAATTGTTATGTATATGAGTAACTATTTATGTTTTTATGTAGCTTTGTCTTTTTGTGTTAATAACTGGTGTGAATTTAATGTAGAGCTTAAGATACTAATTTTGTTTCCTAGTTATGTGTACCTACATAAAATTGTTAAAATTTATTTTGTAAGTATTATGGTATGGAATTTCTGTGTATCTTGTTTATATTTATATGTTACAGTGGGTGGATAAAATTAATTATATTAATTGAACACAAGGTCTATATCGATCAGAGTTATAAATTTCAATTCTTATGTGTAGAGCTTTTAATTCTGAGAATTTAATTATTTGTGTTGTTTTAGTTTATCTATGAGTGTGTTAATATCTATGTGTAATAATTTTACTTTTTTTTGAGCTGAGTAAAGAACATTGTATGTTCTTGGCGGGCGGTGTGTTTAATACGTTTTCTATGTTTTTATTATCTGTGGTGAAATGGAGATTTTGTGCGTGTACAGTCCACATGAGATTAAAAAAGAGAATAAAAATATACATTTTAAGAGTGAGACGTGCGTGGTTTCAATTAAATAAAAATCCCACAAAAAATAGTTAGAACTTATTGATAAATGTATTAAAACAGTGTCTCTCGTGTAAACACTATTAGTACTATATAGATAAAACTGAGAAGGAAGGTGTTTTATGTGTTGCTATAAAGGTACAATGGCTCAATAATATTGTGAACAAACTAAACATTAAGGTTGGCCGCTATATTTGTAACTAATAATAATAGAATAAGACTAGACTAGAAGAAGTACTAATAGCAATATAATACAATAGATTTTCACTTTTCGCCCATTCTAGATGGTGCTGCCAAGAAGTTTTTGAACGCAGTTGACAGTGCGTGTGTGTTTCACAACGTATCTTCAAGATTTGCTGATGGTTTTCGATTTGGCCTTGGCGCTGAAGTTGGTATCTCCACTGCCAGGATACATGCAAGAGGTAAATTTAAAACTAGTTAGAAACAGGGCATACGAGAGAAGACATAAAACACACGATATTACTATGAAATGAAATGCTGGGTTGACGTTGTGAAGGATAACATGAGTACTAATGGTCTGAAAACGGGGGATGCTGAAGACCACTCGAAGTCGAGTAGAAAAAGTAGGATACCGGACCCTGGGCGTCGGAATGAACGCTCCGAACGCAAGCGGGATGTAACACTCAGATGATACGTTGATGGTGATATTACTTTGAAATGCTTTGGTAAACAATAAACTCTTCTAAATTATAATTTTAAAAAATTCTTCCTATACGACTAAAACATATTCAAATATATCGACGTGCCATACTCCGAAAAAGGTACTCATATGTACTGCAAGACTAGGTAATTTACATCCCTTCCAACTGTGATATTATTTTTGTTAAATGTTTGTGCCACTCCCACTACACAATAATATATATATAGGATCTTTAAAAGTAAATTGGGGCAGGATTTATACTCAAAAAGTTAAGATGTAAGCTTTTCTAAATATACATATAGAGTAAGTACCAAACATTATAAGTTGATTATATTTCTTAAGGATAATGTTAGGCTTAATATTTGAAATGATGACTCTATGGATGTAACATATTTTTACATTATAATATTTTCTATTCTAGGTCCAGTAGGAGTAGAGGGCCTTTTAACCACGAAGTGGATCCTTGAAGGCACAGATCACACTGCAGCAGAGTTCAATGAAGGCAAACGAAATTGGCTGCACGAAAAAATGCCAGTTGAATGACTGAAGCAAATGACTGTGAAAGGATTTTGGTACACAGTGATGCAATTTTTTAAGCTAGCATAATTTGTTTCTAGGAATATGTGACTAAAGAGAACAATAATATCAAATAATACTCGTAGGTTCAAAAGAATGTATTCATTTATTCGTATTTTCTTCACAAAGAAAATATGATACAAATAATACTAATATAATAAAGAATGATAAACTAAAGAAGCATACTAACAAAGATCCCACTATTGTATTTGAACGTGCCCATTGTCTAGAAAAACGGATGGTATACTTGCCACGTTTGTCCAAGGCGTATTGGCGAATTTTAAGCATTGGTAATATCACTATGCAAATTTATTCACAATAGTCTCCTTTAGTTCCTGAAAGTGGTAATCATAAGTAAATTAGGTCACAAAATGTGTAAAGCAGATATTTTGGATGAAGCTCCTAAAGTGAACCAGCTAACATAAAATGGAAGCATTCAATGTAATGACGTAGAAGGCGTATGAATTTAAAGGAAACAATTGCATTTAACAGAATGCCGTCATTTCCTTTAATTTATGCGCCTTTGATTCAATTTGTTTTACGGCTTAGCTCTTAGTGACGTACTCTTCGAGTAAAATTGGAAACATAAGCAATGTCACAACATTAATTTCCTTCAGTTTCTTGGGTTATTTAGAAGAAAGAGATCGCCTTAAGAAATAAATACATACCATATTTTTCTACCAAAAACTATTGTAAATCATTGTTTCTGATTATAATTCACTTTGTAGATGATAATAGGTTATAAGTGTAATCGAAGGACAAAACTAATGTAAGTAATATAATAAAACAACTTGTATTTATTTTGTGTTATTTTTTCTATAATTTAAGGTTGTATTATGCACTTACCAGTTTTAAAAATAATTATAGCCACGTTACTAGAGAATCAGTAGGGCTGAAATTGGAATACATTTCATACAAAATTTGTTTTTAATATAAAAGGTCCTGCGTTCTTATTCAGGATATAATTTATATGTTACCAAATTTTATCGAAATCTGTTTGGCCGTTTAGTCATTAAAATCACAGATAAACACAGCAAATTTAATTCATGTTTCCAGAATAGGATCAATATAGATACTTTTTGTTAGATTATTTTATATGTTAATAATTTTATATCTATATATTAACACGTGAAGAAAAACACAGCAAACACATTGTACCCCTTTTTGCGAAGATTGCGCGGACGGAGGTGTATGAAATTTCACACACTTATCGTTTATATAGAAAAGAAGTGGAAAAAGCTAATATTTAAAAAAATGCATAAAAATACATTAAATCAATAAACATTACACACACTAACATATATTTGATACACACACGCATATATACTCTTTTGTTTATTGTTAAAGACAAATTAACAGTGTAGCCTTGGCGAAATCTGTGATTATAGCAGTATAGTCTTTGATAACAGAACCTTAATCATATTCAAAGTTAGGTTTAATTTAAATTTAGTATTATGGTCGAATTTCGACCTCAGGCCACCACTAGTGTTAATAAATCTTTAACTTCTATTCAGATTTCATAATATAATTGGCTTATTATTATTTTCTTTACAATAAAATGTTACTTATTAACAGTGTGAAACATTTTCACAACATTTCTGAACAACGATGCCTACACAATTCCGTTCATAAAAGTGAACTCGACTTACTAAAACAATAGTCTCGAGAAAGTTTCATACATACTTGTTTGTAAACGAGAAATGTATTCTGTGAAACTTTATCGAATAGAGAAGTGATAAAAGTAGATTGAATATACGAGCGAGTTTTGGTACAGTTTCAAGTGTTCTAGTTTCCCTTTAGCTCATTTAGACGGCTCATTTCTATCTTTCAATTTAGATAATATAATACATACATAAACATGAATCATTAAATATCGTCGTGTCATGTCAATCCGTGCAGGAACGAAGAAAGAAAATACCTCACAGCCAGGTCCCTACTACCTGCTATTTGCTCGACTGGCTGGCGACTACTCCTGGTCTAGATTATGCCGCCATAACAGCCTTGTGGTGTGCTCTGGCATTAGTGACCAGGTTTCAGTCTCCCTTAAGACAGCAGCAGCGCATTTGTAGCACCTTTGGTGTTGCAAATGTTCATATGCGATGGTAACCGCTTTCCATCAAGTGGGCCGTCTGCCAGTCTGGTGAACTCCGGCAATACAAAAAAATGTGCCTGTCAACTGAATGAATTTAATTTGAATAATTCTTCTAATGTCGGCCTGGTAATGACAGCCGCACATACCGCACATATTAATAGTTGCTCTATCTCACTCGCACATCATCCGTCCTATTCACACATTGTGCTATAGATTGTACTAGCTGTACGACTTGTTAATATTTATACTAAAGGTTACCATTTCCAAAATAAATAAGTCGGTGGAGGAATTCGTGGTGATGTCGGCGCGTCGGATGTTCGACCGCGCCGACAACTGCCGCCATACCCACCTGAACGGGATCGCCCCGCTACATGCGCGACCCCCAGATGAATGTTGGAAGAAAATCTGGCTATCGACCCCACGTGACCTCATCCGCCGGGATTAGGGTGATGTAAGAGGTCGCGATTTATGCCCCTAATGCCACAGATAGGCCACCAGATGCCAAAGATGGCCAACTGAAGCCCGGGAAGGCCATCGAAAACCATGACAGGCCAACCAAGCCGCTGACGTAGCCCACGCAAAGCCCGTGAAGGCCAACGAAAGCCGCGGATTGGCCCGCGCGAGCTGCCGACACCACGGCGGCTCCCCTACACAGTTACCGGAGGGTAGTAGCCCTCCGAGCTGCAGCCGGGGTAAAGAGCCCCCCGCTCGAGGCCCCCTCACCGACACGCCACCACTACAAGTGGCGTAGTCGAAGATAACTGATTGAATAAATAAGTTCACTTCAGCACTCGACAGTGAATACTACTCATCTACCATCTAACGTATCATTTAGTCTCTACCTCTCGCTCCTACAAGCCTGTGTACGGCCCGTTGCTAGTTTCAGGTCTTTTCAGTTCAAGGGACGGGTGGTTTGTTGGGCATGCTTGTCTAAGACGGATTGGAGGTTTTCACATACAACGGTATTCTTGATAGGCATATTCCTTAGAGCGCGTGTACACGATACCTACTGGAACTATGTAGACTACGCCACGACCCCACCATACCGCGCCGTCACCGTACTTTCGCTGTCAAGCGGGCATCAGCAGTGTGGCGATGGTATGGGAAAGCGAATCGCGTACGCATATACATGGACAATTACAAAATAGAAGCGCGGTAGCGGCGGTGCGGTGGCGGCGTGGTGGCAGCATGTTCGCGGCGTGAAGGTATTGGCCATCTACACATGGAATTACGATAGTTTTGTTCATCGCCATATATCATCGCTAATTGTAACAATGTCAAGTCAACTGCCTAACCGGTACATACTTCCCATATACAATTATACTCAGCTATAAAACGTTATTAAATAAAATTCGAGTAACGATCGTCCTAGAAACAACAAGAAACCCCATTTCCCAAGAACACTTTAAAATATACCCGCGTTATACATTCTCAAACAAAATGGGTCGAGTGGGGCCAATCCACTCTATTGTTTATATCAACGAAATATGGTTGAACAACAATAGAGCGGTTTTAAATACGTACTAAATATGGAAATTTTAATACTTCGCCTTCCGCGGTCCCTGATCCCGTCTTTCAAGGGCCTGGAAAAATACGGAATGTGATCGTAAACATTTTCATAACCAAATATTTTCAGGCATGTTGCGAGAAACACTTTTAAAGCTATTACCGACAACATCATAATGAAATACTTGCTTGAATTGCTTGAACTGCCTTTAAAAAAGAATTTGTATATACTGGAAAAGGATGTAATTTGGAGACAATAAAAAGTGGAACTAACGTGGTTTCCCGAGTCCGTTGGCGAGGGCCTCCGAACATAAAAATAATGTGCCGTGCATTTTGCAAATTTGTTGTTGTTTTTATATTATACTTGGCAACGACTTCAGAATGATATAAAAGATATTTTTACTGTCGTATTCTGCTACTATTGAATCGGTTTCGTTTAAAAAAAATGGAAATGTGTGCTGGTTTGAAGTACGGGCAGGTTCTAAAATTGGACAAGTACATTAACAGTCTGCCAGTAAAACTTCAAGTTCAAATTTTGTTGCGATTCGTTTTGCCACTTGTCCCCTGCCATTCGTCTTTCCACTTGTTTCGCAGGTTAACGGCAAATTATGATTTGGTTAGGTTAGGGTATATTTAATGAATGCATTTTTTATTTAAACATATTTTATTTTATCAACCAAAAAAACTGAATTCGTTTCGGAACCAAAACGCATCCATAGTCTAATCTAACTTATGCCACCTCTCACCGCGTCTAGTCTAAATTCCTAAAGAATCCTAAGGTAGGTAAAAGGTTTATTTCTCGTTCTTAAGTTACGTATATGGTATGGTATATATCCAATAATAATGAAAATAACCATCATAATAACCATAATAAACCATCTTGAAGTTGTACTGAATTTAAAGCAAAAAGAACGATCAAAACCGATTAAGAAACAAAACAGAACATACATAAAAATATTTAAACGTCAAATTAAGAATCTCCTCTTTTTGAAGCGGGTTAAAAATCTCCCCTATTTCCGAATAGAACAGTTGGAGAGACTACGTACATAGTATCAAACAATAAACATGGAACAGTGTTAACAGTTTGATTAAAATACTAGAGAGCAAGATACAAATTCTTTTAGCTTAATGAAACATTCTCAGTTTCCCTTGTAAGCTAAACATAATATCTAGGAATGTTTTTAGGAAAATGGCAGCAATTTACCTCTGTGAATGTAGCTAAATAACATGTGTTACGTGGAGAGAATCTTCATGTCGTACAAGGCATTTATTTTAAAGTGTTTCTTGTGAAATTAAGTTTTGCTCGTGGAATCGGCGAATTGATTTTGTATCCTGTTGGCAAATAGGTCTCTCTCACTTGTCTCCTCTTCTTCTTCTTCAATTAATTAATGTCCACTACTTAACGTAGTTTTCCCCAAGACTACGCCACATATCACGGTCTCCTGCCTCCCTCAGCTTTGTCCATTTTGCCAATATAAAATAATCTGAAAATTATTTTAGTCCACTCCACTTTTGTTATGTAGTTACGGAACCATAAAAAAAACGAAATACCCTATCTCCTTCTCACTTTATTCCATTGGACAGTCAGACGTACGAATTCATGCCATCATATGCCAAGCAAGCGGACGAAGAACTGGTGAGGAGTGGGAAGTCTTTACCGTCGTCTGTATTTCCTGAAACATACAATTTAGATGTGTTAAAGTCTCGAGTAAGGGGGAAGCGATTTACCACCTTGCAACCCCAACGGTCAACATCACCTGCCCGTGGTAAGGCCAGCAAATTTCTGACAAGGCAGTGAAGTCTGACTGATGGAGATATAACCGTCCGAGTCAGCCAACTAAAAATCTACAAACTGGAAGCGGTTACCAACACGCCTGCCCGCCTGCAAAATTAGCAAGCTGAAGCAGTGGGCTGGCCACATTTGTTGTAGGATCGAAACCTCATGGAGCAGACGAGTCCTGTAATGGAGATCGCGTATCAGCAAACGTAGTATAGGATGCTCCAGTCCGATGGACGATCTGTGCAAGGTCGCCGGTAGGGGCTGGATGAAAACCGAAGGACAGGGATAGGTGGCGAAAACTTGAGAAGGCCTACGTCCAGTAGTGGATAATGGAGGGCTGATCTTCTAGGTAAGCTTGCTCCATCTTAGGCTGCATTTATATCCAATATCAGGTGCAATATTGTTCAGACGCGAACCTATACCATATGTTAAAAAAGTTCAAGGACTACTGAATCCTGATTGAATATAATTTTCATGTGGTGCGCGCCCTCAGCGTGCCAAACCTATCACCACAAAAGTTCATTGATTAATATAGACAAAAAATAGTATTCCAGCGTAAAGACATCGAGATTTTGACGTTAATTAATCTATCAAACAAAGCTGTTCAATTATACAGATAGCGCGTTTCTTTAGTAGCTCATAGCACCCAAAATGCTCTGTCAGCCGTTCCATCTGGCGACCACGGTCGTTATGGTCGTGGTGAAGACGTCAATAATGAGGTCATAATTTTTGCTCACGCAACGCCGGTCCATGTCAAGAGGTGGCTTGAATAACCGTTCCACTAGAGTTAATGATTGTAACGCCCGCAAGCAAGAGATACGGGAAAAATCGCGGTCGTGAACGTGGTCTTTGTGAGCCAATAGTGGAACGTAGCCAGAGTACACAGAAAAAACTGACGCGCGTTTAATCGTTTTGATGCTACTGCTTCATCTGGGATAATGTTATAATTATTGACCGTTTTAGGCAGATGTAGCTATGGGTTTAATACGTTATTTTTGATGCAATATTGTTGAGATGTGCGGGTATGGGGGCATATAATGATACGACTGAATGTTTTGACGTTCCGTTTAATACACACCACTCCCACTTGTGGTGTGGTGTGTAAGTATGTAATGTTTTAACAGTATTAAACGGAACGTCAAAGCAATCAGTCGTATCATTATATACCCCCATATCCGCATATCTCATCGTTATTAATTGTTAAAGACGTTAAATATTTACCGACGTATGTGCGTATATACAGTAATATAGGTATTCGTTAACATTCGTTTTAACGCTATAAATAAGACGCATTTAATCACAGTCAATAACTATAACATAATCATGAAGCCCGAGCCCCAGAGTGACGACCGGTGCGGCGTTCAACGTCGATTGTTCGTAGACGCCGCTTTCAGTATCTGTTGGAGATCACCGCCTTAGTTAATATTCTTGAATGTGATGAACGTTTTTGAAGTGAAACTTCTATATAGACGGGGGGGGGGGGGGTCTCAGAATGTCAGGAAAAAGCGTTACGGCCGCGTGGAGGAGCGGCATAAATTTAGACTAGACGTGGTGAGAGGCGGCATAATTTTTGAGTAGACTATGGATGCGGTTTTGGTTCAGACCGAATTCAGTTTCTATGTTTGATAAAATAAAATATGTTTAAATAAAAAATGCATTCATTAAAATGTATTTAACCTAACCAAATCATAATTTACAGTAAACCTGCGAAAAATCGAAATGTCTGCTGGGACACATAGTAGAAGTAAACTTCAACGGACAAATGAAAAAAAGAATCGCATTAAACCTGCGAAAAATCGAAATGTCTGCTGGGACACATAGTAGAAGTAAACTTCAACGGACAAATGAAAAAAAGAATCGCAATAAAATTTTAACTGTTTTACGGGCAGATTGTTAAAGTACTTGTCCAATTGGAAAACCTGCCCGTAAAACTATCAAATTTTGTTGTGATTCGTTTTTCCACTTATCCGTTGAAGTTTCACTTCTGCTATGTGTCCTAGCACACATTTTATCAAAATGCTACCAGTATAATATGCATAACACAGAAAAGTAATATCCCTTCTCGTAACACTAAGTATGCATCTGTTTTCCGGATCTTATCCTTATTGCCATCACGTACACTAATCTCAGTCCCTTTTGGGATATGAAATTATGAGGAAATCAACTCAACTGGGTACGCTTTGATGTGATTCTTCGCAAAATTCGGAAAACGTGTTGTGTTTGTCTATCTTTACATGTCATGATTATACTAAGGCCTTGAAACTATTTCGCATATTAACAGCCCATAAATGTCTCACTGCGCAGACCTCTCATTGTAGAAGAAAGGATAATATACCCGCCACGGTTGTCCAAAGCGGATTGGTGGATTCGACACATTGGTTATCTCGATTTGCAGGTTTTATGATGACATTTTTCTTCACCGTTGTTAGCATGTATTAATTGTAACAATATGCACATTAGGTCAGAGAAGTTCCTAAGAGATCCTATGCCTCCTGGCTAGGATTCGAACCCGCGCTTTTTGATTTTGAGACGCGAGTGTACTAACCACCAAGCTATAACAGGAATGTTTTTAACTAAATAAATAAATTCTGTAAATATGTTATCTAAGACAAACATACGTATTGCAAAATTTCGAAGCTGAACAAGTTAGGCTTTGTTATGGGTATCATGGAAGAGACAACTCTGGGGCATACCTTCTAATATCCAGACTTGAGTAAATACTGGAAACGATAGAAATGTGCAACCAAATCAACCAACGCATCGCTCACTGCATAAAGGTACCGTCATATTATGCTTATATGGTATGTATGTATGTGATTGAAATATGAACACACGAGTCAAATATGACTCTTAAGCTCACGATACATAGTGGTTACAGTATCCGAAATCTGTTTAAACAAATATTATTATCTATATACTCGTATATATAATTGAAATCTACGTGTATACTGACTCATCACGATATCTCAGGAACTATAATACGTATAGACTTGAAATTTGGCATGGACCTTCTTTTCGCCAAGTTGAGGTCAACTAAGAACGAATTTTACGGCACGCGAAGCGGGCGGGTATCAGCTAGTATATAAATATAAGAAATACATATGGGGGGACTATATTAAGTGACTTGAGAAGTAATAGCGTAATAAGGGAACGTTATGGATTAAACAAAGTAGTAATAACAACGATACAGAAAAAATTGCTAAGTGGTTTGGGCTTGTAGAAGGAATTGATGAAAGTACATCAAAAACCAGTGACAACAGTGTGAGGCTAGTGACAACAGTGTAAACCAGTGACAACAGTGTGAGACCAGTGACAACAGTGTGAGAGGTAAAGTTGGTGTCGGTGTTCTACTGCGTATTTACCACAAGAGATAGGCAATAATTCCTTTTAATAATTTCTGTGGCGGGGCGTAAGAGGCGAGAAAACAACCCACAAGCCACAGGTAGGGCTTTTGTAAGTCTGGATTGCTACCAATCCTGAGGCTCAATTCTGCTATTTCAATATATTGACGTTGCGAAGGTATTCAAAATAATTCCATTGCGATAGTGTCAAAAACTCGTATTCTACTAAATCCACCATATCTTCTCGATATTGTCGGGGCAGAATAATTGTAGATAAAAATTGCTATTACCATTAGCAGAATTGAATTTAGACAAAATTAATATTAAAAAGCTATAAAAAAATTACACGTTTATTTCACGAGTTTTCGCTTAGGTAAAAATATTTATACGGGTATAGTGGTGTGCCACGGGCACGCCATTGGCGTTAACAGAATACCGATATCTGACAAACTTACGATTGAGATGATTTTGACGTAATTGTAATAGCACAAGTGAGCCCCTAGTCTAAAGTATGGCGCCATGACTACCTTGAATTGTGTTCCGGTAGTACTAGCCAAGTTCCAGTCATCCTTTTAAGATCAGTAAGTTGCATTGGTAGTATTAGTAACACCTTCGGTGTGGAAAGTGTGTTGAGGCATTCAAGCGGCGATTACGTTACGAGCAAGACGTGTCTAGTACATTCGACTTTGCGCGTGTTATTGGATCGTGCAGTTTGTACTGGTTGAGTCCAGTTATATTTGTAGCTATGTTATATGTGTTTGTATAGTACTAATACATTCTATAGTAATTCCAACGGCATTTTAATTCGAGTCCTGTAGTTCGTAACAATGTTATAAAATTATATGCCGTGTCTATTCATTGAAGCTATTTAAAAAAATCAACTGAAATACACTATATAAAAGACGGAGAACACGATACAATTTTTTTTTGATTTCTTGTATGTTTGTCCGTTTGTGCGGGATTTATGTAAAAACTACTGGGCCGATTTCGATGAAGGTTTCGCTGATAGATAGCAAATTTTATGTTATAAAATGTGTGATACTTCTTATCACGGGAATCTCACGGAAATTTTACCGGGAACGGTTTAAAGTTGTTCGAGTGCATAAAAATTTGTTTATTACGACAAATTTTTCACTAAAACGAAAGCTTGTATTCTGTTTTAAATGTTGCGGTATTTTGTGTTTTGGAAATCCAGCGAGAATTTCAAGTTACATACATACATAACTTCACGCCAGGTCCCTTGCGGGGTAGGCACGAACAACAGAGCGCCATACAGGCTTATTTTTACACACCTCACACAATTTCAAGTTAAGCGTAGATAAAGTCGCGGGCATATACTAGTAGTACATACAAATGTGGACTTTAATGAAAATAGGTGAAGGGAAGTTATCTATTATCTTATATATAAAATTCTCGTGTTACAATGTTAGTTACCATACTCCTCCGAAACGGCTTGACCGATTCTCATGAAATTTTGTATGCATATACAGTAGGTCTGAGAATCAGTTACTATCTACTTTTCATCCCCCTAAATGTTAAGGGTAGTCCACCCCTAAATATTTTTTTTTATTTTTTTATGATACAGCATTAAAAAATACATACAACCCTAAATTTTCAACCCTCTACGATCAACCCCTATTTTTTAATAGCGATATTAGTATTTTTATAATTTTCTACTGGGATGATTTAGATTTTAATTTAACTTGAACCAGGTAGATGGCGCTGCAATCGGGTACCAGAATTTAGGATTTTGATGAATTTTTTTGTTTGTTCAAGTGGATTTGAGAATAGTTTAGATTAGTCCCGGTAGATGACGCTGGAATCGGGTTCTAGATTTTTATTTTTTAAAGGCAGGACAACGTCTGCTGGGTACCGCTAGTAGGTATATAATAATTATACTCTTGTCATATGACAAGATCATCTAGTTAGGGGTCTATTACAATTAATACCGTATTTATACAGTACTTTTCTTACCAAGATAATGATTATTTATTTTTGCCAGGATTTATGAGTATAATAAAATATCGTTTGCAAGAGCAGCCGTGATCACATTCATAAAATAAATTTTCGTTTTATCTTAAACATTACTCTTCATAATATTACTGTGATGGAACCATAACATTTAATGAAAACAAATATTTAATATTGTTACGAGATACGCAGGACTCGAATTAAAATGCCGTTGGAATTACTATAGAATTTATTAGAACTATACAAACACGTATAACATAGGTACAAATATAACTAGACACTACTAGTAGAAACTGCACGATTCAATAACACGCGCAAAGTTCGTCACTATTTCATAATATTTTTAAGTGAAACTTCTTTAGAATCGTTGTGATTTCAAACTCGATGAAACGAAAAAGCGACATTAAAACAGATAAACACATAAAATTCAACCTTATTTAATTCAAAATAAAACTCATTTCTCTTTACCCGTTACTATTAATTTTCACTTTAAATAAAACTTAAAAGATTTCAAGTGAATTTTATATTCATTTGCTTTCCATAAAAATAAACATTTTGCAGTGATGGTAAACAATTATGTATCGATTTAGAAACAGCCCTGTGTCTGTGTAGGTTAAAAAACCTGTTTGACTCACCAAGCCCCTCCCTGAAAGGCCAAAATATTTTAATCGTACATTAAACTGTTTAATGTGGCAAATGTGTGAGGAGAGCCTTTGTGTGGGTGGGCTAGTGTGTGAATGATTGTGTGCGTAATATGTGTGTCTCTGTGTGTGAGTGTGTTTGTGTATGAGTGACTGTGTGCGTGAGTAATTACTACGTACAACTATAGTTTCATGACATCTCCTATAAGCTGCCATATATTTTAGGATGCCAACATGTGTAATACATGACGTACAAGTATAATATGTGCTAGTAACAAATTCTATAGTTGGATTTCCTATTGTTTAGAATTAATCATGAAACATGCCCTCAAATAATTGCAATTCCATGTACCCGTGTAACCGTCGTGTTTAGTATGAGAACCAGTCCATGTCTCTCAATATTCAAACGGTATTTCTGTAATAATTCAAACGCCTTGGTGCGCAGTAATAACCTTTTATGTTTGAGTAGCAACCGTGCATAATTCCAACAATGTTCTACCCGCGTTGGGCTATATTTTTAATGAGAAATATATTTGAAATTTTATTCAGTTTTGTGTGCACAGCTAAAGATATGCTGCTCTATTACATTCGTGTTATTAGCATTCAATTTGTATGGAGTGTTGTATTAGCTATTATTTTTAGGGGTTCATATTGTTACGAGTTACGGGACTTGAATTAAAATGCCGTTGGAATTTCTATAGAATTTATTACAACTATACAAACACGTATAACACAGGTACAAATATAACTAGACGCTATCAGTGCAAACGTGATGCACGATTCAATAACACGCGCAAAGTCCGTCACTATATAACTTATCGAATGTACGTCTTGTCTCGCTTATGCCTATCGCTAGACTGCCTCACCCCTCCTTTCGGGCATTCCTTTATACTAAGCTATACAATGTCTCGACACAATACCCGACCGAGTAACAATAATTTCCAAGAATCTCACCTGGCTAATGCATAGCATACACAATAGGCTGTTTTTCTTATTACAACACAAACACAAAGTAAACAAAAGAAGTCCAAATGCCGAAAAGGTAATAAACTGCAGGTGTGAATTGGTCTTTGTCGGTCGTAACAATATGTTTGAGAGTAAAAAAGTCCGGTTAAGGCTTACGACACATCTGCGGAAGGTACCGCGCGGAGAGTTCGGCAGCTCAAGGATTAGCACCAATCCGAAATAGGTGTAACTTCTGCTAATATGTCATAGTTAATTAAAATAACACTGCGTGTGCTGCCGAACTTTCCCTGCGGTACGTTCCGCAGGTGCGAAGATACACTTATAGTCTTACTCCAGTACTTGACCGTCTTTATGTTCCAAAAGATTTATTAAGGAACAATAGCAGTGTAATTTCAAAATCTAGTAAATGCATTTCAACAAATTTTACACCAATGCGCCAAAAAATGTCATGAACTTATCAATACTATTTCAAAACTACTTGATAAGCTTATTGGGAGCGATATCATAATTAGTCTTTACATGTTTTGGAAAGTGGGTACTGTACGTAAGAAAATGTCTAGTATGACAATAAATAAACAAATATTCATTTAAAAAAACAACGTCATTTGGTTGAAAGGTTTTGAAATTGTGCAAGCAAGTCTGGTGTAGATTCAGTCCCTTTTTCTACGCCTATGGGACACAGGCATGATAATATGCATGTATGCCTAGAAGTCATATGTAGTGTCTTTGTAGGTTTTTAATATCAAAAGATGTTCTAAAAATTAAATTGGGTATTTGACAGTCAAATCCACAGGGCTAACTTTAATAATCATACAAAACGTCACAGCCTATTTGATTTTCTGCAGGTGTACTGCGTTATGATGTCATGAATCTAACGAGTCAAATAGCTCATTAATTTATTCAAACACTAGCGGTCCCAGAAGATGTTGTCCTGCCCTGAAAAAATAAAAATCTAGAGCCCGATTCCAACACCACCTGCCGGGTCTAATTGTGAATCTAAGCCATCCCGGGAGTGCCCGGGAGCCACTCAAACACACATTAAAATGTCATCAAAATCCTAGAACCCAATTCCAGCGCCAAGTAGTTTGGATTGACATTTTTAAATTCATAATATCTTTTGAATGGAATGTCCAATTTGAATAATTCAAAAAGCAATCTTCAGGCATTGAAACAGACCTGAATACAAAATGATTTATTTGGCTAAGGATTACTATAAAGGTGTGGATTTAATGGGACTGACTGTGTCACCAAATTGTTCAACATGTGGTGTACCAGACGATATTTTATACGTGCTGATGGAGTGTACCCAGAGTCCAAGCCTACGAACTGAAAACAGAAGCTACAATATAGGCTTTTGTAACACTATCTTGGCTTCTCCCCTATTTCAACCAGCAAAGGATTTATGTTGTGTATTAACCGGTTATTAAAAAAAATATGTGATTTTTGTTTTATTTGTATTATCTGATACATGTCTCTACGGGGGTGGCATTGTCACTGAGTGATAAAACCCCTTTAAAAAGAAATAGAATTAAAAAATCATGGTCTGATTTTGGTTGGCATTTCTTCAACTTTTAAAATGTAAAAAAGTAGTTATAGTGACATAACTGCAATAGTTGGAAATATGACATTGCGAAGTTTTTTGTAGATAGTTTGATATGTTTTTTAATATTGTAGAACTTTGTTTTCTATCATCAACAGTTTCTGCAGCGTATGCCATTAAATACCTTTTATAATATTTATTTTACTAGTAATAAATATAGCGAATGGTGCGGCGGTTAATGGACTGTATTGGAGTGGCAAACGTCTTTGGGAAATGGAATCTAGGTTACCTGGATACGACAGCTGCTGAAGGCTTCCTGGCCGGCCGGCTGTGGTCTGATCTCCCTAATAGCGGCACTATCAATCACACGCGTGCGTTCGTAGCGGGATCGATTTACGCTCGTAGATGCCAGCGAGCGTGGCAAGCGGCTTGTGCGCGCGGGGGTGAGAAAGGATTGGGGGAGGATGACATTTTACCGCCAGGTGGCGTTACCAGCGTATATTACTCAAGAAATTTTTGAAATTTAGATGATAGCAAGGTACTAAAACGCACGCTCTTTTTTGTGCGTATTGTTTTAGAATTTATTGCAAGGTATATCAATTACCCAATTTAAAAGATGAGCAACGTCGCTGAGTGAGAACAATTTATATTCCATTCTTAATTCATCGTCACATTTCTAAAACCTTTTAAATTTTTATTTTATTTTATTTTACAATTTTTGGATGACTATCAGCTATTCATTACATAACATACATTATAATAACACATTAGTGATAGTGAGCTATTAACAAATCACCACAGATAGAAATAAATTAACATATCTAATCAGAGATCAGAGAAGTAAAAACAAAGAGAAAAAAAATAGTAGTCTAAACATTAAAAAAAAAGTTATGAAAATGAAAACAGTTACGTTTTCACAGAAAAATCATATGAGATAGGATACTTTTTGTCTTGGAAAATCGCATAGTTTTTCGCGGGACGGAATGGTATTTTCCGGGATTGAATAGAAAAGTGTCTAGATAAAAATATAAGAGAACTTACCCAAACTACATCTTCTATGTGAGGTCTTCAACGCACCACGACTGGTCAGGGACGAAAAAGCTTAGGTGTTCGTCACGTAGTCAATCTCCTCTAGTGAAATCTCGCGCTTCTTCGAGCTATTTTCAAATATGGCGCGCATCGTTTAGTGATTTAGGCTTAAGACAAATATGAGCTCAATTATTATTTTTCCAAAAAAATATTTCATACCATATTGTTACGTGCGAGCGGGCGTCCGCTCTTATGGATTGGAAGAAAACACCAGTTTTTAACTTAACGCTTTTATTGACTTACTCAGCCGCACGGAATACCTCTCTGCAGGGTTGCCCCTATACGCACGACTAGCGATGCACAGTCCCGACGACAAGGTGTCTCACAATACCGTCGCCGATATTGCGTAGACCTCTTCCTGCTAATGCAGTGCTCACCTCCAATATTGCCGCGTGTGGCTCGCTTTCGGTTCGTCTCTCGCACTCCGCTACACTACTCCTTACTTAACTGACCACTCTACTTGTCACTAAAATCACCACTATACTCGTCAGTGACTTCTTTTGAACTCTTCTTCCAACTCTTTCGTATCGCACTTGTCGCTTCACTGTCTTGAACTGAACTCAACTCTAAACTGCCCAGTAGGCGCGCCTTACGCTGTTTATATACCCGGAAGAATTTTCTGGAATCCATCTACCTATCTGTCTCTTCATTCCCGAACCTTCTGTTCGGGAACTTTCGTTTATACATCTATCCCTTTCTAACATCTATCTATCTCTGTCCTTCGTTCATCGTCTATCTCTTTCTAAAATATATCCGTCCTTGTCTTTTCCTTCTAGAATGTTCTAGTTTTTTCTAAAAGGTCTAAAACTAACTAGATGGTTCCACTATCATTCGCCACAATATTTATGAATTACTAGCTAGATAAAAAATTGAAAAAAAAATGGGTCACGCAGTATGGATACGTTCCCTAACCTGTGTGAATAGTTTCTCTTGAAATAGTATAGTATGGAATCTAATTGATCCGAAAAATGGGACAGCTTCCGCGGGGAAAACTCTGATAATAAATAACTATATAATCTAGATAACAAACGCCAAGTAAAATGGGCCAAATGTCACCTCAAGTGATAGCTTGGTAGCACCTGTGCCAATATGTTAATGTAATTGCCAACCGGTGCGCGTCCTATACTAATTTTACCCTAAGGATATACGAAGATACAGATATGGTTTGTAGAATAATATAAGAAAGCCTCAACCGACTTCTAGAGAGGCTCTCGCTCGGTAATTGGGAGAAGGGGTAAACGCAGAAGGTGGTTTTCCTGAGCAAGAGACGTATTGTGAAGAGATTCCTGTCTCTGGAGCTGTTGGCCCCACTGCCAGCGGACGTGGGTTTTTATATTTTTTGAATATGTATTTTTTTAAAATTACAGATACGCCTAAAAAAATAGAAAAGAAAGAATAAAAATAATAATTATTCTTTATTGAAGTTTCTGCCTTAACTTTAAAATACATTGGTGGTAGGAACTTTCATGTAAGTATGAAGTACATTTGTTAGAAGATTCCACTCTTCACATTATGATATATAGATATATAAATATTTATTGTCGAATAAAATAAAGGTAAGACTAGATATTTTGCATCAAAATTATTTATTTAATTTTGTGATAGTATGGCGATCGAACGAGGTAATTGAGCCAGACGTTTGGGCATCTTACCTATACAACATGGTCACTGATCAATTAACATTAGGGGCACTAAAGGCTCAGGGCAGCGAAATTTTTGAGGGCGGCAAAATTTCGGATATCAGAAAAAAAGGAAGTCATTGGATATTTACGTTTTGAAGTGTAGTTACAGTGCATAGATAACAGGGGGCATTGTTTATGGTGCCCCAGGGCGGCACTTAAGGTAAATACGATACGAATGAACAAAAACACTTGAAACTAGATTATAACTAGGTTTTTAAAAACGAGATCATACAATATAACATGTAGTTTGAAGAAAGTGCGGCCTTCTCCCTTAAAGCGAGCTCTTTCAAGCAATTCCCTACTCTTACAAAAAAAACTCAAAAAATTGCGTCAGGGTTTTAAATTTTAATTTTTTTATTGCTGTAGTTCAGCAGACAGGCAGACATCGCCTATGGACATTTGCAACACCAAAGGTGCTACAAATGCGCTGCTGCTCTCTTAAGGGAGACTGAAACCTGGTCACTAATATCGAAACACAACTCAAGGTTGTTATGGCGACATACTTTAGACCGGGGGTGGTAGCCACCCAGTCGGGCAAATGCCCTACCACCTGGCTGTGGGTTGTTTTGTAGCCTCTTACGACAGGCCGCCCGGCCGCAGGAAATTATGTTCTTTCTCCGTTCCCACATAGATAAAATTAAATTTTTATTGCCATTTTGGTATGGATCCCTAAAATTTAATGTTTAAACGATGACTTGGATAAATGTGAGGGGTATATAGTTCATTCCTTTGAAATTGAAAAGAAAGAGCCGAGCCAAGGAATGCTTTACAAGTGATATTGCTTTTATTTATAATAACCATATCAATCTATTAGTAAATCTGCAATTTGTACATAGGTGGCATTTGCAATTTAATTGGTATCTACGTATTAATGTGTAACTAGGATTAGTTTCTCGAAAACAGTAGTTAGTAATACAAGAAATACAATCTTATCAAACGTAGTGTAGGATGCCCTCCAGCCCGATGGACCGAAGGTCTGCGTAAGGTCGCTGATGGGAGCTGGACGAGAACAGAGGAGGACCGGGAATAGTGGCACAATCTTGGGGAGCCCCTACGTCCAGCTGTGGACAACGGTTTGCTGACGATGACGGCGACGAAATAAATACAATATACTCGTAAATATGCATTAAAATAATTTCATTAAGACTATTGTAGCCATTAAGCCTGATATCTTGATAATAGATCGATTTGCGCAACGAGCAATACTCGTTGACAAAAGTATTCCGCGTGACGATAACCTCGTGAAGAAAGAAAAAGAACAACTAAGTAAATACCTAGATCTTGCTCACGAGGCTACCGGTATGTGGCGTCTGGAGTCAACGAGCATTGTGCCGATAGTTGTCACCGTTAACGGTAGCGATGCGCAAACTAAATCACCAATGAGATCAGTGATTTATAAATCTTTTTCCTTGAAAGAATTAAATCACTCTTTTAAATCTTTAACTCTTTTAAATCTTTGGTTTCGTATGAGATAATTCAGTTGACCGGTTTTAAGCTTTAAATTAACGTCTAATTTACTGTGTATCATCATTGTATTTCTTAGAGTGCGCATGATGTCTCATTTCAATTCACAATATCCTGTATCTACTGTCTCAAACTACATCCAAGTATCTGATTTGTTAGTTTTCATCATTCCATGTGACTAAAATCAATCTTAACGTAGTGAGTTAAAGATGTATTTTTAAAATCAAAGATTTAAAGAGTGATTTCGAATTTTGAAAGATTATACATCTTTTAAATCAATCACTCCTGAGTTACACATCTGTAGTTAACGGTCTTGTAGTAAAAAACCTCGACCGTCACCTAGAGAGCCTCTCGCTAGGAAGCTGGGTGACGTGCCAGATTCCGAAGGCAGCACTCTTGGACATGGCATGGATTGTGAGGCCGGTAGTTTGGACCCCAGACCCCGCTGCCGGCGAGCTGCAAGATTTTGTGTTTTTTATTAGATATATATTTTATTTTCCATGTATTTTTATAAAAGAATAATGTTTTCTTTTTTTATACAAAATTTCTTTATATGTTTGAAAATAAATAAATTAGAAATAAATAAATGCATAAAAACTTTTAATAAAATTAAAAATACATTGACCATATTACTTGAACGTAGTCATGTACGAGTAAGACTAGGAACACCCACAATTTTGGCAAAACTAAGCATAAGTAAGCCAAGGTCGACCACTGAAAAGGCTAGCATAAAATAATAATACGAGTCGTTGTATTTTGGATGTTAACTCTGATATTTAAAACGTATATTCTAATAATTATTTTAACAAAATTGCGAGATGGGATATTTAAGGGCATGGCCAAAATAAATGTCAGTCTTTGGAATCTTTTATGGCAATAACTATTTTCTGTATTGACAGATATTATTACATTTGTTGACTTATTAAATTATGCTCCAATTATTTAATTAAATAACGTGATGTAACAAACATCTTAAGTATGTAAAAAACTATCGTCCTGCCACAATTACTACTCTTTAAAAAAAAGAATATTTTGACACATGTCAGGACCGAGATTATGTCAATGTCAATGTAAACACGACATAATTATTTATCGACATTTAAATTTACTTAACTATAACATTGTTCTATCCCTAAAAAAAATTCTTCTATTATAATTTGTTTACGACTTGGCCATGTTTGTTCCGCGGTTTTTTTATGCAAAACTCAGGATTCGTGATAGTTCTTTGTGTGAGTGTGGCCTGGGCGAAGGTTTTATAGAACATATCTTTTCCACTGCCGTAAAATTGCTACTCCCCTTTATGATATTCTTCCTGTTAATTGCCCTCGTCCTGTTAATATTAGTGTTCTTTTAACTTTATCGCAAAAATCATTTGTATATATTCTTTGTAAATTCTTTGTGAATAATACTATCTTATAATAGATTGTATATATATATATATATATATATATACAACCCATCTGTATCTATATCTATTGATTTGAAGTTAAAGTTATTATTTAGTTTTGTCCTTTGCTCTTATATTTTGTGTTAAATATGTTTGTAGTAAATATGTTTATTATATTGTATTGGATTGGCAGATTTTTCTTTTTCTTTTTACCGGGCAAATCGCTAATTATCATCCTATTTTTATCACCTGGCTTTTCTATTCACACGACATTGGCAAAATCAATGCATAAATGGCATTGCAGCCATAATTTACAAAAAAAACATTGTTCTATGTGCGAAATTCTATGAATCTTTTAAAATATTACTAAGAAGGTTAACTGAGGCTTCACATCGGTGGTAGTCCTCTGAAGCCATTACGCAGCGGGCTTTTGCACTTCGACCCCTGACAACCGAGATACCAAGTGCTAAGTAATGGCTCTCACATTATAAACTACGGCACAGACCGTTAGCTTCGGATTTTATGTACCGAGAGTTTATATTTTGTTTTAAATTATTTTAGGGGTCTGTAGACATATTTACAAATATGTATGTATTGTATGGCTGTGCATCGTCATGGATATCTATCTGTTAACCTATTTATTTACGTCACAGATTTTTTTTCAGCGATTACAACATGGCCAATTGTATCGTTTAGAAATAATAGGGTACAAATCAAAATTAATTTCTAACCTTAAAAAGAAACATGACAAAAACAACTATGCAACTAAACAAACGAGTGGTTGCCCGTGCTCGAAATTCGACCATAATAATTAATGTCAAAGACTATATTTCTATAATATTGTTACAGCTCAGGTTTAGACAAAAACAAAATCCACCTGCATATGTTTAAAAAACACATTTTATTACCAGTCGGCATTTGAACAAATTGTAATTATTTTATGATCGTCTTCTTTTGTTTACTTATTTATTGGCATTCGTTTCTAGGGAACAACCCATTGTATTATTGCACTTGTTTATGGTCGCTTGCGGCCGACTCAGTAGCCAGGTGTTTCGGATTAAGTCGACTACGATACGGGCACATTGCATTTGTGCAGTATAAAACAATCGCCTGATTGACGGAGGGGGGTAGTCAAGCGAGAACCACGATCAAGGCGAGACGTGTGTACATTCGAGAATCTAACAGTGACGACCTTCTGCATTACGTTTGGATTTGTATGTGTTCCGTTATATTTGTACCTGTGTTATACGTGTTTGTATAGTTCTAATAAACTCTATAATAATTCCAATGGCATTTTAATTCGAGTCTCGCAACTCGTAACAATATATACACATATTTCGCCAAGGCTACAGTGTTAATTTGATTTGAAGAATAAAAAAAGAGTATATATGCGTGTGTGTCAAATACATGGTAGTGTGTGTAATGTTTTTTTTATTAAATGTATTTTTTATGCATATTGAAAAAAATTGTAGCATTCGTTGCTTGTTCTCTATAAAAAAATATATATAAACTATAAGTGTGCGAAATTTCATACCCCACCGTCCGCGCAATTTTCGTAAAAAGGGGTTCAAAAATTTTGCTTCACGTATTAGTATATAGATGTAAGAGTTAATTATAATTATTATTCGCCATTGAATTAATTTAATCGCTTCACTGACATCGTAGTTGCGTACTTTTGGGCTTAATTCCCCTATAGAGGGTTATAGGGCAGTATTATTATTCGTTTCACACGCCCGATCGGATATTGGTTCCACTTCCTGTTGGTGTTACATACAATATGTTTCTACAGCATTCCCTTTATGGGAGTTTACATAATATTCATAATTAACTTTCAACGAACATAATTATTGTTTAAATTGGAATAGAATATTTACTGTACATAATTCTTATATATACATAAAACAAAGTCGTGTTAGTTACACCATTTATATCTCAAGAACGGCTAGACCAATTTTTATGATTGTGTTTTTGGTATTGCCTTCGTCTGGAATAGGATAATAAGTATTAAAATATGATATTCATCAATAAAAAAATATTATTAATTGTTATTTTTGTGTGTGTTCAAAGGTCCCGGAATGGTTTAGATTCAAATTTGAACCAGGTAGATATGGCTCTGCAATCGGGTTCCGGGATTTAGGTGAAATTATTTTTATGTATGCTCAAGTGGATCCCAGGATGGCTTAGATTTACAATGGGACCCGGTAAGTGATGGAAGCAGATTCTAGAATATAATTTTTTCAGGGCAGGACAACGTCTCCAGGAGCCACTAATGCTACATAAAATAAACATCATTATAATTTACGTTCAATCTGCAGTCTTATCGCCCATGGCAATTTCTTCCAGACAACTTGTACAAGACTTGCTAAAAAGACAAGCTTTCTGAAAGAAATATCTAAATTCAAAATATGTGTTTTTAAATCCTAGATAGATGTGTTTAATTCACACAACAACAAACACAACAAACACAACTGTTTAATTCACATCACACAAACAATCGAGTAGGTGACATATTTATAGCAAATCCTAAAACACTATTCATATAAAAGATCAGTCCTAAATTCTTGAAGACTCGTTATTATTTCTATATCGTGAAATTCGAATCGTGTATATTTTTTTAAATGGCGTAAATAATGTCCTTATAACAATATTTACATTCGCTTATAAAGCGTCATAAATCACAAAAATACATTCAAAAATACGAATCCTTAACGACGAAGCGTCTTGCAGCAATATTAGTTATTAAGCGGACCGTTATTTTTGCGATTCATCTTTCAGTCTTTCGTTTGGAATTTTTAAATCACAAATTGGTTCATGTATGTGAAAATATATCCGTCTTTGAAGAATTATTTATAACGAATCGATTTGGTGAATTTGCTTACAGACAGTGGACAATATGTATAACTCGCTAATCTGTTTTCAATAAGTATGGCGAGTAAACTATCCGTTGATCTAAAATAAAAATACCTGATGGGCTCAGCAATGAGACATTAAATCTGTCGTTGTCCTGGAAAAGATCGCTTTGAGTGAATAAATGATGTGACCGCTTATTATATTGTCAAGTATTGTAAATCTGCATTTTTGTAATTTTTATATTGTTACATGCCGACAAAGTGAATGCAAACCTGGTTTATTACATTTCCCGCATTTAGACTTCTTTTGCTTACATTGTGTTTAAAATGTACAATTAGATAATAGCCTATTGTTATTCTACTCGTTTATGGCCGCACGTGAGCAGATTACGTTTTCTTGCAAAAATCCAGTCCACGCGGTCGAGTGTTGTATTGTATAATTAGTATAAAACAACGCCCGAATGGAGTGGTAAGGCAGTCAAGCGAGGATTATGATACGAGCAAGACGTACATTCGATACGCGATATAGTGACGGATTTTGCGCGTATTGTTGGATCGTGCAGTTTCTACAGGTTGCGTCGAGTTATATTTGTACCTGTGTTATACGTGTTTGTATAGTTCTAATAAACTCTATAATCATGACATTTTAATTCGAGTCCCACGCTAGTTACAATATATTGGTGAATAATATTTTTTTTATTTTTTTTTATTGCAGTAGTTCAGCAAACAAGTAGTACAAGTAAGGACAAGTACATTAACAATCTGCCCGTAAAACTTCAAGTTAAAATTTTGTTGCGATTCATTTTATCACTTGTCAGTTGAAGATTTTCCACTTGTCCGTTGCGATTCGTTTTCCACTTGTACGTTGCGATTCGTTTTTCCACTTGTCCGTTGCGATTCGTTTTTCCACTTATCCGTTGCCATTCGTTTTTCCACTTGTCCGTTGCGATTCGTTTTGCCACTTATCCGTTGCTATTCGTTGTTCCACTTGTCCGTTGCGATTCGTTTTTCCACTTGTCCGTTGAAGTTTCACTTCTAATATGTGTCCCAGCACACATTTCGATTTTTCGCAGGTTTACTGCAAATTATGATTTGGTTAGGTTAAGTACATTTTAATGGTGTATGTAATACGCTACCCACGCACCGACCATTTTTTACGTCAACACTTTTGTTGTCCGTTGTGGTTCACTTTTGTTATGACTTTCGAAAAACTGAACCGTTGGCAAAGTTTTCTAGTTGTTAATTTGTTTCCTTATTGGAACATCCCACTTTCCGATGCGCAGAATGCGAATTTAGGTATTAGAGGGACGAGGTCGTCGGAGAACCAGGCATATCCTCGCTCGCTCTCTCGCTCGCTCTCTCGCTCGCTTTCTCGTTTGCGGGACTTCCCCGGCGCTCGGCTCGGCTCACCAAGTCTGCCACTTTAGCGCTTTCGAAGCTAGATATAGCGCTTTTTAGGGCAACCCAGCTCCCAATTTTATTAAGCAACTTCCAGCGCAAAATCTTACGCTTTTTATAATATGCAAATATCTAATTAATTTTATAATAAATATATTTATGAATATCTAGACTAATATTATAAAGAGGAAAGATAAGATTGGTTTTTGCTTGCATGAAGAGGCTCCGAAATTACTGAACCGATTTGAAAAATTCTTTCACTGTTGGCAAGCTACGCTATCCCCGGGTGACATAGGGTATATTATATTTACAAAAAAAATAGGGATCATTACTAAAACTCCAATAATGTAGTCCAAGGTATAAAAAAATACCTAAAATCGCGTGCGCTGCGAAAACTATTGATGATAAAATAACAAATAAAATAAATTACTGAACCGATTTGAAAAATTCTTTCACTGTTGGCAAGCTACGCTATCCCCGGGTGACATAGGGTATATTATATTTACAAAAAAAATAGGGATCATTACTAAAACTCCAGTAATTTAATCCAAGGTATAAAAAAATACCTAAAATTGCGTGCGCTGCGAAAACTATTGATAATAAAATAAAATAATGTACTACGACTTTGTAGAACACATCATTATTTACAAAAAGTATCGCGACAACATATATCTAACTATTATAGTTATGCCATAATAAGCGTTTTTTTATTATAAAAAATTAATTAAAATGCCGCCGCTAGAAAAGGCTTTTTATTTGTATCTTGATATTAATCCTTATCAAAATAAATTACTTCATATTCAAGACTGCTTCAATACCTTTATATAACTTTTTGAATTATTCAATTCGGACATTCCATTCGAAAGATATCACGAGTTTAAAAATGTAAGAATTAGTGACGGTGATCACGTGACTGTGACATCTTTTCGTGAGCCAAAACTCCATAAGACCCCCTCTATATAGAAGTTTCACTTCAATAAGATTAAACATGTATAGATACACGGTAGCTACAATAGAAAACAATCTTAAAATTGTAGTAGAATTAGAAAGTAGAATAAAGTAAGAAAAGACAAAAGAAAAAAAATAATAAAAAAATATTAATAAAAAAGAATAGACCCTGCCAAATCTAGTTCCTCAGGATGGCAAATCGAAATAACAGCTTGCACTCATAGGACTCAATTTCGCAAATCACTACTTACCGAACCAGTAATATACAAAGTGTATTTTAAATTCGCATCAGGTGTTTCGGGGACTCGATATTCCATTTTCTCAATTATATTTTGGTTTTCTCGAAGGAAAATTTTCTTGATATTTTTTGCAGTTGAAACCTGGAATAGTCGCCGGGAACACGTGCGCTGTCTGTGGTTATCTCACCTGAAACATAATTGAACCATTTTGGCCTTGCGAGGTTTTATTAAAAACATCATGTATATATTTATGAAATGAAATGTATTACATGGAACGATAGAAGCAGCATGTGACGTGATAAGGTTAACCGGTCATTTTTACCACTGATGAAACAAAAAAGCATCTAGAGGAAAAAATAGTGTTTGTAAAATATTTTCTTAAGTCTTCGCGACTTGTACACATAATAAAACACGCTTAAAACCGTTAAAACGTAGTTTTATTAAGTGTTTGTAAAAGTTGACAGTGTTTCCATTTATACGTAGTGAATCAGATTGATTGTTGTTTGGATGTATAACGCACAATATTATTTGTTTACATTTTTACTACTTATAAAATTCTTAATTCAATTTTATTTGATTTGTTAAATCTTTGTATAACTTAAAGATCGTCCTAACCTAATAAAAGTCATGAATATTGTAATTTAATAAACGACCAATCGGAGCATATGCCTCGGAGCGGGGTCAAGATGCCATCTGTACTTGAGTAGTATCTACCTTAGTAGACGGAGGAGTTTTTGCGACACATTTGGTTGGTGGCAACAGGTCGAGTTGGACCATTGAGAATTTTAAAGAAATTGTTGAAGTTAGAAGTATGATCGGTAACCTGAACCCGATGCTCGGTCTAAACTATGTCAAAATGTTGTTTAAATCAAAATTAAAAGTGTATAAACCGTGGCAATTGTGTTTTATGCTCGCATTTTATCCTGATGACGCCCACTAAACCTGCAACCAATAAAGAACATATCACGAGAACGAGGCCTTCTCCGACATATATATATATATATATATATATATATATATATATATATATATATATATATATATAGGCAGCCCCGCGTCTCTCTCAGGGCCGGGGTAGTTATCACCACCCCGGCCCGCATACAGCAGAGGCCGCCTTATATATAAATCAATTGTTGTTCGGTAGTCTCGCTAAAACTCGAGAACGGCTGGACTGATTTGGCTAATTTAGGTTTTGCATTATTTGTGGAAGTCCCGGGAAGCTTAAAAGGTGTGTAAATATGAAAAAAATGCTTGGAATATAGTAAAAGCAACAATTTCGCTTTCCCTTAGAAACTATTCCTACCTGTCAAACATTTGATGTTCGTCCCGTCGTTTAGAGACGTTTCTTATTTATTCATTCTGAGGCGGTTTGCCGGGTCAGTTAGTATATATATATAAATATATAACTATAGTAGCCTATAGCAGAGCAGCATTGCTGTTAGCAATACCATAGGTCCTGCCCATGTGCTGCCGACCTTGAAGGCGGAACTGGAGCCTGGTCACTGATGCCGGAACACAACTCAAAGTTGTTATGGCGGCATAGATCTAGACCAGGGGTGTTAGCCATCTAGTCGGGCAATTGCCCTGCCACCTGGTGGTTTTTTTTGTCGCCTCTTAAGACAGGCCGCCGGACGCAGAAATTAGTATTCTTTTCCGTTCCTGCATGGAGCTACGACTCTTTTTTTCACTTGGCTACGGAACCATAAAAAATATTAAATTGAAAATATCTTAAACATCACGTGGCTATGTGTATATATGAGGGTAGTTGTCTTCGCGTATTCTGTTTGAATTTTATCAATAGAGAATATGGTTGACAAGTACCACCTGTTTGGGATCCGATCATCAAATGTATAAAGACCCAAACCAAGAAAAAACAACTGCCAGACCTCAAGACACTGAGCTCTTTCTGCGTGCACCGGAACATAAACAACTTGACTGATAATTTCTTTTATTTTTCCTTCCACACATTTCAATATTATATAAAATTATTAGAGCTAGGCATGTTTGTTGAAGAGTTTCTTGCATGATGCAAATTTACTTTTGTACCATCATGCATACTCTGATATGTAAATACTCATGTTTTAGAAATAAACAAACTTTGACTTGCGCCGCTTATTCTCTTCAAGCCGTAACATGTTGCGAATAATAACCATAAACAAAATTAAAACTAAATAATTAAAATGAACAAGTTGGCGGTAGGCTAAATAAAAATTTAACAATACTCGTTGACACTTGACATTTGTTTTCCTGAAAAGTGGCCGAAACGTCGGAATAACAAAAATGAAATAAATTACCGCGCTTAAAATCGTTAAAATGTGTTTTTATTAAATTACTACGAAAGTTTAAATGTTGTCATGGCATATATAACGAGAACGCTTCTAGTCTCATATGACTTTGCAAAAGTTTAATTTAAAAGGATTTTATGATACAGTTCCTCTGAGACCATTTTGCGAGAAATGAGAAAATAAATACATTTTGGTTTGTTTATGTCTGTTGATGGGAACCGTCCGAATTATTTTCTTTCGTTTACCTGGAAAATTTAGAAAACAAATTATACGCTTACTTTGTTACGTATAAAATTCGTAAATAATAATATTAAAGGCGTGGTAGCGTAATGGCTAGCGCACGCGTCCCAAACTCAAAAGACGCGGGTTCGATCCTGGCCGGAACGGATGCACTACTTAGTCAGTTTTCTGATCTGAATGTGTATATTGTTACAATTATCATGTGCTAATAACGTTGAAGAAAAACATCGTAATGCAACCTACACATCGAGGTAACCGATGTGTCAAACCTGCCAAGCTGCCTTGGACAAGCGTGGCGGGTATACAGTCCATTCCCCTATAATGGGAGGCCTGAGCCCAGCATTGGGACATTTATTGGCTGATATATTATTTATATTTTACTATCGTTAATTCCCATAGAGCATTGTTTCTCGACGATTTTTATGTTGCGACACACGAAAAAACCAAAGACATAATACAAACAAGGCCCCAGGTCTGTAACTTTCACAAAAAAATCATTCCAGTGATATTAAAAATCTATTCGACTGACATCAAGATTAATTCAATATTGATCCAAGATAGTTAACAGACTACCAAGACGGTGAAAACTGACGATTCCAATTAGTTTAGATTGTCATTTTGAGCAAACTCGGGGCCCAGGAAGGTCAGACAAATTCACAACACGAGCGCCATCATATGACAATCAGGTTCACCGACAATAAAAAAACAATATTGTAACGCTGAAAAAGGTCTTTAAACACTGTAAAGTTTGACCCGTAGAAAACCAGTTTAAGGATTTTTTTTAACAAAGACACATACACTAATAAATCACTCTATAACTTATACGCGAGCTATCGTCCAAAACGAGTCGGGCAAACAACATGTACGGCAAGCGCACAACTGCATATTTACGAGTAGTTCCGCGTTTGTTAAATGACTTACCTGTTGAGTTTAGGGAAAGAATTACATCAAAAAATATTAAAAATAAAATTAAAATGCACTTTTTAAACCAAATATAATGTTAAAATTGTTCAATGCTACGGATGTAGATACCTATAGCACCAATACAAACCCCAGAGGTTTATTATGCTATGTATGATTCAACAAGGTTTAATTATTTTTTTATTTTTTTAATAAATAATTAGATTAAATATAGCAACTAGTATCATGAACAGCTTAGTTTGGCTCACTTGATGCTACTTTTTTATCTAAGTCTCTAATTTAAATACTTCCTGTTCGTTCAGTGAAAGGGAAAAACAATCCAGTATCATCAAGGTGCCCACTGGCTTTATTTAATGGAAAGTTATAGTGTTACAACACTATTTTAACGTTAGGATGACAATAGAAACGTTGCAGTATAAGTATTTATCTGTGGAGTTGGTGTAATGGTTACACTGTGAGGCTGATTCGCACTCAAGAGAAATGATATCATATGGCTTCGAAGTAGTTACTTTTTAGTTTTGATTTGTGACATTCCTGTGATAAATGGACATACCTACTTAGCGTAGACGCGTACGCGTGCGTTTGACGGCTGGTAACCCTATTTTTATTTTGAATAGAGGGTAGCTAGAAAAATTTAATTCAACCGATACCGTCAGTTACATTTTGTCATCGGTGCTTCTACTTGAAAATCTCAAAAGAGCCAATTATCCTTTTTGGAACGCTGAAGTAGACATAGTGTCCTAATAATTACGTATCAGTCAAATTGGATAAGGAGGAATTATAATAGAAAATAGATAAAGAGTCTATGACTAATTGTACAAAGTCAAATTTAAAGAGCGAGTAATTGTTTGGTCAACTTAACGTACTAGATTATATTTTTGTATCTACCTTAGTTAAGTTGGCAATTAAATACGCCTAAGCACGTCACTGTTTTTATTTCTAATTTACTTTATACCAAAGACCGTACAACAATCAACGCTTTTGTTATAAAACAATATGGTCCTTCAAGCCGGATTTGAACCAGCGACCTATGGATGAATGGACAAATGACCTAAATTTTAACTTACACGACAATAGGCTGTTATGTAAGTACCATGCATTCGCTTAGTAATTCATAATGTTAATGTAAGAGAACTCCCGGCCACTTACACAAGACGACGCAGTATCACATACACTTTTATGTACTCCCAAAACATTTCGGACAGCTCCTTGGAGCCCCATAATGAAACCTTTTAGTGGAAATTTACAAGCAAACCGCATATCCCTCGCCCGCACAAATTACCGAAATCCCTTCTGCTGAAAGATACAGTCGAAGCTCGTGCCTCATAAATACCCACTTAATCTGCAGATTTTAATAAATATTAATAAAAATGTAGTGTGATATCATTATATACTAGCTGTCCCGGCTGAAGTTGTATTGCCTTGAAGAAATAAAACTTAGAACCCGATTGCAGCGCTAGCTACCAATTGTGAATCTAAACCATTCTTTAATCCACCTAAACATAACAAAATAATCATCGAAATCGGTCCACCCGTTAAGAAGGAGTTCAGTCATATACACACGTAGGTACAGAAAAATTTCATATATAAAGATGTCTGTAGTGTGATATCGTTATACATAAATATCAGAAATGTTATACATAATTATTCTTGGCACCTCTCCTCCGTGGTTGGTATTCAAGGATCAAATAAAAGAAAAAGTGGGTGTCGTGTCGTACATAGAAGTAAAACAAGTGGCCCATAACAGAAGATTGGAGGAGGCCCCACCGATTAGAGCATAGCTCTTAAATGAAGATAAATAGATAGAACAAAAATGTTTAGCCATAACTTCTCCGTTTTTATGTAAGGTTAAAACTAACGTAAGTAAGTGGAACTTCGTTCGCGCTGCCATGACGACAACGTATTTTTTTACTGAATTGCAACGGCGGCAATCAGAAAACGCGAACGCAGCGCCACTTTTTGCTACATTCGTGTAACCTACGTAAACGACCTTATTTGTAGGATAAATAATATCCTAACGGCCTTATTCATATTCAGTTAGAGTAAGAATAGAATAGAATAGAATATATATTTATTGCGTAATGCATGTACAAAGTTGTTACAGTTTTTATGGTATCAATGCATTCGGCCCATCATTGGGCGTGCAAAATTAATATTACAGGATTTTATATATCAATCAATATCAATGATTACAATATTAAATTATGTACTAAAAATACAGTCAATGAATGATAACAATTAAAGTTAAACATTAATAATAATTATCAGGTATACAATATAATAATTATCTAAATAATAAAATGTCTACTATTACAGCATGTCAAATATATTTATGTCACTTCATAGTGATTTATCCTCCATAAAGGTGTTTATGTTATAATAACATTTAGTAGTCAGTAACAAATTTAATTTTTTTTTTAATAGTGTAACTGGCAGTTCTCTAAGAGACTTCGGAAGCTTATTGTAAACAAAGGGCCCCATGCAATAGACACTTTTGCGCATTAATGTCGTAAATGATTTGATGGTACAAACTTTAAATTCATCGCGTCTGTTACGAGGAAAGACCTCCGAACGCTGACTAAATAGGTGTGGATTTGTTTTGACAAATATTGAAATTTCAAATATATATAGACAGGGTACAGTCAATATTTTATATTTTTTTAAATGAGGTTCGCAACTATCTGTCTGTTTGAGTTTGAACATAGTTCTTAAGCAACGCTTTTGGTGTTTAAATACTGTACCAGCTTCAGTGGAATTTCCCCAGAATATTATGCCATACCTAATATTAGACGATATGAGACCATGGTATGCAGCTAGGAGAGCGTCAACATTTACAATTGATGAAATTTTGTAGAGTATATATATCATACTATTAAGTTTTTTACATAGAACACATATGTGATCTTTCCAGTTAAGTTTTTTGTCAATAACAAGTCCAAGAAATTTTATACTATTAACTTCTTCAATTTTATTATTATTATGTTTGATGTCAAGTTTATTAGATAAATTAGCAGTAGAGTTTATAGGCTTCTTCAAAAACATTAAAGAAGTATACAAACTTACTCTAAATTAACACGAATAAGACCATAAGTTCACTAGGAATATAAGATACTTTTGTGGCGACTTACATTTAAATTCTTTCAGTAGCTTCAGCTACTTTCAGTAGTTCAGCTTAAACAGGAAGAAAGACAAAAAAATATATACATATATTCGAAATTTGGTGGTTCCAATTAATCCCCGTCCTCAGGTTATCTGTCATTTTTAAATTCATTGTACAAATTGGATTCTTTTAAAGATTTAATATAAATTCAAATTCAAAGATTTTATTCAAAACAAGTTCCATAGGGGAACGCTTTTTGAAGGTCATACATCTAAGCTAAATTTTAAATCTACTTTCTATTCTATGTACACCGCATCGCAACGCGTTATTGCCGTGTAACACATCTGTTTAAAAATTGTTTTTCTTCCATTAATTTATCCCATGCTCTTTTTATTGTAGTACTAGCTTCTGCCCGCGACTTGTTCTGCGTGGAATAGTGAAAAAAAACCTTCCGAATTTGAACCATTCTTCATGGGTGTTCCGGTCCTTTTGACCTTAGCGTGAATGGGTTATCTAACACTGAAATAATTTTTCAAATGACACCAGTAGTTTCTGAGATTAGCGCGTTCAAGCAAACCAACTTTTAAACTTTATATATTAGTATAAGATTGATAATAGATAGAAACTGCAATTAAATTTATAGAGTGAGGTTATTAGAGACAGATACTTGCTTAATTTTCCAAAAACCAAAAATATTTTAGTACATCAAATTAGTTATTATGTAGGTCACTGTACTGTACAGTTAAGCCAAGAATAATACTTAAAAGAGAATGGACAATAATAAAACAATTTAGTGAAAACCATTTCGGGTAGATATCGTCGGCTCACAGATGCTAAGCTCCTTTGTATACCGCTATAAATAAGATTTGGGACACATATGCCGTGTTAAAAACAATATCAAGTATTCGGGTACCTTTTCGAGACTGGTATTGAAATATATTAGACAATTAGTCGGGTACTAATGCAAATTAAATTTTACGAGCTTGTTACATTTCTGTACAGAATAACATAAATTTTAGAACATGAGGTTAATTTAGAATATTATTACTAAGGCGCCGACAAAAAAAAATCACACCTGCATATTTGTAAAAACACATTTTTATTACCTGTCAGCATTTGAACTAATAACATTTAGATTATTTTATGGTCGTCTTCTTTTGTTTACTTTGTGTTTAAAATTTGTGATTAGGAAACAGCCCATTTTTGTATTGTAATCTTTTATGGCAGTCATTAGCCAGGTGTGTCGGATTAAGTACGGGGACATTGCAGTTGTGAAGTATAAAACAATGACCCGATAGAGGGGGGTTCCAATCGAGCAACAACCACGAGCGAAGCAAAACGTGTGTACTACAATCGGGAATCTTTTAGTGATGGACTTTGTGCGTTTTATGGAATTACGACCTTCTGCATTACGTTTGTTCTTGTTGTGTTCGGTTATATTTGTACCTGTGTTATGCTTGTTTGTATAGTTCTAATAAACTTTATAGTAATTCTAGCGGCATTTTAATGCGAGTCTCACGGCTCACAACAATATAATGTAGGTACATAACAACTCACATAACAATATATAAATGGTAAAGCATGCTACCCGAGTGCAGCAGGTTTACCGATAGCCTCATGATGTCAGGCGCCGCTGTTCACTAGGGTTGACAACAAAAGTTACCTACATATATAGTTGTTTCAATTTCATTTTATTAGGTAAATAATTAAATAAATATTAAGATAAATATATTATAAGAAAATATTGTAATATTGTAAGCAGGATACTTATACATGTGCATGCCGAAAGGCGGAATTTGGAGAGCTTCTATGTTAAATTTAACACCTTTTGTATACCTATTATCGCATTAAATAAATTGAATTGAATTGAATAAATTTCTTATTTAAATTTATTATTGTATATACTTTCCATAAGTATATACAATAATAGGAAGTAGTCATCGACAAACCTTTTGCGCGTACATTATAATTTACATTAAAAACATAGACAATATATAATATTATAAAACTATAAAAGAGCTGTGTCTGTACATTGAAGCTATTGATTTTTTTTTACTGGAATAGAGTATTTAAACGACGCAGAACACGGCGCAATTTTGATTAGATTTCTTGCCGATTTGTTCGAGATTCACGGAAAAACTACTGGGCCGATTTCGATGAAGTTTTCACTGATCGACAGCTAATTACTTAAATTCTGCGCTACTTTTTAACGTGGGAATCGTAATACGGACAATGGTGAATTAATTTTTAATGGAGACATCACTATTAACCACACGAACCTAAACCACGTATATATCATAAGTTTACGCGCACAACTAAAAAAAAGCTTCACTTCATCTGGTGCTTTTGTTTACGTGCTTCGTCTATACTTTTGTTCGTCTTAAGATGAGAACTATAAAATATTCGTACCAAATTTTAATGCATCCAGCATACATTAGTGAAATTGGAAAACGGTGAAGCTGGTTCACTTAAAGTAATGAAATAAAGAACAGTTAATCAGGGCTAAAAGAAAAAAAATGTGGTAGACTAGGTGCGGAAAAACGGATGTACGGAAACTCAGTACTAGCAAATCTAATCCATTAGAGCTGCTTTAATTAAATACGTGCTAATTTATACTTGCTTTTAAATATGTACAGTTAATTAAAACTTCAACATTGATCAATGTTAAAAAAATAAATTTTAAGAAACTGCTCAGCAACTGATTAGTGAAAATCTTACCCATAAACTCCTCTTAACGATAAGAGGTAGTAAAGTAACGGCAAAAAGCATTAAATTGGTGCGCTACCGTAGCTAAAGTGCTAATTTTTAAAGTAAATGCTAAAAGTTTTATAAAATCAAACAATATAAAATCACTAGGCTATTATTAAATTACTTACTTAAGAGATGGCTAATCCTTTCTCAACGAGATTATTATAAGTAAGACCACTCAGGGCCTTACTTATAATAATTGAAACCAACAGGTTTAGAAAGAATTTTTTACACCAAAGAACTTACTATTTGTCTACGAAAACTTCATCTGTAATCACTTCATATACTATTTGACTGAAATAATTATTGATTTTAATATATCCTTGAGTTGTGTTTTGGCATCAGTGACCAGGTTCCAGTCTCCCTTAAGTGAGCAGCAGCGCATTTGTAGCACCTGTGGTGTTGCAAATGTCCATAGGCGATGGTAACCGCTTTCCATCAGGTGAGCCGTCTGCCTGTCTGCTGAACTCCTGCAATTAAAAAAACAGAAAAAAATTCCCACCTGAACCCAGCCGTGGTTTTCCCACAGCGCTACAATATGGGGTTTTTTTATAAGCGTCATAAAATTTCTTCGAGTCATTGGTCAATTGAAAACGTCCATAGGCAACGGTATCAGATTTCAATGGGCTACATTATTTTGATTTATTAGTGTTGCCAGATCCAATTTGTTTGAAATCGGGACAGAAGGTTTGTTTTAATCGGAATTTAGAGTAGTAGATGCGGACAAAAAAACAAGATATTTAAAATGAAGTTTTTTTTTCATAATTTTTTTTTATCCGTGCAGGAACGGAGAAAGGATACAATTTTCGCGTCTGGCGGATGTCGTAAGAGGCGACAAAACAACCCACAGCCAGGTAGTAAGGTATTTGCTCGTCTGGATGGCTACCGCCTCTGGTCTGAAGAATGCCGTCATAACAACTTTGAGTTGTATTCCGGCATTAGTGGCCAGGTCCCAGTCTCCCTTTAGACAGTGGCAGCATATTGTTAGCACCTCTAGTGTTACAAATGTACATAGGCGATGGTATCCGCTTTCCACCAAGTGGGCCGTCTGCCTGTCTCCTGAACTCCTGCAATAAAAAAAGTAATCATTCAATAAAAAATATCAGTTGACAGGTTTATATTAATTAAATTTATATTGTACCTTACTTAATTAATAATAAACGCTTAACATCTATTTCAATTGGTCGGTGTTTGTAATAAATCCAGTGGAGAAATATGCGCTTACATGTGACGTCACATTGTCGTTGCCACACGTAATTAAGTATGTTCACAACAAATCACTGTCAGGTGAAAATTTGCCGCAGTGATAACATGTAGCGAGACTCCGAGACTAATAACGCAATCTCGGCACCTTTTAATCTTTCGAATGAAATCTGTGTAGGGTACACAGGGAAGAAAAATAGGTCGTGCTTATTTGATGAATATAATAACGTACAAAATTTACTCAATGATGATCGAGTGCTTCAAATATCGACGAGCATGTAGAGGACTAAAGAAAAAATATCAAATAAATCCGTTGTAGACTACACACACTAATTATTCTGCCAGGTCGATCAAGTTACCTTTTTATAGGTAACATTAAAAAGGCAGGTGTCACATTCAGATAATAGCGAATGCAAAAAAGCCACCTTCGAGATTTAACCTACTGTAAATCGAACGACTAAAAACTGAGAATATTTTGTCAATTATAATATTTTTATTTCGTTTATTATAAACACGTAACAATTAACACCCTTCCAAAGAAATAGAATTTCAGTCGTTCAAAATATTTTTTTAAGTGTCGTAGATTCAGATTCAGACCTGCTGAATAATATTGCATAGTAATTTATTTTGTACGAGGAATTTGGTGCCATATAGTTAACATTTCTTTTGTTAACTAGAGGCGGCCATATATAATTTGTCCTTAGATTTTATTACATAAAAATATCACTAACAATGTAAAAGTGTTATTTTTAGTTAATCAATCACACTTTAAAGTTTTAAAAAGTCTAAAAATCAGAATTAGATTAGTAAAGTGTCCATTTCAAATTTCGCTTGTACAAACCGCTTCCTTTTTTATTAGTAGTTTAATATTAATTAGCGTTAAATAAAATGAAATAGTTTAAGTTCATTTTGTATTTAATAAATTAGCGACAATGTTGTTTGAATTAGATTAGTATATTTTTTTTGACGCGTGAGCTAGTGAGGGTAGAAATTGCGGCGAGAGTCACTCGCTGCGCTCGTCGTGTACGGACATATTTCGGAAGACGTTCATTGTTAAATCCACCTCACAAGAGACTTGTTTCGTATTTTGTTTAAAATATTCGCGATTGTCGCCAACCAGTGCATCAGTGCTGTATTGTCGTCACGAGTGTTGTGAAATTACTCGTTTTAAACAAAAATTGTGTTCACGAAGAAAGGAGTCGGCGCCGACCAGTGGACTCGAACCCGATCTTTGCCAGGTGAGTTGACCAACTCTTTGTAAGATTTATTCTCACTGGCCAACTAACCGTTTTTCGCCAACAATTCGCAATAATATAGTCCGTTTAGGTGTAATCCCAACATTGGGGAATATACACGCTGGAGATCATTTTTTGGAAGTCAAAATTGAAATCTACTTTTATAAGCACCGCTTCGCGACGTATTATCGCTATCTAAAGGAGAAGAAGCGGCTAGAAATTCCCCTGCATCACATCTACTTAAAAAAATAAATTGTTCATTATAGTTATTTATATACCTCCGACTCTTTTTTTGTTTTGATTTGTCTACAAACGTCATACAAGTATTATTACTATATAGGTGACATATAACTAAAAAAGTGGAACTAAACCAACAAGACATTTAAATTATTCTTAATATTTCTTATCTATAACATGAGACGTTATATCTTATTACTTAATTAAACTTTTGGGCTTCGTATCACCAAAATTTCAGGTAATCAAATGTACGACGAAACTACAGCCTGTATGTTTTCAATAATCTTACTAGAATTGTAATACTTGAGTTCATCGTATTCTCTGAGGCAGAAACTATTCGAGAGGAAATCTAAGCAACCACTACAGTAAAAGGACTAAGGACCGCTTTATTGGGAAACTTGTCACGTTTACAGCCACTATTCTGCACCTAATACCAGCAGACTGTTGTTTCAAGTACATTATATTGTATTAAAATCTGTTCTATATTAAAACGTGTATTAATTACACTGGAAAATGTTATAGAAGTCTTTGTAAAATATATTAAAATCATCTTGATAGCAGTTTGTGAATGTGAATTTTTTTAATGGTGGTGACGAACTGCAGTTCTGTGATTATTTTCTTTTTTATTATATAGTTCTATTTGAAGTCATGTTTGGCCTGTTTCTATATTGCGTAGTATAACTCCATCCCTAATTAAGACTTGACCGTTAACCAGTGCAATTACTTCTGCAACAACTTCGTCCGGTTGGAACTTTGTTTTGATTTGAATATAAACTATTAAATTAGTTGAACTATGTTCAAATTTCTATACTAGTTTTGCTTTTAGCCATATAACTACAGATATTCCAGAGAGTCCTCCTAATGAAGGCGGACTCTCTGAAGTCACAGACCTCCTCCTAATGAAGGCTTCAAGTTACCCTGATGGACATTACTTATTCTGCTATGGTCGTATGTTGCGATTATATTTAAATATTGATTGTTTGATATCGTTAAGTAGAGCAAGTATATAGGAATTTAACAATCTTGTAATAGTGTACTAATTAATTTATTGTAATGTTATGAGCCAAATATAAATAGCTTTTTGATGTAAATATAATATATGCAGATATTAATTTTGTATTTTTATATTTTGTTACGAGTACCGGGACTCGAATTAAAATGCCGTTAGAATTATTATAGAGTTTAATAGAACTATAACCGAACACAACAAATCCAAACGTAATGCAGAAGGTGATAATTCAATAAAACGCGCAAAGTCCGTTACTATTCGATTCCCGAATGTACACACGTCACGCCCGCATCGTAGTTGTAGCTTAACTGACCCCCCCCCCTCTCATTCAGGCTGTCGTTTTATACTTCACAAATTCAAATGTGCCCGGCAATAACGACACAATTTCCTAGAATTAGCTTGCCTAACACCTGCTTAATGATGCAGTCTGCAAGCGGGCGTAAACGAGTACAATAGAACAATAGACTGTTCTCCACAATAACTAGAAACGTATGCCAATAAATAAGTCAACAAAAGAAGACGATCATAAAAGGATTACAATTAGTTCAAACGCCGACAGGTAATTAAATGTGCTTTTACAGATCTGTACGTGGAATTTGTCTTTGTCGGGGTCTAAGTTGTAACAAATAAATTGAAAACGTTATATAAGAAAATAAAAACGTTTCCGTCCCAAATGAGGGTAAGATACGAAAACATATTGATACAAAATACTTACTAATTTAAAATCTTTGCTTTTGTTTAAGTGAGTAAACATGAAGTCATTTTCTCATCAAAATTTAACAAAATAAATAGATATGAAATTCAGTAAATATAAAAACTTGTGCACGGTTATTGATTTGATGAGTTTTTAAAAATACAACAATTATACTTCCTACTAAAATATTACTCATTCTTATAACAGGTTGGTACACGTAACACAATTTGTGTTAATAAATAAGGGTCAATTTTTACACCTCGTCGATCCCCAAAATCACTTTTCGTTTATGTCGACCCCTGGGAAACTTATACCTCAGGGGGTTGATAGAGACCACTTTGGATATCCCTGTTTTATATAATTGAATAATTATAATATTACAAATCATCAATTCAATAGCAACTGACTATATTACTCGACACACAAGGCTTATTTATAAAAAGCCGATTTTCCAATCACCTGATAAAAATTATCACCAGTCAACTGTTTTATTCATGGACATGATATTTTTAATTTTTTATTGTTATACTTTATTCTATGAATAACTTTTATCTGGTGATTGCAAAATCGGCCCTAAATAATGAGGCTTCCAAACAGTTTGTGTAATAGTGTATATGAAGGTGTCGCATACGTTCTTTTCCCTATTTTTAAACTATAAAAACATCTCTGGTTGAGCCGAGGCATACTTCCTTGTAAATACTTCCTCCCCATCCTCGCCATCAAGAATAGAATATACTTTAAATGAAGAATGTGCAAAACAAGAAACGTGCTGCTACTGTCAGTGCTGTCACCGCAATAAATACTGTTACGTGCGAGCGGGGGTACGCACTTATGGATTGGAGGAAAACACCAGTTTTTGACTAAGAGCTTTTATTGACTTACACAGCCGCACGCAGTACCTCTCTGCAGGTTTTCCCTTATACACATGACCAACGATGCACAGTCCCGACGATAAATTGTCACACCCTCAATACCGTCGCCTATATTGCGTAGACCACCTCCGATATTATCGCGTGTAGCTCGCTTCTGGTTCCTCTCGCGAACTACGCTACACACCTCCTTCACGTATCTGTCCACCAAACTTGTCACTAATTTCACCACTTAATTCATCTCTGTCTTCTATTAACCTTCTCTTCCAACTCTTTAGTATCGCACTTGTCGCTTCACCGTCTTGGACTGAACTCAACTCTAAACTGCCCGGTAGGCGCGCCCTACACTGTTTATATACCCGGAAGAATTATCTAGAACCCATCTATCCATCTCTGTCTCTTCCTTCCCGAACCTTCTGTTCGGGAACTTTCGTTTATACATCTATCACTTTCTAACATCTATCTTTCTCTTTCTTTCGTTCGTTCATCGTCTATCCCTTTCTAACATCTATCTATCTCTGTCTTTCGTTCATCGTCTATCCATTTCTAAATATATCTGTCCTGTCTTTTCTTTCTAGAATGTTCTAGTTTTTTTTTAAAGTTCTAATACTAACTAGATGGTTCCACCATCATTCGCCACAATACGTATAAATTGATGGAACACAATAAAGAAAATAATCTATTACAATTTCATTTAATAACCAGAACCATATCCTAGTGTGTGTGTGTGTGTGTGTGTGTGGACGATTGCAGTATGGCGGTGGACTGGTGGCGAGGTAACTCCTTCCTTGCTTCTTCTTCCACGTCCTTCTCCTCCGTCCGTCCTTCTCCCGGCCATCGCATCGCGCCCGCAATCTCTATTGTCTGATAAATCTTCAAATTAAAGTCAGTTACCATTCCAAGATAAAGATTGGCAAATTGAATTAAATGTCTTACGAGTACTCCATATTATACTTTCGTCTTTACCTCTACAAGTTTGTATTCGGTACCAATTGGCCCTGTGGTAATACAATTTGCGTTGTTGTATTCAATTTCTGCAACTAGAAACATGTTTTTAATTATATATTAGCGTTCAGTTATTTCAAGACATTATAAATAAAGAACGCGAGGTCTTTTTTATGCCCTAGATGTTCAACCTTTTTGAGCTAGTGCCCCTTACTATATTTGCTTAGTTAATACTTGTTTGATATTTAGTTGTTAATTTTCACGATTTTAGAAAGTCCACAAAAATCACGATTTTTATCCTGGTTTGTATATCCTGTCCTGTGCGTGTGCTGCATATCCTGTGCTGATTGTACGGAAACTAAACTAACTGCTGCGGCTCAATGACTCAAGATGAGTCCTGCTATGGCAGAAGACAGCGCTAAATAGAAAGGAGTGGAGTAGTCTTGTTTCAGAGGCTAATACCATACGTAAATGAATATTAATGTAAATCCATATAAACATTTTATTATACACTAGCTGTGTCTGCAACTTCGTTCGCATAGAATTTTTTTCGTGAAACCCTAAGATACTTTCTTACCTAAGTTACTCCTGCCACATCAGCTATCTGCCATTGAAAGTCCTGTCAAAATCAGTCCAGCCGTTTCAGAGTTTAACCAGAACATCCGGCAGGCAGACAAACAAAATTTCTGAAAATTGCATGTTCGTCATCACTCTCGGTCTGATTTTTTTCATACTTTTATGACATTACAAACGGATACTTCAATTTTATTTATCTGTATAGATTGTATAAAAGCTCTTTTACGTATTTACGTAATTGGTGTTTACATTATGCACTGTGCACACCTCACACCTAAAAGTATCCTCTCAGTCAGGTTGCCTGAAAGAGCTCGCTTTAAGCAATAAGGCCGCCTTTTATTTTGCCGTTAAATTATTGTATTAATTCATTTCATTCTGTAATTATTTATTTTGGTGAACACTAAAGTGTTTTTGAAGTGATAACTTCTTATGGGAGGGCAAACCCCTTCGTTACGTAACGCGTTACCGCGCCAGTCTCTCTGGATTTTCTTTCTCCCACGCATACGGCAGCAGTAGGCAGGCTCTTCTTCTCTCGCTTTAACCCACAGCGCTTGCCATATTTCGGTAATAAAATAAAATAATGATACTTATAATGTACAAACATAAAATTCTAATGTACGTATTCAAGAATTGTAACTAAGAATAAAATATGTTTTATTATCAGTAAAAGATTTTATTAATAAATAACCTTTTCTTACATTATCATATTAATATACAGAACATTTAAGTTATAACTTAAGTTGCTCTCAAGTTAGACAATTTCAATATTAAATAGTTCAACTTAGATTAGTTTTTATTATTTTCTACTTTATTCTGCCCACCTTTGACTATTAACAAATGTAGATACCGAAGAAATAGGAATACTTCTGTACTTATGAAACCCCAATGTTCTTGATTTACAGATATATTTATAGGTGCAGGAACGGAGAAAGATTACAATTTCCTGCGGCCGAGCGGCCTGTCGTAAGAGGCGACAAAACAACCTACACCCAGGTGGTAGGGCATTTGTCTGACTGGATGGCTAACAGCCCTGGTCTAGAGTATGCCGCTATAACAACCTTGAGTTGTGTTCCGGTATTAGCGGCCAGGTTCCAATCTCCCTTTAGATAGCTGCAGCGCATTTGTAGGGCCTTTGGTGTTGCAAATGTCTATAAGCGATGGTAACCGATTTCCATCAGGTGGGCCGTTTGCCCACCTGCCTACTCATGCAATAAAAATTTGTACTAATATATAAAGCTGAAGAGAGACCGGTCTGATTTGAAAATTTTTTTCAGTGTTAGATCATTTATCGAGGGAGCCTATAGGCTATAATATATCATCATGCTAAGACCGATAGGAGCGGAGCACCAATGAAGAATGTTTCAAAATCGGGGTTTTTTTTAAACTTACTTTTTTTTTAACTATTCCATGTGGATAAAGTCGCGGGCAGAAGCTGGGTATGAATTATTCTCATGTCAAATCTCAATTCAAAAATCAATTCAAAAATCAATTCAAATTCAAACTCATAACGAACTACCAAAGACCTATTTGGCAATTTGAAACCAACTCCCACTTATCATCGAGGAAACCTGTAAAGTAACTTACATGATTCAATTAAAGGACATTCGTTCCCTTATATTAGGTAGTGCAATTAATTATCCTTTAAAAGGTTCCTTTGCCAGCAAAATTACCTCGTAATATTCAATTAGTTGCGTGAGAACAATTATTAGCAAAATGCTGTATCATACTCGTGCCGGCATTAAATTTATAATGAGCTTCGCTTAACTATTGCTTATGTTTTTATTTCCTTACACTAATTGCAAATTATGGTTCAATGGTACCTTAAATATTTTTTTGGGTTTTATTATGCTGAAGCAGCGATGGGTAGAGGTTAACTAATACTTCAGATGGCAGAGAGTAGTATTCACTGTCGAGTGCTGATGTGAACTGATTTATTTTGGAAACGGTTAATTTCAAATATGAACAAGTCGTACTGCTAGTACAATGTGTAGCACAGTGTGTGAGCGGGACGAATGATGTGCGAGCGAGAGAGTGCAACTATTTATATGTGCGCTCCCGTGTTGCGCTAGTCAGGCCCTCAGACACAAGCACAGAGTACTTTATATATACTGGTAGACACAAGCTTACTCTATATAAAACATGCATCCGCCCGATCATGACATATGCGAGTGTGGCATTCGGCCATGCCAAGCCTACCCTTTTAAATAAACTGCAAATCGTGCAGAATAAATTCAAGCGCAGAGCCGTCGGTGCTCCCCTCTATATGCGTAACGTCGACCTCCACCGCGATCTGGAGCTTCCCTCCATCAAAAACTACATTACGTCGCTCTCGCGTAAGTATTTCGATCTCGCGCCGCACCATCGAAATCCGCTCGTCGTGTCCGCGTCCGATTACAAGCCTCGGCGAAAGGCTCTCGTGCGACGACCGCGTAATGTCCTTACGGACAAGGTCGACGTTATTACAAAACGGCTGGCCCGGATTAGCCCGCCCGCGGTTAGGACGGCAGGCTGGCAGGCACCGACAGACAGACACAGACGACGGCGTCTCAGACAACGCCAATCACGATCTCTCCACGTCCTCTCGAGGGACTCCAGGAGACATAGCCAGGATAGACTATGAGTGTTGCTGGAAAGTTTCTTTCGCCGTTTCTTCTCTCCCAGCCATAACACGTTGCGAAACGGCAATAAGATAGCGTAGGCCGCCGCGAACCACCGATCCCGGTCCGCCGGGATCCTTCCCCTCGGGCTTTATATTACCCATCGCTCGTTCTCAATTAGTTCATTATGTCGCCCTATGGCGGGCATCATCAGATTCATTCCCCTCTCATGGCAACAGTCCAGCCGAGGTAAAACTCCCTAGGGAGCTCCCTCAAGCAAGTTGCCCCCGGACTCGCCCCAAAAACCCCGGTAAAGTTGTGAGGTCTTCGGACCAACAACATAAAGTCAAGTCAAATTAAAAAAAAAGCGCTAGTCAGTAGTTCGTTGTCCGCTGCGATGACTATACGTATGCAGCTCCCATAATACCATTGCTTTGGATCCTAGGACCAATTTATCTCTATCTTTTCTTTCCCATGATTTGGAGTCGCTACAGTTTATTTTTCAGAAAACTCTGTTCTGATATGCATCCCTATTAATATTATAAATGTAAAAAACAACTACTAGACCGATTTAGCTGAAACTCGGTATATATATAATCGATGCCAAGGATGTACATAAGACAGTTTTTATCCCGAAAATGGGATACTTTCCGGGATAAAAATATATTTGTCTCTCTGTTTGTTATGTTTTTATGGAAAAACTACTGAAGTGATTTGGCTGAAAATCGGTAGATATGTAATTTTAATACTGAGGGTAGACAAGAGATACTTTATATTCCGGATAATGGGATAAGTTTTGGGATAGATTTATGTAAAAGTTATCCCAGAAAGTAGGATAGGTTTTTTGTGATTTACCGTTTTCGTCAGTGTGGTCGATTTCGCCAAAATCCTCCATTTCGTCGATTTGGTCGAATTGGTCTATTTGGACGAATTCGTCGATTTCGAATTATATGTATTGCATTGACAACTCGTGATTACTGGTTGTTTTTATTTGTTTATAAACTCTTTTTCCTTATTGCTTTATTGCTTATTATATTAGTATACCCTAGTCCCTCAAACAATTATGAAACGGAATAAAGATTAGATGTTATTATAATTATATTCATTAAAATATCAGCATTTTATTAACAATAAAGGTAAGGTCAATTACTCAGTGAAACGTTTTAAATATAAGGCAAGCTTAATTAAATGCCTGCTACCTAAAAATGTTAGTAGTTTAACCTAATTTAGTAGTATTACTCTGCATGTCTGTGTCTAGCCTACAGAGTGCTTTAAACAAATGTGGGGGACATAGTTCAAATCAACAGTAAGTTAATATAAGAGCTTATTTTTTATTGCGAAGTTGGCAAATAAGCATACGTCCCAGCTAATGGAAAGTACTTACTGAAGCGTATATATAGTTGTGGTGAGGCAAATACAGCCGACGTGCGCTCGGGAATGTTCGTTTTTTCTCGCAATATCGAACTCCGACGCATCGCAGGACCCCGTCCTTAGCAGAGTCCAGGTCCAGGAGCTCGAGGGTCAGTCTTGTACCGATAAGCCGTAAGGCCGCGCGTATTCGAAGCTTTAATCCACTTTAAGGTATAGAAAAAGGGCACGACATTGTTCAAGCTGCCAGGTGGTAGGGTATTTGCCCGACAGGATGGCTACCACCTTTGATCTAGAGTATGCCACCATAACAACTTAAGTTGTGTTTCGGTAACAGTGACCAAGCTCCAGTTTCCCTTAAGAAAGCAGCAGCGCATTTGTACCACCTTTGGTGTTGCAAGTGGGCCCTCCGCCTGTCAGATGCACTCCTGCAATAAAAAAGCTAAAATAATAATAATATAATAATAAATCTTTATTGCCAAAAAAATTTGATACAATAACTTATAGAAGTCCCTAACTCCCGAGCTAGGCATGAAGCCTGTGTTTCGGGAATCAGTGCCCTCTCACATTAGTATTTACTATTAAACACAAAAAATACAAATCGGTAACAGAGTTATTATGTCTAGTGAGTAAGCGTGTGGTGTAGATGTACGTGAGCGCGCGCCCGCGCGCTCATCCTGCGTGTGTGTGTGTGTGTGTGTGTGTGTTTGTGTGTGTGTGTGTGTGTGTGTGTGTGTGTGTGTGTGTGTGTGTGTGTTTGTTTGTGTGTGTGTTTGTTTGTGTGTGTGTGTGTATGTGTTATGTGTGAGTGTAACTATGTATGTACTGTACGGTTGCTATTAAGATAGGTTAAAAAAGTGCTTCGGTGGTAGCGTAGTCAAGGGTAAGTAGCCAGTTTTTTAGTTTAATTTTAACTTCCCGACTAGTAAAATAAAATACGTAATAGGGTAAAATAAGCTTTTTTAAAAAGGTTTTTAAATATGAGCTTTTGAGATCATGGATATTATGTAGCAGCAGAGTGCTAGCCAAGACAAGTAAAACGAGCCCAAACAAGATGGATCTATCTTGTTTAGTACAGGAGTTCCTATGGCCACCTTCCGACTTGATCATCAAATTAGCTCCATGGTACCATATTATTGCATTGTCACGCGATATACATATATGTGCCAAATTTCAGCTCAATCAGGAACCGGGAAGTTGGTCAAATTTAACTTGCAAGATTCCACCCGAACTTACATACATTACATCCATTGCAAGTGAAATAAAAGCTTGTAAAAATGTCAAACCTTTCAAAAGTAAGTATTATGTTACTGGTTACGTTTTTACCATGATTGAACTACAATTGCGTGTTGACGTACATTAAAAAAGCGCAATTCATGATCAATCATAGCAAATGAAGTTGGGGACATTACAACATTTTGGTACGTTCATTTTACAAATAGCTCGCTGTCACGCAAATTAAAATATTACAATATCATAGGTGCGTATACTTGTCAGTCTTTATAAATTTTTGTTTTCCAACGATTTCCAACGCTACTTTCACACGGAGATATCGATTTATAAGCCACATTTGATTTTTGTAGAATACAGTTCCGCGGAGCTCAGAGTCGATAAGGAATGTTGAGGTAGTTTGGGCACCTATATAGATAATGGACAAAAGGAGAATCACAAAACTAGTCTATGAGTCTATGACTATAGTGTGTATGATAAAATCAGGCCAATAGATCGCGAAATACTCATCGTTATCAAATAGTAGATGTGTTACAGGTAAAAGGACTTCAAAGAAATGTATATGTATATATCATAATGCAAATTTGTGAGATGTGAATTCAAAAATGCCGTAGGAATTATCACAAAGTTTATTAGTGGTATTTCAGTTGTATTTGTTGTATTCACAACAAGTCCAAACTGAAGAGCAAAAAATCGTAATCACGTAAATTGCACAAAAATCCATCGTTATAAGATACTCACTTCAAAAGAACACTAGGTAACGCTTAGATTGCAGTCGAAAGACGACTAACTGCTTCATCGACTGACCAACCGTATTCATTTGTAAATTGGACACGCCCTTCTAGCAACAGGCCCACCATTCCATTGAATACTACATTTATAAGCTTTATGACTTTCAAGAGCTTTCATGAAATTCAAACAGAAGAAAGAAGGTTTTATGACGTCTTACAGCAGCGATAGCAAAAAAATTATCGTGAACAATAGATCACCCAAACTCAACGAGGTAATAAAACACCTGCAAGAATTGGTGCGCAACAATATTATTTTCTTTTAATTAAAACATTTTCAAGACAAAATCCTTAATTACAATTATATTTAAATACTATAATGACAATAGATTATACTCAATGCATTAGATGACTCACAGAACGGCACTACTACGCCGCCTTGCGACATGTACCATGCACACTTCAAACTTTATAATTAAAGCACATACCTGCCGGTCCTCAACCGAGAACTGTTCCTGCTTAAGCATATGTAGAGCGGACAACATAAAATACTTGGGTGTTATTATAGATGAAAATCTGAATTGGCACAAACAAATTAATAGTGTCTGCGCTCGCGTACGCAAGCTCATATTTGTTATGAAAAAGTTACGTAACTCAGCAGGAAACAAAATTTTAAATTTGACATATGATGCCTTGTGTAACTCCATAATAAGGTATTGTATACCTGTTTGGGGAGGGTCACATAAAACATATATACTTAAACTTGAAAGAGCCCAAAGAGCCGTTCTGAAAGTTATGACGTTCAAACCTTTCTTGTACCCTACAATCCAATTATATCGTGAATGTCAGGTTCTTAATATAATGCAGACATATATTTTATGCACTACACTTAAAAAACACTGTGAAGTACTCTATCCCTTACCTGACTCCAATTCATTCCATAGAAGAAGACAAAAACCATGTCCAACCTTATCATTTAGAACCACTTTTGCAAGCAAACAATATCCGACAATGAGCTCACATTTATACACCAAACTCGATCAACTCATCAACATAGTCTCACTAAATAAATTTCAAATAAAGAACAAATTAAAACATTGGCTTCTAAATTTAGATTATAAAGATACAGAAGAATTATTAAGGATTGGAGAGTAAACACATCGTTCACTACACCACATACATACACACACACATTTACACGAACAAACATACACACTATCTATTAGAGTATTTTTTTTGTTATTGTATAAGTAGAGATTGCAGCAGAGAACACTACTAGCTCCAAAGATACAGTGAATACTAGTTTTGGAGCTAGTAGAAGCACAAGCAATAATTTAGTTTCTAAGTCTGCTAATTGTAATGTCTTCATTTTGTATTTAAGATTGTAACTTTACTTATTTTGAGGCAAATAAATCATTTTATTATTATTTATTTTTATTATTTTCAAAAATAAATTAAAATATGGACGGGATATAATTCTAATGAAGATCAAAGCTTTATAATACGAGTATGTGTATTCGGAAAATTATTAAACAGGACAAGTATGCCCTTTTCATCAAAATTCAATATCGAAAGCTACCAATCGTTTGTATTTTGTATATTCAGAGAAAGGCCTTTTGTTAAGAGAGCAGGCAAAAATTATCTCCTAATGAAAAGCTATTTTTGTAAAACGATATCAAAGTAAAAGGAAGACGTAAATAATGAATGTTTACTTTAAAAGGTTCTCAGTTTTCATGAAGTACGTAAATGAATAGGTACTTGTGCTTGAGGAATTAAAATGGCATTCCAAGAGCGAAATTGAATTGGTTTTTTTTTGCTTTTCAACTTTTTGGGTATATTCAGGGCCGTCTTAAGCATATTAGATTTTGGGTTGCTGGGACACCTTACCGTTGGGAGATAACAGTGGGGGGTTACCGGTTAATTGTAACACAACTCTGTGTACTCTGCTTGTCAGGGCTACGGGACTAAGGCAATGCCGACGTCGCGGCCCTGGCTTGTGTGGGGCCACCGCTGTTTGTGGGTGGGCCTCTTCTTGGCCTAGGATAAATAGTCCCCCCTCCCCCACGACTGCTTGAGATAACAGGGGCACGGGACACATGCGCGTTCCCCTCTAAGTGGCCTGAGTGCGGGCGGTTTCTTGAGTGACATCACTAAAGTAGCCTGCGTCCCTCCTTCAGAATTAACAAAAAATAATATAAATAAAATAATATCCTGTCTGTAATGTCAAAATAACAGCTTTTCACTAAATGCATAAGAAAAGTATATACGGTACTTATATCAACAAATCACTTTTTAAAACTTTTGTCTCTAAAACGCCTGGCGTCAGCTGGGCCGATTTTAACAGTACTTTCACTGGTACTGTAACTTATGATGCTTTTATTTCGGAAAAAAAATGAAAGATCCCCGCGCACAGCGCCGCCGTCACCGCACCGGAAGGCGAGTTAAATTAAATTAAATTCCACGGGGACGAAGTCTCGGGTAACAACTAGTAATAAATACATTTTAATGTGTTTGCGATTCGTTACGTTTTCGGTGTTCGAGTTGAAATGATGTTAAGTAATATTATAAAACTAGCAGATTATGCAAGGCAAGTAAGTAAAGTATGTATCGGTACGTAATCGTCGGCTTGTGCCTCCTAGTCCCTGCGCTTGGTTGCCACGCACCCCTTGCAGCCCTGAGACGGTCCTGTTTGTATTCTAAAGTTGTAACGTAAAAGCGCTGAATCGCGCTTTCATTCTTAATGAATACCCTAGCAAATTCAAAGGTACAAGTTAAAAGTGTACACGAAAGAAACACTTAGACGCTAATATTTAATGTAAGCATTAATATATGTCCACGACTTCATCCACGACATGAAATTCCCGGGATAATAAGTATCACACATTTTATGTATAATTAAAAAAATCCGCCCAGTTTTCGTAAAAAGGGGTAATTTTTTTTTACTTTAAGTACTAATATATATATTAGATACTACGTTCGATATATTATCAGCTCTATAGAAGCTTAAGCAGTCTCAGCTCAGATAATTATTTTTAAATTTTATTATATTAATACTACGTACGATATAATGTGGGCTTTATAGAGGCTTAAGCAGTCCCAACTTGAGTTTGTTTATATAAGCATAGGTGCGATATAATGTTGGCTTTATAGTGGCTTAAGCAGTCTCAACTCAGATTATTACCGTTGAGTTTGTTTACATAAATACTACATACGATATAATATCAGCTTTATAGAAGCTTAAGCAATCCCAACTCAAATTATTCCTAACCAGCCCTCAACCTAAATATACGTATTTCACATTCATCCCAATTGTTTGTACAATGAAAAGGAATACCCTCTAAATCCATGTATATTTAAATATTTTCCTTACCGTTTATACTTGTATATTTTAATTTATTTGTACGAGTAATGGTTATCGGCTTAGATACTGTTTGTTAAACGGGTTTTTTGAATGCCTATTCAATATTTTGATTTGTTTGGCATTTATGTTTTAAATTCTCTTTGTGGGAAATTGGAATGGTTTGTTTTTGTTATTACGTGGCTATGCCCGCCACTTTATTAGCGCAAAATTAGGGCTTTTTATATATATTGAAATCTGTTAAGGCTTTCGTGGCAAATTTCCAGACAGATTAATATATACGCATTCTTGTTTTCAAATAAAATTTTATATTTTGAATAATTTCTTTAGCGATTATAAATTGCTTTAAAAAAATCAAATATTTTATTCGAATAAGTTATATTCCAGGACGCTATTTGAAGGTCTTAAGCATTTATAAATAAATTAAACTAAAAATAAATTATATATACAAACTAAAATTAAACCATAAAATCTAGTTCCAGACCGCTGTCAGTCGGAACCGTGCCCAAAAGACTGGCCACATTGCCTCGCTGGATGGCAATGCTGATGCGTTGCCCGAGGTATAAACCAGTCTTTTGGTCACGTGAGACATCCACCAATAAAATTTGACATTTATTCTGAAAATATCATACAAAACATATACTCGATTCTTTTAAATACTAGGAATGTAAATGATTTGCGGATGGGTACATTTTATATACACTCCGTTGCATGTCGAGAGGCACTGAGTGAATTATTGTGGGTTTGACGAGAACTAAGGGGTTCTCACTTACCCGCACATGCCGTCGAGATGAGAGCGCGAGTGTTCCGCGCGCGCTCGTCTCTCTTCCCACGCATGGAATAGACCTTGTTGTGGCCGGGGGCCTAGTTCCCTGGCATTGGAAGATGCCTAGTAAGGGAGGCCCACGCCTGCCAGGGTACGCGGAGTTGGGAATCCCGCTGCACCCTAGCCTTGGCATAAGGAGCAGGACGGAACACCCAGGGGTTTTAGTGGGTCTCCCTAACTTGCCATTCCCCGCAATAGCGTGGCACTAGTTCTGACTGGGCTACGCTAGTGCCATCCCCGATCTGGCAAATCCCACACTCACACGGGTCACGAACATCCCCCCAGGCTTCTTTGCTTGTCGCGGCTTAGTCCTCAAACGGATTTCCCGTGGTAAAAAAAAAGAAAAGGGTATGACGATAATAATCCTGTGTCCTTCCATTACCCAATGCTAAGATTTTGAGAAACTTATCCAATCTAGTTGTTAGCACTTTGCTTTATGCGGATGATGCCGTGCTTTTAGCTGAATCGCCATCAGAACTGCAAACAGTAATCACAATGATGAAAGATGACTGTCAGGCGAGAGGCTTACATCTGAATGCGAAGAAAACAAAGGTTATGGTGTTTGAAAGAGAAGAAACAAGAACGAATGCAAGGATAATGGTCGATGATGTTATCCTGGAACAAGTGAATGAGTTTGTACATCTTGGATGTGCCTTTAGCAGGGATGGAAGGTACACCGCTGCATAGAAAGAAGAGTAAATTTGGGGAATAGTGTGAATGGAGCGTTAGGTAAACTTCTAGGCGCTAAGAACCTCAGCCAGAAGGCCCAGCTTGCAATACACAACGCGGTGCTGGTACCTACGTTCACGTATGGAAGCGAGAGTTGGGTATGGAATAGAGAGCATGAAAGTAGAGTAAACGCGGTCGACATGCGAGCACTGCGCAAAATCTGCGGAGTGACGCTTGCGGACCGCATTCGTAATACCGAAGTAAGAAAGAGAGTTGGTCTGAAAGAGAGTGTCGGGGTGAAGGTAAGGAAAGGAATGCTCTGGTGGTTCGGGCATGTGGAAAGAATGTGTGATGAAAGAATGACTAAACAGATATACAATGCAAAAGTGGATGGATGCAGAAGCCGCAGAAGGCCACGACACACCTTCCATGATCAAATTGATCATGTATTAGCAGAAGGTGATGTCAGGAGCCTTAAGAACAGACGAGCGTGTATGACAAGAGCTATGAATGTCAAAGAAGCAAGTGAGGTGTGTAAGAATAAGCCTGTATGGCGCTCTGTTGTTCTTGCCTACCCCGCAAGGGACCTGGCGTGAAGTTATGTATGTATGTTATCCAACTCCAATGCTGTAAACATTGAAGTGAAATATTTTAGAGTTCCATTCTGTAAAAGTAAATAGACATTCTTACGATCCGACCACGACTTTGCCTTAGTGACCGGCGACGAAACAAGTAACGCGATTTGTTGTTGGTCCGAAGACTACAACTTTACCGGGGTTTTCGGGGCGAGCGCCGAGGCGCTCGGGCCCAGGTAGCAACTTGCTCGAGGGAGCTCCCTAAGGAGTTTTACCTCAGCTGGACTGTTGCCATGAGAGGGGGATGAATCTGATGATGGGCGGACTATAGGGCGAAAGTAACGCAATGACTCGTGGAGTACTTTATATATAGTCAAGGTGGCGAAATTACGTTGCGCTTTGCAGTCGCTTAGAAGAACAAGTTTATCGTCGATGTCACTCCGATGTCTTAGATTATTATAATAAATACTAGCGGGAACTGAAGAGATTGTCCAGAACTAAAAAAAACATTAGAACCAGATTGCAGCACCACCTACCGAGCATAATTGAAAATCTAACTCTTCCCCAGACCCACTTAAGCACACACAAAAATTTTAACAAAATCGGTCCATCAGTTTAGGAGGAGTTCAGTGATCAGTGACATATCTACACACGAACAAAAAAATAATAATAATAAGATTTGCCATATTTGTTAAGTTTCAGACCTTTCTTATGCAGCAACTTTGCCAAATATATTTATTCTTTTGAGGAACTGATTTTTATTTTATTTTATTAAACGAGTTCACATGATGGCACTTATAACACCAAAGATGCTAAAAATGCGCTCTGTAAAGGGTGACTGGAAACTCGCCACTAATGCCGGAACACAACTCAGTGTTGTTATGGCGGCATGCTCTAGATCAGTGGCGGTAACCAACCAGACGAGCACATACCATACCACCTGGCTATGTGTGGGTTGTTCTGTCGCCTCTTACGACAGGCCGCCTCGCCGCAGGAAATGGTATTCTTTCTCCGTTCCTGCACGTATAAAACTATACAGCTCTATTGAACTGTTGAAATAATGATATTTGGTAATTTTTAATACGACTTTTGCGTATGGAATAACTCAAATACACAATACGCAAATGTCCTCAATGACTTCCTAGGCTGTACTCAGAAAGTCCACAAAACACATTACCTTATCCTTATACAATAAAAATAAATAATATGAATACATTTCCCTTTCTTAAATTTAGTAAGCACGTTTTTGTGTTCGTTTTTTATCACAATGTTACAATGCTTTCGTCGGCGCCCGAGGCGGCATAATGGGCGCTTCGGCATAATTTTTGTCCCTTACTGAAGTTACAGGTGCCTATGTTTATATAGCTTCCTTCCTTTGTATAACAGCCATGTTAAAGTATTGTACGTTTGCTATTAAGGAAGTGCCTGGGATTATATTAGAATATAGGTACATATAAGAGGTGGACGTAATTATATAAAAGTTATATAAATATAATGTATACTAGCTGTCCTGCCAGGAAAAGCTTCAATCGATATGCCGACATCAGCGCCACCTACCGGGTCCAATTGTGAACCAGCTCAGAAACCTTCTCTGGCTCGTGCACATCAACTTTGCTAAAGGTCATCACATGATCAAGTAGACATTTTCCGATTTTATAAAGGACATACAGACAAACATTCATTTAAGAAGATTACAAATGAATGAATGAATGAATATTTTTATGGCATTATATAGAAAGGAAATCATATATGTTTGCGATTAACGCAACTACTTCATTCCATAAAACCTCATTACATCAACACATTATCTATATTATTAAAAATCATTCATGTCACTCGCCTTACATACATCATCACAAATATTAATTGTATAAAATCTAAAACTACATATAAAGCTGTAAAAATATTAAATATATATCTAAAATCGCAAAAAACGTTTCAATTTAATATATCAACGAAACAATATATATAGGAGGTCTTGAAGTCGCTGACGATATCTTCCAGACCACCTTCACAACTATGAAAATTGACTTAGGCTGGTGTGCACCGACTTTAAACCAATGATTAAAATAAAATAATCGCTAAAAATATATGCATAAACAATGATTATTTTATTTTAACGGCCAGTTAAATGTCGGTACACACCAGCATTAGAATATTTTAACTTGTAATTTTACGGGCAGATTTTCAAATTGGACAAGTACATTAACAATCTGCCGCCAATTGTCCGTTGCCATTCGTTTTTCCACTTATCCGTTGAAGTTTCACACGTCTATTATGTGTCCCAGCACACGTTTCATTTATTATTGTAAATAGTTTATATGAGTATATACAACAATAGTAAGTAAATCAATACAATAATAGTAAGTAGTCATCAGCAAATTTTCTGCGCGCGGTTTATATTTATTATTATGTTACGTATATGCAGATAATAGTGTAGATACAGATTCCAATGCTAAACTTGAGAATAATCACAAACTTTATATGTTCCAAATTGTTGTACAAAATCTTTTAAGACCTATGCGTAATGGTCGTCAAGGGACTTGTTTATTTAAAAGTTTTATTACATCTTTTCTTTGGCTGATCGAAGTCTTATTATGTTACTTTTTTAGTGAACAGTTTATTCATTTTATTACTATTTATAGTCGTATACAGGGTAAGTTTTAAAAGTTTAATCTGTAACTATGGTGATTTGTTATCACACGATTTATTAGTAGTTCAGAACAGACTTTAAATTCTGAAAGAAGTTAATAGAGTAAATTAATTGACTAAGGGCCGGTTTTTCAATCACAATATATAAGTTATTCTATAGAATAAAACACAACATAACGTAAACAGACGGACAAACGAACAAACAGACATAACTTTTTTCTAAGGTTTACGTTTTTGCCAAAATGTCTACAGAATTGGCTATTTGTAACATCTTTGAATAAATTTTAAAACAACATAAATTAAAAACTAATGAGGTGTCTTTGGGACACCTGTTTGGAAGGAAGTTTAGAAAATCATCAATAACCATCGAAGGCCATCGGAGGTCACCAGAGGCCTTCGGAGTCCATCGGAGATCATCGAAGAAATTGTATAGGAAATACTCGTAAGTGCAATCATAAGACCTATTTTCAAAACAGCATAACATTCTAAAATAATATCTATTAGTGTAATACTAATGGATATTATTTTAAACCGTATTTCATTGCAACTAAGCCTGGAATTATATAATAATATACAGTGGTCAGCATTTTTTCTTTCGCTAATACTTTTTTTCCTCTAGCCCTCATCCGTATAGGAACGTGTGATAAGGAACTTCGTTCTAAAAAAGCCTATACGTTAAAATACCTTTAGACTCATATCATAGAAATGATTTAAATTACTGTTTAAATATTAATCAATAAGCTATTTAACTCATTAATATTGTGAGGTCATAACACGAAACATACATACAAAATCAAGGGGCCTGTGATATATTGTATGACGACAAAAAGTATCTCTGTTAATAATTCGATAAAAACTCAATTCTCTATTAATATGAAAGCAGAGTTTGTAAAAGTTATTATTAATTTTTGTCGGTTTCAGATTCAAGGTTGAAAATAATTATTTCAGCGCTAAAGGAGGTTCAGACTTTTTAATAACTTCGCCAAAGTTACATTGAAACTTAACTTTCTTACCCTTAAAAAAGTCACGACCTTGTAAGTTAGTTTCTTAAGATTTTCCTTAGGAAAGGTTTGAATTTTTAAAGTTCTTTTTATCAAGTATAAAGTGGTTCAATGATTACTTTATAAAATGTTATTATCTGAGTAGGTCACAGAATTTCGCTTGTATAGTAACTAGTGATCGTCCGTGGTCGAAACTCGTCCATAATATTATTGTTCAAGATTATAGATTATAGACTTTTATAATTACAGATTTCGTTAAGGCTACACCGTTAATTTGACTTGAACAGTAAACAAAAGGGCGTATATGCGTGTGTGTGTCAAATACATAGTAGTGTGTATTTTTTTTTTATTGATTTAATGTGTTGTGTAATGTGTTTTTATGCATAATTTTAAAAAAATAGCATCCTGCCCTCCTTCTCATAAACTAAAGTGTACGAAATTTCTCCTTCCGTGCAATTTTCGTAAAAACCCCTTTTTACAAAGTTTTCGCTTAATTCTTCTTCACGTTCTAGTATATAAATTCTATTCAACACAATCTATTTTCATCTTAAATCAATTGATAGTGAGTTCATGAGGTTAATGCTGATCAGCACCAAAAGCCATGTTTGGTACTAATTAAAGTGGAGCTAATTTAAGCACATAGTTTATTGCGAAATTATGTCGGACAAATCTGGCTTCTCGCCAAATCTGGCTAACTAATGTAATAATGTCCCTCTTTAGTATTCAACGCTTTAAAATGTGAAACAAAATGTTCGTAGTAAGTAGGTAATTAAAAAAGGGAGGATGCGTGACAGCTTAAAATATTTTCAACAGTAGTATTTGATTTTAACATGATTCGTTGAGTTTTTTTTATTGCAGGAGTTCAGCAGACAGGCAGACGGTCCATTTGATAGAAAGCGGTTACCATCGCCTATGGACATTTGCAACATCAAAGGTGCTACAAATGCGCTGCTGCTCACTTAATGGAGACTCGAATCTGGTCGCTAATGCCGGAATACAACTCAAGATTGTTATGGTGACATACTTTAGACCAGGGGTGGTAGCCATCCAGTCGGGCGGATACCCTACTACCTGGCTGTGGGTAGTTTTGTCGCCTTTTACGACAGGCCGCCCGGCCGCAGGAAATTGTATTCTTACTCCGTTCCAGCACGGATGAGTAAACTAGTTTTTGAGATTAAGATATGAAGTACTTTTAACCGACATCCAAAAGGAAAAGATTCTCAATTTGATTGTACCTGTGTTTTTTGTATGTTTGTTACGCGATTTTGCCACCAATTGTAAACCGATTTTCAAAATGTTTATTTATTAGAAAAAACGTACATCCATACATTGTCACGAAGTCTGGATCCAACGGAAACTGAGAACAACATTTGTTGAAGACCGCCGAGCGCCTAAAATCTTCTAAAAGCAAAACTTGTATCCATGTGACTGTAGTATAATTTCTACAGACGCTTGAAATATTATTTCTAAAGCTATTCAAGCATCTAAAAAGTAGAAAATATTTTTTTTACAAAAACATAACCGATTTCAAATTAAAAAGCAAAAATAAATATTTTCAACATCTTGAAGTCAGTGCCAAGTGAAACATCAAAAGCAAAATGCACCGACTTCAAGATGTTGTAGAAAATATTATATTGAAAAAATTGCTTGTGACGCCATTCTCGTTCTCGTGGCCTAATAATGAGGATGAATTGACGTAATTATAGCGACGATATTCTTACAGAAGCAACCACATAATGTAATGAGTAATAACCACATGATTAACTCATTCGTCACAGTCAAAGAGCAGTTCACGAGAATTGCTTCATAAGTGGCCCCTTACTTTGTCGCAGAGAAATGCCTTCATTAGTTTAAATTTCTTTGTTTTATTGTCAAGAATTCAAGATATACAATTAAAAAGAATAGTTCGATTGATTTTTGATGTTTGATACACTTACATAAACTAAATTAAAAATATGTTTAATTTAGTATATATAAGTGTAGAGATTAAAATCATATATCTTCTTTAGCCGGTCCCTGTCTACTACTAGATTTTTTTTAATATTGCTGAAGCACAGCAGACAGGCTAACGACCCAACTGTGATGAAAAGTTGATACTGTCGCCTACGGACATTGGCAATACCAGAGGTGTTGGCCTTGAAGGAGAAACTGGAACTCGGCCACTGATGCCGAAACACAGCTTAATGTTGTTATGGCGGCATAATCTAGACTAGGGGTGGTAGACATCCAATCGAGAAAATGCCCTACCACCTGGCTGAGGGTTGTTTTGTCGCCTGTAACGAAAAGCCACCCTGCCACAGCAAATCACATATTTTCTCCGTTCCTGCACGGATAAAGCTCGTAGGACGTAGGCCTCCCAAGTTTGCGCCACATATCCCGGTGTTTCGTCTTCCTAATCCAGACCTGCCGGCGACCTTGCGCAGTTTTTCAGTGCACCGGACTGAAGGGCGTCCTACGCTACCTTTTCCGAGACGCGGTCTTCATTCCAGGACACGTTTGCTCCATCGACCACCAGTCCTGCGACAGACGTGATCGGCCCACAGCTACACTTCAACTTGCTAATTTTGCGAGCTATGTCGGTTACCCTGGTTTTCTTACAGATATCCTCATTGCTAATTCTAGCCATGAGAGAGACACCTAACATAGCTCGCTCCATAGTCCGTTGAGCGACTTTGAATTTGTGGACCAGTCCCACTGTCAGTGTCCATATATCGACACCGTATGTTATAATGGGGAGGTCGCACTGCTCGAAGACTTACTTGTTTAAGCATTGCGTAAATAAGGACTAAGTAATTTGATTTATTGTATAATTTGTAACACAGTTATCTATACAGCAACAGAGGAAGATTAGTATTCCCTGTGGCCGGGCGCCTTATAATTAGAGCAGGTGGTAGGTCATTGGCCCGCCTCACCCGTCTGGGTGACTAGATTACTTGTAAGATAAGGTAAAGAGCGGCTGTTGGCGTATTTAATGTTGGAAGCTTACTAATCATGTCGTTTGATTAATATTGTTATGAGTGCGGGACTCGAATTAAAACGCCGTTGGAATTACTATAGAATTTATTAGAACTGTACAAACACGTATAACACAAATTACATTTATAACTATTACAAATATAACTGGACACAACCAGTACAAACTGCACGATTCAATAACACGCGCAAAGTCCGTCACTATATAGCTTATCGAATGTATACGTCTTGATTGTACGATACAATCGTCGCTTGACTGCCACCTCTCTCCCTCCTGCCGTCGTTTTATACTTCACAAATAGAAGTGTGCTCGCCCGTATCGTCGACTTAATTTCCTAGAAATCGTAATTCGCACACCTGGTTATTTATGCCTGCAAACGGCCATAAACGAGTACATTAGGCTGTTCTCCACAATAAACAATAAATAAGTAAACAACAAAAGCAATGGCGTCACAAGCAATTATAAAGGTACTACAATTGGTTCAAATGCCGACAGGTGATAGCGTGCTTCGTGGAATTTGTCTTTGTCGGTGGGCTAAGTTGTAACAATATTAATTTATCATTGTTCAGACTAAAAGTAATCATAAATTGGCTAGCTAGTTATATTCAACGCACTAGTTTGTTTGTATTAGCTAATAATATAATATTAAATATGCTCTCACTCCCCTGGTTGTAATGCCGCCACGTCAACCTTGAGTTGTTTTCGGGCATAAGCAGCCAGATCTAAGTTCCCCTGGAAGCCCCTTGTTGCAAATATCTACAGTAATCTACTTTGGTAACGGCACCTATCTATATGTATAAAATTCTTCTGTTCGTACGAAAGAAAGAAAGAAGAAAGAAAAATATTTTATTTAGGACAAAAACTAAGTGAATATAAATAGAAAAAGAAACAAAATAAGTCCTAAATTGGACCCAGTCTTTGCATAATGCTAGCCACAAAGGACTAGCGCTGTTCTTCCGTCTGGTACCATAAAGTGAAGTCACGGTGGACAATACAACACACATAACAACAATAATATATAGTATAATGCAGTTTGTTAAAGTTAAATGAATTGCAAACTAAAAAAATATATATAAAATAAGCAATAATTTAAATATCACATATGTATATAAGTATGTATATCACTGAACTTCTCCTAAGCCCTTGGAACGATCTTGATGTTTTTTTTGTGTGTTCAAGTCGGTCCCAGGATGGTTTACATTTTCAATTGGGCCCAGTAGGTGGTGCTGCAATCAGGTTTTAAATTTATTTTTTTAGAACAGGACACCGTCTGCCCGATACGCTAGTATATATATTTCTTGTGTTTGTTTGTATGTTACTGAACTCCTCCTAAACGGTTAGAAGAGTGTGATGAACCTATTTGTGTATGTTCATATGGGTCCGTGAATGGTTTGAATGAATGAATAACTTTATTGCACATACATTAAAGTATGGGCGGTCTTGTCCCCAAAGGCGATATCCTCCAGACTACCCTATACAATTATTATCAAAATTGTACAGAGTGTACTTGTTTTTAGATTCAAAGTTGGGCCCGGGAGGTGGCGTTGCGATCGGGATTAATTTTTTTAAAGGCAAGACACCGTCTGCTGGACATGCTAGTTGATATATAAATATATTTCGATATTAAATATAGGTAGGTACGAATGTAAATATTAATGCATATTTCGTTATAAAAGTTGTGTGTGTTTGTAAGCCTACGGCTATATGTACTCAAACTGATGTTATTAAATTTAACTGAATTTTTCCCGTAGCGAAATCCCTACATTATACGGAAAGCGGAAAAAAACGTTGTTTATTAATTCAAATGTTTTTAGAATAAATTATATTTTATGCATACATCGTCCTTTACAAATAAAAAGAATAACATAACAAAGCATATAATATTTAATTTACCCTTTTTTGCAGTGTTTCAATCTAAAATTGTGTTTTATATTTTTTATCATCATAAATACATACCTATACATACATGAGTCTGTGCATGTGTGTGTATTTGTATGTGATCGATAGCGGAGAGGAACAAGATAGATAAATAACATTTTATTGCTCACCAAGTAAATAATTACCAAAATGCACGATTACAATATCGTCATGGTAACAACAATAAGCGGCCTTATCACTTAGGTTCAACTCACACTGGCGCACATAGGAGTATTTGACACTTAAATGTGGCCAAAATTATTTTACCAGCTTTTATTACACTATTGGATAGATTAGGTGTATTGTCAACACAGTAAAACACAAAATTAATATAAATTAATAAATTTATTATTATATTATTTATATTTGAAATAAGATAATTTATGTTTCAAAACACTCTTAATATATTTTGTTATTCCAAACACATGGTCTTTCAAATAGTCGTTTTTTTGTCGATTTGCTTATAAGGGCATAAAAATCTTGTTTAGTGAATATCTTTTGATTTGATGCATCTGGAACACAGTTAACACTATTTAACTCAGAAATATATATTTGCTTAGGTCAAAATTTTATTTCTATATTTCACGAAAAGAGACTATAAAACAGAAAACGCTCTATTTCCGCAACATTTTTTTTATTTATAAGCTTCCTGGGGAAACACTTAGGCCGCGTTCAGACGACACGCGCCCGCTAAGCGCACGCCACGCGCTCAGGACCCGCGTCTAACCCGCTTTGAAATTCATTGTTTGTATATTAAGTCTTATGACGCATCAATAGATCTCAAATTGCATTTATCGAAGTCCACCCGCATACGCGTCGCGACCGTCGCGCCCGCGCTATAGCTAGTGTGGTATTTTGACTGTGATCTAGTAGTACTAGTAGTATAAGCGGGCGCGAGGCGTGCTCTGAGTTGGCGCGTGGCGAGCACCCGCGTAAGGCGAGCACAACGCTTGTGCGGGCCCTGTGCGTGGTCGACGCGTGTCATCTGAACACACCCTTATTACGATCCCATTATTTTTTTTATCGGGACAGGCCCGGAACCGTAACAAAATCACTACTTTATTCCATATATTAAAAAAAAAGGAAATTTTTTACTGTCTTTTCAAGGCTATGAAATAAATAATAATAACTATAAACTTTATTACAATAACAAAACAACAAGTTACATACCTCCATATTCAATATCCATCATTAAAACTTGTCACTAACAACTCACAAATATTTTTTAAGATCAAACAAACTACTGATTTTTCTAATAGTCAAGAACTGCACGTGCAACTGGGACAATAGCTATGTTTCGACTGATCCTGTAGGCCACCCGCTGATCCCAATGTTTCAAGATGACCGTAATTGTATGCCTCTATTATTGTGCTATGCATTGAACTAATAAATTTGTTATAATTACAATCTTCAAAAAACTGAATTTTGACCACCAATCAGCATCAAATACCCCTATGTGTGGTGCAGAGATTTTTCCGCCTAAAGCATATTCATCTCTATTGTTCTATTATTTAAGTATAAATTTGTGCTATGTAAATATGGAATCGCGCGTCGATGCGCGTTGACGCGCTCGTGCGCGCTTCGACCCTCGGCTGGAGTCGAGTGGATTCGTGAGTCGCCGCGCGTACTCGGGCGCAGTGACGCGTCAGACGCGATATCAACCATCATATACTGTCAAGCGAGCACCATTCACGAATGTTCGAAAGTCTCTGAACTGGTTCCGGCATGACGCGCGTCGCCGCACGAAGGCGCGCGTCGCCGTGCAAAACACGACGCGTCGCGTCGCTTCGACTCTGCGCCAGTATGAGTTGAACCTTAGAGGCAACTTACTCGTAACTAAAAGAATATAAAATAACTAATCTGTACACCACGTAGTTTCTCCAGATTAATTAAAAATAAAATATTATTATTGCAGAGTGTTAGATAGGTCATAACTTAAATGCATATACTTAAACTACTTTATAAATTCAATACGTATAGGTACTTACTTGGATACTTTTTAACGTAAAAAAATAAGATAACGGCCAGATAAGAACTTGAAATTTATCCGAGCGAAGCTGTGAGGAAAGATTCGGTTTAAAAATCATACACTAATAAAAAACTAATATTTATTTGTTCGTTTGCTTGAGCGCGTTAATCTCAGGAATGACTAGTGTGATTTGAAAAAAATATTTCTGTGTTAGATAGCCCATTTATTGAGGAACGCTATAGGCTATATATCATATATATCATCACGCTAAGTCCAATAGGAGCGGAGCACCAATGAAGAATGTTTCAAAATCGGGTTTTTTTTTCTTTTGAGAGCTTCCACTGCATGCGCTGCGTAAATAGTTAAAGTTTCGCAAAAATATTGTGTGACAGAAGTTAGCGTTAGCCCAAAGTAACTATTCCACGCGGACGCAGTCGCGGGAAGAAGGTAGTAAATTATAAGTCGATGAAAGTGAAAGTTAAAAGATATTAGCACCACGAAAGATAATTCTGTCGCAGAGATGAACCGTGAACTTTTACGAGCCAAAAAAATGTCTGGTCAATCTATAAAAGAAAACACGGGTGTAAGTGACACCCATTAGTGGCAGTTCTCTTTAGATAAGGTCATAAAACGTGTACCGTTTTATGGACATTGAAAATTTTATTTTCATCCGCATTTTCTACACGTCTCTCCTCGAATCTTTAATCGAGGAGAGACGATGGCAGCTGGAGGGTTCGAACCAACGTCGAAATTTAAAACCTAGTGGCCGAGCCTAGCATACTAGGAAAGATAAAATCTCACAGCTTCCGTTGGCTCGGTCACGTGGAACGGATGGGAGAGGATCGAAGAGTGAAGAGCGCCTATTTGGGACGATCGGATGGGCGGCGTCCAGTCGGTCGCCCCTAGTACCGATGGAGGGGCAGAGTTGAGACCTGTGTGAGCTTCAAGCCCTTAACTGGGAAAACATCGCAAAGGACAGGAATTTCCTTTTTTCCATTTTCCATTTTCTAATAGGCCCATTGTAAGTACTTGTAAGCCCATTTGCACTATGCAGGTAATAAAAATGTAAATTATTGTGATTTCAATACGTATTAGTCCAGTCCAGTCATCTTAGGCCAAATTATGTGAATATCTCGGAAAATCGACTTACCCAGTATATTACCACGTAAATACTTGGAATATGGGCATCCTAAATCTGAAAATTTATAATTATAATGTATGTATAATTGGATGGTCGCAAGTTTTAAAGTGGGGGGGGGGGGGGGGGGTGGGTCAAAGGTCACCAAAATCTTTCTTTTTTAAAAAATTTGCAAATATCTCGTTTTCTATGGATTTTACGCTATTTGTACTTATTATCATTATTGTAGAGAATTAAACTCTACAACTTTTGTATTTAACATTTTTTATACCTTGAACTGTTTTCGAGATAGAGGGCAGAGAGCGCGCGGTCAGAGAATCGTATGAGGTCAACTGGTAGGCCCGATCAAAACCTCGTAATATTAAGGTTATAAATTATTGCTAAATATATAATTATCTATTGTGTGGCGGTGTTTAAACTACAGTGCTAGTATTGGTGGACGGCTGACCAGATTGCGGCTAGCCGCATAGTAGGTAGGTGCTAAAATTCAATGTTCACAGCATGAATGTGTTGATCTATCTTTGACTTTAAATTTGATATAAACTCCGTATTATAAACTCCATGTCTAGGTTAAAGTTATGATGAACAATAAAGAGTTTTCATTCATTCATTCTTTTATTCATATTAGACATGTAATATCAATTTTCTGCTTCCTTAAAGAGTGCACATTAGAATTAGATAGATGTACACAATATTAGAAAGGTTTGTATTACATTTTTTTTAAAGAACATTTCACTTCATACTTCAAAGTTAAATCACGGTTATGCGTTTGATGACTTGGAAACAAATATTTGCCTACTTTTTAACTTAATTAAAAATTAGTTTAACGATTCCCCACATTTATCTATACATATAATAAAACTATAGAGGTCGGAAAAAATGCTAAAAACCGAGGGATGTAAGAAGTGAAATAGAACTAAATTAGAGTTTTTTCAAATGTTTTGTTTCTCTGTTTATACGGGCTGATCTCCGAAACAACTAGACCGATTTAAATGAAATTTAGTATGGTGGTAGCTTATATCCCTGGTAAACATATAGGATACTTTTGATCCCAAAAAATTAAAGAGTTCCCGTGGGATAGTTAAAAAATCGAAATGTGTGCTGGGACACATATTAGAAGTGAAACTTCAACGGACAAGTGGAAAAACGAATCGCAACGGACAAGTGGAAAAACAAATAGCAACGGATAAGTGGCAAAACGAATCGCAACGGACAAGTGGAAAAACGAATGGCAACGGATAAGTGGAAAAACGAATCGCAACGGACAAGTGGAAAAACGAATCGCAACGGACAAGTGGAAAATCTTCAACTGACAAGTGATAAAATGAATCGCAACAAAATTTTGACTTGAAGTTTTACGGGCAGTTTTCAAATTGGACAAGTACATTAACAATCTGCCCGTAAAACTTCAAGTTAAAATTTTGTTGCGATTCATTTTATCACTTGTCAGTTGAAGATTTTCCACTTGTCCGTTGCGATTCGTTTTTCCACTTGTCCGTTGCGATTCGTTTTTCCACTTATCCGTTGCCATTCGTTTTTCCACTTGTCCGTTGCGATTCGTTTTGCCACTTATCCGTTGCTATTTGTTTTTCCACTTGTCCGTTGCGATTCGTTTTTCCACTTGTCCGTTGAAGTTTCACTTCTAATATGTGTCCCAGCACACATTTCGATTTTTCGCAGGTTTACTGCAAATTATGATTTGGTTAGGTTAAGTACATTTTAATGGTGTATGTAATACGCTACCCACGCACCGACCATTTTTTACGTCAACACTTTTGTTGTTCGTTGTCGTTCACTTTTGTTATGACTTTCGAAAAACTGAACAGTTGGCCAAGTTTTCTTGTTGTTATTTTTGTTTACTCAACAAACTCTATTTATTTATTTATATTTTTTTTACACATACCACAAATAGAGGCAGTGATGCCTTGTCACGTGGAGAGCAGAGCTATAGTTCGATGCAAACTTAAGTTTGCCTCCATTAATAGCGGCTCGGAACATCGCACTTTCCGATGCGCAGAACGCAATTTTAGGTATTAGAGGGATGAGAAAAAAATTAGGGATCCTTACTAAAATTCCAATAACGTAACCCAAGATGTAAAAAATACCTAAAATCGCGAGCACTGCGAAAACTATTGATGATAGAATGAAATAATGTACTACGACTTTGCAGAACACATCATTATCTACAAAAAGTGTCGCGACAGCATAAAATATGTCTATTATAGTTATGCCACAATAAGTGTCCTTTTATTTCAAAAAATTAATTAAAATGCCGTCGCTAGAACAGGCACTTTATTTGTATCTTGATATTCATCCTTATCAAAATAAATTACTTTATATTCAAGACTGCTTCAATACCTTTATATAACTTTTTGAATTATTCAATTCGGACATTCCATTCGAAAGATATAACGAGTTTAAAAAGTATTAGAACACGTGGCTTTGATGATTTTTAGTGACAGAAAAATGCTTAATAAAATTGGGAGCTGGGTTCCTCCCTAGCTCCCAATTTTATTAAGCAACTTCCAGCGCAAAATCTTACGCTTTTTATAATATGCAAATATCTAATTAATTTTATAATAAATATATTTATGAATATCTAGACTAATATTATAAAGAGGAAAGATAAGATTGGTTTTTGCTTGCATGAAGAGGCTCCGAAATTAATGAACCGATTTAAAAATTCTTTCACTGTTGGCAATCTTTTTTTTTTTTTTTTTTTTTTTTTTTTTTTTTTTTTTTTTTGAGGCGAGGGAAAATGCTAACCGATTTACGCACTCTCTGGGCCGTCACTAGGAAACGGCACGCATCCATCGGGGGCGATAACGCTAGCAATAGTATGCTTTATTTGCGCTCCGCCCGCGATGGATTACACAGAGGAGTGTGGCGACTCCGAGCGATGTTACACGAGCGAACAACCTCAATACCCACTAAAAAACCTCTCCTCCCGTCGACCCTGCGCTTTGTTGTGAAGGAAAGACTGAGATATAGAACATAGTTACGCAACAGTCGATCCAGCGCAATAAAGTGCCTGGAGTGTGCCCTGGGAGAACACACCCCACTTCGAAACGGGGGCTGAATCCCTTGCGTTGACTGTTGGCAATCTACGCTATCCCTGGTTGACATAGGGTATATAATATTTACAAAAAAATTAAGGATCATTACTAAAACTCCAATAATGTAGTCCAAGGTATAAAAAAAATACCTAAAATCGCGTGCGCTGCGAAAACTATTGATGATAAGATAACAAATAAAATAAATTACTGAACCGATTTGAAAAATTCTGTCACTGATGGCAAGCTACGCTATCCCCGGGTGACATAGGGTATATTATATTTACAAAAAAAATAGGGATCATTACAAAAACTCCAATAATTTAATCCAAGGTATAAAAAAAATACCTAAAATCGCGTGCGCTGCGAAAACTATTGATGATAAAATAAAATAATGTACTACGACTTTGTAGAACACATCATTATTTACAAAAAGTATCGCGACAACATATATCTAACTATTATAGTTATGCCACAATAAGCGTTTTTTTATTATAAAAAATTAATTAAAATTCCGCCGCTAGAAAAGGCTTTTTATTTGTATCTTGATATTAATCCTTATCAAAATAAATTACTTCATATTCAAGACTGCTTCAATACCTTTATATAACTTTTTGAATTATTCAATTCGGACATTCCATTCGAAAGATATCACGAGTTTAAAAATGTAAGAATTAGTGACGGTGATCACGTGACTGTGACATCTTTTCGTGAGTCAAAACTCCATAAGACCCCCTCTATATAGAAGTTTCACTTCAAAAACTTTAATTACTTAAACAGCTTAATATACAACCATGAACCTAATTAAATATTGTATCATCATACAATAAAACAATTTATACATTAAAAAGACGAGATTCCGCGTAAAAGTAAAAGCGCTGATAGTATTCTACATCGCGATCGTGATGCGGACGAAGCCGCGGGCATCAGCTAGTGCTTATATGTATATATATTATATATATATATAAGTAGGTTCTATACTTGTAGTGATTCGGGCGACACTGGTATTCAAGAACACAACTGAGTTTCTCTGTAATTAAAGTTTTATTTTGTTAAAATAGGCATACTGTTTTACAGAAAGAATTATAATTTAAGTATTAAACATTGCAAACAAACTTTTACCTGTAATTAAAGAAACGACATTTAATGTTATTTATTCCAATGTCGATTCCAAATCCACAATTCACAAATAAGCCTTAGCTTTCTATTTAATAAAATATTTTAAGAATGACATGCGATCTTTCGGCACAAGTTTTTAGGTTATCCTCTTTCCACAGATTATCTATAGGGTTTTGTCAAAGTCACGATTGTCACATTGCGCGGGAATATTAAAATTAAAGAAAATTACGTATTTTCTTTACATCTCCCCCACCCGGAGAAGAAACAAGGTTCACATGCTTTCACCATAATCTTGATCAGGCGCTGGCGTTAGTTTCGATATGTGGAATAAAGTTGACTTTGATTTCCCGTGATTTGTGTTTATCTTGTAAATTGTATTTGATAATTTTTCTATGATTTTGTATGGACCAATTCTCAATTCGTCGAGCTTTTTCCTATTCAGTCTGTTACCATTGGCCACATAAACTATGTCATCAACTTTGAAATCTACATGTGTTCTATTTTTATCGTATAAGCTCTTGTTGTAATTATGTGATCTTAAAGTATTTTCCAAAGCTTTTTTCCGGTCTTGGATCAAATCATACTTGGTTTTCTTGAGTTTCAGCTCATTTGGCAAAATTGTTACATCTGTTCCTTTTAGAAGATACTCCGGGGCATATCCGGTGACACTGTGCTCTGTCTCATTATAGTTTTTTACACAGTTTTGTGCTATAGTTGTCCACGCCTTTTTAATATTGCTTTCGTTTATCTTGCAACGAATTCTGTTTACTAAAGTTTGATTTAGTCGCTCGTTCAACCCATTTGAGAAGGGCGAGTCCACAGCAGTAAAGATTATTGGAATATTCTTCTCATCTAAATAATTTTTGAAATCCCTGGAATTGATGCCTGGGTACTGGTCTGCGAGAATCATGCCAATGTCGTTTGTCTCCATACAGTTTTTAACCAACTTAATGAAGTCATTTGCATTTTGTGTACTTGAGGTCAAAATGTATGCATACCTTGTGAAATGATCTGATAGCAAGTGCAGGTATCTCTTGGTTGACCTTAAACCTCCAAATCCACCGATTGTATCAATAGAGCATATTTCAAATGGCTTTGTGGCAGGACCTAAATGAGACATCAATCCGTATTTGTTTTGTCCTCTTGACTTGTTCTTTAAACATATTATGCAAGTTTCACAGATTTTTTTTATATTTTTCGTCATGTTTTCTGCTGTGTACCATGAGCTGATCATTCTTTGCATTTGTTTTATTCCTATGTGACCTAGGTCGCCATGTACATTTTTTATAAATTGTTTACTGAATTGCTCCGATAGTATAATTTTTTCTCTTTTCTTGACTTTCTTGTAATAGATGTTGTTTCGTGTTAATAAATTGTCTTTTCCGCTTTGTATCTGTTTGTTAGTGTTTTGGTCTTTTAAGATATCCTCCAGTGTTATTAGATTAACTACTTTTAACTGTTCTTCCTGGTTTTCATTTGCTTCAAGGACTGGGTTTCTGCTTAGGCAATCCGCTTCGACATTGTCTTTTCCTGGCGAATATTTTATTTGGAAATTATATTGTGATAAGTAATAGATTAAGTCTCCCAATTCTTCATCTGTTCTAGCCTTTATGTTCATGTTTTCCAGAGGTTTGTGATCTGAGAAGACGGTGAATTTCCTACCTATCAACAGATGTTGCCAATATTTTACACATTCTTTTATTGCCAGGCATTCAAGGTATATGGCCTTCTTTCTTTTTTGTACTTCATTCAACTTTTTTGAGAAGTATGCCACAGGTTTCTCTTCATTACTTTGTTGTGGTTGTTTCAGTATTGCTCCAACTCCTAAAATGCTTGCGTCTGTGTATATGTGAATAGGCAAATTTGGATCAAAAATTGTTAATATTGGTTGTGAACATAATATTCGTTTCATTTCATCAAATGTCTCTTGGCATGCCGTAGTCCAGTTAAAATTTTGTCCTTTTCTTAAAAGGTTATGTAATGGGTCCAATTTAACAGCTATCTGTGGGACATATTTGTGATAAAAATTAATTTTCCCTAAGAATTGTCTCACATTTTTCCTGGTTCTTGGAATTGGGAAGTTTTTTATTGATATCAAGTTGTCTTTCAATGGTCTAACCGAGTTGTTCTGTATAATGTGACCCAAGTACTTCACTGAGTCAGCTGCGAACTTACATTTGGAGAATTTTAGTCTTAAACCTTCACTTTTGATAGCTTGAAATAGTTGCTCTAGGTGAGTGACATGGTCTGAGAATGATTTTGAGAATAATAATATATCATCAATAAAACATACTGTGAAGTTTCCAAGCTTGTGTTTTCTTATTATGTTACACATTATTCTCTGAAATATAGCCGGTGAGGTCTTTAAACCAAAAGGCAAACAAGTCCATTGGAAATGGCCCTCTTGAGTTACAAATGCAGTCTTATGTCTATCTGAAACACGTAGTGGTATTGACCAAAATGCTGAATTTAAGTCCAGTGTTGAGAAGTACTTGCAATCTCTAGTTTTCACTATTAGGTCCTCAATAAGAGGGAATGGTTGTGATTGAGGGATAACTATCTTATTTAGGTCTCTAAAATCGATGCACAATCTAGATTTTTTATTTTCATCTCTTTTATAAGCTAATGTTACTGGGGCTGCAAACGGACTGTATGATTCTTCTATTATTTTCTTCTCTAATAATTGTCCAATTTGTGTTTCAATCTCTTTTTTATCTTCAATTGTACAACGATATGGCCTTTTACTGCAATACTTGTCAGTTGATAGGTCAATGTGTGCTTCATAATCCTTCACCATTCCGATGTCATATTTGTCCTTGGCAAAAATAGACTTGTTCTTCATTATCAAATCTTCAATCACTGCCTCTTTTTGATGATCTAGGTGATTTATGCAAATATCAAAGCTATCCTCGCTGATATTTTCATTGAAGTTAATCATATTCTCTGTCTTTATTTCCTTAGAAACTATTTCACTTCTTTGTTTAGGATGTTTCTGTATGATCTCTAAGTTCTCATTTTGTATCAAGGAGAACTCTTTTATACAATCTAATCCGATTAAGAAATCATAATCAAAATTTTCTCTGTCTATGACAAAAACATTCATTTTCTTTTCCTTATTCAAAATTGTTATATCCAATGTTACTATACCATTTGCTTTTTTGACGCCATTAATTGTTTTTAAGTTAGTATTGTTAGTATGACTTGTTTCCTTATTATTTATCTTCAATAACCTTGAGTTTATTAATGACACATTAGATCCAGAGTCATAGATTCCTAGTACTTCAATATTTTTATTCAATACTACTTTTACCTTAATTAATGGCGGCACTATTAGTTTTTTTGTTCTTCTTCAGACTGTAGTTCACATTCCAATTCTGAGTTGTTTACATGCCTTATTTGTTTATAATTTCTCTCTCTTCCATTGCTTGTTTGTTTTTTGAACCAGCATGAGTCTTCCGGATGGTAGCGTACACCTTTTTGTAGACGTTCGCAAATGCCACATTTTTCCTTCATTTGTTTGGTGTCTTCCTTTTTTCTTATAAATTTCCTTTTCACTACCAAATGTTCCAGCTTTCCTAGTTCATTAAATAAGTCCTTTGTTTGTAAAATTTCTTCTTTGTTAATTCTGTCTGTTATGTAATCTGGTAGACCAGCCGCAATTATATCTGTCAGGGTCCCTTGGTCAATTGTTTTCCTTACTTCCAGTAAAAGTTTCTCTTTTTTAATCGCATAATCCAATAATGATCCTGATTGGTACTTGAAAAATAAGGCATATTTTGTAGAAGTCCAGCCTTTGTTAGCATAGGTTTGCAAAAAATCTGTTTTCCATTCAGACCAATCTGATTTTAATGTATGTTTTATCATCATCGATGAGTACCAATCAGCGCCGGATTTGTCAAGAAAATATCTGAAGATTTCAATTATTTCTTCCTCTTTGGTTATATCAAACCTCACACATTCTTTTTCAAATGTTTCCATCCAGTTACATGCGTTCTGGTTTTTACCATCAAATTTATCAATCACAAACCTTTCAGCCATCTTCTTCTTATTTTGTTTTTCCTTAGTTTGCTGACTTTCAATTATTTTTTCCAAAATTTTTACAATTGGTTCTTCCAAATTCTGTCTGTTTGCTGAACCCGTCTCTTCTTGATTAATTTCTTCTAAACAGAGGTCTTGGAAGATCATGTTTCCGTCGTCATCAGAATAAGTTTCTAATAGCTCTTCCGTTGCTTTAATCCAAACACTTCTGCTTTGATGTCTCTTTTTCAATGTATTTCTTATTGTGGCATATACTTTGGTTGTCTGGAGGTATTTGTGGAACTGTGTCACTGCCTGATATTCTTCCGGAATCAAGAAGACTTTGCCATCTTGAGTGCCAATTGAGGTTATGGCGATGTAATTTGACTTGCCGTCTATTGTTGATTTTACATGAAATGTAAATTTCAACTTTTCCATTTTTAGACAAATAATGTCGTTTTATAAGTAGGTTCTATACTTGTAGTGATTCGGGCGACACTGGTATTCAAGAACACAACTGAGTTTCTCTGTAATTAAAGTTTTATTTTGTTAAAATAGGCATACTGTTTTACAGAAAGAATTATAATTTAAGTATTAAACATTGCAAACAAACTTTTACCTGTAATTAAAGAAACGACATTTAATGTTATTTATTCCAATGTCGATTCCAAATCCACAATTCACAAATAAGCCTTAGCTTTCTATTTAATAAAATATTTTAAGAATGACATGCGATCTTTCGGCACAAGTTTTTAGGTTATCCTCTTTCCACAGATTATCTATAGGGTTTTGTCAAAGTCACGATTGTCACATTGCGCGGGAATATTAAAATTAAAGAAAATTACGTATTTTCTTTATATATTATATATATATATATATATATATATATATATTAGGATGATCCAAAAAATAAATTTTTTATCCAAACAGGCTCAAAAGTTTCTTTTGGGTGTAAAAAAAATCTGTGAAAAGATGAGCCCTTAATATTAATATTAAGATTGTCCTCATCGCATTTTTTTTATTCCCATAAGAATAACACGGGAAAATTTTTTTTTGCTTCTTCTGATTTTTGTACCGTTCAAACGACTGGTTGAGTGATAAATCGCTGTTACAATCTTTATAGAGAATTGAACGCTCTACAAAAAAGGTCTGATATTATATGAGGTTTTTTAAGAAAGGCATTATAACATTTCTTAGAGCTCGGCAACGCTATGGCAACACCCCTGGTGTTGCAACTACTTTCCATCAGGTGGGCCGTCTGCCTGTTCGCCTACTTTAGGCAATAAAAAAAGCTTATAAGCCCTGTTACTCATAATGCCTGTACTATCCTTGCAAGAATATTTATAATATTGTTATATACTGACAAAGAAATGCGCACCTGGCTTATTACCCTTCCCGCATTCGGAGTTCTTTTGTTTACTTCGTGATTAAAATTTGCAATTAGACAATAGCCTATTGTTATTGTTTTCGACTTTGTGGGACGTTCGCAGGAATAATAAACCAGGTGTGCAGATTACGATTTCTCGAAAACCCTAGTCGACGCGGGCATTTTTGTATTGTATAGTTAGTATAAAAAAATGCCCGAACGGAGGGGTGGGGCAGTCAAGCGAGGATTACGGTACGAGCAAAACGTAGATTCGCACTTTGTACTAGTAGTGTCTAGTTATATTTGTACTTATGTTATACGTGTTTGTATAGTTCTAATAAATTCTATAGTAATTCCAACGGCATTTTAATTCGAGTCCTGCGTAACTCGTAACAATATCTAATACACAACAATCAACAATGATAACGATTAAAGATTTTTGCTTAGTTTCAACAGCAAAAAATGATTTAGGAAGAACTATGTCTGTAAATGGACGTGTTTGGAATATTGTGAAGATATTTACTCATTGGACAATGAGATATGGCAACTCTATTGAGTGTGCAAGCAATGGATCCAGTTGTGCAGAACTGAGACGGAAATTGGTATGGGGGAGCATTTGATTTCATTGTTACGGTGACGTGGCGAAGGCCGCGCTCCAAGTAATAAGAAGTAGCGAATATACCTAATAACTGTTTTTTTAAGGTTTTTTATTGTTGAAGCACAGCAGACTAGCTGACGGACGAACTGTCATGGAAAGTGGTTACCATCCTATGAACATTAGCAATACCACAGGTGTTGCCTATGTACTGCCGGCTTTGAAGAAGAAAGTGGAACCTGGCCACTGATGCTGGAACACAACTAAAGGTTGTTATGGCGGCATATTCTAGACCACAGATGGTAGCCATCGTACCGTACCGTAGTCGGACAAATGCCTTACCACCTGGCTGTGGGTTGTTTTGTCGCCTCTTACGAAAGGCCGCCCGGCCGCAGGAAATTATATTTTTTGAATTGATATTGAATATCAGATAAAGGGTGGGAACCATCAATCAATTAATTGGTCGTTTGACACATCGCACGCTTAATGAAACAACGAAATAACATCCCTAAGATGGGATAGTACTCCACATAGGGACGGAGTTGGGCTTTACATAATAAAAGGCTAGGTCCCGTGTGTATGTATAATTTTGTTAAACTTACTGTTTTGAAAAGATTGCACATACAAAGGCCAGTATTTCGATTTAAAAAGTTTTTATTAGAAGATCAAGGGTAAGTGACATGAAAAAATTAACTGACAAATTATTACTACTTGTACCATACATACAGGTATTTCAACACTAAAAGCTTGGACTTTTCCGTACGAACATTTATTGGTTTTGAACTGCTGCCATTTCAAAGTGCGAAGTAAATTCTATAATAGACATCTTCAATGCGTTTACATAACTTCATCTGTCAGTTGTTATTCAATTTGAAATATTCGAATCCTAACTAATATTATAAATGCGAATGTGGGTTTGTTACGCTTTCATGCTAGAACACTTAACCGATCGTCACGTAATTTTTCATAAACAATGTCAGAGTATTGGTCTCTATGGATGTATACAAATAAAGTTTAATTGTTTTTTTAATTATAATCTTTATTTTTTTCAAGATTTCAATATAGTATGGTGTGTACTCAATAACTTACAAGCGTTATGATGTTCAAAGTATATTTATTTATAAACCAAATCCACAGACTGTCTTGTTATCACAATATATGTTTTGTACGTATGCACACAATTTTAATAAAGACGGAAAGTTCGTTTACTTAATATACGATTTGGATTTAGATATCTCGGAATATCTAGCACACATTTTACACTTTGACTTTATGTTGTCGATTCGAAGACCTTACAACTTTACCGGAGTTCTCGGGGCGAACGCCTTCGCGAAGCGAAGCGAAGACGCTCGAGCTCAGGGTACAACCTGCTCGAGGGAGCTACTTAGGGGGTATTACCTCGGCTGGACTGTTGTCATGAGAGGGCATGAATCTAATGATGCCACCCAGAGGGCGACAACAATGCACTAATTGAAAAGGGATGAGGGGAGATATGAAGACCGAAGTGAAAGATCCCAACGGACGGAGATCGATCGGGATCTTACTGCAGTTTCGTAACGTGTTATAGCTGTGAGAGAAGAAACGGCGAAAGAAACCCCCCAGCAACACGTCCCTGCAGGGACGTGGAGAGATCCTAATTGGTGAAGTCTGAGGCGCCGCCATCCGTGTCTGTCTGTCGGAGTATGCCAGCCTGCCGTCCTAACCGCGGACGGGCTGTGTCCATAAGAACGTTACGCAGTCGTCGCACGAGAACCTTTCGCCGAGGCTTGTAGTCGGACGCGGACACAAAGAGCGGCTTTTAGTGGTGTGGCCCGAGATCGCCAACAGCATTGTGTATTGTTCATATATATAGACTACATATTACTTGCTTAATTATCTACTATAGATCCAGTCGCTAAATAGACAAGCGGAAGAACATAACAATTATAAGTTCCATTTCTGCCAATTCAGGCTCAGAACATTAAACAAAGTAAGAGAATGTGATTGAGAATAGAGTTTCAACAAGTATTATTGATTACTACATATATTTATTTAGTCTCATTGACACCTTTCAGTTTTAAAGAATATCTACTTTAAATTTTAAACTTCAACATAAAATATTGATATTCCCTTACAGTAAGACCGTAAGTCAATATTATCAAAAATACATTCATAGAGAGTTATTGTAAGTTTACACGCTTCTTTATGGTTTTTAAAAAAATCGTTCAAATTTATTATAACTGTCTATGAATAAAACAGTGTTTGTAATAAAGTGAATTTTGATTAGATAAAAGAAAAATACGAATAGAAACCACAAGCGAAATATATGGGTATTTGTTTATGGTCTAGACCTTATAAATTGAGGGCTATTGTGTTTTAAATAAAGTTTAAAACATTCCAAAACAGTGGTCCACTGAGAATATAATTACATTTTGCGATGAAATATATGAATTAAGTTTAATTTTTAACAATAAATTTTAGTTGTCTCGCTTGAAAACGTTTATACGGTTTCGTTTTGTTCAGAGCCATGTTTGAAAAAAGTAATTCGTTCTTCAATAGAGTAATTTAATGCAGTGTTTGAAAGAGAAAAGATTATTTTATTGTTTGTCAATTTGAAAATGTTTTTACTGTAGGAGTAATTTCTCTGATGTTGTTCTTTTTACATGTAAAATGAATATTTCTTTCAAAATTGAATCTCACAAATTACTTAATGAAAATAATGAGTCTACAAAAGCAATTCCTGTTATTGTTAAACGAGTTTTCTTTATATTTTGTATTATATATGTATTTTATAAATGTATATTAATATGAAGTTGTGGAAGGAAATGTTGAGCATATAAAATACAATGTAATAAGTGTTGCCTGCGTCTTCTGACCAAGTTCAGAACCAAGGGAAGTCGGGGGGGTCACTGCAGCGAAACAAAAACGATGCTAGATCAAGATCAATACAAAGTTTGTTTATCATTGATTACATACTTAGACTAGTAAAATGTAAACTATATCGCGATCTATTCTTTGACTCTTCTATTAGCGCCATCTATCGAAGTACAAAATTACTGTTTCTCAATACTTAATCACTTTTAATATTATTATTATACAAACTCGCGTTAATATTGTCCCACGGGAACCGTCCGTTTTGGGATAAAAATTAGTATATTTGCTACTTCAGACTATTATCTATCTCTGTGCCAAATTGCATCAAGATCCGTTCAGCCGTTCTGGCGTGAGTAACAAACATCATTCTGTTCAAATTTTTACATTCATAAAATTAGTAGATATAAATAAATAAAATCTTTATTACATAGCCAAACAACAACATGATTACGTTACATACAAGTAAAAAGTACCGGTTTAGTATGCATTTTTGGCGTTCTTTATCCAAATAACTAAGACAGTGGACGTTTTCACTAAGGAACGCGTGAGCTGACAAGCACTTGGCCAATTTTCTTTATTTTAAAGTAAGCCTAAATGTTGTAATAATTTATTTATTATTAATAGAGCTTTCCTCGCAGGTACGCCTCAGGTCAAACCCTAGCAAGTGACTTTATTTTACTTACATAAAAACTTAATTAGGTTTGCAGGAACGGAGAAAGAATACAATTTCCTGCGTACCAGGCGGCCTGTCGTAAAATGCGACAAAACAACCTACGGCCAGGTGGCAGGGCACTTGCCCGACTAGGTGGCAGTCACCGCTGGTCTAAAGTATCCAGCCTTTACCTCCATTTTATCGTAAGGGACATTTAGACTTAATTATACTGTTTGTTTTAAGACATATTTGAAAGTATTTTTTTTTCAGACTTTCAGTTTTTGATTCAGTAGGGTCATATCTAACTAAAACTGAATGTTTTAAAACATCATGAAAGTGTTTCAAAATGATGAAAATGTTTCATGTCACGACAATTAAACAATAAATTATAACACCACATAAAGTCACAAACACACAACCAACAACAAAACTTATACACTTACTCACACCAACGTGCACTACCACTGCATTGCTACATGCACAATTCACAAGCAAACCAAGACACACAAAGAGCCTAAAAATTAATAACCTAGGCACAGAAAGAAAAAACAACATACATGTAGGATAGCAAATAAATAAAGAATCTCCTTTTAAACTGGTACAATTCAATAACAATATATAATAAAAAATAAAAACTTCATTTAAAAAAACCGACTTCAAAAACTAAAAAACTAAAATGTATAAAATAACTTAAAAACAACATAATAAAAATTACTACATTTTGCAAATTACTAAGCACCGACTTTAAGATGTTTTAGATAATATATATTAATAATAATAGCTTTAGAAATAAGTTATTTTATACATTTTAGTTTTTTAGTTTTTGAAGTCGGTTTTTTTAAACGAAGTTTTTATTTTTTATTTGTTACTTTTTAGTGTCTAGCTATGTATGGGTGGACATACGAATGGTGCCGCGCTCTTAAAAAATATAGGTCCCAAGAACCAGGAACAAAAAAATGATCGTAAAATGAAAACTACTGGGCCAAACTATGTAAAAATTTTAGGGGACCAATTGGAAGCTATTCCGCGTCGAAAAAAAAAGAATCACGTAAATCGAATCATAAATCTCAGAGTAATCGGTGTACATATGGAACGGAGTGAAAATTATTTTCATGAAATATGTTCATAAAATGAAAACTACTGGGCCAAACTATGTAAAATTTTTAGGGGACCAATTGGAAGCTATTCCGGAGGACGGAGTAATCGGCGAACATACATAAAAAAAAGAAAAAAAGATCCCGACGAATTGAGAACCTCCTCCTTTTTTCGAAGTCGGTTAAAAATTACAACACCCGCTTGACAATCTAACTATAAACAACCCGTTGCTACACAACCACCATCCTACATACATGGCACTAGCTAAGATTATATATATATAGGTATAGACATAAGGCACACACTGCACATGCACTTTCTCACAACACCAGCATGTAACAGATACACTCTACATTAGTATAAGTTTAGTATTAAAATAAGCAAATTAAATAAGTTATTCTTAAGGTACACAACACAACAAAAAAATCACAAAATTAATGTCACACACAATAACAAAAATAAACAATGAGCGTTAATAATTCAAAAAACTCTAACAGTAATTAAGTTGTATAAATAAAAACTTCGTTTAAAAAAACCGACTTCAAAAACTGCAAAACTAAAATGTATAAAATAACTTATTTCTAAAGCTATTATTATTAATATATATTATCTAAAACATCTTGAAGTCGGTGCAAAATAAAACATAATAAAAATTACTATATTTTGCAAATTACTAAGCACCGACTTTAAACGGTTTTTTTAAACGAAGTTTTAATTTTTTATTTGTTACTTTTTTAGTGTCTAGCTATGTATGGGTGGACTTACGAATGGTGCCGCGCTTCTTAAAAAATATAGGTCCCAAGAAACGAGAGAGAACAAAAAAATATTCGTAAAATGAAAACTACTGGGCCAAACTATGTAAAAATTTTAGGGGACCAATTGGAAGCTATTCCGCGTCGAAAAAAAAAGAATCACGTAAATCGAATCATAAATCTCAGAGTAATCGGTGTACATATGGAACGGAGTGAAAATTATTTTCATGAAAAATGTTCATAAAATGAAAACTACTGGGCCAAACTATGTAAAATTTTTAGGGGACCAATTGGAAGCTATTCCGCGTCGAACAAAAAAAGAATCACGTAAATCGGATCATAAATCACGGAGTAATCGGCGAACATACATAAAAAAAGCAACAAAAAAAAACCGACGAATTGAGAACCTCCTCCTTTTTTCGAAGTCGGTTAAAAAAGGGTAAGGAACTCGAGTCTGTAGATTTGTTAGTAATAATAAAAAAACATTATGATAGTTTAAAATACCTTTTCCAACAAAAAATTACTTAGGTCTAAATATTGCTTACGATAAAATGGTGGTAAGGGCTCGGTCTGCTGCAATAATAACCTTGAGTTGTGTTCCGACATTCGTGGCCAGATTCCAGCCTTCCTTTAAAGGGTGGCAGCACATTGGTTGCACATTTGGTTTTACAAATGTCTATAGGCGATGGTAACCGCTTTCTTTTAGGTGGGTCGTTTGCCTGTATGCTGAACTCACGCAATACAAAAGAATAAATAATGGCAAACAAAGGCACGTGCAAAAGCTAGTAGCTTTTGTTTCATTTTATTGCAGGAGTTCAGCAGACAGGCAGACGGCCCACTTGATGGAAAGCGGTTACCATCGCCTATGGACATATGTAACACCAAAGGTGCTACAAATGCGCTGCTGCTCTCTTAAGGGAGACTGGAGCCTGGTCACTAATGCCGGAACACAACTCAAGGTCGTTATGGCGAGTATGACCAGGGGTGGTAGCCATTCAGTCGGGCAAATGCCCTACCACCTAGCTGTGGGTTGTTTTGTCGCCTCTTACAAACAGGCCGCCCGGCCGCAGGAAATTGTATTCTTTCTCCGTTTCTGCACGGATATATGGCTATAGTAAGTATAGAATTTATATATATATATATATATATATATATATATATATATATATATATATATATATATATATATATATATATATATATATATACCTAGTCTTGCCATAAATATTGTTACAAAGAAAATTTTATTTTTTCTATTGCAAATAACATTTTTAAGTTTTACAGTGTGTTAGTTTAATACATAAATATAAAACAATTTAAAATATAAAAAGCTTATTCGAAGTGATCTCCATTGGATGCAATACAGTCCTTTAAACGTTGAGGCCAGTTATCAATAGAAGCATGCACCCTTTCCGTGGGAAAATTCTTCACTGCCAATCGTATGGTTTGTTTTAGGGACTCCAAATTATCATGGCGTTTAGAGCAAGACGTACTCTCTAAAACTGACCATAAATCATAATCCAGCTGATTAAGATCGGGACTAGACGATAGACAGTCTTCAGCTCTGATGAAGTCCGAAACGTTCGTTTCCAACCAAGACTGCGTGGACCGAGCTTTATGACCCGGCGCCGAGTCTTGCTGGAAGGACCATTCTTGGTTATTGAACATGGTGTTGTTAAATGGTTTAAACAAGAATGGTATCTTGATACACTTGTGCCGATGTTTTGATACCTTTATTCACAAAAATATGGCTCAGTCACTCCTTCATAGCTAACACCCCACCAAACCATCACTGAAGACGGATAAGGCCCACGTTGCACTCTGTCGACTAATTGAGAAGCTTCCTTAGAGCTTTGAGCATAAATACGGTCATTTTGTTTGTTAAAATGTTGCTCAATTGTAAAAAAATTCTCATCCATAAACAAAACTTTTCTGTGGCCTCCCTTTGCGTACCGCTTCGGTAGTTCTTTCGATTTTACCACTCTATTCTTTTTTAAATTATGAGTTAAACAATGACCAGTGCGTCTCTTATAGGCTGCAAGTCCTAAGCCATGTTTTAAAATATGCGACATGCTTCTAGGTCATATCTTTGTCTCCCGAGATAAAATCTTTTGCTTCCGGACAGGATTTCTTCGAACTCTTTCCCTTACTGCTTCGACCACCTTTTTCGTACGAACGCTACCTGGACGGCCAGATCTTTTTTTGTCACAAAAATTTGACATATACCAAGCGTATGGAGAATTTTAAAAATTGCATTTGGCTCCATACCTACTTTGTTTAATGCAATCACAGTGATTCGGTTCTCTTTACCGCCCCACTCCATTTTAATATCACAAAATGTTGTACAATGTATTGGCGCCAAAATGAAAAAACACAATGAACAATCATATAAAAATGTCAGATTCCAAATTAAAATGTAACATTTTGTTTCTTTTTCATTTTAACAGTATTTATGGCCAGACTAAGTATATATATATATATATATATATATATATATATATATATATATATATATATATATATATATATATATATATATATCTGTGTGTGTGCGTGCGTGTGTGTGTGTGTGTGTGTGTGTGCGTGCGTGCGTGCGTGTGTGTAAATAAACCTTCCTTGAAAAATTATGTAACTGATGGTGAAAACTGCTTAAAAATCCGTTGCGTTGATCCGGGAACATTTTCGTGCTATGATTTTTTACGATTTCAAGTATCGCCTGAAATCGGACGAATCGTACTATAGACTTCAAATAGCATTCAAGGATGAAGGCCCTTATAAGGCAACGCTGTATCTTTGGCACAAAGAATTCAAGCGCGGTCGACAAACTTTGGGGGATGAAGAAAGAAGATTCAGCAGGAACTACAGATTGGATTGGGAAGCCTTCACGAGATGCAATACGTGCATCTTCGCGTGAGAGAGATAATTTCACGTTGGGTGCCGCACAACCTCATCGATGCTCAGAGGTAAGCCCGGGTGAAATGGTGGTGAATGATGAAATAATAAACAAATTTGAAGTAGGCTTGTCTCGGCGTATTTACGACATCATTACAGATGATGAGTCATGGATTTATCAATACGACCCAGAAACGAAGTGCCAGTCGACGGTTTGGGTGTTTCAAAACGAATCAACGCCTACTAAAGTGACGCAATTTAGTAGCGGGGGGAAGATTTTTGATTTGATTTTTGACTTCACTTGGTGTCAATTCCTTTACGGAACCAAAGAAGAATTAACGCCAAATGGCGTAATATACTACCAAATGCTTGGCAGAAGTATTCTCTGTTGTGAGCAACAAGCGACAAAGCACAGGGCCCGGTGGGTTATTGCTACACCTCGACAACGCGCACGCCTATACCGTGCTCAAAACCAGGGACTCCTGGACAGCACGCCGGTCAAACTCCTAGATCACCCTCCTTACAACTCTGAACTAGCACTGTGTGACTTCTTTTTATTCCTGAAAATAAAAGATCAGCTCAAAGGGATACAATTGTGTAAGCAGTTGTATTACTGGTATAGTCTTTCACAATTATGACTTTTTCATTAAAAAATTAAACTCACGAACTTACTTTTCTTTTGTATGTATATTGGTATGAATATTCAAATTTTATTTCACGTATAAAAACTTTAAGACGATAATAAAATTGTACAAGATTGGCTAATAAAAATGATATCTTAACTACTAACCGTGTTATTTATTATTGACGTAAACTGACGCACAAAGATGTTGTTTTAATATAAATTAGATCATTTATTACGTTACATTAAGATAAAAATAAAAATAGAAATTATTATTGTAAGTTATCTGTAATCATGCCCACTGGAACAATAATCTTTTATGGATTCGTAGTCAAATAACGAAAACGGAATATTAGAGTTTTGTCTTGTCAATCTTTCAGTTTGAATGATTTTCCGTCTATTTGTGTACTTAGGTACTGTATAAGGTTCACTTCAAAAAGATATGACTTAGACTTAAACCGTTCCTGATTAAATTCGATATTTAGTGCAGCTTTTCAAATAAGGTTTATTTTCGGTTCTGAGCGACTTAACAAAAATAGTAGACGTTCGTCGCCATTATGGAACCTTACACTGCATGATACGATACACACTTGCGGATTTTTGTACTTCCCTTGAAATGTCGAAGATGAAAAATGGTAATACGCAACAGACCATAGCTGTTTTCAATATCGGGACAAGATAAAATATACGTACAATGTCAAGAGCAAGTCGCATAATACTGTCACTTCCGTTTTTTAGGTCAAGTGTTATACTAGAGTCTAACAAAACAATATAGCTTGAAGTCACTTTACAAAGAATGATGATACGTAGATAAAAAAAATATTATATAAAATAGGAAGTAGACTATATATTTAGTACTAAATGAAAATACATATTTAATTTTATAGGAAAGTTTTTATTTCATTGCAGGTAGTACCTAATATAAAAGTGGTGTTTTGTCTGGCGTTACCTTACCAATTCCGAATTCAAAACTTCAAATTAGGGCCTGTGTATTTATGTTTCGAGTTTAGTGATTCATTTGTTTCCGTGCCATTTGATCTTTCTTTGACATCGTTCTGTTCACACTATGGAAGGATTAATAATGTGTATGGAGAAGCTAATCTAAAAGAAAACACTTACACTCATAATATGAAATGCTAATTTCATATATCTACATACTACATACTCGTATAAGGTCCAAAGATTTTGTGTGCATGAATAAGTTAAGTGATTATGTTTGAATGATTGTATACTTGTCTGACTGTCGTGAAATTTAATAGATATGTACCTTACTTGAAGATAATGTAACGTAGAATATAATATTTACTTAGGGTATGGTAGCTAAGCCTACGCAAGCGAGGTTGGATTTAGTAGTTATTATAAAATACTAGAGTTTACCCCGCGGCTACGCCGCGGTTTAACCTCTAGTGCGTGTCTCTTGTTTATAGAGCAAGTGCTACAGGTTATATTATATTAATTTTTTATGTATTTGCGCACAGAAGATTCACTTCATTTTATATCGCTAATTATATATACCATCCCCCGTCTATCTGTCAACAAAATAAATTACAAAACCTGACCAAAAAGGCCAAAATGGTCTAAATGACCAAAAGACCACAGTGACCGACATTGCTAAAATGACGGAATAGGCAAAAACGACCAAAAAGGCCAAAATAATCAAAATTGTCAAAATTACCAAAGAGGCTAAAATGACCAAAAAGGCCAAAATGACAAAATAGACCAAAATGACCAAATAGACTAAATAGGCCAAAATGACCAAATAGGCCAAAATGATCAAAAAGGCCAAAATGACCAAATAGGCCAAAATGACCAAATAGGCCAAAATGACCAAATAGGCCAAAATGACCAAAAAGGAAAAATTACCAAAAAGGCCAAAATGACCAAATAGGTCAAAATGACCAAATAGGCCAAAATGACCAAAAAGGAAAAATTACCAAAAAGTCCAAAATGACCAAATAGGCCAAAATGATGAAAAAGGCCAAAATGACCAAAAAGGCCAAAATGACCAAATAGGCCAAAATGACCATATAGGCCAAAATGACCAAAAAGGAAAAATTACCAAATAGGCCAAAATTACCAAAGAGGCCAAAATGACCAAAAAGGCCAAAATGACCAAAAAGGCCAAAATGACCAAATAGGCCAAAATTACCAAAATGGCCAAAATGAAAATTATCCCTTGTCCATCCTCAGTATTTAATTTACATACGTACCGAATTTCAGCCAAATCGGTCCAGTAGTTTTTCCGTAAAAGCATAACAAACAAACAGACAAATATCATGTTATCCCGGAAACTATCCCATTTTTCGGGATAAAAAGTATCCTATGTTCATCCTCGGTATCGAAAATATATATATATACTGAGTTTCAGCCAAATCGGTCCAGTAGTTTTTACGTGAAAACGGAACAGACAGACAGACAGAGTTACTTTCGCATTTATAATATTAATAGGGATTGTATATGTGTAGTAATACTTACTTACTTAAATAATGTATACGTTTTATCCTAGAAAATATATAATACCCCTATTGAGCTATTAATTCGAAGTTTACGCGAGCATAGCAAAATTAATTCGCTATCTCAAGATGTCGTGTATATACTCGAATTTTCAATAACGAAGATATAGTATTATACATGATAAATCGGAAAATGAGATTTTTTCCTCCCTGGAGAAATTGTCCCTGGAATTTGTGTTAATTTCAGAATAGTTTGAAATTAACACAATTGAAAAGCGTCTAAACCTCATTTTGTAAAAAGGATAAACTGTACAAGTCTTCTTAAGATCTATATCGAGTAGAAAAACAGTTTTTGCATGTCAAAGGGCGGCCCTAAGTAAATATATTTTCTTCAAAAATGCTTTGTTGTATCATTTTTTGTTTATCTCGAAACCTGGTTATGTAATGTAAGTAATGCTAATTTTGAGAAAGCCACAAAGATAAGAAGACGCAGCCCGTCTTTTATTTATCTTGTCCTTTGGTGAAAAACCAAATTATAATAAAAATTATGGTCCTTTGCTACAATTTTTTCTTCGTTGTGTACCTACTACGTAGGTACTTACATCTTACTATACATTTGCGTACCGTATAATTATGTGGAGCGTATGTCAAATTTTAATTAGTGGTAATTTAAATGTATCGCCGTAGTTATTTAGTGGTCAGCGCACGCATTCCAAACTCAAAGGGCGCGGGTTCGAAGCTCAGCTGGAAAGCATGCACCACTTGGCAGTTTTCTGACCTAATTTTGTGGTGTAGGTCCGGATTATATATTATACAACTATTATTAATTATATTATACTAGCTGTCCCGGCAGACGTTATCCTGCCCTGAACAAATAAAATTTAGAACCCGATTGCAGCGCCATCTACAGGGTCCATTAAGATGTAAGCTATCCTATCTTTCAAGTTGGATCAAACTGCACATGGTGTGCAAATTTGATTAAAATCGGTTAAGTAGTTTAGGAGTCCATCGCGGACAAACAATGTGACACGTAATTTATATGTACTAAGATTAAATATAATATAATATGATTAATAATAGTTGTATAATTATTAATAAATAATAGTCCTGTATTATGTAGACAAAGCCTATTATTATAATATTTGTTTTCTGGAACTTCATCTCCTAAGTGGTGAAATAGATTTGGGATAAGCTTCATAAACATTAATACTTCAAATATAGAGAGACGGTAAAGTAAGAATTATTTATTTCTTAAAATAGGTTATAAAGCTGTTACCTAATGCAACGTTTTTGCGCCTTAAAAAAGCCCAGTTTGTGGAGTTTACCCCAAAATATTAAATATCTCAGAACCGATTCAATCAGTCCATAGTAAGCAGTCAATAACGCTTCAGAGCCTATGTTTGGTAATGAATATAGAGCAAAGGCACTTTTATTAATTCTAGTCATTAATGTTGAATATTAAATAAGGTTTGGTGTTCCAATTCAATTTTTTTATCAATAGATTTTATGAATTTTTGTAGTGTCAAGTGTAGTAATATAATGTATGTCTTTGAACACCACGGGCCATAAAAAATGGCCCGGACTTTTGGAGGGCTTGCATAGTGCCATGGGAAAGCCATCACGTAGAGGCCTCTTAGACAAATTTAATGTAAATGTGGCGTGACACTGACCGGCGATTATCTCTGTCTACACCGTACAATAATGCACCCAAGGACAAGCCCCAGTCAGTATAGATCTATTGTGGATTTCCCACTTCTATTTCATTCTTATTTCAAGAACAAAAAGTACCGGGCTATTGGGATTAACTGCTAGTGATACTAGGGGTCTGGAAATATGGGGACTATGGCGTTTGCCCGTCGCAATGTTCGGGGTATATGGAAAAATGGGCTGAGGGTGACTCGCCAGCGCCACTCCCTGCATGGGTCCCAAAAAATGCCATAGAAAATAGGGGTGTGAGTGGCTAAGGGGTGTAGAGAGGTGGGATTCAGGTTCACCGAAGCTACTTCTGACGTGATGCCATTTATCACTTCCACCCCTGGAGCTTGAGTTTTAGCTCTAGCGATCTCCACTCCCTGCCAGATGGCTAAGGCAAGCACGGAGGTTGGGGCCTTGCTTTGGCCGCCGGAGTCAAGTTCGAGGTGTGGCTACTCACCTAAGGCTTCGCCATAAAACTTCCCTGCGGGTGTATTATTATTATATTATATGATAAGATTCTGTAATGTCAATAACCGCTGGCTAAAATGCACTAATATATTGTGTTCAAGACAATAACACATAGGATTATTTTGTCCATATTTGTCATTACTGTATATAGAAAGCCAAAAATAGCTATATTGATTGTCTTCTATGCCTAAATCCTTTTTCTTGCTCACATAAAAAATTATTTGCGCCTTGATATTTATTTATTTCTTTCCAATGATTTTGTCTTGAATTGATTGATAAACTTTCTACCAATGATAGTTATAATGTAAAAGATGAAATAATGTAAATGAATGAATCTTTTCTCAATTATCCACAAAACGGCATTGTTCGTAGTTTTTTCCGCGACGAATAGGAATTATTCCTGCAATTTTGCATAGAAGCGCACATGTAACCACGTTGCGGCACACGTGGGGAAACCATACAGTAATTACGGGTTCAATGCGTGGTTTATATCACGAGTTGGTCACGTGAAGTTCAATTGTTCGACGGAGGAAGTAGTGGAATTTTATATGATTGCTTGGAATTTTACGCGGTCAATGATTTATTTATTAATGAGTGTTTTGGATTTATCATTTATCGAGATATAAGACTATTGGAATATTTTAAAGTAATTTGGAATTCGAAACGCCGAGTAGTGTATATAAGAAAAGGTGTGATTTCAATTGTGATTATTTACTTGTTAAGATAGTGTACTTTGTGGAGAAATTCTCTTATGCATTCTGTATTGTATTTAACGATATTATTTTGTAGATTAGAATAGACATTTTTACTAATATGACAGTTAGTTTAATAAAATATCAAGTTCATAGCTAGGACTCAATCCTAAATTGGCAAACATCCTGATGCAACCTGCACATCGATATAACCGATGTGTCAAAGCTACCAAGTCGCCTTGGACGAGCGTGGCGGGTATACTGTCCGTTCCCCTACGATATGAGACCGAAGCCCAGCAGTGGGACAGTTATGGGCTGTTAATATATTATAATTATAATTATTATAGTATAATCTGTTTTTAGAAATGATACTCTTTTTTGTATTGATCCATAATATGTAGTACATATTATTTTAATAATTTATTGCCATAATTTGCGCCCATCGCTTAGTTACAGAATAAACACACCTGTAAACCGTCTTGTTTTATGATGACTCTTTTACTGTCCACCCGGTGCGTTCCTGGATTAAGCTGCCTTTTGCTACAAGACAGGCCAAATCCTTACAATGCTTCAAAAATCAGTTTCATAAGCATTACTTTTCTATTGGTTAGTAATTCCTAATCTGTTATATAATTATATTTGTGTGTATATTGTCATATGTATATATACGTGTGCGTATACATAAATATGTGTACATAGTTATATTTATATTGTTTTTGTACTTATATGCACTGCATATATGCACTTATCATCATTATTAGATTGCACCATTGTCAGTTTAAAAATCTATTAAAGTTACCTGGAAGAGATCGGTTTTTAGCGATAAGGCCGCCCGTTGTACTATCGTTTGTATTTTTCTTCTTCTGTTCGTCTATTTTGTAAACCAAAGAGTTAGTTGCCTTACCTTACATATCTCATGTACTTATCGCACGTGCATTATTCATGTAAGCCCATACTTCTGTATGACTAGCCTCAAAAGTCACGTCCAGACAGCGTGGCCACTGCGTGATTGGTTGAACCGCAAAATTAATACCTTACTAACGTCACTCTATGCAGTAATCACCTAACAACTTATTAGTATATGCTACATGAACCACTTAAGGATATTACTTACTTACCTTTTGAAACGACTTTAAATACAATATTTTTTTCAATTAAGGGGCTTTTTTAATTTCGATTAACAATATTCAAGTTAAAATAAAAACTAAACTATCCTATAAATATATATACAAACTTAAAAATATATATACAATAGTCAAATACTAGAATTAAAATATAAACCTAAAAAATATATTAAAGCCCGTCCAGCCCACTGTCGCTGGCCATTGTACCTAGAAGGTTGGCAGCATTATCTCGCTGGATACAAAGGCTAATCTTTTGAGTGAGGTAAGCTAAAGCCTTCCGGTCTCCTACAAATCCTACAAATACAAATTTGTAATTGTATTAATTTTTTCAAGCGACATAAATATCCAACCCTAGTTGAGAGTTGTGTTTGTGCCGTTTGCTGTTGAGACGCTTGGATTGTGGGGCCCTGAGGCTATGAGCTTCTACAAAGATTTATCAAACCGATTTTCTGTCTCTTCAGGTAATCGGAAAGTTGGATCTAACCTCGAATAACGGATCATATGGCGAGGTAACGTGACTAGCATTTTGGGAATCTAACCTATTGATTTTAGAACTAACGACGCAAGCCCTGTCTATAAACTAATAATTTTTTCCTCGCTAAATCCTAAAACAATACACGTAGATAAATTACTAATATATACAATGGCGATGTCGGATGTCAGGATTATATTTTTACAAGCTTTTATTTAACTTGCAATGGATGTACCTATGTACGAGTATGTATGTAAGTTAGGGTGGAATCTTGCATGTTAAATTTGACCAACTTCCCGGTTTCCGATGGAGCTGAAATTTTGCACGCAAATGTAAATCGCGTGACAATGCAATAATATGGTACCATGGAGCTGATCTGATGATGGAGTCGGAAGGTGGCCATAGGGACTGCTGTACTAAACAAGATATACCCGTCGTGTTTGGTCTTGTTTTACTTGTCTTGGCTAGTACTCTGCTGCTACATGATATCCAGGATCTCAAAAGCTTTTATTTTTTGTCGCAAATGATTTCACTCACAAATTTCGACTATTATTGAAAAGTTTGATAAGTTTTAAATAATGGAAGGACATTACAGGGGAAGTCATAAATGATTTCGTATATCCCACCATCTACCATTACTTTGGTAGAAAACAACTTTCTAAAAACTATTTAACAACTATTTTCGCAACGTTAACAACTCCTATAAAATATTTACTGTTATAAAAACAGCTTTACATATAGTCTGTTTTAGAGTATATGTAAGAAACAAAACAGACTTTGTGGATGGGCACAATACTGAACAAAACACACTATAGGTATGTAAAGCGGATTTTATATCAGTAAACAGTTTATACGAGTTGTTAACGTTGCGAGTTGTTAATAGTTTTTAGAAAGTTGTTTCCTACCCAAGTAATGGTAGATGGTGGGATATACGGAATCGTGTAAACGTATCGTGTCTTGTAATGTCCTTTCATTGTTTTATAATTTAAGAAATTTCAATAATAGTTCAAAATTTGCTGTGAAACCATTTCAGACAAAGAAAGATGACTCTGACATTGCAGAGATCAAAAAGTATTATCTCAAAAGGACGATACAAGGTTTAAAACTACTAAAAAAGTGATATATACCTCACACGCGATGAATCACAACAAAATCAGACGTGCAGTTAAACAAAATTTCAATTCAATAAACCTCAATTGTCGCAATAAAATGAATTCCGACTTAACAATTGAATGATTTATGATAATATGAAATGGTCTGCATTTGTTTTGCTAAGTTTGAAGACAATTGATATAAACTGGAATCAATTAAGTTGGTTCAATTAAGATGATCTGCGCATTTGAGTCCAACGGTCCGCCTCTGGGATGAATTTTTTTATAGAGTCCCGCAACTCTTTTGGCAAAAACGGAACTTTAATAAATCTTAATTTACTTCATTAATTTTATTTCCTAAACATTGTAGGTACACCTAAAGTATAACTGCAAATAATATTTGTCAAACCAAATAATTAAAGAGCCATAGCTGGGGTGGGGACATTAATGCCAACATCAGAAACAAGCACGTAAGCGCGAAACTAATATTAATCTGTAGCAAGTAAAACAGCGCACCGTTTTGTGACAGCGCGGGCTTGCAACGTTCGCGCCAATAACCGCCGATTCTCTTGGCGCGTAAACAACATTTCAACAGGAACCGAATGCCAGTTCGGGACATTTCGGCTGACTGTCCGACACACGCCTTCAACGCGGGCACGCGACATTCGTTATATGCGTAACGTCGTCCACCGCGATCTGGAGCTTCCCTCTATCAAAAACTACATTACGTCGCTCTCGCGTAAGTATTTCGATCTCGCGCCGCACCATCGAAATCCGCTCATCGTGTCCGCGTCCGATTACAAGCCTCGGCGAAAGGCTCTCGTGCGACGACCGCGTAATGTCCTTACGGACAAGGTCGACGCTATCACAAAACGGCTGGCCCGGATCAGCCCGCCCGCGGTTAGGACGGCAGGCTGGCAGGCACCAACAGACAGACATAGACGGCGGTGTCTCAGACAACGCCAATCACGATCTCTCCACGTCCTCGAGAGGGACGCAAGGAGACATAGCCCCCCCCACAGGATAGACTAGGCCTATTGTTGGGAAGTTTCTTTCGCCGTTTCTTCTCTCCCAGCCATAACACGTTGCGAAACGGCAGTAAGATAGCGTAGGCCGCCGCGAACCGCCGATCCCGGTCCGCCGGGATCCTTCTTCTCGGGCTTTATATTACCCGTCGCCCGTTCTCAATTAGTTCATTGTGTCGCCCATTGGCGGGCATCATCAGATTCATCCCCCTCTCATGGCAACAGTCCAGCCGAGGTAAAACTCCCTAGGGAGCTCCCTCAAGCAAGTTGCCCCCGGGCTCGAGCGCCTTCGCCTTGCTAAGGCGCTCGCCCCAAAAACCCCGGTAAAGTTGTGAGGTCTTCGGACCAACAACATAAAGTCAAGTAAAAAAAAAAAAAAAACGACATTCGTGCTCGTGTACAATAGTCAGTTTTCGCGCTTACTGCTTGCCTCCACCTAAATCCTTCTTAACTGTATAAAATATGTGATTAAAAGTGTAAGACGAGAGTTATATTTCATTAACCTGTACACCACTCAACGGCTGCAACAACCATCATACATAATTACACATTCCCTCACTATTATGTAACTATGTCATAGATGAGACCAAAATGTGGTAGCAAAGAAACTTTCACATTTAAACGTTGCAAAGAAGAAACTAACAAAAAATGTATAAAATGGGACGACATTTAAAATAGTATAACCTATACCAAGCCGTAGTTTAAACTAGTTACAAATATTATTTTACAATTCGAGAGGTGAAACTCTATTTGTTTCAAGCGACATTTTGTCTGAGACTTAACAAGATGCGTATTTTTCATCCTAATGACTCAACTTAAAGAAATATAAAGAACCTGATGTCTAGTTTCAATCTATAGATGTTCTTTTTTTTGGATGGTACATAGGTACGTTAGTGATGTGTTTTTCTGGGTCATTTGAAACTTCAAGCTTGTCTCCCGACAATTTTTTAAAATGTCGTTTAAAACAAATAGCCTTTCACCCATCGAATTGTTATCTAGTTTTAAGTATTACCTACTTAATAAAGTAATATTCACACAAACACACTCCCATACACATTAATATATACGCACACACACGCACACACAGACACACCCACTATATTATTGTACTATTCCATGTATGAAATGTGCACACGTGAGATAACAGTCTTAACCACGTCAGTGGACACGCCGGATTCCAAAGCCCATGTGTTAAAAAATAAAATAAGAAATTAACAAATTGATTACACTAACTCTTTATATCATGAGATTCAATATACTAGATAAAAACCCTGACCTTGTTAACGAAATTAAAGGTCAAAAAGATAATTTATGTTGTTCTAGTACGATAATATAGTTCTAATCTTATCATTTTACAACTATGTATTGAGTATACTAGTATCGTCATCGTACAGACAAACATGTATTATTTACTCATCCGTAGCGATAGCTATATAAATAATAGTATTTTTTAACCAGTTTGGTGGGCTTGTCCCTGGTATTTTCATGTGGCGGTTTCATCACAATGATTTTTTGATCCTCAACACGTTGTACTTGTTAGCAATATGCATAATAGGTCAGAAAAATTGTCTAAGTCTTTCCAAAGATTCCAGGTCCATACTTCACGAAAACACTTGGTTTCAAAACAAATGTATCAAAAATGCAGAATAAACTTATTAAAACACAATTTAATACAGATGATATAAATACAGATAATACAGATGATAATGCATGTGTTCGACTGCCAGGCAAACAGGCAGAAGGCTCACCGATGAAAAGTGGTTACAGTCGCCTAGGGACGTTTGCAACACCAGGGGTGTCGCCAACACGTTGCCGACCTCTAAGAAATGTTATAACGCCCTTCTTAAAGAACCCCATGTTACAGCACAAAGCGAAAACCGTGGAGGGAAGTTCTCTCCAGATCATTGTTGTAAACGGAATAAATGTTCTAAGAGAACCATTGCGTAGTTGAGCGTGCGAGCTTAAGGAAATGGGGGTAATATCCCGTCGCTGGTGAGCGGTGCGGTTGTAGAAGTGAGGCGTTGGCACGAGATCAAACAGTTCCTCAGAACACTTCCCGTTATACAAGCGGTAATATACACAGAGCAGGGGGACTCAAAGTCTCTACGAAGGCTAAGCGATTCTAAACCACCTGTTAGTATGAGATCGTCGACGATACGAACGGTGCGACGCTGGATGGAGCCAGGGGGTCAGTCTGGTAAGCGCTCCGGCCCATAGATGTGAGCAGTACTCCATATGCGCTTTGACTGGTTAAGGCAAATGAACGGTCAGTAAGATATAGAAACTAGCCACTAGGAAATAACCGATAACACCGATGTTAACGAACGGGATTATAACAATTTTATCAAATTGTGTTTTATAGCGGAATATTTTTATTATTACATCATTATATCAGTATTTATATATTATGCCACAACTATGGAAACTTTGAATAGTTTAAATAGTTATTTATTTTTAATTAATAGATAATAATAAATAATCAATATTTAATTAATGTTTACCGGTAAACGTGGCCGATATATTGTATTAGTCGACGCTTTTGTTTATTCACAAATAGGTGATTCAGGTGGTGGTAAAATGAGAATCATACCTGACGCAACATGACATATTCAAGAAAGCATGACATGTTTTATTTACGTATGATATATAAATTAATTTTAACAATGATTTTAAATTTATTGATGCATCTTACAAGGCTGGCCTCGTTTAATGTATATTAAAGATAGTGGTGTAGCTTGCCTTAGACGGGGCCTGTATCAAAATGTGTTTTGGGGGCAAAGGAAGTTACCCTTAATGTTCCTTTTTATTAAGGAAACAAGAAATACTCGAATTAAAATAGAAATAATTATATATTGATTATAAGTTATAATTTAATGCTCCTAGGAGCTAAGTTAGACAAACAATTTAAATCAAAGATTATAAGTAATCCATTGAAATCTTACAATTTAAGGACCGAATATTGCATTTTTTAGAGGACGCATTTTTATTTTGGGACATGTGTGTGGGGGGGGGGAGGGGGTCAATAGAAGCTTAACCTCAAATTTGTGGGGTCGCCACCCTTGTCCCCCGGCCGCCAAGTATTTTTCCAAGAAAAGGGGTGAAAACACTTTTTTCCCGATATCTCGGAAACTATGCGTCTTACAAAAAATTTGTAAAGTCATAATTTGTAGCAAATTGTTTTGCCTACAAATATGTCTATATAACTTTTTGCCCTAAATTAAAAATTAAAGAAGTTATAAGCAAAAACGTGAGAATTTTTTTATTCATTCCTAACCCTTTTTTTTACCATAAAACTTACCCAATTTAACTTATCGAATGTTAAGCAGGTAGAAAAGGTCCCCCGTTTTCCCCGCCACCTATGAGGTAGAGTCGCAGGTTTGCCGATAGCCTCATGATTTCACGCGTTGATTGTCAGTCGGCTTGAAAAAATTACATAAATAGTTGTTGCAACAAAGTTATTGTTTTAATTTATATGTATATACTTTACATAAGTATATACAATAATAGTAAGTAATAATACAATTCAATAATAGTAAGTAATACAATCCAATAATAGTAAGTAGTCATCGGCAAACCTTCTTCGCCGGTTTATAGAGTTTTATACATTTTTAGAAAATAAAACTGCATTATGCGTTATGCTAACAGCCCCTTTCAGTTTTGCACAAAAAACTCCCTAACAAATTTCAATCATATAAAGCAAGATAGACGGACGGATGGATATAGCGAAAATTGTGTTATTACCATTTTTTATTTATTGCTGGAGAATGGCCCACCTGGTAGAAAGTAATACCTATGGACATTTGCAACACCAAAGGCTTTCTAAAGTGCTGCCGGTCTCGAAAGGGGGACTGGATAAATAATATAGTTACGAGTGCGAGACTCAAATTAAAATACCGTTAGAATTACTATAGAGTTTATTAGAACTATATAAAACCGTATAACACACGTACAAATATAACCGAACACAACAAATACATACGTAATGCAGATGGTCGTCATTCAATAAAACGCGCAAAGTCCGACACTAATAGATATTCCCGATATTTACACGGTCTCGCCTTGATCGTGGTTCTCTGCCTCCTCCCTCCATCGAGCTATTGTTTTATACTGCACAAATGCAATATTTCCGCCCGGCAACGTGGACCGAATTTCCTAGAATCAGCTTTTATTTTAAAATCCGTAACACCTGGCCAATGATTATAATACAACAATAGGCCGTATGCCAATAAGTAAACAAAAGAAGACGATTTAAAAAGAATTTCAATGTTATTAGTTCAACTGCCGACGGGTAATAAATGTGCTTTGTTTCAGATATGCAAGTGGATTTTCTTTTGGTCGGGACTTGAGCTGTAACAGCAGCTTTTAAGGGTAGTTACAGGTATGCAGCTTCCAAATGCTGCAACAATATCCCACCCCCTATAAAAAATATAAAAACTATTCATGGATTTAGACTCAAACTGAAAAAGTTCTTATATGACCATCATAAGTGTGCCAAGCCGATCTTATTCATGATACAAGTGCAATATGTGTGTATGTGGAGGGTGTGCCTGATCTATCCTGACTGTGTTAGTCATGTCAGTGTGTGTTAAATGTTGTATCATTTAGTCTAACAGGCGGCTTAGAACCGCTTAGCCTTCGAAGAGACTTTGCGTCTCTCTGCGTATTCTACCGCCTGTACAACGGAGAGTGTTCCGAGGAACTGTTTGATCTGGTGCCAACGCCTCACTTTTACCACCGCACCGCTCGCCAGCGACGGGATTTCCTTGAGCTCCCACGCTCTACTACGCAACGGTTCTCTAGAACATTTATTCCGCGTACAACAATGGTCTGGAGAGAACTTCCCGCCGCGGTTTTCCCTTTGCGCTATGACATGGGGTTCTTTAAGAAGGGCGTTATAAAATTTCTTAGAGGTCGGCAACGCGTTGGCGACACCCCTGGTGTTGCAAACGTCCATAGGCGACGGTAACCACTTTTCATCAGGTGGGCCGTCTGCCTGTTTGCCTACTTAAGGCAATAAAAATAAAAAAAGTCTAGTTCTTCTCTATCGCTATCTAATTTTATAAATAATAGGTAACATAGTCAATTTATATAAATAATATGTATTTAGTCTTTTATTTTAGTTATTGCTTATGGTTTTTTTTCTCTCTATTTCAATCACAATTTTTGTATATTCACTTCATATCTGTTTTTTTTATTTGCCCGTGTCCGTGACGTCACTGATGGCCCTAGCGGAAGATCAGCGCTGGTTATCTTAACCGGCAATTTTGCTGAGCTATGACCAATTTAGGACTACATTTACGTATTTATTTTTATTTATATTTAATAGTTTAAGTGGTTTTTATTGTAGTTCTAAATAAATCTTTTTCTTTCTTTCTTTCTAACAATATGTTTATCTGATTTATACATTGATTGCGTAACACGTTTCTGTTTCATTCATTTATACAGAACGTTTACGTATATGGTAATTGGCTATATTAATTAATCACCGCTTGATTGCATTACGGAATTTATAATGACATCAGTTGCTATACAAATACCGCACATGAGTATGTATTGAAATGTTTTCGTTATGTGTCATTAGTGAATACATTTCCCATAATCAAAATATGTCGGCTCACTCACGCCGGGAGCGGATGACACTCGAAGTATTATAATACAATAATAAGCTGAAATGTTAAAATCAAAGTTTATTACACTTGAATTACAATTACAATATCAAATACAGCACAATAATACACAGAAATATTAGGACAACTCCAAGAGTTGTCTCCACGCTTATCAGGTGTCAAGCAGCAATCTGCCCTCAAAGAATACTGCGATTATCGAACAGTAATTATCGACCACAACATACTATGCGCCTCTTGTCCAACAGAGCTTCCGCTCTGTTCAACCGATGAACGTAGAATGACGGTTGTAGACCGTCGGTTGTAGACTGTTGGTTCTAGACTGCTGGCTCTAGACTGCCGTTCAAAGACTCTTAGACTGTCGGTTTAAGACTGCCCGTCCTCTGCCCGAACACCGCGTATTTAAGGTCCTCGTAGCGCGCTGCAGTGACAATATCCGTTAGTGTTGTGGCGCCATTTCAGTTACACTTCCTTCATAAAACCAACTTCCGCCATCTGTATAATTTCCAACTTCCGGATACTCCATTTCAAATATCCGTTAGCTTGATAATAAATGCTTCTACGTTGACATCCGGTCACACGCCTTCCGATTACATTTGACTACTTCTGTCATATGGTTATTTTATAATAACAAATACGATTCCTACAAATACATAAAAAATATATTGAAACAATTACCATTACAGTACAAAATATTGTTACAACTTAGGTTCCGACAAAAACAAATTCCACTCCTAATCCGTAAAAACACATTTTATTGCCTGTCGGTATTTGAACCAATTGTATTTATTTTATGATCGTCTTCTTTTGTTTACTTATTTATTGGCATACGTTTATAGAGAACGGTCTATTGTTCTATTGTATTCGTCTACGGCCGCTTGTGGCTGAATCATTAGCCAGGTGTTGCGGATTGCTTTGACGGGCACATTTGTATCTGTGAGGTATAAAACGACGGCCTGGTGGAGAGAGACGGCAGTTCGGCGACAACTACGATCAAGTCGTGACGTGTGTACAATCTAATAATGACGGACTTTGCGCGTTTTATTGAATTACGACCTTCTGCATTACGTTTGGATTTGTTGTGTTCGGTTATATTTGTACCAGTGTTGTACGTGTTTGTATAGTTCTAATAAACTCTATAGTAATTCTAACGGCATTTCAATTCGAGTCCCGCTAAACTCGTAACAATATTGTACAGCAATAAGGGAACAATAAATTCTCTTTTTTTACCTTTTCTCAATTATTTGCGGTCGGCACAATGTCTTTTCCTTCCATACTCTTCTATTCTGACATACATCCTCCGTCACAGCACAAATCATATCTTTCAAACAATCCGTCCATCTCCATTTTGGTCTACCTTTAAATTTGTACCCATCAATCTTATAGTTTAGTCTACATTCCACTAGTGGCTCACAACTACCAAGTTCATGACCTCGATTTCCTCGACCACTTGCTTGCGGACGTTATAATCATAAACTCTAGTGGAACGGTTATTCGACCCACCCCTTGACATGGGTCGTTGTGAGGGTTGCGTAATCAAATATTATGACGTCTTCAGTGATGTCTTTTCTACAACCATTACGACCGCGTTCGCTAGGTGGAACGGCTGACGGAGCATTTTGGGCATTGTGAGCTACTTAAGGAACACGCTGTTAATATTGTTACAATTTGGGCCACCTGCACATCTGTAAACAAAGCACATTTATTACTCGTCGGTGTTTGAGCTAAAAACATTGAAGCTCTTTTATGACCGTCTTCTTTTGTTTACTTTGTGTTTAAAATTTGTGATGGGAAAAAAAATAGCACATTGTGTATTGTAATCTTTATGGTAGTCATTAGCCAGGTGTGATTCTTAGAAAATCCAGACATATTGTATTTGTACAGTATAAAGCATACCCCAACGGAGGGGTGAGGCAGTTTAGCGATAGTCACAAGCGAAGCAAGACGTTAGATAGGGAACAATAAACTGTGAGATATTTAAATATTTTATGACTAATGTAGTCGTTATATAGACAAAAAGTCTAATCAAGCCCCACCACAAAATTTATTGTTACAGTTATACAATAAAATTATTTAATCGACAAACAAAAACTAAGGAAATGTAAACAAAATTAAATATTATGAACATTTGTTTTATGTCATTAAACAAATAATGTCTGAGTATGAAATACCTCGAGAACGTTTCTTAAAGAGGATTATTACTATGCATAATCATATGATTCTCACTTCAAATCATTTAAAACTACCTACTAACTAGAGATCACTCGCATTTCAATTTTTTTACGATTACAATCAACTAATTAGCTATTTAAAAATTAATTCACAGATAATTAAATCTAGAAATGATTTTGGATGTTCTTGGCATTTTGTTTCAGAACATTTAATAGATACTACAATTTACATAATATTATAAAAAAAATTGTATTTATCTTAAATTTGTAGCCCATAGATGTGGTGGAGTCTTTTACGAATTTTTTAATAAGAAATTTTTTAACTTCAAAAATATTTATTTTTCTTATTGAAAAATGACAATATAAAAAAAACGTGTGCGTCTCGGAACACCCGGCAGAAGTGATAACTTAACCTGCTGTATCGCTGCTGTATGCGTGAGAGAAATGGAAGCCAGACAGACTGGCGCCTTAACGCGTTACGTAACGAAGCGGTTTACCCACCCATAAGAAGTTATCACTTCAAAAATAAAAACAAGATAAAACTTAGAATTTTCTTCTTGTCTGACTCAAATAAGTATATTTTTGAAGTTATAATTCTTTAGGCGCGTTAAGGGAAAATGATGAGAGTAAATTTTTATGATGCGCGCGCACACCGTCACACGAAAAACCTACACCATGAAGTTAGCTATAATCAACTGACACCCTGAAGTTAGCTATAGTCAACCGACACCTTGAAGTTAGCTATAGTCAACATTTTAGTTTTTCTATTGTTAGTGTCGTTTTTTATCTTGTTAGGCCAAAGAAGCATAACTTCTAACGCGTGTACATAAGTACACACACACACTATTTTTTTGTTTTCTTACGAATATTAGTAATAATAGAATTAGGTTAAAATAATTATGAATACTAAAAGATGAATGATGAAAATGAAATTAAGTCACGAGAACATGTAGTAGGCTACATAAAACGCCTAGCAACTGAAAGCAAATAGATCTTTATCTTTTCACTTTGCAAACAAAGTTTCACAGATTTCATCTCATTTTTAACCAAATAAATTTGTATGGCATCTCGTTTTATTGCATGGTACTATGTTATTCAAGGAATCTCGAAACATGTTGAGTAAATATGAGCAATTTATTTGTTTTCAGAGTAAATAATGTTTCAGTAAACTTTGCTAATTGCTGTGACATAATCTCGTATGAAACCCGTGTACAGTCTTGAGTGTATTTAGGATGATTTTGCTGCGTTTCTGTTGACAAAATTAATCTGATCTTAAGGTTTATAGCGTAAGGTATGCCGTTGGATGATGTAGTTTGTGCAGAAACAGGATTGTTTTGCATCTAATTTGCATATATTAGGACTTCATTCTGATAATTTTTCAATTATGTATGTATACTTGCTTCTGCCCGCGACTTCGTCCGCGTGGAATTTGTTTTCAAAACCCCCCCGATTTTGAAACATTCTTCATTGGTGCTCCGCTCCTATTAGTCTTAGCGTGATAATATATAGCCTTCCTCGACCAATGGGCTATCTAACACTGAAAGAGTTTTTCAAATCCGACCATTAGTTCCTGAGATTAGCGCGTTCAAGCAAACAAACAAACAAACTCTTTAGCTTTATTAGTTTTATTTTGAACAATTTTATTTCAAGTAGAAAATTTAATAAGAGAATTTATTCGTTTTCAATATTCTATTGAATAAGACTTATTTTATAGTGTTTCTGCATAAAATACGTATTGTGTATATAAAGGAACACTCCACGCTCCGAGCCCGACTCGCACATGGCAACTTATTTTATTCTTTTTTGACGTCACCGCCTGGCGTATTACAGATCGGTAGAATATATCGCTATAAATCACCTTTCCAAGAGATTCAAAATAATGTATTTATACCCTTAAAGATTACTCTTTCAATAATGACACAAAATAATTGAATTCACCCAGAAATGACTTTGAGTCGGTACTGAAACAAAGGTTTATCAACCTCTTCAAATATACTAGCCATGTGTCAATTAACTTAACACTGAAACGTCAGTACATCTCTGAAACGATGCTCTCTACAAAGCGGTCCAATTGTGGACGGGTTTTTGCCACGCCTTTGTTTTCACAAAGGCGTTCGTTTTGTATGCGGGTTGAACCGATGTTATTAGACGAACATGCAAACAATGGGTAGTATTCAATTCTGATGTCTTTGTACTGTTTATTACGACCCACATTATAGGATTGAGGCATTGATGTAACAATAATTGCTACATCAATGGATTGAGGTATAGCTGGAGCACGGTTGGGGCACTGTGGGGAAGCATAGTCTGGGTATAGTCGGTATAAGGTCAGAGCATGATCGGGGTACGATCGAAGCATAGTCTGGGTATAGTCCGTATACGGTCAGAGCATGGTCGGGGCACGATCGAAGTATGGTTTGGGCATAGTCGGCATACGGTCGGAGTGAGTAATATACTATTTATATTACCTTACTATTCACTGTCAAATAGGAACCAGTATACGGTAAATAAATCTATTATATTAATATCATAAATCTGTAGAGTGGTCTTTCTACAAGTAATTTAAAGAACAGGTAAACAACAAAATATCTATAATTCATATCAACGGATTCGGAAAATGAAACTTTTGAAATTTTGGACCTACTTGACTGTTAGAACATGACGTAAAAACTACTGAACGGATTTAAATGAAACTCGACACAATGCTAGCTTATATTCTAGGTCAATTGGCACTTATTTGTCCCGATAATTATATCGTTTCGTTTCGTTTCGATAAATAAAAGAAAGCGCTGCGATTGCTTCTTCTTTTTTGGTCCGTTTCAATTCAGTGCCAAACGTCATCATGGCAAAGCGAACATAGTTTCGTTTCATAATCCATGACATAATAAAATTCTAAAACTGCCATGCATGTAAATTCCTGCAGGATTCTCCCGGGAATCAGGAATCAAATCAAACGTGGACAAAGTCGCAGGCATATGCTAGTGAATAATCAAATGTTTTTTTTCCCTTAAATACAAAAGTAAAGTAACAAGATTTTTTGTGCGCAACTAGAAACATACTATGAATAATTGTATGACTTATTATGAATCAATGCAAAGAGAATTAACGGAAACAAAACCTCGAGGCACATATGAAGCCAGAGAACATACGTCTTAAACAATATTATGAACTGCGTATATGATGCAAATTAATAAAACTTGCAACAGTTGTTTATTGAAGATAAATTGCGCCAAAATTTGTTTGTAATTTATCTTCATGATTGCGTCTGATCTTTGAATTATTTAGACACTGCCCTCCTAGCAACAATCTACTATTAGGTCTATAATATATTTATATAGGTATAGTCATGGTCTTGGCAAATATACTTATTTTGAGCTCTTTCCTACATACGTACTTTCATGCCTATTTTTTAATGGAGTGAGCAGATATAATATATTTTCAATTAATGCTATCTCGACGCATACGCTATTCTATATCAATTTCTATTGTCTCTTTACTTCTACTTTTAATTAAAGTGCGTTTATACCCAAACTAGTTTTACTTGTGACATCGTCCGCCACGATGATGACGCTTAATTCCCCGATAAACACTTTTAAGTTATACGACAACTAGAGAACCTCCTCCTTCTTTGAGAAGGCGGTTAAATATATCATTACACTTAATAAATCATGTACATGTCGAGGCTATCCAGCTCCTAGACAACACGGATATAATGAAAAGGCTCAAAAGGACTAAACCGTTTGAACTAGTGCTATAAACAAAACTAAAGTGTAGTGTACTGTGCTAACTTATTAAAGAACACATGAACAGAGTGTCTTCCCCTTAATAGAGACAATAAGTAAAATTCTAATGAACACTTTCTTAGTGTGAATACTACTAGCTAATTTAGGTTATATTTAAATTACTTATTAGTCTTTTTAGATTAGGCAGTAATATTTTTAATATTTTTTTTTATTGCAGTAGTTCAGCAGACGGCCCACTTGATGGAAAGCGATTACCATCGCCAGACATTTACAACACCAAAGGTGCTACAAATGCGCCGCTGCTCTCTTAAGGGAGACTGGAACCTGGTCACTAATACCGAAGCACAACTCAAAGTTGTTATGGCGGCATACCCTAGACAGGGGTGGTAGCCATCCATTCGGGCAAATGCCCTACCACCTGGCTGTGGGTTGTTTTGTCGCCTCTTAGGACAGGCCGCCCGGCCGCAGGAAATTGTATTGTTTCTCCGTTCCTGCACGGATGAAATAAATAAAAATACAACATTTATGGAAAAACGCAATACTTAACAAATCGCAATTTTAAATAATATTGACATAGCTAATAATGTTTATTGTAATACTAGTTTAAGAAATGACGTCATAAGTTGCCACATTAGAGCAGAATCTAGGCGAATTCGACGTTTTGTAAAATGATAAAAAATGATATCAGTTGATTTCATTATCTGTTACTCCTTATTTAACAAGTCAACTTCTGAATCAAATAAATTGTATAGTTACACACTTTTATTATTTACACACTTTTCGTGTTTCCCACAATATTATATCAAACAAGGAAATGTATGTTTGCTTATATCAGATGAGATTATATTGCTTGTGTTGCCTAGTAAATTTCTAAGAAAGCACTCACAAAGTTGTAGAGTTTTATGACTTATATCTACTGAATAAATATTTGGACACGTGAGTTGTAAGTAATAAGTAATATGTATATATACTGGAACGATTAATTGTGGTGATGAGACTGATAAGATTTAATGGTAAAAAGACGGTGTGCGTCTCGGGACGCCCGATAGAAGTGATAAATTAAACTAATCTAACGTGAGAGAAAGGGAAGCCAGACAGACTGGCGCCGTAACGCGTTACGTAACGAAGCGGTTTACCCTCCCATAAGAAGTTATCACTTCAATAAGTATTTGTACAATCATTATGTGTACTGTGTTCTTGCCACGGGTTGTCTGGAAGATATCGCTTTATAGTCCATCTCAAATACGATGGTATGATTGACACATCCCATAGAACGTTATTTATCTGACCTGACCCTATGAATAAGTTACGATCTTTTCCTCTTTATTTACGTAATTTTCATGTATTATTTTATTGTTTACTTAAAGTTTTCAAATTACATACTAAGGGCATTAAGAGTAGTGAAAAATATACCATTATCTGAAATATTACTAGGAAATTGGATTATTACTAGGAAAACATATAAAAAAATGCCTTCTGGCAAAGAAAGTCGGACACTGCTATTCGTAGTTCTTAATGCATCACCTCAGTCTGATTGTGACAGTACCTTTAATATACAAGACTATCAGGAAAAATATCAGATTATGACAATGCAATAGTGGGTCGAGGATCTCTGGGTATTTACATACATTATTACTTGGAAAACATATCATAAAAAAGCCTTTTGGCAAAGAAAATCAGACGCTGCTATTCGTAGTTCTTAATGCATCACCTCAGTCTGATTATGACAGTACGTCTAATATACAAGACTGTTAAGAACAATATTAGATTATGACAATAGTGGGTTGAGGATCTCTAGGTATTTACATATATTATTACTTGGAAAACATATCATAAAAAAGCTTTTTGGCAAAGAAAATCAGACGCTGCTATTCGTAGTTCTTAATGCATCACCTCAGTCTGATTATGACAGTACGTCTAATATGCAAGACTGTTAAGAACAATATTAGATTATGACAATAGTGGGTCGAGGATCTCTGGGTATTTTTTACATACATTATTACTTGGAAAACATATCATAAAAAAGCCTTTTGGCAAAGAAAATCAGACGCTGCTATTCGTAGTTCTTAATGCATCACCTCAGTCTGATTATGACAGTACGTCTAATATACAAAACTGTTAAGAACAATATTAGATTATGACAATAGTGGGTCGAGGATCTCTGGGTATTTTTTACATACATTATTACTTGGAAAACATATCATAAAAAAGCCTTTTGGCAAAGAAAATCAGACGCTGCTATTCGTAGTTCTTAATGCATCACCTCAGTCTGATTATGACAGTACGTCTAATATACAAGACTGTTAAGAACAATATTAGATTATGACAATAGTGGGTCGAGGATCTCTGGGTATTTTTTACATACATTATTACTTGGAAAACATATCATAAAAAAGCCTTTTGGCAAAGAAAATCAGACGCTGCTATTCGTAGTTCTTAATGCATCACCTCAGTCTGATTATGACAGTACGTCTAATATACAAAACTGTTAAGAACAATATTAGATTATGACAATAGTGGGTCGAGGATCTCTGGGTATTTTTTACATACATTATTACTTGGAAAACATATCATAAAAAAGCCTTTTGGCAAAGAAAATCAGACGCTGCTATTCGTAGTTCTTAATGCATCACCTCAGTCTGATTATGACAGTACGTCTAATATACAAAACTGTTAAGAACAATATTAGATTATGACAATAGTGGGTCGAGGATCTCTGGGTATTTTTTACATACATTATTACTTGGAAAACATATCATAAAAAAGCCTTTTGGCAAAGAAAATCAGACGCTGCTATTCGTAGTTCTTAATGCATCACCTCAGTCTGATTATGACAGTACGTCTAATATACAAGACTGTTAAGAACAATATTAGATTATGACAATAGTGGGTCGAGGATCTCTAGGTATTTACATACATTATTACTTGGAAAACATATCATAAAAAAGCTTTTTGGCAAAGAAAATCAGACGCTGCTATTCGTAGTTCTTAATGCATCACCTCAGTCTGATTATGACAGTACGTCTAATATACAAGACTGTTAAGAACAATATTAGATTATGACAATAGTGGGTCGAGGATCTCTGGGTATTTACATACATTATTACTTGGAAAACATATCATAAAAAAGCTTTTTGGCAAAGAAAATCAGACGCTGCTATTCGTAGTTCTTAATGCATCACCTCAGTCTGATTATGACAGTACGTCTAATATAAAAGACTGTTAAGAACAATATCAGATTATGAAAATAGTGGGTCGAGGATCTCTGGGTATTTCCATACGTTATTACTTGCAAACATATCATAAAAAACGTCTTTTGGGAAAAAGTCACCCGCTGCTATTTGTAGTTAAGCTATTACTCTAATCTCATTGAGGCAGCATGTTTGTATAAAATGTTCTGATATAGATGTGTTTGTACTGAGATCTGGATTTTCAAGAACGCAATAACTGCAATCAAAATAGCGGAAACAAAAGATTGTGCAAATTTCAGTAAAGCTGGAACAAATTGGCTTTCAACACCTTTGCACTTCGCTGATGGTTTCTAATGACTTGAGTTAAGCAATTTAAGCAAACCACGTGGCTCGAACACAGGCAGCTAAATTAACTCAATGGGCGATACGCGTGCTATTTGCATTGAGTGAAACATTTTCCTCATTAATAAAAGGTAACAGTAGGGCCGTGCTAAAAGCGTTTATGCAGTTATAATTATTCTAGTTTTAATCGTTACATTTTATATGAAATGCTCATAAACTAGCATTATCCTCGCGTTTAGTTACAACTGTTTATATCTGGTAGCATACATGTTTAGTTCTGCTATATTAACTCTGTTAGCTTAGCAGTATAAAATAAATAGTATTAAGATAAAACACAAGAAACAAGGAAAATCAAAACGACAAAATACAAAGAAATAAAAATAATCTCAGTCAGTCAGTGAAGCTAAGACACGATTAAATTCTGTCTTAGCTTTAAATTGCATTCCAGTTTCGAATCAAAACAAATTCCATTAACGCTTTTACGAAGCTGCATATAAAAATTTTTTTCTCTGTCTGTTATTTCTATTATTCATTTAATAATATGAACATTGATAATATCTTTATTTGTTTCAGTCGTTTTGATAAACACGAATGATGTTAAGATAAACTTGTTTTTCAACTGAAAATAACAACATATTTTGAAGAATGAAGAAAAACAAATTTAAAATAAACTTTGTTTCTTTTCCAAATCTTTATTGTTGATAAAACTGCATCTTGTCAACCCTAAATAATTTCTGTAACACGAACTAAGTGCAAAGTTTAAAACACACACAAACAAACAAGACGACGTCACAACGCGCGTTGCGCATCCTTTATCAGCCGGTCAAACGTTTGACACGTGCGACGCAGTATATAAAACGAGCCCATTAAATTTCCTGCACATAAACATTGTAACACTCGTCGAGACAACAAGGCTCTTTGAAGCTAATAATTCAGAGACATAGTCTCTGCCCGGTCGGGCGAAACACTTCAACTTGTAATCACTGCTCGTTAAGCGAAGGCCAGTACTCAATTCCGACAGTGATCAATATCGTCGCAAAGAATGGACAAACGCCAGCTAATAGGAAGCGCAACCCGTTACATCGCTGGAAGGCATGCAGTGCAAACAGTCTACTGGAGAAAAACAGCAGAAAACGGCAAGGGACTTTTCAAGACGACCAAAACAACATTCTTCGGGAAGAATGAAGGACCTAACAAGGTTGATACGGCAGAAATGTTCGCGAGAGTACGAGAGCGGTATATGTAGACAGATCTTTAATTTTGGATACCTGACTGTGATAGTTTAGTTTTAAGTTGCATGTGTAAGACACCAGTGATATTAGTTTTTTTTTAAATTTTGTGAAAGTGGTAACGCGATTTGTTAACGTACCACCGTTATGTACAAATAAATAGTTATACAATATTATTTTATTTTTTACTTCACCGCTATGTCTATATGGACTTTCTATGTCTAATGGTATTACCGATTTTAAAAAAGGATGTTCACATTTTGCCATCAAATTTTTTAATACCTTCCTGAATCAGTGTTAAATCAATGTAGTGTTTAAATTGCGATCCTCGAGCTCTCTATATACAAGTAGCACGGCTAGTACCTATTGTATGCAATTTCAGGATCGATTTGAGGTCAGAGTTTTAACAAACACTAACCGTGTTACCACTTAGATAGAGCAGAGGTCTATAAGATAACGATCGACCTAGATCGGTAACAATGTTACAATTATTAATGACATGTAAATAATAATGACAGCTTTATGTTAGCAAACAAAAAAAAGTTTTTATTATTATTAATAATAAACAATTTATGAATCTATATAAAATATTTAAAAAACGTCTTGTCGATACAACAGGAAACCGGAAGGCTGCAGCTTACCTCAATCAAAGGATTAGCCCCTGTATGTAGCGAAGTAATGCTGCTAGCCTTTTAGGTACAATGCCCAGCGATAGTGGTCTGGTGGGGCTGGACGGGCTTCAATATATAGGTTTTTTTTACTACTGTATATATATTTTTAAATTAGTTTTATTTTTAGTACTTTAATGTTTTAAATAAATCACTTCACCCATTTATTAATAATAATATCCTGTTCGTGGTAGCTTGTCAGAAATTATCTTGTGTATTGTTTTCTTGGTAATAGTGTAGGACGTTCAACAATTGGGTGGTTCAATGACGTAGGTCAGATCGTCAGTAGAAACCGGATGAGGCAAACGGAGGGCCGGGACAGTTTGTGTTGTAAGCTCGATGAGTCCATGAGGGGTTTGCGATCTGCTGATTACAACTATTGCCTTATTAAGTACAACTAATATATATTATACTGTAAGTGACACATATCTTTTTTTTATTGCCTGAAGCAGGCAAAGAAGCAGATTGCCCACTTGATCGAAGGTGATTATTGTCGCTTACGGACCTTTGCAATATCAGAGGCGTTGCCGGCCTTTAACTAATCTTATGGCTCCCTTCTCAAACAACCCCATGTCGTACCGCAGAAGCTAGTCTTAGAAGGCTAAGAGATTCGAAGCCGCCTCTTAGTATGAGAACGCCGACTATTCAAACGGCGCGACGTTGGATAGAGTCGAGAGGGTCTGTCTGGTAAACGTCTGGCCTAGTCCATATGTGTGAGCAGTATGCGTGGCCTAATTTGCGCTTTGTAAAGCGCAAGTCATTGCGCGGGGTGAAGTACTATTTGGACGGATTTAGCACATCAAGCTTTTTTAAGCAAATTTGACCTTGCCTTCCAGATGACCACGAAACTGCACGTCGCTCGTTATGTCAACATCCAATATTCCAATACTATTAGAGATAGTTAAGGGTGTTCTTTGGAATCACGGTGCTTTGATGAAAGGGCTTTTTTGTTTCTTCAGGAAATCTGCAATTCGGTAATGGTAAGTAAGTAAGCTGCGGTCCACCAGCACCAAGTCTACCGTTCACACTGCTGCCATAAAAGTGGCTCGCCAGTCTGTTTTTGTCCGTTATCTCTACAAATCCAAACCACCTTAACCTTTCCTTAATATCTTATTTCAATCCACAAAGAAAGATAATTCAACATACACAATAATGAAAGGAAACCCTATTTTTCCTGTTTCGATTGTTCTATAAGTATTTGCTGTGTTTTCGGTAACATCGACTTTGGTGTATATGTTACAGCCAAAGTAATAAATCCGGATATTATATATATTATCTAGCCATTATTTATAATGTCTACTCAATTTAGATAAAGTGATAATTGATACAGAATTAATCACATTAACTAGCAATTTTATATAATATCTTCGAAGACTTGGATAATGTAATAAAACAAGTAGGTATAGGTAAAGGATATAAAATTATATTTCAAGTTACCTAAAGCATACCTAAAATTAGCTAAGAATTAAAATAACATTGTCATTGATAATAATTCTACCTTAATTAACATTGTTATAAAGTTATTTAACTTTAATTTATAAAGTAAATTTAAAGATCACTAGCCATAAAACAAAATTTAAAAAACACAGAGATCAATATAATTATTTCGTATCACTCTTTAAAGACTACACTAATAAAATATTAAAAAGGAACTGACATGAATTAAACTGGTCATAATTATTATTTATTCTTACAAGTAAGGCTCTTGTGACATTTTGAGTTACACATGAGGTTTGACTTTTTACATTTACACCTATTAGAAACGCATTCTTCAGTACAGTTGCAAAGCTGAAATCCTTGGCCGCCAACGCGGCAGCGGGATGGTGAGCGGGAGGGGTAGCAAGTCAATTAGACCGTATTTATTACTTTGGCTAACTTTAAGCCGCTATTATGAATAATATCCGGATAAATTGATTGAATTATCACATGAAGTTTAACATATAGAATATAAAAAACAATAATTTCTGTAAATAGAGTGATAAAGTAAATCGCAAGTAAATTATATTGATGTAAAACAGCGAACGGAAAACATATACATCTGACTGGGTAGTAGCTAAGATTTTATTATTTATTGATGTGTATACGCAAAGTAGACGTCTGCCGCGATCAATATACGTTTTTAAGACTATAATAAACAAAATATATCAATAGCAGATCTGGTCAATTACTTTCAATTTTTTTTAGTATATTCAAAATTGTCTGCCATAGGTAAATCCGCGCGATAATGGTCTGCCATTCTTATTTTCCGATAATAATAAGCCTATATTTTCAAATATCAAAACGGCAGCCCCGGTCAAATGGATTTAAAATTCGTCAAAAATCGTTACTGTCTTACCTCAGCGCTCGTCGCGTCCACCACTTAGAGCTTAGTGAGTCCCCGTACCATGCCTGGTAGGTATAGGTGTTTCAATGTACAAAACCTCAGGTTTGGTCAAATACATACAGGTAGCCGATCACTGGCTCCTAAGCTATATTACATATAATGACCAGTCATTATATATAATAGCTATTTAATCACTATGACTGTCACATATACACTTCGTGAATACCGTTGCTAGGTACGCCGTAAACAATGCATGATTCACTTGGGTAACGTGGGTGATATATGATATACATTGCCCAGAATAACCGACAAAATTGGTTTTTTCGTTCCTTTATTGCATGAGTTCAGTAGACAAGCAGATAGCCAGCCTGATTGAAAGCAGTTACCATCACCTATGGACATGTTTTTAGGGGCCTATGGTAGCTGCTTTCGCAGATTCGTATTGTCAATATACGATGTAGGTTTTTTAAATTTTTTATTGCTGGAGTGTAGCAGACAGGCTGACGGCCTAACTGTGGTGGAAAGTGGTTACCGTCGCCTATAAACATTTGCAACACTAAAGGTGCTACCAATGTGCTGCAGACTCGTAGATGGGACTAGAACCTGGTCACTAATGCCAGAACATAACACAGGGTTGTTATGGCGGCATAGTCTAGACCAGGGGTGGTCGCCACCCAGTCGAGCATATACCCTACCACCTGGCTATGAGTTGTTTTGTCGCCTCTTACGATGAGAGACCGCCTGGCCGCTGGAATTTGTATTCTTTCTCCGTTTCTACACGGATAAAATAAATTACAGCAGCTTCACAAGCAATTAGATAGAGGATCCACACATGGCGGGTTCCTATACCTTACTATTCATTCTCTTGCCTTACCATCGGTTGAATTTTGATATTACTTGTATGGAGGTTATGTTAAATTTTAACCAATAGTAAGGCAAATGAACGGTCGGTAAGATATAGGAACTGGGCCTTATGCGTTGCCATCTAGTGGACAGGATAGAGAGATTTATCTAGACACGTGTCAATTTAAGTGATTCTTCAATAGTGCATTAAACTCTCTGATTTAAAATTATTACAATAAATTTAAAACCGTAGATGTAGTTTAAAAGGCCAGACGAGTCCAGTAAATGAATTAGGCCATCTAGTTTTTAAGTTAGTCGCATTATATCACGCTAGTGAACCCAGATTTTATGCGGTCAATGAACCGAGTACATCTTAGGAGAATCTTTTATTGAATAAATGAAACCGTTTCCAAAGCAATTTTCCTTACTGTTAAAGGACAAGAAGCGGCGCATCGAACTCCCCAGCAACATAGCATTACATTACACAATTATTATTATTCGTCTACTTTTTAATGTAGTTTATACTAATACAAGGTTTACCAAAGTAATTTACATGAATGATTACTAAGAAAGCACAGTTATTCACAGACGGTACCTAAAATGATTTTTAGAAATGCAACTTTGGTTGTTTTTTTACATTTTTTATTGCAGGGTCTCGGCAGACGGCGCACTTGATGGAAAGCGATTAGAAATGCCTATGGACATTTGCAACACCAAAGGTGCTACAAATGCGTTGCTGCTCTCTTAAGGAAGACTAGAACCTGGTCACTAATGCCGGAACACAACTCAAGGTTGTTATGGCGACATACTCTAGACCAGGGGTGGTACATACCCATCCAGTCGGGCAAACGCCCTACCACCTGGCTGTGTGTTGTTTTGTTGCCTCTTTCTCCGTTCCTGCACGAATATACACATACATACGTTCTTAATATTTTTAAGTTACTTATGATACATCGGTGGAAATTCGGGCCAGTTCAGCAGATTAACGCCGATCTTTCTGTTGCCAAATTTTCCGCGCCGAACGTTCTGTAGGCGTGTCGGTAGGCTTACAGCTGCCGTGAGATAGAGAGACGAAACTAAAACTAGCAGAGTCGCGTGATAACGCCTAATATATAATAATTGATGACATACATACATAATCAACAAATACGTAGCTATCAAGACGTCTGTAAACAGTTTATCCATTATGCCAATTGGATAATCAATTATTATCATTAGCGTAGCAGTCAGTGTTTGCGTTATGCCGCATTGTTAACAATAATGATAATATTGTTTATGTGAACTCAGAGACAGTTGTGTCGTGTTGATTGTGACCAGGGTTGGATTTCGTACTATAATTATAGTATTTGTACTACAATTCCATGCTTCGTACTATATATACTATCCATATCTAAAGATAGTACGAAAAAATAATAAAAATAAAATCAGCGCGAACAATAGATCACTCAAACTCGAAGGGGTAGTAAGACACCTGCAAATGATTAGTAACGGCTTGCAACAGTATTTAGTCCACGTATATAACCAAATTGGCAAATGGCCAAATAAACTTCAGAAGAAGCACAAAGCTCGCGAAGTCCATCGGACGCCACAGATGTTTACCGTGAGTTAGTGCGAAGCCATTGCCATGTGGGAAAGGCTTTAGCGGCTCCAAACCCAATTACCGGTGGGTAGTTGCTCACTGAGGTGCAGTCGGAGTAGAGAGCTAAAACCTTGATGCTCCAATCTCCGCAATACTAATAAAGATGAAGGAGACCCTGGAGAGAGAGCACACATTTAGCCAATGTACTCAAATATTAGAATATATCAGAATGTCAGGTTGCATGGAAGAGATCGCTTTTAGCGATAAAGCCGCCTTTTGTTTTACCAAGTAACTATTGTCTCGTCGTGCATTTTTTGTAATTTTTGTTTTGATGAACAATAAAGTGTTTTCTATGTCTATGTCTATTACATCCGCTGACGCGTTTCAATATACAATCCCTATTGAGTGGACTATCTACTATTCAAAACGCGTGTCGTCGTGTACTGATAAACGTGATATAGGTCACGAAGTAATCATCATCACGATACGGATTGACTTTATTCTTTGTATCTAACCTCATTTACATAAAAATTAGATTATAATGACTAATACAAAATACACTACATATTTTTAAAAATATAATATAGATATTTACTTTTTCCGTGCAGGAACGAAGAAATAATACAATTTCTTGCGGTCGGGTGGCCTGTCGTATAAAATAACACACTGCCAGGTGGAAGTATTTGCACGTCTGGATGACTACCACCCCTGGTCTAAAGTTTTTTTTTCATTGCTGAACCACAGCAGGCAGGGTGACGGCGCAACTGTGATGGAAAGTGGTTACCATCGCCTATAGACATTAGCAATACCAGAGGTCCTACTGAGAAACTGGAACCTGGCTACTGACTTATGAAGGCATACTCTAGACCAGGGGTGATAGCCATAGAGTCGGGCGAATGCCCTACCACCTGTAGGTTGTTTTGTCGCTTCTTACGATAGGCCGCCCGGGCGCAGGAATTTGTATTATTTTCTCGTTCCTGAACGGAGCTGCCATGACTACTTGTGTTCCGGAATTAGTCGCCAAGTTCCAGTCTTTCTTTAGAGAGTGGTAGTACAGTTGCGGCACTTTTGGTCTGACAAATATCCATATGCGATGGTAACCGCTTTTTATTAGGTGGGTCATCTGGCAGTCTGTTGAACTTCTGCAATATTTTTTTTAAAAGTATGACTAACGGACACCTAAGATATCTTTGTTCTTTCACCGTCTCCCAATTATTTAGGGTCAACCCAATATGACTTTTGATTCTATAGTCCTCTATCACACCACACAGCATCATGGGATTCATCACACAATCCGTCCATGGAGATCTGGGATGACATTAATTTATTAAAATAGGTCCATAACCTCACTGATTTTCTTTGTGATTCTAAAAATACTTACCTAAGTATTAAGATTTTTTAAATAGAACTTTATAACCTTTTTGTTAATTTATCGAATGAAAGTATCTCAGTTGATTTGCCTGTCAACTTTTCCTTCTATTTCTCCTCCGTAAATGCAATGCCAGTAGCTGAGTAACCCCTACTACCCAATTATGCGCACCGCGTCATTTTGCAGACCGCAGACGGTCGTACCGTAGACGTTAGAAGTCAGAGCTTGTACGCAATGTGCCTGTTTAGCATAATATGCCTGATATTCGTTTGTTTCCGCTATTATCCGTTATTTTATTGCCGGTATTATAGTTTATGTCTTTGAAGACCACGGGCTATAAAAATGGTCAGGACTTTTGATAACCGGCCAACAATTAGAGGCCCCATGAAATTTAAAGTAAATGTGGCGTGACACTGACCGGCGATTATTCCTGTCTACACCATATAATAATGCACCCAAGGACAAGCCCCGGCCAGTGTACCGGGCTATTGGGGTGAACTGCTAGTGGCACTTTTTATAATATAATATTTTTATAATACTTTTTAATACTTTTTGCCAGTATTATTATTACAGTCAGTAATAATAATAACTATTTATAAATATGACCTAAATGAACAATGATTAACATAAATGCAATATGGCTTTTTTAAGATATATTAAATATATTTATTTATTTCAAGTCGGTCTACCCACAGCTTCCACCATCACAACATATCCGTTATAATATGTTCATTTCGCAGCCAAAGTAGTACTATGCGAATGCTACTACTCAGAAAAATCAGTGTAGTGTTTAGTTTTAAGCTAATTGTATTTCATACAGTAATTCACTTTTCCATAAGCCAATTTACAATTCCTATCCAAACTCACTGTTTTAACCATTTCTGCATATTTATTATTAGACGAAGATGGGAGATATGGTTATCTCCCATTATCGTCTAATCACGTCATAAGTCCATATCAATACTATTTAAGTATATCGTGAAAAAAAAATTTCAGGAACGTTAATTCCTTAGTAAAAACATGACGTTAAAAAGTGAGACAAAAATGAACTAAGAAAATGAATCTAGTCATGTAGGAGTCAGAAGATATTTAGGTACCTGTTTTTATTGGTCGACTGTCTTTATAATCTTCTTTTATATTTAACTTTGTCTTCTTCTATAGGCCTAAATAGGCGGTACTAACTTTTTTCTATGGTAAATATGAATACAATAAAATATAAAACTGGAGAGGTGTCAAGGGACACCCGGATGGAACGAAGTTCCTATCGAATAATTAGTGAAGGAATTGTATTAAAATTGTATTTTTTTTAGTTATAAAAATATAATGTCATATAAACTTAATCAGTAGGCTCAATTTTAGTAATAATTGGCTTGTGGTAACTAAAGTAGGAAACATATGTTTGGGATTCTATTTTATTTAAATGTCTTGAAAAAACTGCATCGATGGCAGTATTATATTTTGTTGTTGATTCTAGTGGATTATTGTTTATTCTTAAATGGACGTAGTTATGCGAAAACGTTCCATTCCACAGTAACTACAATTTGAGAAAAACGCAATTTATTGTTTCCGTGGTACACTTTTTTCTCTTAAATTAGTATAGATGAACAATGTAGGTATAATCGTAATAAAATATAATCATTTTATGATCGTGTACCATTTTTTATTATATTTACCTTAAAACCGTAAGTAATTAGGAGAAATGGTATTGGAACATTTTAGCAAAACTACTTTTTGTATGAATCCTCATTTTGTATTTATTTTGCAAAAACGTTCCAAAAAGTATATTTTATATATTTTTATAAAACTAATAAGTTAAAGTAAAGTAAACATGGAATCAAAAAGATAAATATATTTGGAAATAATTTGTTTATTTATAAAAGTCAATCATATTATAAGGAAACGGATCAGTGTTAGTACTTGGGATCTGTCCTTAGTGCGTCCGGGGATATCGACCTCGACGTCAAGGCCCGTATCACAGCAGCTTGGGCCAAGTGGCGTGAGGTGACATGTATCATTTGTGACCCCAAAATGCCGGTCGAATTAAAAGGACAGGTCTATAAATCATTAGACCTGTCCTTTTGTATGGCAGTGAAGCGTGGCCAGTACTTGAGCGACACAAGCAAGAACTGCGTGTCACGGAGATGAATATGCTGCGATGGATGTGTGGAGTGACGCGGAAAGACTGGGTCAGAAACTCCCGCATCCGCGGCAGTCTTCATGTCCGTGACATAGCAGACAAATTGCAAGAGTGTCGCTTACGCTGGTACGGCCACGTTTTACGCAGACCGGCTAATTACGTGGGGAACAAATGTCTAGCCATGTCGCCTCCGTCAGGTCCCGGTCGAAGGGAAAGGCCCAAGAAATGCTGGCTTGACGTTGTGAAGGATGACATGCGTGCCAATGGTCTCCAAACGGGGGATGCTCCACACATTTTGAATCGGTTATGCATCACTTTTGTTATTTAGTTAAAACGTTCCAAATACATTGGATCATTATTTCCAAGAAAAACATACATTACATAGGTATTTTAAAACGTTCCAAGATTACTGAATGGTTTATGCACCATTTTTGTTGTTTAGCTAAAACGTTCCAAACAGATAGGATCATTATTTCCGGGAAAAACATACATTCCATGGATTTGCTAAAATGTTTCAAGATTATTGAATCATTGTATAAAAATATTAATTCAGAATCGTATTAAATAAAACCGTTCTAGACGGATAATGACATTTTATTCTCAATGAAAGGATTTAATTGGCAAAACTTGTGGGTTGGAACATACAGTAAGAAATATAAATAAGGAAATATTACATGTAGACTGGAATATTTTTCTAGGATGACGTAAAGTGTCAAAAAAGGTATACTAGTCACTGTATCTCAATATTGAGTGACTTGTAGGTTGGAACGTTTTCGCATAACTACGTCCATTAATCAAATTCTTCCTCTAGAAACTGTAGCAATGGTTTTGATTTTTCATTACTGAAGTTGATGTTAAAATCACCGACCAAAATGAGTGGTATCCTATGTTCATTCTCGGCATCGAAAATATATATATATACTGAGTTTCAGCCAAATCGGCCCAGTTTTTCCGTGAAAACGGAACAGACATAGTGCACACACACAATATATATATATATATATAAAAGTGTATATGTAGAAGTATATATATATATGTATATATACACGAGGTCGAAGTGTGTGTATATATATATATATATATATATATATATATATATATATATATATATATATACACTTCGACCACACCGACCAAAATGGAAAATCACAAAAAAGTGTCGATACAACTTTTTTGGTCTTAAAATTTTCCGTCTAGCCCCCTTTCGCCATTCGTACCGCGCGATCTTATACCTATTGGGACTTCGTTCCAATAGGTATAAGATTTAATAGAATAGAATAAAATATAATACCTATTATATTTTATTCTATTCTATATTTACGATAGTAAAAAGTCATTGAACAAATAATGACATAAAATCAAGAACATTATTGTTCAAATATAACTGGCGGTCGTACAGCTAATAACGATTTCTTAAACTATAATCCAGTACTTTTGTATATATCGTTTCTTTGTTATGGAAACACACCACATCAAACGTACATAGCTTTTGCAAAGACGTCTGCTGCATTGCCTTCACTTCAATCCCTTAAGTCGTTGGCTCTAATCCTTGCCTTATCTTTAAACTGATACCTGAATGATTAGGTCCTTCTATATAATATTTATATTAAAATATATCTTATAACCACAAAGTTATTAACCGCTGGCTGCGCTCATGTACGTGTCAAATACCTCATACACAACGGTAAACTGTTTTAATATAAAATATACTGATATAATAAAGTCAAAGAGTTCGTATTTACCGAGCTGGTCTATGGAATTAATAGTCGAATAAAAAGATAATTTTGTTTTATGTTGTCCGTTTATTGTGGAATTTTAAAGGTATAACGCTACGACCTAAAGTAACGTTGCGGTGGCTACAGTAACTACCAAACCACAAGCACGTATATATAGTATATGATATGGTGAGATGGAGAATGGAGAGTTAACGCTTTTCAGTACACCCATATAAACAAGTACAACAATGCATATTTTCTAGGGATGGGCTGAATGTGGCTTGAACCGAATACGAACTTTGGCCAAACATTCGGTTAAAACAAAAAAAATGGCCAAAATTATGCCGAACTTCGGTTTAATTTGGCCACGCTTTCTTAAGAGCAACACGTCGTGACCTGTGACAACGTCAACTCGGTAACGTCGAATCTTTGGCGTATTCGCACCATAACGTGCCTCATGTTTAATTCGTAAAAAGTGATTTCAATCACAATTAAAGTTGTAATTGCTAATGTCCCTTAGACTTTTTTTTATTCAAGTTATGCATTATAATTAAGCAGTTGCACTACTTACTGATGTTTCTTAGAGGAATAATAAGTTTATTTTATTTATATTTTAATTTGATGTCTATTTACTTAAGCAAAGACTCGATCAAGAACTAATTTTAGTTCGTTTATATCACAGTGCACGTTCAGGTTTACATGTACCTAATTAAAATAAATGGTCATGAGTATATAGATGCCAATTTTTATATTACGGTTATTATAAATTTGATTTCTATTAATTCCAGTCAAAATAGTGCAAGTAGGTATTTTACTTTATTATTGTACCGAATGTCCGGCATTTAAACCGAATTTCGGCCGAAAACCGAAGTTCGGCTCAATCTGCCGAAATTCGGTTAAACCGAATGTAAAACGAATTTCGGCCCATCCCTAATATTTACAATATGCAATTTGTAAATATGCATATATTTGTAATACCATTTGAGTCAGGTTGCCTGGAAGAGATCGCTTTTAGCGATAAATCCGCCTTTTGTCTTACTAAGTAACTATTGTCTATTGTCTTGCGCTTTTTTGCATATTTTTTTGGTGAACAATAAAGTGTTGTCTTTCACAACTCACAACGACTACTTACCAGATCCTGTCTTGGAGACCATGTCACCACCTCAGGAGTATACACTTACGAGTAAAGAAAAAAAAATTGAAAATCGGTTTAGAATGGACGGAGATTCGTGTTACGAAGAAGTCTGTTATCAATTTTCGTGGTTCTCTCTAATTCCTTGGAATACACTCATCAGACCCAGATATCGCGAGAATGGGGCCAATTCAGGAGCCTATGAATAGGATACCTTTCGATTAAAAGAAAAATGTTGATATATAAAATAATTCGTCTGTATGTTTCTTACATACAGACGAATTATTATTATAATTAAGAACTTCCTCCTTTTCGAAGTTGCTTAAAAACTTTTCAATTGAGTTAAAAATCAAAACAAAACCAAAAAGAAAAGCTCCTATATACTTAGGCTTTAATCGGTTGGATTTTCATTTTCGGTTTCTAAGATGATTAGTCTAGTTCTCATCTCATAAAGGTCATACGGGCAAGCCGCATTCGTATTAGTTTCTTTTTCTGTTTTAACAACTCTACGGACTCGAGATCCGTACCCTTTATTACAACTTAATTTCTAGATTTAATTTTTAGAATTTAACACACTCATTAATTATTTTGGTTCTGATGTGTGACATTAATTTAGTGATTTTTGTGTTGAGTATGTATCTTACGAATAACTTATTATATTAAATTATTCTAAATTTAATACTAAACTTATACTAGTGTAGAGTGTATCTGTTACATGCTGGTGTTGTGAGGAAGTGCGTGTGCAGTGTGGGCCTTATGTCTATACTTATTATCCTATCTAGTGCCATGTGTGTTGTTTTTCCTTTCTGTGTCTGGGTTATTAATTTTTAGGCTTTTTGTGTGTCTTGGTTTGTTTGTGAAGTGTGCGTGTAATTCAACGCGGTGGTAGTGCGCGTTGGTTTGAGTATTCGTATTAGTTATTCGACTTTGGAAAGTACACAACTAGTGGCAGCTTCAAAGGACGAAGGAACGCGATCATCATTATGATTGATCGCTGTCCTTAAACTCGCCTCACGGTTAATTAGGAGAATTTCACAAAGGAAATTACACTGCTCTCAGAAAAGGGGGAACTTTAATTTTCTCTTCCTTCTGCCTAATGTTGTTTTGCGGCTTAGTAATTATGTTGTTTAATTATTTTTAACCTTTGAAAACCTTATCTCGGCCACTTTTACATAAAGGGGTAAAGATGGAAAAGGCATTATACCGCGCTTAGAAATGTTAAAACACAATTTACTTTAAAAGGAAAGAGAAATTATATTAAGTATATTGTTACGAGTGCGTGAGACTCGAATTAAAATGCCTTTGGAATCATTATAGAGTTTATTAGAACTATACAAACACATTTAACCCAGGTACATATTTAACCGAGCACAACAAGTCCAAACGTAATGAAGAAGGTCGTAATTCAATTAAAGGCGCAGAGTCTGTCACTTATTAGATTTCTGATTGTAGTACACACATCTCGCTTCGCTCGTGGTTCTCGCTCGATTGCCTCCCCCTCCTTCAGGTCATCGTTTTAGACTGCACAAATACAATGTTTCCGTTATCTAAGTCATCTTAATCCGCCACACCTGGCTAATGAGTGCCATAAAAGAGTACAATAAAACAATGGACTGTTTTCTAATCACAAATTTTAAACACAAAGTAAACAAAACGAGACGATCATAAGAGAGTTATAATTAGTTTAAATGCCGGCAGGTAATAAAATATGTTTTGTTTCAGATATGCAGGTGGATTTTGTTGTTGTCGGGACCTGAGTTGTGACAATATGATTTTCAATGGAACTTAGTTTGAGTAAAAACTCTTAAATTTAAATTATTATCTTAAATTTACATATATTATATGTGTATAATTACTATGTATTAATTCAATACGTACACAAAACATTTCCGGGAGGTTCACTCATATCGCGTTCCACAACAAAAGCCCACTATTACAATGGAAAATGTTAAATACGATATAGATATTTTGAAAGGCATTTTAATCAATACATCATGACATCCGAACATCACTGATTGTCCAATATTGACGTCATTATGTGTTAATTTATTGAATAAATCTTTTGTTTGGTTCAATTTGTGTGGAAATATGATAAAATGAAACAAATATTACCTATTCTATTTACGTGTTTGTTTGCTAATGTTGATATATAAATAGAATGTATGTTAAGGCTTATGATAATGCAAACTTACAGAAACGTGACTGAATAGTACATAACCTTTTTATTGTATTGGCCGTTTTTAACCGACTTCAAAAAGGAGGAGGTTCTCAACTTGATTGGTATTTTTTTTAAGTATGTTCACCGATTACTCTGAGATTTATGATCCGATTTACTTGATTCTTTATTAGTTTGATGCGGAATAGTTGACATTTGGTCCCCTAAAAAATTTCCGTTCCCGTTTCTTGGGACCTATATATTTAAGGCGTGCGGCACCTTTCGTAGCCCTACCATAGTTATACACTTAAAAGTAACAAAAAAAAACATTTAAAAACCGACTTCAAAAACTAAAAAGTATAAAATAACTTAATAAATATTTTTGACTAAGGATTTATTTACTTTATTAATAGACAAAATAATATAACATTTTCAACACCTTGAAGTCGATGCCAAGTAAACCATAAAAAAAAACCAATATTTTGCAACATTTTGTTGTTATAACAGTGTATATGGTAATTATTAAAAATTCTTAGTCAAAAATCTTTATACTTTTTAGTTTTTGAAGTCGGTTTTTTAAATTTGTATGAAATTTACTACGGAATCCTAAAACTTTTGGTAATTTTACTCCAATTCCTATTGTGCCTTAGTGTAAATAATGATTCGTTCAATTACTATATTCTCTGTTATGATATGAATGAATACACAGTAATTACACATGTATTATCCATGCAGGAACGGACAAAGAATACCATTTCCTGCGACCGGGTGGCCTGTCGTAAGAGGTGACAAAACAACCCAAAGCCAGGTGGTAGGGTATTTGCTCGCCTGAATGGCTAGCATCCGTGGCCTAGACTATGTCGCCATAACAAACTTCACTTGAGCTGTGTTTCAACATTAGTGACCAGGTTCCAGTCTACTCGTACCTTTAGAGAGCGGCAGTGAATTAGTAGTACTTTTGGTGTTACAAATGTCTATAGGCGATGGTAACCGTTTTCCACCAGGTTGGCCGTCTGCTTATCTGCTGAACTCATGCAATTAAAATTATTGGTGGCAGTTGCTTCTTCTTTGGAAATTAAACTCGATATAATGGACTGTATGACTATTAATATTGAAGTATTACATAAATGGTAAGTGGTAAGTAGTCAAATGCTAATGTCATTATCAATTAAATCTTCGGCCTCCAAAGCCGCTCCTATATCCCGCATCCCGTCCAACGCCTAGCTGCTAATTGTGCGAGCTATGGGCGTCGGCGGTATGCGGGGCGCGGAGAGTGTGCTCCGGCGGGCGAGTCAGGGGGGGGTGCTTTCTGTCCGCAAAAAAATGTATCATACGTGTTGCATGCGTGAGTCAGCTAAACAGTCATCTTATGTTACTTACACCTATGTTGCTATTCCAAGTGCAATTCCACTTATTGCATTCTTTATACGCACGAATCAGCCAAATAGTGGTTATATGTCACATAGCACAATAAATTAGCGTACCTTCAAGGGTACTTTAATGGTTCTCTAAGTTTTTCAGAGTAGTAGGAAATCTACGTATATCGCATATCAAATAGATTAATAAAACAAAGCAGGTAATCAGAAATTCCATGAAACCTATTCAAACATTACATGAATATTCTTTAAAAATTTATTAATAGGTACCGCGCTCTCAAATAGAATTGAATAGGCCGACAAATTAATGGAAATTAGTTTGAAAACATCGCTCATGATTCTGTCTGTTGGCTGGTCCAGTACGAATGGTCTCATTAGAATATAAACAATTCCCAAGTTTATTAATTTATGGAACGAGGTATTCATTCCTAAGACTGAGCGATACAAACTGGATGAAGCCGGTCAATATTCAGTGATGTGAAGATTGTCTCAACGTTTAGGATGAGACTGTCAACTACCCACAATTGTCTGCGACATATTGGTAGGCTTCACACATCTAATAATGTCGTTTGTAAGAATGTAATAGAATTGCTAAGAATAGGAGAAGTAATTTACTTAATAGTTAATAGTAAGATAGAGAAAGCGGCTAAAATATCTTCAGATAGTTGAGAAAAGAACATCTGACTAAAAAAGAGCTCTGAATAAGAAACCTATTTTAGGGGAGACGTCTGGCTCGAAGGGTAATTTATTTTAAAAAAAATGGCTGTCTGAAAGTATTAAATATTACTAGTTAATATATTAATATGTGAAGCAAAAAACTTTGTACCCGTTTTTACGAAAATAGCGCGAACAGAGGAGAATGAAATGTCTCACACTTATAGTTTATATAAAGAAGAAGCGACGATGGGATTTTTTTTTAATTGTGCAAAAAAAATAACATTTAATCAATAAAATAACATTACACACACTCCCATGTATTTGACACACACACGCATATATACTCTTTTGTTTATTGTTAGTCAAAGTAATAGTGTCAGCCTCGGAGAAATCTGTGATTTTAGAAGTATAGTTTTTGACAACAGAACCTTAATAATATTCAAACTTATAATTTAAATTAATTATTGTCCAATTTTGACCACGGGTTATTACTAATTACAAAGTTCATCTGTTACTTTTTTTCATATTGTGTCGCCAATAACTTTCTAAAAAATACTATAATTAGTAGATACTGCGCTCCGAGCATAAGTGAATAATGACCAATGTCATTATTCACTTATGACCGGAGCAGTGTTGACCAATCTCGACACTGATAATATTTCCTGAATTTTATTAACCGTGTTTAGTTAAATCAATAGTGTTAATTACGAAAGCACCTTTATTGTTTTGTTTAGTTTATTAGCAAAACAGATGGTTCTCATATTCTCTTTTTTAGCATTTTCCGTTCATGAATTGGGAAAAATTTCAATTTTTTATTAGCCGTTCAATCTGTGCGCCATCGAAAAACCTACCTTCAATTTTCTGCATTTAGGTATTTCTGTCAGTACTCAAATCCACATCCTTGGAATGAGACACTGTATGTTCAGCCGCTATTGTTTTTTAATTGAGCCTAATGTATGTAAACTGAACGATCGGATAAGCCCTCACACACTGTAAACCATTTTCCTCATAAAATTATGTAAAGTGAGGTAAGACGGTCTGTCCCTCCATTGATCACATATTTTATGCTCGAAGTTGGGTAAATTTGTTTTTATAACGTCTATAAGAACTTCATTTGCTTATATTAAACTGATTGCATTTTTTTGATGAATAGAATTATATGAAAGTATTTGGCGAGTCACTGCCTGCCGACTTTATCCATGTTCCCGGAAAATTGCAACAAGCAGACACCATAGTGCACATAGGCCTAGATTCTTATTTCCATTAGCTACTTCATCCCAATAGACCAGTAAATTTTGTTCTCATTTACTAATATAGTAAGGATAATAATTACCGGTCAGTGTCACTACAATTACATTACATTTGTCGAAGGGGCCTCTACATGTTGGCCTTCCCGTGGCCCTATGCAAGCCCTCCAAAAGTCCGGGATATTTTTACGTCTTCTACAAGATACATGGATGAAAATGCCAATATTTACAGTAGTATATGAATTTAATTATTCTAGTAAATCTTATCTCTCTCTTTCTTATCTCTTATCATCATTATCTTAATAAATTACAAGCCATAAAAATTACACTACTGGGCTCGGTCCTCCCGATTTTCAAAGGGGAACGGATAATAGACCCGCTACGATTCCATGCACATTCACAAATCAAAACTTATTGTACATATTTATTTTATTAATTACAATAATTTTACTATCGCAATTAAAATATTGACACAGTCTAAAAACATTAATTCTAATTCAATAGGTACATGTTAAATATTTGTTCTATTTAATAATGTAGAAGTTGGAATCACGTTACAATTTTAAGTGAATTTAGATGAATTAAATCAATACTTACAAGGAGAAAGGAGACCGAAAATAATCATCTGATATACTTTTTATATATTACAGAACATTGGAGTCTCATCGATTCTGTACGAGCGTATCTACTTATCGTTCTTTATATTATAACACCGCGAATATTTTTTTTTCTAACTTTACCGGACGAACAAAACTTGATTTAATTAAAAAAACTTTTAAAGACAAATCAGTTCTTTATTTAGTCATCATTTATTATAGATTAACGAATCATACAATTAAGTGATGACTGAATAAATAACTGGTCCTATTTAATCTTATACTAATATATAAAGCTGAAGATTTTGTTTGTTTGCTTGAACACGCTAATCTCAGGAACTACTGATTTGAAAAATTCTTTCAGTTTTAGATAGCCCATTTATCCCTGGCCCTATATCATCACACTAAGACCAATAAGAGCGGAGCACCAATGAAGAATGTTTCAAAATTGTTTTTTTTAATCTCGGTATTTTTGATATCGGGGGCTTATTAAAAACTTATATCTTTTTTTGTTCGTCCTGTAAAGTTAAGAATATGCATGTATGCTGTGTTGTAATATAAACAACAATATATTGTCATGAACAGGAACACGTGAAAGAAGTCAAATGGCGCATTAATTACACAGACCCACAAAAAGAGAGGTCTGTACTTTTGACCAGACTGAATGGGTCTGGTCAAAAGTACAGACCTCTCTTTTCTTCTCTCTTTCTTATGTATTTCGATACGCTGAATCCGAATCAGTCAGTTTGGACCTTCATTATTTTGAGTAAATTGCACTGCAAAAAATAGTAAAACATTGGAGTTTCGGTAATCAAAAAAGTTTCACGAAACTAGATCAATTATTTTGATATGCTGGTTCTGAATCTCAAGCCCATATGGCCCATAAGCCATAATAAAATTTTAGTTTAATTATGTATCTAGATGATTAACTTATAACACTTTCTACTTTATATAGTTTTAGATGTTCCTTAACTTGAGCAACGGCTAATTCCTATTATATTGTTACGTGCGAGCGGGGTTACGCACTTATGGATTGGAAGAAAACACCAGTTTTTAATTTAAAAGCTTTTATTGACTTACACAGCCGCACGTAGTACCTCTCTGTAGGGTTGCCCCTATACGCACGACCAACGATGCACAGTCCCGACGATAAGTTGTCACACCCTTAATACCGTCGCCGATATTGCGCGGACCACCTCCAATATTATCGCGGGTAGCTCGCTTCTGGTTCCTCCTTCGAACTACGCTAAACACCTCCTTCGCGTATCTGTCCACCAAACTTGTCACTAAATTCACCACTTAATCCGTCTCTGTACTCTATTAACCTTCTCTGATAACCCTTTAGTATCGCACTTGTCGTTTCACCGTCTTGAACTGAACTCAACTTTAAAACTCAACTCTCAACTCTAAACTGCCCGGTAGGCGCGCCTTATGCTGTTTATATACCCGGAAGAATTTTCTAGAAACCATATATCTATCTCTGTCTTTTCTTTCCCGAACCTTCTGTTCGGGAACTTTCGTTTATACATCTATCCCTTTCTAACATCTATCTATCTCTTTCTCTCTTTTGTCGTCTATCTCTATCTAACATCTATCTATCTCATTCTTTCATTTATCGTCTATCTTTTTCTGAATATATCCGTCCTTGTCTTTCCCTTCCAGAAATTTCTAGTTCTTTCTAAAAGTTCTAAAACTGATTTACGCTGCAGGGCAGTTCCACCCTCGGTCGCCACAATATATTTTATTCATTCACTCGACTTACCTTCGGTAGAAATTCGACAGTACATATTAAATGATCATGTCAAATTTTAACCATTATTAAGGCAAATTGACGGTCACTGATATACAAGAACTGGCCGTCAGACATTTAAATATCATCAAATAATATAGTTTATTGCAGAAATCGTGTATCTGGTATACCAAATATATCTTTTAAAGATAAATAATGTATACATGAAACAGGGTAAAGAAATGCACCTGTCCTCTTTTGCAAGACCGATAATCATTATTTGACCAACTAAACGAGTTCGCATATCAAAGACCTATATTTGTGTCGCGTTACATTATTACGTTGTATCTTGTACCTAACAATAATAACAGTATATCGTTTGTATAATAAATACCCTTGGAAGACGAATAATCGGAATTTTAATCACACCGAAAAAACAGTCATGAAAAGCTCCTTAATCTTACTTAACTGGATGATGGTCTCTCTCTTTTCTTTGCTCATCTCTCAATCATTTGGGGGCGGCACAATATGTCTTTTCATTCCATGTTACTTTGTTTTGGCATACTTCCTCTGTCGCATCACAAATCATCATATTCATCTTTCACACATTCATCCATCTATTTTTTGATCGACCTTTACATTTGTACCCATGAATCGTTCACTTTAACATTCTTTTTGTCACGTCACTTTCATTCTTTCTCATTACAAGTCTATACAACCTTAGTCTTCTTCCTGTCAATTTGTCATTTCTTCTTGTTACATGAATAGATGATGCTATAGGTCACTCACTCGTCACTCACTTTTTGATATCATATCATTTTAAACGTATTTCACTAGTTTTTTTTTTCTTAAGTTTTCGCGACCGAAACGTCGGATATAACAAAATAAAATAAATTACCGCGCTTAAAACCGTTAAAACGTAGTTTTATTACGTATTTTACTAGGTTTAAAATCTTATTAAGACTATTAAATTTGGCCGACTTCGAATTAAAAAATGTTTTAAAACTTGTACTGCCTACAATAATATCTGCCACGAACACGATATTTTCAATGCATACGTTAAGTACATCAAGAAGTTTTACACTCCTTTTCAATTATTTAATTAAGTTCATTATTTATATATTTCTTCTTTTTTTTTTCTAAATTAATATGCACTCAATATCTTTATATAATGCATGATGTGTTTGCACCAAGAAGCAAATATATTATCTGTGTTCTAGTTTTGTTTAAAAATAAGCTGAGTTGGCCAGTTTGCGAACCAAACTAAAAAAAATAATGAAATTATTCTAACTTTAACCCCTTAGTTGTGTGGAGGAAGCTAGAACTTGAATTACTCTTGCTAGCCGATTTTGATGGATCCATGGGTCTTATTATATTAGACGAGGAATGAAAATCATTGGACAAAAATAATGTTACTAGAAGACAGATGTAGGTAAAGGCGATCCTATACTCTGGTTAACCTGACGGGTCTACTTATGCATGTGTGACTGCACGCCTGTGCAGTCACATGTACCTACACCAGAGGGTGTCTACCATTACTCTAACGTTCATTTCAATTTTCCCGTTTAACATTCTTACGCTTCAAAGGATAACTTCCAAGAAATCCTCGCCTATTATTTTACCGCGGAAAAGTTAACGACCATCATTAGGGTCTGTGAAACGCATACGAGTCCACGTAACCTGGTGAATGTGGTTTTCGCTTCAGATTTCGAGTCACGTGCCAGATTCATGGGCGCGATGGCGTGTTGTGTAAACTCTTTGGATTTATCTTGAAGCTGTAACGCATTGGGGGCAATTACGACCAAAGGTAGACGATAAAATTGATGTTATAGCTCTTTTCGTTTCCTGGAATGCTCCTAGGTTTTCCTTGTGAAACATTTGTTTGAGACAACAACGAGTATACTAATTACGGAAGTAGGAGTTGGGTCGTTCTCACTACGCTTTCTTTACTATAGTTTGTTTAATAGTTATAGTTACTACTATACCTCTTCAAGTCAAGTCCTGATGTTTTAGATATGTAACCTTTTTCATCTGTATATGGCAACAACATAATTATGTTTATGTTTAACTTTTATTTCTTGAGATTAGTAATTTATAAGTTATGCCCATAACTTATAAACTACTAATAAAATTAAGTAGTGTAAAAAAAATATCAATTAATAATATAATATCTTAAAAAGCGCTTTGAATACACCCCACGCTTTTTTACAATAATCTACATTCATTTTTTTTTACACTGTACTTAATCAAATTGATTAATTATTTCTTTTTTGCACTCCACTGTAAGACCCCATTCATCAGAAACCAAATTTATAAAATTTTATTTTATTTTTTTAGTTGGATTTTTTATGAAAGCGTGTTTTTTTAAATTTTTTTAAACTATTATTTATTTTTCATTTTTTAGTTGATTTTTTTTAATGTTTTTAAATACAAGCTTTTGAGATAATGCATATCATGTAGCAGTAGAGTGCTAGCCAAGACAAGTAAAACGAGCCCAAACATGACGGGTCTATCTTGTTTAGTACAGGAGTTCCTATGGCCACCTTCCGACTCCATCATCAGATCAGCTCCATGGTACCATATTATTGCATTTTCACGCGATATAAACATACGAGCCCAAATACTACGGGTCTATCTTGTTTAGTACAGGAGTTCCTATGGCCACCTTCCGACTCCATCATCAGATCAGCTCCATGGTACTATATTATTGCATTGTCATCGACCTTGGACAGGTGTGCAAAGTTTGAATTAAATCTGATCGTTCAAAGTAGGACAAAATCGAGCTCAAAGGGGTCGGTTACAAACATACATACATACAGGTGAAGCTAATAAAAGCGTGTTAAAAAAGTCGTCTTAGCGTAATAGCTAGCGCACGCGTCCCAAACTCAAAGGGCGTTTGTTCGATCCTGGCCGGAACGCATGCATCACGTACTCAGTTTTCTGATCTAATGTGCATATTGTTACAATTACCACGTGCTAACAACGGTGAAGGAAAACATCGTTATGCAACCTGCACATCGAGATAACCGATGTGTCAAACCTGCCAAGCTGCCTTGGACAACCATGGCGGGTATATTGTCCGTTCTCTCCTATAACGGGAGGCCCGAGCCCAGCAGTAGGACATTTATGGGCTGATATTACAAGTTATACCCATATCAAGATAATTTTTTTTGTACCTTCTTTACATACATGAAAAAGAACCGTAGGTGGTAGTTATTGATAGATGAGCATGTAATGCTTTATATCCTATGGGAAATATTATCTGAAATGGGATAGTTTTTACGGGCTAAGGATTAAAAATAAATGATCCACCTGTGGCGGCACTACGTGCACAGCACTAGTTGCACGTCACATAAAAAGGAAAATAATTCTGTAATATTAGGAGTCATAGATATAAGGTACTTCCTCCCCGGCAAAACCACTGTAAATCGTCTATACCAAACATTGTGTCTGAATGTGTTCTTTTGTGACGCTCTGCCTGTGATTAAAGTATCAACTATCCATGTGTTCTGGATTTTCATTTATCCACTGTTGACCCGGAGCTATCTAGAACCTCCACATACCTACTAAAAATTCTTTTCTTATGATATCTTTAGTTTTATTATAGTACGATTCATGATTTTTGGGAAATCAATATGACTAAACATATTGTTTGGGAAATCACTATGACTAAAGATTTCGTTAATTCAGCTCCAGAAAAAGACCAAAAATAAAACCTTATTCATAGTCATAGCAATCTGCTACAATTTCATGAATAATTGCCAAGTTATTTGAACTGTAAATGTAATGGAAGAAAAAATATGAAAATTACCAGATATATTTCACTTGATTAAGGTGACTTCCTTGTAGTTCGACGTTGATAATAGTTCAGTAGATCGCCAACACTTTCGATTGCATATCGTCGCTGATGACGATACCCGGAGATCGCTTAAGTCAAATCTGTGAAAGAGAACTGTTTTCCAATATCAAGAGTATAGGAATAGTCATAGCCATTATAAGGGCGAGACACCAGTCGCCGTTCACCCCCGCCTCAGTATACTATCACTTGGAAATATTAGTAAATTGTAATACGTATATACGAATAAAGAGTGTGACTCAAAGAAGATACTTGCACAATAGAAAAAGAAATGGATACTATATACTGCATAGATATATAAAAGCATAAAATATAAGTAAATAGGTTTGACCTCGTTGATTTTTCCAAATCATTAGACAGTTGAATGCGCTGTCAAGAGCTCTGCAATAATTTCAGAACTGACCATTTTGTTATGGCCTGTACGAGTATGAGAGTTAATGGCAAATGAATACAAAAAGCAGAAATTTTCGGATCTCTCATAATTGGACGAGTCTCGGTTTGCTCAGTGATGCGTACAGTTCATGCCATATCTAGATTAAGTTATGAATAGCATTAGACATATAGAGATGTCCTATGAACGCATATGATTGGAGAGTCTATACGTATATTATATTAAAGATAAACCAAAGTCAAGTCAGGTCATGTATGATATAATTTGTATTTTAATATGCTCATGTTATCCAATACTGATCGCAACTTGTTACAAACTTGTGCAATTATTTAACGTAAGTTTAACATAGAAAAATACAATCTCCTGCAGCCGGGCGGCCTGTTGTAAGATACAACAAAACAACCCACAGCCAGGTGGTAGGGTATCTGATCGACTGAATAGTTACCACCCCCAGTCTATAGAGTGTGCCACCAAAACAACCTTGAGTTGTGTTCTTGCGTTAGTGGCCACGTGCCAGTCTCCTTTACCTCCGGTATCTTTGGTATTGCAAATGTCCATAGGCGATGGTAACCGCTTTCCATCATGTGGGCCGTCTGCCTGTCTGCTGAACTCCTGCAATAAAAAAAACATACATAAATATATACATATGTATATACATGTACATAAATATACGTAAATATATCAAATATTACTATGTTGCAGGTAGTGTTTTTTACATACTTAGTGCATGCCACAGTCCAATAGCCTGAACAGTAAAAGAATTACTGAAAAAAGATGAATAATATTAAGTCTAATGTAGAAGGTCTATTAGGAAAAAAATAAAAACTTCGTTTAAAAAAACCGACTTCAAAAACTAAAAAACTAAAATGTATAAAATAACTTATTTCTAAAGCTATTATTATTAATATATATTATCTAAAACATCTTGAAGTCGGTGCAAAGCAAAACATAAAAATTACTATATTTTGAAAATTACTAAGCGACGAAGTTTTTATTTTTTATTTGTTACTTTTTAGTGTCTAGCTATGTATGGGTGGACCTACGAATGGTGCCGCGCTTCTTAAAAAATATATGTCCCAAGAACCGAGAACAAAAAAATGTTCGTAAAATGAAAACTACTGGGACAAACTATGTCAAATTTTTAGGGGACTACATGACAGCTATTCCGCGTCAAACAAAAAAAGAATCACGTAAATCGAATCATAAATCTCAGAGTAATCGGTGTACATATGGAACGGAGTGAAAATTATTTTCATGAAAAATGTTCATAAAATGAAAACTACTGAGCCAAACTATGTAAAATTTTTAGGGGACCTATTTCGCGTCGAACAAAAAAAGAATCACGTAAATCGGATCATAAATGACGGAGTAATCGGCGAACATACATAAAAAAAAGCAAAATAAAAAAAAAGATCCCGACGAATTGAGAACCTCCTCCTTTTTTCGAAGTCAGTTAAAAAGTAGGAAATTATAAATTATCTAACGTTCTCACTGATGGTGAATACCACTTAAAAATGATTGCATGGTTTAGGAGGAGTTAGCGGGTATACAGACAGCCAGACACGAGTTAGGCAATCGCTGGACACGCGCTTGCCTACAAACCTGCTGACCACGCAGCGCCAAGTCATCGCTTATAATAATTAGTGCTAATTTAAGTTTTTAGACTTAATATAATTAATTGTAATTTCTTTAGTCTTGTTAGAACCGTCTTATAATAAAGTTGTTCAAATAAATTGTTTTTTTTAAACAATTTCCGTGCCGCCCTACTTATCTGGCGCAGTCGGTAGGATCGCGACACCCTATCCGAATAAACTTCTTTGGAAGGGTGAAACGAAGCTTCGTTTTCTAATCGCGATCATACGAACCTGGGTGGCTATCGCGCGAGAGCCCCTAAAATCGGGACACCAGAGCAGTGCGACGACGAAGACTACTCTACAGCAGTTCAGCGAGAGTAGCAGTTCTACAAGACCCGGCTGGAGACGCAGAGGACTATAGGGTAAGTGCTTTTCGTCTGCCCAGTTCCTTGCTATATTTCCTGTCGTTAATTTTTTTTTTTTTCCTTTTGTTGTACATACATGTGTTCGTCTTTAGGCTCAAATCGCTATAGACTTACGTAATTACACAACACTTATTTTAAAACATCAATTTGTTTAAACATTTATAGATAACCTATACGATGCTTATTAAATGAAGATAATAAATTTTTTAATTATTTTGATGTTTTATAAAGTTATTATACTTGTATATTTTTAGTGAATCTTTTTTCCCTTAATCAATTACCTAATACCTAATAATGATATTAACAAAAGAAAATATCTCAATTTTGCAATATATTGGTGATCTTATGCCAAGATATGACGGTAATCCGAATACTTTATATTATTTTATTGAAGAAGTAGAAAATGTGATGCTATTGCTTGATCCGCAAACTAGGACACACCTAGCATTCACATGTTTAATTAAAAGTAGACTTAGTGGAGCCGCAATAGAAGCTATCGCATATGAGGAGTCCCTTGACACCTGGCTGGATATAAAGTCAGCATTAATACGTCGATTAGGAGACCCTCGTAACGAAATACAATTGTTACAAGAACTCATGACGCTACGCCGCAATACTGATGAAGATGCCAACATCTTTGGCTGCCGAGTTAGAGGCTTACTATGTACTTTACAAAGAGTAGGGAATCACCCAGACAAATCTTATTATGAATACATAGCAATCGACCAATACGTAAATAACTTAGAAATATACATATCACTAGGCGTGCGAATATCTAAACCAGACTCACTAGAAGCAGCTATATTAGCGGCTAGGCAGGAGGAATCACGTTCAGAATATTGTAAATTCAACGACCTTAACATTCAACCAAAACCATTAGAAATATTTAGGCCTATTTACCCCAATCCCGAACTAAACTTACCCATTATATCAGATCATTCAGATGAACCTTACCAACAACTAAATAACATAGTATACACCTCGCAAGATAATATGCTTGCGAAAAGGACACAAGAACGGAGTCGACCCATGCTGGAACGTAAATCCCAATCAGGTAAAGTAATATCTATTAATTCAGGTTCACATAGAAAGAAAAGAAAGTCCAAGAAGCAGCCTAACAGAGAATATAACCAGGTAAATTTACCGCTTAAAATCTCAAGCACTATAAAGAAGCCTACGAGTGAGCCGAATCGATCAAAGCTTACCACAGAACAACTGTTTTATATATCTCAACAACAAGGATATCGCGAAAAGGAGAACGAAGCTCAGTATAAAAAAGGTAATTACTATAGTAGTAAACCAGATTATATACCAAATGAACCAGAGCAGGAGTCCAATTATCAGGATTTTTCACCAGGTCGAAAACCAGCTCTCATCAATAAATATGGTACGTATCACCTGCCCCACATAGACACACCAAAATATAAACCTCATGCTACTTTAAGTACAATCTCAACTCCATATAGTATATTACCCAACAGAATACATGGTAATCTTAAAACTCCATTAATTAATAACAATAACGGTAAGAAAATCCCTAGTAGCATGCGCCCAGAACCAGCCCCAGAGGAAGACATAACCACTTAGCCTCGTATTATAAAACCTTATTAATTAAAGCGTTAATTTCATAAGAATATTGGTTTTTCTATCTATGTATTGATTACTTATATTTTTAGGACTTATAGGATATTTGACTAACTGTCTCACATTATAGTAACTACTCTTACTTTACCATAGACTGGTATAAGAATAAAATAGTATAATGTATTAAGTTCATAAAAGTCAACGCGTAAGAATAAATACTTGAATTTATATTCATAAATTTTAGTCAGAATAACATGGAATCTAATTAAAATAAATATATGTACTAGAAGAAACCAAGGGTACTTATTGCTTTCAACATATGTAAAATTAAATAAAATATTATCATACCTGCCCTGCATAGGCTCGTGCTAAAAAAATATTTATGTGCAACTTGTAGTGCGAAGAGTTTAACAAAGGCAAAACAACTATACATACCTAAAACAATAATTTGAAAGTAAACACAATTAGGTATATTCAATAAAAACTAAATAGATTTCCAAATAATTTTGTTATGAAATTCAATTGTCGACAATTCGATCATGTTACATACAATAAATACATCTTTCAAGTTGTTTATTATGCGCATATACACGGAATTTAGGTAATCATTATTTTATTTATATTGGTCGTTCATTTTAGTGTGAATACTTGTACAATTATTTATAACATATTCTGGCATAACATCCTTCATAACAGTATGAATAGTAAAATCAAACTTCGACATGAACAATACCATTTTTTAATATACCGTTAGCTTAACATAGAAGCAACAAGCCTATATACGAACAGCATGTCAACGTTTATATGATTAACCCCATTCAACCCAACAACCATAACCCGATTTACTTATATGTATCACTCCAAAGTCCATAATTCCTAAATCCAAATACCTTGCACTGGGAAGCGATGAGTACTCATACCTGAATGAAGACTGCAGGAAGTTCACACAGGACACCCATCTTTGCACCTCACTGAACACTCAAGCCATCGAGGAGTCCGATGATTGCATCATAAGACTAATAAAACACCAAACACCCAACTGTACGAGAGCAAAATTACACCTCAAACACAACAAATTAGAAAAAATAACAGAAGACAAATGGCTGGTAACCCTGAAGGAAGAGACCATCGCAAGAAAACAGTGTGGACCGAAATCTGAATACATAAAATTAATAGGCATCCATATTATATCAATAACAAAAGAATGCAAATTAAACATCCTGAACCGGACTTTGAGGACCAACACCCACGCAATACCAGTGGATAACATCATCCCACTCCCAAAGGAGGAAATAGTCATCCCGGAAAACACCCCAATTAAGCTGACGCTGGAGGATATCGCCCTGGACAATGTCTATAAGTTACTGGACAGAGCTAAGGAAGTGGACAGCAACATCGACTGGAAGCTAATCATGGCAACACCGAGCTGGTCAACAATAGGATTGTACGTAACCCTTATAGCGTATGTATCCTGGAAAGTATACCAGCACAGAAAAAAAGGAGAAATACAAGATATCTCAGCCAGCAACGAGGACGCTGCAGGAAGCTGCGGGACGCGCTTCCATCTTAAGGAGGGAGGAGTTAGGCAATCGCTGGACACGCGCTTGCCTACAAACCTGCTGACCACGCAGCGCCAAGTCATCGCTTATAATAATTAGTGCTAATTTAAGTTTTTAGACTTAATATAATTAATTGTAATTTCTTTAGTCTTGTTAGAACCGTCTTATAATAAAGTTGTTCAAATAAATTGTTTTTTTTAAACAATTTCCGTGCCGCCCTACTTATCTCACGGGAAGAGATTTTTTTATAGTATTTAATAAAGATGTGCCACCTATCTAATTGTTAATATACTTACGAGGTTTTTTTTTATCGTAAATACAAATTCACTATAGAAAATCAGTCAAATGCGTATCAGTCCAATAGATGCAGACTTCGATAACATTACGAACACATTTTATTATACTGTTACAAGTTGGGCCACCTGCATACCTATTATAGACAAAGCACATTTACTACCTGCCGCGACGTTTGAGCTAATTACATTGAAACTGTTTTATGGCTATCTTCTATTGTTTACTTTGTGTTTAAAATTCGTAATTAGAAGTAGCCCACTATGTATTGTGATCACTGCCAGGTGTCTCGTATTTAAAATACAAGCTGGTTCTAAGAAATCCTCTAAGCGGTCGAGCATTGTGTCACGACATATTTGACAGTATAAAACAATACCGCGACGGAGGGGTGCGGCAGTCAAGCGACGATTACGATACTGGCAACATGTGTGTAGTACATTCGATAAGCGATATAGTGACGGACTCTGCGCGTGTTATTGAATCGTGCAGTTTGTACTGGTTGTGTTCAGTTATATTTGTGTTATACGTGTTTGTATAGTTCTAATAAATTCTATAGTAGTAATAATACTACGAGATCCCGAAAAATCCCCTTTCATAGAAAATAAATTTAACACTTATTTTTCTTTCAATATTTACAAAAAAGATTCTCCTAACACGACAACTCAATTATAAAACGCTAACCACTGAAGCCTTTAGGCCTTTAAATGGTTACGGATCCATTAAAGGATTAACATTAAGTTTCCCTTTCATCTCATATGCGGGATGGAGCACACACCGTCATATTTGTTCTTGTGAAGTGTACGATATAACATTTTGAAGGTTAACGGTGAATATAATGTTACGAGTGAGCAGGACTCGCATTAAAATGCCGTTGGAACTACTATAGAATTTATTAGAACTATACAAACACTTATAAAACAGGTACAAATGTAACTAGACACTACTAGTACAAACTGCACGATTCAATAACACGCGCAAAGGCCGTTACTATATCACTCATCGAATGTACGTCTTGATCGTATCGTAATCCTCGCTTGACTGCCCCACTTCTCCGTTCGGGTATTGTTTTATACTATACAATACAAAAAATCGACCGCGTGGACTGGGGTTTCCGAGAAACCGTAATCTGCACACCTGGTTAATTATTCCTGCGAACGGCTCACAAAGTCGAAAACAATTATAATAGGCTATTGTCTAATTGCAAATTTTAAACACGAAGTAAACAAAAGAACTCCGAATGGGGGAAGTGTAATAAACTATGTGCGCATTTCTTTGACGGTATGTAACAATAATATTTTCTTAGGTTTCTACAAAGGTACCTGAGATATAAATAGCGGGAAGGGATGAAAGTAGACACACAAAATAAGTGTATGTTGGAGATAATATTTTCTTAAGTTTTCGCGACTTCTATACATAATAAAACTGCGTTTAAACGGTTTTAAGCGCGGTAATTTTTTTAATTTTGGTTAATCCGACGTTTCGGGCACTTTTCAGGGGCCGTGATCACGGAAGACAAAGATGTCAAGTGTCAACAAGTATTGTAAAAGTTTTATTTAGCTACCAACTTGTTTATTTTAATTATTCATTCAATTATCAAAAATTAAACTATTTAGTTTAATTTTTGATAATTTAACTCAGAATAAATAAGTTATTTTTGTATTTACAAAAATAACTTATTTATTCTGAGTTCATTTATCGATTCATTACCGGCTGGTACTTTGTTTTACTGTCAATTAAAATTTTACATAACCTTCATACACGTAATATTAAAATTCAACGGATGGTAAGGCAAGTGAATCAATAGTAAGATATAGGTATCAGTCATCACCAAATCTATTGGTAATCTTAAAAATATATCAGAATTCGTCAGTGATGGGTGTAACTTTTCAAGACGTATTACTCGTTTCTTACTTTATGTACTCTCATAATACATAGCTCTTTAATACACCATAGTTAATCCGCCATAAATCTTTCTCCAATCCCCACTTAACCGTTGCCATAACTCAATCGAACACATCTGGGTTCCACGATCAGACCTCAGAAGGAAGTTTCTAAAGATAATAAGATATGACTAACCTTCATCCACAAGGATGAATTTAATATATCGAATTTTGGAGATGGACTCAAAATAGAGGCAACATTTTAAAAACGACTGATGCTAGAATAAGGAAAATGCATGTACAGTGTCTGAATGGCTCCCAACACTTGTCTAAAGTATCCCACCATAACAATCTTGAGGCAGCATTAAGCATTAGTGGCTAGGTTCTAATCCATTCTTCTAGGTCTCAGCAAATGGGTACCACAGCTTTGGTGATAAAAATTTCCATGGGCGACGGTACAGGAAGTAGATATATCAAACCCACCATTCCGTCTTGGACTAACATGGCGGCTATAATGTCCATTCCTTTAAAAATATGTTAAGGTCCTGGAGCTCATCAGAGATATTATGAGCTGAGTTTAAACCTATTTATACACAACTGTGACATTTTAATTACATTTTTTTTATGACCCACCTGATGGGAGTGGTCACCATTACTCGTATAGGTTTGCAACACCAGGGGTGCAGCCAGCGTGTTGCCGGACTCGAAGAAATTTTACAACGCCCTTCGTAAATAACCCTGTGTTAAAGCGCAAAGGGAAAACCTCGGCGGGAAGTTCTCTCCAAGTCATTACTAAGTGGAATAAACGTTTTAGAGAACCATAGCACAGTTGAGCTTGGTAGCTCAAGGAATGCATATGGCCTTTGCCTTTGCCAAGGCACGTGAAGTTGGCCGAGCTTCCGCTTTTCCCATAGGCCGAGAGGCCTAATAAGGCGTAACAACGAGGTGCTTATAGTTGGTATTCCTAGTTCGGGTGGCAATACTACTTCCTCAGGGGTACTGGTGCCATCCTAATATTGCGAAACCCATACGCCTCCGCCGCGTTTCTCTTCCGAGGTTAGTACGTAATGAGATTTGTCCTCATTAAAAAAATGGTAGGTTAAGGATAAGGAAATAAGGATGAACATCCCGCCGTTGGCATGCGGTGTGGTGGTGAAGATTTGATGTTAGCACCAGATTAAGCAGTACTAGTAATAATAGTGATGTTAGTCGTGCTTCAACACATAAAGCCTAGTGATTGCCTTTATTATTATATTGTAGCAATTATTTTTGCTCGTGCTCTCGACCACCATATCTCACGCAGTAATAAAATAAATGTGCCGTCCGGCTGTCATCCCACTAATTTACCGCGTTCATTTCAGAATCCCATAGATTCCACACGCATATCGAAAATTAATGGCAATCTGATAGGAACATTTTGTTTACATTAATCTCTACATTTACGCAGTGTGGATGCTTAGGCAATTTACATAAGTTTAGAAATATATAGGACTAAGTTTGGAGTTTTCGGCTATACAAACGATACAAAATATCTTTGAAGCTATTTAAACAGTGTTGTCGATATTATTATATTCCGTATCTTTAGTTATCTCAGCTATTCCATCAACAGCTTAATAATAGGCCAAGTGCGGCCACAAATCCTAAAAGAAATCAAAAACTACTCAACGGATTTTATTCTAACCAATTAATTAAGCAAATTTTGAAGTAAAACTTCATTCGGCATATTGGGCATTTTTGATATGCGGAAAGGCACTGAACTTGCGTGACCGCTAAGATACAAAAATTTACAGTTAACGAAAAAAAAATTTTTGATTCAAAATTTGTGATGCTTTTTATCCCGAAAATCCCGCAGCAATATTCCCGTGAGCGGTTAAAGTTGTTAGTGCGCTTAAAAATTAGCTTATTTTGACACAATTTTCAATAAACCGATTTTGCTGGCTCGATAATATTACACTAAAATGCTTTGCTTTAGCTTATGCTTTGGTACTTTATATTCCGGGAATCTCGCGTGAATCTACCGGGGAGATTCGGTGGTTAGTGTGCACAAAATTTGGCTGATTCCAACACAATTTCAATAGAACAATACCCTAGTTCTTATTCAAATGTAGCTGTACTTTAAACACTGGGAATCTCGGTTTTTTTTCTGATAATCAATCACTCGATCAAATAAGAACGAAAATTGGTCGTGTTAATTTTATTACGAATAAGTTTGGTATTAGATAACAATTTGCGTATGTGACTAATTCGACACTTTCCCTGGACTTATTAACTTCGAAACCATGATTTTAAGACTTGCTTGATGTAGTAGTTGAAATATTTATTGAAATCAAAACTTTTTTAGTCACGTTTTTATTTCTGACGTACATTCCTTGTACTTTGTGTTAAAACTGTATTTTTTTATTTCTACTACTTTACTTTTTTTATTATATAGAACACATTCATATACACAAGTTTCATAATTTTACAAACGAATAATAGTTTATGACATATTGACGTCGGTAAAAAAATCATCACGGAAACCCGTTGTGTTTTGAAGATGTGTAACACCTCCCGCACACACATTTATTGTTTTTTCTATTTTGTTGGGAAAAGTTTAGGAAATAAAACATAAGCAAGGGCACACGTAAGCGTATAAAATAGAGTGCAAGACAAACAAAATACAATGCGCGAGGGATTATCGGTATAGGCGGACTCTCATTGCACGCTGTTTCCATAGAAAGTGCGGTAAATAAAGGGAATGTATTTACTCACTTTATAGTCACCAGACCCTCAATTGAAACTATAAAAGCGTGTAATTTTTAAGCCTCATGGGTTTACTTGTAGGGTGAATAACACTAACAACATTAAGATACTACCATTATTCTACTATGTATTCTTATAGTTAAACTACTACATAGATACATGCTAGCTTTTGGAATACCAGAGGTGTTAACGTGCTAGCAGTCTTGAAGGAATTTTATGACACCGCTTTAAGAAACCTGTTACAGTAATGCGAAAGGAAAAACTCAGGTGGAAGCTTCATCCAAATCGTTACAGAGAATTAGCGAAACTTGCATCTGAATCGCTTTAATAGTTCATACTCGTATGTACACAATAAACTCTTTAACTTAATGACTCACTGCTGGGTAAACTTAATCGAACGTTCCGTTTATTAGTCTGGTCTGGTTTGGTACAATTCGTATGTTAGTCTGTCGATTCACATATTTAAATTACACTTCTTGAAACGAATGTTTAACAAGAAATAGATTAAATATAAAGCTGATACAAAACTATTCACCTTAACTAATCCTTTTTGGTTCTATCTCTTGTGATCGTAAAGTTATTCAATGCAAAAGGAAGCGAATAACTAAAACAGTCGAGTTCTAAATTAAATTTCAGGGGAATGTATTAATTTAAATGTAAGTCAGATTAACTTGAATATTCTGCGACGGTTTCTGAATAAAATTGTTTGATAAAAGGACAACAATTTAAAGTAAGTAATATATAAACGTGAGAGGTTTTTTTTTGCTGTGCTGTTTGGCTAATGGATAGCGGTTCCCATGGCCAATGGATGTTTGTAAGACCAGAGGCAAAGCCAACAGGTTGCTAGCAAGATAGTGAAAATGAATGAGCGGACTGTAATTGTGTTCTATAGGTAGTAATAAACACTAGAAAGAAAAATAGATAAGATTACGAAATGCATTTTTAATGGTCTTTGCTAGAGAAATTATTTTTGTTGTTGATTGCAACTGAGCAATAAAGTTCTTTTTTTAATTTAAACATATCACAACTGATGCGCACTTCCGAAGAATAGAATAATTTGCCAATCCGTTCTATCTAACAAATAGAATCTAGGGGTCTTCAAGTCACGAGTGAATAGGTATCTTGTAGGTAAGCGTGTTCCATCCTAGGTCACATCATCACTCAACATCAGTGGTCAAACGCGAATCTATACGGACATATAAAAAGTAAAAAACAAAAAAGACTCTAAGGAGGCCGTCATTAACAGATGGGATAGATGGGATAGGATAGGAGGAATGGCACAAAGGGCAGGGGACAGGAATGATATAGGAGATGGGATAAGGGAATGGATTATGGCAGAGAGAAGTGGGCTGTCAGATATTTGTCGTAACTAACACTGTCGATATGGTTGGCGTGGTTTTGGAGGGTTTATATTAGATTAAGAATGAATAGAATAAAAAACGGATCTCGGTAACAGACTTGTGTATTGCCTCGACACAACGACAGCCATGACACATAGACAATAAACAAAGACAAAAGACTAACTGGTGTTGCTACACACAAGACAAACACGATTAGTTAAAGACGAATCGTTCCACTTTAGTATACTGAGAGACCATGCTGCTACAACGATCGAGCTGGCCCAGAGAGCTTTAATTAAGATAAATTTAACTCTACCACATATAATATTATTAATACTGTTTAGAAGCCAGCGTAATTATTATTCAGGGTTTGGTACACAAAATAATAAGCACCTCAAAGAATTGAATAGACGCACGATTTTCATTAAGTAGAACCTTTAGACGAACATAAATTGGGCCGCTATTTATTGGGTCGTACTAATGAGTTTTCTAATTGTAGTCGGCTTACGAAGAAGGTGTAAAGGAATCAGCAACGGGTAATGTGTTTTCATAGGGATCGCTTACTTTAATGAATCACGTGCCTTTGATGACAATGATAATGTGTGGAATATTAATTGGATTGGGATTTGGAATGAGTTCCCAGTAGAAGTTTGCCATGAGCATTATCATATCGAAGGGTAAAATATGAATTGTTCTATGCGACGTTTTGTGACAGACTTAGATTATTTCCACTTATGTGCTGGAGCTGGGTACCTCTTTATAGATGGCTTGGATACGTTTGGCCTTCGGAGAGATTTCGCATCTCATTGCGTTTTCTACTCATTCAACTATATAATGGAGAGTGCTACGAGTAACTGTTTAGAATTATGCCTTCGTCTTCTGTCTACCATCGCACATGTATTACAATTTTCCATGTGTGAAAATCCGCTTCCCATCGAGTGGGCCATCAGCCTATGTGCTATACTACAGCAATAAAAAAATAAGCTAGGTGATTTTTTTCTCAACCTAATGTCTCAATGAATGACAGATTCATTGAGACATTATGTAGGTTATATAGGACATTATATTATATAGGTTTCCAATTAAAATGTTATAAATCAATCCTTTCTCTTAACATGCTTTGCTTGCGTTGCTTTCTAGAAACTGATCCCTACAAGTTACACTGTGTTTTTTTTTTCAAAATCAGCTCTTCATGTTGGGCACATTGATTTAAAAAAAAAAATAGTAATATCGTTATCGTTTTCATCAAAAACAGCCCTGAGATTTTTTTGAGTGTTTTTCGCTATATCATATAGTTGCGGATATGGCCTTAGAGGCCCACTTGAAAAATTGATTTAAACAATTTACTTTACTTATAGTCAATGCGTCTTAAGTTTGCCTTCACGGTGTCATTGTAATTGAAAACAAAAATTCCACTTACGCGAGTCTCAAGTACAAATTTGGGAAACCGTCAGACTTGTTAACTTTCTTCTAAAATTGTATGAATAATCTGAGCCGCTGGCCTTTTATGAGGGGTCATGAGAGGCAAGTTCAATAGGGTTCCGTTGTCAATTTACAAAAATTACAGAATCCTTGTAGTTTCGTAATAGCCGTGTTTTCTTTACCTGTCTCATGGAATACGTGTACCAACAAATCAATCTCACAGTAAATATAGATAAAGAACGCTATAACACGATGTATATTCAAAGAATGGCCTTAAGAAAAAGGGTGGTCTTCAAAAAATAAATAAACATTGAAGTTTTCTGCCAATCTGTAACGTCTGATGGTTTCCGCGGGCCGTGCGCTAACTTTGGCTGCAGCTTAGTTAGTCATTATAAAAAATAATAGCATCTATTCGAGGATGCTAGTGCCACTCTAGCGAGGCGAATCCTATACGTCCATTCTCCGGTTACCTGCGGTATCTAGTTCGGGAATTAGAGATTTTAGCATTTTTTTGTGTATCTGACTTTTCTGCAACTGAAACACAGAGTCTAGTAATGCATTCTACAACTCTGCCGTACGCAGTAAGAAATAATATTGAAAACGTTGTATGCTCTTCACCAGTACAGAACCCATCAATGTGCGTAATCCAATACACACTTATCAAATTTTTAAGATAAATTATTATGGTGAATATTCGGTCGACCAATTTCGTGTTTTCGAACGGAATGAGCTGACAACGCCCGCGGGAAGCGATTACATTTGCATAGAATTAAGCACATCTTGACGTCAACACCATGAGTTGGAGTTACTTAAAACATATTTATGTTTTCTTGCGTGTTATTATGCATACGTTATGTTGATTGTTTCAAAATTCAAATTCACTTTACAACTAAATTCACATATTTTTTTCTTGGGACTTTTGCCACATAGGCATGTCAGCGCCATCATCTCCTAACGTACTATATATAACTTATAATTAAATATTAAATAATGAGCTGGCTAACAAACTAGCCTTCTTTGAGGCTGGCTCTGCCAGAATTTCTATAAAGATACCTATATCAAAACGATTCAGTCCCAATTCCCCCATCAGTTGTTCTCTACCATCTCTATTTCTGCTGCACTCCATTAAAAGATGTTGAACATCTTCCCGAGTTCCACACACCAGGCAGTTGGGAGAATCAACCTTACTCATGAGGTGGCTAAAACTTCTTGTAGGGAAAAATGACCGGCTCGGATTTTATTAAACAGCTTTATATATGGCCTTTTGAATTTCCCTACAGAAAACCATGGAATTTGGGGGGTTGAGACTGAACCGTTTTGTACCATATGCCTTTCTCTTTACTTCTCTCATCAAAGTATTCTTTGAATTTGGAAAAACATAATTTTCTACATGTATGTAGATATTTATGATAGATATCCGTGCAGAAACGGAGCAAGAATACAATTTCCTGCGGCCGGGCGGCCTGTCGTAAGAGGCGACAAAACAACCCACAGCCAGGTGGTAGGGCATTTGCCCACCTGGATGGCTACCACCCCTGGTCTAAAGTACGTCGCCATAACAACCTTGAGTTGTGTTTCGGCATTAGTGACCAGGTTCCAGTCTCCCTTAAGAGATCAGCAGCGCATTTGCAGCACCTTTGGTGTTGAAAATGTCCATAGGCGACGGTAACCGCTTGCCAACAAGTGGGCCATCTGCCTGTCTGCTGAACTCCTGCAATAAAAAAAATCTCCATAGTATGTCTAAATTCAGTTGAATGCAATAGTTCAACTGATTATTCATTTTAAACCCAGTAATATTAAATTCTGACTTTGTGTAATACTCTTTTTTAAGAGTCATATCAAGCCCGACTGCTGCCCTGACATAGTCAGATAAATCACCTTGTTCTTTTGTTTATTTACTTATTTCAATTTTACCGTTTCTATTAGTAAATTATTATCATTTATAATAATATATTATTAGTCCAAAAAGAGATGGATTGTGTAAAGGATGATATGATGTTTTGTGGAAAGCCAGAAGATGTATATCAGAATAGAGGAGAAGGCAAAGATATATTGTGCCGACCCCAATTAATTGGGATATGGTGAAATAGAACAGAGAAATTCAGAGGATACATATCTATTTATATTCACAATTTCAATGTTACCATGCATTTTGGATGCTTACTACCTTCACATGTGTCTTAAATATTTTCAAATTTACATGACACCTTCTTATGCACGTTAATGAAGGCAAAGTGGGAGTAAGGAGATGGAAGCGAAGACCAATGCAAGCATCATGGATCAAATAAAAGAAAAAGTGGGTGTGAAGTCGTACAAAGCAGTAAAACGACTAGCCCATAATAGAGAAGATTGGGGAAGGTTCCACCGACAAGAGCACAGCTCTTGAATTTTAGATAGATGTGTATTATATATATTTATAGTTTATATAATATACATGACCCCATGCTTGTTCAGTTATTTAACTATATAGTATTCTATAGAATAAAGAATGTTTAGGTTCGTTGGAAATTGGCCTTTCTAAACATTGTTAGCAACTTTTCAAATAAAAGTTATTTTTCTAGAAATTCTAGCAAATATCCGGTCTGACTTTTAAACGAAGTACGTGCCTCTTATTTCTAGTCATGAGAATCTAAAATACATTTCTCATTTATTTCATGTTATTGCTCCATCTGGGATAATATTAGTATTAGTGAACGTTTCACGTAGATGTAGCGATGGGTTTGATGCCTTATTTGTGATGATATATTGTTATTAATTGTTAATGCTGTTTAATATTGATAGATAATGTATGCATAATAAAACTACGTTTTAACGGTTTTAAGCGCGGTAATTTATTTGATTTAGGTTTATCCGACGTTTCGGCCGCTTTTCAGTGGCCGTGGTCACGGAAGACAAAGATGACATTTGTCAAACGTGTATTGTCAAAGTTTTTATTCAGCCTTGAGTATTGACAATACACGTTTGACAAATGTCATCTTTGTCTTCCGTGACCACGGCCACTGAAAAGCGGCCGAAACGTCGGATAAACCTAAATCAAATAAATTACCGCGCTTAAAACCGTTAAAACGTAGTTTTATTATGTGTACAAGTCGCGAAAACTTAAGAAAATATTAGATAATGTATGTATAGTTATAGACACTAATGTTAGTTAGCTAATCATTAACGCCGTTATTTTTAAGATGCATTTGACCACAGTCACTAACTATAACATTATCCCACATGGAGGCCCTGGTTCACAGAAGTTGTATTTTCTCTTCACATTATTCGCATGATAATTAATTAAATAAATTATGTATGATCACCGTGATTTTTTCTTATGAGCTGCGGACCTTTAATGGTCTTAGTTATTCACTAACTTAATGTTGTTTTTGAATGTTAGGTTACGTAGCTCGCCCTTAGTTACTAATGAGCAGCGGTAACCACTAACTAAGGTGGACTGTCTTAGTTTCGTCATTTGACTTGTCGTACAAATATAAAGAAAAGCATATATATATAAAAATGATTAAATACCATCAATATGAGTTTTCAACACGACTTGTCTGAGGGTACCCAACATGCTATGTAAAATAAAATAACTCTTAGTTATGTGTACAGTGGCCAGCCCTAACTTTTAGCTTTAGTCACGGATTCACAACACTACTCACTACATCGTAATGTAGCGGCTTATAGAATATCTACTACTTTTTACCCATATGCGGTGTTATTCATATTGAGTTAGAGTAAACAATTTAAGCTAGACGTATTGCTAGGAAATTTTCAGCCGCTTTTTCTCCTTAACAGCAATAACACGTTGCGAAACAGTGTACATAAAATAGAAAGTATATATTAACTTATATGTACGAGTATAACCTTACAAAAATGTTCTCCAATGGGACTTATTTTGAATTTGAATTTGAGTATGTTTGAAAGCTTCTTTATGGCCGGTTCTATGCATTACCATCGGTAAAAAAAATCTATATTACTTGTATGGAGCTTATGTTAAATTTAACTTATAGCAACTCAAATGAACGGTTAGTAGGATATAGCAGAAACCGGCTATAAGAGAAGTATGCGACATACATAACTGGACCGATAGATAGACAAGCCTACGCACGCACATGACAATTTAATGCACAACAAATTAGTATCAGAGTCGGAAAGCATGACAGTGATATTGAAAAGAGTAATAGTAATAGGGTGAACAGAGCGCTAAAGAGTTTCATGACCAGCTGCAATGTGTTTATAAAAGCACACTTGGCTGTTCAACAAGGGTATTGGTGCCAACACCGATGTATAGTAGTGAAAGTTGGGTATGACAGAAGGAGCATGAAAGCAGGATAAACGTAGTAGAAATTAGAGCTTTGAGAAGTATATGTGTGGTGAATTTGAATGATATGATAAAAAAACGAAATGATAACAAACCGTGGATTGAAAGAAGATATAATAACAAAAGTTGAGACAGAAATGTTAAGGTAGTATGAACGTATAGAGACAACTACAAAACAAGTGTATGGAATCAGCGTGGGCGAGAGAAGTGATGCTGGTAGACCACAACGTCCTTATCATGATGAATCGTAAGTGTATGAAAGAATGGCCAGGTAAAAAGCACGTATAATGAAAGTACATGCATGTAGAGATTAGTGAAAGCAGATGAAGCAAAAGATGTATATCAAAATCGTAGCAAGTGGAAATAGATCGTCTCTGCCTACCCCTGTGGGGAACAGGCGTAATAATACGTGCAAAAGAATATTAAGAAGTATTTATAAAGAAAATTCAGTGTTAGAGTTTGTTATAACCAAAGCAAAAACATTTTATAATACTTAGAAAAACGCTGTTTAGCAGTGTCAAAAATTATTATCAGTTCATTGAACATGACAATCAAAATTAATGCACCACCTACGCATATGTTAAGACGCTTATCAAAAGCAATAATTTCTAAACACTAATTATTTGGTTCACAGCATGTCCTTATTCTTCTTCAAAGATAAGTGAAACAATAATAAATGAAGGGCGATCTTTGTACGGCTTTTGAGGCGTATTTTGTGAAGGGAAGAGTGAGATATAGCATAGTTAAAATTTATATGGAGAAGAAATGAAGAAAGCTATCATTTTATATTTTACTAGGATATTCCGGCGACTTCGTCTACGTTTGACTTGAAATTCAAGCAGGATTTGCGGGACACAAAGTACCGCAGTGTTTAAAATGGAATTTAAGCTATAGTTTTAATGAAAATTGTGTCGGAACAAATTTTATACACCCGAACAACTACTAACCGCTCCTAGTCAAATTCCCACGGAATTCCCGGGATAAATAATATCACACATTTTATTACATAACATTTGCTATCAGTGAAAAATTCACATTGTGATCGTTTTTTTTAAATATGGTCATTATAAATCATTTCCAGTAAATTTTTCACAGGATTCTCAGAATGTAAAGTAGCGCAGATTTTAAGTCTAAAAATTTGATGTCGATCAGCAAGAACGCATCGAAATTGGGCCAGTAGTCATCCGAGCATTAAAACCCGGTTGCTTTCGGAGCGTTCACTCTGACGCACAGGATCCGCTTTCCTACTATTTCTACTCCACTTCGCGCGGTCTTCAGCATCCCCCGTTTTGAGACTATTGGTACGCATGTCATCCTCCACAACCTCAAGTCAACATTTCTTGGGCCTTCCCCTTCGACTTCACGACTACTACTACTAACTATCTACCAAATATACAAAAAAAGGTTTTTAAATACAAGCTTTAAAGATCATGTATATCATGTAGCAGCAGAGTGCTAGCCAAGACAAGTAAAACGAGCCCAAACACGACGGGTCTCTTTTGTTTAGTACAGGAGTTCCTATGGCCACCTTCCGACTCCATCATCAGACATGGTCAAATTTAACTTGTAAGATTCCACCCGAACTTACATACATACATAAATCCATTGCTGGTTATATAAAAGCTTGTAAAAAGAAACGTAACTCTTGTAAATTAATCTTGTATTATTTAATTCCTCATAAAATTTCTATACGGAGCCTTTATATGAAAACCGATTCTCAAAGTGAAAGTTAGGGCGCGTTCTCAGTATGTCGTAACGATTAATTTATCGTTAGACGACTGTCGTCTCTCGCTGTTCCCATTATAACGATTGTTTGTCGTCAAATTTTTTTATCGTTTAGCGACTATTGTATCTAGCTGTTCCCATTGCATCGCGACGACATTTTATCGTTTCACAGCAGTCGCTTTGTCGTTTACACATCATTAGCAAGGGGGAAGGGAAAACACGTGTAGACGACTAGACGATATATTTAACGTGATTACGATAGATTTGCCGTTACGATTTAGTCGTAACGATTTTTTATCTTTTTACGACTGTCGTGCTAGCCTTTCCCACTGTCATGACAATCTGTCGTCACTGCAAAAAATGTCGTAGACAACAGTAAATCGTGTCGTTCTATATGTGAACACTTCCATTTAAACATAAAGACACGACACATAAAACTACACGATTATCTGTCGTCACGACAAAGTGAGAACGCGCCCTAATTGTTTGTTTGAAACATGAACATATTTGCCGATGTTATGCTAAGTGGTACAAGTTACATGTTTCGCCTTTGACAGGTGTACAATATATTTGTACTTCGGGTTACAAGCCATTTGTAGTCCTTATGATTACATATGCGAGTACATATTATGGTGTTGATTATATTATTGATATACTAGCTTCTGCCCGCGACTTCGTCCAAGTGGAAAGTTTTTTGAAGTAATAACTTCTTTTGGGAGGGTAAACCGCTTCGTTACGTAACGCGTTACGGCGCCAGTCTATCTGGTTTCCCTCTCTAACACGCATACATCTGGCGGGCAGCCCGAGACGCACACGTTTTTGTTTAACTATCCCACGGTAATTCTTTAATTTTCGGGATCAAAATTGTCCTATATGTTGACCAGATTTTGCGTAACGATCGTCTTTAAATAAAATTAGTTAATCATTTTAACTGTCTAAATACGTTTTACACGAAATGTATTGACAGTTCTTAAGCTACAATTTCTACGTTGTGTAAGACGCTAATTGTATTTAAGGGTGTGTTAAATGCGTTTAGTGTTTCTTAAATCAATTTGAGGAACGTTATGCAAGCGGCCTTTAGACTCTCCACTACTTTTATTTAAAATTGTTTTGGTGATTCTCAGTATGGTAAAATGGAAACGATGTTTCTCCGTTATTTACGTTAACAGCGTATAACTGTCCCACTAGTGGGCTCGGGCCTTCCACTAGAACGGATAGTATACATATACACGCCACGCTTGTCCAAGGCGGCTTGGTGGGTTTGACACATCGGTTTTCCTTCACCGCTGTTAGCACGTGGTAACAATATGTACATTAGGTCAGAAAAGAGCCTAAGTGGTGCATGCGTTCCGGCCAGGATCGAACCCGCGCCCTTTGAGTTTGGGACGCGTGCACTAGCCATTACGCTTCCACGACTTTTAGCTTACTTGAGGATATGTGTGTTTGTCTGCCGATTATGTATTTACTAGCTGTGCCCACAACTTCGTACGCGTAGAATGTTTTTTCGCGGAACCCTAAAAAGACGTAGCCTAAGTTACTCCTTATAAACATCTGCTATCTGCCAGTGAAACGGCTGGAACAGACAGACAGACAGACGAAAATTCTGAAAAATATATTTTCGGAATTAACTGGTTCGAATTAACCCCTCTGATTTTTTTCACATTTTTATTTGACGTATCAAACAGACACTTCAATTTATTTATCTGTATAGATTTATAGCTGCTGTAGGCAAGACAAGTGGTTACAAAGTGGTTTTTACCCTGTAAGGTAAAAACCCAAAAAAATATAATTATAAATTAGCTATAGACAAAAAAAAATCAATAACACGTGCCATTGGTACCGTACAGCAGTCCGTTATGAAAATTCCTTATGAATCGTCCCCATTTTTGGCACCAATAGATCCCTCCCTGCAATAGTTCATTGTCAAATACCTATTGTGTACGTATTTAACATCCCACGCTGGCAACTTGTCTCTAACATAAGATGTTGTTTAGAGAAGTCATTTTTATTTATAGCACCATTATTATTATTTTTTCTTGGGGTGCCTACCCATTGAAGCGGAGAGACTCTGTGAAGCGGAGAAATATTAACCAATAGTATTGGCCGCCTATCCGTTGACGCAATTTTTTGAAATCCGGTTAATATTACACTATTTCTCCGCTCCGCAGCCTCGCCGTGCTTCAATGGACAAACACTTTTTTGACGAGAGGAAACCCGATTGTGGGCCATCAGCCGCGCAGTGTATTAGGGAATATCGCAACTGGCGTTTGAGATACGCCAGGTCGAAGTGGGACTATTATCCTTAGAGAAAACTAAAGATGCTATCGCTATTCCACGGTTAGGGATACCTACTAAAATCTCTCGGTATTCCTCTCTTCGCCCTTATTGATTGAGCTACGAATATATGGCCTAGTTTTTCCGTTAGCCCTGGCAAGCGGTGGCCTATCGGCCTGATCTATTACCGGGGAAGTACTTTTGCCTCCGGGGACATCATGCTCTCTTATGCGTGGCGCGGTCTGTAACGAGCCCCACGAGGGAAGATGTGAGCGCGCGGGGAATACTTTGCACCCTCATCTCGAAGGAACACTGTAGGGGGGAGCTTTTCCACCAGGGGAAGCTCACGAGACAGATATTTATTTATACCTGGATATCTAAGACACTGGGTAAGTGGAATATCTCTATTGCAGCCACTTTTATTTATTTATTTTATTCTCATTGAAACCACATTGCAGGTCCCTTGATGTCTCACTTAACCGGGTTTCACTGTAATTATTTTCAGATTTCATAGTCCTAAAGCACACAGTAATTACCGTTAGAACAACAAAGAAAACATTAAACCAATCCAGTCCAATAAACGAAGCATCCTTCAAATACAGGAGCTTGGTTCAATACATTAGAACGCAAACAGTTTACATGAAGCGATTAAAATAGCAACATAATAAAAACAAACGTTATTTTTGAAGTGGAACTTCTTTGGAATCGTTGCTATTTGAAACTCAATGAAACGGGAGAGCGACACTATAAAGGGATAAACACATAAATCTATAGGAACAAGCCTGCGAGATTTTATAGCATAAGTTCAGCAGACAGGCGGACGGCCCACCTGTTGGAAAGCGCACACCATCGCCTATGGACATTTGCAACACCAAAGATGTTACAAATGCGCTGCCTCTCTTTAACAAAACTCAAGGTTGTTATGGTGGCATACTCTAGACCGGGAGTGGTAGCCATCCAGACGGGCAAATGCTCTACCACTTGGCAGTGAGTTGTTTTGTCGCCACTTAAGACAGGCCGCCCGGCCGCAGGAAATGAGAGAATGAGATACAAGTTTTAGATTGTGCAGCACAGATTAGAGAGTCAATAAGACCGAATATTAAACATAGGTCCAATTTGGACCGAAATAAAAGTGATAATAATATTTTTTAGAATACAACAGTGAAAATATTTAAAGTGGTACTTAATTATAAAATGTGGACGGATATAGGCTTTATACGGTCGGGGTCGTATTTATGATGCCGCCGTTACAATTAACCAAATAAGACGTCGTTCTCATGAAAACACGAACGAAGTTTCGCTAGCACGAATGCTAGTATTATTTTTATGGTATATATAAAGTTTTTTCCCGCGACTATGCTCTCGTTAATCCTTAAAGGGGGCCAGAGTTAATATTATTTTTGTCTTTCTGTCTCTTTTACTCTGATACAAATTCTATGTAGTTAGAGGGAGAAAGCAGGAATTCAACGTTCGTTTCAATTATCTGTATTTGACCACAAATTTGTGGCGGTTTCCAATTAGCATCTGTGACAGTTCGACCTCAAATTTGTGCTGGTTCCGTCTAAGGAGTTATTAACACATGAGAACTGTACAGTTTTTAATAAAACTGTCTTATGCTATTCCAGACTATAATCTGTGCCAAATTTCATCCAGATCTGTTCAGCCGTTCTAGTGAGATTGAGTTACAAACATCCATCCACACTTTTGCATTTATGTATATTATTAATAAATAAAGTAATGATGAGCGGTTGGTCGCCTGTTCTATAGCCATACTAATAAAGCCGTCTTTCCACGAGATCGATAGCCTAAATAACAGTCAATCCCGGCGTCAAGATGAAGTTTTGTGAGGGAAGGCCGTTATTTGGAAGCACTGAATCCTTCCTTGCCTAATTGGAAGCGATTACTTCGAAGACAACCTTTCAATCTTTATAAAGAGGCGAGCGAGCGTGATGGTTTCCATTCACCTTTATTTTTATCTAAGTCTTTCGCTGAAAAATTAGCTAATTTATAAAAACTAGTGGTCGCCCACTGGTTGAAATTCGACCATAATTAATTTAAATTAGAAGTTTGAACATTATTAAGGTTCTGTTATCAAAGACTATATATACTTCTATAATCACAGATTTCGCCAAGGCTACACTGTTAATTTGACTTTAACAATAAACAAAAGAGTATCAAATACATGGTAATGTGTGTAATGTTTTTTTATTGATTTAACGTATTATTATGCATAATTAAAAAAAAAATTTAGCGTTCTGCACTCCTTTTCTTTCTTTCTCTTTTCTTTCACCATGTCCCAATTAATTAGGGTCTGCACAATAAGTCTTTTCCTTCCACACTCCTATATTCTGACATATATCTTCTGTCACACCATATAGCATCATATCATCCTTCATAAAATCAATCTATCTTTAAAAAAAATGTCTGCACTCCTTCTTTATATAAACTATACTAGTCAGTGTACAAAATTTCATACTCCTCTGTTCGCACAATTTTTGTAGAAAGGGGTACAAAGTTTTTGCTTCACGCATTAATATAATGACACTTATAGTAGAATTATTTTCTCCGTGCAGTTTGGGTCATAAATAATCGGAGCAGTGAAGCGAGTATTTCGCTCTCTCTTCCACTCACGGGCCTTATGCGCAGGCATAGTGATACGCATTATTGTTGTCGATAAGCGTTATCGATAGTGTATTTAGTTTTGTCATTTTGTGGGTTAGTGATATAAATGAAAGAAAAAAATAGAAACCGCCCTAGTCTGGCTGAGGCCGAGTTGGATTTATGACCCAAACTGCACGGAGAAAATAATTCTACTATAGTCATAGCCATGGATGAATGATACTATGGATTAACAATCGCCCAGTAAAAACGTAATTAATTCGTAATGTAAGTACTTACATATTCTGCAATCAAATTTTGCATTTTTTATTTTCAGATCGCTTACTTTCGATTTACTTAGGTAAAGTGTCGATGGTTTAATAGTCTGTGCATTACATAATTCACAGAACATACTATTACGCTTCCCACAACAATAAAGTAAAGTAAAATTAAACGTTTGGAAATAGTTTAAGATTTCAGTCACCCCAGACAGTCACAACGAAACTCTTAACGAGTCTGGAAGGACGGCCCGTCAAATTTGTCTGGCTCGTTGGAAAATATTTCAAAATCTTATACTTGATAATATATGTAAAATTCAGTCTTCCTAAAATGACGTCACTTCCCACATTTTTGTCTGTCAAAAGTTGTGGCCCACAGGAAGTGTCTGGCAACTGTATATCTTTGTTTATAACAATATCATATATGACATAATGTAATAACTAAACTTGCTACTTTGATGTAAGTTAGCATGGTTTTTTCCACCTTTAATACATGCTGCCTGAAAAACGGCCCCGCTTTGAGCTTAGCGATTATCCCTTTCTAAGTATATGTTAAACTACCTATCCTAATAATTTACATTTTTCTTTAAATTACGTACATAAGTCTGATGTGACTGGGATCTCAGTCTAAAACAGCATACCTCAAACGGTTTTGTCTTTTTGATTATTTTTAATAAATCTGTCTCATCAAGTAGCTGGATCAAGGCTGCATCAAGTAGTCTATATGAACTTGTGTAATATATACAGGTGTGTACACTATAAATTTCCTTCCGTCAGTTGGTCTGTTTGTCACGTGTCAGCGGGCGCTGACAGGCGGCTGAAGTTGAAAAGTCGGTCGGTTGCTACCCTGTTTTACTGCCATTTACGTAAACAATGTTACAATACAGTTTCATTAGTGATAATATTTTTCTTTCAGTGTTCTTTATGAGGTTTTTATTATTATAGTTCTATGGAGACGTTAGAGTTTATTGCGTATATAAATGATTATGGTGGTAGAAAATCGTTTTAAGAATTATAATGAAGTGGGGGCTAAGTGACCATAAATTATTTCAAAAAATTGAAAAATCGTTTTCTATAATACTACAGGAGAGCGGAAGGCTGGAGCTTACCTCGCTCAAAGGATTAGCCTCTGTATCCAGCGAGGTAATGCTGCCAGCCTTCTAGGTACAATGCTCAGCGGCAGTGGTCTGATGGGGCGGGACAGGTTTTAATATAGGTTTTTGTTTTATTTTAGTTTTTTACTATTGTGTATAGATTTTTAAGTTAGGTTTATTTATAGGATTATAGATTTTCAGTTCGTATTTTATAAACTGTTAATTCTTGATTTTATTAAAAAGTAAATATTATTTATTATAAAGAATAAATCAAATATATAGTATATGTATAGTCGGTTAATGTTGTATAGTTGAGCGCGGGTTAGCCAGTAAAGGTCCCATTGCTCTGTTTCCCCATTTGAGAGGATGATCATAAAAAGAAAATGGAGAACTCGTGAATACTTAACAATTGGTGGAATAAATTCAATATTATTTTTAAAGAAATGAGTGAATCTTTGGTAGAGTACCAAGGAATTAACAATTTTTTAAAATATAATATGACAACATAACATAACAAAGGATTCTGTATTGATGACAAATGTTATTTCGCTACAGAACAGTAATTGAAAGTAATTGATCGAAAATACCCCATATCTTGACAACTGAACAGCGCTGATCGAACGAATGCTAAATGCAGTGACAGCGGTCGGCGGTGAGCGTCGAAACCGATTCATAACCGTTACAACTTGATTTGGTATTCTACTGAATGTAACTTGCTTTCGATTTGTATTTATATATTTAGTTATTTCACAGGGTTTTTAATTTTTTATAGTTTGTAGAGTAATTATATGGTGGTTTATGTTAGACGTATGTATGGTGAGTATAATAATATAACGTTACGATGTAATTAATATGTTTTTATGAAATGAAGAAGTTGCATCAATCGCAAACACAACTTAATAAAAAATCAAATTTCTTTTTAAATTGGAAAACCAATTTTCAATACCTTTAGAAGCTCTTTTTAATATTTACAAAATTTTTTATTAATAAAATACAAATTCCATATTATATTTCATATTTTGAAATTCGACGACAAAACTCAAATTACAAACACTACGACATAAATGTAAAGGTTTTCTTTCGAAATAGACAGAATAAAACTTTTATTAATCGTATTGCATTTTGTATATGAATACTCTATGCTTGAATCCAACTCACATGCAGCCACTTATTTTATTTTATTGATTTTGGTCTATACATTTTAAAGACAATATCTTATTATTCTCTATCACCAACCACAAACTATTACTTAACAATATATATTAATACCTAAAGACGTAAGCGTCCTTAATTAAAATTAATTTACATGGGACCCGAAGTACGGTGAGCAGTTCTAGTGGGTTCCTATTACGTACATAAATGAACAGAATTGCCCATTCGGCGAACCAAACCTTGAAATATGATTATATGTACGAGCATACATATATCTATCGTGTAAGTGCTTCTTTACATAGGTATCTATACTTTAGTTTAAATTAGTTTATAGTGTTTGGAGACGCAATCAGGCGATCTCCGCGGATAGGGGGTTATGTGCTCAATATACGACCATCCCTTATTCCCCAGTTAGAACTGGTGCCTGGATAATGTAGACCACCAACCCACGACGGCACTGGTTTAAATGGTCTGCCGCTGCTTATCACTTGGTAGCAAGGTCCTTCTACACGAGCCCCGGGGCGCAAGGAACGTAGGTACACTGACCACATAATTTATGTATTGGTTGAGGTGAATATCCTAGTAACTTCGATAGCTTATTATGTGTATTTACAAAGGCGGGTGCGATACTACTTCGTGTGCGTCGCGGTAGCGTGGGGTTTGGCAACGTACTGACTCACGCGCAGAGCGGGCGGCGGCAAAATCCGGGGGTTGCAAGACGCTTAAAACCCAAGGCATTGCTAACTGGGAAATAAATGTCGTCAACAGTGTTGAAAAGTCTCGACAAAGACTTCAGGATCCCATGGTATATACTAAGTTACTTTACACAGAAAGTGAACATATAATACTTTCATGCCAGAAATCTTTTAAAAATAGTGTTGAATCCCCGATGTGTTCAGAGCATTTTTCTATTTAGTCTTTTTCAGTTCGCGCGATCTTCGGCATCCGTTATTGTTAAATCATTGGTGCACATATCATCCCTGACACTATGCCGGCTGTTCTCGTGGTTGAATGTGTACTAGCACATTTCGATATCGTATGTGTCTGATGGGAAAGCTAATTTACATTGATCCAGCTACTGACTTCAAATTAGAAGAAAGCCAGTGCCGACTGTCAGTGCCAGTACAGAGCTATCAAATGAGTGCCGACTTCAATATTTCCGATTGAATACTTTGAATTCAGTCCACTCCCCAAGTCAGTAGCTGGATCAATTAAGATAAGTTTGAAAGGTCATTTGCGAGTGTGTTTTTAGTTTCACGCACACACAGATACGTATTTATTACAATTTCAATCCGCAAGAGTTTACTGAGACTCCGCTCGGATGACGTAAGCGCGAGGTACTGACTCGATCGTACGCGTCGATGGCGAGAGCGGTAAGAAGGCGGGGTCCGGGAGGGAAGCGTGCATTCCGCTCAGGTCTCAAGTTAACTCTTGCGGATAATAAAGCTCACTTGCCTTCGTGAATTGCAAGAAGAGCAGCTACACACCTGCGGAACGTACCGCGCGGAAAGTTCATCGATTGAAGGATCGGCTCTAATTTGTAGGCATTGTAATTCTGCTGATGTGTGATAGGCTATTTTCGCGCGGTATTTTCTGCAGGTGTTTCGCTAGGCTTATTTTAGTTTTATTTGGAATCCTTATGCAATCGACATGTCCTCCCGAGTGTCCAATGTTTATCTGACTATCTAGGAATAATATTTTTAGTATAACATTTCTGTAGCAGGATCGAGTTTAGAAGATGATTTTAAACAAGGCAAAAAACACGGGAATTATTCAGACCGCCATGTTCCACAAAAACAAATTTAGACTATTTGTCTGTCTGTTAGAGAAACGATTGCATAAAAACTACTCAATCGATTTTAAAAACTCGACGACACAGGGATAGCTTATATCCCAGGTTAACACTCGGGATACTTTTTATCCCAATAAATGACGTCGTTCCCTTAGGATAAGTGAACACAGTCAAGAAGATGGTGCTGCGGTAGGGTTTTATCAATGCCGCCATATATGTCATTGCCATGAAAAAGCCGATGCAGTTTTGCTAGCATATTCTAGTATTTTAATAAATTAATCTAAGAACGGATGAGTCAAAAACAATTAATGGGAAATTTTCATTAAAATCTGACTCAGATTTCGATGGTACTTGTTATAAGTGTTTATGGGAGTTACGTACTTTGAACAAGAGAACAGTCGTCTTGGTAACGGCATTGATTGGGAGTTTGAACAGTCACTTTGATACAAAGATCGCTCTGAATGATTTACAAATTATATTAGAATGAATTGTTCTTCTAACACTTAAATAAATTTATTTTTTATTTAATTGGTTTAAATACGAAAAAATAAAGTTCGAAGTTTTACTAGGATATAATACATTACTAGGATTTTCCCGCGATTTCGTCCACGCTTGACTTGAAATTCCCGCGGGAGACCCGGGACACACAAAGTACCGCAGCATTACAAAACAATGTAAGCTATCGTTTTAGTGACAACTGTGTTGGACTATAATAAGCTAACTTTTATAAAGTTGTTAGGGACAACTACAAACCGCTCCTGGGATAAAAATTATCACACATTTTGTTACATAAAATTTGCTAACGATCACGTATTATAATATTGTCTTCTAAATCCTTTAAGATATTAAAATACAACCTACACGATCATTTTTACAAAAATGAGTTGAGCCGCTACAGTGTCTATTTGTAACAAACATTTAGACTGACATAAAAATTTCTTAACAAGGCTATTACAAATAATTAATGTATAATTTTATCAATAGATATAATAGTAATATATCTATTGTATATTAGTATGCACAGATAGTAAAATCAGGTCAGGGAGTACGCGATTAGGTAGTTTTTTTGATCTAATATGCGTAGGTATTGTTTAATTATTATTATTGGAGCACAGCAGATAGGTTGTCAGCCCACTTGATGTAAAGTATTGACCGTTCCTATAGACATTTGCAACACAATAGGTGACTACACCAATGTGTTAACGGCCTTGAAGGGGAAATTCTGGCCACTAGTGCCTCATCACAACTGAGGATTGTTATGGCGCCATAGACCAGAGGTATAGCCATCTAAAATGGCAAATGATCTTACCTTGTGTCAAGTTAATAAAAGGGATGCTAAATGCTGAAGGAGAGTGCTATGATGCTGGACGTGATGTAAAGCTCTTGAATACATTTGAATTGAATTGAATACATATAACTTTGATCTTAAAACTGGCCTTTATTTTAACTGTAATAAACTATCTTTCAGTAGTAAAAAGTCTCTCGTAACAGAATTTAAAAACCCCTTTCTATTTTACATTTTGTATTCCTAGTGCTCGAGCCTAGTGATCGAGTTTTATACACGACTTTCATTGGTCATCCTCACGTCCTGGCTAACCCAGCTATATAGGCATTAATTAACAATAACAAAAGTAGATCATTCAGTATTTGACAAATTAAATTTAAATACGTAGTTCCAGATAGTCTAAAAAATGATTATTATTCTACGTATCTCTTACTTTTCACAAGGAAACAGTTTCAGAAAATATAATTATAACAAACGATGGAAAACCTTTTCCGTAACTTGATTAAGCAGGAATACAGAACAGTGTTGTCATGTTTAATTTTATGCAGACTGCTTGCTTGCGCCATTCTCGCTGTCGCCTGACAAGTTAAGAAGTGCCGGAATATACAAATCTAATTTAACAAGAAACTGATAAACAAGTCTGCAAGTAGTTTGTTGAGCAGTAAGATTGGCCTATCTTCATTCAGATGTCTATGAGGATAAAGTTTCGTTTTAAACCACTAGCAGCTAACTGTTACACTTCTTTTAAACCATTAGGTACTCTAGACTAGACTAGACTTTGGTGTTAGACGACGAACTCCGGACACGCTGACTACCGAACCCCGTAACCTCAACCGCAATCATCAGAGCGATGTTTACGAGGTTGCAAAATTCCGCTATGCAGCAGCAAGGGCATCAGACGCCACAGATGTCCACCTAAAGCCGGAAATGGCTATCTAAGGGCGGAGACTGGCTCACCATGCCACAAAAGGACCCAACGCGAAGCTCACGATAGCCACCGAACGCCGCGGATTGGCCGACACGAGTCGCCGACACCCCTATGTCAGGTGGCCCCTGTGCCATATTACTAGGGGGGTAATTTTCCCCTTCGCTCACACCGGGGTAAAGAGTTCGAGGCTTCAGACCGGCCCTGGAACCACAAAGGCAGAGACGATGACTTTATTTGTACAGGAGAGCAGAAATACACACTTTCCTGCGGCCGGGAGGCCGTATGGAGCGACAAAAGAAGCCCTAGCCAGATGGTAGGGTATTCTTAGGTCTGGATGGCTACCATCGCTTGTCTAGAGTATGCCGCAATAAGAATCTTGAGTTGTGTTCCGCACCTTTCATTATACGATTTTACATACGTAATAGTTCCTGCTTTCCATCAGGTGGGCCGCCAGCTGAACTCATGCAATAAAAAAAGATTAAAGTTTCCGCCCGACCATGACATACGCGAGTGAGGTGCAAGTCGAGTAGAATAAATTCCTTGTAGAGCCGTCGGGGCGCCTCTGTATATGCATAACGTTGGCCTCCAACGTGATCTGGACCTTTCTTCCATCAAAAACTTATTTATATTATTACGTCGCTTTCGCGTAAATATTTCGATTTTGTGCCGCGCCATCGAAATTGCTCCTTGTGTTCACATATGACTACAAAGCCTTGGCAAAGGCTTTCGTGCGATGACTGCGTTACATTCTCACGGATAAGGTCGAAGTTATTACGAAAGAGCTGGCCTGGATCAGCCTGTGCGCAGTTAAGACGGTAGGATTGCATACACCTCCAGGACCAGGACAGAAACAAACACGCCTCCAATTGCAACATCTCGAAATCTTAGCGAGGGACGTCAGGAGACAAAGCCCCTTACTGGATAGACTGGGTGTAGTGCTGGGGAGTTTCTTTCGCCATTTCGTCACACGCACTTGGAATGTGTTGCGAAACGGTAGTAAGATAGTGCAGGTTATCTCGAGTCTCTATAGTAGAATTATTTTGTCCGTGCAGTTTGGGTCACAAATAGTCGGAGTATTTCGCTCTTTCTTCCACTCACGGGCCTTATGGGCGGGCATATTGATCCGCATTATTGTTGTCGTTAGCGTTATCGATAGTGTATTAAGTTTTGTAATTTTGTGGGTTAGTGATATAAATGAAAGAATAAAATAGATAAAACAACGTATTTATTAAAATAAGAATAATAATGATTTAAAATATATTATTAATTAGGTATTTTTGTATTAAAAAAACTATAAGTACAAAAGCTTAGAATGTAACAAGTTATATTAAAAATAAATATAAATACTTATATCTAAGTTTAAAATTAACAGCAAAAAAGATAATAATGATTTTTATAAGAATGATAATCTTTCTTTTATAAGAATGAGTTTTTATCGATAATGGCGTTGCGCCCGCGCAACATGCTCACCGCCCTAGCCGGGCTGAGGCAGAGTTTGATTTATGACCCAAACTGCACGGACAAAATAATTCTACTATAGTCTCGATTTGCCGCGACTATTACCCTCGGGCTTCAATCCACTCATCGGCCATTTTTAAATAATTCATTGCTGTCACCCATTATCTGGGTATGATTAGATTCAACCACAGCTTAGACTAAACCCCATAGCTCTCGAAGAGAAGCTCTCTAGAGTAAGTTGTTATGTACATGTTTGTACACTGCATCGGATTGAATTCAGTCGACAAAATCTATTGGCACGTGAAATTTGCTCACCAAACTGTGTAGAAACAAGGCCCATCAAACTGTTTGAAAGTCAGTCATTGTATGATGCATAGAGCATAGCAACGTTTCAACGCTTTGAGCAATCTTTTGTTAGTGCACTACGTTTGCGTACAATATCTTTTGTGCATTCAGTTATGACGTGTAGGTGTTATGACACCTTTGTTTTAGGTAAAGAACTGTGTATGCATATATCACCGGATAACTGTAAAAACTGCTAGTTTATAATTCGTTTTTCCACTTGTCCGTTGCGATTCGTTTTTCCACTTATCCGTTGAAGTTTCACTTGTACTGTGTCCCAGGACACATTTCGATTTTTCGCAGGTTTACTGCAAAACATTAATTTGGTTAGGTTAGGTACATTTTAATCCATATATTTTTTATTTAAATGAATTTTATATTATCAAACAAAAAAAACCGAATTCGATCCGGAACCAATAAAAACATCGATAGTCTACTATAAAATTATGCCGCCTTTCACCACGTTTACTCTAAAATTATGCCGCCTGTCACCACGTTTACTCTAAAATTATGCCGCCTGTCACCACGTTTACTCTAAAATTATGCCGCCTGTCACCACGTTTACTCTAAAATTATGGCGTCTTTCCCCACGGCCGTAACGCTTTTTCGTGTGAGAAAAAATCCTAATAGAAGTTTCCCCCGTCTATATAGAAGTTTCACTTCAAAATTATATGTCATGCGTCTATATTGTAACATGCTTGTGTGTATATTGCGCATAACAACGTGTATCGATTCATCAAATCGACGACACTGATATGAGGCAACAATTCTCTTTGGTATAACCTATAAATGTTTCGTATTGTTACATAGCGACAAAGACCGCACAGCTGCATGTTGTAAAAACGAATTCTTTTATTTACTTCGTGTTTAAACTTTAAAAACATCTATTGTTATCGTACTTATTTTATGGCTGTAATTAGTATCGAAGGAATTAATCCTTGTTTTTATTGCCTTACGTCGAAGCTTGCCAGATGTGTGTGAACGGGGGCCCCTTTGTCGGTATTATAGAGTTTAGTATAAAACAATGCCCGAACGGAGGGGTGGGGAGTCAATCGACGACTACGATACGATTAAGACGTGTATTACTTTCGATTAGCGACATAGTGACGGACTTTGCGCGTGTTGAATTGCATTGAATCGTGAGGTGTGAACTGGTTGCATTCAGTTTAATTTGGTATTTGTTTTATACGTGTTTGTACAGTTCTAATTAACTCTATAATAATTGCAACGGCATTTATTTTAATTCGAGTCCGGTAGCTCTTAACAGTATGATATCTTACTGTAACATACACATTATAAATTATTATTATATTCTACTCTATATACCACTATATAAACTAAATATAAACAGGCCATGCTCCGAAATGTTAATTATTTTCTATGCGGTTTCATGTTTAAACATACTATCAGAACGAAATACATATAAATAATAATTTATAAGTAATTATGTTGCAAGTAAATTTAAGCATTACTACATTATTCTATCCAATATTCGTGGAAACATTTCCCACAAGTTCCAATACACATTGAAGACCACAAATAGTTTTACAACTTAATCGGTGTGAAGAGCTATTCTAATGAAAATGTTGTTTCGCAACTCGCATCAAATATCAGTTCAGTGAATTGCATTCGAGTTTACAACTAGTCTCTCGATACGGTATAAAATGGCGTCGCTAACATTTTATACTTGTTAGTTTGGATTGTTTTTTGATTCGTATGATTTAGATCATTGATTAGATGTTATAAAAGTTGAACTAACGTTTATAAAATAGCAACTACTCTGTTTTAAATACGTTAAAAAAAAAAATATTGAGTAAAACACAATTCACAATTTTTGAAACTCATTGGTCCCCAAACTAGGTGGACCTGTATCTCAGGGACATCCTTCCAAATTGGTACAATTCTGATTGTGAAATTATTCATTACAGTTCATTCATTTCATTGTTCATTTAAAAGTAAAAAATATATTTATGATTGCGTGCGTGCGTGTGTGTTATGTGTGACTTGTAATATTGTGAGTTTGTATGTATAGAAAAGATAACAATGTTATAATATTGTTTGTTATAATAATATATTTTGTTTTTTTTGGACCTCTACCAATAGTAAAGAACCTCAAATTTATGAAAACTTGATAAATTATTGGGATAAGCGATTTAAACAAAGCGTGCTCTTTTCATGGTTTCTTTATTACAGTAATGTCAAGTCAGTGACAATATTAGAAGTAGGTAAATATAAATAATACAAAAGAGGTTCTAATGCCTAACACCCCCCTTCAATATTAAATTCCTTTTAATATTGCACTTATAAACATAACATAATAGCTTTCCCTTGTAACAAGAAATATTTAAAACATAACACTCTATACTTTCTTTTAACATATTTAAAGTAATTATTTATTCTATAATTAATTATTAAAGTATATATTAATATTTACACGAGTCCCAAACTTTTAACAAAATAACTGTGTTTTACAGTTGGTAAAGACTTTGTTAGAATATCTGCAATATTCTCGTTTGTCGAAACATAACTTATTTGTATTAATTTCTTTCTGACGCAGTCTTTAATGTAGTGATACTTTATATCTATGTGTTTAGTGCGCTTACTATTTTCATTGTTCTCCACCATTTTTATAGCACTAAGGTTATCCGTTAATAGAAGATATTTGTTCTCAGTAATGCAGTTGAAATGCAACAAAATGCCTCTCAAATAAATTAATTCTGCAGTTGCCATTGCCGCAGCAACATACTCCGCCTCGGCTGTGGACAACGCAACTGTGGATTGCTTCTTAGAGAACCATGACACTAAATTATTATTGTGAAAAATAGCGCATCCACTCACACTTTTCCTATCATCTTTAGCGCTTCCCCAGTCAGCATCTGTGTATGCTATCAACTGTTGTCCTGATTTAGATTTAGTATATGTAAGACACATATTCATTGTTTGTTTTAAGTATCTAAGAACTCTTTTAGCCGAAATCCATAATTCTTTTGTAGGCTTATCTAAATATCTGCTCAAAAAAGATGTTGTGTATGTTATGTCAGGTCGTGATATAGTGGAAATATATGTTAAACATCCGATCAATTCTCTATATGGTACATTATTAATCACTTCTTCAGTTTCATTTAAAAATCTTTGTTCCATTGGTGTCTGTATTCCTTTACATTCGCTCATCTGAAATTTCTCCAATACTTTGTTTATTAACTTTGTTTGACATATTTTTAACTCTTCTCTTTCTCTTATTATTTCCATACCTAAATACTCTTTTATCTCGCCTAAATCTCGAACTTTAAATTCTTTTCTTAGTTCTTCCATTATTACTTTGCTATTTCCCATTAATAGAATATCATCTACCCATATCAAAATCCATACATCTTTATTAACATATAAACAGTAATCGTAATACGACTGTTCAAAACCTTGCTTGACAATAAAATCATTAAATCTTTCGTTCCAACACTTTGGAGCTTCACGCAGACCATATAAAGATCTCCTTAGTTTCAATACATGGCCTTCTTTAACTCTTATACCCTCAGGAGGTTTTATATATACTGCTTCGCTTAAATAACCATTTAAAAATGCCGTTGGTACATCTAGTTGCCTAATAGGTAAATTTTCTTGTACAGCTTGACTTAGCATCATTCTGATAGTTGACACTCTAGCAACAGGTGAGTAAACATTATATTTAGAATCTGTCTGAAAACCTTTCGCTACCAACCTAGCCTTCTTCTTACCGTTTTGCTTTGTTCTGAATATCCATTTAGTATCAATCGCCTTCTTGTCATCTGGTAATTTTGCTTCTTCCCACGTGTTCATCTCTTCTAATGAGCTTATTTCGCTATCAATCGCTGTTTTCCACTTTTCACCTTTGCTAATTGCTTCTTCAAATGTTTCGGGATCTTCACTATTGTTAAATAGACAAAATGCTATGTTAGCATCATAAGAATTATCTTGACCTTCATTCTCCATTTGATAATCTTTTAAATAATTAGGTAACATTCTCTCTCTTACTGGTCTTTCATACATATGTGTTTCTCTCTCGTCTCTCGTTACTTCTTCCCTTTCTTCAAACTGTTGTTCTGTCTCTCTATTTTGATATTCTTCTTTTTCTTCCTCTTCAAAGTATCTCCGTTGAGTTTCTTCTTGTTTGTTTTCTATGTATTTTATATCATTTTCGTCAAATTTTAAATCTCTTGAAATTACTATTTTATTATTACTCGAATCCCACAAGCGGTACCCGTTTGGAGCATATCCTGTCATTCTCATTTCTTTAGCTCTTTCGTCTAACTTATCCCTTTTTGGCATTGTTAATACCCACACTTTACTTCCGAAAGCTCTCAGTTTTGATAAATCTCTATCTCCAAACATAATCTCTGCTGGTGTTTTGAATTGGATTGCTGAAGATGGGCACCTATTCAGCTGGTAAGTTGCACACGTAATCGCTTCAGTCCATAAGTTCTTTGGTAGTCCAGTTTCTATCAACAAAGTTCTCGCTCGATTGTATAAGGTTCTATTCATTCTCTCTGACACACCATTTTGCTGAGGAGAATACGGTCGCGTATATTGAATTTCGATTCCTTTTTGATAACAAAAATTTTGGAAAAATCGGTTCTTAAATTCTCCACCATTGTCGCATCTAACTTTATTTACTCTGGTCTGTTTGTTATTTTCTAATCTTCTTATATAATTAATCAAATTTGTAGCAGCTTCATTTTTATGTTTTAAAAGATATGTGTTACAAAAATGTGAAAAATCATCAATTATTACCTGGTAATAAATTTCTCCATTTATTCCAGCAGTTCTCATCGGACCTGCTATGTCAGAATAAATTATCTCGCCGATGTTTCGAGATCTTGGCCTGGGAACAGAATTAAAAGGAAGTCTGGTTGCCTTACCCATCATACATGGACCACATGGTTTCTCACTCGTAGGCAAATTCATCAAGCGGAGGCTTCTTCTGTTAAGATGTCCCAATCGTCTATGCCACAGATCATCAGAGCTTGCTGCATTACACACGTTTGCATTGACATTAGTATTTAAAATATATAACTTTCCTACACAAGTGCCTTTTATTGATCTATTTGTACGACAGCAGAATATTCTAACATAATCTTTATTAAAATTGACCTCAAAGTTGTTTTGAACAATTTTCTTTACTGACAATAGATTAAAATTGATATTATCTATTAATAGTGCTTCTAATTTTATATTCCTACCTTGGCAAATAACATCTATGGTACCCTTCTTTTTAGCTATAAGACAATCCCCATTAGCAATATAAATTTTTATTGGTTCAGATAAAATATTTACGTTAGTCATATATTGTTCAAAATTTGAATTAATTAAATGTTCCGTACATCCTGAATCTATGACCCATTCAATTTTCTGGCTTATTTTATAGTTTACATTATTACAATAGCCTGTACTTAAAAATAAAAAGCTACTAGGATCTTCTGCATAATTTACAGTATTTTTATACTGATTTTGGTATTCATATCTACCATTGAAATACTGTCGTCCTGCTCCTCTACCTCTTCTTGGGTAAGTCCTACCTCTTCCTTGAAATGCTCGACCTCGTCCTGATGAGCCACTTCCTCGGTTACAATTTCTCGCAATATGTCCCTTCTTGTGACATTTAAAGCACGTAATAAATGCTGTTTCAGGTTCATGATATTCATCATTATTCTTTATTTTTAATTCCGTATCTAATAGTCTCGCCTTCACGAAGTTCATTGAAATATTTAAATCATTCATAGTTTCTATTGCCGTTATCACATTCTCGTATTGTTTGGGTAATGCGGTTAAAAGATTACAAACTTTGTCCATTTCCGTAAATTTACATCCTACTGCCTCTAATTCATTTATAATTTGTTCGAATCTCATAAAAAATTCTTGTAATTTTTCGTTCGGCTGACATTTTATGGTTAGTAATTTCTTCTTTAGATGCATTTTATTTTGTATACTATTTCTTTGAAAAATTTCTTGTAATACTTTTATCATTTCTTCCGATGTCTGACATTTTGATATGATATCGAGATATTTATCTTCTAAACATTGAACAATAATAGCACGAGCTTTTGTATCTAATATACGTTTTTGCTTATCATCTTTGATCTCCTCTTTTAAATTAATACCTTTTTCCTCTAATAATAGGTCTATTCGATACTTCCAATGGGCGAATTTACCGTTTTCTTTTAGTAGGGGAAATTTTCCTTCCGACATTTTCTTTTGTTTTTTTTTTCGTATTTCAGAATTTTTATATATATTATTATAGTTTTCTAATAATATTACTCTCTACATTTTACTTATACATTTCCCTACAACCTATAGGGCGTCTGGGCCCATAACCTATGAAAACTTGATAAATTATTGGGATAAGCGATTTAAACAAAGCGTGCTCTTTTCATGGTTTCTTTATTACAGTAATGTCAAGTCAGTGACAATATTAGAAGTAGGTAAATATAAATAATACAAAAGAGGTTCTAATGCCTAACAAAATTAACGGTTGTTTTAGAGCCTACTGTAATACTTGCAACAACTCAGAAGGGTTTATGGTAATAAAAGATTATATACTTACACACCTTCTATGATCAAATTGATCGTGTACTAGCAGAAGGTGTTGTTAGGAGCCTTAAGAACAGACGAGCGTACATGACAAGAGCTATGAATGTCAAAGAAGCAAGTGAGGTGTGTAAGAATAAGCCTAAATGGCGCTCTGTAGTTCGTGCCTACCCCGCAAGGGACCTGGCGTTATGTATGTATGTATTTATTAGATTCACTCAAAAATTTTAACTCTTGTAATGACAATAATGAAGTGTAATCGTATTTATTACGTGCGTAGCGTACTAACAGCACTGTTGGTACTACCCTGGAACTGCATGACGCTTCAGGGAAATACCGCCACAAAAAGCAACACGAGCCTAGGCAATACATTTCACCCTACTCCCTTGTTTTTTCTTAAAATATATGTGTCCGTACCTAAAACTGTATCTTTTATTTATACTACACTAGTGGTCGCCCATTGGTCGAAATTCGACCATAATTAATTTAAATTATTATTTTTGAAGTGAAACTTCTATATAGAGGGGGTCTTACGGAGTTTTGACTCACGAAAAGATGTCACAGTCACGTGATCACCGTCACTAATTCTTACATTTTTAAACTCGTGATATCTTTCGAATGGAATGTCCGAATTGAATAATTCAAAAAGTTATATAAAGGTATTGAAGCAGTCTTGAATATGAAGTAATTTATTTTGATAAGGATTAATATCAAGATACAAATAAAAAGCCTTTTCTAGTGGCGGCATTTTAATTAATTTTTTATAATAAAAAAACGCTTATTGTGGCATAACAATAATAGTTAGATATATGTTGTCGCGATACTTTTTGTAAATAATGATGTGTTCTACAAAGTCGTAGTACATTATTTTATTTTATCATCAATAGTTTTCTCAGCGCACGCGATTTTAGGTATTTTTTTTATACCTTGGATTAAATTATTGGAGTTTTAGTAATGATCCCTAATTTTTTGTAAATATAATATACCCTATGTCACCCGGGGATAGCGTAGCTTGCCAACAGTGAAAGAATTTTTCAAATCGGTTCAGTAATTTATTTTATTTGTTATTTTATCATCAATAGTTTTCGCAGCGCACGCGATTTTAGGTATTTTTTTATACCTTGGACACTAGATTATTGGAGTTTTAGTAATGATCCCTAATTTTTTTGTAAATATAATATACCCTATGTCACCCGGGGATAGCGTAGCTTGCCAACAGTAAAAGAATTTTTCAAATCGGTTCAGTAATTTCGGAGCCTCTTCATGCAAGCAAAAACCAATCTTATCTTTCCTCTTTATAATATTAGTCTAGATATTCATAAATATATTTATTATAAAATTAATTAGATATTTGCATATTATAAAAAGCGTAAGATTTTGCGCTGGAAGTTGCTTAATAAAATTGGGAGCTGGGTTGCCCTAAAAAGCGCTATATCTAGCTTCGAAAGTGCTAAAGTGGCAGACTTGGTGAGCCGAGTCAAGCGCCGGGGAAGTCCCGCAAACGAGAAAGCGAGCGAGAGAGCGAGCGAGGATATACCTCGTTCTCCGACGACATCGTCCCTCTAATACCTAAAATCGCATTCTGCGCATCGGAAAGTGGGATGTTCCAATAAGGAAACAAATTAACAAGTAAAAAAAACCCGGGGATTGTGAAGCTTGCCAACAGTGAAAGAATTTTTCAAATCGGTTAAGTAGTTTTGGAGCCTCTTCAATGCAAACAAAGAATTTAATCTATTCTCTTTATAATATTAGTATAGATATTCATATATATTTATTATAAAATTAATTACATATTTGCATATTATAAAAAGCGCAAGATTTTGCGCTGGAAGTTGTTTAATAAAATTGGGAGCTGGATTGCCCTAAAAAGCGCTATATCTAGCTCCTAAAGCGCTAAATTGGCAGCTCTGGTGGGCCGAGCGCCGGGGAAGTCTCGTAAACGAGAAAGCTAGCCAGAGAGCGAGCGAGGATATACCGCGTCCTCAGACTACCTCATCCCTCTAATACCTAAAATTGCGTTCTGCGCATCGGAAAGTGCGATGTTCCGAGCCGCTATTAATGGAGGCAAACTTAAGTTTGCATCGAACTATAGCTCTGCTCTCCACGTGACAAGGCATCACTGCCTCTATTTGTGGTATGTGTAAAAAAATATAAATAAATAAATAGAGTTTGTTGAGGAAACAAAAATAACAACGAGAAAACTTTGCCAACTGTTCAGTTTTTCGAAAGTCATAACAAAAGTGAACGACAACGAACGACAAAAGTGTTGACGTAAAAAATGGTCGGTGCGTGGGTAGCGTATTACATACACCATTAAAATGTACTTAACCTAACCAAATCATAATTTGCAGTAAACCTGCGAAAAATCGAAATGTGTGCTGGGACACATATTAGAAGTGAAACTTCAACGGACAAGTGGAAAAACGAATCGCAACGGACAAGTGGAAAAACGAATAGCAACGGATAAGTGGCAAAACGAATCGCAACGGACAAGTGGAAAAAAGAATGGCAACGGATAAGTGGAAAAACGAATCGCAACGGACAAGTGGAAAAACGAATCGCAACGTACAAGTGGAAAACGAATCGCAACGGAGAAGTGGAAAATCTTCAACTGACAAGTGATAAAATGAATCGCAACAAAATTTTAACTTGAAGTTTTACGGGCAAATTGTTAATGTACTTGTCCAATTTAAAAACCTGCCCGTAAAACTTCAAGTCAAAATTTTGTTGCGATTCATTTTATCACTTGTCAGTTGAAGATTTTCCACTTCTCCGTTGCGATTCGTTTTCCACTTGTACGTTGCGATTCGTTTTTCCACTTGTCCGTTGCGATTCGTTTTTCCACTTATCCGTTGCCATTCTTTTTTCCACTTGTCCGTTGCGATTCGTTTTGCCACTTATCCGTTGCTATTCGTTTTTCCACTTGTCCGTTGCGATTCGTTTTTCCACTTGTCCGTTGAAGTTTTTTTTCAAATCAGACTAGTAGGAGTTCCTGAGATTAGCGCGTTCAAGCTAACAAACTCTTCAGCTTTATCTATTAGTATAAGATAATTGTGCGAAATTTCATAATCCTCCGTACGCGCAAGTTTCGTGAAAAGGTGTACAAAGTTTTTGCTTCACGTATGAATATAACGATTACGCCATACTATCTACCTTTCCAAAAACAAATTATCTAAAATCTACAACGAATCGAGATTTAAGCTTGTTTCTTTATAAGCAAACGTACGCTTGTTAGTAACATATGCGACGAAGCTTACGTCCAATTTCACGCGTCAGATATTGTTCGCGTCGTTGCGGCTTAAACCTAAGCCATTAAAGTGTCTGAGCGCAATCAAAAACATTCCAAATAACCCACTGATGTAATAAAAGCAGAGATTACAGCCATTTCCGTTTACGCCCTTGCCCTACCTGCTCATAGGCATTTGTACCCCAATTTGTAGGCACAAACTTCACAATTTACTTGGATATATTATTGTCGGGCGCCGTAAACTACACACAAAAGCGTCGTACATTTTAAATCGGCTGACAAACACACATATTGTTACATACCGACAAAGAAACGCGCACCTGGTTAGTAACCAGGTGCGCGTTTCTTTTCCCTTCCGCATTTGGAATCCTTTTGTTTACTTTGTGTTTAAAATTTGCAATTAGACAATAGCCTATTGTTATTGTTTTCGACTTTGTTGGCCGTTCGCAGGAATAATTAACCAGGTGTGCGGATTAAATCAGTACACGCAGTCGATTGTTGTATTATACAGTTTACTATAAAACAATGCCTGAACGGAGGAGAAGGGCAGTCAAGCGAAGATCACGATACGAGCAAGACGTGGATTCCATGAGCGATATAGTGACGGACTTTGCGCGTGTTATTGTATCGTTCAGTTTTTACTAGTAGTGTCTAGTTATATTTGTACTTAGGTTATACGTGTTTGTATAGTCCTAATAAATTCTATATTAATTCCAACGGCATTTTAATTCGAGTCCTGTGTAACTCGTAATACCTATTTATAATTATCCCTCGTAATATTATCCCCAAATTAAGCAAGTTACGCTTGTGTTATGGGTAATATACAACGGACTATTCTGGGGCCAATCCCAGACACCCAGACCATAGTAAATAACGGACAAAATTCGTTTCCGAAATTTACCATATCAGGAATCGAACCCGGAGCCTCTGCGTTGCAGTTAGGTAAGCTGTCAAAGGCTTATCAAATTTTATTGACACTGCTTTAATAAAGACAAGAAAAAGTGATTGTGTGGGTATTTTTAAGTTGTGTGGTACGTCTATGAGGGTTACCTATTGGATAGGGTGACGCACTACTGGTGAAAGCCCATGTGTCAATCACCGGGAGGGGATTACGAAAAAAGACGATGAGTAGTACTCTTGTAGTATATTGTTTTCTTAATTGTTTTTAATTAAGAAAATTTAAATTATTATTATTATATAATTTTTAAAATTTAACTTAATTGTTTTTAATTAATTAATAAATTCTTGTCGTCTATGTGATGTACTACTAATCTTGATTAAATATAATATTTACACGTTTATGAAATTGGACATTTTTGATGATATAGATAAATGTCCAATGTTTATAGACAGCTCTAACAGTGACATCTATTATCTGTATTTACATAACATCAAGTTCATGTGTTGTCTTTAACTGTGCTAAATTAAACATCAATAAATTGGGGAATGATACGTGACCCACAACATTGATCAATATTGAGGAAAAAGAATATTAGGAATGCCTATCACTCTATAAACAATTAAAATGAAAGCTCTTCTTTTGCTTTTTACATTATTTTACTAAAAATTAAATAGATATGTACCTTTACTGAATCTTTTTTCTTTCTTTCCTGCACCACCTACATCGCCCGATTAGCTAAAAATTCCTTTAATTTAGGTTGCTTGGAAGATATTGCTTTAAGAGATAAGGGACGCCTATTGCATTGATAGTATATGTTGTAAATATGTTTTATTTGTAATTATTTCTTTTGTTGTGCAATAAAGTGTCGTTTATCTATTTAATGCGGAAATTTGTATATACAAAGTTTATTTAATATATGTAATACAGTTCTTCAAAATCGTCTTTTCGACATGCAGATGCAAAAGTATCCTGCCTAAATTTTTATAATGTATATACCTAAATATTTACCTGACAAAATCTATCTATTTTTATAATAAATCTGGCTGACTAGTCACCCTTCCTATTTAAGATTGAATGTTGATTTAGAACAGTCTAACAATATCCTGATTCTCCTCTCAAGTCCAATTCGTGACGTAGATGGGAACTCATGGCAGCAAGTAAATTATACGAACATTTATACGTAAAATTAGCTGCGCCACATCTGTGCTCACCATTTTGTACGCGCAGGGCATGGGCTTTATTTTTGTATTTTCCAAACTCTGAAAGACACTGAAACAAAACATAATATATAAACATCTATGAAGACTTAAGATTAATTTGCTGCTATAATACCTGCAATTAACATTCATATCCATGGACCCGTTTTGACTGCTATTGAACATAAACGTTGCAAACTCACAGATAAAAATTCTAAAAAAATTCATTTATGATTCGTTTACTATACCAATTTCTACTTGAATGATGGCATTTATTGTAAAATTGCGATGTGTTTATTGTTCACTAGCTGTGCCGGCAGACGTTGTCCTGCCCGGAAAAACTTTAATCGATATGCCGACAGCAGCGCCTCCTAGCGGGTCCAATTGTAAACCAACTCAGAAACCTTCTTTGGCTCATGCACAACAACTTTGCTAAAGATCATCACATCATCAATAGTTTACGATTCTATAAAGGACAAATATTCATTTTTATATATAAGAAGAAGATTATAAGCCTCCGTGCAAATTGTTAGTCGTATATCGAGTTGATAGATCGTTATAAAGAATGTCCTTTGAAGCTTTCATTTTCGGCCTGAATTATTAAACGGGTTAATTCACCAAATGAATTCTGCATACAGGCTTTTACAATTTATTTTAAAGTGATTCGACACGAACAGGTTTTATTTGATTTTAATTAAGGATCTCAGTGCGGTGACCTAATCTTGAGCTGTGTACAAAGAATATTATGGGCTATATGGAAATACTGTGTCACAGTATTAGGCCTTGTTATACAGAAGTTGTAATAATAAATATATAATAAAGATCAAAAAGAGGTGCTTTTGGAGGGCTTGCGAAGTTTCCTACCTAGTAATAATTAATTCATTACTGATTATTTATCTAATTGCAAATTTCAATTCCGATGTCCATAAAAGAACTCCGGATGCGGGGAGGGGCAATAAGCCCGGTGCGGCAATAAACCTGGTGCGCGGCATTTCTTTGCCGGTATATAATAATAGGTGCAGGTGGCCCAATTTGTAACAATACATTTTTTTTCATTGAAAAAACCAACAGCGTATATTAATAATACCAACAAACAAAAAAGTACTATATGTAGGGCTATAAATAGGTTTTTCTGAGTTAAATTTGAGAGCGAATAAGGTAACTAAAGTTTAAAAATGCAATAAATAAGTGAAATAAGTATATAATTACACACATACAAAATAATTAAAGTAAATCTAAATAAAATACATTAATAGAATGTATCTATTAGTAAAAGTATATATATATATATATATATATATATATATATATATATATATATATATATATATATATATATATATTCAAAATATGCTCTGTGTAAAAATGTAATTGCGTCGCTATTTTTTGCAAATAAAGTTTCTTTCTTTCTTTCTTTCTTTCATATATATATATATATATATATATATATATATATATATATATATATATATATATATATATATATGTATATATTGATATTAATTAAACATATTACTTACATATAATATTATTTTTCATATTATGTGGGGGTATCTGTTCCAATAATTGTTTTGAAGATTAAACTTTTGAATACAGGCTTAGGGTAACGAAACAAGTTAATTAATAATATTTTTATGATAGATAACACATCTAGAAATAGATTATGCAAAAAGCCAAATTTGAAAGTGTGATAGGTTTTTAGTAATGTGTACCTCAAAAATGCATAGGTAGTGGAATAGTGTAGGGCTTAAAATAAAAAGGGGAAGGAAAGACTTAAAACCTGTCGATACCACCTTGACTAATAATATACTACATAGAAAGACCCCTATCAAACTAATGATCCCAATAATTCAAATACCATAATAATGCTTAAAAAAATTGCGGCCGACGGGTAATACACAACGGACTACTCTGGTGGCAATCCCAGACACAAAATTTGTTTCGGATATTTACCATGGCAGGAATCAAACCCGGAGCTTCGGCGTTGCAATGAGGTATTTTTTTTCTCTCCTTCCTCCGCCATGATTCAGGGCAGAGCTCATTTTTTATCTTTTATTTTTATCGGTTCTGTTTTCTTATATACTAAACGAGGGGAAATAAATATGGTCGTCGGTTATTTATTTCTTTTTTGTGTTATTTTTTTTTCTCTTGTATCGTTTTTTCTAATATCTAATACATTTATAGTCTATGATATCTCACTTGCTATTTATATCTATTATTTAAAATCGAAGCCTATTATACTGTTTCTGTTTTCCTATAATACGTTTACAAATATAGAATTATTATATATTGGCAACATTTTAATAGCTTTTATTTTTAATAATCACTTTCTCTACAGTTCTAATCGCAAACGTTGTAATGAAGTAGGCCGGCAAAGGCTTAGCCCGCTCAACCACACCTGCCAACGCCGGGTTGGCGACCGTTGTTTCTTTCAACTCAATGCTGGCACATAGGAGGCAGGTTCAGGTTTAGTGGTGTAGCTGAGAACGTCTCCGTCAGAGTCCCACACAAGCCGTGAGGCGCTTAATCACACCACGTAAGGTCTAACCTCACAAAGGGCCCGGTATTTTACGAAATGTACTCCCCCTGCTTCTACAAAAAAAATCCCGACAGACAGAAGCCGTCTGATATATTAAGTAAATAGTATATTAAGTCACATAACACAGCAGTTTCGAGCGTGGTCTATTCTTTAAAAATATGGGACGCGAAAATAGGTGAAGTCTCCCGTCCATTCGAGATAAAAGCCGGGAAATATGCAAATAAATCCCCCATTGTCACAGGCGTATGCCCTTGATAAACTTGTTTAAAATGCTCGCATTGAAACACTCATGCTGTTGTAACGCCATTATATTGTTCGTGGATTTATAAAATGTTCAGGAACATGAGTTTTTTAAGTTAAGTTGTTCAATAATAATACAGTGTGACACTTTTAAAGAAAAGAAAAAAATAAAGTAAGTATTTTATTTATTTTTGTTGCGGGAGTTCAGCACACAGCAGACGGCCCTCTTGATGGAAAGAGGTTACCATCGCCTATGGACATTTGCAACACCAGAGGTGCTACAAATGCGCTGCTGCTCTCATTAGGGCGACTGGAACCTGGTCACTAATGCCGGAACAAAACTCAAGGCTGTTATGGCGGCATACTCTCGGGTTGGTAGCCACCCAGACGGGCAAATGCCCTACTATCTGGGTGTGTTGTTTTGTCGTCTTTTACGACAGACCGCCCAGCCGCACGAATTAGTATTCTTTCTCCGGTCCTGTATGGATAGGATTTAAGTACCATAAGATTTTTATCCGTACAGGAACGGAGAAAGCATCCCTGGTCTAGAGCATGCCGCCATAAAAACCTCGAGATATGTTCCGGCATTAGTGGCCAGTCCAGTCCCATCTACGAACACGGTAGCACATTGTAATACTCAGTGTAGCAAATTATTATAGGCGACGGAAACCACTATACATCACGGTTGGGCCGTCAGCCTGCCTGCTGAACTCTAGCAATAAAAAAATACCTGCTCACGAGGTTAGTTCCATGCGGCGTCTGGAGTCAGTGATGAATGTGCCGATAGTTGTCATATATTTTAGCGAAGAGCCTCGAAGGAGAGGCCCTCGCTAGGTTGTTGGGTGAAGGGCCAGATACAGAAGGCAGCCCTTTAAGACATGCACGAATTGTGAGGATGTGTCGGTCCCTGAAGCCCTAGCCACCGTTAGCTTCCAGCTGGTGAAAGTCAATTATTATTAAATTTAATATTTTGAGATATAAAAACATAAAAAATATAATTCGATTTTTTCTTTTATAAAATGAATGTTTTTTAAAAAACTATTCTTTAAACTTTTAGTAGACATATGTCCTTAATGTGCCTTCTTTTGCTAATCATTACAAGTTAACTTTTTGTGTGTGTAAAGCACAATGGTGTGGTCAGTATTACAACATAAATTATTATCGTTTTAATGAAAACTGTCGGAATAAGCTGATTTTTATGCATCCAAACAAAAATACCACACATTTTATTACATAAAATCTGCTATCGATCAGTGAAAAAATCACGTTGGAATTCAATTTTTTTTAATCTGGCTAAATTAAATAATTACCACAACGAAAATCCGCGGGATAATAAATAGCACAGATCTTAAGTCTAAGAATTTGATATCGATCAGTGAAAACCGAGTCGGAATTAAACCACAGTTTTTACGTAAATCCCGAACAAACAGACAGGAAAGTTAAAAAAAATATACAACGTGTTCTCCGTCATTTGTTTAGTATATTCCAGTAGTTTTTTTAAGTAACTTAAATGTACAGACCTGGGATGTATAATACATTTAATTTATTATAAATATTGTGTATAAAAAAATAGTGTTTTCTTTTCTTTTTAGAGTATAAATATTTTTTTTTATATGAATAATTATAATACACAAGGTATAAATAAATTATTTAGAAAATTATTCGGAAAATAAAATTCGAAGCTATAAACAAACCAATATATATAAAAAAACAACTGTATACTCGATTATGTCAAATATTCTAGGTCGTATAGTTTTCCACCAATGGGTCGTGTTTACAGATCTAACATCTTAAAGGGTAACTACTAGGAGCATACACATAAACTAGAAAGGGTGCTATGGTAAACAGCGTCACGTTTAAGTTATGAGTTGTCAAATCTTGCGGAAAAGATTTAAGCATTGTGTTTTCTTAGATATTTACAATTGTTAGAAATATAAACACAGTGTTATACTTCTATTAATAGTAATATACTACGAACACTTTGGGGCCTATCTTAGGCACCCAGATCACGGCTACAGAAAGGTCGTTTACGAAATTTTGCTAACCTAAAATGGAGTCGACCCTAATTACAACAACGGCCCATAAAACAGTGGTCTGCACATTTGACCAGACCCAGATATTCTGATGTATTTCGTAGCCCTGAATTCGAATCTGGGGTCACTTTGGTCCATACACCCTCAAAACGTTGAAGATGTATGCACCAATAATGCGTCTTATCAGTAAACTGCCAGCAGAATTAGTACACGAATTCCAAGTGTCTCAGCAAGTCAAATTTGGAGTCTCTCTTATAATAATAATAATTTATTTATTTAAGACACAAAGATCGATAATTACAACATATTTTTTTACATTAAATTAAAAAGTTAAATAAAATGTCCATCAGTCAGTCAGTCAGTTCTTTACGAAAGCATTTCATTCACGTATATTTTACATTAAATTAATCAACAACCAATCCCAAAACATTTTTGTTTGGTGTAGCGCTGCTAGCAATGGCCGCAATTATACTGTTTCTACACCTTTCAACTCTGGTCAAAATATTTGCAATGCGACCGAATAGCACAAACGTGTTCAATCTTGCCTCAAGAAACATACTCGAGGCACTGCAGTATCTTTTAAAACCTATTAGGTGTCGAAATATGTTATTATATTTAACACGTATGCCATTCAGAGAACGTCCTGTGCATTCCGTCCAAAGCTGACGGGATGTTATGAAAAGAAAGAAAATAAATAAAAACGAATAATGTACACACAGAAAAGAAAATACGCTTAAATAACAAGACATTGTACATGTAAAGAATTAATACATTATTATGAAAAAGGCACAAAAAGTACACCACGTTCACGACAATGGGGCTACAATTCAACATTATACTACGATAAGATAATTAAGACGCGGTGCTGATTTTGATTATGGGTAGAATCCGTAATGAATATACCGTTAGAAAACCGAGGAAACCTTGGCTCGCAAAATCCGCCAGCTGGAGTGGAATCGAGTAATCGACTCTCGTAGGACTGGTAGGCGGCTAAGTAGATGAGTGGAGTCTGGAGTGGAGACCATCGGTAAACAGCATACAGGATACCCTCCAGGTTGATGATTAAGGTTAAATGTAGAAAGTGGAAGACCGAATTAAGTAACAGAAAATTGTGGAGATCTACATCAATCAGAGGATTCCGATTGACCAACGACTCTATCAAGTATATCAACTACATCAATACATCAAACTACATCATCAGACTATATCAATATAACTATTAGTCTTGAAAATCTCCCTAAACTCGTGTTTTCTTTTGATAGCTAGTATTCTAACCATTTGATTTTGACTCCTTATTTTCTTTCAAAAAATCTTAAATTTGATTTATATAAGTCAAAGATTCTATTTTTATATTTTAATTCCTACAAATTTTTCAACCTCAAATAGGTGAATGTTAAAATAAATAGAATAAAGACAGGTGTTCAAAAAATGAATCTACTTTAGGCGTTTTTATAACTCATAAAACCCGGCTCGTCTATGTAATCACATATCTAATAGAAGTTAATAAATATAAACAAAGAACATAATCATAATATTCTCTCTACTCCAAACGAATAATCATATCTCTAGGACTATATAAATCAGAACAGCAGAAATATATCTCCGCATTCTCGTATTATTCAATAAGACTAAATAAGCTTTGCTCTGGTAATCAATACAGCTCTTGTTTATTTCATTTGCGATGTTTTGACGAAATGGTAACGCCTGTTATATAATTCAATACTTTTTTCAGCTGGTGACACACGAACGGCTGTCCTGCCGCGGTAAACTGCTGCAGACTTAATTTTGGGAGTAGTCAAACTGGTAACATGGCGCCAGCATTGCGTCGATGTTCTTGCCCGGCGTACTGTTTGACATGGCGCGATTCCCGTCGCAATTCGCAGCCGTGAAGTAAATCAACCACCGCATGTGGTATATAATGATAGGTGATAACCGCTTGTTCGTGTAGTTCACACGGCAGTAGATTTTCGCTATTGTATCACGCTCAAAAGCTCATTAGAGAGAAAGAAAAGTTTTTAACGCTGTGCTCTACCATTTGTAGATTAGATTGATTTTGGAGAATGAACAAAAGATAGCGATAATCCGAAATCTGTGCGGTTCGATGGTGCAAAATATTTTTGCGTGCGGTTTCTCCTGACGGGAGAGCCGCCCGTGTGACATAAACCTAAATTGTGCCTGCGGTTGTTTAGCAGCGTTTTAACGCGGCGGTTGAGCCACCTTTACTGTATAAGTATAAAGTTAACATTAGTCCTATATAAAAAATATATTTTATTTCTTTCTTTCGATTAATTGTTTTACTTCTTAGATCACAGTACGTAGATTAGATATTGGAAGTTAGATAAGGTCAAAATAAAATTGTAGGTACAATGTACAATAATTTATGTAAAAGCCTCTGGCATTATACATTCACTCGTCAAGCTATATTTATTCCACGACTTAACAAGAACGTTACAATGTAATTGGAGTCTTAAATGTTTAATTTGATTAGCCTATTAGAATTTGAAGACCAGATCAGAGACCAGACCATAACCAGATCGGGTACCGGCTTTTGTTTCAAAATGTGTAAGATTGAAAAATTATAAATACAAATGATAATATACCGACCAAGCCGGCACAGACAATGATTTCAGCATGGCTCTACTACTTCAAAAGTAGAACTGAATTATATCGGTTCAGTTTGAGAATGGTATGAATAATTTTATTGGACAATGTTGAACTCTATTGAACTCTCTATCTTGAAATTTGAACCTATCAATCTTCCAGTGCAATATTCTTTTTTAATATTTTTTGTAAATAGATTAATTTTATATAATACATAAATTAAATTAAAGTATGAAAAAGAAAAATAAAATCTAGAAAGATTAAATATTGTTCCCAAGCCACTGTCACTTAGCGGGAACGTTCCCAAAAGGCTGGCGGCGCTACCACGTTGAATAGCAATATTTAGCCTTTGAGCGAAATAGACGCCAGCCTTTTGGTCGCGTGAGAGGTCCTAAACGGTCGGCGACATCTCAATAAAGTTTTAGAGCTTTAGGACCCCATGGACCCAAAGTTTCCACCCTGAACGCCGCAAATGTGTAACTATTTCCGGTAGCGGGGTACTTGCGGCCCTCGAGAGCCTCCTCTTCGGCTGCAGCAGAATCGGCGGTAGTGGACGTACTTGAATGATGGGCCACCGCCAGAGTGTCAACACAAGCAGCATCCCACACTAAGGGGCGGCCCATTACTTTTTGTCACGTGACAAAAAAAATGTAAAACTATCCAATGGAATGTTTATAGGCTCATATTTTTTCTTGCGAGCTTAAAAGATTCTTGAATGAATTTTCTGTTATTGGATATTAAGACGTCCAAGTTTCTTCACTATGTATGTTAACGTCTTAGAAAAACTCCACAAAGTGATGCATGCTCCTCAAGTTGAATCCACGGAATTTAAAGGAGAAACGGTATGTTAACCATTACAACTTGCAGTGACTAGGATTAAAGATAATTTATAAAAGAACTTTGTATCGGCAGACCAATCACCATCACCACCATCACCATGGCGGCCTTTCGCAAATGATAGGGAAGCGCGCACTCCTCTTTGGCCCCCCGCATTTCCCTGCACGCACACCTCGCTTCACGTCACATCAGCACGTGCAATCGCTCGAGTGCGCTTATTATTATTAAATCTGATATTTCGTTTAGCAGCTAAATATGTGCTGTATTAAAATATTACCTAATAGTACCTTCCCACACGATTACCGTAAAAAGCCTACCTACAACACCTTTAAAGTAATGTTTCACCTGGTGCCCTCGAACTTAACTCTGTATCAAGTACATTAAGCACAAGCTTAATTTCCCGAGAGGGTGCCAATGGATGGCGACATTGTTTATTATTTGGTACAAGTTTATTTTTCTCCAGCGGATATTAATCTGTCTATTTTATTATAACATGGAAAATAAATTATCACACAAGTTTATTTAAGTTATAGTTAATCTTTACAGTCGATTTTCATATTTTACACCTTTAAATAGAAAAAATAATAATTAATCATTTCTTAGACGAAAAACCTGTTTAAGAGAAGGCGGATAGTCGCTTCCAAAATAATAAATAGTTTGAACTACAGAATGAAAAAAATTAAACTGACTTCACACTAAAGACCAAAAATAAATATTGAACCGACTTATTTTTTCAATATTGTTACGAGTTGCAGGACTCGAATTAAAACGCCGTTGGAATTATTATAGAGTTTATTAGAACTATACAAACACGTGTAATACAGGTACAAATAAAACTGAACACAACCAGTCCAAACGTAATGCACGATTCAATAACTCGCGCAAAGTCCGGCACTAAATAGATTACCGAATGTACACAAGTCTTGCTTCGCTTGTGTTTATCGCTCGACTGCCTCGTCTATCAAGCGAGGCATCGCTTTATACTGGACCGAATTTCCTGGAATCACACCTGGCTAATGACTACCATAAAATATTACAATACACAATGGGCTGTTTTTCTAGTCACAAATTTTAAACACAAAGTAAAAAAAACAAGTCCAAATTCCGAAAAGGTAATAAAATGTGTACAGATATGCAGGTGTGACGTAAAGATAATGTAGCAAGGAGTCTGTTAAATATTTATTCTTTAGTAATCAGTGTGAAGTCGGTTTTTGTTTTTGTTAATAATATATTATTTTTTACTTTCAGCTACGCAAATACCTTTATTAATAATATTAGAAATATATAATTCAAAAAAATCGATTTACAACCGAAGGAGATATTGTGTTACGAAAAAGTTGATAAGTAATTTTTGTGAGTTTCTCCAATCTCTTGGAAACCGCTCATCAGATCCTGATATGGTGACAATTGGACCAATTCGGAAGTATAAACTTCCGATCAAAAAAAAAATTAAAATCGGTTCACAATTGACGAAGAAATCGAATAACGAAAATAAAACGAAACATATAGATGAATTGAGAATCTCCTACTTTTTAAAGTTCCTCCTTCCTCTATCCCATCGTCCCTATCCACGTATTCCATTATCCTATCCCTACATAGGCTGGCAACACGTTGGCTTCGCCCTTAGTGTTTCAAACGTCTATAGGGGACGGTAACCGCATTTAATTGGACGGACTACCAGCTTCGCAGTAATGAATATACTTTCAATGAAAATCTGTTTGAATAAAATCCCTTGTGTTGTTTTGAAGATATATGATATTACCAATTAATTGTACTTTTTAGTTGTGTAGAAAAATTTCACAAATAAGCCACCTTAACAACCTTGAGTTGTGTTCCGACATTAGTAGGCAGGTTCCAGTCTCTCTTTAGAGAGCAGCAGCGCATTTGTAGCACCTTTGGTCGTCTGCCGGTCTGCGGAAATCCTGCAATAGAACAAAACAAAGCGCTCGATACTTGCTTAGATGATTCTCTTAAATTTAATAAATAAATTAGTTATTGTGTAAAGGTCATCAACACATTTTATTGTGTCTCCGACTATTGAAAGAAAGCCTATTGTGTAAGGTTTTTCAACTCATAACAATGTGGACTTAGGACTTAATGTATAGGTACCTAAAAATAATTGATATTTTTAGGTACCTATACATTATAGTCTAAGAGACGCTGAAGATCAACTTTCAACCATCTGATAAGCAGATGAGAAATATTTTTATCAAATTCGAAAATCGAAAAGAGCCTGGAATTTGATAGGTAACGACCAGCTATTTAATGACAAATTACAAAGTCAAACATCGACGCAGGGTTGCCAGCTTGACGGTTTCTATCGAATACATTTTGAAGAGTGTGCATTGGAGCTTTTTAATCTTATCCGGCCGTCTCCCTTCCATCATCGGACAACCAGACGCACTGGCATGCGGCACCGCTATATGGTGAACATACCACCTATACGAACAAACCGGTTTGAGTCCACCTTCATTATGCGCACCGCAAAGGAATGGAACACACTGCCGGAGTCTGTTTTTCGCGAAACCTACAACCTGGGTGTCTTCAAGTCGGTACCTTCTAGGTAACGTGCGTGCTCGATGTTAGACCATATTTCCGCTCAAATCGAGCATGATAATGGTCAAACGCGAAAAGGTTCAGGGCTATTTTTGAAATCTTCAAAGCATGGCAATAATATTAGATGAACGGTTTTACCAGTCCTTTCCGCTTATTTTTCTAATTGAATTATATTTATTATGATGCCAATTTTTTTTTGGTTAACAGAACGGTCTAGTTACTTATATTGATTTACTTGTTCATACCTGCTTGCCAGGTAGCCATGAACAGAAATAAGTAGACAAGCCTAGAGAGGTAAAAAAATAAATTTTTTCATTCATTTCATTGTTATCAAAGAAGTTGAAAGGTTTGAATAAAAAAAATGATTGAAATTATTAATGTAATTCAAAATAGCCATGAACACTTCTCGATTAACAAGCTATAATAGGCGTGTTTATGAATCAATATTTTTTGATAAAAAATATTTATATCTCATCTGGTTATCAGTTGGATGAAAGTCGATTTTCATCGTCTCCTCTATTACAAAAGACAGCGTTATTGAAGAATCAGATTTTTATATGATTTATATTTAGTAATTTTTACTTATATTTCTCAAATAATAATCATCTATACATATAATAAAACTGTTGAGGTCGAATTTCTGTACAAAATTTTTTTTTGTTAAAAACCGAGTCAGGGGATGTAAGAAGTTAAATAGATTTTTTCAAATTTTTGTTTCTTTGTTTGTACGGGCTAATATCCGAAACGACTAGACCGATTTAAATGAAATTTTATATGGGGGTAGCTTATATCCCTGGTTAACGTATAGAGTACTTTTGAGCCCGAAAAATCAAAGAGTACTGGTGAGATAGTTAAAAAAATATTACTTAAACATAAGAATATTATAAGAAACAGCTTAGGCCAATATTCTTCAACATTATAAAACTATCTTTAAAAACCAAGCCCATTATGTTAATGGCTCCGATAAATTAACAGACAATAAACATTTAAACTATATTAAACCGCTAATAAAAATACAATTTCTCCTTTGAGTTATAAACAAGTTATTGAACTTCGTTTTTTCTAGTTAGCACAGCCATTTTTTTCACGCTTTTCTAGAGGGTAAGTTACTTGGAGGTTATAAATGGGAAATTTTCTATTAATTTCTAATAAATGTAATACTTAATAATGGTTGCTTTTATTACTTTTATTAAACAATAATAATGTACTGCTGATCTATTTAATACTTTATGACCATTTAGAACAGCTAAAGGTCGATCAGTGGTTTGAACTCTATCATAATTTCTTAAATTGTTGAGTGTTATTGAGGTTGTTTTTGTCAAAGTATTTTTTTTATTTTTATTGCAGTACTTCAGCAGACAGGCAGACGGCCTACTTGATGGAAAACGGTTACCATCGCCTATGGACATTTGTAACACTAAAGGTGCTTTAAATGCGCTGCTGCTCTCTTAAGGGACTGGAACCTGGTCACTAATGAGGAACACAACTCACGGTTATTATGCGACATACTTTAAACCAGGGGTGGTAGCCATCCAGTCGGTCAAATGTCCTACCACCTGGCTGTGGGTTGTTTGAGGCGGTTTTTTGAGTTTGATACATCAGCCATCTCAATGTGCAGATTTCGTCACAATATTCCGTCCCTCATCGTAAGCACGCAGTAACTGCAAATATATATAATAGTTAGCTGTTACCCGCGACTTCGTCCGCGTAGAATTTTTATCGCGGAACCCTACTTTTTTATGTAGCCTAAGTTACTCCTTATAATATCAGCTATCTGTCAATGAAAGTCCCATCAAAATCGGTCTAGCCGTTTTAGAGATTAGACGAAACTAACAGATAGACAAACGGATAAAAAAAAGTGTGTGTGTACTTATGTACACGCGTTAAAAGTTATACTTCTTTAAATTGGTTAAATAAATAAAGCCCCTACCTACCTCATTAAAAATAATTAAAGCTACATAAAATTCTGCTTTGGATCATTTTAAATTTAATTTAATTTTAGATGATCCACATCATAATTCTATGTAGCTTTGTATAGTTACACATAATATAGTTATTTTCAATGTCTGATGAAATAATTATATAATTATTAGAATTATTATATTATTAGAATAATAGCTAGCTAGTAAACTATAAGTGTGCGAAATTTCATACTCCTCCGTTCGCGCAATTTTCGTAAAAAGGGGTGCAAAAGTTTTGCTTCACGTATTTTTATAATCATATTCTATACCATGTCCTGTACTTTTTATGTAATGAAACAGTACCTTAACGATTTATAACCTCTACAACACGTCTGACATTCTGAAATTTATGTTTAATTAATTAAAATGTTAACCAAAGATCTTAATTTATTGCAGCCCGTTGTTTTACGTCTTCCTTGTTTTGGTGATTTTCAACAAAAATTTAATACCGACTTCGGTGGTATGCTGGAATAATAAAATTTAACGAGCTTTAACGACTCGTAATTAATTAAATTGTCAAAATATGTACAAATATGTAGATAACCCAAAGAAATCCGTTACAGGGTACTGGCTAATGTACTAGTGTTTGAAGTGTAGCGGGTTTGAATCCTGACCAGGAAGTCTGCACCACTTAGCAGTTTTCTGACCAAATGTGTATATCGTTAAATGTATCAAGTGCTGACGGTGAAGGAAAACATCGCGAATAAGCCGAAGCATCAAGATAACCGATGTGTGAAACACGCCAATTCAACTTAAACAAGCATGGTTGGTATATCTTTAATATTAGAAAATTCTAAAAATGCTATGTCTGTACATTGAAGCTATAAAAAAAACTACTGGAATAGACTCCATAAATTACGGAGAACACGATTGATCCTTTTTAGGTTTCTTGTATGTTTGTTCGAGATTCACGTAGAAATCACTGGGCCGATTTGGATGCGATTTTCGCTGATCGGCAGCTAATTCTTTGACTTAAAATCTGCGTAAAACCCCGTGTCAATTTTCCTGGGAATGATTTTAAATAAACCATGGAAATCCAATCTGATTTTTTCAGTGATCGATAGCAAATGTAATAAAATATTGAAGGAACGCCCGACTAGGTTGGTGGAGCGAGATGGAATGCCCCTCCGTCTTAAAGGAAGATCTTCCAGCGAGACTGCTGTTGTTCCTTGCAGGTCTAGGCCCATCTGTTATAGTTAAAATTTTGTACATATTCTTTGTATGTTTCGGGAAACGTTTGTGACATCAATTATTGCACAACGTCATCTATTGGCTTGTGAGTGTTCCACTACAATATGTTATATTTTTTACTTTGGGAATCCTGCGGCAATTTCCACGTAAGCGGTTGGCAGTTGTTTGGGGGCACAAAAATTAGCTTATTCCGAAACAGCTTTCACTAAAACGATAGCTTACATTATTTTTTAAATGTTGCGGTACTTTGTGTCTCAGGAAACCCGTGGGAATTTCAAGTCAAGCGTGGGTAAAGTCGTGGGCATATCCTAGTACTTGTATATAACGTTTTGATAATATATTAAATTTAAAGCCTGTTTCGATTTCAGTATGTATATTTTATGTTTTCACAGCTTTTTATATATTTAGATATATGGTTATTATTTAGGTGTAATGTGGTTACGAGCTAAACAGGAGTTTAATTAAAATGCCGTTGGAACTACTATATAATTTATTAGAACTTTACAAACACGTATAAAACAGGTATAAATATAACTAGACACAATAAGTCCCAATGTTAATGCACAATTCAATAACACGGGCAAAGTCCGTCATTATATCGCTCATCGAATGTACGTCTTACTCGTATCGTAATCCTTGCTCGACTGCCCCACCCCTCCGTTCGGGCATTGTTTTATACTAAACTGTACAATATAATAAAGTACCGCGTCCACTGAGTTAATCCGCATACCTGGCAACCTTCGACGCAATGCAATAACAACAAGTCAAAACAAAGTCTTTTTCATATTATTGTTACATGCCGACAAACTGAATGCATACCTGGTTTATTGCCTTTCACGAATTTTGACTTCTTTTGTTTCTTTTCTTTTACTTTGTGTTTGTGTTGTTTGCTATTAGACTATAGCCTGTTGTTATTGTACTTGTTTATGGCTGCAGGTTTGCAGATTATGGTTTCTCGGAAATTACAGACCACGCGGTCGATTGTTGTATTGTATGTACAGTTTAGTATAAGACGATGCCCGAACCGGGGGGGGGGGGGGCACTGAAGCGACGATTACGATACTAGCAAGACGTGTGTACATTCGACAAGCTATATAGTAACGGACTTTGCGCGTGTTATTGAATCGTGCAGTTTGTACTGGTTGCATCCAGTTATATTTGTACCTGTGTTATACGTGTTTGTATAGTTCTAGTAAATTCTATAGTAATTCAAACGCCATTTTAATTCGAATCCTGTAGCTCGTAACATTATTTATAGGACGAACCGAGATTTTTTATTTTTATAATAATACAGGGTAATTTGTCGTTACATAATTTCATATGGCATTATTATAAGGCTCTTTTGGACCGAAAAATTGTTGTTTGACTTCACTTAGATGAAATATGAGATCGGATGATGCTGTTGTGAATGACATATTTGATAACGAGGACATTTTTTTTTCAATTTATACTTTGCGCTTGAATTAAAATTACGTGGGGAATAAATATATATGTTGAAACTTTTAATTGTTGGCAATAAACGGCCTGTTTTGCCTACCAAAAAAATATGAACTTACTATAATAAAGAATGAAAGGTTTGATAATACTTACACAATAGAAGATAGTGTGTGAAGAGTAGAAAAGAAAGACTAGAAAAGTTTACCACGTGTTTTGTTAATATATTAAATTTAAAGTCTTTAGAGATTCCAGTATGTATATTTTATGATTTCACAACTATTTATACATGGTTTTAGAGTTTATAGCAATTATTGTGTTGATATTTATACATATGTAAGGCGAGTGACATGAGTGATTTTAATAATATAATGTTGTTATGTAATGAGGTTTGAAAATGAAAAACTTGCGTTCATAGCAAACACCACGTGATATTAATTGGTTTTTTTATGGCCTGAAGGAGTCAGACAGTCCACCCGTTGGTGGAAAATAGTTACCGTCGCCTATGGAGATATACAAAGCCAAAGGCTTTGTCAAGGTGTTGCCGAACTTACTGTGCGATATGCTATTTTAGCGAGGTTACTATGACGGTATACTTTATAATAAAGGTGTTACTAGGCATTCATATGGGCAAATGCCCTACGGCCTGTCTGTCGGATGTTTTGTTCTTATCAGTTCCTACACGGGTAGCATGGAACTTAAGAAAATGTCAGATTTATGCCTTATTATATCTACTTTAAGGTTTAGTAGAACGGTATTTAAAAAACTATATTTTTTTTCCGAAGTTTATATCTCCTAGTTGAACTAAACAAATAGATAATGACACATTTAAAAATATGATTGCGATTTCAACAAAGACTTATTACACGATATATTGGATGACTCTATGTACACTAGAGGTACGGTATATACATTGAAGATATGTTTTCATCTCTCAGCGTCATGTATGATAATCCTTAATTTTAATGGTAGCTTTTTCCTTAAAAATCGATTTCCCGTGCAGAAATGGAAAAATAATACAATTGCATGCGGCCTGTCGTAAGAGGCAACAAAACAACCCACAGCTAGGTGATTTGCTTGTCTGGATTGCTACCATTCCTGGTCTAAAACATGCCGCCATAACAACCTTGAGTTGTGTTCCGGCATTAGTGCTTAGGTTCAAGTCTCCTTTTAGAGAGCGGCAGTACATTGGTAGCACCTTTGGTGTTACAAATGTCCATAGACGATGGTAACAACCATCAAGCGGCCCGTTTGCCTGTCTGCTGAACACACGCATTAAAAAAAACTTTGTTAACTTAGTTTCTTTGTAATTGTAGTGACTTGAATAAGAAACTAATGTATTCAAGCACCTTAATCAATACGCTATTTGCCTCGTTTAATATAAGATGCCATAGCTTGCTACGCTCGTAAAAAATTTAGGCAACTACGGCTTTTCGTAAGATGATAAAAAAAAACTTCATTTGATTTGTTTGTCAACTACCTCCAATTCAATTATATTTTTACTCAGGAAAGGTTAAATCATTTTTTTTATAATAATAATTTTTTATAATGCTCAATATAATAACTTATTACTAGTATTCTCTTTGATATCATTCGTAATTATCGTTGCTATGACCACAAATGGTAAGAACTTAAATAAAGTGTATAATTATATTTTAAGACTTTTCTAAGGCAACCTTTTGATTTATTCTTATTATTAGATACCTAAGTCACATAGTTTTATTATATTGAAATATTTTCCTCAATACAGGAACGAAAAAGAATACTAATTCCTGTGGCCCGGGCAGGGTGTCGTAAGAGGCGACAAAACAACCCACAGCCAGGTGGTAGGGCATTTCTAATCATGTCTAGAGTATGCCGCCATAACAACTTTGAGTTGTGCACCGGCATCAGTGGCCAGGTTCTAGTTCTTCTCCAAGGCCAGAAAAGCACATTGGCAGCACCTCTGGTATTCCTAATGTCCATAGGCGATGGTAACCACTTTCCATCACAGTGGGACCCTCAGCCTATCTGCTGCGCTTCATCAATAAAAAATATAAAATAACCAAAATTGTGAGTAATTTTCAGGCCTATCTTTTCTCTAAGAATATAAGTTTATGTAATAGATAGTAATATGTAAATATGAGAGTAACATTGTTTTTATGTTTGTAAAACTACGTTTTCGCTTCCAAGTCCTTGAGAATGGCAGGTTATGTAGAAATTTAGTATACATTTTTATGTATTTTCAATAGCGGTAATGAATATAGGATACTTTATAAGGTTCCGTAAACGTTTTGATAAAAACGGAGTTCTTATAAAATTGTTACGTCCCTCAGTTTGTTTGTTTTTGTACCTATTTCATACCACTTTTTTCCAAAACTATAAGAGCCATATGACTAAAATTTGATAGGAACGTGTGTTTTATATGCAGTGTGTTGTAGAGTACTAGTAACTAAGTAATTAGTAATTACTATAAGATTTACGGACATTTTTATAGTTACATTCTAATTGAGCTAATCTCACCTCTAGTATATTATATATCATCGGTATATGATTACTGTATGTACCTGTTACGGCTCGTCCCTCTGTGTGTTCTAGTGTTCTTGGAGTTGAGTAATTAGGGGGCTGTAATTATGTATGACCTTTATTATAGCCACAGTATAATTTGCTCTCGACAGCAAATAATATATTATTAATGGTATCCTCCGCCGGACGGTGCTGCGAGACAATGCTCTTATCGATGGGCAACGAGATCAGTTTGGCTGTAATACCTATTCTATTTCGCAGTGAGTCAATCATGACTCATGGAAATGGGCCTCTAAAGTTTGTTTTACATATCCCGGTTCTCCATTGTCCTTATCCAGTACCTAGTGGTGACCTTATGCAGGCCGTCTCGGCCTAGGAGCTATATATTTTATATACGATGATTTTTAAAGTGAAACTTTTTTAGCCATGGTAGTAAATTCTTTTGATAGGAACGAAAAAGCGTGACGCCGTAAATTTAATAATAATTTAAACACTTTGCTCATAAAGATAGAGTTGGAGATACGCATAATCAAAAAAAGTATAGTCAAACGTGGTCTGTCAAGTTTTCACAAGAACTCCCTTGGATTGCGTCAGTTATAGCTTTCAATTCAACTGCACTGTCTATACGAAGACTTCAGAATTGGTTGTATGAACTAATAGTCTAAGATCTCGCTATACAACGACCTTCACCGAGATGTTTATTTCATGAAACCTATTTTATATTTAATTTAATGTGTCAATAAATATATTGCATAAGGGTTGCCTAATAAATTTCAGTCCAGTATATGATTAATTAATAATTAAAAATAAATATTTTTTTTAACATTTCACCGGTTTGTTTATTAAACAAATTCTAAACCAATCGAAAGTATGAAACCCATAGAATATGCAAATGTTAGGTTGCCTATTCTTTTCCGGTCACAACTCTTGGGTAACCAGGTATAAACAGGTAAATCGATACTAGCATTTTGCACCGGTCTGATTATTGAATTAAAATTAAATGAAAATAAAGATTATTTCATTATGAACACGGGTTCAGCGAGTTGCCAGCGAAAAATCAGTCCCGGATTCCGGTTGTCGAATTTTGAAAAATGAAATATTGCTGCGAGAGAATATGTGCGGCTGGATTTGATCATGATTTTTGGCAAAGTTGTGTGCATGAGCCAAAGAAGGTTTCTGAGTTGGTTCACAATTGGACCCGGGAGGTGGCGCTGCTGTCGGCATATCGATTAAAGCTTTTCCGGGCAGGACGACGTCTGTCTGACAGCTAGTTTCACATAAATCTTTCAAAAATTAATCAATACCTATTCCTTAATGTTCTAAACTCTACATAAATATTTACGAATAATTTTATTTTGTACTTGTGCAGGCTTTATTCCCTTCTCTTGCGTAAGCCGATTACTTAGACGAGTATTGGTCCGGGGATTATGTTAATACTTAATTTGAAAGTTGTTACATTTTAATATTTTCTTAAGTTTTCGCGACTAGTATACATAATTAACCTTTAAACGGTTTAAAGAGCGGTAATTTATTTGATTTCTTTTATTCCGACGTTTTGGCCACTTTTCAGTATGTATGATCATGGAAGGAATAGACAACTATTCAATTAATTTAAAATACAGTTCAAGTGAAATGTCGTTTCATTATATTGTTACGAGTTTAGTGGGACTCGAATTAAAATGCCATTAGAATTATGAAGGAGTTTATTAGAACTATACAAACACGTATTCTATAAAACGCGCAAAGTCCATCAATAGATTGCCGAATGTACACACGTCTCGCCTTCATCGTGGTTCTCGTTCGACTGCCACCTGTGACGGATCCAACGTTGCCAAAAGGTGGGGATTTGATATAAAAATACAATTAAATCCATATATGTAAATAAAATGATCAAAACTTCAATTAAAGACATTAGCGACATGCGAGGAGCATGTATGTTATTGAATACATTAAAATACACATGCAATCAATCGAATATTGATTAATAAAACTGATAATAATATTCTATTAATAGAATATATTAAAAAGTAAATTAAGAATGACGACACCTGGTGTAGATAACGCGGAAGCTCCATACAAATCGTTGTCAGATATTCTTAATTCTCAAGTAGTTTCAGCTTGCGATAATAGATGGCGCTGAAACAGAAAAATGTTAACATGGAGGTGTTGTATTTTGAAATTCCAATTTTCTTCGGTAATTCAGAGATTAGGGCATGCAAAATGCATTAGAAATAACCACAAGCATCTAGTCTATGGTAAATTAACAAAATATGTTACCTTCATTGTGTTGAGAATGCAGTATTCATAGATTTGTGTTGCAGTCATAACACACTTTGGGAATTCGTTAACATTTTAGGATTTTCTTCTTATTTGTATGAATATACACTTCAGTATAATATGCTTGGGATGAGTGTGCCACTCTTGAGCTCCGTAGGGAAGTGTGGGTTTCGCATTTGATAGCAAGTTCGAAGAACAAAAGCATATCTCTGAAACGAAATAAACAATTGTTATAAAATTTAAATTTAAACAAAGTTACACCCTAAGTAGATAGCTAGTGAATTGCATACGCTAGATAACATGTATATCACGGTATAATTAACAAATTTTAGAAATATTAGAGAATGAGTAAGATATTGGCAAAAACAGAATAGAGATTTGTAGGGAAATTGACAAAATCGATTTAAGCCAAATTACCTTGTTAAATTTGTGCTGAAAGTTGAGAAGTTTATGAATAGATATGCTAAATTAATACAGAAGACGTAATATTACCTGCAAAAGTCGATTAGAATTGGCAATTTAAAAATAATAGGGAAAAATTAAACTAATATAGTCAATAACGTTTCACAATAACAGATAAGAAATTACCAATATAAGTTTATGGACATATAGCTAGTTATTACAATTTAAACTGTAAATTTATACATACAATTTAGTAGCTAGATATTAGTAATTCTATACTAAATGCAATAAAGAATACATAAATATGTAAAGTAGGAAATAATTAAAATTAAGCATGATAAATGAGGGTACTTCTGAAAAGTAAAATTTAACATTTTGTAGTTAATTTACATTATTAACGAGTTATATCTATTTGTGACTAGATAAAATAGTTAAAGATTTAAGTAATTAATTATGCATAAAGAAATAAACGTTTATAGATAGAAAACAAGAAATTATTAAAAGAGAAACACAAGATACGATATATAAGTAGAGGGCGCTTTCAGTGATGCTGTTTCGTTTAATATGGAATATTTCGGGGTTTATTAGAAATACGTATGAAATATTTATGTCAGAAGATGGCAAAATGGTTTTAAAAAGATTTTCTTACAATAGAGTAATTCGAAGTTCTTAGTTTTTACAAATAATTATGTAGGAAGCAACGCTGTTCTCTGATTGGTTGAAAAACGTTGGTGCCGATACCAGGGGGCTGGGGCGAAGGGGTAAAAAGACGGTTAACAGCGGAAAATTACTGGGAGCGGGGTGAACAATATAAATACCGGGGGTCGAGAAGATTCGAGACAGTCTACGTTCTACCATTACCGTCGCGAAGTGCTGCTAGTCGGACATTAGCACCCCCCTAGAGGCCAATTCCTAGGGCTCCGCGCTGCCGCTCTGCGCCGTTAAAATAATTAAATAATTAAAATAAATTAAATAATTACATCGTGCTGCGTCGTCGAGGAGACCTGCGGGTAACGTTAAATCCTTCTGTATTTCGATAGAATAGCTAGGTGATTCAATCAGCATCTAATTAAATTAAAATTAAAAAGGTAAATTTATAATTGTTAAATAAATCTTAAAAACGTAAGAAATTACGTGAGTTCGTAAGATTTTAATTAATAATGATTGTTAAACAGTTCGTGTAAAATTATCCTAATATCTAGTTCTTTGACAAATTAATACGGGTGATAATATAATATTTTAATGTAATCTTAAAGAGTCGCGTTAAATAGAATACCTTCTTTTAAATTATCAAAAAATAAAGATGTGGGTTCGTTAAATGAAACGATGATGGATTCACTATAAATATTCAAAATTAGGCCTACCTTCTTTAATTTGATTAAAAATAAGAGAATAAAATTATACAAGAAATTAAACGGTATAAAATCGAATTTAAATAGACAATTTAAGAGGGTGGTTTGTAAAAGAAAATAAATATTGTTAATTTTTATAACGTAATAATTCGGTTAATATATAATAAAAATTGCGGTAAAAATAACTAAAATATGCATAAGCGAAGATTAATAACTTATGTACTGGAAAGGACATGGTTGATGCAACAAATTTAGTAGAATAAAAGGCGTTAGTTTGTTAAATATTGTTGAATTGCATTAGATTGATTAAAAATAACATAATAATTAATACGTTAATAGAACTGTGACATGTAAATTTAATTCTGGTATTGTAGGCTTGATTGAATCAACAAAATTAGAAATTGTGATCTGCGTATAGATGGTAGAAAACCTAGTGTCGGAAGGTATCTTGGAGTAGGAGACTAGTGTCGTGAGTCTACTAGTTAGGTGGTGTTAGAATCTCCACAATAGTAGGTAAGTCGGACAAAGGAGTCCGGCTTTGGTAAGTTTTTGAACAAAGTGACAGGGATCTTCGAGCTATATTTATTTCTTTTACATTTATTGTGTTTGTTGAAGTTTTCTATACTGTGTGTTGCAGATTTATTACAGGAATATATTATTCGGAATTTAGTTGCGATATATTAGAATCGGCTAATGTAGGTAGGTGGATAATAAGATTATTCTAGACTCGTAAGGTTACGTATAATTTAATGTGTTACGATAAACTGAGAAATATCAAGTTTTAGAAGGTAGGTAGGGCGGATAATTGATAAATGAGATTAATGTAGTAAGTAAGATTGCGTAGAATTAGATCGTTACGGTAATTTTCGATGCGTCTAGTATAAGAAAGTAATTATAAGCGGTTTTAACGTTCGTTATACGATAAGGTAGGAAACGGCCAAAGCGTTATTATTAAATACACTAAAGCGTTATTTTATAAGTTTAGAGTAAGCTGGTTTAACGTTCGTTATACGATAAGGTAGGAAACGGCCAAAGCGTTATTATTAAATACACTAAATTAAGCGTTATTTTATAAGTTTAGGGTAAGCGGTTGAACGTTCATAGTACGTTAAAATAGGCGTTATTTATAAGTAGTTGTAAGCGGATTTAACGTCCATTATACGTTAAGTAATGCGTTATTTTAATGCGTTAAATTAGGCATTATTTATAAGTAGCTATAAGCGGATTTAACGTCCATTATACGTTAAGTAATGCGTTACTTTAATGCGTTAACTTAGGCGTTAGTAGTTATAAACGGGTTTTAACGTTCATTATACGTTAAGTAATACGTTATTATTATTGCGTTAAATTAGGCATTATTTATAGGTAGTTGTAAGCAGGTTAATGATCATTACACGTTAATTGGCTAATACGTTAGGTTAGACGTTAATTATGAGTAATGTAAACGTTTTATACGCTCAATAGATATAAGATATATAGGAACCGGCCGACACGTTATCATTAGAACGTCGTAGTATATAGAATAGATGGTAGGAACATTGAAAGATACTTATAGAACCACTTATAAATAATAACTAAATCATTAACTAAGAATTAACATAAATAACTTGAAACTTGTCTTCCATTTACTGGTTTATTCGAAGTAAATATTAAACATATATTACAGTACTATCTTAATAGTTAATGGCTGTCTTAAAATTTGGCAAGCCTAGCCTCCTTCGTAGAAGATAATTCAAAATGGTACAGGCTTAGATATGGTTCATATCAAACACTAATGAAATAGTTATATAAACAATATCTAAATATTAGAACATTTATGTGTTATTACAATCCAAGGGTTATGTGTTCATCACACGTATCCTATGCCCTATTCCATGAAAATATATACAATATACAGTTGATATAACAATATTTAGATAATCTAACACTTATGTGCCGTAATAGCCTAGGTGTTATGTAATTATTACATAGGTTCAATACCTACTTCATATAAAATCTATACAAAATCCTAAATGCTTGGAATACTAGCAAGACTTAAAATATTCTAACACTTGTGTGTTATTAGTCCATGAGTTAGGTATTTGTTACATGCATTTATGTGCTCTAATTCATACAATATCTACATACTGGGTCCAATATCAGAAATGAATTAAAAATACCCTAACATTCATATGTTGTTGTGGTCCGGGTGTTATGTATGTATTCATACTCTGGCTTAAGAAATACTTATATGGTAGTATATACACCAAACTTAGAACAAGAATAAAATAAATATCCTAAAGGTTATATCTATATTATATACATATGTATTTGTTAATTATACTGTTTAAGTATATACATATGTATGATTGTGTACTACATGTATATTAGTCCTTTGAAATACTATTGAATTTAATACTTCATGGGTTATTATGTATATAAGTACATAAGTATAAGCGCCTTACTCTATAAGTATTTATGTATTTATGGACACATGCTGTAAGCTTACAACCTTTATAATACTATTGAATCTAATACTTCCATAGGCTATTATGTATATAACTACACATGCTTTATAAGTATTTATGTACGTGTAAAAATATGCTGCATGCATACAAGTCCTATAATACTATTGATTTAATATAATGGATATTATTTATATAATTGCATAAGCATGGATGCTCTACTTTATATGTATTGCTACTTGCATGTAAGATTATCAATAATAACATACAAAAATTGTTCAAGGTACATTTTATAATATGTATTTACATTATACACTCTATTTGACACATTACACTCAACAATAAACTAGATTCACTATGTGTGCTTCTTGTAAAGTATATGTGTTGAAGTTTCAAATGGTATCGATGCCAATCATAAATCAACGTTTGACGCTCACAAAATGCGTTTTATTATAGGGTTCCCTCAAGTCCATGAGTTGGTTGTATTGGATTCTAGGCAAGTGACTAAAGGGGTGTTCGCACATCTCTTGGGCCGTCATCAAAGCCATTGACTTCGCAGTGAATTGTTTTGATTTCGGATCATTCCGGCATCATTAAACAATGATTTGGCTAGAAGTCTAGCCAGTCATAGGTATAACTGGGCCTCCTCATGTTATGTCCGAGCTTAGACTTCATACCCTATAAGTCAGTTTAATGTGTTGTGAGACAGGGGTTCAATCTATCAACCAGATGGAACTGTCAGCTTGTACTGATGGTCTAGATGTCCTCTTGTGTTGGTATCCTCTGAGTGCCCAATGTTGGCCTAAAACGATTGAATAATCAACGATCGATTCTTATGAACTGAAACACATATATAAAATACAGACTAAACAAGGTATGGTAAAAATTCCCTATGTGCCTGTCTGATATTTATATACATTACAAACTACAGGTGGGCATGGTGAAATCCTCCCAAGGTACCTGTCTATATTACAAATTTATTTTGATCCATTCATTGTTGATTGAGATCATATATTACATTCATACATTACAAACTACAGGTGGGCATGGTGAAATCCTCCCAATGTACCTGTCTATATTACAAATTTATTTTGATCCATTCATTGTTGATTGAGATCATATTACATTCATACATTACAAACTACAGGTGGGCATGGTGAAATCCTCCCAATGTACCTGTCTATATTACAAATTTATTTTGATCCATTCATTGTTGATTGAGATCATATTACATTCATACATTACAAACTACAGGTGGGCATGGTGAAATCCTCCCAATGTACCTGTCTATATTACAAATTTATTTTGATCCATTCATTGTTGATTGAGATCATATTACATTCATACATTACAAACTACAGGTGGGTATGGTGAAATCCTCCCAAGGTACCTGTCTATATTACACATTTATTTTGATCCATCCATTGTTGATTGAGATCATATTACATTCACATATTACTAAACTGCAGATGGTGGTAAATCCTCCGTATGTGTCTGCTTGATATTATATATATTAACTATATAAGGTGGTGGTGAAACATCCCAAATTACCTGTCTGATCCATCCTTCTTGGGTTCGAGATCAATAAAGAGTTAACTATTGTTAATGTATGAAATATAATCATACACAGCTGATTTATGCTTGAGGTAACAGAAACGTTCAGGTGGTCGTCTTTTGACTTCCAAATTATCAGGCTTCGAATACACACATGCGAGCTATTACACTGCTGAGTTGCATATAGGCTTTCTATAGTCACGTAAGTCACAATCTTGTGCACTCATCTTTGATGTACGTTGACAAGCCTGCACTCCTGGGCAGAATCAATCTAAGCATCGCTCTCAGGTCTGCTTGCAGCCTCGAGAATATACTAAATAGCCTTCACACCTTACTGACCTGCAACGTGAAATTACTAAAGCAATTATCAGCAATAATAAACACTTCAGAGAACAATTTTGGACGAGGGTCTCGCACCTTATCCCTGAATCCGTCCTAACGCAATGGTGATGCCTTGTTGTTGAGGTCAGCCTTAAGTTGACCGGGCGGTGGCTTTCGGGAGCCTCTCACCATATTTTTATATATTTTATATAAAAATATAAAGGGCGGAACAGTACATCACAATTGTTCATCCAAGATATATTATTATTCCTTATTTTATATCAACTATATAATGGCTTCCTATACATCATTATTATCTATATACTAATTTCTAATTATTTATATGTATGAGAAAAGGATTTTTTATTTTACACCTTTTATGCGACCCGTAACAACATAATTCAAGCTTCTGTAACTCACTAATTAACATACTGTCCATACGGTCATAACACTATGGGATTTAGGGTATTGTTAAAATTAATATCTTAGTTCACCTATATTATAAATTCATTACATTACCGATGATTTAGGTTATGTGAATGTTATACTTTACATCTCTCCTTTGTGTAGTATATAGTAATATAGCTTTATATTCAACTATTATTTAGCACAAATATATCTTATATCAAATACTGTAGTGTAGGTTCAAATTTCACATGTATTAGGTTTTCTTCAGTATTTTATATCACATATAGGAAAAGTTAATGTTATAATTATAGATGTTATGATAGGCCAACTATTAATAACTTTTCTGATTGTTAAATGAAATTAATTATAGTAAAGTTTTAGGCAAATAAATCTAGTTAAATTCGAGATATTACTGGTTTCATTTCAAGACATTTCAATTGACTAAGCAGTCCTGTTCGATAGACCTCCATAAAAGACTAAGGGTTACTACAATACACAACTAAAGGTTCTACTCTGACGATTCACGCCAAATAATATAAAGTTAATTACATCTATGAGAGTGTATCTGAGGCTTGTATGTGTGCGTGTGTGGGGTGATATGCATGGTCTGTTTTACTCATGTGAAGTGATGCAGGTTGGTATGTTATTCCGTATATGTGGCATGTATGGTTCTAGATACAGTCCCATATAATATTCTTATATGATGATAACACACATTCATATGTGTTATTCATATGTGTGTTTTATTACACATGTGAGGGGTATATTTTAAATATAAAATTGATAAGGGGGGGAAAGTTACACACCCCCTCTCTATCAGGCCGTCGTTTTATACTACACAAATGCAAAAGAATCCGGAACATCTGGCTAATGATCCTAATAAGCGAGTATAATAGAACAATAGGCTGTTCTCCACAATAACTAGAAACGTATGCCAATAAATAAGTAAACAAAAGAAGACGATCGTAAAAGGACTACAATTAGTTCAAATGCCGACAGGTAATAAAATGTGCTTCTACAGATCTGTACGTGGAATTTGTCTCTGTCGGCGCCTAGGTTGTAACAATATGGACACGCATACACCAGCCAAATGTAAGATGTTAGAAAGATAAGTTTTGAACAATTAGTGAAGAGCATTTCTCGAAAACTTTGCTCTGTATATTATTTTGGTGGAAAAAATATGTCTTGTAGTTTCTTGTTATTAATTTTGCAACTGTTTATCAACTTAAGCTTGGCAAGATTAAATAAAATTAATCTGTTTTTTTGTACTAACAATTTAAATCTAGTAAAGTAAGACTGATTGAGGCTGAGGTTCCATGGGTTTTGTAGGCTTTGCCTTGTTTGATGTTGTTGAATTGCTTCTTAAAGCCAGGAGATAAATTAAAGAAGTGACTTCAGAATGTAATGATGAAACGCACACTCCCATTATCTTATAATACGTTCTACATTTACGGACGATTTCGCCGTTAACAGCTTATGTACAATAATATTCTAAATGTATAACTGCTCCTTTCACGTAAACCAATATTTTGAAGTGTGTATGACGTCATCATAGACCATTTCCTAATAAGCTTAAATGGTTGCCAATTCGCCTTCGCCGGAATGTTCACTTACTCTCGCTTCTGCACAGTATCCTTTTCAATCCCGGTACTCCCCCATATTTAAAGGAACTTTTTAGTTTCCTCTATCAATCTCATTCCTGTAATTTGCGCTCAAATGAAAATATTCTGTTAACGATACCTAAACACACTTCATCCTTTGTAGGAAACTCCTTTGCCGTACAGGTTGTTCGCCTGTGGAACTCCCTCCCCTTGAAAATCAGACTAGCTACATCCATTGGTACATTCACACTTGATCACTGACCATTATTTTTTCATTAAATAAAATTTGTTGCAGTAAATGCAATTCTATTATTATTCGCATGTAAGTATATGTAATTTATATTACTTTAATCTATTTAATTATGTATGTCTTTATTAGTTTATTATTGTAATAATTTTGTTTTTTCTTCAATTACGATTTAATTTAGTTCAGCTACCAAATATTATTTAATTTTCTTGTAATATCCTTGGACATCGGGTTGCCTGGAAGAGATCGCTATAAGCGATAAGGCCGCCCATTGTTCTAATTGAAATGTGTTTATGTTAAATATCTAGGTTTAAGTTATGGTGAACAATAAAGAGTTTTCATTCATTCATTTACTCATTTTGCTCAAGCTGCTGCAGTAATAAGATCGGTGTACATAGACATTTAACCAATGGTCAAAATAAAATAATTGCTTGAATATATAGCTAAACAGCGTTTATTTTATTTTAACCATCGGTTAAATATCTATGTTCACCAGCCGAAGAGCCGTGACATCGTGATTAACGTTACCAAAATATACAAACACATATATATGTATGAACACACTTAACATTAGTAAGTAAAGAGTTTTTATATAGTATTTTTATTAACAATACCGTTAATAATCTTGTACAATAATAGAAAACTTAATTAAGTATTTCTTAGTCTACAGTATTATAAAATTACTAAACATGCAGTGCCTGTACCTGTCAATCTATTAAAAAAACAATTGGAATACACTATATAAGCAATGGAGAACGCGATGCATTTTTTTAGATTTCATGTCTGTTTGTCGGATTGTCCTGTTGTCCGGGATATACATGTAAATGACGGCCTATTTTGATGCAGTTTTTTCCAATCGATAGCAAAGTACGCGACTTCAAATCTGCGCTAATTTTTATCCTGGAAATCCCGCGTGAATTTTCCGGGAGCAGTTTGAAGTTGTTTGGGTGCATAAAATTGTCTTTTCTGACAAGGTTTTCACTAAAATAATAGTTTACATTTTAAGCTATTGCATAGCTTTTATCGCGGGCGTTGAGCGCGGCGACCGAATCAAGAAATTCCGTAACGAAAATAAAACCGAACACCTCCCACTCAGCCTACCACGAGCGTTCGCTTAACGTGTATGTGTGCGTCACACACTGAATGCGCGGTGACGGGGGCCTGACGCGGGCGCGCGAGCGGCGGCGTGCGGTGGCCACCGTGAGCCGCGAGCTCTCCTAGCGGTTCGAGGTATGTCAGGTATTGCAAATTATGGACGAGGATTTGTTATTTTTACTAGACAGTCCGATTTTGAGATGGGAGGTGTTTTTTCTTATTGGTCACCAAGCTCAAAAAGTGTAACTTAAATTAATATCAAAGAAAAAAAAACTGCATAAATAAAAAATAAATAAATAATTATAATTGCATAAGTTGATAAAAAATGATATGCAATAGCTTTACCGCGGCAGTCCCCGAGTGCCACAAGGAGTTTTATTTTTCTAAATGCTGCGTTACTTTGTGTCCCGGGAATTCCGCGGGATTTTCTAGTCGATTATAGACGAAGTCGCGGGCATATTCTATCAATAAAACCGTAAGCTTTTGTATAGACAGCAATGACCTAAAACAATTAAGTGAAATAAATTGAAAAGATCTTGTTCATGCCAATTCAAGCGTACTACGGCGTAGACACCTCGTAGCGGCAGTTCAGACTCGGTGGCTACGGCGAGCACTCGCTACGACGGGCTTTGCTACGATACGTGCTACGTACGTACTTGAGTGAACTATACTAACTAAACTTTAGTGTATGTGATGACACTTTACTAATTATAGTAGTTTGTAACAAGTAGGAGTATTAAATTAGAAATTAAATATATATACATTTTATCATAATTGTAAAGTTAATAATCGTGAGGGGAGAAGTGTCTAGTATTTAAATGAGCGGTTGAACAATGACATAATTAACAAGAAGAAATTAATTAAAAAGGTAAGTCAATTTGCATTAATTTATTTTAAAACATTATAAAAATAAATTGTAAGTTGCTGTAATAGAATTTATTCTGTTAACACAGTATCAAAAAGAATCTTAAACTATTTAAAAGAGTGGGTGCTAAAATAGTTTGCATAACGTCATGATAAAGATAATGTTAATTACTTTTAAACAATTGTTGATACGCTATTCATTAGAATTATGATGTCTTTATTCACTACGTTCGTACAATTAGGCGTATTGTAAGATGATAAAAAGTATATCATACGAGTCTCATCTCAACTACCATATCTAAAATAATCATTTTTGAGTGCAAGATTTTAAGAAAGATACGGATTATTCCATTTTTATGTAAGAAATTGATTTTTTATTTAGTACAGGTAAATTATTCGAGACGTTTTTACGTTTTGTAGTAGCATTTGTATATACATATATAGGACTTCTAAACACGAAATTTAAATTTTCTTGAAGTTTAGCATTAAAAATTGTTTAATATTAATTATTTTAATATCGTTTAATGTTATTAATGCTTTATTAGGTTATAAAAATATATAAAAAGTATTAGTTTATTTATTTATGTGGCAGACCACTACTGCAAACGCAAAAACACCTCGAAGCTAATTTATCTGTACCTATTTATATAAAATGGAACATTCATTCTCTACGTTTCTGCCTATAATGTAAATACCTACCACATTTCTAATACCTGGAATTGAAATATCATATATTTTGACAACTTCAAGATATGAAATATATATAAAAAAATGTTGTGTTCCCTAAGCCGATTCAAAGCTTATCTTTAAACAGGTTGAAAGCGAAAAATTAGAAAAAATTGTATTTTCCACTTAAATAGGAAAGAAAGAAAGAAAAAATATTTGAAGAAATAGTGAAGTACTTACATTGCTGACATGTATTTTAGAAATAAAAACATATTTTCTGAATTTGTACTCCGCATTTTCAGCAAACAAGGTTTGCACTCAGCTTATTGCTGTGTTGGTATAATATCCGACAGAACGCTGATTTTAAGTGCAAACCCTCCATATTGGCATTTATTTTGAAGTCATATATAGAGACTTCATTTTATTTATATATACCTATATAAAAATAAAATTTAGAACCTGATTCCAGCGCCACCTATTAGATCCAATTGTGTGTAGTGAATCTAAACCACCCCGGAATCCTACTTGAACATCCACAAAAAATTCATGAAAATCGGTCCAACCGTTTAGGAGGAGTTCAAATGCACACACACGAACAGAAAAATTGTACATAACAATATAATATACTACAATAACTATTAGTACATAATAATATAATATACTACAATAACTACTAATACGAGTATGTTTAATATAAAACAATGGACCAATCAAAGATGGAGCACGTTCACCTAGAAAATGACTATTTACAAGAAATTTTAAGATATTCGGGTTGTAATTTATATGTACTTTTGTTCAAGACATACATAATTTGATAATTTTATGATTTGACTGGCAACACTAAATTAACTTTTTATATGGGACAACATTTTTATGAATAAATTCTCTCCAACCGAAGATGGCTTCTTTTAATTGTGTTTGCGATTTTCTTTATTGTTATTAAATATTTCGCAACTTTATATAACGAGGATAAACATACATATTTAGGCTAGTGTTCATAGACATTTAATCGACAGTTAAGATATAATCGCTCTTTAGGCATATATCTATATTCTTAGGGATTATTTTGTTTTAACAATCTGTGCACAACAGCCTTATTATCTCAGAAAATGTGGTAGTTTTAACCGGATAACAATCCAAAGTTGACATACGCAAAGCCGGGTATAAATTTAACAAAGTGTAGAGCACAAAGCTTCAATCCTATTAATTAACGATTCTATCATACGTTTATACGTGGTTAGTACACGTTTTTATGGTATCACAGCCATTTCCCCAAAACAGAAGTCAAATGAAAGCATCAGGCCTATCAGTCTGTAGGTCTTTGTATGTTACAATAATTTTTCTCTGATTGGAAAATTTTCATTTCTTTTTTACTGGGTATAATATAGATAAAATTTAACAAAAAGGTCTGTACCTGTATAGAGTTACAAAGTTATATAGTGAAATCCTTGTTTATCCGTGCAGGAACGGTGAAAGAATACAATTTCGTGTGTTCAGGCGGTCTGTCGTAAAAGGCGACAAAATAACCTACAGCCCGGTGTTAAGGTATTTGCTCGACTGGATGGCTACCATCCCTGGTCAAAAATATGCCGCCATAACCACCCTGAGTTGTGTTCCAGAATTAGAGGCAGGTTCATTATACATGGAATATAAATATATGGAATTAAGAGTTGAAAAAATTGTCAGTACACACGGTCGTCTGGGGCATCTATCGTAAGGTAGATCTTAGAAAAACAAAACGATGTTCCTTAATAACTATTTGAATTAAAAATTTAAAAAGTTCGTTTAAAAAGACCTACTTCAAAAACTAAAAAACTAAAATGTATAAAATAACTTATTTCTAAAGCTATTATTATTAATATATATTATCTAAAACATCTTGAAGTCGGTGCTTAGTAATTTTCAAAATATAGTAATTTTTATGTTTTACTTTGCACCGACTTCAAGATGTTTTAGATAATTTATATTAATAATAATAGCTTTAGAAATAAGTTATTTTATACATTTTAGTTTTTGAAGTCGGTTTTTTTAAACGAAGTTTTTAAATTTTATTTGTTACTTTTTAGTGTCTAGCTATGTATGGGTGGACATACGAATGGTGCCGCGCTTCTTAAAAAATATAGGTCCCAAGAACCGGGAACAAAAAAATGTTCGTAAAATGAAAACTACTGGGCCAAACTATGTCAAATTTTTAGGGGACCACATGGCAGCTATTCCGCGTCGAACAAAAAAAGAATCACGTAAATCGAATCATAAATCTCAGAGTGTTAGGTGTACATATGGAATGGAGTGAAAATTATTTCCATGAAAAATGTTCATAAAATGAAAACTACTGGGCCAAACTATGTAAAAATTTTAGGGGACCAATTGGAAGCTATTCCGCGTCGAACAAAAAAACACGGAGTAATCGGCGAACATACATAAAAAAGCAGCAAAAAAAAAAAGATCCCGACGAATTGAGAACCTCCTCCTTTATTCGAAGTCGGTTAAAAACTATAGATGACGAAAAATTTGATGTCAACTTTCAATTATTACAAATTAAAAATTTCAAAATATAAACTCAACAATACTTTCAACAAAAATTATATTGGCAACTAGGATATACCAGCGACATCGTCCATGCTTGACATGAAATTCCCGCGGGATTCTTGGAACACAAAGTAACGCGGAATTTAAAAAAGAATGTAAGCTATCCATTATCGTTTTAATTAAAACTGTGCTAAGCTTATTTTACGCACCCCAACAACTACAAATGGCTCCCGGGAAAATTTCCGCGAGATTCCCGGTATAAAAAATAGCACAGATTTTAAGTCTAAGAATTTGCTTTTGATCAGCAAAAACCGCATCGAAAGCAGCCCAGTAGTTTTTACGTGACTCTTGAACAAACTTTGAGTTATAAATAGTGTAACTAACACGACTTTCTTTTAAGATTTCAGTTGTTTGTTTTTAAAGGTTCAATGTATGTATGGCATATTTAGAATTGTATAATATTATAGATATATGTTACATCGTTTTTGAGATATGATGTGGATGAAATAGTTTTTATGGGTTCGATAATTGACTACATAGGTAGTTTGAATGGTTTTCGATATTTGGCCACCCATAAAAACTATTATTTTTATAGAAAAATAATAGTTTTTATGGGTGGCCAAATATCGAAAACCATTCAATGTACTTATGTCACATCAACGGAACCGTATCGTGAAGATTTTCAAGCACTTGCCTAGTTTATTATGACTGGTATTCAGCGTCTTGTCTACCTTCACGGCCTTAATTGGGTCTTGGCTACTGAAACGAGAACTCTCAAGACTACAATCCTACGCGTTGGTCCAGATATGCATTGCATAGCATATTCACCATATTTGACTTTAAAAAACTAGGTCGCTGCTCGCCGTTTTAAGCTCCATGGGTTTTTGGCAAAAACAAAACATTTTTAAAATCGCCATATTCCTTTATCTTTTTATTATGCAACCAATTTCAAAATGTTGATCGTGCCTGCAAGGGCCCTGGCGTGAAGTTATGTATGCATGTATGTAATTTCAAAAAAAGGAGATTCTCAATTTTTCGTGTAATCTTTTTTATATATGTTCAGCCACAGCCTTTTTAGTTCTGAATATATTTTGATCATATTTTTTTTGAATTCAGTATAGTTTAAGGATGCATGAAAACACTTTATTGTTAATCAAAAATTAAAACTACGATCTTAAAACTAGGTACAGTAAATGTTGAACAAAGGGCGGCTTTATCGCTTAAAGCGATCTCGTCTAGGCAACCCCCTAAACCAAGGAAAATATTAAGACAACAGTGGCGCTGAATACTATAAATAATACAAAACATTCCAAGAATAAGTGAAAAATAAAAAATAATACACATTATATACTATACAAATTAGGATATATCATACTATATATAGAATTAGCAGCATGTTTTAGACTTGCGAGCATTAAAACAATTAATTAACATTATAAATTTCAAGCAAAAGAGAAACGGCCAGCAAGATAAACTAAAAAGCAAAAATTAAAATTTTCTTCATCTCGAAATCAGTGCCTAGTAAAACATAAAAAACAACAACAAAAAAGATCACCAAGATTGGGCTAATTTATATTCTGCCAGCCAACAAATATAAACGCATTTCTTGAATAGAACTCACCACAACATTATTTTTTTATTAATATAAAGTAAAGTTCTCGATTCTCTGAGATTATATTTAGGTTTGAATATCTAGCCCCAAAGTATCACTCAGCGTAGATGTAAAGCAGCTTTGTTTTATCAAAGGTGTTATAAAGTGCGCTGTTTTTTATGCAATGAATCCCGCGGGAATTTTTCTGGGAATAATTTAAAATGGTCAGATTTTTGTGTGATTTTTTTCACTGATCGATAGTAAATTTTATGAAATAAAATGTTTTTATCCCGAGAATCCCGCGGGAATTTCCCGGAAGCGGTTTATAGTTGTTCGGGTGAACTAAAATTAGCTTATACTGACGAAGTTCAACTAAATCAATAGCTTACATTCTTTTTTAAATGCTGCATTACTTTGCGTACCGGGAATTCTGAGAATATTTCAATTCAAGCGTAGAGGCAGTCGTGGGCTTATCCTAGTATAATAATAATTACGTTTTATTTCACAAATTGAATAGATGTTTTGAGTTTGAATAGTATCTCTCACAGTTGACTTAGAACTTTAGTCTAATAATGAAAAGTGTTTATTTTCTTACTCTATTATAATTAGGTTTAATTGAGGTGGGCGACATTTTCAAAATTATCCCAAAAATGTATGGCTGGGATGTCCTTTGCAAAATATAGTATTTTTTATGTCTATGTTGCACCGATTTCAATATGTAAAAAAATTGTTTTAGTATTAGAATTCTATTAATTGAAACAACTCGGTACGAGATTGAACGCAGCAGAGAGAACATGTATTCTTCACAGAGTATTACATTACATACATACATACATAACTTCACGCCAGGTCCCTTGCGGAGTAGGCACGAACAACAGAGCGCCATTTAGGCTTATTCTTACACACCTCACTTGCTTCTTTGCCATTGATTATTATTGATTGATTGATTATTGAGTATTACATTGATATATTTATTTGACGGCTTCTATGGTCGAGCAGGCTAAATCTTAGCAGGCCGGACTTGCTGGAACGTAGAGGCTCCGGGTTCGATTCCTGGCATGGTAAATTTCGGAAACGAACTTTCTGTTATTTACTACGAGTGTCTGGGATCGGCCCAGAGTGGTCCGTTGTATATTACCCATAACACAAGCGTAACTTGCGTAATTTGTGGGATATATGAATGTGTGTGTGTTTGTCGTTTATTTTTTTTTATCAGTTTGCAACTGTCACCTATCAATTTGCATTACAGTGACAATGACACATATTACAACAAAAATATTTAATTAATGCTTTTTAGTTACTCTTGAAGTCGTTTTAAGGTACAATTTTTTATTATTATATGTAAGTAGTATATATAGGTTCACGTTTGAACATGATTTCGCCGAAGTTGAGCGGAGATATGGACTAGTATAGAGCACACCTACCTTAAAAGTACCTATTCACATGAGGTTAATTCAGGTTGTGAGTATCGGGAAAACAGACTCCGGCAATAAGTTCCTCTCTTTTGCGGTATGCATAATGAAGATGTATACGAAGAGCTTTGTTCGCATGAGTGATTATGTCCACCTATACCAATGCAGTATGTCAATACGTCTGGTTGTCTAAATCAGACTGTATCACAGCAGTTTCTCAAAAACTACATAGTTCATACGGGTAATTTTTTTGATACGATGGAGTTTCCTGTACAAGGCTACTCTCGGTTAAACGATAAAATACTTACAAAAATAAAATCACCATCACTTATCATCAGGTGGACAGTTTCCTAACTTGCTTACCTGTAAACATAAAGAACAGTAAAAGTTTTTTTTTTTTGAAAATTCGTGAATAAATCGGAAGTGTAACTATTACAAATGTATTAATATTTACTCGTTATTTAAAAATAGATATTCTTTGTTAGGCAACCGTTGTCCACTATTGGCCATACCTCTCGCAGCCGTCCGCTGTGCTTATGCCAGGCTCCATTGGCGACCTATGGAGCGTGAACCTTGCGTTACATTAAGTTTCTCTCGGTGGTCTTCTTCCTCTTTGCCATTTGAGGCGGCGAGGAGGTTGGGGCCTCGAAGAAAACTTTTGGAGCCATTGGAGCCTAACGGTGGTCTTTCAACGGCTCTCGTTGGCCAGTCTGCGACATCCGGTGTTGCTTCGTCGGCGGTTTAGTTATCCGTTCATTGGCGTTCGGTGGCCATTGGCCATCTCGGGTTTTGGGTAATTATCTGTGGCTTGCATTATGTTTGCCAAGACTCGGTCTCGACTCCAGAACATCTGCTCCATTGGTCTTGTGTGACAAATGTAACTAGCCCATTGCCACGTCACCTAACAAATTCGCGAGCTATGTTGGTAACTTTTATTCTCCTATAGATGTCCTCGTTTGTAATTTTATCCATAAGAAACAACATTCAAACATTTTGCTTAATAACAAATTAATAACAATAGATCAATATATTTGTAGTGAATCCATATTCAACCATTTTGTTTCTAAAGTTAAAATGGCTTGTACTTTTTGACATTTAACATTGACAACGTTAATGAGTCACATTACCATAAAATAAAACACCAAAAGTCCTTAAGGAGGCTATAGACGTGCGAGTAAGTACGAATATATTCGACTCGGCGATCTTTGTCGCACGAAATTTCAGAAGCGAAGAAAATCGTCGAGCCACAAGTTCGCGGCATTACTCGCACGTCTATCACCCGCTATATATTTCCACGCCTGCACTTTGAATAATTAAATTCCATTGAGCCCCAGACAACGGGTTCGTGTTGCGAATAAACCACAAACATTGACATTCTTACAAATGCTCACATAACTTCATTTAGGCATTTTTAAAAGAAGTGGCGTATTTCTCCGATGTTAAAATGATTTTCATATTAATTGAGAAAAAATATATTACAGATATAACTATATATATATTTACACACGCCTTTTACCTAGTTTGAGAGTCGAAGGTATACCTACTTGTCTTAAATTCTATACTTTTACTTTACTGTTTTGATATACCTAGAAGAAGACATATTACTCTATATTTAAACCAAAATAATATACTGAAGATGACAGCTAGGAGAAAGTTACATTTATCTTGTATGCTATTTGGTGTGATCGCTTCGCAATACCCTAGATATCTCTACAATAAAATAGACTGGAGGAGGGATAAATCACAATACGGTACCGTGCGAGCTGTTACAAAACCTCTAATAACAGCGAAGCACAAAACAGCTGCTTTCAGAGGCTGTTTCAAGTATGCTGCCACTCATTGCTGGAACGATATTCCTCCGCCCATCAGAGACCTGAAATCGATAAATTCCTTTAAGTTCCATTATAAAAGACATTTACTTACTTTACAAAAAGAAGATCCTGCATATTCATTGATAAGCCTTTGAATAACCAAAGTATTTGAGAAATATATTTGAGTTATTAACTTACCTTGATATGATACATACAAGTCCTTGCACAGAAAACTGAGTACAGAGCACATTGCTCGAGGGTGAATCGATATACGTTTTTATGCGAAATATACATGTTATAACATAGAAAAGTATGAGTTACATATATAATTATAATATAAACAAATATATATATATATGTGTTTTTTTATTTTAATCATAAAATTACCAAAATATTTATACTATTTATTCTATGTACGTATATATTATAATTTACAAAGTAAATAGTTTTTAAGTTAAACAGATTTAAAATATTCGGGTCGTATTAGTATTAAGCCAAAGAAAGGTTTGCACTGAAAATCAGCGTTGTGTCAGATATTATGCCGGCACAGCAACAAGCTGAGTGCAAACCTTGTTTGCGGAAAATGCGGGGTACAAATTCTCAAAATATGTTAGTTTTAATACATGCTAGCAATGTAAGTACTTCGCTATTTCTTCAAATATTTTTTTCTTTCTTTCTTTCTATAGCCGTATTTTGAACGAATATATTTTTACTGTTGCCGAATAATCTTTCTATGTGTCTCTTTTTTGTTAAATTGTAAAACACTTAAGGCTAATAAAGATTTATTATTATTATTTTTACGTTCTTATTTTTCTATCTTAAAAACTATTAAACTGAATATAACTAAACTTTTATTAAATTAATCATAGGACACGGTGACCTTGACTCAATATTAGCTCCAAAGATACAGTTAATACCTACTAGTTTTGGAGCTAGTAGACTAACAAGTAAAAATGTTTTTTTTAATACCGCGAATTTGTATGTTTTTCTTATGGCAATTCTTTTTGTTGCTTATTTTATTGTTATATTTATAAACATAATACAATAGAACTAGTATTAATTTATTTAATTTTTTTTGTTAAAATCAAATTTTGTTCATTGTAAGGATAACTGGTAAATTGTATGTACAAGTATAAAGGTATTTATTTGATAAAATTGTTTCTTTTTTCTACTTTTCGCCTTCTCCATTGTGCGTTAAAATGGAGATTTTTTTATTTTCTTTTCAGTTTTTATTTATTTCTTTTTTCTTGCTAGGGACAAATAAGAGTAGTCTTTTTATTTTTAACTCTCTTCCTTCTGACTTTTCCTTTTTTTGTGTCAAACACAATTCTATTACAATTATATTATTACTTAAACAATTGTATTGTATGTCTTAATTAACTTAATGTCTATTTCGTTCTATTTTTGTGCATTTTTATTTTTACAATACTAGCGGCTTCCAACGGGATACAAGGTCTCCTATGTCCGTCTTCTGGTTCTAAGCTTCCTCCCCACCAATTTTCAGCCAAATCGGTACAACCGTTCTTGAGTTATAAATAGTGTAACTAACACGACTTTCTTTTATATAAATAGATATTTTTATTGCTAATATCTATCTAATACATTACTATTTAATTGTCTATACATTACAGGAAAGAGAGTGTCGGGGTGAAGGTAAGGAAAGGAATGCTCCGGTGGTTCGGGCATGTGGAAAGAATGTATGATGAAAGAATGACTAAACAGATATACAATGCAAAAGTGGATGGATGCAGAAGTCGCGGAAGGCCACGACACACCTTTCATGATCAAATTGATCGTGTATTAGCAGAAGGTGATGTCAGGAGCCTTAAGAACAGACGAGCGTGCATGACAAGAGCTATGAATGTCAAAGAAGCAAGTGAGGTGTGTAAGAATAAGCCTGTATGGCGCTCTGTTGTTCGTGCCTACCCCGCAAGGGACCTGGCGTGAAGTTATGTATGTATGTATGTATGTATACATTACAAACTATATCGAACATTTATTTGTTTATTTGCACGACTTACATTTATAGCTAACTATGAAGTACTTGTTTTATAATCTGCTTGCTTAAACGCTAGGTTATATATATATAGAAAGAAAGAAAGAAAAGATATCACCTACACACACTACATATCACCGACGTTTGTTGTTGACCCGTTCGATTTGTTTACCTTGATAAAATTGGTTCAAAGAGCCTTGTCAGCCACAACAGTGAAGAACGCTATATTTTTCTTTCTATAATATATAAGCTCGAAGATACAACATATCCGCGGCGTCATCGATTTCTTAAGCCTACGACCATTTCTATTTTATAGGCCGTATATCCCCAATTTTATGTGAGATCCATAGATTTATTCCCGTTTCTAGGATGAAATACAGATAATAAACTTTGCAACGCGTTATTTTTATATACTTACAGAATATCGATGTTATTTTTACTGCAGAAACTTTGTGATCGAAATTATAATAGAATACCTAGCATATATAGATAGATAACACTTTATTGCTCACCAAATATACAATTACAAAAATTCAATATTATAATTTTGTCATGGTAGAAACAATAGGCGGCCTTATCGCTTAAAGCAATCTCTTCCAGGCAACCTAACATAAGGAATTTTTTACCTAATCTGGCGATTAGTTCCCGGATTACATACAAACCAACTTGATCGATAATTTATTTTATTTTACCTTTCACCCATTTAGATTTGCTGAAGAGTTTCTTGCGCTGCTGCTTCTCTTCAAGCCACATCATGTTGCGAAGCGGTGCTAAATTAGATTAGGCTCCCATATAGTAAATAATAACCATAAACAAAATTAAAATAAACAAGTTGGAGGTCGGCTAAATAAAACTTTAACAATACTCATTGACACTTGCCATCTTTGTCTTCCTTGATCACGGCTACTGAAAGTGGCCGAAACGTCAGAATAATAAAAATCAAATTACCGCGCTTAAAACGGTTCAAAAGTAGTTTTGTTATATAAAAATGTAATCTAAAGTGGACACAAAGGACACAGAGGTAATGATGTGTATACACTTTCATATTGTTAGTTTTCCGACTGGTATTAAGGCTGTGTAAACGTTTATATATTCTTGTAGATATCTATTTGTACGGTATGTATATAAAATATAATTTCTGCATACATATCATTTATATACTTATTATTAAAATCTAAGTCGTCGTACTATACCTATATTACGTATCTACCTCTATAGCCATTATAATCACAATTAATTCCTGGGGTTTTCTGGAAGAGATCGCTTTCTGGCGTTAAGACCGGTCTTTTTGCATACTTAGATATAGTTTTAGTGTGTAAGTTCATTTTTGTATTAGAGTACGATGAAGATGTACACCACTACAAAAATGATGGCTTGACGTTGTGAAGGATGACATGCGTACCAATGGTCTCAAAACAGGGGAAGCTGAACACCGCGCGAACTGTAGTAGAAAAATTAGGAAAGCGGACTCTGGGCGTCGGAGTAAATGCTTCGAACGCAGCCGGGATTTAATACTCGGCTGATGAAAACTTATTTTTGAGGTATTAATTCTTGTTCATTGCCTATACGTAACTCTTTACTTGACATTAAGTCACACGCTTTTAGTATAACAGTAATATGAAAATGACTGTGAAAAATCTGGTAGAAAGAGGAAATTGTCGGTGGCCTATTCCAGTTCAATGCAATAGAATATTTAGCGGAGCGTTCAAGCACTTCGACATCTAAAAATGGTCCCATGAATAATTTATTAAAACCAGCATCTTGGCTTAAGTTGAATGTCGGGAGAGATTGAATATCAATGTATGTTTCAAAATTTATAAGCTACTGTACGCGATAGTTCGTTTTACTTAGAAATAAGTTTTATATGTCTTATTAGAGGCCTTCCGCAACATCATATCGATAAAATAATATGCATGAGATTCGTGAATTCTTTGATAAATCGAAATTCGAAAAAAAAATCGTGCTAGTGTAGTTCAGTGGCTAGCGCACGCGTCACAGACTCCAAAAGCGAGAACACATGCACCGCTTAGATATTATTATTTTTCTAACCTAATGTGCATATTGTTACAATTACCACGCGTTAACAATGGTGAAGGAAAACATTGTGATGCAACCTGCACATTGAGATGACCAATGTGGTATACTGTCGGCTCCCCTATAATAGGAGGCCCGAGCCCAGCAGTTGGACATTTATGGGCTGTTAAAATATATTAGATTATTATATAAAATTCGTGTCGTGCACATAGCCATATAGCCATATCATGTTTTCTTCTCCTCGCGCCGCGACTCACCCGAATATTATATTAATTAAAAAGTGTAACATTTTATTAATTGGTAATTTATTTCGGAATATATTGACTTTAATACTATCAGCCTCCTGGGAATCTCAACCTTAGAAGACGGTGCCCTAGTTTCAGTATTCTACGTATAGTATTGAGGAATTATAGATAATATATTTTATTGTATTACTTTATTATGTCTTAATACTGTTACGACCTTCTGCATTACGTTTGGACTAGTTGTGTTTAGTTATATTCGTACCTGTGTTATACGTGTTTGTATAGTTCTATTAAACTCTACAGTAATTCTCATGGCATTTTAATTCGCGTCGTAACAATTGGGGTTAGTAGTGGGATACGAACACGAATACGAACACTAAAGCAATACCTATGCCTGACACCGGTTGATACGAGTCGCGAGACTCGAACTAAAATGGCGCTAGAATTATTATAAAGTTTATTAAAACTATGCAAATACGTCTAACACAGGTACAAATATAACTAAACAAAAGAAGTCCAAGAACTCCTCCTAAACGGTTGGACCGTTTTTGATGAAATTTTGGTTTGTTTTCAAGGTCTTGGGATGTTTTAGATTCACAATTAGACCCGGTAGGTGGCGCTGTGATCGGGTACTAGGTTTTTTTTTCAAACCAAGACACACGTCTGGCATCCCCACTGGTAGGCATCTACGAGTAAAATTATATACCTATAATTTATTTAACTCCATATTCATTCGAGTCCTTCTGTCCCAAAAATGTCATTGCGAAACCCTCTCATTTCGTCCAATAAAGGACCCTTTGTAACTAAATTTGACATTTCGACATATTCACAAGTTACTCTGATATATTGGCGACACAAGTATAACAGGAGTTTATAATAATATATAAACCTGTACAGTGAAGGAAAGTTAACTTATATTGTATTCTACGTATAATCCTTTAAGACTAGAAGTAGAATACTGCGCCTAGGTCATCGAAGTCGGTGGGTTAGGTAGAGTAAGGTAAGAGTAAGGTAGCCTAGAAGGCTGGCTACGTTACCTCGCTGGGTTGCCATACTGATCTACGGACCGTAGTCCGAGGCAGAAACCAGTTCTATGATCTCCCGAAGAGTCAATAAGTCGTTTTTAAGTATTTGTATAAATATAACGTCAGTTCTGACCTACGGGGCCGAGACGTGGACACTAACGGTAGGACTGGTTCATAAATTTTAAGTTGCTTAACGACCTATGGAGCCAGCTATGTTTAGTGTTCCTCTTATGGATAGAATTAGAAATGAGAACCTATATAACCAACATAACTCGCAAAATAACGTTGAAGTGACATGACTGTCACAGGACCGATAGCCGATGGAGCCGACGAGTCCTGGACTGGAGTGGAGTCCGCGTCTCGGTAAACGTAGTGTCGGATGGCCTCTCCAGCCCGATGGGCTGACTACCTGGGCAAGGTCGCCGGTAGGCGCTGGATGAGGAAGGCGGAGGACCGTGATGAATGGCGCCAACTTGGGGAGGCGTACGTCCAGCAGTGGACTATGATTGGCTGACGACGACGAGAGTATAAATATAAAATATGTCATCTATTGGAAGCAACTATAGGTGAAAAGTAACTGTCGCTTTACTATTACCATCTAGCTGAGCCAATTAAACTCCACAGCTAGGCAAACATCTATTGCAAGGCATATTACTCTGAGAGACCTTTAAGAAAGTGTCTCACTTAGTTTAGGAGTTCCCTGGTATATTTTGTCCATAAAACAGCGATAACGCGTTGCAAAACAGTATGGTCTAGGAACTAAACTGAACTTTCAACTAATATATACAACTATAAAAAACAATCAGTGTCGCTCAGATTGTATAAACAATCTTCCATTTTTGTATCTTTATTAAATCAATGAATTTGCATTAAATGCGGCTCCATTGGAAATACTCGTAGACTTGTCTTGAATTATCCATGAAAGACCCACCGAGTTGAAATTTGAAGGAAGGTAGTGATGACTTCATACTGGCATCGTGTAAATAGTCTTAAAGGCAGTACAGTGATACTAAGTGGATCTGGATGACTTCAATAATCCCGATTGCATAGTAATGGTGCAGGCGGGAGCGGGGAAAAGAGAAGGAATGGACTTGCAGGATAAGGTCGCCGCACCAGACACGCTACGAACGATGCGTCTTTGCAGCGGCAGTCACTTCTTCGTCGTGATCCTTTCTTCTCGTCTTGCGGTTCATCGATAAGTGGACCAGCTGGAACAGTACGGCGTGTCCTTCCAGCATGCGGATTGATAAAAGCGGGATTGAATAGCGGCACAACACACAAAACGCGGCGAGGTTTGCGCAGAAGCAGCGGTGCGTTCAGCGGTCAAACGTAGACTATGTCACATTACATAGTCACAGATGCGGCGAAATTAAAAAGGAAACAACGGGGCGGTCACCAAATAGGTCGGCGTTAACACATAGTTTGAAGTCAGTCTGCTCCCAAGTTAGTAGCTGGATCAATGTAAATTAGCCTTAACAGAGTTTATGGTGTCGTTAAACGTCCTAAACTCTGAGGAGCGTAGGGACTTAAACGTATATGCTCGTTATTCATAAATGTACGTATAATTTATGATAATTGTTTCCGTGTTTGGATAATCAAAGCAACATGTGCAACGTCCCTACGATGTAGAGATGTGGGACGACCTAGTGTTCGAGTCGATTATTTTAATTATTCAAACAACTTGTTACTTCTCTTGTTTTTCACTTATAGTTGATGGTTTTAAGCCAAATTCGGGTGTCGTAATTAACGGACGTATCGATGAATTGACATAACTTACGAGTTATAACTGGCTCGTTCATTTGTCGGTTGCCGAATCTGTAGTCCACTCTAAGAATGTGTCGGCTAAACTAATTTAGTTTTCCATAAATTGTTGTGGTGATATTACATTTAACTATATCTTGAATCATTAATAAATACAGAAACCAAAAAATATTGAAGTGATAATTTCTTATGGGAGGGTAAACCGCTTCATTACGTAACGCGTTACGGCGCCAGTCTGTCTGTCTTCCCTTTCTTACGCAAGTTATCACTGCTGTCGGGTGTCCCAAAACGCACCCTTTTTTTATTCTAAATTGTTTGTCATTTAATGTTATCCACCCATATGTTCACCAAGTCAGGAACGCATTCTATTATGAACCGCCGAACTAAATAATAAGTTGATTCTAAACCAGCAGAAAAAAATGTTTGCTCAGTTGATGACGTAGTAGAATATCACACGCTAGTAGTGATTTTGGTTTGTTTCCAATTATATTAATATCTCAAAACTACTCATCGCTACTATGAATATGCATCCCTTTGCACCTACTCCGATTGATCAGTGCACTAAACAACCCGACCTAGCGTAAATTAGTTGCTTGCAGGCATAGTACGCCTGAAGGCTCGGCTGCACCATCCACCGTATCGTATTTGCGGTCCAATCTCGGCCATTCGTCGCATCTGACATTCATGACAGCTGCCTTTAGCAGGTTGTCGCTCTATCTAGTTGGACACGTCCTACATTACGGTTATCTTGACGCTACTATTATACAGCGATTATTTGAAATTCTATTTCGATATATGAATATTGAGAAGTAATGGTAGCTAGCGCACGCATTCTAACATTAAATGGTGTGGATTCGAATCTTGCCTGGAACACATGCACTACTTAGGCAGTTTTCTGATACCGTTACATACATGATGTACAACAAATCGAGATAACCGATGTGTCAAACCTGCCAAGACGTCTTGGACAAGTGTTTTCGGTATAATGTCCGTTCTCTAACAGTGGGAGGCCCGAGTCCAGCAGTGAGTCGTTTATGCGCCGTTATTATTTCACATGTTTTTTTTTTTTATACGCATATATATAAAAAAGACATTAAAAAAATGTTAAAAGATGGCAGTGGGGCTTAGGGGTCCAGAGACAAGAATTTCCTCACAATACGTGCCGTGCTTAGGAGAACCGCCTTCTTTATCTAGCCCTTCGTCCATTTACCGAGCAAGGGCCTCTCCAGGTGTCGGTCGAGGCTCTTCACTACTAAACTTTTAATGGACTCCACTACCGGTACGATGATCGTTGATTCCATATGCCATACGTCAGTAATTATCATTATTATTATTGTATAAATTTTGAAAGTCTTACGGCCGGTTCGTTACTATCCATTAATGGAGCTTATGTCAAATTTTAACCGATGGTATAAGATATTGGTAAGATATAGAAACGGACGATTAGAAGAATAGCACGAAATGTAACTTTAGAGAATAAAGTCACTTGTTTAATTATATAGAATTAGTTTTAGTTTGGACAAGTGTTACACAATAGTCAGTACATATTGAATTATTTAATCTTTCAAATGATTTAATAGTTGAGTCGTCAGTTTATTAGGCGCATTACCAACGAAAACGACTCAGTATACTTAAGCGGTTTATTGAGCTGAGAATTCCGTAAATAACATAAGTGAAATTCTGGAATACAGACTGTTCTCATCATCATCTTTCTGACTGTAAATCCCGGTTATTACTGGAAAATCTGCTTCAGAGCCTGGGCTCCATTATCCAAAAGTTTATCTTCATTCGGCCTTTCGGTTCCCTTATGGTTAGATCGTTGGTACGCCTACCACCCTTCACCACATAAAGCCAGCTTTTCTATAATGTAATTTTTCTACTTGGCCGTATTGAAGGCAGATAGGCTAATGAATCCTACAACTTACTTAACTTAATATGAATAAGAACGTCATTCTCCACCTACATAACTGGACAACCTCGTAGAACGTGGTCATAGAATAGCAGAGGAGATGGTGAACAGCGACTTTCACTCATTTGATAACCAGATAAGGCATATTTTTAACAAATTATATTGATTTATAAATACGCCTATGCATGGTTATTTTTAATTAAATTAATTTTAATCATTTTTTTCATAACCTTTTCACGTTTTAATAACTGAACAAATTTAGTTTCAATTGATAGTTTTTCACATGAAGAATATGCCTTGATAGGCTTGCGTACTGATTTCTCCTCATGGCTACCTGGCAAGTGGGAAGCAGGTACGAACAGGTCAATATAGGTGACTAAAAATATTGTTTATCTTGATGTCTGTCATTGTGCAATGTTCTTTTTTCGCATTTCTATATTTTATAACGTTTATTAAGATGTTGGCGGTACTGTATCTTTTATTTGTGCAAGCAAAAGTCGACTTTAAGGTGACGAACCTATCCATACCTCGACTGTACAATAAGCGTTTCTATTTACTTGAAATGCAAGCCAGCATGAAAACGTTTGCTTGAACATTTTATAACGAAATATCCTGGCGTTCTTAAGTGCTAACGAGCTCAACTTTCAAGTGCTAACACAGCAACTCTGACAATAGTAGGTCAAACGGAACTTACAAGAGCCGTTCATTGCACGTAATTGAAATTGTACGATGAATGGCCTGACCTAATGTCTGTATTAATTGTTCCAACTAAGAGCTACAATGATTATAGGATGACTAAATATATTATTAACTTAGCAGTGTCTATTGTACAAGACATTTGTATACATAGTTATATACTAAACTATTTATGACACGCTACTTTATCCACATTTATTTAATACCCAGGACATAAGGAATACATCGAATATCGCATACTTTTTATCTCTTTACCCACATTAAAGAAATTTATGTAAATATACTGAAACAAGTATTTCTTTATTTGTTATCAAAAGCCTAAATATGAATTTTACATCCCTTACTTGAAAACTATCGATTACTCATATTTTTTTAATGCATTATTTCATTTTCTTTATACCTAATGTTGTCAAAAGGTAACGTTAAAATACCTACTTTGACAGTTTGTTTTAACGAGTATTTCTAGTATGAAAAGAAGAAAGAAAGAAATATTAAACTAAATACTGAAAAATAAACTAAATTATAAATAAATTCTACGGCGTTCCATAGGTTACAATCCTTGCCAAGTTTTATTAGCATCTGGGATTCAATTCTGCTATTTCAAAATCTTGACGTTGCGAAGGTATTCAAAGCACGATTCAATTGCGAAAGTGTCACATATTCGTATTCTACTAAATGCAATAATATCTCTCAGATATCGTCGCAGTAGAATCATAGTCGAAAAAATTGGTATTATCATTAGCATAATTTTTTTCATTTTTGCTTATAAATATTTCTAAAGATAGAGTGCGTGGCGTGCTACTGGCATGCCATTGGAATTAGTAGAATACCAACCTTAGGCAAACGTACGCTTGAGACGATAGTGTCAGGTGATTTTGTCGAGGTAGTAATGGCAGAATTTATCTCCTGTTCAGCCGTTTAGTCTTTTAAGGTCACTAATAAACAGGATTTCTTTTTAAAATAAAATATTAAGTACTAGCTGACCCGGCAAACTTCGTACCGCCTCAGAATCAATTATTTTCATATTTACTCACCTTTTAAACCTTCCCTGGACTTACACGAATATTTCAAAACCAAAATTAGCCAAATCAGTCCAGCCGTTCTCGAGTTTTAGCGAGACTAACGAACAGCAATTGATTTTTATATATAAGATATGGCTTTGAGGATTATCGATTCGTGTCCAAGAGCTTGAAGACTTATTAAAGAATCTTTACAATACTTAGGTATTTCTGCGTAAGCAGTCATTTAGTAAAAAAATGGTCCCTAGTATTACTTATTCATGATACGGTCTAATGGCCGGTTCTTATGTGTATCTATTTTTTTTTTGTTGCCTGAAGTAGGCGTACAGGCGGACGGCCCACCTGATGGAAAGTGGTTACCGTCGCCTATAGACGTTTGCAACACTAGGGTTGTCGACAACGCGTAGCCGACCTCGAGATTTTTTAATGCCCTTCTTAAAAAACACCATATCATGACGCAAGGGGAAAACCATGGCGGGAAGCTCCCTCCAGGTCACCGTACGCGGAATAAATGTTCTAGAGAACCGTTGCGTAGTTGAGCGTGGGAGTTCTAGGAAATGGGGGTGAACATACTGTCGTTGGCGAGCTGCGCGGTTGTATAGAAGTGAAACGTTGGCACCAGATCAAACAATTCCTCGGAACACTATCCGTTATACAGGCGGTAGTATCGCTTAAGATTTGACATAAGTTTGTTATCAGTAATATAATTTTTTTATCAATGATTAAGACCAGTGAAGGTGTAATCTATTCATATAATAAAACTGTAGAGGTCGAGTTTCTGAACAATGAAAAAAAAATGCTAAAAACCGAGTCAGGGGGATGTAAGACGTGAAATGGAACTAATATAGATTTTTTTAAAATTTTTTGTTTCTCTGTTTGTACCGGCTAATCTCCGAAACTACTGGACCGATTTAAATAAAATTGGATAGTGGTAGCTTATAACCCTGGTCAACATATAGAATACTTATGATCCCGAAAAATTAAAGAGTTCTCGTGGGATAGTTAAAAAAACTTTCCAAACGGACGAAGTTGCGGGCAGAAGCTATAAGATATAAGAATAGATGTAATGAATCATAGACGCCTTTACTGTACTCGTAAGATACCGTTTAAACCCCAACAGTCACGCGGAAGTGTGCCATCATTGGGCCCTCAATACGTTAAGCCTGCTGACCGATGGGTCCCAATTTGTCACTGTCCAAATGCACCCGCGCAATTTTTAAGGGCAATAATTCAAGTCCTATTACTCGTTGGTCTTTGGCCAAATTATCGGACCCGTCAAAGTTTTTCTTTGCATTTATGTCTGTGGGGCACTTTTTGTTAATTATAGAAGAAATTGGGATAGTATACCTAATTACCGAACTATTAGTTGTTTCTGATCTTGATTGATGTACTTACCTACTACTTTTTACCTGCGATTTTTCTGTCTGGTATCTTAATCGGGTGGGGTATAGGTAGGTGACACCTTTTATTTATTTTGAACAGATCCGAACTTTTTTGATATAGACTTAGCTTTCGTGGTTATTTTTTTATAAACACCCAAAATTCACTTTACATCTCATACATACATACATTTACATAATAGTAGCTCATATATATGCAGAACCCTTTTATTCCACAGTCGCACTTACATGTATGGTAACCAGCTTTTTAGTTTTGTTAGGACTTTACTAGACGATTTTGTAATAACATATATAATATAGCTTCCTGACTTAGCTGCTCGGATGGATAGACAGACGGACAAATTGGCGAACATATAAGAAAACGGATAACACGATTGTGCAAAGGTTCGACTTTAGTTAAAAGCTCAATGGAATTATACAATGAAAATAAATAATCTTAATTATTGTCATCAGATCTTGCTATATATGTACATATTATTATATTAGTCTGATATCTATATATATAAAAGAAAGTCGTGTAAGTTACACTATTTATAACTCAGGAACGGCTGTACTGATTTGGCTGAAAATTGGTGGATAGGTTGCTTAGAACCAGGAGACGGACATAGGATACTTTTATCCTGTTGAAACCGATAGTTGGCGCTGAGATCGGGTTCTAGAATCCTCCTAATCACCTGGACCGATTTTGATAATTTTGTTTTTGTGTTTGAGTGGGTCCCCGGATGGTTTAAATCTACAATTAGAACCGGCAGGTGGTGCTGTGATCGGATCCTAGATTTAATTTTTTTCAGAGCACGACAACGTGTGCCGGGGCCGCTAGTAGATAGATAAAAGATTCTTTATTGTTCACCACATACACATAAAGTAAATTATTCACAGCCATGTCATGTAATGGCAGGTACACAGGGCGGTTTTATCGCTTTAAGGCGATCTCTTCTAAACAACCCGGGCTGTGGATTTTGTGAGGGGAATCGAAAGTGTATGACGGTGGTGTTCAGAATAAATACTTTTTAAACTTTTAGCTTGTAGTGGTGCATGTTCGGAGTAGTTGGTGCTAGTGTTTTTTTTTAATTCCGGAGATAGCAGATAGGCGGACTATCCACTTGATGGAAAGCGGCTACCATCGCCTATGGACATTTGCAACACCAAAGGTGCTACAAATGTGCTGCTCTCTTAAGGGAAACTGGAACCTGGTCACTAATGCCGGAACACAACTCAAGTTTGTTATGGCGACATACCTTAGACCAGGGGTAGCCATCCAGTCGGGCAAACGCCCTACCACCTGGCAAAGTGTGAAGTTTCTTGTAGTAGGGTGAAGAAAATACACCTTGTTGCTTACAAGGATTTATTCTCGTATTAGTTGGGCTTGGGTGCTGATCCCTGGGTTCACCTTAGTGGTAGTCGAAGTCGTATGTTACGAGCAACTCGTAGTGACTTCATAGAAACTCATATACAAAGTATTTGTGAGCATTATTTATACTAATATTAGAATATTAAAGTAGCTTATAGTAGAATGCGATACTTTGTGTTCCGGGAATCTCGCGGGAATATTAAGTCAAGCGTGGACAAAGTTGCGGGCATATCCTATAGTACAATTATTTTGTCCGTGCAGTTTGGGTCATAAAATAATCGGAGCGGTGAAGCGAGTATTTCGCTCTCTCTTCCACTCACGAGCCTTATGGGCAGGCATAGCGATACGCATTGTTTGTTGTCGATAAGCGTTATTGATAGTGTATTTAGTTTTGTCATTTTGTGGGTTAGTGATATAAATGAAAGAAAAAAAATAGATAAAACATATTTATTAAAATAAGAATAATAATGATTTAAAATAAATTATTAATTAGGTATCTGTGTATTAAAAAACTATAAGTACAAAAGTTTAAAATGTAACAAGTTATATTAAAAATAAATATAAATACTTATATCTAAATTTAAAATTAACAGCAAAAAAGATAATAATGATTTTTATAAGAATGATAATCTTTCTTAGAGTAGGCCGTATCGTCAGCAAAACGTTGTACGTTGAACCGTACAAAATACATATAACTAGAACAAATATTTATAATTTAATTGTAAACAGACTAGCTAGAATGGGCCTAGTCATTGCGCTGCTTGCCTATATTAAAATAGCTCTTGTAAAACTATATTATTATCACAAATTTTATAAAATACAATCATAAAGTTAAAGTTGTTTATTATTATATTGATACGACTCAGGTGCCGACAAAAACAAAATTCACACCTGCATATCTGTAATATTTTATTACCTTTTGGCATTTGATCTTCTTTTGTTTACTTTGTGTTTAAAATGTGAGATTAGAAAACAGCCCTATGTTGTATTGTAATCTTTTATGGCAGCCATTAGCCAGGTGTATCCGATTGAGATACGAGGACATTGCAGTTGCGCAGTAAAAAACGATGACCTGATGGAGAGGAGGAGGCAGTCGAGCGATACACACAAAGCAAGACGAATGTACTATAATCGGGAATCTAATAAGTGACTGACTTTGCGCGTGTTATTGAATTACGACCTTCTGCATTACCTTTGGACTTGTTGTTTTCGGTTATACTTGTACCTATGTTATACGTGTTTGTATAGTACTAATAAACTCTATAGTAATTCTACCGGGAATTTAATTCAAGTTTCGCGACTCGTAACAATATGTATAAAATACAAGCAGTTAGTTTAGAATACAACTGCAAAGAAATCTGGTGATAAGTTTCCCTTTTTCATGCAAAACATATTCTTTTATTAAAATAAACATAATTCTTAAACGAACTGGTTATAAAAGATTGTTATCCAAGCAAAAACAAATACGATTTCAAGGTAGAACATAATTAATATGATTAATTATTCCGTGAGTAAAGTTACGCACAACTGATTACAGTCGTATACCCGTATCCCGCATTGACAGTTGTTTGTGCCTCTACATGTGACCGGCAATGAATGTGTAGAACCTTTAAAACTTTCCTTACAAATAGGCAACTCTTTGACTTATAATCATCCTCCATCCACAGGACGGTTCCTGTGCTAATGAATGAAAGTTCTTTGAAATTTTCTTCTAATTAACTACTGCTGTCGCAATTGGGATTGTTCACTTTTTTCAATTTAGCTTTTTGAAAAACCATTTCGAGGAATAGTGTCCCTAATCATTCCTGTCTAGTTAAAATTCCAAAAAACGTACGATCTTCTTGTATTTTGTAAGAAATGCGTTTGACCTTTATTTGACCTTACTAAATCCAATCAGGTGGGCCGTCTGCCTGTTTGCCTGCTTCAGATGTAAAAAAATATTCTAGCTGTACATTATTTGATTTAAGTTCTGTAACATGAATTTTCCCTAAAGACCACTTTTAAAATTGAACAATAACTATAGAAAATAATAATGGTTGAACACGAAAAATTATAAGCCTAGCGACAAAAAACACTAAAATGATCACGATACGTAATGAGAGTGTGAGACAGTGACATTTAAATATTAGCACAGATTACAATGATTATGATAAAACTTACTTTTATTATTTTTGCTTTCTAAGCAAAGAAATCAATGTAAACTTGTCCCTTATGACGTCATCGGAGAAATAATTTGAAAATCGAATTATAAAAAAACTAATACTTAAAATACAAAAATATTCAAATTAGTATCTTAAAATACCCTATTTTGCGTAATAAAAATATAAAATCAGAGGGTAATTTTTTTTGAACAATCCCCATTGTTATACATGGTTAATGCCCGGTTTCTGTGATACTTTTGACTGTATTTTATCTGTTCGCTATCGGTTTAATAACTTATAAAATTTTTGAACACATCATGGTACGATAGTTAAACTAGGTTCAATATAACTGACCAATATTAGGCGTTTATCTATTCCATATCTTTTATTTGTCGTTTTTGTTTGACGTAAATAAATATTAGATATTCTTAAATAGATCCATCTTGTAGCGAGTTTTGGTACTAGTTGTAGGTTAACAGTTAACCTAAGTTTATCTATTAAATACCTTTATGGAATCAATTGTTATTGAACTCATAACTGGTTACCTCAGAAACCGGGGAAAGTCCCGCTGCAAAAAATGCAACTAATCAACTGATATGAAATAAATCAGTCCAGCCACGTTGCCATACTATTGTTTGTCAGTACACGTGCTTTTTATTATCTTTTGTATTTAAATTGTCTGTAATTATTGTAATGGTTGTCTTATTTACCCATTATCATTTGTTTGCACTAACTTTATAACTATAAAAATGTAATCATCAACTGTTAATCGCGAATCCCTTTGTGTTTAAGGCCTACCTTCAAGTAAAAACGTTATAAACCTTTTTTTATTTTGGTTTTACATTAAAACTTTACAAGTCGCTGGTTTGTCGGTATTCTATATACACTTGTGTGTGTAGTGTAGTGTACCACGGAATTGCATGAATGGTTCCTCCCTCACCATTTACCACCGGACAAGCAGACGTACGCGCTCACGCCACCGATGTGGTGGAAATACCAACAAATCGGACGAAGCGCTATGCTTCCACGTTTATCATACGTAGGTACCGCTAAAGAATGGAACTCTTTACCGTCGTCTGATTTTCTTGAAGAATACCATCTAGGTCTCTTAAATTCTCGCATGAACAGTATCGTCTAGGTAAGCGTGTTCCAACTTAGACTGCATTTCCACCTATCAGGCACAATGTTAGCCAAACGCGAACCTATTCGATATAAAAAAAAGTTTAGCAATGCCAATAGATAGATAATAAATTACATGTGTGTACTTCTAATAAACTTTGCGATGTTCCAAAACACCGTTTAAATTCAAATCCTACGTTATTACGTAGGATTTGAATTTACGTATTCGTAACAATATAATATGATAGTTTACAAACACAAAATTACAAGGAAAATGTAATCATTTTCTGCCAAAGCACGCGTGACATTATTTTTTTCAAAGACATAGTTTTAGTAACGGTATAACAGTAATTAATCATATTTGTGTAGTTGAACGTTTTGTGACTTGAAACCTAAAGAAACTTGTTAAATGCGATGCACGCTTGTTGATAAAGATTATTAAACAAGTTTATTAGATTATATCTAATAATTTTTATGTGAAGCAAGAAGTGAAATTATATACAATTTTATTATTGGTTACATTCTTTGTTTTCTTGTATAAATATACAATAGTTCCTTATATAACAAAATTCGCTATTCTACCTGTTTTAAAGGTTAACGTTAAAATTAATCATTTTTTTGATCTATAGATAGTAATTAAATAATACAACATATACTTTTACTTATCAAACTATAAAATCCTATAGGAAGGAACCAAATATTCAGTACCTTTATTTAATTTAATATGGTTCCGCGGATTTTACCCATCGGCAATATACCTTCGCTATAGTTGGTTTTACCGTAAGAACATAATAATCGTGCAAGCTTTTAGAAAATTTTAAAGATTGTTTAGCCAGTGAATCTAATTATCAAGATCAAATTAATCAAAGATACGTTTTAATTTAAAATAACATAACCATCGATCTATGTTCTTTATGAAGAAAGATACGTTTTAATTTAAAATAACATAACCATTGATCTATGTTCTTTATGAAGAAAAAAAACGAGATTGTGTAATATTTGGAAATTGTATAATTTACAAACATGAAAAAGAATACAATATATTTATAAGGAAAAAAATATTATACCTACTATTGTTCTTTTGATATGGCCTTCTCTTTAATATCCTTATAATGAAAGTGATAAGGGTCATTTTTGCCTGTACGTCCTTGCAAAAAGCTCTCGGATTGGGTAAGAGTGAGTATGGCCATCGATCTTGCGTCCGCGGAGGCTCGCAAAGGAAATTAGTCCTTATAGAACCGCGGGATACACACAATAAAGCCTACAGCTGGTGGTTTAAAATCGAAGCGATGACTTATTAGTCATCTTTATCGTTTTGCTCGGAGTAATATTATCATGCATTAATTAAATATATTCACAAGGAAAAATAACTGTAGCACGATAAAGACGTTATGGGAGCTGCACACGTCTTGACATCGCAGCAGGCAACCCACTACTGGCTAGCGCAACGCGGTTTTTTTTTTGACTTGACTTTATGTTGTTGGTCCGAAGACCTCACAACTTTACCGAGGTTTTTGGGGCGAGCGCCTTCGCAAGGCGAAGGCGCTCGAGCCCGGGGGCAACTCGCTTGAGGGAGTTCCCTAGGGAGTTTTACCTCGGCTGGACTGTTGCCATGAGAGGGGGATGAATCTGATGATGCCCGACAATGGGCGACATAATGAACTAATTGAGAACGGGCGACGGGTAATATAAAGCTCGAGAAGAAGGATCCCGGCGGACCGGGATCGGCGGTTCGCGGCGGCCTACGCTATCTTACTGCCGTTTCGCAACGTGTTATGGCTTGGAGAGAAGAAACGGCGAAAGAAACTTCCCAGCAACACGCCTAGTCTATCCTGTGGGGGGGGGGGGGGGGGTTATGTCTCCTGGCGTCTCTCTCGAGGACGTGGAGAGATCGTGATTGGCGTTGTCTGAGACGCCACCGTCTATGTCTGTCTATCGGTGCCTGCCAGCCTGCCGTCCTAACCGCGGGTGGGCTGATCCGGGCCAGCCGTTTTGTAATAGCGTCGACCTTGTCCGTAAGGACATTACGCGGTCGTCGCACGAGAGCCTTTCGCCGAGGCTTGTAATCGGACGCGGACACGACGAGCAGATTTCGATAGTGCAGCGCGAGATCGAAATACTTACGCGAATACTACTGTTGCACGCATGAGTGTCTGGCACGGAATCCAAACTGCTCGTCGGGTAGTAGATGTTTGCTGATGGCAAAATCTCTAAGTCTAGAGAGGATGACCCTCTCGCAAAGCTTGCTGAGTGCGCTCAGTAGGTTGATCGGACGGTAGCTGGACGGTTTATTAGCCGGTTTTCCAGGATTGTGAATACCGATGACATCTGCCTCCTTCCAAATCGCGGGGAAGGAGCAGTTTGTTATGGCGGCATTGAAGATGCTCACCAATATTATAATTAGGTGGCCGGGGAGGAGTTTTAAGACGCGATTGTTAATGCCATCGGTCCCTGGGGCCTTTCGCGGTTTGAGGGACTTGATCAGATCTTGCACTTCTTCGACCGTGACCGGGCCGAGTGTGGTTTCCGCTGGTAAGGAGGATCTACGTTCGACCTCGGAGTCCACCTCTGACAGGTGTGACTGGTCGACGTTTTGCGTAGTGGGGGAGCATTGAAGCTCTAGACTCTGAGCAAGGCATTCGGCCTTCTCCTCGTCATCGAACGCCGCGCAACGCGGGAACACATATATAATATATTTATAGTTGCTGTATCTCGCTCGCACATCATCCGCCCCGCTCACACACTGTGCTATATATTTTATACTAGCAGTACGACTTGTTAATATTTGTACTTAGGTTACCGTTTCTAAAATAAATCAGTTCACATCAGCACTCGACAGTGAATACTACTCTCTGCCATCTGAAGTATGATTTAACCTGTATTACATGTGCGCGAGTTCATGTCCATCGGGGCCAGAGGCGACGCCCCTCCTTCGCCCACCTCGCCGCATTTGTCTGACGTCGAGTGTTGTCCTTGACGGTTGTGACGCGCGCTTATCGATACCGAAAATTTACGCTAACGCTATTGTGTTATTTCATTGTGAATAAACCATGGCTTCTCCGCTTCCAACAAGTTTAGGAAGAAAAAAACCTTTTATAATACATAAGCAACCACGTGAAATGGCGAGAAATGTCATAAAGATGTGTATCGAAGAAAATTGACAGCTGGTGACTAAATCGGTAGTTATTATCGACATAACCATAATTAATTAGGTCACAGCACTACCACATCCTCAGGATGGATATGAACTCGTGCGCCTACTGTACCTTCTGTTGCTACAACGTAATCTAGAGCAGCTGGACCAGCTGTCATATTGTAAATTTTGCTTATCATTTATCATCGACGCAGGGGAACTTCGTCACCATTGTTTTAACAGAAATATGATCCGAACTTGTTCGTGTTTTGTATTTTTGAGCATGAGCTATTTTCGATTAAATGCTTTTCTTATGGTTCTCTTGCCATATGGCAAACGCAGTGGCATTTGGTACCTTTTTTTTACGCACTTTCGTGACTATATTTAAATTTTACGAAAACGCTTTTAGTCTATATCTTGGACCTAAGCATAAAAGCTTGCCCTCAATAGTGAAGCTAAGTGACAATTTACAGAGTGTCGTCTGCCACAGACACGTTGTATTAACTCTATTATCTCCAACTAATAGCTGCTGCTTATTTGATTGATTTGTTTACTGATATAACATTAGTTATATTGATTAAGATTACTTAAAATATATTGTTACATACCGACAAATACAGCACATTTGGCATGTTGTAAAAACGAATTATTTTATTTATTTCGTGTTTAAACTTTAAAAACATCTTATTTATCATCGTAATTATTTTATGGCTGTGATTAGTGTCGAAAGACTTAATCCTTGTTTTTATTGCATTGCATCGAAGCTTGCCAGATGTGTGTGAACCCTTTGTAGGTATTATACAGTTTAGTATAAAACAATGCCTGAACGGAAGGGTGGGGCAGTCAAACAACGACTACGATACGATTAAGACGTGTAGTACTTTCGATTAGCGACATTTTAGTGACGGAATTGCATTGAATCGTGCTGTGTGAACTAGTTGCACCCAGTTTTATTTGTACTTATTTTATACGTATTTGTCCAGTTCTAATAATCTCTATAGTAATTTCAACGGCATTTATTTTAATTTGAGTCGTGTAACTCGTCACAATATTAATGAAATCCATTGATATACATTATTTTTCATCTCAATTAATTTCCGAAGTTCTCTGGAGGAGATCACTTTTTAGGGATAAGACTTTGTGCAAAATTAGATTATAGTTTTAATGCATACGTTCATTTTTAATTTTGTGTAGAATAAAGTGTTATCTATCTATCTTATGTAACAAGAGAAACCAGTTGGCATATTAATCATTTATCTAAATAAAAGAAGAAAAAAAATAGTGTTTATGTAATTATCATTATTTATTTCAGTTTTGTTTACATTAATCATTTTAAATTAATCATTGATTAAGAACTCTCAGTGCACAATTAAATTTACCAAACTTAACAACACGAGACTGGCTAAATTGTCTACTTAATTTAACTAGTTAAGCCATATGTCTAATTCTAATGATATCAGCACATGCTAAGAAGAGATTAATATTAGTAGATGTTTTCGAATTAATTGGTGGTCTTAATGTCAGATGAAAGTGTTAGTTTTGTGGATAAAAGTATTTATTAGATTAGTTGGTTTACAAGAACGCTGATGTCCCAAGATCAATTCCGGATCAAGAAAATTTTGAAAGTTTTGTAAATTGGGACGTGAATAGTCCTATACTTTCCCGGAACTAGTGTTCTATATTCTCCCCGTATGTACTTATTATATTATATTAACTATAGTAGAATTATTTTGTCCGTGCAGTTTGGGTCATAAATCATAGCTCGGCCTCAGCTCAGCTAAGGCGGTGAGCATGTTGCGCGGGCGCAACGCCATTATCGATAAAAACTCATTCTTATCAAAGAAAGATTATCATTCTTATCATTGTTATCTTTTTTGCTGTTAATTTTAAACTTAGATTTAAGTATTTATATTCATTTTTAATATAACTTGTTACATTCTAAAATGTTATACTTATAATTTTTTAATACATAGATACCTAATTAATAATTTATTATAAATCATTATTATTCTTATTTTAATAAATACATTGTTTTATCTATTTTTTCTTTCATTTTTATCACTAACCCACAAAATGACAAAACTAAATACACCATCGATAATGCTTATCGACAACAATAATGCACATCACTATGCCCGCCCATAAGGCCCGTGAGTGGAAGAGAGAGCGAAATACTCGCTTCACCGCTCCGATTATTTTATGACCCAAACTGGACAGACAAAATAATTCAACTATAGGATATGCCCGCGACTTTGTCCACGCTTGACTTAATATTCCCGGAACACAAAGTATCACAGCATTTATCTCTTTTTAACCGACTTCCAAAAAGGAGGAGGTTCTCAATTTGATCGGTATGTTTTTTTTATTTTTTTTTGTTATTTTTTTATTATTTATGTACACCGATTACTCCGAGATTTATGATCCGATTTGCGTGATTCTTTTTTAGTTCGATGCGGAATAGTTGCCATTTAGTCCCCTAAAAACATAATATACTTTGGCCTAGTAGTTTTTATTTTATGAATATTTTTATGAAAAAAAAATTCATTCCGTTCCATATGTACACCAATTACTCTGAGATTTATGATCCGATTTACATGATTATTTTTTAGTTTGATGTAGAATAGCTGCCATTTAGTCCCCTGAAAATTTAACAAAGTTTGGTCCAGTAGTTTTCATTTTATAAACATTTCTTATGAAAAACAATTTCCGTGCCGTTCCGTATGTACACCGATTACACTGAGATTTATCATCGGATTTACGTGATTCTTGTTTAGTTTGATGCGGAATAGTTATCATTTGGTCCCCTAAAAATTTAACATAGTTTGGCCCAGTAGTTTTCATTTTACGAACATATTTTTGTTCCCATTTCTTGGACCTATATTTTTTAAGGAGCGCGGCACCTTTCGTAGGTCTACCCATACATAGCTAGACACAAAAAAGTAACAAATAAAAAAAAAACTTCGTTTAAAAAAACCGACTTCAAAATACTAAAAAACTAAAAAGTATAAAATAACTTATTTCTAAAGCTATTATTATTAATAAATGTATATTATCTAAAACATCTTGAATATTGTGTGATTGGCACTTTTTAATTTGAATATCGAATTTCTCCCAAAAAGGTTTTATATTGTTTTATGCCGACAAAAGCAAATGCACACCTGCCTGCCATAAAACCTTGTTTATTACCTTTCCCGTATTTGGACTTCTTTTGCTTACTTTGTGTTTAGAATTTGTAATTAAGAAAAACATTCTATAGTTATTGTACTTGTTTAATGGCCGTCGTTGGGCAGGTGTGTCGAATTAATTCTTGTTGTTAATGTTTTGCGTCGAGGCATACTGTATTTCTACAAAATAAAAGGAATGCCCGAAAGGAGGGGTGAGGCAGTCAAGCGAGGATTACGATACGAGTAAGACGTACATTTGATAAGCTACATGGCGACGGACTTTGCGCGTGTTATTGAATTGTGCTGTTTGTACTGGTTGCGTGGTTGGTGGTTGGTATTTATACTTGTGTACTTGTTTGTATAGTTCTAATAAATTCTATAGTAATTCCAACAGCATTTTAATTCGAGTCCTGTAGCTCATAACAATATCTATGCACTTCTAAGAACTTTTTAATGCACCTAGGTATTATATATAATACAGACAAACGAACATGATGCTTTTATATTTCACATTCAACAACTTAAAAACTTCAAAAACCACCTCCCATTATATTCATGTACTCTGTGGGAACCACTTACTCGTACAAATGGCTAAAACAACAGTTATTTGTATTTCATGTTTGAAGTCTTCGTTCCAAACGCAAAATTATAAACAAACAGAGAAAAGCGAGAACACAATCAGCGGGATGTAAACAGTCTGGAGCGGACGTCGTCGATTCAATCAGGGAACCCAACAGTCGAAGATCGAGGGGCCATCTTAGCGATTGTTTGTTCAACGTTCAAAGGACTAGCAATTATGGGCTGCGATGCGATTTACGCTTCTTATTTCTCCCAAGGGAAACGTTGTGCCTCCGGATGTGTTTTGTTGTTTGATAAGATATCTCATGTTTATCGTAGCTTCAGTTTTTATTTGTTTAATGGAAGATTATATATCTGTTCAGGAACGGAGAAAAACATACTCATTCCTGCGGCCTATCGTAACAAGCGACAAAACAACCCACAGCCAGGTGGTATAGACCAGGGTAGATCATTTTCGAACCAAAAAATATATATAGTGGGATGAAACTCATTGGAAAAGGAAGAAAATATAACAAAAATGAAAGGAAAAATAATTTACGGATAATCTGAGGCCGGGAACTGGAAGGGGGTGAGTTTGAAGGGTGACGAACGGTTTATCTCGATTTCCGACAAAACTATAAGTCCTATGTAAAAAAACTAAATGGCAAAGTTGTAGGAAATAAAAAGATCAACAACTTTTGTATTTACACTTTTTTCACATAACCTTAAAATTTATGTGAAAAATTCAAATATTGGTTTTAGGTTTTTTATTCCGGACCACATTATTTAATTGACGGAAAGTATTCCGTCCGTTTCTGTGATTTGAAGGCCCAAACCCAGCAGTGGGTCGTATTTACAGGATACTGTTATTTTTTATTCTACTTATCTGAATCAATTAATTAATAAACTTAACCCGAACAAGATATTTATAACGTAATAAGGTCTTTCTAGCAAATTAAAACAGTATTTCAGTAAACTAAATTAATTACATTTACACGGAACGAAGTTCATCATAACATTGCTAAAATAATAAAGTATCTACATTATATCATACTGGTAAAACAAACATCAGTAATATTATCTTAGAATATCAAGTATGTTTATTTTCAGGAAAATGTTTAGAACAATATCCGATAGCTATTTTATTAAGACAGAACACAAACAGTATACAAGGCACTTGTATTTCAGTGATTAAGGCAAGTATCTTGTATATTGTTTTGTTAGTAACAAGATACAAAATAAAGCAGCAGGTTACATTTCGTGAGAATGTATATGTGTAACATTTATTTCAAAGTGTGAGTGAGCTACCTATGTCTGGGGTATCGTAATAGTTAGTATGTATGTAAAAAATAAGTATCCCTACGTATCAGGAGATGGTCTTAATTTACTCCAACTTGGCATACAGCCAGTCACATTGGCTACTGAAGAGAAATTGTGAAATATGTTCTATAAAGTGGCTTGTATGGTTTGTTTTTTTACATTGATGTATACCTGATATATTACATTATTGTATTATGTTTAATTTTAATGGCAAAAAATTAAAGAGTCATAAATTAGTGTCACAAACATATCCATCTTACATCCACTTGTTACAATCTTGACATAGATATGTTGCTTCATGTACTTTTATTAGTATTTTCATACATACACGTTTATTATTCATGCTTTTTACTTGACCTTTATTTAAAACATCTTCGATTTGATCTTGGTAAGTATGTTACGGTCTATCAGTACCAACTCTACCACTCACATTGTTGACATACACTTGTTTTGTCAGCCTCCTTTCATCGATTCTCTCTGTATGTTCAAACGGTCTTAACATTCCTATTTCAGATCTTGTAATTACATCTTCTTTCAATCCACAAAGTTCCCTAAACATACTGATCCTTATCCTATCATTCAAATTAATCTCACATATACTTCTCAAAGCTCTAACTGTTACTGCAGTTATTCTACTTTCATGCTCCTCATGTCATGCTCAACTTCGACCCTTATAGTCCGCTTTTCATTCCAATCGTACGGTTCAAATGGTAGCTGGTGTTCGTACCTAGGCAATTTTTCTGATCAAATATAGTTGTATGCAAATTGAACTGACGTAAAACATTGTGATGAAACCTGCACGTAGAGATTATCGGTATGTGAAATCGTTCGTTTACGATTTGATATTATTTCAAAATAACAGTTGCAAATATACTTCATTAAAAATGTAATCAGTTGATTATAAATTCAACGGATGTTCGTTAATCACTGTTTGTGTGTTTAATAAATAAACATTAAACCGTATCAAAATGACGTTATTAACACGCATATTGCAATCAACAATTAATCTTCTTAATTGGATGGCGCGATTCTCTCATAATTTTTAGAGAATTTTAATTTAAACTGCTTGAAATTTTTATCGTGGATTTTTATCCATTTTTGCAAAAATGTAATCAAGGATAGATACTGTTCGGTGTCTTACGTTATATCTTACAAAATATAATGATATTCCATAATGTGCTCCCGAAGGGATAAAATTTGATTCCATCTCAACTTTTAAACTTTGACGTCCTGATAAAACTCAAGTTTATAGAACTTCACAATACTGTTACATACCGACAAAGAAATGCGCACATCTGGCTGTCGTAAAACGCAGTTTATTACCTTTCCTGCATTCGGAGTTCTTTTTTTTGCTCCGTGTTTAAAAATTGCAACTAAGAAAAACATCCTATTGTTATCGTACTTGTTTTATGGCCGTCATTAGTGTCGAACTAATCCATGTTGTTATTGCATTGCATCGAAGCTTGCCAGATGTCCGGGTTTGCTCAGTAAACGCTGCCCTTTGTCGGTATTATACAGTTGAGTATAAAACAATGCCCGAACGGAGGGTGAGACAGTCAAGCGACGATTACGATACTAGCAAGACATGTGTAGTACTTTCGATTAGCGATATAGTGACGGACTTTGCGCGTGTTATTGAATCATGAGGTTTCTACTGGCTGTGCTAGTCATATTTGTACCTGTTTTATACGTGTTTGTACAGTTCTAATAAACTCCATAGTAATTCCAACGGAATTTTATTTCTAGTCCCGTATAGGTCGTAACTCTATTTTCAACCAAATTAATTGGTACATAATTTATAATAAACTAACAACAAAAATAAATCAATTTGATTTTTTTTTTTTTCGGGAATCCCGCGGAAATTTTTCTGGGAATGAGTTAAAATGGCCAGATTGAAGAGAAATCGAATTCAAGCGCGATTTTTTCACTGATCGATAGTAAATTTTATGTAATAAAATGAGTGATACTTGTCTTAAGGGGAATTTTGCGGAAATTTCAAGCAAAGCGTGGACAAGTCGGTGGCATATCTTACTTAAATTATAAAAACCATGAGGACATGATCTCTAGCGCTATCTAGTTATGAAATTTTTTTATTAGGCGGTTGTTATGTTATGTTAGTAGTCATAATTATTTAATTAAATAATAGGAGTCGTCGTTATGGCTCCCTTAGGCTCGGTTTCGTTTTAATTATTTACATGTAATCGTAGCCATCTTTGAGGGTAATATGTACTGCTAATTGAAATTAAGAAAATTTTGGAGCTGCCAGCGTTGAATATTTCGAAGTATATATTTTTAGATAATTGCTGTTTTATTTGTATTAAATTCAAGTTAGAAACCTATATTATAAAAATGTGTGAATGATTCAAGTTTGTACAGACAGTTTACAAATATATTTAAAAAATCAGGAGGGCTATTTCAAACCAGCAGATTCCGAAAAAACCAATTATAAATTTCTTTGTCTGTCTATTAGAGCATCACGTGAAAACTACTGAACGGATTTAAATGAAACTCGACATTCAGCTAGCTTATATCCCGGGGCGTAACTTAGAATACTTTTTATCCCGAAAAATGACGTCGTTTCCGTGGGATAGAATAAAATAGCGAAAAATATGGCACTTCGATCGCATCTTTTTTGGAAACTACTGAACGTAGTACATAAATATAAATGAGACTCGACGTAGTGTTGGCTTATAACCCGAGTTAACACTTAGTATACATTTTATCCCAATAATTGACGTCGTTTTCTTAAAATGAATGGATTAGCAGATATAGATAGCGCTGCAATCGTGTTTTTTCAATTCACTATCAAATACCTACGTTGTCATCAATGTACTCGTATTACCTCAAATTAGGTATTTTCGACTCATTTGTATGTTTTGCACGGCAATGATGTAGACACTATATGGACCTAGTTTGTTTGTTATTATTATATGCAAAAATTGAATTGTTTTGATTTGATGTAAGTGAATAGATAGAGCTCGACTCGTGGCATAGCCGCGGGACAATCTCTAATAGATAATATATTTATATGATTAATATTTAAAAAAAGGTTAAGTGAAATATTCTTATTTTGTAATTAATAATTTATGTTATTACATTAGACTTTTTTCCGGATTTTAAAAATCTATATATATATATACGTGAAGAAAAACACAGAAAAGACTTTGTACGCTTTTTTTCGAAAATCGCGCGGACGAAGGAATATGAAAATTCGCACACTTATAGTTTATAGGTATATAGAGAAGGAGTGCCGAATGCTAATTTTTTTTTTAAATTACGTATAAAAAAATTAAATCAATAAAAAAAACATTACACACAGTGGTATGTATTCAACACACACGCATATATTCTCTTTTGTTTATTGTTAAAGTCAAATTGACAGTCAGTATAGCCTTGGCGAAGTCTGTGATTATAGAAGTATAGATTTTGACAACAGAACCTCAATAATGCTCAAAATTATAATTTAAATTAATTATTCTGGTCGATTTTCGACCACGCCGACTACTAGTAATTATAATTATAATAGATATTATTTCTTAGGAATATATGTTAGGAAATTATGTATCTGTTTTGGAAATTGGTGAATTGATTTAAACAGACTCCAGGTACGTCTTCTGGGGGAATAAAATTAATTAATTATATACCTTGAAGCCTGACGAGGGTACATGTTAAATTGCCGGTCAATATTCGACGTAATTCGCTATTGGTTAGACGGTAAATTGAGGACATTCAAAATCAATTGCCATAGGTGGCTATCACCAGGTAAAGCTTGATAAAATTAGGGATTAATTTGCTATTATTCTATAAACGTAAAGTATTATACAAATTGGCTTTCCAAGTTCCAGTAAACTTGGGGCATAAATTGATTCAATAATAAAGACTAGCTCGGCAGGGTTCGGGCCTTTCTTATGGGAGGGTAAATGTTTTTTATTGCTTGAATTCAGCAGACAGGTAAACAGACAACCTGATGGAAAGCGGTTATCATCATCTATAGACATCCGTAACACCAAAGGTGATAACAATGTAATACAGCTCTTTCAAAGTAGAATGTTACTTGGCCACTAATGCCGGAACACAACTCAGAGTTGTTATGGGGGCATACTCTAAAACAGGGGTGGTAGCCATCCAGACAGGCAAATAGCCTACCACCTGGTTGTGAGTTGTTTTGTCGCCTCTTAACAACATAAATACGAAAAATATCATATTATTAAATGGATTTAACATTGTATTTTCTTAAGTTTTACAGCATGCCGACATAACAACTTTGAGTTGTTTTCTTTATTTTTTTCCTCTCTCCGAGCAAACGAAATTGCTGGAGCTTTTCACTTTTTAGGGATTATTTTTCTTTTCTTCTTTTTTACTATTTTTTTCTTTAGGTCATCTTTTATTTAATATTTTTCAAATGCTCCTAATTCTTATACTATCTTTTATATAAACTATTGGCACATATTATCCCCGCAAATTGCTATTGCGCCTGGCCGCAATTTTGGTGACGTAACCGTAGCTCAGTATTGTTAGCATCACTAGCCGGCGAGTACGTGTACATATCAAGTTGCGGTTGACGTCACTTGAATGTTAATTTCAAATTAGGTTAATATTTCAAGGTTCCAGTGCATTAGCAATTAGCGGGGATAATACTATCTGTTTTATGTTGTTTGTTTCTTGAGTTGTGTTCTGGCATCAGTGGCCTGGGTCCGGTCCCCCTTAGAGAGCGGCAGCACATTGGTTGCACCTTTAGTGTTACAAATGTTCATTGGCGATGGTGACCGCTTTCGATCAGGGAGGCCGTCTGCCTGTCTGCTTAAAATTATCCTGAAATACACTACTAAATATTTACTGAATTTACTTTGAAACATTTTTCCATTTAATCTGGACTTAAACTGGGCCAAAGCCGCTGTGTTCACCTTTGTGGTTTGGTCCCGAAAACTCTGTAAATAAAAGTAACAAAATTGTTCAACAGATGAGGTAGGTAGGTTATTAATTTCTATATAAATTCAATTTAAGAGCAATATCTGACTTAAGAAATTAATTAATTAATTCATTAATTTAGAACACGTAAATGCGAAGGTTAATTTCATTTACGATTCACGTGAGATTCTCCTTTTAAAATATTCATAATTTTCATTAGATAAACGTGATCCAAATATTTGATCTCTAATAATTGCATGTAAATAAAGCAAGTAAAGTTGCTTCAATTACCTTAGAGTAGGGTTATCAGATATAAAATTTAGAATATTCCAAATATTTAAATAAAATGCCAGAATGTATTCTGAAAGATTTTGCTTATTCAGATGAATACAACGTTATCTCAAAAATATGGCTTACTTATATACCTACTCTAATAGATAAAGTTAACCAAAAAGCAAAAAGAAAATAAAGAAATGATTTGTAAATTTTATATCACTGAACCACTGATTGTTTAGTTGTTTTTTTTATTTTTTTTATTGCAGGAATTCAGCAGACAGGCAGACGGCCCACTTACTGGAAAGCGGTTAACATCGCCTATGGACATTTGCAACACCAAAGGTGATATAAATGCGCTGCTGCTCTCTTACGGGAGACTGGAACCTTGTCACTAATGCCGGAACACAACTCAAGGTTGTTATGGTGACATTTATTAATTTGGGGTAATAAACGGATATACACTACAATTACGTATAAAAGTTACATAATAATATAATAGCTTATATATTATGCATCCAGACCAATTTAATTTATGTAGGTTTACATGCTGATCAGCTTTTTAATGTAGATAGGATAGATAACACTTTATTGTACACCAATATAAAAATGAACTTACAAACTACAAGTATATCGAATTATGCCCAAAGCGCGGTCTTATCGCTAAAAAGGGATATTTTCCAGGCAACTCCAGGTATGAATTAAGATGATAATGGCGATGGTGGCATACGTCACATATAGTACGAACTACTTACTTTTTTATTATATTGTTACGAGTTGCAGGACTCGAATTAAATTGCCGTTAGAATTACTATAGAGTTTATTAGAAATATACAAACACGTATAATACAGGTACAGATATAATAACGCACGCAAAGTCCGTCACTAAATAGATTACCGAATGTAGTGCACACGTCTTGCTTCGCTTATGGTTATCGCTCGACTCCCTCGTCCATCAATCGAGGCTTTGCTTTATACTGCGCGGATGCAATATGTCTGCCAGGCCGCGTGGACTGAATTTTGTAGAATTCCACCTGGCTAATGACTGCCATAAAAGATTATAATACACAATGCGCTGTTTTTCTAACGAAAAATTTCTACAGGGCTGCAGGTGTGAATTTGTCTTTGTCGGCACCTAGGTCGTAACAATATATACATATATATATGAATATAGTAACGGCTCTAAATGTCACAATGGGCCATTTATCCGCCGTTCGGGCCTCCCATTAGGGGAACGGACATTATACCCGCTACGCTTGTCCAAGGTGACTTGGCAGGTTTGACACATCAGTTATCTCGATATGCAGGCTGTATCATGATGTTTTCCTTCACCGTTGTTAGCACGTGGTAATTGTAAGAATATGCACATTACTTTGAAAGTATTCGGCTTCCAGGTGCTGGAACAATATTCCGCCACCAATAAGAACCGTCCGAAGTGCACATATTTTTAAATTCAACTGAAAGCTTTCCTGTACGAACACCAAAGGTATCAAGCAGATCTCGCACTTAATATAAGCGCCTTTAGTACGCGTGGTTGAGTCTTATTCATAGCTTTAGTTTTGTTTAATTTCATTTCTTTTTGTACGTAACATACCTATTATTATTTTTCAAAATCATTATTTTCACATTTCAATATTCATTTCATAACATATAGGTGTTATGTACCTGCTGTATGTATTAAATTGTTCAAAATGTGTATCTTTTGTTCATTCTTTGTTTCATATTGTTCTAATTATAAATAATATTAAATGTTCATTCGTTTTTTTTCTTCTGCAAAGGTGACGTTAGTGCCAGGCAGTAACGTCACCTTGGAAGACCAGCGTTGGTTGTTATCAACCAGTATTTGCTGAATTAGGGCCTGTTTAGAGTTAGTTAAATAACTCTAAATAAACATTATTTTCTTTCTTCTTTTTTTCTTTCATTAACAAATTACAATGTGAGGTCACAATACACATAACACCTTTAACCCCTGGCTACATTAGCGTGACAGTCAATATAATTGAAATGATCCCAGATAAGGGATAAGGGGCAAGGATATTCAAAATATCATCAATCTATACACTCAACCAAAATTATCTACAGCACGCATCATCGCACGTGATTATCGGCAATTGTGAATTCCATGCTCACAGCCGCACAAGCTCATTCCATCCGAACTCCATTAACAAGATTGTGTTTTGATTCCGCAGCATTTAGGCACAAATGCTCTCTCTTTGGTAATGTAACGCAGTCACGAATGGTTTGTTTGGTTTGTAGCTATTCAGGATTTCAGTGAATCTGTGATTAAATGCAGCTTTTCGATGCAATTTGATTTAAACTGGATATTTATTTCCTGTGTTATATTCGAATGTGTGTCTCATATAGGAAGTACGATCTGGCCATGCACAAAGGTATTTACACTTGGAGAGAAACCAACCGAAATTCCAAAAACATAGTCATCCGACTATTAGCCAATGAAAACCGACTGATCGATAGCAAATTTTATGTAATAAAATGTGTGATGATTTTTATCCCGGGAATCCCGTGAAAATTGTCCCAGGTGCGGTTTGTAGTTGTTAAAGGCATAAAGGGCAGCTTATTCTGACAAACAGTAGCTTATATTATTTTTTAACTGCTGCAGTGCTTTGTGTCCTGGTGATCCCGCGGGAGTCTCAAGTAAACCGTGGATGAAGTCGAAGGGCATATCCCAGTAAGAAATATAAAATCAAATATATATAATCTGTTCACAGTATTTCCAGCTCAGTGGGCACGCTGCGTGCTTACTCACGATCATAACTCGTGTGGTATTGACATCGTTTTAATTTACTTGCTTCGGAATTCTGTAAATAATATACCCAATACAGATGCGGCTGAATAAAGTTTCGAGTTTTGTAAAATATATTTATTTTACGTTTTGTTATCTTGGGGTTTTTTATTCAAACTCATATGTCAACCTCATCGTACCCTAACGTGACATACCCTACTTAAGAATTTAAAAAAAAAAGTTAGTCAAAAGTAGATTCTGATAAAATAGTATTGTTGTTTAATAAATGTGCATTAGCAATAATAATGTTGTAATTTACTGTGTATGTACGTATGGAGGCTGAAGAAATAGATAGGCTTGGTATTCTTACTAACCAAATGGCCATCATTATTGGGCACTTCCATGAAGGTGACTGTTTTGACTGCTTACGAACTGCTTACGTCTTCTAGACATGATATATTTTTGTCCAAAATGTCTACGTCAACCTAATACCTAAGTTTTTTAATTTGGAATATATGTTAACTAATGAAAAGGTTTTTATAATTTTTTTGAAGCCGACAGTTAATAAAATGTGCACAGATCTGTACTTGTAATTTATCTTTGTTGGAGCCTAAGTTGTAACAATATGGAATTTTTGAAATAGTTCACTTATAAAAAATGCTATGTCTCTTAAAGCCGGAAGTGATGACGTAACAATATTTCTTTACCCTATTGTTCAAGTTCACTCACCTCATTTCCAATTTGCATTCTTAGGGCCCGACTGACGCCGGATCCATTCACTTTAAAGGGCTTATAGTGGATGATTGCTTTTTGCTCTCAGACGGATGAATATTCAAACACCAATGCGTTATGCGTCGTTTCCTATGAATATAACGTTAATGATCTGCTAAGCGACTTTGTAATCATCTACAAAGAATATAGTGCTCAAAATCAAACACAACCTGCAAAGATTTTTTATTTATTCCCAAAACAGAATTATCATAATCTTACGTGCGATCGGTGGTACGCACTTGAGATTGAAAGTAAACACCAATTTTTTTTCAACTAAATGCTTTCATTGACCGTACGTGATTCTTGCCCCTTCACAAACAACTAACGACACACTGTCCCGACGATAAGATGTCTCACTAACAATACCACCTCCTGCTACTGCAGTGCTCACCTCTGATATTACCGCGCATAGCTCGCTTCTGGATCTCCTCTTAAACTACGCTAACTCCTGCTTCACTAAACTGCAGGTTTCTGCATGAACTGAATTGAAGGTGGGGAATAAGTCTGTCAGTGGGGTACTTACCCCACTGACAGACTTTCCCTCCTTCAATTCATACGAACTTTCGTATACCTCTCATTTATTACCTTTTTTGAACGAAATCTAATGCCAACTACAATTCAAACGTAGAGTTAACTGGTGATGAGTGATGTCCGGAGTTTCTCCACTGACGGACTTCCCCACCTTGCATATCTAAGTTTGTATGTACGTACATAAAAATGTGTATCTATGGAACAGAATGGGAACGAAAACAGACCCTTAATGAGGCCTAAATTATAACTGTCAGTCAAAACGAACACAAGCAAATAAGTTAACAAGAAGTTATAACAACCTTAACACTATATACATAATTACATATCAACAAGTCTGTGTCCCATAACTCAGGCCACGCACAATTTATGTCACGTATATTGGACAGGCGCGTAAATTAGGGCACCCGCCACAGATTTCACCAAATTACCAACCCATGATTTATAGGGGATCCAAGTTATTTAGTCATTGCAAACAGTACGTAGATCTTAAAATTACAACCATTTCACACCACGTTCACTCATCATTATACCGAAACGCTATAAATAACGTTAAAAAGCTTTGTATTGTAAAAGTAGTAAATAGAATTTTTTACCTGTAGCATTTGTATAAAACCATACATTAAGGCCCGAATTTTCATTCATCAGATATAAATAATAATATGATATTTGAATTTATTTATAAACATTTATATTTTTGGTAGATATGTATTTCTATGCTATGTATATCAAGTATATATCTATCTAATATATAAAATTTCTTCATATTCATATATATATATTTATATTTATATATATATGTCGGAGGGAAGCTATAATTGGATGGATTGTTGTTTGGATGTATAACGCACAATATCATTTGTTTACATTTTAATTACTTCTAAAATTCTTAATTTAATTTAATTTGTTAAATGTTTCTATAACTTAAGGATCATTCTAACCTAATAAAAGTTATGAATATTGTAATTTAATAAACGACCAATCAGAGCAGAGCATATGGCTTGGAGCGGGGTCAGACGCCGTCTATACTTGAGTAGTATCTACCTCGGTAGACGGAGGAGTTTTTGTGGCACATTTGGTTGATGGCAATAGGTCGAGTTGGACCATGGAGAATTTTAAAGAAAGTGTTAAGTTAGAAGTAAGAGCGGTGCCCTGAACCTGCTGCTCGGTCTAAACTATGTCATAATGTTGATCAAATCTAAATTAAAAGTGTATAAGCCGTGGCTATTGTGTTCTATGCTCGCATTTTATCCTGATGACGCCCACTAAACCTGCAATAACTAAAGAAGATGTCACGAGAACGAGGCCTTCTCCGACACATATATATATATATATATATATATATATATATATATATATATGTCGGAGGGAAGCTATGACTATGACGATATGACGATGTATTGTTGACTGGATGTATAACGCACAATATCATATGTTTACATTATAATCACTTCTAAAATTCTTAATGTAATTTAATTAGATTTGTTAATGTTTCTATAACTTAAAGTTATAGTATTTCTTTGACGCGAAACATATCAGTTTTACTAAGCGTTTTTCCAAAAGTGACCGCTTTAGGTCCACCGTGCCGAAATATCCCAAGAATACACATTTACACTGAGTCACACATTACTATTCGCATAACAAAGCTTTTGTGTCGAAAACTTTGCACCTTAATCTATTCTAGTTACAGGATGATAATAACTTTTCCACCCATTATGTTACAGCAGGAAACCTCGGCACATTTACTATCAAGCTTTTACATGCTAGATAAGAGCTTTCTGTAATAATGGTCTCTACAAATGTTTACACAGTACACTAAGTACAACAAACACTTGATAGTTGTCTCATAGTAACGACAATGGAAACGTTTATATTATTTTCCAAGAACCGCTTTAGTAGACTTAACATATTATTTTGGTCCTCGCTTAAGCAGGATAAACAATATTATCTAAACTCTAAGGCTCGGTTATACACTATGATTCTCACTTCGGTTTCGCTCCGATCAAATCTCACCGTGTCTAAACTACTAGTCTCATAACACGGCTTAACCTGGCTTCGGTCTTGGTCCGATCAAATCTCACCGTGTCTACACTATGACCTTTTTTTTGGCCAGGGGAAATCCGATTGAGGACCAAGCCGCGACAGACAAAGAAGCTTGGGAAATAATTCGCGACCCGTGAGTGTGGGATTCGCCAGATCGGGGGAGGCACTAGTGTGCCTAGTCAGAACTGATGCTACGCTATTACCACTCCCCAGTTAGGGATATCCGCTAAAACCCCTGGGTGTTCCGTCCTACGCCTTATGCCAGGGCTACGGGTATATGGGATTCCCGGTTCCGCGTGCCCTGGCAGGCGTGGGCCTCCCGCACTAGGCCTCTTTAACGGGTTTTAATCAAATTTGCACACCGTGTGCAGTTTGATCCAACTTGAAAGTTAGGATACATTTTATACCGTTGAAACTGGTAGGTGGCGTTAAGATCGGGTTCTAGAATCCTCCTAACCCCCGGGAGCGATTTTGGTGATTTTGTTTTTGTGTCATGAAACAAAGTCTTTTAGGAATTCAGAAAATATGGCGATACGAAGTTCGCCGAGACAGTTAGTTGTATATATATTTTGGAGTTAAATTTATTTATAGCATAGTTTAGATTTTAGTTTATCATAATAATTTACAGTATAAATATTTACAAATTTAAACTATGTGTTATATTTACCGCTGACTTACAACATTGGAATATCGAAATCAATCTGAATACGTCACTAGAAAAATCAAACCCGAGTTTCTTTAGCCATTACAGACATCAAAGTAAACAAACGCGGAGACAGTTTACGATATTATTATTGCACAGATTTATGCCTTCGTCGTTTTCCTTAACTTATACTGTATTTTGTTTACGCCGACGATAATCTTGTTTCAATGAACACAAAAGCGCGAAGGAACGCGCTTTATTTTACGACTCTATTTACTCGCGATATGATGGAGATAGCATAATACATTCTCATTGTTCTATTATGTGATTCACGGAGATGAGACTTTAGTTATAGCTGGATTATATTTAATGGGGCACAACTTTGATAATAAATAAATACTATTATTTATAACAGTCTGACCTAAAAGGAAGTAAAAGTAATAAAACTTTTTAACCACCCCTAGGTTGTCTGGAAGAAATTGATTTTAGTGATAGAAGATCGCTTATTGTTTTGTACTTAAGCTTACGAGTAATTACATGTATCTAAGGTTATGCAATAAACTATATTCTATTCTATTATGGCGAGTGATGGTGGCACGATCTAGTTGGTTTATGAAGTTTCTTAAAAAATAAGAATTTTCTGGAAGAATAAGACAAGGACATATACACATATACATTTTAGAAAGGGATAGATGATGAACAAAACAATAACGAAATAAGATCGTAATTATGGGTTCCAGAATATTCTTCCGGGTATATAAGCAGCGTAAGGCGCGCTTACCGAGTAATTAAGTTGGAGACAGCAAAGTTATAATTGCGATACGAGAGTGTTGATAGAGGAGTTAAGTAATAGACAAGGACGAGTTTAGTGGATAGTTTAATGGAAAGTTTTGTGGGCAGTTCAGTGAAGGAAGAGTTTAGCGTAGTTTAAGAGGAGATCCAAAAGCGAGCTACGCGCGGTAAATTCGAAGGTGAGCATTGCAGTAGCAGGAGGTAGTCTACGCACCATCGGCGACGGTATTTTGAGTGAGACATCTTATTGTTGGGGCCGAGCATCGTTAGTTGTGCGTGAAGGGGCAACCCTACAGAGAAGCAACACGTACAGCTGTGTAAGTCAAGAAAAGAATTTAATTTAAAAAAAAAACTGGTGTTTACTTCCATTCCTAAGTGGGTACCTCGGTCGCACGTAACGCTATTCTAAGAAAAGAAAATATCTTGTGTGCCTAATAATGTTAGCATGCATGAAGCATGCTATGAACCTAGGTTGCCCCATTTTGACATTATTGCATTAAGTAGCAAGCGAAAACAATTTGATCTGCTTATGTTACATCAAATATTACATTCTCTTGTAGATTCTCCTTACTTGTCATTTCAATTCAATATAAATATAAAACTTTGCAAATCTAATACATTTATTTTACAAATATATAGAATCAACACATCTTACTAGAAGTATGTTGTCGTACATATAATAACCCTGTCTTTCGAGCACCCACGTTTGGACATATTTCAACAGTCAGATACTAAGTTTTAAAATATAGTGTTAAAAGTTTTAAAATAACAGGTATGTTATCCACCTAAATAACCTGTATTGTAACAATAATTATTATCATTAATAAACCTTCCTAGTATTTCCTGAACCACAATTTAATGTCAATTTGTAACTTGCTCACGATTTCTCTTGGTGACCATGGAACCACTTCGGGCGTATACTTATGAATAACGAAAAAATCCATGTCATCTACAAATGACAGAGAAACAGAGAAAATGTAAGCGCTACACGCGTATACAACTTTTTTCCAAGAATTTAGGCGCATGGCGTTCTTTAACAAGTAATGTTTACTACTCGGGTTTTCCTGGAGTCCATTCTCCAGAGCCTGATGTAGTAACCATGGAGCACCATGGTAGCACCGAGGTAGCAACCTCGGGAGCATGTAATGTTAGCAAATAATATTTGTAAATGCCGTGGCGAGCTCTAGCGTGATATTTAACTATTAAGTAACAATACATTGATGTGTAGTAACTGCAATGAGACTGTATTTTACAGTAATGTAATAAGAGATGGCGTTACAGTTGAGACGCTCTTGGTGTCTCCACTGTAAGCAAGCTCGCATTTAAAACATAAAATAAGGAAGACTGACACTTCCTCCTGAGAAGCCATCTTGGCAAGTAGACAGATATGTGCAATAAATATACGTTATTTTGTGTAATTAAGAATAAGCAATATCAGTGTAAAGTTATACAGTCATAATAAAGAATGTGAGGGAATTAGGAAAGAGAATTATTAACACGAATAAAAAAGAAAAAAGAAAATCAGTTTAGTATTGACGGAAATATCGTATTACGAAGAAGTCTATCAACCAAATTGATTCAATTTGGTTGATCCGTCTAATATCAGAATTACATCTAGCTCTTATGTATCGTGAAATATACGCGTGGTTTCTTAACAATTTGACGTTGGGCAAAAAAAAACTATATAATCGCTGCACGATTCCCAACCAGGACTCGAATCCACATCCGTGAAATAAAACGCAGGTTTCCTAGCCACTTGGTAAAATATAGGGTAATTCATCGTCACCGTCGTCAGCCAATTACAGTCCACTGCTGGACGTAGGCCTCCCCGAGTCGGCGCCACTCATCCGGGATGAGTAAACAAATTATTTGATTTATTTTCTTACATCGTATAGTTTCTTACTGAATAAGAAATTAATATCTGCTTATCATTTCTACCTATAATATTATAAAACTCGAAAATCTCCGTATCTGTACGTTGAAGATATTAAAAATCGAAATGTGTGCTGGGCACATGTGGAAAAACGAATGGCAACGGACAAGTGGAAAAACGAATCGCAACGGACAAGTGGAAAATCTTCAATTGACAAAATGAATCGCTACAAAATTTTAACTTGAAGTGTTACGGGCAGATTGTTGATGTACTTGTCCAATTTTAAATGTAAAAATAATGTACTACGACCTTGCAGAACACATCATTATTTACAAAAAGTGTCGCGACAGTACATGTCTAACTATTATAGTTATTTTTTCACTGATCGATAGCAAATTTTATGTAATAAAATGTGTGATACTATTTATACCGCGAATCCCGCGTGAATTTCAAGTGTGGATGAAATCGCAGGCTTATCCTAGTTTTATCTATTGAAATTCAAAAGTTTTTTTCAAATTACGTTCTATAGCAGATTATTTTTTTCATGGCATACATATAAGTCAAAAATTAAAATCACTTCCTACTCTATGTACAACGCTTCGAAAAGCATTATTGCTGTTTTCAGAACAAGATTCGTTGAGAAACTCCCCAGCAACTTATCTAGCTAATATTCTAACTCAAGCGTGGACGAAGTCGCGGGCATATCCTAGGTATAAATAAGAATTGTTTTATTTATTATTCGTGATAAATTTGAGAACAATGGCGTCACATCATCAATCTTAGGGAGTTGTTGCCAAGTCAAAATTTTCCAACTATTGTACCAATAGCTCTAAAAGTAACTTTTGGACAATAATACAAAATCATGCGTTTTGTACAAAACGCTTCGACAAAGGATTCATTCCTTTGTGAAGTACTTAAAAGGGCTTTCAGTTAAGGTACTGTTATTTTTAGAGGTCAATTTGGTTTGGCCTATAAACGGAAGGGCAAAAGTTCTACGCCGTTCACCATTTTCTTTTCATATAATATTTCAATACAAGGTTCATTTATTCTAAAAGTAACTCCTCTCGCAACTTCGTCCGCGTGAAATAGTTAAAAAAAGTTAAGTAAAAAAAACCTCCGATTTTGAAGCATTCTTCATTGGTGCTCCGCTCCTATTGGTCTAATCGCCATGATATAACCTATAGCCTTACTCGATAAATGGGCTATCCGATATGTCAAGCCTGCCAAGCCGCCTTGGACATACGTTGCGGGTATACTGTCCGTTCCCCTAGTAATTGGAGGCCCGAGACAAGCAGTGGAATGTTTATCACATTGACAGCTGTTATATGTATATATATTTAGTTATAGTTTGACTATCTAACTTTTTGGACCTCCTCTTTTTACGGCCTCTGTGGTTGGTTGGTCAATCGGATTTCCCCTCATTAAACAAAAAGGGCCCCAAATCTATAACTCAAATTGGCAATTGAATTGAATTGGAATCGCAACTTTAATCTGTAAGTGATCTGGACTTAATATTCAATCAATCTTGTTATGACCGAGACTGATTTCTTATGATTAGAGACTACGGACATTTGACCATCTGTCAATCGAATGGATCTTGACTGGCACTGGCATTATTTTTCTTCTAAAAGTTACAGACTTAACACCAAAATGAGTTTCGTAATTTTAATTTCGAATTTGGAACACTCTCTTGCAGCTTATAAAATCAGTATAGCAGCCGACATCGATATTGTTCGCAACTGTTCTATAATAAAATGTTAATTTTCTTTAAACTTTGACCGTTGACAAATTGCTTGAACGGAGACGGGGATTCTGAGGAAATCCCTTCAATTTATTTTCGCAACATCAAACTGGAATAAAGCGAGGATTAACGGAGGTCTGTTCCGTTCAAAATGGAAATAATAAACAGGACAAATATTATAAATTGAATTATTAATGAACGTTTCATACTGAAGCTTGATTCATGACGAAAATCTAGTTAACGGTTTTATGTAATAATTTGGTACAATTGAAATGAAATGATGGAAACTATAATGGAATAATGTATTTACAGATGTAGGTCAGGTCATTTTGGAGAAACGAAACCCATAATCTTCGTCGTATATATAAAAATGAATGGTTGTGTGTATGTCCTTTCTAGAATGTTAAACTATACATTTGGTCATGTGATGATCTTTATCAAAGTTGTTGTGCATGAGCCAAAGAAGGTTTCTGAGTTGGTTCACAATTGGACCCGGTAGGTGGCGCTGCTGTCAGTATATCGATTGAAGCTTTTCCGGGCAGGACGACGTCTGCCGGGACAACTAGTGGGATATAAATGTATAACGGCATCTAGAAGACATTTTCGTCCCAAGTTGTATTGAATTGTCTCCGTGCAGGAAGAGTCGTCTCCATCGTTAGAGGCGAGAAAACAACCATCAGCCAGGTAGGGAATTTGCTCGACTGGACTGGCTACCATCCTTGGTTTAGAGTATACCGCCATAACAACCTTGTGTTGTGTTCCGGCATCAGTAGCTAGGTTCCTGTTTCTCCTTCAAGGCCAGCAGCACATTGGCAGGACCTCTGGTATTGCTTATTTCCTTAGGCGATGGTAGGCCGTCTGCCGGTTTGCCTACTTCAGGTAATAATATATATATATACTTAAGTCCAAAAGGCTCGATATCTATACATATATACCAATCAGACCTGCCTTAGTATATTTCAACTTATATTCTTTGGTTGTTTATTGGATTGGTTAGGGTTTCTTGGTAAGCGCATTCTTCGTTTAAAATGTTAATTCGTTTCCTTGATGGCTAAGAGGGGGGAGAATTTATTAAGGAGGTGTTTCACGGCGCAATCACTAATACTTTTAGAATTAATGTCTGTCTGTCTGTTAGAGCAATATGTGAAAACTAATTTAAATAAAAATCGACCTATAGCCTATATCTCGAGTCTTGTGCAACTTTTATCTCGATAAATAACGTTGTTTCCGTGGGATAGAACAAAGCCAAAAATATCAAACTTTTATCATGTTTTTCTTGGTACCGCCATAGCAATTCACTAAGAAATGGCAACGACAATAACAGCGACAATTTAAATGTGTTGCTCTTATGGTAGTCCCGTCCCATCTTCACTAGATGCCGATATTTATCATTGGGTTTAAATTAAAAATTAAATTTGACATTTCGAAGAATTAAAACATGTCCACTTCATCATATACCTATCCTTTTTGATGCAAAGCCGCTGGCAAAAGCTGAATTATATAAATAGCTCCGACACAGGGCAGTGGAAATGACAGAATGACAAGCCCTATTCCGAAAATTAGAACATCATCTGTACACGAAGTATCTGGTAACGGGCGAGTTGGAAATTAGGAAAGTAACTAGGTACGGCGTAGTTCATAAACTTAATCTGATAAGGGAATGATGAATGGGGTGTTGAACAAAGCCTTAAAACTTTGGGTAAATTTTGTTCTTGCGTTATAATCCGAGATTGGAAGAGATTTATCTGGTCTTCGTAAAATTTTACCATTGGGTATTTTCAAACCTTTTTGATAATCAACAGTAGGTAAATATTTCCACTATTTTAGAGTAAAGTGCTGTTACATACTTAAACCGTAAGCTAAAATTCTGATGGCATGCTTCCTCAGCATCCCGTACTTCTCATCCGACTGGACCACACATTTCGAGCCAGTTCGGATCGCGCCACCTCTAGAGTTAGACATATGCCTAATATTCTAAATTTTTAAGTAAACTTTTTTTTTAAATAGTATTCTTTTAACCAGTACAACAGTGCGAATTAAATGCATTATTATTTTACGAATTTCTGAAAAATAGAAATATATTAGAAAGACTGCTAGGCTTAAGCCTCGACATTCTAAGTGCAGTCTTATATGTACTGTTTTTGCCTCTGTGTTGGTATAATCACGGAATAGAATGTTCACCACTTTAAAGTCGACCTTTGCTTGCACGAGTACAAGAAATAGTGCTGTCAGCATTTTAATGTTTCGTGTATAAAATACTAGCTGTGCCTGCGGCTTTGTCTGCGTGGATATTCTTTCTTGGAGTTCTAAAAAAAGTAGCCAAATTACTATCTATAACATCACCTATCTGCCAGTGATAGTCCCATTAAAATCTCTCCAGCCGTTTCAGAGATTAGCCGAAATATCTAGACAGACAAAACATTTCGAAGTTGATTTCTTGATATATGTATATAGGTACCGTATAAACTTTCCTATGCATTTAGTAAGAAGCTGTTATTCTGACGTTACAAATAGACACTTAATTTTATTTATCTGTATGTATAGATAGAAACGTGAAAAAAGAAAATTGTAATTTTGGCAATGATAGACGCTGAGCTTAACAATAAGAAACAAAGAGGATATAACCATAGTGCTTATCATAAATAGTGCATATCAATAAAAAAGTTTTACATCTCTAAACAATCTTCTTAAACAAGATAGACAATCAAACAACTTTGATCTAAGTAATTTTAAACATAATTGTCAAACAGTTAAACATAATTTTCGGAGGAACAGTCTGTTCTGTAAATTACTTTGAAAAGGTAAAATTACGCCCTAATGGGCGTAATTTGTGGGAAGTGGAGAAGCGAAGACTTCAAACTTCTCCTCAGTTCCTTGAGGTAGTGTATAATAAATTCAGAATACTATTATTAGCAACTTACCTCGTATAATAATTATTATATATTAGTAGAATTTTATTAAACAATTATATCTTTGATTAACAACTCTTCTAAATACAACAAATCACCAGAACATTGCCAATCAATTATCTGCAGAGCCAAACATATAACTGTTTATGTGCCGGACAAAGAGCGTATCCCCCGAAATAGGTTCTCGAAATTTATGCGGGCAAAGCCGTTTGGAAAGCTCTGATACAAAAATACTCTAAGCTCAACAGGATAAGGAAAGTGTCCAATTTTAGAGGCAAGTCAATATAGTCCAGAAGCGATGATCACATATAGACAGTTCAACTGAAATGCTTACAATGTACACAAGTCGTAAACACGGGGTTCAACTTAGAGCTGACAGCGGAGCTAGAAGCGTTAATGTTCTTTACACTTGAACTAAAATATGTTACTGAAGATCATTTCGACGGTACGATCATATACATAGTTTGACATACCTATATCGCGGCATTATATAGACTGGTAGTCGCCCAGTGATCGTAATTCGACCATAATCAATTTAAATTATAAGTTTGAACCTATCAAGGTTCGGTTGTCAGCGTAAGGCGCGCCTACCTGGCAGTTTAGTGTTGAGTTGAGTTCAAGACGGCGAAGCGACAAATGCGATACAAAAGAGTTGGAAGAGAAGGTTAATAGAAGACACTGACGAGTTTAGTGGTGATTTTAGTGACAAGTTGAGTGGTCAGTAAGTGAAGGAGTGTAGCGTAGTTCAAGGGAAGAACCAGAAGCGATCTACACGCGGTAATATCGGAGGTGAGTACTGCGGTAGCAGGAGGTGGTCTACGCAATATCGGCGACGGTATTGTGAGCGAGACACCTCGTCGTCGGGACTTTGCATCGTTAGTCGTGCGTATAGGGGCAAACCAGGCAGAGAGGTATTGCGTGCGGCTGTGTAATTCAATAAAAGCGTATAGTTAAAAACTTGTGTTTTCTTCCAATCCAAAAGAGCGTACCCCCGCTCGCACGTAACAACATTAGTATATATCTGAGTGTCAAATACGTGGTAGTGTTTGTTAGTTTGTAATATATTTTTTATGCATAATTAAAAAAAAAACAGCATTCTGCAGTCCATCTCTATATAAACTATAAATGTGCGAAATTTCATACTTCTCCGTCCGCGAAATTTTCGTAAAAAGGAGCACAAAGTTTTTGCTGTGTTTTTGCTTCACGTATTAATATATAGATTGATAGATAGATATGTCATTTCTGAGCCCTTGTTTAAAAAACCCGACTCGCTGCTAATATGCGGAATCTTATAATATATGGCAATGTTTAGATTTAAGAATAGAATTCAAGATGATGCGTGTAAAGGAATATGAAATAAGCGAATGGGAATGGAAGGAAGCAGCGATGAATGATTGAAATGACGTATTAGTCTAAGAGACGCTGCTGAAGATCTATCGGCACCCATCAGATAACAAGATGACACATTTTTTTCACCAAATTATATTGATTTGTTAACACGCCTATGATAGCATTGCCAATCGAAAAGTGTTCATGGTTTCTAACTTTGTCACAATTATATAATAATTAATTTAGCACTTCAACAATTCTCGCCATATTAATAATCAGAATGTGAGTTTCTTTGTTATACTTTCACGCCTTCATTATTCAACCGATCATAATACAACTTTTGTGGACTTCTTGTCACGAGTACAGATTAAAAAAAACGTTCCTGAGGAATAGAAAAATAACTTTTAGACCTTTTAGATATATTTACGTTCATTCTTTCATTCACTCAACGTTAGATATATTGTCAGTGAAAAATTCATAGGTTCATCCAGAAAAAGGTACTGTTCCTGTAGCACAGAACAATAACTTTCAGACAAATCCATGTTCCACCTGTATTGATCAACAACCTGAATTGATTGACAAAATCTACATTGACGCTAAGAAAGCCGCGAAGAAAAGCTAGTTTCTTATAAGGTAATAAAATTATGTTATGTATTTGGTAGTTGGATTAATAATGTCCTTATCTCGAATCATAATTTAGGATAAAGATATAGTGATAAGAGTTGTAAAAATAATTTTAAGCTGGTTTAGGTGTGTATAAAAAGAATGAAAGACGGTAGAATCATAAAACAAGTTATTGTCTAAGAGATACTGAAGATCGATCTTCACCCATCTGATAACCTGATGAGAAATATTTTTTTACAAGCTTTTATTTAACTTGCAATGGTTGTAAGTATGTATGTAAGTTCGGGTGGAATCTTGCAAGTTAAATTTGACCAACTTCCCGGTTTCCGATAGAGCTGAAATTTTGCACACACATATATATATCGCATGTCAATGCAATAATATGGTACCCTGGAGCTGATCTGATGCTGGAGTCGGAAGGTGGCTACAGGAACTGCTGTTGTACTAAACAAGACAGACCCGTCGTGTTTGGGCTCGTTTTATTCGTCTTGGCTAACACTCCGCTGCTATATGATATCCAGAATTTCAAAAGCTTGTGTTCATGGCTATTTTTGAAGTCTTCAAAGTATGGCAATATTATTCTATGGAGGGTTTGCCGACAAGCCTATACCATTATTTTTGTAATTAAATTAAATTTCTTATTGTTACATGCCGACAAAGTGGATGCACACCTGGTTTATTACCTTTCCTGCATTTGGACTTCTTTTGTTTACTTTGTGTTTAGAATTTGTTATTAAGAAAATCATTCTATTGTTATTGTACTTGGTTTATGGCAGGCATTAGGAAGGTGTGTCAAAATAATTATTGTTGTTATTGTTTCGCGTCGAGTCATATTGGATTAGTACAAAATAAAAGGAATGCCTGAAGGGAGGGGTGAGTCAATCTAGCAAGAACCATGATACGATCAAGACGTACCTTCGATAAGCTATACGAGTATAGTGACGGACTTTGCGTGTGTTATTGAATCGTGCAGTTTGTACTGGTTGTGTCCAGTTATATTAGTACCTGTGTGATACGTGTTTGTATAGTTCTAATAAATTCTATAGTAATTCCAACGGCAGTTTTATTCGAGTCCCACACTTGTAACATTATGAATGAATGATATGAATTTTTTATTGGTTAACAGATTGTAATACTTACATTAACATATACATAACTAACCTGTTCATGTCTGCTTGCCACGTAGCCATGAACAGAAATAAGTAGGCAAGCCTATCGAGGCATTAATTCTCCATTTTCAAAACTATCAGTTGAAACTAAATCTGTTCAGTTATCGAAAGAGTTGAAAGTTATGAAAAAATATTAACATTATTAATTTAATTAAAAATATCCATGAACACTTTTCGGTTGGTAAACTGAGATAGGCCTCGCCTGTTTATAAATCTATATGATTTGATAACAATGTGTCACATATGGTTATCTGATGGGTGAAACTCGATTTTCGCCGTCTTTTCTACCATATTGTTACAACTTAGCCCCCCGACAAAAACAAATTCCACCTGAACATCTGTATAAAAACACATTTTATTACCTGTCGGCATTTGAACGAATTGTAATTCTTTTATGATTTCTTCTTTTGTTTACTTATTTATTGGCACACGTTTCTAGCGAACAGCCCATTGTTTTATTGTACTTGTTTATGGCCGCTGCTGTCAGCCAGGTGTTACGGATTACGTCAACTACGATAAGGGCACAATTACATTTTTGCAGTATAACACGATGGCCTTTATTGAGGGAGGGGGCAGTTCAGTGACAACTACGATCAAGCCGTGACGTGTGTACAATCGGGAAACTAATAGTGACGGACTTTGCGCGTTTTATTGAATTAAGACATTTTTTTATTGCAGGAGTTCAGTAGACAGGCAGACGGCCCACTTGATGGAAAGTGGTAACCATCGCCTATGAAAATTTGCAACACCAAAGGTGCTACAAATGCCCTGTTGTTAGAATATTCTGCATTACGTTTGGATTTGTTGTGTACGGTTATATTTCTACCTGTGTTATACGAGTTTGTATAGTTCTAATAAATTCTATAATAATTCCAACGGCATTTTGATTCGAGTCTCGCAACTCGTAACAATGTTATAAAGTACAAAGTACAATAAGTAGTGATAACACAGTCTGAATTAAAATATCATAACAAGTTTGCTAATGTAATGTAACTCAACAAACGCTCGGCGTACATATAATGTCTGTCAAACTATCATTTCCAAAACTTCTTTTATTAACAAGTTTCTTATTTATCTTGGTCCTTACCTATACAATAAACTCAATAAACTTCTACACATATATCCACTTAACATAAACAGATGTAAAATAATATTAATAAATTGGCTAAAAACAAAAACTTACGAAGAAACTGAAAAACTATTTGAAATTCTCATTTAAATAATAATCAATTTGAAATGTATGTAAATGTATACATGTTTGTATATATACATATATATATGTATACATATATATATATATATATGTATATATATGTGTGTGTATATTGTATATATATATATATATATATATATATATATATATATATATATATATATATATACTTAGTCTACTATATATAAATTCTTAAATATGTAAAGTAATCATAAATATTGTTCATAAGTATATAAATAAGTAGTATATAAATAATAAAATTTGTTACTCACAAAATCACAAGAAACAATGTTCCAAGTCCCCATAATACATAATTCCCGTTCTGTAGACGATTCAAGTTCGTGTTTAACAAGCTCATTGCTACATTGGAATTTTGGAACTACCTCCAATTTTTGTTGTAATTTTTATTTGTAACATCGAATTAATTTGTTAAATAAGTTTAGTTATTATGTCACTGGGAGCAACTAACACCTAGGATACAGGCTTGGCCTAGTCTAGTCTAGGTGTTAGTATCCAGTCCTAATTTTAAGGCAAATTTTGTTATATTTTTGGTGTCAATAAAAATTCTTTTATTTTTTTATTATTTAATTAAGTTTAAGATGAATACATAGTTTTGTTTCAAAGCGATTGCGAGTAAACACCCTATCCTCCTTGAGGAAGTGCGTGTAAAAATAAAGTAGGCTTCAGGAAAGCCATACAATGATATCACTATCACTGCATACAAATCAGATACGTTTTGAATATTTTCAAGTTAGTCGTCCCGCTAGCAGTAAACGCTTTCAGTAAGGAGCTGGACCCGAACTCACCATCATCCCAAAGGGATGGGTCATGAACAGTCCATTTGATGGTTTACCGTTCCAGTCAGTTGAATTGGTGAAGAGGAACGGGTCGTTTAGGACCACTCCATGTTCATGTCCAGTGTGTAAAGTGCTCTAATATTGGATTGAAGTAAAGTGAACGACAGACTCAAAAGGTTTAACAGATTTAAATAAAATATATTGTTAATAAAAGGAAAGTGCTTGAGTTAATATGGAATTAATAAAACTACATTTTAACGGTTTTTGACGCGTTAATTAATTTGATTTTTATTATTCCGACGTTTGAACACGTTCAAATGAACTAGTTGGCTGTAGGCTAAATATCGTTAAAAAATGAAATATAGATGTCAATTTAGATCCAAATAAATGTCTGTTATATGAAGACGTGCTTATTATTTCTTTAAAGAATAAATTATTAGAAAGCGCGAATAACACCCCAACATAGTGGCGACCGTGACCCCAAACCTAGTGGTGAACGTTTACAGCAAAGAATCTAACGATATTTCAACTGATTTAAGATGGATCTTAATATTTTGAAACGACAAAGGGAGAGCAATTGAGACGTGTTTTTTTAAGGCACGAGATGGCCGCTTCTTCAAGTATAGACTACGAATTTTTGAAGGAAAAAATAGATGCAATAAATAGATTGGACACTGCAATACAAAATGTGATGTTGAGTTCAGAAAAATTTGATGAAGCAGAATATGAAAAAGAGTGTGATAATATAAAAATAAGATGGCTCAAAACAAAAGCTAAGCTATGCGATGAGATCAAGAAAGAGACAAAAGCAGAGAGACACTGTTCTAATTTGAAGAATTTGAATTTGCCTAAAATTGACATTAGAAAATTTGACGATAATCCCAAATCTTGGCTACCATTTTGGGGGCAATACAAAAAAATACACGAGAATGTCAGCATGGACGAAGCAACAAAATTTCAATATTTAACACAAGCGATGACTGATGGTAGCACTGCTCGAAATTTAGTCGAAAGTTATCCGCCAACTGCAGAAAATTACCCGAAAGTAATCAAGACTCTAAAAGACCGCTTTGCTAAGGACGAAACACTCATTGAAATTTACGTGCAGGAACTGCTGAAATTAGTTACTTGCAGGCATCAAATAAGTTTAGACGTTTTGTATGATAAAATTGTTTCAAATTTACAAATTTTAGAAACACTAGGGATAATTCATAATAAATATGAATGTATTTTGTTACCTTTAATAGAATCAGCGTTACCAGAGAGCGTCCTATTGTCATGGAGTAAAGTACCACGTGACTTTCTAGATAGCTGCTCATCCAAGGAGCCTACTGCTACATGTCTAACGTCTAAGCAAATAACAGATAAGACTAGTGGAAGAAAATCTTGTGCGAAAGAAGGTAAGGGTTTATGTTATTTTTGTGAGAAACCACATAGTGCTTTTCAATGTAGTAAGTCTAGAGATTTAGATTTAGAAGAAAAGAAGCAAGCAATTAAAGTAAAAGGTGGTTGTTATGTTTGCTTAAAACAAGGACATCTTGCGAAGAATTGTAAGTCATATGTTAAGTGTTTGTCTTGTGGTAAAAGGCATCCCATAATTTTATGTCCTACATTACATGACCAAGTCTATCAGACAAAGAATAAAGACAAACCATCCGGTTTGATAGAAGAAGTCTCCACCAATTTTTCTCATAATAAGACGACGACTTGTCTACAAATTTTGACCCTAAAAATATTAGAGAAGTATAATGAAGTTAAAGCTCGAACTTTACTTGATTATGGTTCACAGCGAACATACATAAAAAAGAAAGTAGCTGAAGAACTGGGACTACGTGTAATAAGGCAGGAAAAATTAGGACACTCACTTTTTGGTGGTGTAAAAAAGAGCTCGAAGATGTATAGGGTATTTGAATTCGAAGTAAGTAATACTGCTAACAATTACTCTATAATTATGACGGGCATAGAACAAGAAATAATTTGTGGTGATTTACCAAAAATATGTAATTTGACATTGATACAAAGACTCCAAAAGAACAATATCTATTTAAATGATACGGACAAAGAATTTACGGATATAAAAGATATAGATATACTTATAGGTTCAGATTACTTAGTTTCTATTTTAGACAACGTCATTGTTCACATAACAGATAACCTTATAGCAGTTAAAACAAAACTAGGGTGGACTTTGCAAGGACCTATGGATATGAGTTACGGAGTATATAATAATATAATCAATTCAAATTTAATCACAGCATTACCACATGTAGAAAATGAAATAGATTTTTTATGGAATTTGGAATCATTAGGTATTAAAGGTCCATATAATAAAGAAGTATCTAATATTCCGCTCGACATTACAGTTAATGAAGAAGGTCGTTATGAAGTGAATCTCATATGGAAATATTGTCCACAGCTAGGAAACAACTACGACCAAGCGAAGAAAAGATTATGGTCAACTACAAAGAAGTTGGAGAAAATGAAGATGCTGGAAGGATATCATAATGTATTCGAAGACTGGGAACAATAAGGTATTATAACAGAAGTACACAGTGATAATATGGATGATGGTCATTATATGCCACACCATGCAGTAATTAAGTTAGAAAGTACTACTACTAAAATTAGACCGGTTTTTGACGCTTCATGTAAAGATGAAAATAACAGATCATTAAATTCGTGCATAAAGAAAGGAGGTAATCTAATAGAGCTCATTCCAAAACTATTAATGTTATTCAGAGTTGGAAAATACGGTGTCATATCAGATATTAGGAAAGCATTTCTTCAAATATCGATTTCACCAGAAGATCGTAAATATCTTAAACTGTTATGGTGGAAAAATCCTAATGAGAAAAATGATATAGTAACTTATCAACATACACGTGTGCCTTTTGGTGTTACGTGCAGTCCCTATCTTTTAACCGCTACTATAAAATATAATTTAGAGAAGTATACTGATTTATATACTAAAACTGCGAAAAGATTGAGAGAATCATTTTATGTTGATAACTATGTTACAAGTCTGGATTCAGAAGAAGAAGTAAAAGAGTTTATAAAACAATCAATCGATGTAATGGAACAAGGAAAATACGATTTAAGCCGAAGACCAAGAATAATTTATACCGACAATGGCACGAACTTCGTAGGCGCTGCCAATTTGCTTAAAGAATTAGACTGGCAAACCATCGAAGAGACTACAAATATCGACAGGATCCAATGGAAGTTCTCTGTACCAACCGCTCCTTGGTGGGGAGGATGGTGGGAACGATTAATAAGAGTAGTTAAAGAAATGCTTCGTAGGATCTTAGGCAAATCATCAGTAGACTGAATTGAACTTTCAACTATTTTATGTGATTGTGAAGTCGTTATAAACAGTAGACCTCTAACACATGTAGAAATGGGAGATGTAAGACCTCTTACACCCATATTATTTCTCCAGGGAATTCCAACAAGCGATACACCAGATATCGATAAAATCGACAAAGATAATTTGCATATACGATATAAATATTTACAAACGCTACGGGAAGATTTTAGAAAAAGATTTAAGAACGAGTATTTATCATTACTTGTTTAGCAAAGGGAAGAAGACTAAAAACGAACCAAAGGTAGGAGAACTAGTCCTTATTGAAACAGAAAAAAGTAGGTTACATTGGCCAGTCGGAGTAATTATGGAAATCTACACAGGGCGAGACGGTTTCTTACGTATAGCAAGAGTTCGAACTGGATCAGGTGAAAAGGTAAGGCCTTATCAAAGATTATATCCTTTGGAGCTCTCTACGGTGTCTCAAGATTGGCTGAATAATATCCCGACTCCCAGAGACGAATCTTCAGGTAAAAATAAGTGTATGCCTATTCCTTTAGCTACCTCTACTAGGCTTGGTAGGCAAATTAAACTTCCAATTCGTTTTATGGACTGATTTTATTTATTTTGTTTAGTACGACGCTCCCTGGGTGCAGTAATTTTATTTCGCTATGTGCATAGATTTGAGTTTGAATTGTTTTATTGTACTGACTTCAATGTAATATTTTGAGAATATTATTTTGTTTACTTGTGCTCTATAATCCGCCCCCGGGAGGAATGTTACGGACTCTTTTATTGTAAGTGACGTATTAAGAGAAAAAATGTAGATGTCAATTTAGATCCAAATAAATGTCTGTTATATGAAGACGTGCTTATTATTTCTTTAAAGAATAAATTATTAGAAAGCGCGAATAATACCCCAACAGGTATGTTATGGTAAAAAATTTAACGGAGAACTGTGTTGTCGATGATAGTGATATCCAGACTTCAGTAAATAAACAAATGTTCGTTTACGAAACTTACCATACCAGCGATTTTATGACCGCCTTTTTTTTGTTTACTTTGTGTTTAAAATTTGTAATTAGAACGACATCCAATTGTGCATTGTAATCTTTTATGGTAGTCATGAGCTAGGTGTGATTCTAGAAATTCTATGCGGCCGTGAGACATATTGTAATTGTGCAGTATAAAGCAATGCCGCGACAGCGACAGTCACAAGCAAGGAACGTTAGTGACGGACTTTGCGCGTGTTATTGAATCGTGATTTACGTTTGCACTGGTTATGTCCAGTTATACTTGTAACTGTGTTATACGTGTTTGTATAGTTCTAATAAATTCTATAATAATTCCAACGGCATTTTAATTCGAGTCCTGTAACTCGTAACAATATACTTGATCAACTTTATTAAATTTTTATCACATTTCAAATATTTATCTCTTCAGAAGCCCTTCGATTGCAGAAACTATTTCAAATAAATGAGATAGGTAGATCTCATGTCAATCTCCGGTATTTCTCTCCGTGATGTCGCAAATAGAAGGTATTATATTAGGACTTCGCTTAATTCTTTAGCAAATCCCTAAAAGGCAAGGCTTTCGTTCGACATTGGTGACAAATCCAACCGTCTTGGATATTGTTTATAGTTTTAATAAGTAAAGGAAAGAAAATTACATCGTTTAAAAGTTCTATAACAGTAATCATACAATTTACTTGTAAAGGGCACAGAAAAGTAAGCTGCTATGTTTAAACTTCTATTAATATTGTTACACGCCTACAAAGTAAATGCATACCTGGTTTATTACCTTCCCCCTGCATTTGAACTTCTTTTGTTTACTTTGTGTTTGAAATGTGTAATAAAAAAACATTATATTGTTATTGTATATGTTTATGGCCGCAGGTGTGCAGATTACGGTTTCTCGAAAACTTCAGTCCACGCGGACAATTGTTGTATTGTACAGTTTACTCACGCGACGATTACCATACGATCAAGACGTGTATATATAGTGACGGACTTTGCGCGTATTATTGAATGGTGCAGTTTGTATTGGTTATGTCCAGTTATATTTGTACCTGTGTTATACGTGTTTGTATAATTCTAATAAATTCTATAGTAATTCCAACGGCATTTTAATTCGAGTCCCGCACTCGTAACAATATAATTTAGAGAAGTCTCAAATAACCAAAGAGGTAACGCATTAGCATTGCCATACAAGTAGGGAACACGGCCAATATTCTGGCAACTTTATTCACCTACAGCGGTTCAATTTTAGGTTCTTTAGTCGTTTTGGCATAAATGGCAAACTTTGTTTTCGATTTGTCCTTCCGTCCATCTGCATATGTGAATTTTCGTATCACAATCATTATACTTAGAAATTACTGTGATTATATGCATATATTTATATAGTGCTATATAGAATTACACCATAAAATTTCATCCATAAAATATGGTCTCAGTAGTCTTCGAGAAAAGTGACTCGTGACACACAAAGGTTTGTCAAGGGTAAGGCATTTGCCAGCCTGGATGCTTACCACCCTTTATCTAGAGTATGCCATTATAAGAACCTTGAATTGTGTTACGTTTTATGTGGTTAGGCTACACCATCAAATTTTGTCCATAAATATGGTTTCAGTACTTTTCGAGAAAAGTGACTTGTGACACACAAAGGTTTGTCAGGTGTTAGGGCATCGTCTCGTCTTGATAGCTACCACTCCTCGTTTATAGTATGCCGCCATAAGAACCTTGAGTTGTGTTCATCTGTGGCCGGGTTCTAGCTTCTCCCCATCCCCCCTCAGATCAGTAGCCATTGGCAGCTGGTATGACAAGTGTCCATAGGCAACGGTAGCCACTTTCCACCAGGTGGACCGTTAATTTGCAGTACTCCAGTAACAAAAAAGCAACGACGGACTGACACGGAAATCTCGATTTCGTAAGTCTTTTAGTTTTTCCAAAATGGCTGCGGAACCTTAAATTATTTTGTAGATTGCAACCACACATATATTCATTTCTCGCAGCTTTGCACACGTAAATTACGAATATGTTCCCGCAGAAACTGTGTCACTTTTGGAGCGTAGCCATTTTGACAAAATTGGAGCGCCTATAATCTTGTCGTCTATCTATGCATTTTACAACTATTTTCCCCGAATAAAATTCTCAAATGATGATTTTTTTGATGTACAGTGTGTAAGGTATTCAGATCTTAATAATTATGATTATATGATTTTATTAACTTTTTTTTTGTATGAGATCAGCAGACAGATAAATGGCCATTCTGATGGAGTTAGGTTACCATCGCTTTAGGGCATTTGTAACACCGAGGGTGCTACCAGTGTGCCTTCTCCTTTAAAGGAAGATTGTAATCTGGCTACTAATGCCGGAACACAACTCAAGGTCGTTATGGCGGCATACTATGACTAACTAACTAGTCTGGCCATAAATACTGTAACATAAAAACTTTTCTTTTTTTAAACTTTTTAATTATTTTGAATTTGAAACACGTATATTATTTTAAAAACTTGTTTCGATTTTGCGGCATTGACAATTCTTTTTCGTGTTCTTTATCAAATTACAATATGGAACGGGGTGTTAAAGAAAATAGGATTGTAGTGATCGCCTTGCACAAAGTGGGTATGGAGCCGTCGGTCATATTCCCGACACTTCAAAAGCTTGGTATCAGCCGTATGTTCACATATCGTACTATCAGCAGATACAACAACACTTCGTCTGTCGGAGACCAGCAAAGATCGGGACAGCCGCGTGCTGTTAGAACTACAAAGGCTGTTAATGCTCTTAAAGCCAGAATTCGAAATTCCCATTAGGAAGTAAAAAATCTTATCGCAAGAAATGAAGATTCCCGCTAGGACTCTGTCACGCATTGTAAAACAAGACCTGAAACTCGGTGTTTATCGTCGATATACAGGACATGCCCTAAATAAATATTTACAATTAAAGAGAGTGGATCGATCAAAATGCCTTCATAGGAAAAAAATAATTTTTTAAATGTTTTTTTTAGATATGTACATGCTGTACCTGCAATGACTTTTATTATATCAACAGATACAATAAAAGAAAACTTAACTTAGTTATATTGTACTTTAGTTTTCTTAGAGGAAAACCCTAAGTAGCTCTATGTTACATAAATAAAAAGAAAAACTAAAAAAACACGCTTTAAAAAAAAACAACTAAAAAACAGAAAATAAAATTTAATAAATTTGGTTTCTGATGAATAGGGTAAATTTTATTTTCTGTTTTTTAGTTGTTTTTTTTAAAGCGTGTTTTTTAATTTTTCTTTAAACTATTATTTATTTTTCATTCTCTAGTTGATTTTTTTTAATGTTTTTAAATACAAGCTTTTGAGATCCTGTATATCATGTAGCAGCAGAGTGCTAGCCAAGACAAGTAAAACGAGCCCGAACACGACGGGTCTATCTTGTTTAGTACAGGAGTTCCTATGGCCACCTTCCGACTCCATCATCAGATCAGCTCCATGGTACCATATTATTGCATTTTCACGCGATATAAACATACGAGCCCAAACACGACGGGTCTATCTTCTTTAGTACTGGAGTTCCTATGGCCACCTTCCCACTCCATCATCAGATCAGCTCCATGGTACTATATTATTGCATTGTCATCGACCTTTGACAGGTGTGCAAAGTTTGAATTAAATCTGATCGTTTCATATATATTAAGTTAACATAGTGAAGATAACTGAACAACTAAACAGGAAGAAAAGTCGCAGCCAACCTGATTTCAAGTACCTAATAAGTAATGAAGGACATGTGGGCAACCTGATAACGTACTCTTTATTGAATTAAAACAATGGTTGTCTACATCGCCGAAAGTTTTCGAGCAGTGCGTCCTCCCCGTTCTTTCCTACGGGACGAGACTTGGACACTGATAGTAGCACTGCTCCCAAATTTCAAATTGCTCAACGGGATATGGAGCGAGCTATGTTGGGTGTTTCTTTTATGGATAGATTTAGAAATGAGGATATCCGTAAGAAAACCAAGGTAACCGACATAGCTCGTAAAATTAGCAAGTTGAAGTGGCAGTAAGCCGCTCACATTTGTCGCAGGACCGATGGTCGATAGAGCAGACGAGTCCTAGAGTGGAGACCGCGTCTCAGTAAACGTAGTGTCGGATGCCTTCCTTTTTTTTATACAGGGGAAATCCGTTTGAGGACCGTAGGCCGTGCAAAGGCAAAAGGTCGCGGCCCGTGTGTGGGATTCGTCAACTCGGGGTGGCACTAGCACCCCACGTTGAGAGGTGAAGAACTATTGCCAGGCCGCGGTTAGGGATACGCGCTAAAACCCCTGTCCGATCCCGAGCGTCCTTTATCCGGGCTGTAGGCTCGCTCGCGCATTGACCACCAGCCCGGACGGACGGGGGCTAGCCCCTTGTGGGCTGGCCTCACCATTTAGTAGACGGAAATCTGGGTCTCTCCGGCTTCTCTACCTCACCGCGAGGTGAAGGGGGCCCGCAGATCTGCGCACGTCTCTCCTCTCCTGCCTTTATGTGCGGGCGGAACCTGTTTTCCCGCCGGTCGCCCGCACGGCCGTAGCCTACGGCGGCTGGAGGTCGTCATGGACGGCCATCCGACGCCACCACCGGGAGGAGCGGGAGGGGAGCGTAGCGGATTGCTCCCTTCCCTGTTCCGCGGCCTCCTTCGTGGACATGACGGTCTCGCAGAAGGAGGCGGCTGCGCCCCACGTGTCGGCGCTCCTGACCATGACCTTCACTACGGCCGGGAGCTGATAACCTGCGCAAGGTCACCGGTAAGCACTGGATGGGAAAGGTACAGGACCGGGAAGAGTGCCGCCGAATTAGGGAGGCCTGCGTCCAACGGTGGACGGTTATTGGCTGACGACGACAAGCTGTTCACATAACTGTTATCGCAGATATAATAAAAGCCGGCAAACAATAAAGCTTTTAAACTATTAAAGTTTAAAGTCGCGTCTCAACCACATAACAGGTAATTTAATATTATATTACGTAATTTAATATGACAACTCTTAATGAATTACAAATTGAATTATCAAGGGTCGCAATCAGCATTACGTTGTCAAGTCCCTGTACACCTTAATTACCTCGAGGCTTGTTTTCCTTACTCATATTAGATGTTCACAGTTAAAATATATTATCTCGGTTTCAATTTTCTTGTGTTTAAAATCTTCTTTGTCGTATTATGTAATTCGTATTTATATAATTAAAGGTTGTTCTTAAATCTTTCATTGTATTTATATATTTTTTGTAATTTCACAAGCTTTATACTTTATATAGGTATTATTTTCTATGATTTAGATATGTTAAATTTAGACTGTAGTCTATTAGATAATCTTTTACCTTATTTGACGTAGTAACAAAAGTTTTACCTTATATGGATTGTTATTTATATTGAATTTATTTTACAACATTTTGCATATCTATTGTTTTAAGACATACGAGTAAAATCTAAAAGTATTGTATTATATAGCTTAAAATGTAAGAAGATACATATTATCACGTATTGTCATTATATCCGTCCGTTACTCCGGCTATTGTATTGAAATTATATTCTTCAATTAAAAACAAATCCAGAGTTTGAAATTAAAAGCTCTAAAGGTATTTTCAGTATTTGATTATCTTGATCAATTTCGTTTGATAAGAAAAGGTCAAAAAAATAAGAATGGTTTAGTTGTAGAATTAGTAGTAGTAGAAGTATATAGTTCAGTAACTCGCAGTCATATACTTCTTCTGTAATATCAGTAGCATTTTTTGTACCCACTAGGTACTTTCATAGAATCATCCTTTTAAATGCTATCAGAGATGCCAGTGACATCCTTACCAACATTTAGAAATTTTCTCAGAAAACACTATTTGTCCACAAATAGCTGTCTGATTAACAGAATATAATCATGTTAATACATTTATTATAATAATTTATGTATTATTGTATTTATATGACTATGTATATATGTATGTATTTGTACATATTTATTTATTAAATTAATTAGAGTATTTATGTATCTATTGCCTTTTTCCTGCATCACCTATTTCACCTGATTCAATTTCTTTCTTTTCGGTTGCCTGGAAGAGATCGCTTTGAGCGATAAGGCCGCCTATTGTATTGCCTAGAAAATATTGTGTGTTTATAATATAGGTATCGTGTGTTTTTGTAATTGCTTGTTTTGGTGTGCAATAAAGTGTTATCTCTCTCTCTATATCTTTTCATTGATGGAATTTCCGAACACTAATACAGACTGGCATAAATAGTAGAGGGAATGAAGTGGACTCGTGGTGCACTAATCTAAGATTAACCATCAAGTAACTGTTCTTTGTATGATTAATCGACAATGTATCGTCTCTTAGTTTAAGTGAATGCCTTTTGACTAACAAACCCCTCGCCCCTTTGATCTAACCATAGCGATCACAATTTCACAGAAACCACTCTACAACTTTTGGCTCTTCAGATATATTAAGCGTTTTGGGTAATGTCTATATCTACTGTGCATCAACAGTTTTAATCAAGTCAGATGTATTCTTGAGGAAGATTATGAGACTTTTGTAACTTTCTGGAGCTTCATGGTTCGATAAACTTGGAAATTAATTTAGTCCCATATTTTCGCTACATTGAAGCTATTTAACAACATTTTGTTTTAATGTGCAAATACTGTTTTTGTTTCCACGAGTACTTACGTAAAATTAGACACATGATTATAGAGTTAAATATTTCACGTAGCCCGAGTCCAGCTTTATAGGTTGTTATTATAATTATTCTACTATAAAATTGACGCGAAATGTGAAAGATGCACACTACCCGATTCAGTTGTAGATGGTAGGGTATTAACCAGTCTGGATGGCTACCATCCCTGGTCTACAGTGTGCCACCATAACAACAATGAATTGTGTTACAGCATTAGTAGCCAGGTTCAGTATCTCTTAAGAGAGCGGCATCGCATTTGTAGCACCTTTGGTGTTGGCGTCTGCCTGTGTCCTGAACTCATGCAATAAAAAAATAACAAAGTCACGTAAGTGTAGTATTAACGTAATAACTGTATGAGTGCGTCCCTATATTAATTCAGTCTAGCGCGTCATTGCCCGCTCACCCTCTCAACTAGACCAAGCTTAGTCGCGACATAAGACGCCGTAGTATAGACGCGACCTTAAAATAACTTCATTCCACTTCACCCGCCATCGCGTCGGATTAAAACTTCCACTGAATAAGTCAAAAGTCACGTTCAACCGAATGAAATTATCATAAGAACGATTCCAATTGAATGAAAATTAATTCGGGACTGTTCTAAATGTTCTTATTTTCTATTTAAGTATACTTATGCGTCGGGAAATTGCTTTTAAGCGTAAGATACTTGTGGCCAACTTTGTATGCTGAAATTGTTTAAACAACAATATTTTTGCGACTTGAAGAACTCGAATTAAAATGCCGTTGGAATTATTATAGGGTTTATTAGAAGTTTTAGTAGGGATTCCTAATTTTTTTATAGCCTGTTGCGTCACGTTTTATCGACCATTCTATTGATACATAATTTAGCACAATTAAAGACCATGGCAAATACATGAATATAATGCTACACACATAATAGATTCGGTGCTAGAGCTGCCAATAAGATTGGGCATTTGTCTAGATCACCAAAAATGTCCAAACTCATAAACCTGTAAATATAATATTTAATATTGATTAGAATACTGGTGTGCACATCACGTAAACGATAAGGTTTCTATATATATAGTTAAATTAGGAAAAAAGAGGAAATAAATATACTGCAAGAGTACAACAACTCGTCGTCTTATTTTGTACTCCCCTCTCGGATGATTGAGGGCTCTCGCCAGTGGTCCGTCACCCGACACAACGGATAACCAACATAGACGCACCACTCAACTTACCTAAACCCCCACATAGCCTATAAGGGATAATATGGCATTATCCGTTCAGGAACGGAGAAAGAATACAATTTCCTGCGCCCGGGTGGCCTGTCGTAAGAGGCGACAAAACAACCCACAGCCAGGTGGTAGGGCATTTGCCCGACTGGATGGCTACCACTCCTGGTCTAAAGTATGTCGCCATAACAACCTTGAGTTGTTTTCCGGCATTAATGACCAGGTTCCAGTCTCCCTTAAGAGTGCAGCAGCGCATTTGTAGCACCATTGGTGTTGCAAATGTCCATACGTGATGGTAACTGCTTTCCATCAAGTGGTCCGTCTGCCTTTCTGTTGAACTCCTGCAATAAAAAAAATAAAAATAAAATTGAATAATGAAAGAATTTTTGAAATAACGCTCCAGTTGTTTTTGAGTTTATTCGTTACAAACGATACAAATCTTTCCTCTTTATAATATTAGTATAGATTTATAACGATTAGGAAATCAGTTTTATAGGCTTAGGTTAAATGCTAGTTAATTAAGTTACAATTATGCCGCGAAAGCACTACTTTCCGTCTATTATTTTGTGTTAACTTATTCTGTGGTCGTGCTTGGCTCCAGCGACGATTGAGCTGCGAAATTTTGTCCGTGTTATTTCGATACTTACACACATGCCACGGGGTTACTACAAATGACGGACCACTCAAAAAACTACCCCCACAAACGTCATTGTCATCCTTTCTGCATTAAAGTAGACTTTGAATGATCATGTTTATTTAATAACTGAACCTTACAGATTACGTATTGAAAGTCTTTATCCTAATAGCACTTCAAAAGCTATTTTAGTTACTGTAAAAGAAGAGGCAGCGGAACAAATAAAAGGAGGTAAATAATTTCTAATTAAATAAATACTTGCACGATTTAGATTTATTAGCGGAAAGGAATGTTCTTCGTAAGATTCTGGGTCCAACAAAGAGAGAGCATGGTAGCTGGAGGGTCGGAACCTTGAAATTGAGAATCTCGTATTCGAGCCAAACATAATAGAAGAAATAAAAGCTCACCACCTCCGCTGGCTCCGTTCCGTAGAACTGATGGGAGAGGATCACAGCGTGCGGAAAGCATATTTGGAACGGCCAGTAGGTCGGCGCGCGGTCGGTCGTCCCAAGTATCCCTGGAAGGGCAGAGTGGAGGCTGACCTGCCGGATCTACGAGCCAATAATTGCCAAGAAGCTGCGTAGGATAGACAAAGTTGCATGCTCTCGTTTCGGAGGCCAAGACCCACTTTGGGTCGCTGAGCCAACTGAGTAAGTGAGTACGTACGATTAACTGTTGAAAGGTTGAATGTTCGTATAAAATAAAACCTTATTGTGCGTCCGGAGGAGTCTCGTCTGAACCGAATTTCTTTTATTGACATTCTTCAAACACGTGTATGATAAAAATAGTGTACCGTTATATACAATATTTTTATCATATGTTACACGTGCGTGGCGACAGCGCTCGAATGCGGCCGAATAATTGCGGTTACAAGACCTAATTTCAAAATATTGTATGTTACACTTATTAATATTATTTAGATCTTATTTGTTTGTAGTAAAGTTCGAAATTGTATAAAAAATGTCAGTGTAGAGTCTTCTTCCTCTTTATAGAATTGAGGATTTTGGGGCCTTGAGGTCTTTTCTTTTTGCCCCGGCTGCAACTTAGTGGGCACCGGTAACTGGATTTGAAGCCGCTGGACCTTTCCTCGCATGGCGAGGGAAGGCTTTTAATTTTTCACTTTGCTGTAAGTCGCGCAAATGAACTTCGTTCCCAGAAAGGTCATTTTGCTACACAAAATATGTCTTAGAAGTGGAAAAACTGGGCCGCACCTTCCATATTTTTCATCTATACTTAGGAGAGTTGGTCACGCGTGCCAGTAATGACACGTCCTTCCATTGTGCTAAAGTGACTACATAGCAGGACGTGCGTAACTGCATACGAATGTGTGAACGTAAGAATGTAATTGTCTATATCTGAAAGCTTATTCATTACGTCTACATATCGTATGTATTTATTTTTAAATAAATATATAGATAATATATATAAAGTTCGCAAGCAGTAGAAGAGAGACAAAGTGTGACAAGAGATGGGAGGGATTTTAAATCTCGTGACGTCACATTTCATATATTATATTGTTACGAGTTGCGGGACTCGAATTAAAATGCCGTTGCAATTATTATAGAATTTATTAGAACGATACAAACACGTATAACACAGGCACAATTATAACTAAACACAACAATTACAAACGTAATGCACGATTCAATAACACGCGCAAAGTACATCACTATATAGATTACTGAATGTACACAAGTGTTTCTCCGCTTGTGGTTATCGCTTGACTGGCGATCTCTCCATTGGGGGATTGCTTTATACTTTGCTTTTTACTGCACAAATGCAATATGTCTCTCGGCCGCGTAAACTGAATTTCTTAGAATCACACCTGGCTAATGACTACCATAAAAGATTACAATACACTGTTTTTCTAATTAAAATTTTTTATACACAAAGTAAACAAAAGAAGCCTAAATCCCGATAAGATAATAAAATGCAGGTGTGAATTTGTCTTTTGTCGGCATTCAGGTTTTAACAATATTTAAGCTTTAGAGCACGAAATTTGAAGTATTAACGAAAAATTTCAAAACATTTCCAACTGTAATGTATTCTAATCTCATTCTCTCGCAGGCTTAGTCCTATAGATTTTTATAAGCGTATATGTATCAGGAATAAAACCCAGTGGCACAATGTTGGTGAAAAATACAGACATAGATTTATTTAGTGTTTGTTGTGACACTTAACACTTACACTATTTTAGTCTAGAGTTTGTAAAAATTTGAAAATTCACAGTAAACTAAAATCTGGGCTGGTTTCGTCTGAAAATCAGAACTCGGATTAGCAACCTACGTGCAATAATAGCGCGAAAACATCAAATGTGCTGCTATTTTCGCGAAAGTGCAGGCAACCAATGTTTTGCCATATTATATTCTTAAATGTTGCCCCAATATGCTTATTTTACAAGTGTTCTATAAAAAACTGAATTCCAATAATGTTTATTTAAAGTCCGATTTGTAAATAAACCTATCAAATATTGAAATAGCTAACAATCTCCATTATATTTTCTTAATATAAAACTATCTCTATAGTTTTTTAATATTTAGTATTTTTACTATACATTGTATGCAGTTCTAAATATTTTTTCTCTTTTCTGTGATTGTATATAACACAGAAAATCGCCACGCCCTTCGCAGTGAACTTCCATACTCTGTTGTATAAAGTAGTTGTGAACGCGGCTACATTACGTGCTTTCAACTTGCAGCGAATACAGAATAGGGTTCCTTCCTCGACACGTCTCCGAGATATAAACGTGTCAAGTGGCAATTTATCATGAGGGAAACGTATATGGCAGCGCCGTTGAGTTTCCGTATGACAACTTCTGTGATTTGACTTCGATGAATAAATGGAGTTAGAATATTCGGCGGAAATCTATTCGAGAATTTAAATTGCCCATCTGGCTTATCATAGCACCTATGTATGAGACATCGATCTCCTTATATTAAATTACATGAATGAATGAATAAATGAAAACGTTTTATTGTTCACCATAATCTTAAATCTAGACAATTGATATGGATAGATTTAAATTAGTACAATGGGCGATGGTTATAGCGAACTCTTCCAGGCAACCCAGTGTCTAAGGAGATTTTTGGTGGTATACTAAACTAAAATAAAATATAAATAAACTATACTACTATATAATATATACATATATACGGTGGTAGATATATACTCGTATATATTCTGATTTGTAAGGGGAGGGCGTTCCACAGTCGAACAGCCTGTACAGTAAAAGATTTTCGTACGAAGGAAGAAGTGTGTGCAGGTATTGTTAACAAAAGATTTTATATTGCTTATTCTTCTGCCAATCTCAGTCCACTGCTGGACGTAGACCTTCCTAAATACACGCCACATATCCCGGTCTCCCGTTTTCCTCATCCAGCCCCTGCCGGTAATCTTGCGCAGGTCGTCAGGCCACCGGGCTGGCGGCGTCCTACTCTACTCCAAAACTCGTTGGCTCCATCGGCCGTCGGCACTGCGACAGACGTGACCGGCCCACTTCGACTTAACTTGCTAATTTTGGGCGCTATATCGGTAACCTTCGTTCTCTTACGGGCGTCCTCATTTCTGAACGTAAGAGAAACACCTAACATAGCTCGCTCCATAGCCCGCTAAGCGACTTTGAATTTGTGGACTAGTCCCACTGTCAGTGTTCATGTCTCGAAACCGTATGTCATGATGGATAGGACGCACAGTTAAATGATTAAGACACATGAAACCCTAGACTAACTATAAATAAAATTTAAATTTCTAGAAATATGAAAATTTATGACACTTTATTCATTACCACAGTTTACCCCGTGGCTACGCCGCATGAAATACCCTGGGTAGTACATCAATGTTACATAATATTATATACAAATGTAATTATGTGATTTACCTAAAATTTAATTGTTTCTTGTTACTTAGTTCACTGAAATAACAAACTAAGTCCATATAGTCTACACAACATCACAGCGAAACATATAGGCGAGTCACAGCCAACCTGATTTGAAGTAATATCTACAGTGAATGAGATGTTGTTTCGAGTATTTGTTAGCAAATTGAGATATGCGATGGCAACGCCATCTATTTTGCTAATCCGTTTATTCCATGGAAATGATGTAATTTGTCCGGATAAAATATATCCTAAGCGTTAACTCTTTTGGAAGCCAGCACTATATCAAATTTCGATCATATACATACTGTAGCTTCCAAAAAAAAATGCTACACATCGCCAACTTTATTGCTATTATCGTCTAATCCACGGGAATGACGTCTTTTATCGGGATAAAAAGTATCCTAAGGTACGCCCCGGAATATAAGCCAACTATATGTCGGGGTTCATTTAAACCCGTTTAGTAGTTTTCACGTGATGCTCTAACAGAAAACCAGACAGAAAAAAATCTAAAATTTGTATTTTCGGAATCTCCTGATGCGAATTATACCCCCTGATTTTTTTCATATTTTTAAATGCATTGTACAAACTCGAACCAGTTACAGATTTACTGTAGTATAAAAGTATAGATAATGGCTGTCCCAATCATTAATAGGTTTGTCTCATTGTTTTAGGTCACTAGCCCATTTCACAGCGGTTATTTCTATGTGCACGTTTCCTCACGATGTTTTCCGTCACCACCAGCTCTAGATGTTGTAATAAAATACATGTTAGGGAACAAAACTTACCTGATAAATGAAATATATATATATTTATATAATAGGTTTATTATTATGATTTAAACCCAGATCGTGACCCTCAACACATTTTATATAATATACTTTTTTATTCTAGTTATATTGCAAAGCCCACATGTACCCAATTTTTCTCTAATCAATCGTAAGGTTGTCTGGAAGAAATTGCTTTAGTGATAAGACCGCCTATTGTTTTCTGTACATAAACTTCTTGAATTGTTTCTTAATGCTATGCAATATATATTATATTATAGTATATTCTATTCTATTGTCAGAAGGAGATGCAGATTCCTTAGTCAACACCACAGCAAGGTAAATGAAAAAGTAAATAAAATTTTGGTCGTGTAAGATGTTTGTACATTTATTATAAGTATTAAAATTGAAAGAAATACCTACGATATAAAAATATTGTTTTATTGTAAACAACGCTTTATTTTAAGAAACAATAAACTCCATTCCTTTCGCGTGGATTTTTTAAATAACACCACCAATGTCTGTACTATAAGTCTATGAAATAATAATATAGTGCCTGCCCTATGCCACAATGAATATTTAGAGGCAATACCTATGAAATAGATTATCATACTGGAGTCACATAATAGCCCCACACCTATTAGGGCGATCATATGTTTACCATTCCTCCTAGAGATTGTCCTCTTGCAGCAAGACATCACACTCGCAACCACTTTGATAAAAATGGCAAAATTTACCATTGCAATATATTGCATCACTGATAGAATCAAATAATCAGATTGGTGTGATTTTATTCCAGTAATGCTTGGAATAATGTAACGGGCTGTTATCAGTGTCACTACCACCATTCCATACACAAACACAGTAACTTTTCTTTTTTCATAACTTATCTTCGAATGGTGTAACAACACTAATTTTAAATAAGCATATAAAGATGCACACAAAGACCAAGAAATTGTTGTCATAAATAGAAAAAAAAATAATACAATATAGAAATCAGCCGAATTCAAGATTGAAAAATCTATAGTTATATGTAAAAGATGTAAGATTCCGTTAATAATTTGGTTAATAGTGATGTAGTTTTGGAGCGTCCGACAATTAGGTAACAAACACCAAGTAAGCACAACACTAATGCCACAAATCAAATTTATCACAGCGTTCACCCAAAGATACGGCATACTTATATTACTAAAATTACCACTAGTTCTAAATAAAACCCAATACAAAAAAGCGATGTAATGTTGGTTACTGATTTACTATTAAAATAATGAGTGTGATTACTGTTATCAACTAATGACTACTGATTTAATTATATATATTAGTCATATTCATAGCTAGTGATTTATATCGGAAACACTTTTGAATTTTATTTTTAGTATTTACTTTTTTTATTATTGCTACAAGTTGGGCGGCCTGCATACCTATTGTTACATACCGATAAAGAAATGCCACGCACCCGGTTTATTGCCCCTCCCCGCATTCGGAGTTTTTTTTATGGTTATCGTAATTAAAATTTGCAATTAGACAATAGCCTATTTTTATTGTTTTCGTTTTTGTTGGCCGTTCGCAGGCATAATCAGCCAGGTGTGCAAGTTACTATTTCTCGGAAATTCATTGGTGTTTCCGAGTGCCGAGCGGTGCACTGGCACGCGGTCGATTTTTTTGTACTATATAGTTAGTATAAAACAATGCCCGAACGGAGGGGTGAGGCAGTGAAGCGACGTTACGATACTGGCAAGACTTGTGTAATATCTTCATCTAGCGACATAGTGACGGACTTTTCGCGTGTAAATAAATCGTGCAGTTTATACAGTGTGAACTGATTGCATCCAGTTTTATTTGTACCTGTTTTATACGTGTTTGTACAGTTTTAATAAACTTTATAGTAATTCCAACGGCATTTATTGAATTCGAGTCCTGTAGCTCGTAACATTATCTATCTACTCGTATAATAATAATTTTACACCATAAAATAGAAAAAGATAAAAACAGAAAAGAAAATACATGTAAATATATATTTTTTATTTCCGTGTCCTTTATCGGTGCAGGAACGATGAAAGAATACAATTTCCTGAGATCAGGTAGCCTGTTGTAAGAGGCGACAAAACAACCCACATCCAAGTGGTAGGGTATTTATACGTCTGGATGGCTACCATCCCTGGGCCAGAGCATGCCACCATAACAACCTTGACTGGTGATCCGGCATTAGTGACCAGGTTCCATTTTCCCTTAAGAGAGCAGCAACGCATTTGTGTTGCGCACCTTTGGTTTGGCAAATGTTCATAGGCAATGGTAGCCGCTTTCCATCAAGTGGGCTGTCTGCCTGTCTGCTGAACTCATGCAATAAAAAAAGCTCTACAATAAAAATTTGACACTGAAATAAATCTTAGCGTTAAATACCTACAGTTACAATAACACGTTTCCAGCCTTTAATAATATTTCTGCCTGTGAGGAACATTTGAATTCGTACCTGGCTCTTGACATATGTTTTCTTTGTTACAGATATTTTACGCAAAATGAACAAGTCGCACAAATGGGATATATTTGACAGGATTTCAAGGAGAAGGTTCGTATATTATACGAGTACCTAATTATTTTCGTATTCTATCAAAAAGCTTCCATTAAAAGAAAGACAAAAGATGATCATTTTTAGATTATACCAGGTTCCCACGAATCATCAACTGCAGCACATTAAAACCCTAGAACGCCCGACTTTTTTTCGTTAAATAAGCTTAACCATAAAAAATAGTATTAAGTACAAAAAAAACTTTGCAAGTTGAATTCTTCATTATATTTCACAGAAAACGTAACCAGTGGCAAAATTCGGGAGTTTACCTTTACCTAGAGGGCACGCAACATGAGGTTAGCTAAAAAGTTCGCGACGCGGAATTTTCTGTCGCTAACGTTCTAGGTTTTAATTAAATATAAATATTGTATATTAATAAATATGTTTGTATATATGCAGATGTACCTTTTAATGAAAGTTTATTTAATATTTTCTTAAGTTTTCGCGACTTGTACACATTTTAAGCGCGGTAATTTATTTGATTTACGTCGTCATACGTAATACGTAAACGTCGGATAAACCTAAATCAAATAAATTACCGCGCTTAAAACCGTTAAAACGTAGTTTTATTATGAAAGTTTATTTATTAAATTTAACTCCTAATCTACCTACATATAGATTTATTTGCGTAGTGGTAAATATATTTTTGTTATTGTTTCAGAAAAATGACATACGAAAAGATGAGCGAAGAAAACTGTGAATCAACAAATGAAAGATCCTTCTTATACTTAATCAAATATCTTAAAAACATTCGAAATTCAGAGAAATCTTTTAAATTTGGAAAGTGAAATGTAGAAAAGCCTACAATAGAAAAATGGGGCAGGCATCCACACAAGTCGACACGAACTATACATTAGTAAATTATACCGAGATTTATGAAATAATTGACGAAGATAAAGACGTTTGCGCCGTTGCGGATGACCCTAAATTTCCAAGCAGCTTCGGAATAACCCTCGCCGTCCCAGAATGGGAAGCAATTTGTACGGCCATAGTTCTTACCCTTATAATAATCTCAACAGTAGTTGGAAACATTCTAGTTATACTGAGCGTGTTCACATATAAACCCTTGAGAATTGTTCAAAACTTTTTTATCGTATCCCTCGCTGTTGCAGACTTAACCGTAGCTATACTGGTATTACCCCTCAACGTGGCATATTCGATTTTAGGCCAATGGGTCTTTGGAATTTATGTCTGCAAAATGTGGCTAACTTGCGATATAATGTGTTGTACATCGTCCATTCTCAACCTATGCGCGATCGCCCTTGATAGGTACTGGGCCATTACGGATCCAATAAATTACGCCCAAAAGCGGACGTTAGAAAGAGTGCTCTTTATGATTGGCGTCGTATGGGTCCTTTCCTTAGTCATTAGCTCCCCGCCATTACTAGGATGGAACGACTGGCCTGATGTATTCGAACCCGACACGCCCTGCCGTTTAACCTCACAGCCGGGTTTCGTCATATTTTCATCGTCGGGATCATTCTATATACCATTAGTTATTATGACTGTAGTTTACTTCGAAATATTCTTAGCCACTAAAAAAAGGTTAAGGGATCGCGCCAAGGCCACCAAAATTAGTACTATATCGAGTGGACAGAATAAATTTACTGCTAAAGACAATGATCACCATGACCAAGATTCTGTGAGCTCTGAGGCTAACCATAATGAACATCAAGGCGTGACACGGTTAGTGTCAGAAACAGAGCGGAAGAAAAGAGCCAGAAAGTTAACTCCAAGGCCTAAACGTCGTTATTGGAGCAAAAATGATAAATGTCAAAATAAACTTATCATTCCGATTCTGTCCAATGAGAACTCCGTCACCGATATGGCAGACAATCTCGAGAATAGGAATACGTCCTCAGAAAGCAACTCTAAGGAGACCCCTGAAGATAATTTAATAGAAGTAAGTGAAACGGCACCAGTGAAGACTCCAAAACGTCCAAGACACAACCAGCAGAATACAGTATATCAATTTATAGAAGAGAAGCAGCGAATATCATTGACTCGAGAACGTAGGGCTGCACGAACTCTTGGTATTATTATGGGTGTGTTTGTGTTCTGCTGGCTACCTTTCTTCGTGATATATCTTGTGATACCATTCTGCGCGAGTTGTTGTCTGTCCAACAAATTCATAAACTTCATCACGTGGCTTGGCTACATTAACTCTGCTCTTAATCCTTTGATTTACACCATTTTCAACATGGACTTCAGGAGGGCTTTCAAAAAACTTTTATGCATGAAGTCATAAACCGTGCCAAAGACTATAAAAATAAGGTTCCATCGTAATTTAATGCTTTATCATAGAATGTCGCTGATTTGCTCAAATGTTTAAAACTTTTTAATTATTCATATAGTGTAGTTTCAGTGAATTTTAAATAGGTTAAGATACAATTAATTGCAATATCAAATGAAAATTGAAGGGCGTAGTGACCGCCCAAATTATAAAATTGTAAAAGAGTTCATGGCAAACAGTTATTGTAAAATAACAAATATAATAATACTCTTAGAAAATAAGGTCAGCATCAAGTAATATAAAGAAGGGTAGGTACGATATAAAATGTAAGCCGCAGTTGAAGTTACATTAATTGTAACTATATATTAATTTAGTAGACTAAAACGTATATTTAAAGTGTATATAAGATCTGTGCATAGCACTTCAAATTGTTTAATTTATTTCTGTAAATAAGTAGTTGTAAATGAACGAATTTAATGTTACGATAGTAATACCAATGAAAATTTCAAGTATATATTGTAGTTATTTATGTAAATACATATCTTGGTCCGTTGTATATACGTATAAAAATAGATTTATATTATAGAGGCTAACTACATAAGAAATATTCCAAATATGGTGATGGTCATAGATTAAGATCGAATCCTATAAATAATGTTTAAAAATGTATTTGTGGGTTTTTTATTGTTGGAGTATAGCATACAGGCTGACGGCCCGACTGTGATGGTGAGTGGTTACTGTTTGCAACACTAAAGGTGCAAGGTGCAATGTGCTGCCGGATTCGTAAGATGGGGCTGGAGCCTGGCCATTAATTCCGAAACACAACTGAAGGTTTTTACCGCGCTCTAGACCAGGGGTGGTCGCCATCCAGACGGGCAAATGCCCTATCATATTTTTTTTGTAATTTAGAATGATCCAATGACTTATAATTTTTAGAATAATTACAAATTTTTTTTTTATAAAATTTCCGTTTTTTGTCATTTTCTTTTTATTTTGTTCAATTTTGACCTAATGTAAAATTAAATAGACATTTTATGTTATTTTCGTATAATTGTATTTCTTTTTTTTCTTTTTTGTAATTAAGTATTTGAACCAATTTTTATTTTTATTATATAAATTATTTTATACTGGAAACTTGATTGATATATGTATTCATTTTGTGTTTTATATTTAAGAATATTAATTATTGTATGTTTCCCAAACAAATTAAATAAATAAATAAATCATCTGGTTGTTTTTAGTAAAAGTGCATACATAATTTAAAAATGATGTTAATATAGTATAAATTTTGTTTAATATTATAATCGAAGTTCCAAAATTTCTTAATAAAATGACCTATAAAGTATTGAGACTAAGAAAGTAATCATGATTACTGAAACTTTAAAACCCGTATCCAAAAATCATAAATTAACACTTTGTTATTAATTTCTGCTTTGTTCCATCAATTTTTTAACTTCATATTGCCTTGTTGTGGGGCCATTAAGAAGTAATATGTTCTAAAACCACCCGTTTTTGATTCACATCGGCCAAGTAAATAATTTACTTAAATATTTGTCTATTTACAAGTGATGGTTTCTTAAATTCTTATAATACAAATTGGAAATATTAACAGCAATTAAAGAAAAATTTCAGAATATGTAAAAAAAATTAACGTATCAAAGTTAGTGATTCAGAAATAAGTGATGTTAAGCAACTGATAGAGTACATAAAATATCCTATACACAAAGATATGCAAGTATGTAATGTATGTAAACGATCTAATACCATCAAAGATTTAATTTGTTGATTTAATCGTTAAAATTTTAGAAATTGTGTTGTGAATATTATATCCCTTTGAAATAATTTGAGCCCTTATTTAAAAGGGATATTAGAAATTAGATATTGTTTTAATTCTCGCTGAACGTTAATAAAAAATCAATAATTAAATACTTGTTTCATTTTTTTTAATGACAATTGATAAAAAAATATTACAAGTTTAAGCATAGTGACACACCTGCGGAAAGTTCGGCGACAGAAGGATCGGCGCTACTCTGTACGCGACGAAAAGTGAAGAAAATTCCACTGATGTGTCATATAGGTTATTTAAATAACCAAAACGAGCACAATTTGCCGAACGTTCCGTAGCCGAATGCATAGACTACCTCAAAAACTATATTGAAGAAAATCATATGTGTAATGTGAGATTAAATTACGTATGAACAATTCATAATTCCTCAAGTTAGGGATATGAACAATATCCAATTTTTAGTACGCTAAAGAAGTAGATCTCTCAACGTCACAGTTGCGTTTTACATGGTTAGACAGTATAAAAATAAAAGCGGATAAAGTCGTGGTTGGAAGCTAGTAAGTGACCTTAAGAATAGTTTTTTTCTGGCGTTGGGTTAAGACTAAGAGGCTGACGACCCACCTGGTGGTGACTGATTACCGTTGGTTACGGATATTTAAAACGCTAAAGGCTCCACCAATGTGCTGCCGGCCTTGAAGGAGGACACTGGAACCTGGCCATTGATAGCGGAACACAACTTAAGGATGTATAGCGGCATACTCTAGACCAGGGGTGGTAAGCATCCAGACAGGCAAATGCCCTACCCACCTAGGCCACAAGTCTGTAACTTTCATTAAAAAACCATGCCAGTTCGAATCAAGATCAATTCGACTGACGATGGTCAAATATTCGTAGTCTAAACTTTATATTATATGAGTCTCGATATAATAATTGTATCAATATTGAACCGAGATCGTTTGCAGTCTAACCGTCATTACGATCCCAGTTCCATTCGATTTCTGTTATGAATTGCAGACTCAGGACCGTGGCTTTGGGTTTTGCTGTCTCTTACGACAGGCTGCCCGGCCGCAGGAAATTATATTCATTTTCCGTCTCTGCATAGACACTCGTAAAAACGTAGACTCATCATCGCTTCCGTAACCTCCACTCCTTTCTTTACCAAATTAGAGGATTTAATTGTATATGTTAATAATATTGTTACAACTTAGCCCCCGACAAAGACAAAATCCACGAAGCACATTTTATTACCTGTCGGCATTTGAACTAATTGTAATTGTTTTATGATCGTTTACTTCTTTATTGGCATACGTTTCTAGAGAACAGCCTATTGTATTATTGTACTCGTTTATAGCCGCTTGCAGCCGAATCATTAGCCAGGTATTACGGATTACGTCGACTACGATACGGGCACATTTGTGAGGTATAAAACGACGGCCTGATGAGGAGAGAGGCAGTTTAGCGACAACTAGGATCAAGGCGTGACGTGTGTACAATCGGGAACCATAGTGACGGACTTTGCGCGTTTTATTGAATTACGACCTTCTGCATTACGTTTGGATTTGTTGTGTTCGAATTCGAGTCTCGCAACTCGTAACAATATATTCATGTAACAGACTTATGTCTGTATATAATTATAACTTCTAAAGTAGCTAAGAGAAATAGCTAACTTTATGCAACACCAAGATTCCGGAATGTAAAGAAGCGCAGTTTCACTTGGCATGTGAAGGAAATATGGCTGGCAAACTTGGGGTTCGGATTTTTCCTTCGACAAAATATTTTCTCAACGAGTTCTGAATAATAATTTATGATTCTGCATTCGAAACTGAAGTGCAGTATTATTATTTACAAAGAGACATTGTACGACTTCCTTGGAAATTTATTTTGGCATTGTATCAGTGTTGTGTCCGGTAGCGGGCTAAATTAAAATAACCTTTGTAAATTCAAATTCAATTTCTTTATTTGCATATAACATGTACAAATAGGTGGGGAATGTGGTTGCGAGAGTATGGTAAGGTCAAAGTACAGGATGTTTTGATCCATTGGAGTATACAAATGTGTATGTTGAGGCAACAAAGTAGCCTTTTTTGTTTCAATTGTAACAGCATTATATAATAATAAGCAACTGTTTAAAACTCAATCTAATAAAAAATCAATCAAGTAGTCATTCAAAGAAATAATAGTAGTGTAGAAAAAAAAAACATTTTTTTTGAGACCTTGTGTTATCGATTGATCAAATCGATGTCACATCTCACATCACTACGAAACACATTACAGCACTATGTGTGTCAATACTCTCTGCACTAAAAGTTAAGTGCAGTTTTAAACCACATTGTTTAAAAATTAATATGAAATGTACAAAAATAGACTTATGGTAACGAATAATAAATTGCTTATATTAATAACAATCTTTCAATCAAAGTAAAGAAAATTTAGACTACGTTTAATTGCATTGAATGCAACAGCACCTAATCGAATAGTTTAAACATACATTACAACTTAGTTATGAATTTTGTTATACAATAGGTTGGGGAAAAAGTCTTTTCGCATATAGTATGTATGAACGTGTAATAAGATCTCTTTGGCTATACCATTTGTATCTGGCTGGTTTAGGTATCATTAAAAAGTTTTAATTTTAAAGAAGACAATTCCAAATTCAAATTAGATTTAAGCGTTTTCAATCCAGAAATTTTGATATCAAAGATGAACGCCGCTCTGGTCACCCTATTATGGACAAAATTGATGCCATTTTTGAAAAAGTGGAGCTAGATCGGCATCGGTAGCTGGAAAACTGGGAATTGGCCACAAAACGGTTTTGGCGCATTTGAAAAAAGCTGGGTACACAAAAAAGCTCGATATTTGGGTGCCTCATGAGCTCACTGAAAGAAACCCAATGAACCGTGTACTCATTTGTGATTCTTTATTACGACGTAATGAAACCGAACCATTTGTGAAGAAGCTGATTGAAAGTTGAGAGAAAGCGGGCGGAATTAATCAACAGAAGGGGTGTAGTTTTTCACCATGATAACACTAGACCTCACACATCTTTAGCCACTCAGCAAAACTTACGAGAGTTTGGCTGGGAGGTGTTAATGCATCCGCCGTATAGTCCTGACCTTGCACCTTCAGATTTTTACCTGTTTCGGTCTCTGCAGAATTCCTTAAGCAGTGTCAGGTTTACATCATGAGAGGACTGCCAAAACCACTTGTCGCAGTTTTTTGATCAGGAGCCCCAAAATTTTTATGGCAATGGGATCACGTCCCTACCTACAAGATGGCAAAAAGTTATCCAACAAAATGGCACCTACATACTTTAGTCAAATGTAAATAAACTTTATAAAAAAACCTTTTGAATTTTTATATAAAATGCGAAGAAACTTTTTACCCAACCTATATTTTAAAGATATAAAAGTCAACGAAACATAAAATATATTTTTGAAAACGTAAATCGTTTTATTCTAATCAATTCGGTATATTGTGACTTTCCGTATCGATTTCAATTTTTAACTGTATCATCATCGATAGTTCATGAAACTCCTAAAATCAGTTCGATAGATGCTAAATGTGGCTTTATAGAATGGCCCAAATGTAGTTTATACGTTACGGTATATGTCTGTCTTTTTTATGTTAATAACTGCCTACCACCCCTGGTCTAGAGTATGCCGCTATAACAAACTTGAGTTGAGTTCCGGCATTAGTGGCCAGGTTCCAGCAGTGGCGTAGGAGGTGGGTGGGGGGGGGGGGGGCAAAAAGGGGCATCATGCCCCGGGCGCTACTCACAAAGGGGTGCCAAATGATTCTTTTTTTGATTATTCATATTTTGATTTCTGGAAAATATGTTTTAAATTTAGTGCCAGTGTAATATAATAAATGTTAATGTAATAATATATTCATAATAGAAATGGCACGTCTTTTCTAATGGCAGGGCTGACTCGACCTGTGTCCTGTGTTATCCCAAAGCTCAAATGATTTCAACTTGACTATCACATATGTAGGTGAATAGAAACTTCCTCATTGAGTTACGTTGGAACTTCAGTAAATAAATGGACGTACCAAAAACTGTTCAAGTTTCATTGGCCACATTCAAAGTTTTATACAGGTACGTGAAATCACCTTTTCCTCAATCACCCTTTTCCTGGTTATATGTGCGCACTTTCAAGCTCTTTTAGAAAATATAATTTTACTTTTATACATAATAATGTTACTCAGGTCCCAACAAAAACAAAATCCACCTGCATATCAAACACACAAAGCACATTTACTACCCTACGTCATTTGAACTAATAACGAATACCATTGAAACTATTGTAATTATTTTATGATCGTCTTCTTTTGTTTACTTATTGGCATACAGCCTATTGTTTTATTGTAATCATTAGCCAGGTGTTACGGAGTTTAAAGTACAAGCTGATTCTAGGAAATTCGGTCCGCGTCTCCGGGCGGACATATTGAATCTGTGCAGTATAAAACAATGACCCGATGGAGGGAGGTGGCAGTCGAGCGAGAACCACGATCAAGGCGGCACGTGTGTACATTCGGTAATCTATTAGTGACGGACTTTGCGCGTTTTACTGAATTACGACCTTCTGCATTACGTTTGGATTTGTTGTGTTCGGTTATATTTGTGCCTGTGTTATACGTGTTTGTATAGTTATAATAAACTCTATAATACTACCAATGGTATTTTAATTCGAGTCCCGCAACTCGTAACAATAATAATAGCCCATTAACGTCCCACTGCTTTCCATTTTTATAGGAGAACGGACAGTGTACCCGCCACGATTATTTAAGACGAATAGGTGGGTCTGATACATAGGTTATCTCGATGTGCAGGATTCATCACAACGTTTTCCTTTCAAGTATCGTTGGAAGCATAGAGTGGAAGCTGACCTGAGCGCACTACAAGCCCACAATTGGCATGACACTGCGCAGGATAGAGGGAAGTGGCGTGCTCTCGTTTCGGAGGCCACGACTCACTTTGGGTCGCTGAGCCAACGGAGTTAGTTAATTAGTTTTACAAATATGAATATAATTTTGCACAATTGAACTGTTATTTTTGTTAATATTTTGTACTTTCATTTGTGGCTATGAATAAATATTTACTTTACTGTTTTCCATTGTCTCGCAAAAGTCTAACTTCATCAGAAAAGGTTGTATTAAGTAAGGTCGTATTCTTAAACAAAACAGTTTTTATAGTTAATAATTTTAAGAGAACCAAATAAATTGTTATACTTTCACAAAGGCGCCTTACGCATTCAAAACTGCAAATTCATTTACTCGCTTATTATTGCTGAACAAAGAATGCTGAAAGCTTTGCTTTCACTTTTGTATATGACATAATTGTCCGTTAAGTAAATATTTAAAAAGATAAAATAAGGTATTTTAGAATAGTCTTATACATCTTGAACCTTGTTTTTTTTATCAGGAGTGCAGCAAGCAGGCAGACGGCCCTCTTAATGGAAAGCGGCTACCATCGCCTATGGACATTTTCAACACCAAAGGTGCTACAAATGCGCTGCTGCTCTCTTAAGAGAGACTGGAACCTGGTCACTAATGCCGAACACAACTCAAGGTCGTTATAGCAAGATACCCTAGACCAGGGGTGGTAGCCATCCAGTCGGGCAAATACCCTACCTACCTGGCTGTGGGTTGTTTTGTCGCCTCTTATGACAGGCCGCCCGGCCGTAGGAAATTGTAATCTTTCTCCGTTCCAGCACGGATAAAATTGTTAGTAACCGATTTATGTCCACTGCTGGAACCTGAACCTAGGGTCTTTTTAACCATATTGAAACCGGGGTGCGATAGTCAACAAAAGTCCCCTCGCTGACAATAATAAATGGCAGCAGTTTTAACTTATTACATGAATTTTTCATGTTTCTCGAAAGTAGTACACATAATTCGTCTTTGTCTTCCGTGATCACAGCTACTGAAAAGCTGTAGAAACATCGAAACAAATAAAATAAATCAAAAAATATCTTTTTCATCAATATCGGACTTGTTTGCATTTAGTTCTAGGTTAAGATATTGTGTTGTTTTAATCTCTGACCAATGCCCGAACTGTCAATGTTTGCAAATAATTAATATATCTTTATTGTGTCCGGAATAATTAAGTAATTTTCAAAATTAGCAGATTACGCATTGTGTTATGGTCTTTAGCTGTGAAATAACCATTCTGCAGTACCTACTGGCCATTTCTAATCAAAATAATCGAGTCGGTTTCCCTATAATGTCCTCAATGAGCCAAGGGCACAGTTTAAAAGATGTTTGAGTGATTGATTTCATTCCGATCATATTATCAAACAAAGGAACCAATCGAAATAATTAGCGTAAACACCTACCATGTCCAATTATGAATCTAAATCTCAACCATCCAGGGACGGACTCACTCAAACACCCAAAAAAGTCCGATTCCGATTTCAGCATCGCTTATCGGTTCCAATTGTAAATCTAAACCATCCAGACACCACCCATTGATACACTAAAAATTTCATCCAAATCGGTCAAGCAATTTTTGAGTAATAAAACTACGTTTTAACCGTTTTAGGCGCGGTTATTTATTTGATTTTTATTATTCCGACGTTTCGGCTACTCTTCAGGGGCCGTGATCACGGAAGATAAAGATGTCAAGTGTCAATGAGTATTGTTAAAGTTTTATTTAGCCTACCTACCACCCAACTTGTTTATTTTAATTATTTAGTTTTGTTTTGATTTTTATTTACTTTTTATTTTTGAGTTTTAGCTAGCCTCGCGTACAGTAAAATTTCCAATATTGGCTTTATATAAACAAATAAATATCTGTAAATAAAGACTGGTTCGTATTTCGCGCAACGAATCATCATTTCCATTAAGCGTGGTAATGCAGCCAGCCTTCTGGGCACCCTTCCCTCTGGCAGCGATTTGTTACATTCTTTATATTAATTTATTTATAATTTAGTTTATTTTTAAGTATTTTGTTAAGTTATTCCCAAACTTATATCATTTCTAAATTGAATACATACATCAATATCTTTTAAGTTGGTGATTAAAAAGGAATTTCGCCTGTGTGGTTTGTGTGTAACATATTTTTCATTCACGTCACCGCTAGGCTGCGGTTGCGGTCCGTCTTCAAAACTTTCGGGCTAAAGTCTGTATTATGTGTGTAATTATACAGCTTTCTAATGCGGTAGGAAGGTAGGAGGGTTAAAGGTAGGTATAGAAGGAAAAGGGTTTCAACGTGAAATTCAACGAAAACTTTTACATATAACTTACCTCTTTCAATGTTCGCTTTGAAAGTACTTTGTGGAACTTCAGAGGGCTCACTGATACATAATCAGTATTTCTGATCGCAAACTAGTTTTTTGATAGGAAATTTAATCTTTAACGTAATAAATCTGCGGAGTATCGAATTTATAGAACCATAATATTTCCTTAAGTTTTCGCGACTTGTACATATAATAAAACTACGTTTTAACGGTTTTAAGCGCGGTAATTTATTAGTTTTAGGTTTATCCGACGTTTCACTGAAAAGCGGCCGAAACGTCGGATAAAACTAAATCAAATAAATTACCGCGCTTAAAACCGTTAAAACGTAGTTTTATTATTTATAGAACCAGTTTAAACAAGACAGCAAATCACGAGAAAAATCCGGCAGCAGATACCGAAAATACATTTTTTGAATTTACCTATCTATTTGAGTATCATATAAAAACTACTGAATGGATTTTAATGATACTCGACACAGAGCTAACTTATACCCAGCGGCTACACTCAAGACACTTTCCACCTCGAAAAATGACTTAGTTTCCGTGGGATATGTATTAAATGTAACGACAATGTGTTATTTTATGTTTCACATATTTTTGCCCCTTCAGGCATACAAATATAATTATAAACTAAAAAAATCATCTAGTTCACATTAACAAAATGTAATTCACACAAAACCATTCAATAACACAACGTTTCATACAATCATACAATAATTAATGAGTATGTAAATACATATGTCAAGTATAATATAGCCAATTTAGTATAATATAATGTAGCCCAAAATATGGCTCTATGGTCGCAATATTTTTTTGCTGTCTCACCGGTACATGCTGGTATCTTAAATAAAAATACAGTGTAAACTCCATGTAACGTCACTTGATTTAACGGCAAACTCTCTTTAGCGTCGAAATCATTTGGTTGTGGATAGTTTAGCGTATCTTCCCTACAATGACACACTCTATATAGCATTACACCCACTCTCAATAACGACAACAATTAAGTAATAAAAATTGGTAAAATTAGTAAAAAAAAACTGTGTACGTTCTTATATCGCTTTATTATCCTAGCCCGTAATTATCTCGCCTTTCTAAGAAATTCCAAAAATTTTAAGCACTTCCTTTATCACCAAGATGCCTCAATATCGCACGATATGAGTAAAATAAGTTAATGAAATACAACAAAATTACACAGTACAGCAAAAAACGTCAGACAAAAATAACATACCTATCTATATTTAACGACAACTCTCTATAACGCCCTAAAATTCTCAGTCTCTTCAGTGTCGTTATATAGAGCTTACGCTGTATATAAAATTACGGTATTGAGGACGATAACAAAAAATGATACATACGAGTATTAATAAAGAAATATTTTATTACGCATTTTCCTCTAGACCGATGATGAACAATTTACCCCAGAACCTTTCGGTAGTTTTTTCTAGTATGAATCTTCTTAGTTCGATTATCCACGGTCTAATGCTCTTCAAAGGTAGGATTTATTGCATTATTGTAGTTTAATGGATTTGGGAACGTATTTATCAATTCTATATAATGATGATGTACTCAAAGCACTTTGTTCGTACAGGTGGTATGTCTACCATTTCACAGTGCCCCACGCCAATGCGTCTGGTTGTCCGATGATGGAAGGGAGATGGTGGGATGAGATTGAAAAGCTTCAATGCACACTCTCCATACTGAGTACCCGTAACGCACTGTGGTGTGATCGTCATCCTATTTTAACATAGGCATCCGTTAGCTGGCTTCAATTTGAGAATCAGAGACTTCGGCTTTCAATTAATGATAAAGTATTTAATATAACTTTCGTATTTAAGCTTCTTAATTTTTAACTTAATTGTAGAAATTCTTTAACGAAATACAGTGTTAGAATTTACAAAAATTAAAATTAAAAATATTTTCTTTAAAATACGAGTATAAGTACTTTCATAATGCATTTAGTAAAAAGCTGTTACTTAGACATTACAAATAGACACTTAAATCCACCAGTTGAGTTGACTGTCTACCAGTTGAGTTGATTGTCTATCAGTTGAGTTGACTGTCTACCAGTTTATTTGACTGTCCATCAATAATTTGACTATCTACCAGTTGAGTTGACTGTTCAACTTTCCTATTATCGATTATAAAGGTAGATTTCTTTTAAATATAATATTTAGCAAAACAAGAATGTTTTATAATGGTGTAGGATTTTCTTTTCACATTTCGTAATTTGTCCCTTAATTTTTCGCGCACATGATTCAGACAACACCGGATATAATGTCGCCAAGGAATAACAAAGAAAAGAACAAACGATATTTCATACGCGAGATGCCAAGGCCTTTGGGACAATGGGAACAGGAAACAAAATAACCCGTGTCTTTGAAATATGCCTTTTACATACGTTTTTTAACCTACTTAAAAGGCTCTCTTGAATTCGTCCTATTTATTGCGTCGCACATTTTAACATAATCCGCTACGAAAGATAAAGATTAAATTTTATGAGTGTTCAAATGGAAAAAAACATATATCTTAAAACAATGAATATGAATAGGTGGATTTATATATGTCTATTAAGTATAATTCTTACGTATATAATATTTTCCATACTTATATGTTTATAGATGAAAATATAATGTAAGTAACTTGCATATTCTATAATATTTATGTATACTATCTTTGACAAATATAATCTGTTTTATTCTTACGACGGATTGTCTGGACAAGATCGCTTCTTAGCGATAATGCCGCCTTTCCTACACCATTAGAATAATACTAGTTCGAAACTTTTCCAGACCACCCGTGGCAAGAGTATTGCTGATTAGGAGTGGTGATGATGGTATACATAATTACTGTACGATTACTTAAATTTTAATAATAAATATATAACTATTATATATATAATAAAATGCAACTATTTAAACATAATAAGCACTAAGCTCTACGCAATATAATACTAATTATATAAAATTACATGTCATTATATCTATCTGAATATTTATATTCTTGATTAAATATAAAAAGCAGTTTAACCTTCAAGTCATTTGTAGCTGGAGCGGGCGCGCGTAACCGAAAAGAGGTAATAATTCTTCTTTCTAGTTCTATCTATAGGCTTTTTTCTTTGAGGCGAGGGAAAATGCTACCGATTTACGCACAGACTGGGTCGTTGCTAGGGAACGACACACGTCGGTCGGGGGAGGTATCACTGCAGCAATAGTATGCTCTTGACAGTGATCCGCCCGCGATCGACTCAGCTAGTGTGGAAAGACTCAGAGGAAGCTGCACGGGCAAGCAACCCCAATACCCACTAAAAACTCCCTCCTCCCTGACGACCCTGCGCTTACTTGTGAAGGAAAGGCTGAGACTTAGAACATAGTTACGCCCAGCCAAGTTCTATCTATAGGATTGTCGTAACACACGCCAGGTGGTAGGGCATTTGCTCAACTGGATGGCTACCAACCCTGGTCTAGGGTATGCTGCCATAACAACCTTCAGTGTTCTAGTCTCATAATAGCGTCATTCCAGGGGTAAATTAAGCTCTGAAATAGCTTAAGGAATTTCAATAAAAATTCATTGTTATATTTTTGGTTAAAGAAGATGTGAAAGGCCAGTTCAGGCGTGAACCATATTGTGGGCAAAGCTAGTGTTGAATAAGAATTCCTTCTCAATAAATAAACAAACAGTAAAGTCAACATTATCAATTGGTACGATAATAAGTATTATGTGCACCGTAAAGTATTGGAACTCACTGCCGGAGACTGTTTTTCCCGAAAACTACAACCTGGATGTCTTCAAGTGCCGTTTGGATACGTACCTTCTAGGGAAGCGTGCTCCGTCTTACACCTTGGGCCTTACTTATAATGATCTCATTAAGAAAGGATTAGCCATCTCTTAAATAAGAGACTCTTTAGCCCCTAATCAATGGCTGTTCCAAATAAAACTTGCCATCTTGCCTCTTAACAGTCACTGAAACTACATCACGATGTTGGTTATTTTTGACAGTTATTTATAAGTTACTTTACCACCAACTCTTAGCCTTAAGAGGAGTTTATGGGTAAGGTTTTCGTTAATCAGTTGCTAAGCAGATTTTTAAAATTTAACAAACTATTATAAGTAAGGCCACTTATCTCCGCTTGAAATCTCGCAAGATAATGGGCAAAGGCGAATCTATACTGTAATAAATAAAAATCGAATCATAGACGTAAAACACGTGTATATAACTTGACGCACACAATCTTTTGAAAAAGGCTTCACTTCGACTGATTCTTTTTTTCACGTAGGCATTGTACATACTTTTGTTTCCTCTGTAGAATTAACACTTTAACTTTACTCTCAATCACAAATACTACGAATAAAATGAAGAGAAGTCTTCTTATGTAAATATGCTGCCTCCCATAAATAACTCACAGCCAGGTAGGGTATTTGACGGTCTGGATGGCTGCCAACCCTGGTCCACACTATGCTCCCATAATAACCTTGAATTGTGTTCCGGCGGCATCAGTCACCAGGTTCCAGTCGCCCTTAAGAGAGGAGCATTTGTAGTACCTTTGGTGCCCATAGACGATGGTATCTGCTTTCCATCAAGTGGGTCGTCAGCCTGTTTGCTAAACTCATGCAATAAAAAAATAAACAAAAAACAGCCCATCATAAAATCTGTCCAGGAAATCTATACTTTTTGTGATTGGCTCATACCCACTTACTATTTTTGTTTAACAAGTTTCGTCCTTTACGGGATCTAAAGGGCCTCTAAAAGGTATATAAAGGTTTCAATGTAGGAGGCCATAAGGGCTTTAATTCTTTGTAACATAGAAAAATATATCATTCTGTACATCTTATATCTTATACTAATATATAAAACTGAAGAGTATGTTTGTTTGAACGCGCTTATCTCAGGAACTACTGGTCTGATATGAAAAATTATTTCAGTGTTAGATTGCCCATTTATCGAGGAAGGCTATAGCCTAGCCTATAGGCTTTATATCACGCTAAGACCAAACTTTTTTGTTTAACTTTTCCACGCGGAAGAAGTCGCGGGCAGAAGCTAGTACTTTATACTCACTTTCCTCTTGATTTTTTTTGCCTTAATTTTAATAAACGCTTTTATATGACTGTTTAGGTGTTATATCCCCTGCAGTAAATTCAGTCCATTGCAACGGAGCGAGGTTGCGGAGCGGAGAAACGTAGAAATATTAACCAATAGTGCGGGCGCGATGCGATGGCCTGGAGAAGGCTAAGGGACTTGGAATAAGAAGCAAGGGTATAGTGACTTACCACGCCACCAGCCCACCACTACACTGCACTCGTCGCTCAAGGGTTCACACACTCACGAATATGATTTATGAGCATTAAATTAGGTTATAACAGTTTATTTTTTATTTTGTTCCAACAATCGTTATACGTATATATAGGTATATTGAGGTGACAGCACTGACACCAGCAAAATGTTTCTCGTTTTGCGTATTCTTCATTTAAAAGTTTATTCTTTTCCTGATCCTCGATGTAACCAAATAGGATTGCACAAACATTGCGGCAATGAACAGGCAACCAATCCTATTCTTCTTCTTCTTCAGCTAATCACTATCTACCGCTGGACGTAGGCCTGCCCATGTACGCGCCACATATCCCGGTCTCCCGTCTTCCTGATCCAGCCGCAGTCGTCAGTCCACAGGGCTGGCCACCAATCCTATTGGTTGCTGCAATTCAATGAATACGTAACCTCGTAGAAGCGACAAACGTTGATAAAGATTCGGACTATAGTAGGAAATAAAATTTTCCTACTTCCCTTTGCACCATATAAACACATTGTGTTTTATTACAGCGATTTATTCTTATTTACCATATGGCTTGCGGACAAGAAATCAACGCGTGCCCGTTGAATAAGATATTTCCACTAACATATCATGGCAACCCTGGCTATCGATCAAATGTTGTTTACAGGAAAAGGTCGGACGCCAAATAACGTGATGACATTTGTCATTTATGATTAATCTCTCCAGAATTGTAGGTTTATTTTATATTGTATGTATATCTGTGTATATATATATTGTTACGAGTTGCGAGACTCGTATTAAAATGCCTACCTGCAACGGCCTAAATCTTTAACATTAACACAGATAAAGCCCTACCTTAAAAACAAAATAATGTAACGTATCGTGTCGTTAGTTATACGTAAGAATAACTAGACAGAAACATGAAAGTTCAAAAACAATTCACAAATGGGTAACTAACAAAATACAACAAAGTAGAAACTACCCTACAAAGGTTTGAATACAAAGTTCGCAAGCTTTGGAGCTGGATGAGCTAGCGTCAACATTTCGCGATTCATTACGCAAAGATGCTCCTGTAGGTGTTCTTAACTACTTTAATTGGTTCTCATTACTTTGTTCCAATTTGCTCAGTTTTCGAAAATAAAACAGTTTACTTACTTCCTCTCAAGTAACACTTTCTTTTTACTTTACTTGTTAGCAACCGGTTTGTTTTAAAAATGCTGCGGCAGTTTAGAGAATAACGCACTCTCGTTTCAAAGCTGTTAATCTACCTTTAGCCACATCTTTACAAATAATCGTTCAATTAAATTATAAATGTGTAACAAATATTAATAAACAACAGACTTAGTCGACAAAAAGTGTTGTGGCCTCTGTCACTATCTTAAGTCGGTATAATGTAAAGTATTATAATTGTTATCTTGTACTAAATTTCGCTGATCGACAGCTAATTCTTATACTTAAACTCTGCGCTATTTTTTATCCTGGAAATCCTGCGGGAATTTTTCTGGGAATGATTTAAAAGAGCCAGTTAAAAAAAAACCGTTCAATGTGATTTTTTATAGATTGATAGCAAATTTTATGTAATAAAATGTTTGATATTTTGTAGTCAGGAATCCCGAGGGAATTTTCCTGGGGCGGTTTGAAGTTGTTCGGATGTATAAAAATTAGCTTAATCCGACACAGTTTTCACTAAAACGATAGCTGCAGTACTTCGTGTCCCGGGAATCCCGCGGGAATTCCAAGTAAAGCGTGGATGAAGTCGCGGCCATATCCTACTTTATAAATAAAAATGCGGGTACAGTTCTATGCAACTTATAATTCCGATCGGCAATGTTCATTTACGAAGAAAAATGCAAAACAGTCTCTGATTTGTAAATAATATAAATTGGACTTCATTTGCAAGCGGAAATGTACTCTTAGCTTTTTTCCGCTTACACCATTCATACATTACTACTAAAAAAAATCTACTGCGCAAGTACTTCCGAGGAATTATTAGTTGTTTAAAACTGTTTTTGGCCGTGCAGGAACGGAGAAAGAATACAATTTCCTGCGGTTGGGCGGCGTGTGGTAAGAGGCGATAAACTAACCCACAGCCAGGTCGTAGGACATTTGCCCGACTGGATGGCTACCACCCCTGGTCTAAAGTATGTCGCCATAACAACCTTGGGTTGTGTTCCGGCATTTGTGATCAGGTTCCAGTCTCCCATAAGAGAGCAGCAGCGCATTTATAGCACCTTTGGTGTTACAAATGTCCATAAGCGATGGTAACCGCTTTCCATCAAGTGGGCCATCTGCCTGTCTGCTGAACTCCTGAAATAAAAATAAAAAACTGTAAGTGCGTTAACTGTTGAAGAAGGATTCTGTAAAAATGACCTACCTTCTGCTTTGGTCCATGGTGACTAAGTTAATGCATGTTTTACCATCTTTTAGGTAGGTTGGGGCAATTCACGGCTTAGTAATCTCGATGGTCTCATTCCCTTACAATGTGGATGTGAAGATTGCATCAGGATGCAATTTAAACCGCCTACGCAATTCACGCTCTCTTCCTTGAAGATGCGGTAAAACGGTACTTTAATGTTTTTAGGAGCCAAATAATCACTTAACAGATAAGATAGCAGTTAACGTCGATCCCAGACCCGTGTCGTAGAGTTGCAAGTTCTATTTTGTAGTACGAAAATGGACTGTATTTTTAGTTGGGATATTAAGGGAGTGTTTTGAGGCCTGTCCAGAATTTTGCCTTGGTTTTTTTTAACAACTCTACGGGCTCGAGTTCCGTACCCTCTTCACAACTCAATTTCGAAGGAAGTTTTTAGAATTTATTCATGCTCGTTGGTTATTTTTGTCAACCGACTTCGAAAAAAGGAGGAGGTTCTCAATTCGTCGGGATCTTTTTTTTTGTTGCTTTTTTTTATGTATGTTCACCGATAACTCCGTGATTTATGATTCGATTTACGTGATTCTTTTTTTGTTCGACGCGGAATAGCTGCCATGTGGTCCCCTAAAAATTTGACATAGTTTGGCTTAGTATTTTTCATTTTACGAACAGTTTTTTGTTCCCGGTTCTTGGGACCTATATTTTTTAAGAAGCGCGGCACCATTCGTAGGTCCACCCATACATAGCTAGACACTAAAAAGTAACAAATAAAATTTAAAAACTTCGTTTAAAAAAACCGACTTCAAAAAGGAAAAAACTAAAATGTATAAAATAACTTATTTCTTAAGCTATTATTATTAATATATATTATCTAAAACATCTTGAAGTCGGTGCAAAGTAAAAAATAAAAATTACTATATTTTGAAAATTACTAAGCACCGACTTTAAGATGTTTTAGATAATATATATTAATAATAATAGCTTAAGAAATAAGTTATTTTATACATTTTAGTTTTTTCGTTTTTGAAGTCGGTTTTTTTAAACGAAGTTTTTAAATTTTTTATAGTGTGTGACATAATTTATTCAATGATATTTGTGTTGTGGTGTACTTAACGAATAACTTATTATATTAATTGCCTTGGTCCTCTTTCTAGCACTACACGGTTGACTATCGGATGGGCATTCATCTTCACTTAGAAATGAGCATCCAAATGAGCACTACAATATGGGTTTCTTTCGAAAACTATTATTAAAATTCTCTAAAGCCAGCACAGCACGTAGATGATATCAATTAGGCCGTCGGTCTGTATTCTGTATTACGGTAATAAATTTTAAAAAATAATTGTGTTTATTACAATTACAACAAAGGCAAAATCGACTTTAAGCTGATTTATGTAGTATCTTGAATAAAAAAGCAAATCTTATTTGTAATTCAAGTCTCTACCAAGAATTGTTTAATTTTAGAAGCTTTTATTTAACTTGCAATAGATGTACCTATGTATGTATGTAAGTTCGGGTGGAATCTTGCAAGTTAAATTTGACCAACTTCCCCCGGTTTCCGATTGAGCTGAAATTTTGCACGCATATGTATATCACGTGACACGTAATATACATATGCGTGCAACGACACTGCGTGTCACGGAAATGAATATGCTTCGGTGGATGTGTGGAGTCACGCGAAAGGATCGTGTCAGGAACTCCCGCATCCGCGGCAGCCTTCATGTCCGTGACATAGCAGACAAACTGCAGGAGAGTCGCTTACGCTGGTAAGGCCACGTTTTACGGAAACCGGCTAGTTACGTGGGGGAAAAATGTCTAGCCATGCCACCTCCGCCAGGTCCCGGTCGAAGGGGTAGGCCCAAGAAATGCTGGCTTGACGTTGTGAGGGATAACATGCGTACCAACGGTCTCAACACAAGGGATGCCGAAGATCGCGCGAAGTGGAGAAGAAAAAGTAGGAAAGCGGACCCTGGGCGTCGAAGTGATCGCTTCGAACGCAACCGGGATTTAACGCTCGGATGATGATGATGTATATCACGTGATAATGCAATAATATGGTACCATGGAGCTGATCTGATGATGGAGTTGAAAGGTGGCCTTAGGAACTCCTGTACTAAGCAAGATAGACCTGTCGTGTTTGGGCTCATTTTACTTGTCTTGGCTAGCACTCTGCTGCTACATGATATCCAGGATCTTAAAAGCTTGTATTTAACAACCTTTTTTAAAAACAAGTTATTTGGAGTGAGACTTCTTTAGAATCGTAGTGATCAAATCAGTCGATGTAATGAAAAAGCAACATTACTAGGTTTTTTTGTAATTTCGGTCGTTTTAGTAGTTTTATAGTATCGTAGTTTTCGTAGCCTCCTCACTCTTTTCTACTAAGCGTTATAGATATAATTATGTTCGTTTGCATTTTCTCTGAAGTTTCACTTCTACTGTGTGTGAAAAGCACACACATATTATTTCTTTTCAAATTTTCTTGGACCTTGGAATAATTTTCAATTAGAATATAAATATAAAACAAATAAAATAAAATAGACCAGTAGACCAAAAAGATTTCTGTTTTTTTTATAATGAATAGATTCGTGACCGTGACCGACATTGCGCCTTATGCCATGCGGAAATACAGTCTAAGGTGAAGCACACTTACCTAGTAGATACCTATTCGCGCAAAACTTAAAGAGACCTAGATTGTGTTCTTCAGGAAAAACAGGCGACGGTAAAGAGTTCCAGTTTTCAGCGGTGCGTATTATGAAAGTGGAAGCATAGCGCTTCCTCCGCTTCGTTGGTATTTCCAACATATATCAGTGGCGTTAGTATGTACGTCTTCTTGTCTGGCGGTAAAATGGTGAGGGAAGGAACTTAGGAGAAATAACAGAGGACGTATGTCCAATTACCTCTTTATGGAAGAAAAAAACATATTGTAGACCCCAAATAGTTGAGAACAAGATGAAGAAAAGAGAGTGGTGAAGAAAAAATTTTCGCTCATTAATTTTTTGTTATTTCACGATTTTTTTATTGTAGATTTTAACAGGCCACTGATGCCCTTCGTTGCTTTCTATTGTTTCATTATCTCGTCTTCTTCTGTTCCTGAATACAAACTGATTTTCACAAAACTTACTAATACAATAATTACTAAAACTGGATATAAAATTACTTTACAGATCAAAGATAATCATACAAGGGTAAACTGCCTGGACAGGCCTGGTACAAAATGCGAGGGAATAAACTTGAACTACCGTCATAAGTTCTATTAAAATGGGCACCCTATACTAAACATTACCAATAATTATTATAGCTTAATAGAGCATTACATTTACTCGTTTATAACCGATGGTCCCGGCTTGCTACCGACATTTGCGGTTTAATACCCACTTTGAGTAAGTACGGTAGTCTATAATAAATTACTATATTAATGTTCTCGAGTTTATAGAGTAGAAAACAGATATAATTTTTACTTTTCGTTCGTCGACAGCGATTCGCAGACCACTGCTGGACGTAGGTCTCCCCAAGACGGCGCCATTCATCCCTGTCCTCTGATTTTCTCATCCAGCACCTATCGGCAACCTTGCATGGGTCGTCAGTCCATTTGGCTGGGCTATACTTTTCGTTATAATTTCAAAAATATTTTGAATTTGAATAAGTTTTATATTCATAATAAATAATACTATATTTCACATAAAAAACCTAAAGGACTTACGTTTGAAATATTAATTTTTTTGTTTACTCAAACTAGTATAATGAAAAAAACTTAATTAATTAATGCTTATTAATTATGTTGCATTCTGTCTGTAATCCTTTAGTGGCCGATTTTTCCAATCATCAAAGTGGTCAGTCGTGTAAATTATAACCTGACTATATTCAGAAGTGAAATAATTAACTGTTTTCATGATATGACTTGTATTGACAGTATGTGATAAGATAGGAATGACTACTTAGGTGCTACTAGCCGGAGCAAACCCTGATTCTCTGTTAGACCGGTTAGACGTGATGCCGCCTCGCAAATCCTAGTAAAGCAAATAGAAAAAAAATGAACGCTAACCGTTACTGGAATCGTGTAAGGAATAATGCAAGATTTCGGCCGGATTCGCTCGTTTTGGTTTTTCACAAACACTACATCAGATGTCCGGGACAAAGTTGGCCCTTGAAGGAACGGTATTAGGGCACAATACACGGAGAGTGGGGCATTGGGGCGATATTTATACAGTCATTGAAATATAGGCCCGGCCAGTAAGACGGATACCTGTACACAGCGCCCTCTACTTTTAGATCGGCCGGATAAAATGTTTAAAGGTGTAAATGTTGCCGAGAAAAGGATGCTTTCCGGGAATGTGACGGCATGTCTTTACGGTGTGAATCCGCGTTTAGTTTCAACTTCAGACTAGTAGTGTAAACACTGCGAGATTTGATTTGTATTGAAACCGGAGCGAGACTGAGGGCTTACTATCAAACGTGTTCCGTCGTTCGTTTTCGTCTTACAACTTGTTGTATGCTCTTTTTTATATTTAAGGGCATTTCCCACCGTGTGCTCCATTAATTTTTTTAATATTTATTTCATTGACTTTTGGGCTGAATGGACGAAAACGAAGGACGAAAGGTGTTTGAGAGTAAGACCTGTTGTATGACTACTAGTGTGGACACAGTGAAATTTGATCATACCGAGACCGTAGCGACATTGAACCTTGAATGGAATCGTAGTATGTGTCGCGCCTTAAAGTCAAATGAATGAATCACCTGTAGTAGCTGTATATATTCAAGGAGGCAATTGTCATAACTATTACTATTTTAAGGTGTAATTCGACAGTTTGAAGGTATATTTACCTAGTTTATATCTGACAATAATTTTAATCTTATACAGTACTTAAATGTTTAATGAATGATCATTAAATTTATGAAATTTATCATCCAGGTACCATAAACCGATGCGAAGAATGATAAACATCATATTTCAAATAAAGTTCCCTCCCTCGTTGATACTTACATTTTATATTGGCAATTAGGACTAGCTGGTGCTGCCTAATTTTATTTGTTTTAATTATCTGCCATGTTTTATCGAATCATAGCACGGTATTATATAAACTTTTTATAAAGAATACAATTTCCCCTTAACCGCTTTCCATCAAGTGGGCCGTCTGCCTGTCTGCTGAACTACTGCAATAAATAAAAAACTGTACATCACTACAGGTACGTGTTGACGTGAGCGGGAGTGTGGGAGAAGGATAGGTTGACACACCAGACACGCTACGAACAATGCGGGATTCTCAGCGGCGGTTTGCGTCTTAATGAGTCGTCATAGGTCGCCTACAACGTCACGCAGGACGCAGCCTACGGCATTTGTAGCATATGGCGCTGTTGTGTGACTGTAAAGTCTATAGACATAAAATTTTGGCAAGAATCCGTTACTTAGTGACCAAATAAAACTTTTATTCTCTTAAGCTGCTCATAACTTCACAATTTGAAGACATAAACAAGCAATAAAATGTTATTGTACTCGGTAATGATAATTTTAATACACAAACAGGAGCTACCTCATAAAAAATTTCGTTATTTATGTACGAAAGTTTTATAGTTCAAATATAACTGAGCGGCAATATTGAGAACATCTTTATGTATAAAAATTTTCTGTACATGTATATGTGACTGAACTCCTCCTAAACGGCTGGACCGATTTAGATGAAAAGTTTTGTGTGTGTTCTGGTGGACTAAACTACTTGACTTTGTACTAGAACATAGGTAAGCGAGTCCCCTGGCTTTAAAGCAAGGATAGCGAATGCAACTGGAATTAACACTTAATTGATGATGATAACATATAATACAGGATTTTATAACACGAAATATTATATAAATGTTCAATATTTATAATATCAACGAATATATTAATGAAGTTCACATTTCAATCCTTGTACTTTACATAAATATGTTTTGTTCCATACAAGATACTATATACGTGTACAAGTATTATCATTTATAATAATATTATCAAAATCCGTACCAGTTTAACTTGGATCAGGGTTAAAAGCCCATACTTATTCTATTTTTGACATACAAGTTCTTGTTTAGTCATTTCGATGCATGGCAGTGCTTGGCAAAATGGACAGATAGCTCGATTATTTCTTGAGAATTGTACATCGTAGCTATGGTACATGATTCTTGCCTACATGTGGGTACGATATTTATTATCGAAACATTCACAGTTTGTGTTTTACACATAGGTCGTTCGCAAATGTCAATTAGACAAATGCGGCGGAATAGGTTGTTACCCGGTAGTGCTTCGAGTCAGTACTCTAACTGTCTTGTCTGCTTAAGTAAACGGCTCTTGTTGTCTGGTCTAGCTTGACTTGAACTGTATTGAGGTAGATATGACTCACCAATGAACTGTTAAATTCAGTCGGCACTGGATACCTGCCTTTCTGTGATGATTATCACTGGAATTAACTCTGATCCAAATGATTGTTTCAGTTGATAGTTAATTTCCTTAAATTAAAACACTTAAAAGGTAAGGCTATGCCAATGGTATCATATCATACCTTTCCTATCCTCATACTGGGAAGTGAGCCAATATTTTATATCGTAATTAAATTATATAATCTACTTGTGTTCGTCAGCGGTGTATCTGCTTGAGCGCTAATACAGCTTTACTTGTCTATCTATGGTCGATAATTCTATAATAGATTGTTGGCCTAGACATAGTAACTCGCAGTGCACGTTCGTAATATCCGAACCGTCTGATTTGTGCACAATGTATTTTTGAAAGCTGCATATTGGCACTTTCAACAAATTATTGTTAGTCATTTAAATGCTGATATGAAACGTTTGGTGAAACGCTCGTCTTCGTGGCCTATATCTCAAATCAATACATGCGTGACTAGTAAGTGCTTCCCACCTGAGTGCTATATTACCAATCACTCGGCGTCTAAATTCTATATACAGAAAGACAGCCTATTTATACTAGATAGCCTCAGGGGGCAGTATTGCGATACTAAGTACCAAAAGGACGCTATGTATATTTGTGAGTTGCTTCGGCACTCTCAAAACCCTATTCTGGCCTCACACACACACAATAACCGAACTGGATTATCGGCCTAAATGACTCACATAATATTTAAAGAATATAATATTTAAAGAATATAATTTGCGATTGGTTCATCGACCAGTTCCTTTCTATCCTGAAGGTATAATAAAAAGTGATTTTGAGGGATCACTTCTTGACCCGGGTGGAAGGCATTTTGGGTTTATTATACCTTTTTATTAAATCTTCATTAAATAAATCCCTTTCCAAATTCCATAATTTATTATATCATTTATATATACTCATTAAACTCTTAGTTTATAATCACTAAGATCTTACAAACATCTTATACATATAATACCTATATGTATTATATATACATATTTTGATATAAAAATCTAATAAATCAAATTCTTATAAATAATGTATTATAGTTATATATTTAAATACCTAATTGTAGGAATGTATTCTCTGGGGAAACGGACTATTCTGTTCACCCTAGTTTCGTTAAAGGTAGGCAAGTAGTTTGGTAATTCTATAGGTAATCACAATCCGTTATTGATACCGGGTACTAATCAACTTCTTAGATTTCGATGAATTACTTGTCCAGACAAATTGCCACAGAACTGAGTTACTACAATATTTATACACACAACGTAGGATACCTATCACTAGACATAATATCACAGCCAATCTAAATAAAGTAAATTCTATAATAGATTTCCTTATAATAATTATAAGGGCGAAAAATTTAGAGTATATATATATATATATGTCGCAGAACGGCCTCGTTCTCACGACATCTTCTTTAGTTATTGCAGGTTTAGTGGGCGTCATCAGGATAAAATGCGAACATAAAACACAATAGCCACGGTTTATACACTTTTAATTTAGATTTGATCAACATTATGACATAGTTTAGACCGAGCAGCGGGTTCAGGGCACCCGCTCATACTTTCAGCTTCAATACTTTCTTTAAAACTCTCAAAGGTCCAACTCGACCTGTTGCCACCAACCAAATGTGCCACAAAAACTCCTCAGTCTACCAAAGTAGATACTACTCAAAGTATAGAGGACGTCTGACCCCGCTCCGCCATAAGCTCTGCTCTGATTGGTCGTTTATTAAATTAAAATATTCATAACTTTTATTAGGTTAGAACGATCTTTAAGTTATAGAAACGTTTAACAAATCAAATTAAATTAAATTAAGAATTTTAGAAGTAATTAAAATGTAAACAAATGATATTGTGCGGTATACATCCAGTCAACAATACATCGTCATAGTCATAGCTTCCCTCCGACATATATATACTCAGCCCTTATGTATTTATATATACATACTTCGGGTTCTTTTATTGGAGAGACATACAATCTCTGTCTACTTTATATTTGGGGGGGTGTTACAAGCTGTGTTCCGGCATTAGTTGCCAGGTTCCAGTCTCCCTTTAGAGAGCAGCAGCACATTGGTAGCACCTTTGTTGTTACAAATTATTTATAGGCGATGGTAACCGCTTTCCATCAGGTGGGCCGGCTACCTGTCTGCTGAACTCATGCAATAAAAAAAAATCGCCCGAAGACTGCCTACAAAAAATATTGTTACTTTTATATTATACAGGGTGGCGCAATAGAACGTGCATATTGCATCATCTTTTTTCGCGGGGTAGAAAGTGCGCGGGCGGGGGGAGCCTGCATCGTTGGGTAGGCGGGCTCATGGAGTTTTAGTCACTATGAGTCACTTCGACGGGAAGCGTCGCGCATTTTGCGTGCGCGCATTTTACGAGAACTCTCGTTCATACATCGTTACTAGGCGTTTATATTGTTCTGAATATGGACTACGGCAAATTAGTGAAGCTCCGAGTGCTAATTTAATTAAAATATGGGTACAGCGTTTTGAAGAGACTGGTTCAACGTTTAAACCACAAGCAAAAGGTCGTCCAAGAACATCTAGGACCGACGAAAATATTGAGAGAGTTATGCAGTCTGTACGAGGAGATCCACAAATGTCTACTCGCAAGAGATCGTCTGTCTTACACTTATCGCGACGAAGTGTGCAACGAATTTTAAACTTGGATCTTAAACTGCATCCTTACAAGCTGCAGTTAACACAAGAATTGAAAGAGTCTGACTTCGGAGCAAGGCTCGCATTTGCTAATGAAATGCTTAATCGATTTTCCAATTTTGACAATATCCTTTTCTCAGATGAGGCCCACTTCCATATCAATGGGTTCGTAAACCGTCAAAATTGTCGTGACTGGAACAGTGAGAATCCGAAACTCAAGCACCAGAAAGCACTGCATAGTCCTAAAGTGACAGTATGGGCAGCAATCTCTGGTAGAGGAATAATTGGACCGTTTTTCTTTGAAAATGCGCGGGGGCAAAACGTCACTGTTAATACCGAACGCTATGTTGCGATGTTGGAAGGTTTTTTGGCTCCAGAGCTTGAAAATTCAAGAATAGTGAATTCTAGGACTTGGTTTCAACAAGACGGAGCTACCTGTCACACATCAAATGACTCCATGGCGGTTGTGAAACAGATGTTCCCTGGCAGACTGATTTCGAAAAGAGGTGATATCCCATGGCCTCCACGTAGTCCAGACGTGACGCCTCCTGACTTTTTTTGTGGGGATACCTCAAGAAAAAAGTCTACAGCAATAATCCGAAAAACATCGATCAGCTCAAGGAGAATATCCGTGGTGAAATGGCAGCAATTACATCAGCATTACTGAAGAAAGTTTTCAATAACTTCCGTTTGCGATTAGAGGAGTGTCGTCGTAGAGAGGGTCATCATTTAGACGATTTTATTTTAAAAAAATAAACTTCAGTTATTTCTTAATAATACCTCAGTTTTATTTTAACTATACCTTTTGTATTTATTTTTTAATCAATATTTTAAATATGCACGTTCTATTGCGCCACCCTGTATTACAGACAATTTCACAAATTCAGTTACTATGAATAGTGACCGGTCTCTATATACAATGCCCGTATATAAAGCTGGCAATATAAATAAAACTGCATGACTAATCACTTTTCCCGGCCAATATGAATAATGACTACACTATATTGGGTAATAAGATAAAACAGATGAACTTTAGTTTTTGTTTGTCTATAAAGGCTGATTAAACTTACACAATTCTTATTGAAATATAAAAATATCGTTTCCCTGTTCCTTTTTTCCCTTTATGCCTTGGCAAACAAAGTTTGAAAGTGTCATTATGATGAATGTCAACAAATGTATGTATATATCAATTATAATACATTTTAAACTACAAAATTCACATTTCTGGTACGGGGGCAGACCTGGCTGCCTCTTCCACGTCACACTTAGTCATCTCAACCAATAGAACTTCGTCCGACTTTATGCAACAAACCGGTTGATCTTTATAGCGGGCGTGGTCTCAGAGGCCTGGCGAGAACAGAAAATAATGCTATCAGTGGCAAAAATTTGAGCACTCGTCCAGAAATTGTTGTCACTCAATCAAGTGCGACAAGGTGCACGCCGCATGTTTTAGACGTTTCCATGCGTTTTTAAAAGAAACACTTCCCCCCTACCAATAAGACCCCGGCAACAAGCCGGCAACAACCCGCAAAGTTCGATCAGGGCAGAAAGGAGACGGGTACATGCCCCTCCACCTCAGACTTTCCCGAAACTGAGCAACCAGAGCAACCGAGGGTCACAGTACGGAAAACGGCCCATAGGCCACAAAGGATGCCAAAAACCACATTGGTGCCTCCTGCAAATTACCCCATAGAGAAAAGTGCTGGAAAAGACCCACACCTGCTGTCCAAGAGGTGGAACAATATGCACAACTATGGCAACCGCCTATGGAAAAGTGGGCAACGGATGCCCCACCAACCGCAGCCACTATACCAGGGCAAATAAGAATTACAAGAGAAACGTGCCTCCACTTCAGCCACCAAGCGCCGCTGCAGAGGACTGCAGAGACGCCAGCTCCAACGCCGGGGCTGCTCAGCCATTACCACATCGTCAGCCGAGAAGTAGGACCGCCTCTCCTGCACCGAAATCTTAATCATCCAACGTAGAGAAGACTAACGCCAGGGACCTACTTCAGATAATTCTCCAGCGAGTGCTTCGCATGGAGGTATTTTTTTGGACCCTGACTGACTTGATCTCCACACCGTCGCAGCTGGTGCAGATCTCAAGCTATTTGCAATACATCGTCTTGTCTGCATATAGACGCTATACATCATGGATAGGACAAACACGTCACACAGCATGACCGAATTTATCACATTGTCCAACTAGAAGTAGGGAAGTTATCATACTGCCCGGTCCAAGTGATAAATTTAAGTTATCTCAAACCGGGTTTTTTTAGACGGACCACGGGACATGGGGCGTCAATAATATGGGCCGGTGAAAGTAATTAATTTATCAAATTGACGGACACTCTTGGTCATTATTCGTACTGATCGGTCCATATAAATAATGCCTGATTAAACAAATTGCCCGTAAAATAATATAGTTAAAAAGAGAATTCTATATTTTAGACCAATACAGAAGACGTGGTAGTAAGGGACTAGCATTTTAATTGTGTACAAAGTACTGTCTTATCACAAAGCGATCTCTTCCAGACAACACGTGCAGGAATAAATTAGATTGGAAACGGCGATGGTGGAATACATAATTATTGTATCATTGCTTATAATATACCAGCGTGACTGTTATTTAGCGTATGCAATAAGATGTTATCTCAAAATTGTAAACCGAGGTTGACAATATGTTGGTGAACCTCTGGTGTGTGTGCGATGCTCTTCTCATTTCAGCTCAAACGCTGTTGGAGGTCGAAGCACATAATGCAATGAATAATGTGGGCAGTAGTCATAGTTGATGTAGTTATATAAATTAAACACTGTTAGCGTCGTAAAGGCCTATAATTAAACACTTCAAATATGTAAGAAGTACACGTGTGTACTCGGCTAACAACCATAATGGAAGACAAACAAAAAGCAATGACAATTTTACTAGTTAAAAAAAACATAATTATATTATGCTATTGCCAACAGTGTGCAGACATTCATAGGCGACAGTATTCGCTTTCCATGATGTGGCCGTCAGTCTGTCTGCTGTGCTCTCTTTATAAACGAAAATCCATATGCATATCTATAATATCAATGTACCTATTCGATTAGCTATTGTATGAGTAAATATACAAAAGCATAAACAAGCCAGTCTCCACATGAGTGCGTTTAAATTCCTGAATACATCGTTCCTTTACGTGTTTGACTGCAGCTGCATAACATGGGATCCTTCGCAGAAAATGGCTCGGATTTCGATACACGCCGTTTGCACCAGATGCTATTGGATAAGCGTATTTGTGAGTACACTTCAATGCATTGAAGTGGTTGTAAGTATGCAAATTCCAACAGCACGTTGTGTATAATACATATAGAATAGATACTTAGCGTTATTTATCTTTACCGAGACCTTTCAAGGCGATTGGCAGTCTCGCGTGATTGTATTTAGGGCAACGGATTAGCGTTGCCATACTAAAAGGAAATGCGGTCGGCATTTTGGGAACGTTCCCCGCCGATAATCTGGAGCCCAATTCGGCTATTTCAACATGCTTTGCATTGCATTACAATGATATTCAAAGTATAATCCCATTGCGATACTGTCAAAAAATTTCTATTCTCGTATTCTACTAAATATCGATATAGTCTATATATTTTCAAAAGCATATATTTAAAAGCTTACAAACATTTGAAACAGTTATTTCGCGAGTTTTTGCTTATAAATATTTATAAAGATAGAGTGGCGTCCCACGGGCACGCCATGGAGATTACCAAAAAATCGGAACCAGGAAAATCTACCATTGAGACGATAGTTTCCGGCGATTTTGACGCCATAATAATAACAGAATTGGGCTCAGGACTAATTTGTAAATATGTTTTTAATCTTTAAGAATTTTTAAAATATTTTATAGTGTAGTTTAACTTTCAAAATAGTTTAGTTCACAATGTTATTGTTTTAACACCCGTTATGTGTAGACCATATAATTATAACGGAGATTGGTACAGATTGTTTCCGCATCAGTACTCATTATTTGCACTTTGTGGGCGTATCGTGATGATTGAAATTGCAGCAGCGAAAGGTAGAGGTTAAATAATACTTTAGATGGTAGAAAGTAGTATTTACTGTCGATTGCCGATGTGAATGGAGTGAACTAATTTATTTTGGAAACGGTAACCTGAATTACAACTATTAACAAATCGTACAGCTAATATAATATATAGCATAATGTGTGAGCGGGTCGGAGGATATGCGAGCGAGATAGAGCAACTATTCATTTGTGGGCTCCCGCGTTGTGCTAAACCAGTAGTTCGTTGTCCACTGCGATGTAGATGTGTGTCATTCGTTCAATTTTAGAGATTCGGGTCAATACTGACCTGTTGACAAAATGATCCGGATCTTGCGACCCGTTCAATCGAGCGATTGGTTCACTTAAGGATTCGGCACTCGATTTTCGTCTCAGTACGCAAACTAGCTCACGAACCAAGCCGCTTGGTTCATTGGTTCGTGAGCAAGTTGCGTACCTTCCAAATTGTCCAAATTGTATATACAACCAAGCGGGTCGTATTTATATTATATATATTAGGATGATCCAAAAAAAATTTTTTTTTTTTCAAACAGGCTCAAAAGTTTCTTTTGGGTGTAAAAAAATTTCTGTGAAAAGATGAGCCATTAATATTAAGATTGTCCTCATCACATTTTTTTAACTCCCATAAGAATAACACAGAAAAAAATTTTTTTGCTTCTTCTGATTTTTGTACCGTTCAAACGACTGGTTGACTGATAAATCGCTGTTCCAATCTTTATAGAGAATTGAACGCTCTACAAAAAAGGTCTGATAACATTATATATATGTCGCAGAACGGCCTCATTCTCACGACATCTTTAGCTATTGCAGGTTTAGTGGGCGTCATCAGGATAAAATGCGAGCATAAAACACAATAGCCACGGTTTATACACTTTTAATTTAGATTTGATCAACATTATGACATAGTTTAGACCGAGCAGCGGGTTCAGGGCACCCGCTCATACTTTCAGCTTCAATACTTTCTTTAAAACTCTCAAAGGTCCAACTCGACCTGTTGCCACCAACCAAATGTGCCACAAAAACTCCTCAGTCTACCGAAGTAGATACTACTCAAAGTATAGAGGGCGTCTGACCCCGCTCCGCCATAAGCTCTGCTCTGATTGGTCGTTTATTAAATTACAATATTCATAACTTTTATTAGGTTAGAACGATCTTTAAGTTATAGAAACGTTTAACAAATCAAATTAAATTAAATTAAGAATTTTAGAAGTAATTAAAATGTAAACAAATGATATTGTGCGTTATACATCCAAATAATAATCCATCCAACTATAACTTCTATATAACTTTAATTGGACGTATCGTTGACTGGATGTATAACGCACAATATCATTTGTTTACATTTTAATTACTTCTAAAATTCTTAATGTAGTTTAATTTGATTTGTTGAATGTTTCTATAACATAAAGATCGTTCTAACCTAATAAAAGTTATGAATATTGTAATTTAATAAACGACCAATCAGAGCAGAGCATATGGCGGAGCGGGGTCAGCGCCCTCTATACTTTGAGTAATATCTACTTGGGTAGACTGAGGAGTTTTTGTGACACATTTGGTTGGTGGCTACAGGTCGAGTTGAACCTTTGAGAGTTTTAAAGAAAGTATTGAAGTGGAAAGTATGAGCGGGTGCGCTGAACCCGCTGCTCGGTCTAAACTATGTCATAATGTTGATCAAATCTAAATTAAAAGTGTATAAACCGTGGCTATTGTTTTTTTATGCTCGCATTTTATCCTGATGACGCCCACTAAACCTGCAATAATTAAAGATGTCGTGAGAACGAGGCCGTTCTGCGACATATATATATATATATATATATATATATATAAAATGCGGGTAATAGAAAAAAACATCAGAAAAAAGTTGAAACTTGTGTTAATAAAAGTTCCTAGAAAAGTTAAAAGATCAAAATGAAATCAAAACAATTCAAATGCGTCATGGGACAACGAACGACTAACCGAGACGCGGCAATCCGAAATGACCCGATTCACTGTCGTATGGTTCTCTTCTTCTGATTCGTAGGTTTTGTTAAACGAATCTGAACGAATCGATCTAGTGAACGACTCATATTCTTCGAAGTGACCCACCCTATCGTTCGCGCGGATCTTGAGACCCGGGTCGTTTGATTCGTTCGTTCGCGAACGACACATATGTACTGCGATGACTAGACGTATGCAGCTGCCATAAAATGAAATTGAAAAAGAATTAAACACAATTTATAATGTGACTATATATGAGGTTATAACATTTATAAAGAATTTCATATGATCCGCGTACAAATATATGAAACTCGTGAAGGTTTCTACGAATCGAGTTCGCTACTCGAAAATCAGCGAAGAAGTTTGTCTGACTGTGTCGTGCCCCGATCCATCGGGCGACCAAATTACCACATCATAGACTCCGTCAAGCGCCACCAGGGCGGCGCTGGCGTTCCAGTTCTTTGACAGCTAAAGCCTGTACATTCGACTGTCGATAGACAATATTACTCTCTATAATAAAATCCAGAAACTGACATCCAGTTATTTATCTGCTTCCGCCACTAGGTTTTATTAACAACAATAAACTCAACTCAACTCAAAACTAAACTAACTAAAACCTCGATGTCGATAATTAAATCATGCTTATTAATAATTGTCCCGTAAAAAACTCATAACACACACTGCACTCAGAGTTATGGCGTTTATTTCCACCAAATAAGTCTAAAATTAAAAAGAAACCTTATTGATTTTCTACTTTTAATGCCACAAGTACATGATGATGACATAATCCAAAAGATTAAAAAAATACTATATATTTTCCGTTTTCTCATAGATGACCTAATCGAAGTCAATTTCAGTGAAAGCGAAATATATTTCAAATCTAACAAACAAATCACGACTACGTAGGCAGCCGTTATCTCCAATGTAAGCAAAACAATATTCGATTATTCAAACTAAAACTGAGAGGGATGTCATATTTCGGTACATAATAGATAAACTTTAGCTATATCAATAAAACTAGAATTGTGTAGGAAATGTTTGTACGTTTAATTTACTTTGAGTTTGAAGTTAGAAATAGAAGATAACCTATTGATAATTACTTTCCAAACAAGGTTTTTTTATTTCACAATTTCAATAGACAGGATGACGGCCCACCTGATGAAAAGCGGTTACCATCGCCTATGGATATTTACAACACCAAAGGTGCTACAAATGCGCTACTGCTCTCTTAAGGGAGACTGAAACCTGGCCGCTAATGCCGGAACACAACTCAAGGTTGTTATGGTGGCATACTCTAGACAGGGGTGATAACTATCCAGACGGGTAAACACCTTACTACCTGACTGTGGGATGTTTTGTCGCCTCTTACAACAGGCCACCCGGCCGTAGAAAATTGTATTTTTTCTCCGTTCCTGCACGGAACTCACATGCGCTGCTGAGGACCGGTGGTGAACAGATGTTAACTAAAAAATTTGAATTAAAATAGTGTAAGAAAAAATGATTTTATTGTATAAAAAAGCGTGGGGTGCATGATATCAATAGTTATAAATATTTTATGAACATATATGAGTAGAAGGGTTATTTTGATAATATCCTGAAAAGCACCCCACGCTTTTTTTTACAATAAAATCATTTTTTCTTACACTATTTTTAATTCAAATGTATTAAAATTTATTTTCTATTTTATAGTTGGATTTTCTATAAAAGCGTATTTTTTTTTAAAACTATTATTTGTTTTTCATTTTTTAGTGATTATTTAGTGATTTGATTCCCTTCTCCGTGGAAACTCTGAAAAAAGAATTAAATACACTCTTATGATAAAATGGAACGTTATGTAAAAATAAGCTTTTTTAAATACAAGCTTTTGAGATTCTGCATATCATGTAGCAGCAGAGTGCTAGACAAGTAAAACGAGCCCAAACACGACGGGTCTGTCTTGTTTAGTACAGGAGTTCCTATGGCCACCTTCCGACTCCATCATCAGATCAGCTCCATGGTACCATATTATTGCATTGTCACGCGATATACACATACGTGCAAAATTTCCACACAATCGGAAACCGGGAAGTCGATCAAATTTAACTTGAAAGATTCCGTTACATACTAACATACATACATACTAACATATGTATGAAGCTAAAAAATCGAAATGTGTGCTGGGACACATATTAAAAGTGAAACTTCAACGGACAAGTGGAAAAACGAATCGCAACGGAAAAGTGGAAAAACAAATAGCAACGGATAAGTGGCAAAACGAATCGCAACGGACAAGTGGAAAAAAGAATGGCAACGGATAAGTGGAAAAACGAATCGCAACGGACAAGTGGAAAAACGAATCGCAACGCACAAGTGGAAAACGAATCGCAACGGACAAGTGGAAAATCTTCAACTGACAAGTGATAAAATGAATCGCCACAAAATTTTGACTTGAAGTTTTACGGGCAGGTTTTCAAATTAGACAAGTACATTAACAATCTGCCCGTAAAACTTCAAGTTAAAATTTTGTTGCGATTCATTTTATCACTTGTCAGTTGAAGATTTTCCACTTGTCCGTTGCGATTCGTTTTCCACTTGTGCGTTGCGATTCGTTTTTCCACTTGTCCGTTGCGATTCGTTTTTCCACTTATCCGTTGCCATTCTTTTTTCCACTTGTCCGTTGCGATTCGTTTTGCCACTTATCCGTTGCTATTCGTTTTTCCACTTTTCCGTTGCGATTCGTTTTTCCACTTGTCCGTTGAAGTTTCACTTTTAATATGTGTCCCAGCACACATTTCGATTTTTCGCAGGTTTACTGCAAATTATGATTTGGTTAGGTTAAGTACATTTTAATGGTGTATGTAATACGCTACCCACGCACCGACCATTTTTTACGTCAACACTTTTGTCGTTCTGTTATGCGGGACCGAGTAAACCCCTTTTTAAAAAAGGAATAATTAAAACAAGGTTATAGTTTAGGGGACGACCGTCTCGGTTGAAAGTTGGAAAGAGACTTGGGGACTGGGTCGATGAGCGGATAGGAAGCTAAGGCATGAAAGTGATGATTAGACAGGAAAGGTGTAGGATAGGCCAAATGGGGTGCATAGACTATATATAACACCTCCCCGGGGTAGACTAAACTTCGGGGTTGAAATTTCGAAGTTTAGGAAAACAATAAGAAAAGTTATATATTTCTCCTAGTACTAGGAGATGGAATGATTTCTGGATTTTGAGATTTCATGATTTTAAGAGGGATGACAGGATCAGGGTTTGGTGTTTGCTGTAGAGATTCTGGGGAATTTATTGGAGCTGATCGGGAAAATATGGGAAGTATATAGGAGAGACGGTCGTGAGATTTAATGTACAAAACACACTTAATTACAAAAAATAGAAAGATAATACAAAAACTTAAAACTAACAGAATAGAGTAATGAGTCTCGTATTTAATTATTTGATGTTGGTTAATTATCTCATCTGTCTTATCAGTCATAGATTTTAATCTCGATTTTGTTTCCGGTGTAAAGATATCTAAGTCAATATTTTGTAGTTTTATACGAGGTTCATTATTCACTACATTTTTAAACTTATCTAAAGTACAGCAAGAGTCATCTATTATATTAAAGTCGGAATGTGTTTCGGTAATATTTATTTTAATACTGTTAGATTTTGGTATTAATTTAGTACTTTTACAATAGGCAAAGCAATTATTTGGTATATTCAAAATTCCCGTTCCGACAATATTTAATTCTAAACTTTTCTGTTTCTGACATTCTATATATAATTTATTGTTTTGGGATTGTACATAAATCCAATTACTATTACTAAGTGGTTTCCATAAATCTAAATCTCCGTGAATGAAGTCTGTTTGACACTGCGTCGGTAATGTACTTATCACATTAGAAATTAGCTCGCTTTCACAACTTGGGTTTGCACCAGTAGGGTATATAGTCATGACGTCACAGATGAACTCGTGAACGCTTATCACTCTGCATTCTTTCAGTGATTCGAGTTTGCAATATTCTGATTTATCTTTAGTCATTGCGATGTATTTACTGCTGGGAATTATAAAACTAAATGTGTTCGGTTTCATAACGTTATGTGGAATTGGCAACGCTATGTTGTGATACAGCCTATATTCTTTAGGTGATACTAAAGGTATTCTTAATATGAAAACAATCTTATTATTTAAACTATAACAAACAACATTTGATATATTCATTAGTATATGGATGTAGCTTAATTCTAAAGTGACGGGCAATTTCAAATCAGCAGGTAAGTATCTATAGTTATCAACAAGCTCTTGGTACAACTGTGTGGGAGGTAGCACAGCTGGGTGAAGTATATTTTGACTACTAAACATAATTGCATTTGTTAGGTCTTCCAACTGGAATGATAAAGTGAGTACAGCGGCTTCTAAACTTTTAAATATTAGGTCGATATTTGTTTTGATTTTCAATTCTTCGGTAATGAGAGACAAGTTTTTTAGTTGTAACGATAGCTTGTCGATACCTTCATTTAGTCTGGCTTCGTTAATTTTTATTTTATGCAAAGTTTCGTTAAATTTCGACAAGGTTGAAGTTGTAACCAAAATGTTTTCTTTAATTAATGAACCCAGACCTTTTTCGTTATTTTGTATGCTTTGTATGGCGTTGTCATATTTGACAGCGTCATCCTCGTCTAGAGTCCCAAAAATGGTTTTGGATAGGGTGCCTATACCGCCTATCCACGCTGCGCGTTTGAACTTATTACTATTTGTAAGATGGGCTATGGAAGAATACTCAGAGGCCATGTCTTGGTACCTGATAGTTAGCGGTTCTAATATGTTGTGGCATTCTAATTTACTTGTAATTTCGATTTCAATTTGACCACATAAAAACCGAGTTGTACCTAATACTGAATTAATATTTTGAATATGAGGTTCAATGTGGGAGATATCGAATGGGGTGACTACATCCAAGTACCCAGCGTTAATTTTAAGTTCGCCAATTGGATCAAAATATATACCTGGACCTTTATTTATCTTTTCTATGACTTCTGTTGCAAGAACGCAGACACCCAACATGGTGGTTCTGAAATACGATTTATGTTTAAGGAAATTGGTTATATATAATATTTTATAACATAAAGTTTATGATAAGATTATTAACATAAGGACTAATTATTTTATTGTACATCAACTACTGCTAATTTAATTTCGTCATAATGGTATTTTACGTGTCGTCTATTTATAAGCAAAGTCAATGTATTGTTACCATTAATTCTTATTACTTTATAAGGGCCCTTCCATATTGGAGACAACGCTTTTCGGAGCCGAAGGTGATTTTTAACGTAAACCATGTCACCTGCTTTATATTTCGCTGGTCTGCTGTGTTTATCATAATAATTTTTGGATGATATTTTGGATTTTAAGATACTTTCTAGAGCTTTCTCTCTGGATATTTGTAATCGTTGTTGTAGTACACGGACATAACTATTATAAGTAGGCTCCAGTGAGCTTTCGTAGACAGAGGATGGAATAAACGGCTTATGACCAAATACTAATTCATAAGGAGTAAAGTTAGTTGTGGAATGGATTGTTGAATTATATGTCAACATTGCAGTATATACAAATCTTGGCCAATTGTCTTGATTTTCGTTTACAAAAGACTTCAAGTATTCCTTTAAAGTCGAATGGCTTCTTTCAATTGCGCCCTGAGTTTGCGGATGATAAGGAGTGGACCATAATTGTTTAACCTTAAGGAAGCTGCACGTTTGTTTAAATAATTCGGAAGTGAAATTCGTCCCTTGGTCTGTGATAATAATTTTGGGAATTCCAAATTGGGAGATGAAATGGATTAAACACTCTGATGTTTCTTCAGCCGTAGCATTAGGCATAGGATACGCAGCAGAGAATTTTGTTAAGTCGTCTTGTAATGTAAGAATGTATTTTAATCTCGTTTGAGCAGCTTCAGGCAGAGGTCCGACTATATCTAATGCTATCTTTTCGAAGGGTTGTGTTGAAGTAGAAGTTATTTGCATAGGAGCACGATTGATCCTACGGAGTGCTTTATTCTCCTGGCAGAGTCGGCACTCACGTACATAATTTTCAATATCAGTGCGCATATTGCGCCAGTAATACTTTTCTTGGATTCTATTTAACATTCTATTTGCTCCTAAGTGACCGGAAATGGGAATATCATGATTTTCTTTTAAGATTTTTGTAATTTCACTCATCGCAGGAAAGATAATAGTGTTTTTATAAATATGTATAGTTATACTAGTATTATGGAATAAGTACAATATAATATTATATATCTTAATAAAAGAATGATTATCAAATGGATTTCTGAAATCCGATATAGAGAATTCTAATACGTTATTAGATAACAACTCCATTTTTAAGTTTTTCAGGCTTTTAAATACATGTTCGTAACTATTACAACTGTCATAGTGGTAAACTTTTATAAATAATAAATAGTATGTTACGTCATCCTTTTCAGATTTGATGAACGAATACAGAGTTCGTTCTTGTGCGATGAGTTCTTTGGAATTAGGAAGATTATTAATAACTTCCTCTACATATTGGTTTGACTCATCCAAATCGATAGAAGCAGGTATAACTATGTGTTTTATTTTTGTTTTGAGTAAGTTTTCATTATGTTCCTCTATTTTAGTGTTAAACGTTAATGATTTGTTGTTAATTGTTTTCAGGCATTTGGAGTAAGTATCATTACTACTGGTGGATTCTTCAGAAGATGGCGGACTTGGGATACTAAAGTCATCGGGGAGTTCCACATCTCCCGGGATTACAAAGTCGTCGGGTAAGTCAAATAATTCAGGTAAGTCCGGGACGTCAGGACTCATCTGGAGTTCTGGATTATCAACAGATATTTGAGGAGGATTTTCATTGTCATTTACAGGATTATTTTCAGGAACATCTTCGGGATCGTTTTCAGGAACATTATCAGGATTATTTTCAGGAACATCTTCAGGATCGTTTTGAACATGAGGATCTTCTGCCACAATTTGATCATTGGAGGATATTTCTTCATGGACAGGATTTACAGGATATCTAGAGAGGGCGTCTGCATTGGTGTTTAACTTTCCCTTCTTATATTGGATTGTGTAGTCGAACTCTTCCAATTTCAGACGCCATCGGATTAGACGGGACCCGGGGTCCTTACAATTGAATAGCCAATTTAGTGGCTTATGATCGGTAATGATCGTGAAATGACGGCCAAAAAGGTACGGGCGGAAAACTTTAGTTCCGTAGACAATCGCCAGGCATTCTTTTTCCGTTACGTCGTAGTTACATTCAGCCTTGTTGAGTGTCCTAGAGGCATAGGCAATTGGTCTGTCCTTGCCGTTTTCACCTTGGGATAAGATTGCGGAAATAGCATAGTTAGATGCATCACAGGTCAGAAGGAAGGGTTTTGTGAAGTCCGGATATATAAGAACTGGGGCAGTTACCAATCTTTCTTTGAGTTGTTCAAAGGCTAACTGTTGGGAATTAGTCCAAACAAATGGGACATCCTTTTTCAATAGGTTAGTCAGAGGTTTTGAGAATTTTGAAAATGTCGGTATGAATCGACGGTAATATGAGGCTAAGCCGAGGAAAGATTTAATATCTTTTGGACACGTAGGAGTAGGGAATTGTACGACAGATTTTATTTTCTCAGGATTTGGTTTAACACCTTCGTCACTAATTATGTGTCCTAGATAGGCAACTTCCTTACGCAAAAACTCGCATTTTTCGGGTTGCAACTTGAGGTTGAATTGTCTCAATCTTTGAAACACGGCAGAAATTTTTTCCATATGGGAAGTGAGATCATGAGAGTATATAACTATGTCATCTAAGTATACAAAACAATGCATACCTTGCAGGCCTGATAAGACTGTATTCATTATTCTTTGGAATGTTGCAGGCGCATTCTTTAATCCGAAAGGCATTCGGTTAAACTCAAAGTGACCTTGTGGGACACTGAATGCCGTCTTAGATGCATCGTCGGGATGTATTTTAACTTGGTGAAAACCGGAGGCCAAGTCTAGGGTCGTGAAATATTTACTCTGGCCCAATTGGTCTAGAATTTCATTGATCTGGGGGATTGGATAACTTTCTCCAATAGTAATATCGTTAAGTTTACGATAATCTATGACGATTCGCCACTTTTTCTGCCCTGAAGAATCTGTTTTCTTAGGTACAATCCAAATGGGTGACGACCATGGAGATCTAGACGGTTTAATAATATTTTCGTTCAGCATTTTGTTTATTTGTGTTTTAACTTCTTCTTTATGTATCTCTGGGAATCTATAAGATTTTACATTGATAGGTTGAGATGAGGAAGTTTTGATTTCATGTTGGATTATGTCGGTACAAGTCAAAGGGTCCCCAGGTAGGTGGAATATGTCGCAATAGTCACTGCATATCGCGCGAAGTTTTTCTGTTTCTTCAGGATTCAAGTGGGATGTTTTTAGGAGATCAAACAATGTACGGACTCTTCCAATGGAATTATCTGTTGAGGTATTATGGAAACCAAAGGGTTCGCAGTAAGAGTGGTCAATAGGATATAAGGTAAGTGATAGGTTAGACTTAATGGTAACTGGTTGTTCGGATAAGTTAAGTACTGTCAAATTAATTCGGTTATTGTCTTTTACCTTTACTAGGCAATTTGAAATAAGGACAGAGTCGGAAATATGTTGATCGAGTATTACACCCTCTCTTAATTCGGGATTTTTAATGGAGCATTCTATTACTGTTTCAGTTCGTGGTTCGATTACATAAGAGGGTTCATCGAATGATAGTTGGATAATTCTGTTATTTATTTCTAGAGATTCTGTACTGTAATTTATTCGACAGCCGTGTTGGATAAATAGGTCAGTGCCTATAATTCCATCATAAGGGAAATCAATTTTATCTAAAACGTGAAAGGTATGTGATAATTTAAATTCTGGATTAAATTCAAGATGTAATTCCAAACTACCTAAACTTTTAATATGCTCCTTGGAATCTATTCCTTTAACTTTTATGCAGGTATCGGTTAACTGAGGAAGATTACTAACACAATTCTTTTTTAGGACGCAGATGGATGCACCGGAGTCAATCAAGAACGTGAGTGGTTTTTCGTTTACAGACGTTCGGACTTTTACATAAGGTAAGAATCTTTTCTTCGTTATAATGTCATAAATTTCATTATTATTATTTTCAGGACAATTAGGTGATTTCCTTAAGAACTCTTGAGGCTGAAGCTGATTATCGTGTCCACTGACAGGTTGAGGAGGATGACCCTGAGTTTGGGGCTGGTTACCCTGTCCGCAGGCCATGTTACGAGGATGACCCTGAGTTTGGGGCTGGTTACCCTGTCCGCAGGTCATTTTAGATTGACGACCCTGAGTTTGGGGCTGGTTACCCTGTCCGCAGGTCATTTTAGGTTGACGACCCTGAGTTTGGGGCTGGTTACCCTGTCCGCAGGTCATTTTAGATTGACGACCCTGAGTTTGGGGCTGGTTACCCTGTCCGCAGGTCATTTTAGATTGACGACCCTGAGTTTGGGGCTGGTTACCCTGTCCGCAGGTCATTTTAGATTGAAGACCCTGAGTTTGGGGCTGGTTACCCTGTCCGCAGGTCGGTTTAAGAGGATGACCCTGAGTTCGGGGCTGGTTACCCTGTCCGCAGGTCATTTTAGATTGACGACCCTGAGTTTGGGGCTGGTTACCCTGTCCACAGGTCATTTTAGATATATGAGTGGTATCGACTTGGGAGTGAACTCGCCCCGTGCGACACCTATACGGGACTCTTAATAGTTTAAATTTTCATTATTATTATCAACTTCATCTCGGCTTTCCTCTTCAATATGATTTACGCGAGGATTGGGTTTGAATGTTGAAGTAGACGGTTGTAAAGGAGTGAAGGAATTAAATCCGCCCGAATTACGTTTATTATTATTGAATTCGCGAAGCTTGCAATTTTCCAGGAAATGTCCAGCTTTCTTGCAATAGCGACAGAATGGTATATTTTGGGACGATGACGTATTTTGATTATAATAGTTATTATTACTTACTTGTCTAGGATAATTTTTGTTAACAATATTCCTATTCGGAACAAATTGGCTAGGCTTGACGTGTGAACTAGTGCTTTTATAAAATGATTGCTGAATTTTCTCTTCGGATAACGCGAAATTAATTGCTTCATTTAGGTTTCTAGGGCTACGGCATCGGACAATTGTGGATATTCTTGGATGTAGTCCCATGAGGAAATGATGGAGAGCTAAATCTTCCATAGCGGCTATCCTACCATCAACTTCCTTCTTTTTACAATGTGAAAGGGAGATTTCCGTAAATAATTGGGATAGACAAGTTTCGATTTTAAATGAGAACTGACTAACATTTTCATTAGTACCCTGTTTAGTTTCTTGTAATTCCATTAGTAAATGGGCATAATGCTTGCGTTGGCTAAACTGTGTTTTCAGAAATTCCTTCAATTGGTCCCAGTTAACAAACTCCTTAATGGAGCAAGCTATTTCAGCTTTCCCTTGTAATTGACATTGAATGTATTTGAATAAAATTTGTTTTTGATTGGTTGTTGCCAATTCAAAAGCATTATTGCAGTTTATAATAAAGGAATTAAGAGTGTCACGGTTTCCGTCATACGGCTTTATAAATTTTGTGAGAATATTTAGATCAAGTTCGGGAACTGGTAGATTAATTGGTGATGGAGTGGTTGTTGGTGTTTTAAAATCTGAATGTCCCTCTGGGAGATTAATACTCAACTCGCCTCGGGTTCCTTTCGACATAGTGGCTCGTCAGACAATCAATTCGAGTAATGGAAATTAAAAAGGTAAGTATTTAAATTTATTTTAAGAAGGGTAAATATTTATATTTATTTAAGAAGATTAAAATTTTAGTTTTATTTTAAGAAGGTAAGTATTTAAATTTAGGTTTTAAGTAGGTAATTATTTATTATTAGGTCTGTTGTAAAATGTATTAAAAATAAATCAAAGCTTCGAGTGTATAGGCACCTTAACGATAAGAATAAACGCGTGGGCGCAGTGCAGCCCGGTTGCCTCGAGGATGTTTAGACTCGTCACAATAGATAAGAATGGTATAATGTTACACTATACTTTAAGACGATAGTAATTAAATAATTTTAAAATGACTTACAGGAATAAACGTAAAATATACATTTAGGTTTTCTATGATGATAATTCTTAACACAGGATGCCTCGAACCCTGGATGCAGGACTCGCTTGACGATGGATTTACTGTATCCTGGACTCGCTAACTGGACTTCGTGGATACTGCTGAACACTGGATCTTAGACGTGACGACTGGACTCTCTGTATACTGGACTCGCTAACTGGACTTCGTGAAAACTGAATACACTGGATCTTGGACGTAAAAACTGGACTCTCTGTATACTGGACTTCTCTGTATACTGGACTCGGTAACTAGACTTCGTGGAAACTGGATACACTGGATCTTGGACGTAAAACTGGACTCTCCGTATACTGGACTTTGTAACTGGACTTCGTGGAAACTGGATACACTGGATTTAATGTTCTGGACCGGTTCGGAACGGCCACTACTTTGGTTACCGCGTATATACCGCGCGTGGATATTGCGTAGGGGATATCGGATCCCACCGCTGCCACCAAAATGTTATGCGGGACCGAGTAAACCCCTTTTTAAAAAAGGAATAATTAAAACAAGGTTATAGTTTAGGGGACGACCGTCTCGGTTGAAAGTTGGAAAGAGACTCGGGGACTGGGTCGATGAGCGGATAGGAAGCTAAGGCATGAAAGTGATGATTAGACAGGAAAGGTGTAGGATAGGCCAAATGGGGTGCATAGACTATATATAACAGTTCGTTGTCGTTCACTTTTGTTATGACTTTCGAAAAACTGAACAGTTGGCAAAGTTTTCTCGTTGTTATTTTTGTTTCCTCTACAAACTCTACTTATTTATTTATATTTTTTTATACATACCACAAATAGAGGCAGTGATGCCTTGTCATGTGGAGAGCAGAGCTATAGTTCGATGCAAACTTAAGTTTGCCTCCATTAATAGCGGCTCGGAGCATCGCACTTTCCGATGCGCAGAACGCAATTTTAGGTATTAGAGGGATGAGGTAGTCTGAGGACGCGGTATATCCTCGCTCGCTCTCTGGCTAGCTTTCTCGTTTACGAGACTTCCCCGGCGCTCGGCTCACCAGAGCTGCCAATTTAGCGCTTTAGGAGCTAGATATAGTGCTTTTTAGGGCAATCCAGCTCCCAATTTTACTAAACAACTTCCAGCGCAAAATCTTGCGCTTTTTATAATATGCAAATATGTAATTAATTTTATAATAAATATATATGAATATCTATACTAATATTATAAAGAGAAAAGATTAAATTCTTTGTTTGCATTGAAGAGGCTCCAAAACTACTTAACCGATTTGAAAAATTCTTTCACTGTTGGCAAGCTTCACAATCCCCGGGTTTTTTTACTTGTTAATTTGTTTCCTTATTGGAACATCCCACTTTCCGATGCGCAGAATGCGATTTTAGGTATTAGAGGGACTAGGTCGTCGGAGAACGAGGTATATCCTCGCTCGCTCGCTCTCTCGCTCGCTTTCTCGTTTGCGGGACTTCCCCGGCGCTTGGCTCGGCTCACCAAGTCTGCCACTTTAGCGCTTTCGAAGCTAGATATAGCGCTTTTTAGGGCAACCCAGCTCGCAATTTTATTAAGCAACTTCCAGCGCAAAATCTTACGCTTTTTATAATATGCAGATATCTAATTAATTTTATAATAAATATATTTATGAATATCTAGACTAATATTATAAAGAGGAAAGATAAGATTGGTTTTTGCTTGCATGAAGAGGCTCCGAAATTACAGAACCGATTTGAAAAATTCTTTTACTGTTGGCAAGCTACGCTATCCCCGGGTGACATAGGGTATATTATATTTACAAAAAAATTAGGGATCATTACTAAAACTCCAATAATCTAGTGTCCAAGGTATAAAAAAATACCTAAAATCGCGTGCGCTGCGAAAACTATTGATGATAAAATAACAAATAAAATAAATTACTGAACCGATTTGAAAAATTCTTTCACTGTTGGCAAGCTACGCTATCCCCGGGTGACATAGGGTATATTATATTTACAAAAAATTAGGGATCATTACTAAAACTCCAATAATTTAATCCAAGGTATAAAAAAAATACCTAAAATCGCGTGCGCTGAGAAAACTATTGATGATAAAATAAAATAATGTACTACGACTTTGTAGAACACATCATTATTTACAAAAAGTATCGCGACAACATATATCTAACTATTATTGTTATGCCACAATAAGCGTTTTTTTATTATAAACAATTAATTAAAATGCCGCCGCTAGAAAAGGCTTTTTATTTGTATCTTGATATTAATCCTTATCAAAATAAATTACTTCATATTCAAGACTGCTTCAATACCTTTATATAACTTTTTGAATTATTCAATTCGGACATTCCATTCGAAAGATATCACGAGTTTAAAAATGTAAGAATTAGTGACGGTGATCACGTGACTGTGACATCTTTTCGTGAGTCAAAACCCCATAAGACCCCCTCTATATAGAAGTTTCACTTCAAAAAACCCCATAAGACCCCCTCTATATAGAAGTTTCACTTCAAAAAATTGGTGTGAGCCGTCACGGGACGCCTGGCAGATGTGAAACATCGAATTTATCAATTCCATCATATAGCGTGGCGAAGCGTCGCCACGGCCTGTATCGCCCGCCAACAATCAGGTTTACCCTCCGCCTATAGATGTTTCACATCAATAAAAGCGTATTAATTATTGTTAATCATTATTATTGTAAATTGTATATTAAATTTTATCTATACATTATTAGTTTAAAAATTCAATTATTTTGTAAGCTATATACGCGGCAGGATACAGTGATACCTAAATTGTTATAATTATGGACATCATATTCAAACCTGTACACACAAAATAAATTACTTTGACTTTGAATATACGTCAAGAGTACATACAACAACTCGTTGTCATATTTTGGACTCGGGGATTGGGTTTTCGCCAGTGGTGTGGCCAAATATACAACAGTAGTCATCCACCAAAGCACTACATAAGTTCTACCCCATATCAGTCCTTATTAGTCTTCTGCCTAAGACCTGCCTGCCTTGGCATTATGTATGAGTCATACTTTTCATCACTGTCAACGTTTAATTAAAACGGGAAACTGTGTTGTTCTTGGACACGTGGCTTAACATGTTATGTGGCCATAACCTTCGCATAAGTTCATTGACACATTTCACAGTGTTAAACAAGTATGAGTACAGTTTTTAGTCATTTTGAGATTACACAACAATATCCTCTAAAACAGGTTTATTGCTAACAAAACTACATTGATAACCCAAGCCGCATAAACTTATGTACGGTCATGTGCAAATTATGGATGTGTTAACGAGCTAAAATGTACTAGAATAACAAATGCTTGCTAATTAAAAAACTAACATTCCCAAGTTAACGTAAAACAAAACGGCTAAGTGTGTGTCGAGTCATGTACAATATACTTTCATAGTGGCGAAGCACCCGCTTTTATACAGTTTAGTTACTTTATATGTAAACACAGGAATATATTAATATATTTTTTTAAACTTCACAGTTTTAGTGCTACATTTTATTTCAATTTAAATTTCGTCCTTGCAGCCACTTTTCAGCCAGTGATTATGGAAATCAAAGATGTCAGAAAAGAATGAAAAGTGACCTAAACTTCGAAATAAAATGCCGTACTTAAAACCGTTAAAACTTAGTTCTAATTTTGTGTAGGTACCAGCCGCGAAAAGTTTATAAATATCAGTTTTTTTTATTAGCATTCTTTTGTATTTTTTTCACATAATAAATCGTAAATATAAATAATAATTTATTTTGTCTACATATAATTGTACATATATTGTAAGCAAAGTGTATATACACATATTTATGCATATATAATAATATATATGGATGTATGTATATATATACATACATCCCATACATTCCCAATAATTAAGGGTCGGCGGCATGTATGTAATTGATTTTCATATTCTTCTATCCTAGCATACGTTTACTGTTAAACCCATTGATATATAAAAAATAAACCTCTAAAATTTACATCCTCCTCACAGTTTATTATTGCGCTGGCGCTAAATGTCCCATGCCTATATATACCAGAAGGATAAATAATATTTTTTAAGGTTTTTGTGATCCACTCGATGGTAGAGGGTTACTGTCGCCCATAGACATCTGCCATATTACGGGAGCCGATGCGTTTCCTACATCATTGAAACTTCAAGTATTTGTTAGCGTCCTTTTCAAGCCACAACAGATTCGTATTGAATATTGAACCTCAAATATATAATGGACGTTATATGCATACCTATAACTCTTACATTAAAAACTGTACCTATATATCATTTAGAGATCTGCTAAAATAGAGGAGTATGGAAAGACATAATACTGTTCGGGCTTCAAGCAATTTTGAAAGGAAAACAGAAGATATCTATTATCTAAAGAGCCCTTTGGGTTAAAATATTCAGAACCTCGCAAGATTAAACACATTGGTTGTTTTAAGAGCATATACTTTAGTTGTTAATCGAATGACACATACGGGAAACATTTTTACTTAGTAGGTAAGTAGTATATCATAATGGTTATTCCAAAAGCGTTCCTCTCGCGTTGGAAAATCCATGCATTAATGTGTATGAAATGAAGTGTATGAAGTGTAACGGACCGCTGTTGGCGACACTACACCATTCCCTATAACCGTCGGAGTGCACCAGGGATCTGTCCTCAGTTTGTTTCTGTTCAGCGTGATATTAGACGAAGTGTCCAACAACATCAGAGACCCACATGAGCAACCACCATGGTTGCTTATGTATGCGGACGATAACGCGCTGGCAGATGCGGATAGGGCCCGCCTGGTGCGACGGGTGAATGCGTGGAAGGAGTCGCTTGAGAACGGCGGTCTAAAACTAAGTGTGGCAAAGACGGAGTACTTGGCTTGCAACGTTACGGATCCTACGTCCGTGCGCATTGGCGAAGAGACGGCCGAGCGCACGGACCAGTTTAAGTACCTGGGATCTGTACTCAGCGCGTCCGGGGACATCGACCATGACATCAAGGCCCGAATATCAGCAGCTTGGGCCAAGTGGCGTGAGGTGACAGGTGTAATTTGCGACCCCAAAATGCCGGTTAAGTTAAAAGGACAGGTCTACAAATCCTTTATTAGACCTGTTCTTTTATATGGCAGTGAAGCGTGGCCTGTACTTGAGCGACACAAGCAGGAGCTGCGTGTCACGGAAATGAATATGCTTCGGTGGATGTGTGGAGTCACGCGAAAGGATCGCGTCAGGAACTCCCGCATCCGCGGTAGCCTTCACCTCCGTGACATAGCAGACAAACTGCAGGAGAGTCGCTTACGCTGGTACGGCCACGTTTTACGGAAACCGGCTAGTTATTTGGGGAACAAATGTCTAGCTATGCCGCCTCCGCCAGGTCCCGGTCGAAGGGGTAGGCCCAAGAAATGCTGGCTTGACGTTGTGAGGGATGACATGCGTACCAACGGTCTCAACACAAGGGATGCCGAAGATCGCGCGAAGTGGAGAAGAAAAAGCAGGAAAGCGGACCCTGGGCGTCGAAGTGATCGAGCATGTATGCGACTATATTGCATGCCTCTGTTTATAGGTGTATGGCTATTCACTGCGGGTTTGTCCGTCAACTTCGGTTCGGTATACTTTTTTTATTGTGAGACCAGCATTGGCAGGTTTCTCATCTAATGGATAATGCTTACCGTCACCTAAAGAATCTTGCAACACGATGCGAAGCAAACGTGAATTGATATTAATAAAACGTTGTATTTTTAATAATATTTTATATTTAACTAGCTGACCCGCCGAACTTCGTACCGCCATATTTTCTGAATTTCTAAAAGACTTTGTTTCATGACAAAAACAAAACCACCAAAATCGCTCCCGGTGATTAGGAGGATTCTAGAACCCGATCTCAGCGCCACCTACCGGTTCTAATTATGAATCTAAACCATCCGGGAACCCACTCAAACACACAAAAATATTATCATCAAAATCAGTAAAGTCATTCTCAAGTTATGCGCGTACATACATTTCTATAATCCATTTATATATATATATATATATATATATAGATGTCTCATGTACCTATAATTATCTCACATATCCTTTCGCAGTAAATATGTGTAAATCAATGAAATAATGATCGTTGAATATCCGTTAAGACACGTGCTTTGAGCTAGTACCACTTACTCACTTTTAATCAGAATATAGGCCAGTTTCGAAAGGGTCCGCCAAGATCAGTGGGTGTCAAACAACACGTCATAGAACCTTGAAACAGGAATTGATTACATTCATTTAATGCAATTTACACACGTACAGTTTCTATGTTCCTGTTTCAGATACATAGTGTTACATGCCGCCAAAAAGTGAATGCACATCTGCCTGCCAAAAACCTGGTTTATTACCTTCCCGCATTTGGACTTCTTTTGTTTACTTTGTGTTTAAAATTTGTAATTAAGAAAGACATTCTATTTTACTTGTTTTATGGCAGTCATTAGGAAGGTGTGTCGAACAAATTCTTGGAAATTATTGTTTTGCGTCGAGGCACATTGTATTTGTACAGGATAAAAGGAATACCCGAAAGGAGGGGTGAGGCAGTCAAGCGAGGATTACGATATGAGCAAGACATAGCAAGACGTATATTCGATTATCTATATAGTGATGGACTTTGCGCGTGTAATTGAATCCTGCAGTTTGTACTGGTTGCGTCCAGTTATATTTGTACCTGTTTTATACGTGTTTGTATAGTTCTAATAAATTGTATAGTATTTCCAAAGGCATTTTAATTCGAGTCCTGTAGCTCGTAACAATATAATGTTCCCAATCAATTGTAATTATTTTTTTAATATTTCAACGTTAATAAGCCGTAATAGCTTAATGGTTAACGCAATCACGTTCTAAATTCTAAGCGACGCGGGTTCTTAGCCGAAAAAACGTGCACCATTTATGGAAAAAAGTCGCCAAACAGCCTGAAACAGCTGGACAAATTATGACGGGACTTCACTGACAGATAGCTGATTTATATTATTCAAGGAGAAACTTAGGCTATTTTTAAAATGAGGATTCCGCGAAAAAATCCACGTGGTCAAAATCGCGGGCACGGCTAGTTATTTATATAATTTAAAATTAGTTTAATTAACTTAATTAGATTCGCCTTCTAAGGCAAACATGAACCACATGATGAATATGATAATCCGTCCCAACATCCGTCCAGTAGTTTTTAAGACATTGTTATTTTCAATAACATGTAACCACAGACACATTAAATTTGTTAATGTATCTTTTTTAATTGCGTAAATAACTAACAAAAAATGTCGACTTGTGTGACCTCTAAGATATCCTTTTCATACATGGACTAACATGCACTTGGCCGATGATAAAAATTAATAACACATATAAATGTCAAAATTACATAAAACAGGTCTCTACTCGTATAAAAAAATGTTAAGCAAAACATGGAGAAGATTAATTTATTATATTCATCAATTTGTATACATTCTGATAAAAAATTAGCATTGAACATCTATAATATTATAACATTCTGAACATGATGTGTCTGTACCTTGAAGCTGCATTAAAAAAAAAAAAAAAAAAAATTTTATTCAGGCCAAATTACATTGGTGTGGTGTAGATATAATTGTTAACAAATTTAAAACTAACAACATAGTCATCAGACTCAGCACAATGCTGCTGTTTTAAAACCAGCGTTGATCTTCCGCTGAGCCCTTAAGGTACTGTCAGATTCTGAAAGGTAATAAAAATACCTTTCAAACAAGCCCAGATTGAGAAATCTACTATAATTCTATCCGATTTTATGACGATTTTTTTTAAATTATTCTGTTTAGTATTAACAATAATATAAATTACATACTATTGAATACAATGTAAGAAAACTTAACTTATTTGTATTGTATTCTACCCATAGTCCCTCAAGACTATAAGTAGAATACTGAGCCCAGATCACCGTCTTCTATGGGTAAGGTGCCCAGAAGGCTGGCTACGTTTCCTCGCTGGATCGCCATACTGATCCGTTGGCCGAGGTAGGCACCAGCCCTCTGATCACCTGAAGAGTCGATGAGTCGTTTTGATAAATTTTGGTAGAGGCTCATGGCCTCAGGACCCCACGGTCCAAGCGTCTCGACAGCAAACGGCACAAACATATAACTCTCACTAAGGGTTGCATATTTCCGCCGCTTGAGCGATTCCGCTGTTTCCGCCGCCGAACCGGCCGATCTAGAAGTGTTTGGTAAATGGGATGCGGCCAACGTGTCTACGCAGGTCGCATCCCACACCAAAGGCTTGCCACGCTGCCAGGGAATTAGATTCATTCCGTCAGGGCGCCTGCCATCATCACGTGCAATACCGTTCGGCTCCAATAGAGCCGGCACGTTAGCGGTGGCAAGCGCCCTCCGTAAGACATCATTCAGGGCGGCGTGGCGTGACCATCTGCCGGCACTGCGGCGGCAAGAAAGACCGTGGTATCCCGGGTCGATTACCTCTATACCACAGACACATGTGTGTGGTGCACATATGCGAGAACCTAAGCGCAGGTTTATAGCCAAAGAAAAGGAAGTATTATCCAATAATGTACCTATGTTTGGGGAGGGGATAGCTTGGGGCCAAAAACCAGACTCTTTGCGAGAAACGGCAAGGATGCGGGCACGTCCTGTAGAGTTAGTTGAATTTAGAAGTTCTATGTTTAATCCTCTACATATAGGTTCATCCCAGCATCGTTGCGAATTCATGATCGTGGGAATGTCTTCACTAGGGCAGACCATTTTCCAGGCGTTTAGTGCTTCATTTAAAAAGGATGTATTGACATTATCCCAGTGTTGCATAATTTTTTTAAATAATGAGCCAGTGCTGTAGGCGGATGAAAGAAAAGCCGGTAGAGCAACGCTAGAGATTTTGCGGATGCCTAAACCTCCAAACCTAATGGGTAGGGAAGCTTGGATCCAGTTGTTGTCTGAGAGTTCTGAATTTAAAATTTTACTAAGCACATCTTTAATGCGATTATGTAGTGGTTTTATAAGATTAGAAAATTTCCAAAGCGGGGCGCATCGTAAAACATATGTTAATTTTGGTACAAACAGACAATGTCGTATAATGTGATATGCAATTTGAGAGTGAATATCGAAAAGTATTTCAATTCAATTTTGATCTGTCATACTCTGAAAATTCAATTTGAGAGTATGACAGATCAAACGCGGCTGATTGCTCAGACAGATAATTTGGAATGGCCTCATCTAGAATAGGGGCTCCAAGCAAGCGAAGAGAATCCTTCTCCAGGACCTTAATACCGGGTGCGACGACATTGAACATATTGCTAATATTGTCGCTTTCGTTTTTCTGTTTATATGTGGAAAAATATCTATTTTGAAATTTTGGGGGGCTCCAAATCCGACTTAGAGCTATGGTCTCTTGAGAAAAATTTCTCAGAATCACCTATAGATAACGTTTCTGCAATATGCTTTATAATAAAAAAATTAACCCGCCCTAATATATATATATATATATATATATATATATATATATATATGTCGGAGGGAAGCTATAATTGGATGGATTGTTGTTTGGATGTATAACGCATAATATCATTTGTTTACATTTTAATTACTTCTAAAATTCTTAATTTAATTTAATTTGTTAAATGTTTCTATAACTTTAAGATCGCTCTAACCTAATAAAAGTTATGAATATTGTAATTTAATAAACGACCAATCAGAGCACAGCATATGGCTCCGAGCGGGGTCAGATGCCCTCTATACTTTAGTAGTATCTACTTCGGTAGACGGAGGAGTTTTTGTGGCATATTTGGTTGGTGGCAACAGGTCGAGTTGGACCTTTGAGAATTTTAAAGAAAGTATTGAAGTTGGAAGTATGAGCGGTGCCCTGAACCGACCGAGCAGCGGGGTCTAAACTATGTCATAATGTTGATTGTGTGTGTCATCAGGTGGGCGTCATCAGGGTAAAAATGCAAGCATAAACACAATGGCCACGGTTTATACACTTTTAATTTAGATTTAAACAATATTTCGACACAGTTTAGACCGAGCAGCGGGTTCAGGGTAGCGATCATACTTCAACACTTTCTTTTAAATTCTCAACGATCCAACTCGATCCGTTACTATCACTCAAATGTGTCGCAAAAACTCCCCCGTCTACCTAAGTAAAAGTACAGATGGCGCCTCGACCCCGCTTGAGCAAATACTCTGCTCTGATTGGTCGATTATTAAATTACAATATTCATAACTTTTATTAGGTTAGGACGATCTTCAAGTTTTAGAAAGATTTAACAAATCAAATTAAATTAAGAATTTTAAAAGTAATTAAAATGTAAACAAATAATATTGTGCGTTATACATCCAAATACACGTGCCGAGTATGCGCACTTTCTTATATTCAAGGCCCCATCAGAGACGACTGCAATGTTCGGTCCTTTATTATTACACAGTATACATACCTCGGATCGCTCTGTCACTCATTTTCACACGCGTTGAAATTTAAATCTTTAAAATTCGCAAACCTCTATTAGGACCAACTTTTTTGCAGAAAACCCTATATCAACGTGTTCGCAATAAAACAGCGCTTATGCTTATATATTTTTTTCTATTATCATAACAAGTGAAAGTAACTGGCATCGACATACCTGTTTATACCTGGCAACCCATAGTCTGTCCAGGTAAATTATAGACAACCCTACGTCTGCACATTCTATATGTTTAATACTTTAAGTCCAGTATAAAATTTTCTTCTTATCTTGATGTTGCAACATTGAATGAAAAATCATATTTTTTTTTAAATAATTAAAAATATTTTGGCCCGGATTTTTTTAGGCAACCCATTTTTAATATATTTTCTAATATACTAAATTTATTATAAAATAAGTTTTATTCTATTATCGGCTCGGTGAAGGTCGATGTAGGGTCGGATCTTAGACCATTATTGGTGGCAGTTGCTTCTTGTTTCAAAATCAATCTCGTAGAATGGGACTGTATAATTATTATTATTGAACTTTTTACATGAATCGAAATATACATAGAATAAGCACAGGTTATGCGAGAGAGTAGAATTATGAACAATTAAGAATAAATGAAAGACGAAGAATAGTAAACGAAGTGAACTTTTTTTGCCTCCAAAGCCGCTCCTATATCCCGCATCCCGTCCGACGTCTAAATGCTAATTGCGCCAACTATGGGCGTCGGCGGTATGCGGGGCGCGGAGAGTAGGTGTGCTCCGGCAGGCGGGTCAGGGGGGCGCTCTCTTTCCGCAACAAATGTGATTGTTTTCACTGATGATCGATAGGAAATTTTATATAATAAAATGTGTGATATTTTTATCTCGGAAATCCATCATTTTATACTCAATGACTCCGCGACAAAATTACCGTAAAAAATTTCCCGGGAGCAGCTTTTACTAAAATGATAAGTTACATTTTTTTTTTACATTCTCTTCTTTGTGTCCCGGGAATTCCGAGGAAGTTTAAAGCCAAGGAAAGTTGCGGTCAGTAGTTTATTACATATTTTTATACATTTGTATTTTTTCTACAAACTAAATGTTAAAAAAGTTGACAGTCGCAACTCAATAAAGTGTTGTTGTTTTCAAAATGAATCTGCTCACAACAAAAAATTTCACAGAAATAAATAATGATACCTAGTTTTTCTGATTGTTGATGAATATCGTAATACCCCATAAACAGGGGCGGCCTCTCCTGTGCGGGCCGGGGTGGTGAAAACTACCCCAGCCCTGAGAGGGCGCGCGGCGCCTTTCGCACCCTCTCGCGGCATTGGTGCGGGCGGAGGTCTGTCTAGTCCCCGAGACCTCGACGCCCGCTGCCGCCCGCCCGTGGCTTCGTTTGCCACGGGCTTACTTCTTGCCGCGCTTGGCGGCGGCTGTGGTTGCCGCCGCGTCCGCGGCTTCGTCCGGCGCTGTCTCCGCTGTTCGGCTGGCTGACTGCTGCTGCGGCTTCTTTCTTCTGGTGGGCTTGGGCTTGCACGCCCTCCCACCGAGCTGGTGACCAGCTGGTCTGCCCGCGGCCTCGCACAAAGAGCAGTGCGGCTTCGCGGTGCAGGGGCCCGTCGCCAGGTGACCGGGTTGTTCGCAACGGTAACAACTACCGCTGCAGCACCTCTGAGCTCTGTGCGGCAGGGCTTGGACAGAGGCCGAGGCCCAACCCACCAGAAGCTTTCCTCCTTCCACCGACAGCATCTTGGCGGCCGCCACCGGGCAGGCCACCACCGTCTGGCCCATCCCATCGGGACCGGGACGGACTCTGGACGTCTTTATGCTCATTATGGAGCATTGGGTGGTCCGCGCGATGGCGACGTCCACGTCTTCACCTTCCGTGGTGTCATCCAGACCCGAGATGCGGAGATGGACCGTTTTCTCTGGTCTGGTGACACGCACGTATTCGGGCTCGAGGACGGTGCGGAGCCGCTCGGCGAGGGCGTCGGCTTGTGGTGCGCTGCTGGTGCCTGGCAGCAGCAGCATCCACGCCCCTATGCGCGCCCTCTTCAGCCTGAGCCCGCCCTCGATCCCGAGGTCAGCCAGCCGAATATTGGCTTTGGCCTTGGAGAGAAGGTCTGCGTAGGTCCTTCCCCGCTCCACCGCCACTGGCTGGATCGTCAGGACGACGGCGGACGACTTGGGGAGACGCAATCGCGGGGCCTTTCTCTCCGAGTCCTTTCCCTTCTTTACGGAAAGGGGAGGAGGAGGGGGGGGGGCTACGAAGCCGGAGCCATCGCCTCATCCCCCTTGTCCTTTCCTCCGCGTCCTCTTCCTCCTCGCCGCCTCGAGCGTGTGGTCGGCGCGTCGGCGGCGGCCGCGGTCGGCCGTGTGCCGGACGACGGTTGGTTGGCCCTTCTTTTGGCCTTCTTTTTCCCGACCGTCGTCCAGCCCTCCAGCCACGGCCGGCAGAGGGCGGTGGTGGTGCAGAAGCCGACATCACCGCTGTCTCAACTGATTCCCTTCTTGAGGGAAGGGGGGGGGAACTCCACGGTCGAGCACCCAAAGATGAGCGAGGGGCTTGGCGGAGGTGTGGGTCTGGCTCGAGGAGAAGGGCTCGACTTGGGGGCTGGCCCCGGTGGGGGGGTCAGCCGAGCCGAGCGCATCTGCTCCTCCATGGCCGCGAACCTGCTCTCCATTGCGAGAGTGAGTTTGTTCAGGCTCGCGGCCATTATCTTCTCTATGTTTGGCGGTGGCACAGCCGGGGGCGGTGTAGGAGCGGCCTGCGGCCGGATGATTTCCACCTGAAGGCTCCTCATATCGCCATCGCCTACTATGAAGTCACCTTATTTAATTTAAGATTGAACATTCGATTCTAAAAATTGTTCCGAGCAAAATATTTTTTTTTAATTTTCAAGTATAATTTTTTGTAAATTATGTTAATTTTAGGGTGCTGATTATTTTACGCTTAAAAGTAAAATTCATATGGACTTAGTTACATAAAAAAACTCCTAAATAAACATACCGAAAATAAAATTTTAAAATCCGATGCGATCGAAATTTTTCAAAATTCACTAAAAAGTTAATAACTTAAAACTAATAATTTTAGTATCTAAAAAATACATGAGGGTAATTCGGATACGTTCTTGTAAACTAATTACATTTTTTTGAACGTCACTGTTCTGGCCAACCTGTTAAGTTAAAAACTAAAGGTCTCATTCATATTGAATTAAAGTAAGTTTCTAGGCTCTTTTAAAGTACGTTAAGATGCCTACAAAATAAATTTAAAAAATTTATTTGCTTCATATTAGAATATCTCAAGCTCTTTTGTAAAGTACAGAAGTATATAACATAATTACAGTTACATGATTACAATTTTAAAGAGTTAATTAAGATGTAACTATTTGAGCACTATAAGAAAGAGAGAGAGAGATAAATAAAAGTAATTTATTAATTGCAATAACATCATAAATCACCTTCAAATAATATTCGAAGTACGATTCCATTGCGATAGTGTCAAAAAATAGCATTGTACTAAATCCATAATATCTTCTTGATATCGTCGCAGCTACAGCAGCGTTAAATTTAACTTACATGTATTGACCTTCAAAAAGTGATCTCCAGTTGCACTTATTTTGGTGCAGGAACGGAGAAAGAATACAATTTCCTGTCGTAAGAGGCGACAAAACAACCCACAGCCAGTAGGGTATTTGCCCGTCGTGAAGACCAGCTCTGTTCTAAACTTTGCTTGCATAACAACCTTGTGTTGTGTTCCGGCATTAGTGAATAGGTTCCAGTCTCCCTGAAGAGAGCAGCAGCGCACTTGTAGCACCTTTGATGTTGCAAATGTCCATAGGCGATGATAACAGCTTCCCATCAATAAAAAAAAACTTGAATTTGAATTTATAATCGTTTCAGAATTTCAATATGGCTGTATAATGATTTGTTTTTGGCAATATAAATAAAAGCTCACTAGGCCCTGAAAAAGAGAGCTGTAGTAAATAAGATAAACATAATATTTTACAGATGCAAATTCCGAATAGACATCTTGCGTTATCTTAGACGACGGCCAATATTTGGTCTGCCAAACATTGGAGGAGGAATTGTTGCTTGATTGTTACGAAGTGACCTTTATGAAGATTGCCACTTTATTTTTTATTAAACCTTTGTCAACGGAACGAACTTCTGCGTACCGGATAGAAATTTAATTTACGTAAAATGTATATATAGCCTTTTATACATATTGTTACGACCTGAACGACGAAGACGATCTTTTCAGCATTTGGACTTCTTTTGTTTACTTTGTGATGAAAATTTATAATTAGAAAAACAACCTATTGGGTATTGTATTTTTTTATGCTAGTCATTAGGCAGGTGTGATTCTTGGAAAATCCGTCCACGCGGTCGAGCAGAAATATTGTATTTGTACAGTATATAGCAATGCCCCAATGGAGAGGAGGAGGCAGTCTAGCGATAGCCACAAGCGAAGCAAGACGTTAGTAACGGACTTTGCGCGTGTTATTAAATCAGCATTATGTTTGGATTAGTTTGGACAGTATATTTGTACCTGTGTTATACGTGTTTCTATAGTTCTAATAAATTCTATAATAATTCCAACGGCATTTTAATTCGAGACCTGCAACTCGTAACAATATATATAACCTTGATGACGTCGTGGTAGCGTTATGGCTTGGGCACCCGTCCCAAACTAAAAGGGCGCGGGTTCAATCCTGGCGAGAACGCATGCACCACTTAAGCAGTTTTCTGACGTAATGTGCATATTGTTATAATTATCATGTGCTAATAATGGTAAAGAAAAACATTGTGCTGCAACCTGCACATCGAGATAACCGATGTGTCAAACCTGCCAAGCCGCCTTGCACAAGCGTGAAGGGTACACTGTACTGTTCCCCTATAGTGGGAAGCTCGAGCCCAGCAGTGGGACATTTATGGGATTTTATTATTATATTAATAGATATAACCTTAACAACAATATATGTACATTGTATATAGAGCAATATAACTCTGGTATTTATTCACTAAACTTTCAGAAGTGTGATTCCAAACTTTGTTGCTTTTACATAATAGCTGTCTTTGACGCGGGATTTAGCTTTTACAATGATACCTCCGGAATTCCTAAAAAAGTGTGTGTTTGCAACTCACATACGGTAGAAGTGTAACTTCAGAAAAGTAGCCTACGAGAGAATGAGATAAATATAGAGTATTAGGGTAATTATAAGGTTTATTATATTTATAATATTTTTACCAAGCTCAAAACTGATATCCTATCCTATTATATCTAACACTCCTTAGCAAGTACTCTATACATAAACTTGAGACGAGGAGAAACTTCCTAGATGCTATGCTTTTATATAACATTTGTCATGATAAATTTGATTGTATATTATCTAACCAAATAAGTATTTGGGTTCCGCAAAGATTTCACGTGATTCGGAAGACCCGTACGCGTGAAATGTTTGCGGCTAAGATATCTCGAACTAATGCAGGTGAACGTGCCCCAATTAACAGGATAATTAAACGTTACAATGAATACTATACAGAAGCTGACATATTTTTCCTAAGCCCTTCTCTATACAAAAAGAAAATTTTAGAGCTGTCAATGGATGTACCTGTTGCTCAGCACTAACAGATATAAGACAAGTACTATAGTGAATTTCACATCTATTGACCACCAAATCTTATAAAATCAAATTGTAATTCTCTGGGTAAAATAACTGACTGACAGACAGACGGCTTTATTCCTTTTTTATTCTAGTTGTGGGCAACATCTCTGGTTGCGCTACAAGTGATATTTACCAATAGTTTATATTTTTATTTAATCTTTTAGTGGTGTAATTGTTCGTTGCCTTAAAAAAAAAAAAAATATTTATAACGCTTAGTAAACAAGAGTGAGGAGGATACAAAGGACCGCACAAAATGTATTCTCTCGCAGGATTAGTCTTATATTTTATGTGTTTATTTCTTTTTAGTGTCGTGTCATTTGTTTCATCGAGTTTCAATTAACAATTATTCTAAAGACAATTCACTTCAAAAACACTTTTTATAAGTGTAAATCTCTTATTTAGACTTCGAAAGTCCTGAGACTCCGTCTTGTAAGACTTCGAATAAGCTGACAAAAATATTATCAATGAAATGTCCATATATTTAATCACCAGATACGCTCGCTGCGTAATGCTGTTCGTACTATTTCGCCGATCAAGATCCGTGCGGGGAATTATAACTTACAGTAATGCGCTTGGCAACTGTCGCCCAGCAGCACGAATATACTTAAAAGTATTACATAAACATCATAAACTTGCAATTAACTGTACAAGTAATTCAAATCCAGTTTGACATCCCACTATAAACATACATCATGTTACTTGAAAGCATACTACGGACACATTATGAACTTGTATGTCCTTGAAGAACTGTAAACCATAAAGTTATCTTACCGCGGTTTAAAAAAATGTAGGTTACTTAAAAACGCATTCTCAAGATTTATATCATATATACATTTATCGTTTACATTTACACGACACACGCCTTGAAAACCGGTAACAATAAATGATTAAATGCGGTTTTTTTAGTTCCTTGCTACAAAAAACAAAATGTTAATATGTATTAATCTGTATTATTATTCTTGGTGGGAAGCCCCTGTTACTCTTGGCGTATTCTATTAAACATGTATATATTATAATTTAAATAAATAATGAAGTTAGAACAACATAATACTTCCATGCTAAATCCAATTTGATCAACGGGCTGTGGAGCGAGTTATGTTCGGTATTTCTAGAGCTCGCAAAATTAGCTTGTTGAAGTGGCAGTAGGCCGGTCACGTCTACCGCTGGACCGATAGCCGATGGAGCAAACGAGTTTTGGAGTGAAGACTACGTCTGGGTAAACGTAGTGTCAGCCCCTCCAGCCCGATGGACTAACGACTTGCGTAAGGTCGCCGACAAGCCCTGGATGAGGAAGTCGGAGGACAAAGAAGAGTAGCACCCACTTGGCTTACGTCCAGCAGTGGATTGCGATTTTGTGATGACAACATAATCAAAAGGAAATTGTCTTTAAATGTCAGTACTATAGATTTTGGTGGAAACTTCAAGGTTGGATTGTGGTTGCGCATATTTATTTTCCAAAACCGACCTATTTCGTATAAACTTCTATATTACTATAGAGAAGACTAGCTGATGCCCGCGACTTCGTCCGCGTTGTGCGGTTTTTTAACTATCCCACGGGAACTCTTTAATTTTTCGGGATCAAAACTATTCTATATGTTGACCAGGGATATAAGCTACCATCATACAAAATTTTATTTAAATCGGTCCTGTCGTTTCGAAGATTAGCCGGTACAAACAGACAGACAAACAGACAAACCGACAAACAGACAAATAGAGAAACAAAAAATTTGTAAAAATCTAAATTAGTTCTATTTTATTTCTTACATCCCCCTGACTCGGTTTTTAGCAATTTTTTTTATTGTGTAGAAATTCGACCTCTACAGTTTTATTATATGTATATAGATTTCTGTAGTGACGACGAACCTCCACTTGCGATTTGGCTAGGAAACCCTAAATAAGCAATTAATCGGAAATATTCTCAGAACCGTCTTTACCCAAACCTTCGTTCAGAAATAAAACTATTTTTCACAAATTTATCTGTTGTATTGACTTGAGTAGGTAATAAATATTACAAAAAAACTAAAATTATTTTCATAATTAAACAAAAAACCGCACCCTAAAAACAAATTTAAAAAATATAGTAATTTTTAACCGACTTACTAAATAAAAGGGTCCTTAATTGGATTGTATGTTTATTACACGATTTCTCCGTCAATTGTGGACCGATTGCCAAGTTTTTTTTTCATTTATTCGAAATAGTATACTCCTGAGGTGGTCTTATTGTTACCAAGTCAGGGTCTAATCATTGAAATCTGAGTGAAATTGAGGGCAAAGTTATAAAGAAGAAGAATACAGATATAAAAGGTTAAAGGAAAAACAGTTTTCTTTACTATCGAAAGACGAGAGGATAGGTGTATACTTCAATAGTTATTGTTCAAGAAGTTATATGTGAAGATCTAGAAGATAAAAGACGCAAAAATGCCAAAAAAAAAATTTGCCTTGACTATTATTATTTTTTTCTCATTCTTAATGTGTACGCGGCCCTACTCAAATGTACATATCGTAGAAGGTCTGTTATTTGCACATGATTAAGTTTTTCGCGAAGATGGTTAATGGGTTCTAGAAAAACAAAATACTTTACAATGAATCAATCACATTTATTTAATCAATTACAAGTAATCAGTCAGTCTATTCAATTTTTAAATGTAAAGTAAAATAAATACAATCTAATTCATTCAAAGATATATCTATGTAGAATTTTCGTCTCATAATTCAGCATTGATTATTAATTAATATAATACAGGTATTAATATATTTTTATATTATGCTTTATAAAATTGTAAACAAATTTTTTATTTACTAGTAAAATTGCTCTTATAGCGGAAATTTACTTTTATACATATTATATGTCAGTTATTGCCCTTCTTAAACGCTATGAACCATATTATGTTACATATAAGCCATTGAAAAACAAAAGTCCTTTTAATATACTTACGGAAAGCAATGTTCTGACTCATTTTATAACTTAAGCTCTACCTACATATAACTGTATATGATAATTTTTTACATTAAATACAGAAATGAAACTCGGTTCAATTTTAGGATTGTCATAACATAGGCTTAAGATTAACAGAATTTCACTCTTGGGTGGGCTTTAAGGAGATTGGTTTGGTTTTAAAATGAATCCATATCAATATACTTTTACAATGTAATTTACAAGCTGCTGATATGGACCATAAAAATATCTCGCCAAAAAGCCATACAGATTATCTGCGACTTTTAACACATTTTTACACAAATGTGAAATTTGTTTTTGCCAAATATAATAAGTATGTAATGTACGAGTATACATTATATTATCGCTACATACACTACCCAGTATACTTATATATCAAGTTGCGGTGTATGTGTGACTGAACGTTCAAATTCAAATTCAAATTCAAATTCAAAAGTTTTTATTCAAAATAAGTTCCACTGGAGAACACTTTTTGAAGGTCATACATATAGGTTAAAATTTAATTTTACATCCTAGTCTATGTACACCGCTTCGCAACGTGTTATTGCTGTTAAGGAGAAGAAGCGGCAAGAAACTCCCCAGCAACACGTCTAGCTAAAAAAAATTTTTCTTTATATTTGTTGTTCTATTTTTTATATTTAAGTACTTTTTTTTAAAAAGATTTTATACAGAATTATGTTACAGAATAACTTTTGAAGAATTAATGGAGTTGTAGCAAACAGTGCATATTCAATAAGACAAAAACGCAATAAAAGGATAGAAAATAATTATAGTTATTATAAATATAAAGACGTAACGTATTTTTTTTTTTTTGCAAATATCTCCATATATTCCTTACAAGTACGGCAAGATAAAAACGTTATACTCGTACAAAACACAGTATAAGAGGTTGGAGCGAGCTGTTATGTAAATGAAGTTTTGTCATTTAAATATTCTTCAATAGTGTAGTATCCCTTTTTAAGCAAGATACTTTTTATTTTAAATTTGAATTTAGTGAAGGGCAGATCTAACATTTCACTCGGAATCTTATTGAAGAAGCGTATACCATACCTATACCAAGGATAGTGATGTGCATACACTCGGCATAGGAATGACACACAATCTTTAGAAATCGGGGAGATTGACCCATGTCATGGGACCACCAATATACAATCAACTACTGAGTAGGATAACGGAGCCACCATCTGTCGGCTCATTTAAAACACGACTCAGGAAGTGGTTAGTCGAGCAAGCTGTGTGTGTCGTGAGGAGTCATGAGGAGTTTATGTCCTATAATATGACCTTATTTTAATTTTATTTGTGACCATATGTAATGTAGAAATTGACGTGTAACTTAGTTATGAATAAAATATTTCTAGTTTCTGAATTTCGAATTCTGAATTCGTTTTTAAATATATTTAATACTGATATGAACAATATATGTGAGAATTGTATGATCGTGATGATTTTCAAAATTCCGTATCACCGAAATAAGGGCTTTAAAATAATATCATTTTTTAGAGTCATATATTTTTATTCCGAATTAAAACAAGTTATGCTTGCATTAATAATTTCAATAAAGGGCACTCTATGAAATTTACTATGTGCAGAATCGCACTTGAGGTCTCTGTGACCCAATGAACTAAGTGGTCAAAGGTTTGAACAACTTAATCGTAGAGGTTGCCTCTACCACTAGCAACTTCTCCTAAAGCCTGATTTGCATTAACTAATGCAAAGTAAAAAGTTATCTATTAAGTAGATTGTTCAAAATGATTATGAAGACTTATTTGCAGTTTGAATATTTACTTAACTAATGCAAACATATTGCTATCTTCTACATTAAAAATCATATCTATGACATCCAAAATGGTGGTTTTTTGAATGTCTAACTTTAATTATTTAACTTTCAACTTTCCCAATGACCACAAGTCTTACTTATCTTAATTCGCCTACAAGCTTGTCTTTTTACATGTGACATTGAACATGTCGATTCCTGATCCGCTTTAAGCCTACTTTCACTTCTAGCATTGACTACTTGTTAGTTTCTAAGCCTATATATCAAACGCTTTAATAATAAATTTATATATTAAGTCCAGTGTCCACGCGACATACTACGGTAGCATAATTGGTATGATAACTACCTAAACTTTAATGTTAATATTATGCATACAATACCGGATTTACATTTACGATTGAAGGCTATTGATTTATTTCATTTGATGATAATTATTACACATGGGATTATTGAACCGACTCGATAGAAAGGTTAATTACATAGTCTGGGTAAACATTATGTTCAAATTAACTAGGGCTTTTGTACTAGGCTAAAGTTGAGTGGATAGAGAGCCTTAAAATGCTGTAAGGAAAATATTCATATTTCAATTTACGAGTATTTACGCTTCAATACTGAATATCTGTCTGACTGGCAATTAGGGGGCTAAACATAGGATGTCCAGGATCCAACTGAATAGTCGCAGACGGTTGTTCCAGCGATAAGGATTTAGTGGGCTTCCCGACTTTGTGTGAGCGGAGGCGTTCAGTCCGGAAGCAACATGTTCGAGGTGGCTGGTGTGAGGGTTGGTCGGCTCGACCGCTGTGGGGGCTATGACTTTATCTGATTATGCCATAAAAGGCTGAACGAGCTAAGCTAACAGGCTGAAGTGATACAACTGGGGACAAGTTATCGACTCCGCCGGCGTATCCGATTCCAGACCGATTCCAGATCTTTACTACCGCTTTGCAACTTGTTATAGCTGGAAGAGAAGAAGCGGCCGAAGAAACTTTCCAGCAACACGCCTAAGCTAGTGATGTCTGGCTAAGCGATAGCCCCTTCCCGCGGCCTTGACTACTTATAGACGACTGGACATTATAATTACATTACTACCGGACTAAAACTACTACATTAAAACTCCCGGTATTTATAATAATAACTATTACATTTAGTAGGTATTCCGGCACCAATAGGTAGGCTAGTCCTAGTGATAAGGCTAGTGATAAGTCCGTAAATGAATTTCTCCTCGTCTTTTACGAGGTGAAAGGATGAGGTAGAGAGAAGTAAAAACTGTCTCAACTCTCAGTTTAAAATGAACAGTTCAGTTATGACAAAATTTCATATCTAACCTAAATATCTTTTAAATATAAAAGATCTCCAACATTATAAAAGATAGCAAGGATCGCAGCAAAATGTAGAACCAGAAAAGTATTGAGGAACCAAATGTTCTAACCGAATTGTTTATGCTAGACGCGCTATAACACGACATTTAAAATTATACTACTTATTTGAATAGGACAATACGTAATTATAGTCAAATAACACATCTCTTACTTGCGGTTTAAATGCCAAAGTTCATGTTCGCAAGTTACAAGGCCAAGTAATTACTTTGAATGCTTAACTAGTACCAACTAACTAGTAGATTTAATTTTCACTCCGTGGTTCTCTAAAATTATACTTAAATCTATAATAAATTATTAATTATGGCACTACCGCACACTGAAATTCTTCATAAAGTCAGGAACAGATTCTTGGTATATAAACTGTCACATCAAACTTCTCCACGCGATATACACTCCACTATTTAAATTTAATTCCTAAAAAAGTGTATACCTTGTCTTCTTGCTTCTGCTGAACTTATTTCTCCCGAATTCCTTTCTTCTGAATTTCTGTGGTTGTTCGATGAATCAGGTTTACCGAAGCGGATGTCGATGTTATAATTAAAATCATCATCGATGTCATTTTCCCATGGGTTCCTTTGATTTGTTGGTCCAGGGAAGACTATGCCGCTGGGGTCTTTACTGGCAGGATAATATACCCGCCGCCGCATCTCGACAACAGTGACGAAGCAGAATAATGACATGAGCGCGAATTTAGTTATCATCTTGATGATTATTAGATACACACAACACAGGCCTTTACTGGACGGTTGTATAACAACAAATGATTGCGTTAACGTGCGCAACTCTTGTATATATATGCAGGTTTTCACGTGTGGATAGCACTGTACCAATTCAAGATATACTGCGCTGTGACTAATCTGAAAGATATGGAGATTCTTGCTTTTCCTTGAATTCGTGACATAATTGCAATTGCATTGCATTACATTAGGTACTGAATATCATGATAATGAAATACTTTGATTTTTTATCGAAAACTTATATAGTTATCGTTTATTGTTATGGTGATTTTCTGTGTAGTTATATTTTCTTATGTTATATATTAAAGAAAAACAAAAGTTGTAAGATATTGATGGTTTTAATGCCGATGTTACACAATATTATTGAATCGGTTTGGTTGGATGGCACGGAACTGAATGACATGACGATGTTTAATGACATTGAATGATTCAAGTTTATGTTTTCTTTTTTTATATAACTCTACGGACTCTAGTTCCGTACCCTTTTTTACAACTTAATTTCTAGATTTAATTTTTAGAATTTAACACTCTTATTAGTTATTATGGTTCTTGTGTGACATTAATTTTGTGATTTTTGTGTTGAGGTGTATATATCTTACGAATAACTTATTGTATTAATTTATTCTAATTTTAATAATAAACTTATATTAATGTAGAGTGTATCTGTTTCTTCATAGTTTATGTTTATATGGATTACTTGGGTTGATTAATTAAAACTGAAATATTATATTAAATTTATATTGAAAAATTCAGCTATGTGCTTTTTTTAGCTGATCTCTCAAAAGAGAACCATCGTGTTGTCGAACACTTACAGTTTCGCTAAGGCTTTGCTTGAAGATTGAGACGTGGTCTATACAAGACCAGTCAACTTATCAATTAGTAATAATTTTTCATTGCTTTTGTCGGGCACTTTTAAATTTTTCACCCGTTTTGACTTAATACGTTAACATATAAATAGTCGCGAATTTCAGCCATTTTAAAATTTCAAATTCTCACCTTGAAAACCACTTTTAAATCGTCGTCGTTGTCAGTGGCTAGTTGGAATAACCTATATTGTCTTTCTTCAATTCAGTTAATTTTATTAAGTCGAGCCAAGGTAGTTCCGGAAAATAAAACATTGTTATCTAACGTAGCAAATTCTATGTCTAATATTCTATCAGTGGTTTGCCTTAGACGAATTGACTCACTTCCCGCCTGCTAGGCCATAATTATAGATATATAAGTACTGTAGAGAAAAATCTTTCCAGAAAGTTGGTAAGGAACCACCACCAACTGGCCACGATTCCTTGGTCTTACCATAGATTTTAACTCCGTCATTTTTCCACAATTTCAGTGGGATATTTTTGTTGAGTATAATTTTTGAATAAACGCTGACGCTGTCTGTATTCTAAACCCAGCACAAAGAGACCGTAAGCCCACCTTCGTTGGCACCATAAACTCTCGCCAGCAGATGCAGATGCTACCCTCAGCCCGTTGGACTGCATCAGGATAACTGGTGAAGGCCGCCCTCTTCGGTTCAGTCAAATTTAATCATCTTTTAGTTATACCTTAATACATTTTACTTTGAATGACTTTGGCCTAACAAACCTTTTGGTTTGTTCGTAGAAAGCCTTCTTTACCTGAATCAGCCTTGGTTTCCCATGACTCAAAACGTAAATCCAACTGGAAGAACCCGAGCTGTATAGATCGAAAAAAAAACTTTATTAAAAAAACCGACTTCAAAAACTAAAAAATATAAAATAACTTTTTTGACTAAGAATTAACTAACTTTGACTAAGATTTTTTACTAAGAATTTATTTCGTTTATTAAGAGACAAAATAATATAAAATTTGCTACATCTTGAAGACGGTGCCGAGCAAACCATAAACATTACCATATACACTGTTATAACAACAAAATGTTGCAAATTATTGTGATTTTAATGGTTTAATTGGCACCGACTTCAAGTTGTAGAAAATTTTATATTATTTTGTCTCTTAATAAACTAAATTAATACTTAGTCAAAAATCTTCATTAAGTTATTTTATACTTTTTTATTTTTGAAGTCGGTTTTTTAAACGAAGATTTTTTTATTTCTTACTTTTAGTGTCTAGCTATGGGTAGGCCTACATAAGGTGCCGCGCGCCTTTAAAAATATAGGTCAAGAAACGAGAACGGATAAATTTTCATTTAAAAAAAATCATAAAATGAAAACTACTAGGCCAAACTATGTTAATTTTTTAGGGAACCAAATAGCAACTATTCCGCATCAATGAAAAAAACAATCAGGTTAATCGGATCATAAATCTCAGCGTAATCGGTGATACATAAAAAAAATGCTCATAAAATTGAGAACCTCCTCCTTTTTGAAGTCCGTTAATTAAAACAGTACTAGATCAGTGAGTTTTGTGTGTGGTCTGTTTAACCAAACAAACTGAGTTAAGCTAATGACATTTTAACACACGCGGAGTTGGGAATCCCATTTACCCGTAGCCCTGGCAGGTGCAGGACGGAACACCCAGGGGTTTTAGTGGGTGTACCTAACTGGAGAGTGACAATAGCATGGCACCAGTTCTGACTGGGCACACTAGTGCCACCCCCGATCTGGCGAATCCCATACACGGGTCGCGAATTATTCCCCCAGGCTTCTGTGCCTGTCGCGGCTCAAACGGATTTCCCCTGGCTAAAAAAAATGGCATTTTAACAACCTTTTAGACTTTAACGGCCTTACTTATAATAATCTTGTTAAGAAACATTTAGGCATCTCTTAAGTAAGGGAAACCGAATCAAACCCTAATCAATGAATATCTTTTTTTTTTCACTTATAAACCTGTTGTTTACCTAAGAGGAGCATAGATAAACGAAATTTGAATGATTGACGTAGGTTGTATCCAAAATATTCGACTAAAGAGGAGTTTATGGATAAGATTTTCACTAATCAGTTGCTGAGCAGTTTCTTTACATTTAAGAAACGATTATAAGTAAGGCCCTAAAGGTTTAACTTATGCAACTTTAAAGATAGTAGAACTACATAATATATATTCCAAGAAAAGAGAAATATCAAATAATTTAAAACTTTAAACGGTATTTAAAAATAAAGTTATTTTATTTCCTCCTGAAGTGTCCTGAACCAACCAACAACGGCACTAGGAAGAATTCTGAAAACAAGAAATGAACTTTAAGTGATTAACTGTAATATTGGATTTATGTAAAAATGTCTACTCTTTGCATACCCGGTTCTTTTTAATATGTAACAAGATAATTCCAAAACTAATATTCATAGTTAATTATTGACACTGAGTAGATGGACAAGTCATGTAGATCCATATTTATTTTTTTAATTTTATTTACACTTGGAATATTATTAATTTTTGGGTTGTATGTTCATATCCATCTGTTTATTCTCAGTCAGACTTATTTTTTATAATTTGTTATGTGTCAAAAAGAATGTGAAACTCGAAGATCACTCAATATAAGTGTAAAGTTTGTCTCTGGTACAAACTTTCATCCCTTATTTCATCCCGTTCCAGTTTTATGTTTACGATAAAAAATAATAGCCTATGTAAAGTCTTGTTAATCATCTGTAAAAGTACAAAAATGATGACAATGACCAAAAAGACTAAAATGACAAATAAGTCAGCATTTTACATATAAACAATCTAATGCTTAACAACACCTTTATAATCGGATATTTTCGGTAATAAAATAAGTGTCATTACAGCGCTCGTTAGGTTTAGTATTTCTTACATTTTACCCTTCCCTCCTAAACTAAAACTGTATACACACTACAAGACCAAAATCACCAAAATTGTACACTCACTACATGACTAAAATGACCAAAATCACCAAAATGACCACAATGACTAAAATGACCAAAATGACCATAATTACCAGAATGACCAAACGACCACAATGACTAAAATGACCAAATGACCAGAATTACTAGAATAACCAAAACGACAGAAATGACGAAAATGACATCACAAAAAAAACAATCCTACTTTCTGGGATAACATTTACATAAATCTATCCCAAAATCGAACCCTTTTTCCGGGATGAGACATATTCATCCTAGATATGGAACTTAATTATGTATCAAATATCAGCCAAATCGGTCCAATAGTTTTCCATGAAAGCGTAACAGACAGACAGACATAGTTACTTTCGCATTTATAATATTAGATTATGGGTGTTTGAAAATTGGCGATTGAATAACAATTATCTATCCCTCAAAGCGGCAGATAAAGTTATTCCTCAGAGAGTCTACTTATTCGTTAGATAAAGCTTAACTCACGATTGCAAAATTCGATTTCATATTATCTGTTGAACAAACCCTATCTGATTGTTTATTCTGATTGTTCATTATTAAATGAAATAGACATAGTATTACAAAATAGTAAAATCTCCGCATCTGTAGATTGAAGCTATTAAGAAAAAAACAATTGATACAGACTATATGAACGATGGCCAGAACACGATGCAATTTTTTTTGGATTTCTTGTCTGTCCGCTTTTTCAGGGTGTCTTCAAGTCTCGTGTGGATAGATACGTTATTGGTAAGCGTGCTCGATCTTAGATCATAACTCCGCTCAAAATCGAGCGAGATAATGGTAATAAAAATAAACAAAAGTTTCGTATAAAGAAACTACTGGACCGACTTTCATTGCCGTCGTCATCATTGTCATCCAATAAGCGTCTTCTGCTAGACGTAGACCTCCCCAAGTCGGCGTCACTCAGGCGCTGGATGGGGAAGGCAGAGGACCGTGATGAGTAGCGCCGGTTTTCGCTGATATCAAATTCTTAGAGCCAAAATGTGCCGTACTTTTTATTCCAGAAATGTTGTAGGAACTTTTCTAGGATTGGTTTGAAATAAATATAACGAAAAAAGAATCTAATTCCAATTCGATTTTTTTACTGATCGATAGACAAAATTTCTGAAAGTATCATGAATAGTTTCAGAAATTCTGTCTATTCATTTTAATTATTTAGTTTTAATTTTGTTTATAGTTATTATTATACACTTTTACAAAAATATTATTGATTTTTCTCTAAATTAAAATTTATCTCAGAAGATAAAGGAGATTTATTAATTAAAATTTTACTAGTTTTTTCACGATGATAACACATAATTCGCACCGTTGGTAGAAGAAAGTCGCAAGTGAAATTACTTCAAATTTTTTTATTTCACTATTCGATAAAGGACATTATGACACATATGCTCAACAAGTTTGAAAAAAATATCCCAATAAATGACGGAGATATCCCAAATTTAGCGAAATGCTAAGAATTTTTTTTTAATATTCACTGTATAAATTACGTAAGTTTTGTTTATACTAGGTCATTTATGAAATTTTCGCTATCAATAAAAGCTTATTATTATTTACTTACTTATACGCCATAGAATTGAAATATACGTGCATAAACTAACTTACATACTTTTGTCACGATATTTGTTAAATAGATAAACGCCCAAGTCTAGTTACGTATTTCTTCTACTAAGAAATCCGTGTGAATACCGTAGCAACAAGTGGTTACTTTACTTATTCTTAAAAGCCATAATACCATGACGGGGATTAAAGACGTAACGCATTAATTTTAAATTATCTCGAAAGCTACTCAATATTATTTTAAATCAAAGAGACAGGTATCTGCAGATTAATTTTGTCTATGAAGTCTCCTAAAAACACGTTTATCTATGATTTACCATTTCTCCACAAAACAGTTTTTTTACGTTCCTGTAAAGTTCATGTTTTTCACTTGCGTCCTTTTTCTACGAATGGTGCGTATTATAGTCAAATTACATACATACATCTCTTACTAATTTAAATACCAAAGTTCACGTTCTAATTATTGCCTCTAATGCTTAACTAACATTGAACTTCATTTACAAATTCAAATTCAAAAGTTTTTATTCAAAATAAGTTCCGCTAGAGAACACTTTTTGAAGGTCATACATGTAGGTTCAATTTTAATTTTACTTCCTAGTCTATGTACACCGCTTCGCAACGTGTTATTGCTGTTAAGGAGAAGAAGCGGCAACAAACTCCCCAGCAACACGTCTAGATAAAAATTGTTTTGCTTTATATTTTATTAGAACAAAGAGCTCGGAATGTAGTGCTCAGTGAGGAAGGCTATGGCATTCGAGAAATATCACGAGTGTTAAATATAAGTCGGAACACAGTGAGAACATGGATCAGACGGCACGCTGAAGAGGGCATTCTTGAAGATAGACGAAAACATAATCATGGCGTTCGTCGAATAACAAACCAACAAAGTACAGATGCAGCACCATTATGAAGAACATCCTTTTTCTCGTACCCAATATTTCGCGGCACGTTACGACGTTTGTTTACAAACCATAAGAAATCATTTACACCGTATTGGACTGCATTACCGGCATTATGCTAAGAAAGTACACTTAACGAATGCACACAAAACTGCAAGATTAAATTTTGCACGTAATTATTTAGACTTTGACTGGACTAATACCATATTTTCAGATGAAAAATCATTTAGATCTTCTCAACATGGTCGCTTAACTTTGTGGCGTTATAACAATACGCGATACACAGAGGATCACGTAGTACACAATCAATTATCTGGTCGAATTTCAGCTAAAATGTGGGCCTGGATGGGTACCGGGGGTATAGGTGAACTTGTCCAAATTTCTCCTCGTCAAAACGCATTAAACTATGTCGATTTGTTGGAAGAATCAATGTTACCGATAGTGCGAATAGTGTACCCACTTGAAGAAGTCCCTGTATTCTCCTACGTTCACGACAATTGTCGAGTACATACCGCCAGAATTGTCTCGAACTGGTTTACCCAGCATGAAGATGAAATTACTCTAATTCCATGGCCATCTAGGTCAGCAGACCTCAACCCAATAGAAAATTTATGGGGTTTGATGGTTCAAATGTGGGATAACAGAAACGAGAGGACAAAGGAAGCAATTGAGCAGCACTGTAATGAAATTTGGAATTACATGAGGGGAACCGACATCTGCAATCGTCTAATCGATGCGTAATCGACTATTAGACGTCATTGAAAACAATGGTGCTTATACCCGGTTTTAGGTTTAAGTAAAGTAAAATGAGTGCCATTTCTAACTTTGTAATACTACAACCAATTAATAAAATTAACAAAAAAATATATTTTTATTTTCTTCCACATTAATGTTGTTAATGTTTTATTGATTTATGACCGGTTCCGATATCTCACTATTCACTCCACTTCACTTCCCCTGCTTTACCGTAGGTTGAATTTTGACATTGCTTGTATAGAGATTACTTCAAATTTTAATCGTTAGTAAGGCAAATAAACGGTCGGTAAGATATAGGAAACGGCACTTAATCCAACATACTTAATGACAGAGATAGTAATAGCACGTAATAGCATTTGTCAGATGTTACACGAGTATAGACGAGTCTCTCCGATCTGTTTAATACAACGTAGTCAGTAACTGTCAATGTCTAATAACATGATAACAAGTTCGTTACCAAGGAAATGTATGTTCAGGCGAATTTCAACCTAATTGTATTTCACGACTGTAAGAAAATGACCTTATGGTGGGTCATGTTTCAATTTGTTTGATTGTAATATGACTTCATTAAACCAAACAGTGATTTTGAAAAAAAAACAATGCAGTCATTTCAAAATCAATTTGATTTGATTATGTTATGAAGGAGTTATGAAGGAGACAAATACATTTCATACATTCTTGGGCCTAAATTGTAAAAAGATGAGAGTGATTTTAAGATTTATTTTTTATGTTGAGACTTTTTATAATTGAAGTGGGTATAGTTATTTTGAATGAATTAATAATGGCGGTGTTTTTTTTTATAAATTGGTGATAATTTTTCACAAGGAGCGATTATAGTAATCGATAGCTTATTATTTTAGTGACCTTATTTTTAAGATATCTCGTCTTCCAGATAGAATTTAGGGCTGATGTTTACGATTTTGTAATAGAAAAACATAACGCTTTTTTATGCTTATCAACTCAAGTTAATACATTTCTTTGGTCCAAAAGTCTCCGTGTTCTTTAAAATACTATTTGTATAAGAATGTAACAAGGTAACGATGCCAGATTCGTCGCACATTGCCCATAGATAACGCTCACCATTTACATTGATCGATTTTCTGGAATAGAAAGTAACATTATGTCAACGCAATTTGTCAAACTGCATATATATGTCAAACTTGAAATTAGTACATAAATAGGTCTTTGAAGGTAGCACCTGTGACTGAAAAATACAGATGAAGAAGGCTTAGGGACATGTTACGAGGAGGAATAAAGGTCATGTGACAAAAATAATATTAAACTAAGATTCTTGGATATAAAGTTACACCAAAAAACAGATAAAGGGAGAGAGACAGAAGTATGAAAGTAGGATAAACTCAGCGGAATCGACACAGTATCGATCAACGTTTCCCAATTCCCTACCATCCCTACCCAAGAACAAATACAAACAAATCCAAGCTAACAAAACCAAATAGCATTTATACGCAATGTAGTAGTATAGAGTAATAAATTAATTTAAGACATAGTTATAAAATGAAGTGTAGTAGATGATAAGTAAATGTGTAACCCTCTCATTAATAAATAAATGTATTAGACTCGGGCAATTTCGTTCACCCGGCCCAAAAAGGCAAAAAAAAGGAATTTCCAATTAAAAGTTTTATTGGGAAGCCACTAATAGTGGCCTTTTTAATAGTGGAAATCCGCTTGAGAAATGCCAACCGCAGGGGAAACACATTGGGAGACTATGAGTTCGTTAAACTAGCGAGGCACAAAAACTATCGAAAAGATTCGTAATAAAACCCCTATGTGTTCCTCATTCACCTAACGCTAATGCTAAAATAGGTCTGACGTGATAAAGCGATCCTGGAATCACTATCTTCATTACAGCACTAAGGCCCTACTTTATTGGTGTGATACCAAGCTCACACAGAATATTGTCGTAAAGCGATTACCCTTAAGCCAAACGTATTTCGTACGATTTGAGTTTTTTCAAGAAAGTAGTACAAGGACCTTAAGATCATCAGCAAATCTGCGACTAATGACGCCAATAGATTCTATGCAATTTTGTCAGAAATCTTTTACTGTGCAGGCTATAAGTTTGTGGAATGCATTACCAATGAGCATCAAAAGCAAAATTCACTATCTTTTGAAAAACTCCTCAAACGTCACTATCTAAATTTGTAAACAGTAATTATTGTATGTGGTCGAAACTTTATGTGTACATATATTTGTGTATAAATAAGTATGAGTATTTCCATTTACTATTAATATATGTATATATGATTGTATATATTTTAATCTATGCGCACTAAATACCGACCCACTATTAAAAATGTGAAAGTTTGTCCAGTAGGTTGTCTGGAAGAAATCGCTGTTAGCTAAATGATTGCTAACTCATGTGTATTATTTTCTTGTGTGCAATAAAGAATATTCTATTCTACGATGAATAAGAGTTTTGATGACTCACTTCCCGCTCCCCCTATCCAATGTTCCCTATCTCATCCCTCTATTCCAATCCCATATCCCATCTTATTAGTATATCTTATCATTATCCGTGCAGGAACGGAGAAAGCATCCAATTTCTTACGGCCGGGTGTCCTGTCACAAGAGGTAACAAAACAACCTACAACTAGGTGGTAGGGTATTTGCCCGTCTGGATGCCCTTTGTTCTGAGTATGCCGCGAAAACAACCTCGAGTTGTGTTCCGGCATTAGTGGCTAGGTTCCAGTCGCCCTTCAGAGAGCGGCAGCATATTGGTAGCACCTTTGCTCTAAACAAATATGTCCATAGGCGACGGTAACTGCTTTCCATCTAGACCGCCTGCCTGTCTGCTGAACTCATGCAATAAAAACCAATCTCTTCTATCCTATTCGTCCCGGCTGATCCCTCTATTTCACCTCCCTTCTTATCTCCTTCAACCCATCCTGAAGGTTTGAAATGTATTGACTTCGCCATTGTTGTTACAAACGGTAACCATTTCCATGAGATGGGCTACCTACCTATTTACCAGCTTCGCTATTTAAAAAAAAACGGAAGGAAGACCAACTCCGCGTGTTTTGGCAGGCGGTGGCCCAATAACCTCATACACTGCCAGATGGAACTATGCCCCGGCGTCTTTAACCTCTCAAATCCTATGGGGTGGTCTGTGACTCGCCCCACGGAAGGAAAGACGCTCATAATCAGAACACGCTGCGGCCTCATGTCGATAACACGACTGAGAACCATTCACTAGGGAAAGTTCACGGCGAAGGTCAATAGATTGATGATGATGACCTATGGTAACCTTTAATACAAATGAGAGACTCGAGAATATTACTAGTTTTTCATGTTCCGTGGTCATTTTGGCATTAACAATATTATTATTACCATTATATATATATTGGTAATAATGATAATAAGGTTGATTTACGAGTATATGATAACTGAAAACTGCAAACTTATTACAGTATTCTATAATTAGTTTGCAGTTAGAAAGCTACGTTAACAGGGAGTGTCATAGGCTATGCTACCACGGGAGCGGGACAGAGCGCGGATGAAACCGCGCCTGGCCGCTAGTTAAGTATAAGTTCATATTGAAAATGTAAGCTGTGTTTTTTGAGCTGAAATGACAAAAACTCCGTCAATAGCGTCAGTCAAACACCTACGATTTGGTTAAGGCTTGTTCTTGAGATAAGTTTTTTGGTAATCAAGTTGCAAAAGCCACTTTTGTATGGTTACTTTGATTTCACGTCTATTTAAATATACAATGTCTCATTATTAATGTACATACCTTGTTATAGAGTAAAGAACTGATGATATAAAATTGAGGTATGACAAAACTAGTATTATGCGGAATGCAGGGGCATATTATTTTGGTTTGACGTTTTGTCATATCGGACAAAGGGACAATTCGGTGTTTTCTCACAATTAATTCGAGTATATAGAGCCGACGTACACTAAGCACCTCACATTCTGCCAACAATTGTTGGGTTGGGTATCTAAAAGGTTTTTTGTCATGACTTTTAGCACAGTTCTTTGGGCTCTTTCTAAATTGAGAAACATGGTTTTTGCTGTTCCACCCCATACTGAGGTGCAGTGCCTCAGAACTGACATAATGCTTTTTTTTTTTACTCATTCTAGTGTCAATCTCCTAGTGTCGTGAATATATAAATCAAGTTCCATCGCAAATATTCAACAATCTGTACTCCACGGTGTCTTAAAGTATTTACTGATGCTAAGCACTGACAGTTACAGTTCGTTATCGATCTAAACACGTGTGAGCAGTTAGAAAGAAATCATTTCTAGATTTCAAGTTTTTTCTAAGAGCAAAGGTTATGTAGTTTGTCTTCTTTAAATTTAACGTCAGATTACAGTTTAGGCAGGTTATAACTGTGGAAAGATCGCTCCTCAGTGTTATTGTTAATAAATTTCCAGCTAGAACTATGTATCATTGCGGTCATCATGGCATATGCAATCATCATGCGGTATCAACAACATAAGTATATACCGCCACAGGGAATATACATTTTACAGAGATCGTTAGCAATGATTTTAAACAGTGTAGGACCCAGTACACTTCCTTGTGAAACCCCATTTGTAATTTATTGTTTATTACTGAGACAGGTATTAATTTTAACATATATAGGTTTATGTATATATATTACGCCTATTAAAAGCAATATATTATCTTTATATATAAAAATGAATGTGTGTCTGTGTGTCCTTTATAGAATCGTAAACTATACATTAGATCATGTGATGATCTTTAGCAAAGTTGTTGTGTATAAGCCAAAGAAGGTTTGGACCCGGTAGGTGGCGCTGCTCTCGACATATCGATTGAAGCTTTTCCGGGCAGGACGATGTGTGACGGGACAGCTAGTTATATATAAAAAATACTGTTTTGCGTAATCTATTAGTAGAATAAATCTGTAAATAATTCGAGTTAGTACAATGCGATTAAAAATGTTTAAAAACATCAGGGGGATAATTTGGACAAGGAGATTACGAAAATGCAATATTTAGAATTTCTTTGTATTTCCGTCTGTCTGGTAGAGCATTACCTGAAAACTACTGAACAGATTGAAATGAAACTCGATATAGTGCTGGCTTATAAACCAAGTTAACACTTAGGATACACTTTATCTCTATAAATGATGTCATTTCTATAAGAGAGATTAGCAAAATAGACGGCGCTGTAATCGCATTTTTTGAATTCACTAACAAAAACGTTGTCATGGGAAACAAGTCACTCATTGAATTACTTCAAATCAGGTTGGCTCTGACTCATCTCTATGTTTTCTTAGTTTCTTTGTTATTGTAGTGAATTGAACAAGAAACAGTAAAGTTTAAAGTCTAATAATATACATAAAAACCGAATTAAGTTTTTATGTGAGAAACATATAGCTATTACCCAGGGATTTCACATGGCGTGGCCGCGGGGAAAACACTAGTCATTTATCCAAATTAATGCTGAATTACATTCTTGAAAAAAAATAATTAAATTTAAGTATGAAAACTATAGTCTGTGCCTCAGAATACAGAATATCCAGAAGCCGCGAACGCGCCTAATACTGAAGCAACAAAAACTACTCCTAAATAGAGTAGTTTGAAGCGAAGCCGATCAGTTGCTCTGTGAACGTCGTATCGCGTAACGTGTTTTACCGGTGTCTAATTTAGCTAAATTATGCCGTCTTGTGTCGTTCCAACCTGTAAAAATTCAGCAGGTCTAAAGAAAGAACAGGAAGGGATCACATTTCACGTGTAAGTATCGTATTTAGTTATTGTTTTATTTAAATACTGAATAAATTGTTCAGTTTGTAATTGTCATAGAAAATGATGCGTCCATCTTATTAGTGTTGCCAATATAAAAGTTTGGATTTCCCTTCTTTTTATTACCTACTGAAGACTTTTATTCTTTGTGGTTTTAAATTAATAACTGCTTAAAAAACATTTAACCGACTTGAAAAAAGAAAGGCTAGTTATCAATGCGACCCGTATATATACATAATATTGTTAAAATTGTATAACATTCATAATAGGTATTATGTTAGTATGATACGATTACTAAACAAATGTAGAAAATTTGTGTGGTATGTGTGTGTATGTGTATGTGTGAGGGAGAGAGAGAGAGAGAGAGAGAAGGGAAGGGGGGATGAAATTAACTAACATTATAACTATTGATAATAAATAATTAAAGTCTCTGTCGTTACATTTATAAACACATTTATTATATAATATTATGAGTAATCGAATAATAACTATTATAATCTTTCAGCATTTGGCCATGATAGCAGAGGAGTCTGGATTATGCTAGGAAAACTCTTAAAATGTGAGTATTAATCATGACTTAGTTATAGTATTAAGAGCAGTTTACCAGCGCTACCGGCTTTAGACCTGACTATGGCAAAGCCACAGGTTATAATTTTGCCAAGCTATGTATATATTATTTTTATGGTAATATGTCCCTTGATATCTTCTAAACGACAAGTCGTATTTTAATAAATAAGATATAATTGGGAATGTTGTGCTGTTCCACTGGTTATAGGTTTTATAACGTAATATTAAATCTAACTTGGCGACATACAGTGGACATAATAGGTTTCAGGTGGACTTACAGGCTAACATTTTTTTAAATTTCACGCTAAACAACCACATTCGCCCGCTAAATCAAAATAGGAAATTGGTATGTGAATATATTCGATGTGGACTTTATATTTGACACGCCAAAAAAGCGAAACTAAGGTCCCAATTACGCCGCAAACAAATACTTTCTTAGAAGTATGTCCGGCGAATAAAGATATTGCAACAAAAAAATAGACGTCTTGCCAAAGAGAACGACTCTTTAAAGAGTATTTTGAGGAATTTAAAAAAGAATCGCTATGTTAACAATGATGTTTTTGACCTACTTTCAATAAATATTGTAGCAGCTAATATTTTTAATAATGTATACAAAAAATGTGTTCTAAAAAATAAAAGACCAAAATACAATGCCAAGATAAAAAAGATTTGTCTAACACTTAATGTGATAAATTCAATGTTTTTATCTAAACCGTGTTTAATTTAAAGAACTTCTATTTCTTGAGATTATTAGGGACATATATATAAAATATGAATACCTCTATAGAAAAAGTCAATTTTTATTTTATTATCATCTTACTTCCAATATTACCAAAAACGGGTCAACATTGTCTGAGCTAGCAACATTACGCGGGTGGGAAGTGCGGTGTTCGCGGGACGCTTGTTTTGTTTTTGGACACAGCGTGCGGTTGGCAATTACAGTTGAACGCGGATTCTGTATATTTCTGTATTCTGAGGTCTGTGCATAAGATGACTTACAGAACATTCCTATTACGTCGCCTGGACAATGAAGATGAGAGTTTTTTGCGGGAACTGAAAGGAGATGTTGTTCTGTGCAGTTTTATTTTCTAAAAATGTGTAAAATTACTCTAAAATGAATAATAGTTCTAGGATATTGATATTTTTTGAGTAATAATTATGTGTTTTGTGAGAAATGTGAACTGTATAGTCAAATGTGGTCTTTTGAATTGTCACAAGACGTCCCTTGAATGGCATTACCTGATATAGCGCGGCCAGTGGACACCGTATCCCCGATGCGGGCCCCCGCCCCACCCTCGCGGCGTTCAGGTCGCCTGACCCGACCGCCGGCCAAACTACGCAGTTAATCGTGCAACCTTGTGACTGATGTACGTATGTAAGAAACTCACGCGCCGGCCTGCGCGCCGCGCGTTCGTGATAGTCGTTCAGTAGGTTTATTCATTAAAACAAGTTTTAGTTTACAAATCAAGCCTTATTATTTCAAGTGCCCGCTATAATAATTGGCAGCCCAACGTGTGGCACGAAATATAGTGTTTTAAAACAGTTTTAGTGTGTTCTAGTTATAAACTTTGCGATACTTGTGTGTGCCTAATACGTTTGTTCCGCGTTTGTTCTGAGTTAGTACTCAACGCGACGTTTAGGTGGCTATCGTAAGTCTAGAACTAAACTGTAGGTTCGTGATTTAGTACCTAATGACCTAAAGTGTTCTGAATAGGTTTCTATAGGACTTGTGATTGAAATACTCGTTCGTACGAGTGTGAGTGCTCGACGTGTTTGGACCTGTTTGGACTTGTTTGAACTTGTTCGGACTCATTCGTTTTTATTCAAACGTGTTAGTACTTTTGCATACTTGTTTATTAGTTAGTACTTTGAATAAACCTATGTACCGTAAAACGGTTGAAATGTTTATTTGTGTTTGTTTTACGTGACATTTTGATTTAAAATTAGTTTATTGTTTATATAAAGTGACTATAAGTATAAAGAACTAGAAATTAGTGTTTATTTTTGTATATGTAAGTACCTACGAAGTGAAAAGAAGATTTGTTGTTAATACGTACAATGGTTCCGTAAGTACTTTTGGACTTATTTATACAGGACTGTACTTACCTACTAGTTGGAATAATTTTGGAAGAATAATTTTATACATAGACTATTTTTTTTTTTCTCTTTTCTTTCGTTAATTGGAACATTGTGTTTTGTGTACAGACAGTGTTGTTTTCCAATTTAAGACTTTTAGTGTCAGACTATTTTGAACTTAGAACTTTATTTTCAAAGTTATCTTTTATAGTTGAAGTTATTGTTTATTTAGGCTACGATGAACAATTATTTTGTGTTGAACTATTTTGTGTTTTCCGTTTGTCTTGGTGATCGGACAATTTATCACCGTGGAAACATAGAGTTTTCCGATTAGGCATTATGGTGCTCACACGGTCTGGTGCAACCAGTGACGGGATGGATCAGCATATACCCTCTGTGGATAGGGGTATCGCTGGAGAGTCTGAGACTCTCTTGTCCGCGTCCGGCGTGGCTCATATGCCGCCGGGCGCGCCTCCACCGCCTACTGCGGGCCCTTGCGGGGCCTCCACCTCTACTGCGTCGTTTGCGCAGTCGCCGGCGCCGCCTATTCAACCGGGAACTCCAATATTTATGACGGATCAACACTTGGCGTATCTTTTGTCTTTGATACGCGCTCCAGCTTCACCTCCTGCGCCTGTTACGAGTGCCTTGTCTGGTAACTTTGCAAATTGCTCATCGCGCTTCGACGGTGAAAAAGGGAGCGACGTTTTAGCTTTTGTCGACGCTATAGAAATATATAAGGAATGCGTCGGGATAGAAGATCATATAGCCTTGCGAGGCTTGCCAATGCTTTTGTCTGGTCTTGCAGCAACCTGGTGGCAAGGTGTGAAAGCATCTGTTAATAGTTGGCCTGATGCCATAGAATTATTAAAGCAATCTTATGGTCCTCGTTTGCCGCCACACAGGGTTTACCGAAAAATATTTGAACGGGAACAAGGCGATGAGCCTACCGATATTTTCGTCTGCAAAATAAGAGCATTGTTAGCACAGTTGCCGTCGACTGCTATCTCTCAGGAAGCTCAGCTCGACATGGTGTATGGGCTACTGCATAAGAGAATAAGGGAGAAGATATGTCGTAAATCTTTTATGTCTTTCTCTGAGCTATTGGAACAGGCCCGTTCTATTGAAGATATTTTAGATGAAGGCCGTAGCTCTCAGCAGTCACAGCTTAGAAGGAATAAGGAATCAGTGACTCCGATTGTAGACACAGCAAATCCAGCAGTGCCAGCTTCCTCCAGTAAAGCAAGTAGAGCTCGTTGCTATTATTGTAAGCAATTCGGCCATTTGAAAGAGGAGTGCCCGAAGCTGTTATCTAAGAAGTCGTTTCCTAGTAACATTAAGAAAGAAGAAGACAATTTGACACCTTCAGTAACATGCTTTGGATGCGGCACGCCTGGTGTTATACGAGCTAGTTGCCCTACGTGTAAGAATAAACAGGGATCGTCTGCTTCTTTTTCCGCTTTCCAGTCAATTGCCGCTATTGGAAGCGAGGTCATTGACCCGCGTCAGAGACCGGTAGTGGAATTGGAGATTTATGGTGCTCGTGGAAGTGCGTTGTTCGATACTGGTGCAAAGCAATCGGTTGCTAGTGAAAGTTTACGTGCACATTTAGTGAAACACGGTCATAATTTCGATAAAACGCGTACTAGTGTTAAGTTAGCTGATGGTTCATGTAAAGATATTGTAGTAGATATAGCTAAGGTGGATGTAAGGGTGCCGCAGGGGCCCGTCGTTCCCACTCTTTTTATCGTTTTGCCTGGTGCCACTGACACCTTGTTAGGCATGAATTTTTTATTAGACGCAGGTGTGGTACTTGACTTTAAAAATTCTCGTTATACTTTTAGTAATATACCGCGATATTTTACCATGAGATTTGAACCAGAGGTAGGTCTTCTAACCTGCTCAGCTATTGAACTTCGCGAGGACGAAGGTTCCCATCTTGGGTCGGATCAACGGCAACGGCTCTCGGAACTCCTGAATGATCAAGAGGACATTTTTACTCCAGGGGGAGAACCAACTTCTTTTGCGCTGCATCGTATAGATACGGGCGATGCTACGCCAATCGCTATTCCCCCATATCGGGTCTCGCCTGTTAAGAAAGGAATTATGAAGAGAGAAATAGAAAAGATGCTGGAAGATAATATTATTGAGGAAGCAGAGTCAGAATGGGCTTCGCCTGTAGTCTTAATACCAAAAAAAAATGGTGAAGTCAGATTCTGTATAGACTATAGGAAACTTAATAGTGTTACTCGTACCGATAAGTACCCGCTCCCAGTGATCGATGATTTATTACAAAGTACGAAGCCTGATTGTGTAATGTCTACTATCGATCTAAGAGCAGGTTATTGGCAGACAATGGTAGCGCCAGAGGATAGGCCAAAAACAGCTTTTACTACGCCCTTTGGCACATTTCAATTTCGTCGCATGCCCTTCGGGTTAAAAAACGCCCCGGCGACCTTCCAGCGATTGATAGACCGGATGAGGGGAGGCCTTAAAGACATTTGTGTTTTGGCTTACCTGGACGACCTCTTGGTTATATCACCTAATTTTGAAAGTCACCTGAAGGACCTCCATCAGGTCATTGAGCGTCTTCGCTTATTCAACTTAAAAGCGAATAGAAATAAATGTGTTTTCGCTAGAGAAAGGGTTACTTATCTAGGACATATTGTGTCTCCGCGTGGTATTGAGCCAGATCCCACAAAAATTGAAGCTATAGCCAACATGAAGCCTCCTACGAATCTAAAGGAATTGAGAACTTTCATTCAAACTTGTGCCTGGTTCCGAAAATTTATTCCCCAGTTTTCGGACATAGCTCGTCCATTGACGGACCTTACTAAGAAAAATCGCCCCTGGAAATGGGAAGAAGTTGAAAGTAGAGCTTTTGAAGAATTAAAGCACAAGTTAACGGTTACCCCAATCCTTCGCCAACCAAACTTTGAAGAACCGTTTGTTCTTCGCACGGATGCAAGTGCATTTGCTCTGGGAGCTGTGTTACTTCAGGGTTCCTCGCCCGAGGAGGAAAGACCCATTGAATATGCCAGCCGTCTGCTGAGCCCTGCTGAGCGCAACTACAACACTACGGAGAGAGAGGCGCTTTCAATGGTTTGGGCTTTGGAACGGTTTAGAGGATATTTGGATGGAGCCATCGTCAGGGTGATCACAGATCATCAGCCCTTGAAGTGGCTTATGACACTTAAAAACCCCAGTGGGCGCCTGGCCAGGTGGGCCATGAAGATTCAGGCCTATAATTTGGAGATTGAATATGCTCCAGGGAAAATTAATGTTGTTGCAGATACTTTAAGTAGACCGGTCATTGCGGACCCTCAGATTGGTGTCGATGTTTGTGCAACGGTAGTGGAATTACCCCACTACAAATCTGATGATATTCGTGCTGCTCAGTTAAATGACCCGTCGTTAAAGGAAATCGTCGAAGCTTTAGAAAAGGATGAAGATGAAATTGTTTCTTGGATGGAAAAGGGTTTTTGTATTAACCAGGGAATACTTTACCACTTTAACTCGGAAGGTGTGACTGAAGAGCCACAGTTGGTAATTCCTGAATCTTTGAAAAGTGAGGTGTTGACCGGTGCTCACGATGCAAATACCGCAGGTCATTTGGGAATCGAGAGAACCCTCCAGAAACTTAAAAAGCGATTCTATTTTTATAAAATGCGAGACTATGTAATTCAATATATCAAGAATTGTGAACTCTGTAAGAGATACAAACCAACTAATCAGAAGCCAGCTGGACTTCTAGGTACTCCGGTGCCTCAACAACGCTTTGAGGTCTTAGCTATGGATATTTTTGGCCCTCTTCCAACTGGAGCAAAGGGGGAACGATTCATCTTCTTGGTTGAGGACACGGCCAGTCGTTGGGTGGAAGTCTTTCCTTTGGTTACAGCTACAGCGGAAGCATGTGCTAAGCTATTAGTCGAGGAAGTTTTCCTTCGATACGGTTTACCCCGCCGTGTTATCTCAGATAACGGTTCACAATTTGTCTCAGCAGTAATGCAGAAGGTAATGTTTGTCCTGGGTATTAAACAAAATCTCTTGCCCATCTATCATCCCGAGGCGAATCCCGCCGAACGAAAGAATCGGGATATGAAACAAACTTTGGCCATGTTAGTTGGTCCTGAACACCGTAATTGGCCCAAGGTGTTACCAACAGTACGATTCGTTTTGAATACAGCATATAACCAAGGAACTGGTCAATCCGCCGCCTATATTACTTTCGCAAGAGATTTACGTTCTCCACTGGATCTTCAATACGATCTCAGGCAGGTTGTCATGCAAGAGAATCATGTTCCGCAGATCACCCCGTATTTAAAGGTTTTTTGTAGAAATTTGAAACAAATTAGTAAGCGAATCACTAATCAACAGCGTCGGAGGAAGATTTACGCCGATAGGGGGCGTCAACCCGCACCAAGCTACAAAATTGGTGATTTAGTTTTGGTTTCGGCCCACGTTCCCAGTAATGTTGACAAAGGGGTTACTCGTAAGTTTGCGCCCAGACGACTGGGACCGTTCAAAATAGCTGAGTTAGTTAGTCCTACCACCTATAAAGTAGTAGATAATAATGGAAACACTACTAAGTACCACGCTAGTGCTCTCACTTTATATCAAGGAGATTCTGCCATAATTCAGAGTAGGAGGAGGGGTAGGCCTTCCAAAGCCAAGTCCTCTCCCGGGGTGTCCGAGGACTTGGAGGGGGAGACTATAGCGCGGCCAGTGGACACCGTATCCCCGATGCGGGCCCCCGCCCCACCCTCGCGGCGTTCAGGTCGCCTGACCCGACCGCCGGCCAAACTACGCAGTTAATCGTGCAACCTTGTGACTGATGTACGTATGTAAGAAACTCACGCGCCGGCCTGCGCGCCGCGCGTTCGTGATAGTCGTTCAGTAGGTTTATTCATTAAAACAAGTTTTAGTTTACAAATCAAGCCTTATTATTTCAAGTGCCCGCTATACTGATGACCTACAGTTCAGCTGTGCTACAGACAGGCATAAGAAAATGAAGAAACTATATTGTATACTAAGATCTGGCTTAAAGGCCTAGCTGCCAAACCATAAACCTAAATAAGTTAAAGTATGACAATTGTGACATTTTAAGTATGTAAAATTTAGTGTAAGCTTCAAAAGTAAAATAAATGGTTGGACAGAGTATAATATAAAAATAGGTCAACTGCCTATCAGTTTACGCATAATGAAACGTTCCGAACAGGGCCCTACAAAACATCGAAAACTCTTTATCTAAAAAGTACTTAGTCAGTCTTATTCAACTCAATTCCCGCTGAAAGTATTTACAAACTCTCCAATCTTGATTTTTACAAACTTTTCAGTATACATTTACAAGCTATCAGAGTGGCTTCGGTGAACCATTCTGAACACTGTCCGACACAAACTTATAGACTGACAAATAGACAAAAATTCTACTAACAGTCATTATGTTTAGGGATCCTAAAATAGCTTTGTTACTTTAATTTCGCCGTGCATTTTAAAATATAAAAAACAGTCAATTTTATTCATGACCAGTTCCTATATCTGATTATTCATTCACTTGTTTTACCATCGGTTCGATTTTTGATATTACTTATATAGGGCTAATGTAAAATTGTAACCTATAATAAGGCAATGAATGGTTAGATGTAGAAACCGGCCACTTTTGGTGTTGTTGGAGGTATAATACATTCATATACAATTTTAGTTTAATAATATTTAAAAAACACTGCATATTTTCGGATAGGGAATTTCATTCTATTATTACTACATTTAGGTGCTTTTTAGACTATGTCATTTGAGGATGAAAATAATGAAAATGTTAAATAAACCCATATAATATGGTGTGGTAATAAATAATGCATACTAATATTACAAACGCAAATGTAATTTTGTATGTCTCGCTCTTAGACAGCCAAACTGCCAACAAATAATAATTATCATCATTTATTTAAACCTTGAGGGGGACTTAGGCTTTATGTGAGTAGCGACACCTCGGACCTGACTCCGAGGGCCAAGTCAAGCCCCCGCCTCGGTCAATGCTTGCCTTAGCCAGCTGGCATGGAGTGGAGATCGCTAGAGCTAAGACTCAAGCCCCAGGGGTGGAAGTGATAAATGGCATAATGTCGAAAGTAGCTTTGGTGAACCTGCAGCCCACCTCTCGACACCCCTTAGCCACTCACACCTATGTTGTCCCTCACCAATCTTAGCATTTTTAGGGGCCCATGCCATGAGTGGCGAGTCACCGTCTGCCCATTTTTACATGTTCCTTGAACAGTGCAACGGGCAGACGCCATAGTCCCCTTAATTCCCGATCTGTAACTCCATTAGCAGTTTATCCTAATAGTCTAATAACTTTTGTTCTTATTCCCTAAAATAGACCTACACTTACCGGGGCTTGTCCTTGGGTGCATTTTTATAAGTTGTAGACAGTGACAATCGCCGGTCAGTGACACGCCATATTTAGATTAAATTTGTCTAAGGGCCTCTACGTGTTGGCTTTCCCATGGCCCTACGCGAGCCCTCTAAAAGTCCGGGCCATTTTTATGACCCGTGGTCTGCAAAGACATACATGTATCATTTATTTCAAATTATGTCATATAATTCATATATTGGTTAGTAAAATAACACAAAATAGGAATACTTAAGACCAACCAATATTGCATCGAACCGCCAGCGCCTTCCGTTCATTCTCCATATCATCATGATTCTTGAATTTTTTGGTAACATAATAACCAAGGTATTTAAATCTATCAAACAGATGTAGTGCACAGCCTTTCAATTTAACAGCAGGTATCAGATGGAAGATGGACTTTCGGCATCTTCCAAATTATTAAACCAATGTTGAAATTTATATGACAAAGTTTGGGACCAAGGAGAGAAGAACTATTATTTAAAACCATCCCTTAAAGAAGGAAAATATGAAGTCTGTGTATTCAAGATCTTATGTTACCCGATTAAAAAATGTAGGAGGTTATTAATTCGACGTGCAATTTTTTTATGTGCTCCTATGTGGAGTCATAACTTTTTTGTTTCTGAACTGATTTTGAAAATTCTTTTTTGGATTCATTATAGGTTCACAGTGGTCCCATATATTTTTTTAAGCGAATAAGTAATCGACTGCAAGAGTACCTAACTAAAAAGCAAAAAGTTAATATTTTCTACAACACCTTAAATTCGATGCGAAGTAAATCCTGAAATGCGTGAGGTGTCTTTAGGAAACCTGGTTGGGACGAAGTTTCGCTATATATAATATATTAAAATTTTGCACAAAATGTCATTCTACACCTGTCATCAGTCTGTCAAACAAACAAATTGTATTAAAGTATAGTAAATATTGTAAAAACACAAAATTAAACTTGCGCCTTCTATGACAGTTGCTCCAACAACAATATATGGTTAATTAGAATGCAACCAACATCAAAGTACAATAATACCGCACATAGTCCACAGATGGCGTAAATAGGTATACACTATACAGCGGTCAGCATTTTTTATTGCGGTTACACTTTCATTTGTCTAGCCCTTATCCGCCGAACGTCTGACTGAAGTGCGATAAAGAACTTCATTCCAAAAATTACTATATTTTCATATATGTGTAAATATAGATAGACATAGATAATACTTTATTGTTCACCAAAACAAAAATGCACAACAAGACAATAGTTACTGGTAAAACAAAAGGCGGCCTTATCGCTAAAAGCGATCTCTTCCAGACAACCTGAATCAAAGGAAATTCTAAAAAAAAAATACACTCGGACAGCAGATTACAGTCTAAAGTATTGTAAACTAGCACATACATTATTGAGTAAGACTAACATAATGATTTCTGAGTGAATTTTTATATATGGCAAAACATTTAGCTTTATATAGTGTGTATCGAGCCTAACTCTTCGAAATGCGACTCCCTGCAAGTAGTGAATTCAACACTTTAAACTTATGCCGTTAAAACGCTTACCTCCATGACATTTTTATTAAAGCAGTTCATATGAAAACTAGACCAATTACTTGGGTAATAAAATTCAACAGTCCAAAAGTGGTGAAAAAGTTTGAAAAGCGCTTTCATTCTTTGTTCGCAAAGCTCGGTGTTTCACCGCTGAGTTTTCAGCTGTTTGCGAAGTTTCAATTGTTTTTAATAAAGATAATAAATGTTATAAGCGATGTATGATTTATAAAAAGGGTTCTACTCATTTGTTTTTCTCAGAAATTGTTGTAAATATACGTTTTTAATTTTTTGGTGAGCAATAAAATGTTATCTATCGAATTCTTTATGTATTATTTTACATAAAAACCTAATAAAATAAAGACGATATTTTTCCGTGTATGATATGATATTTATGGCAAGACCAGGTATTGCGGTTTGGTCGGACTGGATCGATTTTGATTTATAGGTTTTATAGTGTACTAGCTGTCCCGGCAGATGTCGTCCTGCCCGGAAAATCTTCAATCGATATGCCGACAGCAGCGCCACCTACCGGGTCCAATTGTGAACCAACTCAGAAACCTTCTCTGGCTCATGCACAACAATTTTGCTAAAGATCATTATCATCATGATCAAATTTATAGTTTACGATTCTATGAAGGACATACAGACAGACATTCATTTTTATATATAAGAAGAAGAAGGAAAAAGATATGTTATAGTCAAAGGTCGATATGAGTCTCTCCCCGGAATGACTGGTTTATCCTAGGTTTGACCAAGGCTTTTCGACAAAATCAGAAATAAATTTCAATTTCGGCTTTTGAATAAAAAATTATTAGTCACACCTAGAAACACCTAGCGTTTTAGTCAAACGTTGTAACGTAATACATATTTTAAAACATAAAATTTTTTTTTTTTAAATAAATATCAATAAAATAATAAACACAAGCATCGCCGAGTGTTTCGCTAACATAGCGTGGTCTGAGAAACTGGTCGCGGAGGCTCGCGGAGCGCGCGTTTGCAGCACATCGATGCTCGTTCATTCGGTGTCATAATTTCAAACCACCAACACTAGATAAAATTAACATTATTAATACTATCATATTATAGTATCTTTTCCTAATAATTTGTCATGTTATTAGTGTTTATAACCCACGTTTTGGGTAAGTGTTGAAGCCTATAATATAAGTTTGTTTATTGTAGTTTTTTTCACCCACGAATGCTTCTTAGTTGCATCATCTCATTAATTTGTGCATGTGGGTATGCTCACTTTTATATCTTTTTGCATTTATTTTAGATATACTTGTTTTATTAATTAATCAATTCTTTCACTTTGTTAAAAACTAGCTTTTATTTCCTTTTCGTACATTTAATTCATCTTCTTTTTTATCATGTTCATATTGTTGGAGCTTTAATCTCATTAATTTCAAAATCATTTTATTTAGTTTAAATTTTCTTTTACTCCGTCTGCCTTCCGCTTGGCCACCTCACCAGCTATGGTCTTTCGCCCTGTTTTGTTGTCTTGCCGAGGTGGCCGACGTTTGGAAGAGCTTTGGGCGTAACATTAACACGCTGGACGTATATTCCAGGTTCTTTTTCTTCTCCTTGGAGACCCAGGCGACTTGTTCACCAGTGCGCCTGTGAGGTCGTCCCCGGCTGTTCCGGCATACCAAACGCAGTACCGTCGGCACCACTCCTGGACCAGCAGACACTTCAGGGCGGTACCGCCACATAAAAAGCAAAACGTCTGCCAAGGCAATTCGAACTCATCCCACTCTCACATTTTAATTTGTATTCTTTTAATACATGTATGCAGTAAATATAGTCTTTTACTATTTTACCCGCTACAACGTCGAACGTAAGATAATCTGCTTCAGGCTTTGCCTAGTCGATCTAAGAAGCAACAAAGGCAGACTTGGTCAAACGTCGATTCGCACTGCACTTGTTACAAGACATAAATATAATATAAATATATAAACTCCTACTTAGTGGATAAAATACCCACGAGTCATTTCAATTACATGGGTTGAAGCCTTAATAGGTGTGCATGTATATACTGCTTAGGGTGTTTTTCTGAACTAACGTGCATATTGTTACAACTCCATGTACTGACTGCGGAGAACAACATCGCAATATAGCAGGTGGTGCCAAGTAAAACATAAAATAACAAAAAAAAATACAAATATTTGTAATTTTATGTTTTACCGAATTTCAGATGCTGTAAAAAGAAGTCGGTTGAATAAATTTATTTTTGAAGTGAAACTTCTATATAGAGGGGGTCTTACGGAGTTTTGACTCACGAAAAGATGTCACAGTCACGTGATCACCGTCACTAATTCTTACATTTTTAAACTCGTGATATCTTTCGAATGGAATGTCCGAATTGAATAATTCAAAAGTTATATAAAGGTATTGGAAGCAGTCTTGAATATGAAGTAATTTATTTTGATAAGGATTAATATCAAGATACAAATAAAAAGCCTTTTCTAGCTGCGGCATTTTAATTAATTTTTTATAATAAATAAACGCTTATTGTGGCATAACTATAATAGTTAGATATATGTTGTCGCGATAGTTTTTGTAAATAATGATGTGTTCTACAAAGTCGTAGTACATTATTTTATTTTATCATCAATAGTTTTCGCAGCGCACGCGATTTTAGGTATTTTTTTTATACCTTGGATTAAATTATTGGAGTTTTAGTAATGATCCCTAATTTTTTTGTAAATATAATATAGCCTTTGTCACCCAGGAATAGTGTAGCTTGCCAACAGTGAAAGAATTTTTCAAATCGGTTCAGTAATTTATTTTATTTGTTATTTTATCATCAATAGTTTTCACAGCGCACGCGATTTTAGGTATTTTTTTATACCTTGGACTACATTATTGGAGTTTTAGTAATGATCCCTAATTTTTTTGTAAATATAATATACCCTATGTCACCCGGGGATAGCGTAGCTTGCCAACAGTGAAAGATTTTTTCAAATCGGTTCAGTAATTTCGGAGCCTCTTCATGCAAGCAAAAACCAATCTTATATTTCCTCTTTATAATATTAGTCTAGATATTCATAAATATATTTATTATAAAATTAATTAGATATTTGCATATTATAAAAAGCGTAAGATTTTGCGCTGGAAGTTGCTTAATAAAATTGGGAGCTGGGTTGCCCTAAAAAGCGCTATATCTAGCTTCGAAAGTGCTAAAGTGGCAGACTTGGTGAGCCGAGCCGAGCGCCGGGGAAGTCCCGCAAACGAGAAAGCGAGCGAGGGTATACATCGGTCTCCGACGACCTCGTCCCTCTAATACCTAAAATCGCATTCTGCGCATCGGAAAGTGGGATGTTCCAATAAGGAAACAAATTAACAACTAGAAAACTTTGCCAACGGTTCAGTTTTTCGAAAGTCACAACGAGGTGAACGACAAAAGTGTTGACAGAAAAAAATTGTCGGTGCGTGTGTAGTGTATTACACTATACAGACAACATATATATAGGAGTTACATCTGCTCTGTTGGTATTCTCCGCGGTGTGTAAGTATATTTGAAATATTTTTTTGAAATACTGTTTTTCTGTCACTAAAAATCATCAAAGTCGAGTGTTCTAATACTTTTTAAACTCGTGATATCTTTCGAATGGAATGTCCGAATTGAATAATTCAAAAAGTTATATAAAGGTGTTGAAGCAGTCTTGAATATGAAGTAATTTATTTTGGTAAGGATGAATATCAAGATACAAATAAAGTGCCTGTTCTAGCGGCGGCATTTTAATTAAATTTTTGATATAAAAGGACACTTATTGTGGCATAACTATAATAGTTAGACATATGCTGTCGCGACACTTTTTGTAAATAATGATGTGTTTTGCAAAGTTGTAGTACATTATTTTATTGAAGTGAAACTTCTATATAGAGGGGGTGTTACGAATTTTTGGCTCACAAAAAGATGTCACGGTCACGTAGTCACCGTCACTAATTCTTACATTTTTAAACTCGTGATATCTTTCGAATGGAATGTCCGAATTGAATAATTCAAAAAGTTATGTAAAGGTATTGAAACAGTCTTGAATATGAAGTAATTTATTTTGATAAGGATTAATACCAAGATACAAATAAAGAGCCTATTCTAGCGGCGGCATTTTAATTAAATTTTTAAAATAAAAGAACACTTATTGTGGCATAACTATAATAGTTAGACATATGCTGTCGCGACACTTTTTGTAAATAATGATGTGTTCTACAAAGTCGTAGTACATTATTTTATTCTATCATCAATAGTTTTCGCAGTGCACGCGATTTTAGGTATTTTTTACAACTTGTGTTACATTATTGGAGTTTTAGTAAGGATCCCTAATTTTTTTGTAAATACAATATAGCCTTTGTCACCCAGGAATAGTGTAGCTTGCCAACAGTGAAATAATTTTTAAAATCGGTTCAGTAGTTTCAGAGCTTCTTCAATGCATACAAACAATCTAATCTTTCCTCTTAATAATATTAGTCCTGATATTCATATATTTACTTTAAAATTAATTCGATATGTGCATATTACAAAAAGCGTAAGATTTTGCGCCAGAAGTTGTTTAATAGAATTCGGAGCTGGGTTCCCCTAAAAAGCGCTTTATCTATCTCCGAAAGCGCTATTGAAGCCCCAGTGAGCCGAGCGCCGGGCAAATCCCGTAAAGCGAGCGAGAGAACGAACGAGGATATACCTCGCCCCTCTAATACCTAAAATCGCGTTCAGCGCATCGGAATGTGCGATGTTCCGAGCCGACATTAATGGAGACAAACTTAAGTTTGCATCGAACTATGCTCTGCTAATATTTTCTTAATTTTTGCGCCTTGTACTCGTATACATAATAAAATTACGTTATTACTGCGCTTAAAAACGTTAAAACGTAGTTTTATTATCTATACCTCTGCTCTCCACGCGACTGGGTATCACTGCCACTATTTGTAGTCTATGTAAAAAAAAAATAGAGAGTTTGTTAAGGAAACAAATTAACAACAAGAAAACTTTGCCAACGGTTCAGTTTTTCGAAAGTCACAACAAAAGTGAACGACAACGAACGGCAAAACCGTTGACGTATAAAAATATTTGGTGCGTGTGTAGCGTATTACATTTACACCATTAAAATGTACCTAACCTAACCAAATCATAATTTGCAGTAAACCTGCGAAAAACCGAAATGTGTGCTGGGACACATATTAGAAGTGAAACTTCAACGGACAAGTGGAAAAACGAATCGCAACGGACAAGTGGAAAACGAATTGCAACGGATAAGTCGGATAAGTGGGAAAACGAATCGCAACGGACAAGTGGAAAAACGAATCGCAACGGACAAGTGGGAAAACGAATCGCAACGGACAAGTCGAAAATCTTCAACTGAAAAGTGACAAAATGAATCGCAACAAAATTTTAACTTGAAGTTTTACGGGCAGGTTTTTAAATTGGACAAGTACATTAACAATCTGCCCGTAACACTTCAAGTTGAAATTTTGTTGCGATTCATTTTGTCACTTTTCAGTTGAAGATTTTCGACTTGTCCGTTGCGATTCGTTTTCCCACTTGTCCGTTGCGATTCGTTTTTCCACTTGTCCGTTGCGATTCGTTTTCCCACTTATCCGACTTATCCGTTGCAATTCGTTTTCCACTTGTCCGTTGCGATTCGTTTTTTGGTTTTTAGTGTAAAGTTGGTTTTGTTTTTTTTAACTGTACATAATATACTCTATATGGATATTACTTTAACTAGAAAATATTAAATTTAACCATTCCGATTTAAACATTCCTTTAGCACAAAAAGATATTAATTAAGCGTAGACAAAGGGAAAAACAAATTTCAATATCTTAGTTATAATATTTTTTTGTTATTTTCGGTATTAATATTTAATTTAACAAGAGCAGTCAAGAAATTAAATTACAAGCTGCGTTCACCAATGCGATGTAGAAACTACCTATTAAGGTAGTTTGGTACATCGCATTGGAACCTCTTAGACACAAGGCCATTACTTTAATTGATCACATGTAAAAAACTGTTGATAAATAAATATAGTGTGAGGAATTTATAATAAAAAATAAAACACGAAAAATGGAAAGGAGGAAAACGTGATAGTTTGATTAAATATGCATCATAATTTTACGCGAGTGAAGATGAATCATGGGGAAAAGTGTTAGGAATTACAATCGTCCAGTCATGACCTAACTATCTTTCACTGTTGGACGAAAGCCTCCCAAGTTTGTACCACTATTCCCTAGTCTCTTACTTTTACCATTTGGCCTCTAGCAGCGACCTTAGGCAGATCGTCGGTTAACAGTCGACTGAAGTACATTCTACACTACGTTTAGCTAAAACGTGGTGTTTATGGTTCGTTGGTATGCATTTGAGCTTTACAACAGGGATGTTAAGAATATGACCAAAAGACTGGTTTATACCTCGGGCAACGCATCAGCATTGCCATTCAGCGAGGCAATGTGGCCAGTCTTTTGGGCACGTTTCCGAACGACAGCGGTCTGGAACTAGAGATTTTATGGTTTAATTTTAGTTTGTATATATGGTTTATTTTTGGTTTAATTTATTTATAATTTAGTTTATTTATTTATAATTTAGTAAGTTAGTCTGATTTATATGGTTCTCAATCCAGAATATGATATTTCGGGTTTGATTTGGATATACAGTGAAACTTGGTTAAGTGGGACCTGGATAAGTGAGAAACCTCCATAACTGGAATTCATGCTGAGGTCCCAACACTTTGGCACTGAATTACCTCTGTTAGTGAGACGAAGCAAACGTCTATATCTGGGATTCGTTCTTTCGATTTATCATCATAGTTACCTCTATTACTGAGCAGCGAGTGAATTTTATATGCATAGACCTCTGTAACTGAGATAACATCGTTTTGTTTGTTTACTTACTTATTCTTATTCTACCCGCAAATTAAGCAGTTAACTACGTAAGTAATTTTGAGCCTCAATGACCTTCAGTTTTAGTTTCGCTTTACTATCATACGTTATATTAAAAATCGCAACCCTATATCTGAAATAACCTGTATTCTGACCTCTATTAATGGAACCCTCTGTCAATGAGACAGATATATATTTATACCTGGATATGTGAGACACTGGGTAAGTGGAATACCTCTATAAGTGAAACCACATTGCAGGTCTCTTCATGTCTCACTTAACAAGGTTTCACTGTATAATATTACACTGGTTACAGGTTTTTTGCGATATTTTTAGATAGTTTCAGTTGCAGATAATAGATTTTCAGCAGTTATAAGGGGAATAATATACTGTTGTCATAACATCTCAAATTTAACTTTTAGTATTTTTATGTAACATAATTGTACTTGCTATATATAGGTAATTAGCTGTGATGCAATCCGAAAAAAATAAAAAAAATATTCTTAGTTTCGATTTTAGATACAAATATAAAAATTCATTATTCAAACATAATACAGAACGATTATTACGTATGACTGTGTTTTTCTGACTTTTTCAATATTGATATAATTTAAATGGCCATTTTATGCCAATTATTTTATAATTGTATATTTTTTCCTTTTCATTCTTTAAGCCAAATTGTTTATGATATGAATTATTTTTTTGGGGACAGTTGATTGATATATATAATATTATGTTACATTTTATATGTTATTTTTAAGAATATTAATTATTGTATATTTCCGAAATAAATTGAATAAATAAATAAATTAAATTTCTCCAATAGTAACAATAATTAGAATGCACCCTTGACCGAAATGTAAATTTTACATATATTTTGTCAACACGACAGTCATCATCTTTTTATGATCGGAAAATGAAGCCCAGTTTACTTAAAATTATAAGATAAAATAAATTATACTCGTAGATGTCTGAAAATGAATAAATATAATTGCATTTATATTTGTGAAGCACGTAAACAATGTTGAATTGATTAGGAATAAAGTGGTGTAAAAAATCCACGTTAAGTCGTATCTTCATAATCTAACTTACATAATATTCTGTAATATTAATATAATTAGAAAATGAAATGGAATTTCCTATCCTAATATATAAACCTAATCTGTAAAAAATTAACATTGTATTACCTGTCCGCATTTAACCAATTTTAATTCTTTTATGATCGTCTTCTTTTGTTTACTTATTTATTGGCATACGTTTCTAGAGAACAGCCTATTGTTCTATTGTTTAGGGCCAATCATTAGCCAGGTGTTGCGGTTTACGTCAACTACGATATTGGCACATTTATATTTGTGAGGTATAAAATGACGGCCTGATGGAGATAGTGGGGCAACTGCCCCCCTCCTCTCGCTCAACTGAGCGAGAACCATGATCAAGGCGAGACGTGTGTACAGTCGGGAATCTAATAGTGACGGACTTTGAGCGTTTTATTGAATTACGACCTTCTGCATTACGTTTGAATTTGTTGTGTTCGGTTATATTTGTATCTGTGTTATACGTGTTTGTATAGTTCTAATAAGCACTATAATAATTCTACCGGCATTTTAATTCGAGTCCCGCAACTCGTAACGTTATGTTTAAATAGTTGCATTTTATCACTATATCTATATTCTATATACATATAATAAAATTTTAGAGGTCAAATTCCTGTACAATGAAAAAAATGCTAAAAACAGAGTCAGGGGGATGTAAGAAGTGAAGTTAAAGTAACTTAGATTTTTTTCAAATTTTTTGTTTCTCTGTTTGTCTGTTTGTCTCTTTGTCTGTCTGTTTGTACCGGCTAATCTCCGAAACGACTGGTCCGATTTACATGAAATTTTGTACGGTGGTAGCTTATATCCCTGGTCAACATATAGGATACTTTTGATCCCGAAAAATTAAAGAGTTCCCGTGGGATAGTTAAAAACCTTTAATTACTTAAACAGCTTATAACAGACTGAATGTAACTTCTCTATAACGTAACATAATAGAAGCGGAGATTTTGACAGGATGTGGTGTCGGTGAGAGAGTTTTATCTCATATATATATATATATATATATATATATATATGTCGGAGGCAAGCTTTAATTGGAAGTATCGTTGACTGGATGTATAACGCACAATATCATTTGTTTACATTTTAATTACTTCTAAAATTCTTAATGTAATTTGTTGAATGTTTCTATAACTTAAAGATCGTTCTAACCTAAAAAAAGTTATGAATATTGTAATTTAATAAACGACCAATCAGAGCAGAGCATATGGCGGAGCGGGGTCAGCGCCCTCTATACTTTGAGTAATATCTACTTGGGTAGACTGAGGAGTTTTTGTGGCACATTTGGTTGGTGGCAACAGGTCGAGTTGGACCATGGAGTATTTTAAAGAAAGTATTGAAGCTAGAAGTATGAGCGGGTGCCCTGAACCCGCTGCTCGGTCTAAACTATGTCATAATGTTGATCAAATCTAAATTAAAAGTGTATAAACCGTGGCTATTGTGTTTTATGCTCGCATTTTACCCTGATGGCGCCCACTAAACCTACAATAACTAAAGATGTCGTGAGGCCGTTCTGCGACACATATATATATATATATATATATATATATATATATATATAATATATATATAAATCTGACAAGTTTGTTTCTTTGTTTGTTTGCTTGAACGCGCTAATCTCAGGAACTACTGGCCTGATTTGAAAAATTCTTTCAGTGTTAGATAGCTCATTTATCGAGGAAGGTTATAGGCTATATACCATCACGCTAAGAGCAACAGGAGCGGAGCACCAATGAAGTGTGTTTCAAAATAGCGGGTTTTTTATTAACTTTCTTTTCTTTTAAACTATTCCACACGACCGAAGTCGCGGGGAGAAGCTAGTATTGTATATAACTTATGTGTATATTCGTATTTATAGTATAGTTATATATTAATTATTAAAATTTAAGTAATCGTACAATTATTATGTATAGGAGCATCGCCACTCATAATCAGCAATATTCTTGCCATGGGTTATCTGGAAGAGATCGCTTTTTAGCGATAAGACCGCCCTTTGTACCCTACTAGAATAATACTAGTTCGTAAGTTTTCTGTAATGGTGTACATTAAAGTGTTATTTATCTATCTATAATATTTATAATTAACATAATGAAATTGCATCACCAGTGAATCACTATTAAAAAAATCTTGTTCATTGAGTCATCAGCGTAAATTTTATGTTTTGACATTGACCATTATGGTCATTCAACCTTCTATTTTATTATTTACATATTTATTGTAATACTATTGTACTAGGCATCTTACAGTATCTTACTGAAGTTAGATGATTCATCTCTGTCATTCAAATTTTTTTTATTGCTGAAGCACAGCAGACATGCTGACGACCCAATTGTGATGGAAAGTGGTTACTGTCGCCTATGGACATAAGCAACACTAGAGACCCCTGGTGCCGGAATACAACTTAAAGTTGTTATGGCGGCATACTCTAGACCAGGGATGGTAACCATCCAGACGGGTAAATAACCTACCACCTGGTTGTGAGTTGTTTAGTCGTCTCTTACGAAAGGCCCCGTCCGTTCCTACACGGAGGATTTCAATTAATCAACTAAAACTATGCATAATGCGATGTCATTAAATACCGTAATGTTCTTTTCGTTCACCGCCTTTTAACCAAATCGGTTCAATTTGCTTGAACCCTCTAATACCAGCCACCGTCAACCATTCGACATTCGAGGGTTGCTGCGTTTCCTGCGAATACTACCCGGCTTTTTGTCGGTTGGCAGGCCACCTGCCATCGTCCTGCTGTTACTGATGCAACTGCAGCCGTGACCCGCTGCCGTCATTGGCGTGAACTCTAATCTACTCTCAAAGCACTCGGGACTTTTAAGATAAGTGAAATGCGTTTAGGGCCTCGGGTTAGGTTTCCTAGGGCTGTGATAGGTTTATCTAATACTAGCTGCGCCCCGCGGTCTCACCCGCGTGGTGATGGAAAATCGTTTTATTAAGGATATTTCACATTATATCTATATAAATTATAGCCTGTATGTTATTCTAATGTGTAAGCTATATTGTTGAAAAATTTCATTAAAATCCATTTAGCAGTTTATGCGTGAAAAAGTAACAAACATCAATAATCTTACAAACTTTCGCGTTTGAAACGAGGGAAACGATCATTACAGATCGGAATTATAATTTTGTGTCATACTGTACCGCGGATACAAAAAGTTGGCATAAGAAATGATTTGTCGTTTCTACAGTTAAATTATACTATAAGTAAAATCAGTACGTTAATTAATTGTTTCGGTGAATATTAATTAATCTGAACAAATAAATTTATTAATTGAAATGTTCTGTTTTCAGCCGAACAATTAATCAGTATCATCAATAATACAAATTTTACGAATTTAATCAAGGGACAAGATTACAAATGGATTGTTTGTAAAAAGCGACGAAACAAGACCCCGAATACCAGATAACGTTTGTTAATAAGCCAATTGACAGAACCAATTATTTGTCATTTTTAGGAAACACTTCTATTAGACTGAGATCCCAGTCACCCCAGACTTACGTTATTTTAGGAAAAATGTTTTTTTTAAGATCGTCTGTTTAACATAAGCTTATAAAGGAATGGATAGTCGCTAAGCTGAAAGTGGGGCCGTTATTCAGGCAGCAGGTGTCAAAGGTGGAAAAAACCATGCTAACTTACGTCAAAGTAGCAAGGCTAGTTTTTACATATGTCATATATGATATTGTTATAAATAAAGATATACAGTTGCCAGACACTTCCAGTGGGCCATAACTTTTGACAGACATTTAAAGAAAAGAGATCATTATTGTTAGCGTATAAAGTATAAGTTAAATGCACTCTGACGCGTGAATATATATAATATATATAAAATTTTAATATAAATAATATTGAATTGACTTAAATAATGCTCTCGCGCTTCTTCACACAGCAGAACTCTTAACGAGTCTGGGAGGATGTTTGGCCTATCAGATTTATCTGGCTATTTGAAAAATATTTGAAAATATTATACTTGATGATATTTATAAAATTCAGCCTTCCTAAAATTATGTAAGTTCCCACATTTTTTTAAGTGTCTGGCAAAATTTATAGCCTACAGGAAGTGTCTGGCAATTGTATATCTTTGTTTATAACAATATCATATCTGACGTATGTAAAAACTAAACTTGCTACTTTGACGTAAGTTAGCATGGTTTTTTCCACATTTGATACCTGTTACCTGGAAAACGACCCTGCTTTCAGCTAACGAGTATCTATTCCTTTCTATGTTAAACTACCGATCCTAAAAAATCATCTTTCTTAAAATCACGTAAGTCTGGGGTGACTATGATCTTAAACTATATTATTCGTTAGAACGATTCCGTAATAGTTGGGCTTCACTTGCGATAATGTTAAATATACTATAATATAATAATAATAACAGTCCATAAACGTCCCACGGCTGGGCTTGGGCGTCCCATTATAAGGGAACGGACTGTATACCTACCCTGCCACGCTTGTTTAAGCCAAGAAAATTCGTTGAAGATATTTACCATTCAAGAAATTGAACCCGGAGTTTCTGCGTTGTAGTGAAGTTGACCGGCAAAGTCAGCCCGCTCAACCACAGAGGCCGTCAAAATCGAATAGAGTTTCTTTGGTATCTGCTTTAGATATACAAGACATTTAAGTGGGATACCTTTTTATCGAACAACTCAAACTGAAACTAAGAATGTTAATACGATACTAAAATATATAATAGGTTTTACTGTTTTCCCTCGAGATTACCATGATATTACTTGTCCCTACTTTACTTTCACTTAAATTTCGTTTATTATTCAGGAATCGTGAAAATGTTTTTCGAGAATTGCTTAACATAATCTATGAAATTCTTCTGGCATTTTCTTTGATCAAGCCGATATCCAAATATTTATAAATATTATTGTTTTCATTTGAATCTTTAAAGCAAATACAATAAAAATCAATCTATACAACCCGCAAGAGTTAACTTGAGACTTCGCTCAGATGACGTAAGTGCGAGGTACTGACGCGTAGATGGCGAGAGCGGTAAGGAGACGGGGGTCGGGAGGGGAGCGCGCATTCCGCTCATGTCTCAAGTTAACTCTTGCGGATGGTATATACGTTTACTCTCGCCTCGATTAAATGCAGGTTTAAGGTCACTAACACCAAAGAATATTTTGTGTTAGCTGAAAAAAGACTTCAAAATTTGACTACACAGTTGATGTTTTCAACACAAAGATAATTTATGCATAGGGTCAGTCAACGTCTTATAACTATTGTTCAATTTCCATCAATATTTTACATGGTATTCCCAAAATGGAACTGTACAGAAAAACATCATTCTTCAAGTGCTCACTAACAATTCCCAAGGCAACATTTCAGCTGTATTTTCAAACATTTATTTATAACCAGTGTTTCAGAAAAAAAACATGAGTTTTTGAAACATTACAAATAGTTGTGTGGTGGACAGTTAGATCTGAGAAACTTTATTTCTGTCAAAATCGACATCGTGTTCCAAATCGCACCTATAAATTAATGAGAGATCTTATTAAAATACCTAGTTTTTTTTTTTTAATTTATAACTTATTGTCATATATTGGAATAAAATAATTATTGTTAAATATAATTAATAATGTAATACAATAAAAGAAAACTTATTTATATTGTATTCTAACCATAGACCCTCAAGGCTATAAGTAGAAAACTGAGTCTAGATCACCGTCTTCTATGGGTAAGATAGCCCAGCCCAGAAGGCTGGTTACGTTGCCCCGCTGGATCGCCATACTGATCCGTTGCTCGATATAAGCACCAGCCTATCTCCTGAAGAGTCAATGAGCCGTTTTGATAAATTTTGGTAGAGGCTCATGACCTCAGGCTACCCCACGGTCAAAGCGTCATATATAATATGTCATATATATATGTAACTAAATGTATCTATATATTATACAACATTTTGGTTTAGTTTTCTTTATTTCTAAAGATTCAAAATATTGTGTACCCAAAGCATTAATTTTCAATGAAAACATGGCTTTAAAATATAATTTCTGTATATACAGTAATGTGAAATTCAAATAAGCAATGTCATGTCAAAGCGCGTAATTTCACCTTAATGACGTATGATTTGTGTATATTTACTCAAAAACAGTTTGAGATGTGCGAGAGTGTAGTTTCCGCGTCATTACCTACGAACCCGCAGGCTCCGACTGACATGCTGCCGACTCAACACGGTCTTTGTAAATATAGGTATTAGACGTGAATATTTTGTATTCTCACAGTTATTTTTATATTAAGAACATATATTTAAAAAAAACGTGTGCGTCTCGGGACGCCCGACAGAAGTGATAACTTAATTAATCTAACTTGAACTACTTAAAAATGAAATTGTTTAACTTGTTTTTTTTTAGGTTAGATAGATAGATAGATAACACTTTATTGCTCACCAAAACAAACAAATACAAAACAAAATACATAATTACAATACTTCTTGGCAAAACAACAGGCGGCCTTATCGCTAAAAGCGATCTCTTCCAGGCAACCTAACTTAAAAGAAATTCTTAACTAATCTGGCGATGTAGGTGGAGCAGAAAAATGATCGGACTGTACAATTTAAATATACCTACATACTTACACTAATTTATAAATTTAATAAATATATAAATATAATAGTAATATATACATATAAATATATATGTGTGTATATATATATATATATATATATATATATATATATATATATGCAAAATAATCTAAATAAAAAATATAAAAAATTACATATGTTAAAATTATATGTGACAATTTATATATTACAATAGATAAATACGTAAATGCTTAATATATTAGACATTTATTTAAAGATAGATAGTACTTTCTAAGGGAGTTCCGAAATATAGGTAATGTTTTGGCCTCTCTGACAGTAAGAGGCAACGCATTCCATAGTTTGACAGCCTGCACTGTAAAAGAGTTATCATAGAATGATGAAGTGTGTACAGGTGTCAGGAGTCTACGATATGTATCTGAGCGCAAATTGTGAGAAGTGGAGAGGCAAAGTAATTCAAAACGTTCCTTAAGGTAAGGAGGACTAACAGGATTAAATAGAATATTACAAAGGAGGGTTAGAATGTGAGTATTCCGGCGAAGACGAATAGGAAGCCACTTGAGCTTCATACGAAATTCAGAAACATGGTCATATTTTCGCAAACCAAATATGAACCTGATACAGAAATTCTGAAGTCGCTCAAATTTATATATATAGCTGTTCCGAGGTTAGGTCTCGATAGTAAGCGTCAGCATAATCAAATATGGGAAGTAGGAGGGACTCTGCAAGCATAATTTTGGTGGCAGTGGGCAAAAAGTTTCTCAGCCTTCTAAGAGACTTAGATGATAGAAAAATCTACGACTCAATTCGGATATTTGAGGCTTCCAAGACAATTCACTGTCGATGATTATACCCAAGTTTTTAACTGTTTCGTTCAAAAGGATAGGAGTACCGTCAAAAACAACCTTCGGTAAAGCTGGCCAGTTTGTTTTAGCTCTCATTCTTGGGCTACCGATAACTATCACTTGAGACTTTCAGGGTTTACTGCAAGACTAAACATTGTACTCCAATGATGTATGTACACTGACAATGCCGGGCGTAGGGATGTGACACTAGTGCTGTTACACGTAGTGTTGTGCCTAACGTCGCGAGGCTGGCGTGGACATATACCATATAGTCGTATTAGATTATAGGTAAAATACAATACAATTAAGTTAAATTTCTCTGTGTATGTATTAGTTTATAATATTTTAATTTAAGAAATATATAACATACAATGTTTATTTAATCAAACTTCTCATCGTATGGCAAACTTTACCAAAAAAATTTGCGAAGATAAGCTACCCTGATTATCACGTTCTGAGTGAAATATGGCTCTTAAAGAACCCTACACTAGGTAAACCCTATCTCGCTGGGATCATACAACTTTATACGTACATAACATAAAATGTTATTCGATATATGTAAGTATACACGCATATTTTATAGTTATGATAGCATAAGCGAGATAAGCCCTTATCACTGTATGGGTAGAAGTTTGCTACCCAAGTTGTCTATTAATAATGCCCGTTTCTGAGGTTCTTTTAACTGTAGTTTATCTCTTCGTTAGTGCTATCGGTTCAATAACTTATAAAATTGCGTTTTTGAAGACACAATCCTATTGTTACATACCGACAAAGAAATGCGCATCTGTTTCATTAACCTTCCCGCATTTGGAATTCTTTTTTTTACTTTGTATTTAAAAATTGCAATTAGACAATAGCCTATTGCTATTGTTTTCAACTTTGTTGGCCGTTCGCAGGAATAATTAACCAGATGTGAAAATTAAGTTTTCTCAAAAACCTCAGTCAACGCGGTCCTTTGTTGTACTATACAGTTAAGTGAAAAACGATGCCCGAATGACAGGCGTGGGGCAGTCAAGCGACGATTACGATACTAGCAAGACGTGTGTAGTACTTTCGATAAGTGATATGTGACGGACTTTGCGCGTGTTATTGGATCCTGCAGTTTGTACTGGTTGTATCCAGTTAATTTCTACCTGTTTGAACGTGTTTGTATAGTTCTAATAAACTCTATAGTAATTCCAACGGCATTTAATTCGAGTCCTGCATAACTCGTAACAGTATGTTAGTTAAACTAGGTTCAACTTAACTAACCAATATTAGTAGGCGTTTATCTATTCCATGTTTGACGTTCTGTTGTTGACGTTTTTGTTTGAAGTAAATAAATATAAGATATTACTTCTTAAATAGATCCCTCTAGTGGCGAGTTTTGGTACTAGTTGTAGGTAAACAGTTAACCTAATTTTATCTAATAAATAACTTTATGGAATCAATTGTTATTGAACTCGTAACTGGTCACCTCAGAAACCGGGCATTAGTAAATGGTTATCCAAACAATAAGTGCTTGACTAGTTTCACAAGTTAACTAACTTCCTGATGAATCCAAACAGAAATTTGGTTTTACACAATTTTTCGTACAAATTTGCAATAATATTGTTAAGACCTAGGCGCCGACAAAGACAAATTCACGTAGAGATCTGTAGAAGCACATTTTATTACCTATCGGTATTTGAACTACTTATAATCCTTTTATGGTCGTCTTCTTTTGTTTACTTATTTATTGGCCTACGTTTTTAATTTTCGTGGAGAACAGCCTATTGTCCTATTATATTCGCTCATTAGCATAATTAGCCAGGTGTTGCGGTTGCTTTTTCATTTGTGAAGTATAAAACGACGACCTGATGGAGAGAGAGGGCAGTTGAGCGACGATTACGATACGGGCGTGACGTGTGTATATTCGGGAATCTAATAGTGACGGACTTTGCGCGTTTTATTGAATTACGACCTTCTGCGTTGCGTTTGGATTTGTTGTGTTGTGGTTATATTTGTACCTGTGTTATACGTGTTTGTATAGTTCTAATAAACTCTATAATAATCCTAACGGCTAATTTTAATTCGAATCCCACTTACTCGTAACAATAATTTATGTAATAAAATTTAAACTCCATTACGGAATACATTTTGCCGTAACAATTCTATTAAAGTGTACATAATACTTTAACAATGTTTGTTCCGAGTTTCTCGGCTAATGTGCTGCAAGTAATTTCCTATCCACAGCAACTACTACAGCATGTTTGCTAAGCTCCCATTTTGACGATTGCTTATATCTTCTTGGTAATGAAAATACTGTTTACTGTTATATAATGTTGCATTGTTAGTTTTTGATACCATTGGAAGTTTTTTTAGTTTATTAAATGGTGTTTTTATTTAAGAGAGAAGGAAAGGACTTACAGGATAGGTGGCCGCCCCAGACACGCTACGAACGATACGGGCTTCGCAACGGCAAACACGTCCTCCTCGTGATCCTTTCTTCACGTCTTGCAGTTCCTTTGACGTCTGGATCAGCTGGGTACGGCGCAGCGGGTACCTTCCAGTACGCGGGTTATAAGCGGGTGTAGAATGCGGCACAACACAAAACGTGGCGAGACTTTCGTCGTAGCAACGGCATCAGCGGTTGAATAGACTATGTCACATAACATAGTGGCAGATGCGGGAAAGAAAAAAGGAAAGAAAGAGACGGTGACCAAATAGGTCGGCACTTTGAGATTTTAAAATTTTATAATATTCTCATTCATATTCGCAGATTTCTATGACAGTCATAACAAGTATCAAAATTAAATATAACTTTATGCTATATATTATGGCCGGCTCCTATATTTTACTATTTGTTCACTTGCCCTGCCATTGGTTGAATTTCGACATAACTTGTATGGAGCTTATGTCACATTTTAACCGACAGTAAAACAAATGAACGGTCTCGTTCCGTATGGGATAATATTAGTGTTAGAATCCGTTTCACGCAGATGTAGCGATGGGTTCAATGCATTATTTCTGATGCGACATTGTTATTAATTGTTACTGATGTTAAATATTTATAAAAAATGGTTGTATATACACTAATATAACTAATCATTAAGACGCATTTTACCACAGTTATTAACATTATCCAGATGAAACAGGAAGTATAACAACAAATTCCGAACTCATAAGACAAACAAACACTAAGTATGACGATACACCTGCGGAACGTACCGCGCGGAAAGTTCGGCGACTGAAGAAGCGGCGCGATCTTACAGTTGCCAATCTTTCTGAACGTGTCCGTGCATTGTGGGAATGCGACGGGTCCAGCCTCTCTTGGTGAAGTGGGTCTTTGCATCCCGAGGTGAACTAAGCTTGTTGCGCGGTTGAACAATGGGTGTAGCTTCGCTCGTCATCTCATGTTCTTCCACACAAGCGCTGGGTATGGGACGCAGGCTTAGGTTTAGCGGAGTAGTTGGTTCCGCCCAGAGTGTTCGCACACGCTGCGCGGCGCTTATCGCCGCGGTCCGGTCCCACAGTCGAGAGGGACTCAGTATGGTGCGAAATGTATTCCCCTGCGCATAAAAAAAAGCTACATCCCATCCCGCTACATTAAAGCTAGACACAAATCACTTATCGCTTGGACGGCATGTCATAAAACGAATCGTTCTTTTATATCAATTTGTTATAGCACTACAATACATGCTGCTTTCACGACTCGTGCGATCGTTAATCATTTGCCAACGTTAGCAATGCAATAAAGAACATCGACAATTTCGTATGTAGGTACGGTGTACACGAATTTTTGCTAAAGGTTTTATTGCTTTTGGCGACGGACAATGAATTTGAACAAATCGCTTTATGGAACGTGAAGCTGTGGTGCTATATCTACGAGTATATTGGGAATAAGAATACTTTGAAAAGCTTTTGGATTAGTACTTATAACTTACTATTAATCTACTTGACTTACTATTGGTAGGAATTTAACATTATTTGTATGGATCTTAAACCAAATTTTAACAATTGTATATTTTGATAACACTGGGTGAGTGCTTTTATTATCCCTTCGGTCTCTGAATGTGGTACCTTGAGCTTGTAAGGCAGGCCAGCACTGCAGGCACTTTCCTTGCGGAAGGAGTTGTGAGATGCCGACTCCTCAACTACCTACTAAATCTACCAGCATCACTTCTCGTCTGGTGAACCACTGCGAGTTTGAACTATAGGTATCTCGTTGCGACGCCTCGATGCATGCCACGGTCTTTGCATTATGGGTCACTGGGGAGAACCCCCATCTTCGAGCGAGCCCTACAACGTCATTGTACAGAACAGGTGAGTGATATTCCGACCCCCTATTGGTCACCGCTTACGGTCTACCAGCTCATCCTCTTTGGCTGCCTTATTCTGCGACATGACATCTTCGAAGAAGATAGCAACTGGTGGTAATCCTCTTTCATTGCACAACATCTTGTCCTCGATACTGCGCAGGGAGAGATCCCGACTAATTATGGCCATTAGGTTGTACCTTTGGGATCCCCATGCGAGGCACTTCTGCAATGTTTTGCACGCCATGTCTTTCAGCACGACACACCTTTTTTCTTAACGCTGGGGGAATGCGTTTGTGAGTTTCCCGGCGGCTAGTGCGACAAACAAGCTTCTGGTGATATTGTAGTAACAAGCACCGACCGCCAGACTACTCACTAAACCTTCCAGCGTAATGAGGCGCCGCGGGACCTTATTATAGGTATGATCTGCCATGACATCTCCATGCAAGCCGACAAGGAAGGGTGTGCCTAGGACCGGGACACCTCATGGCACCATGGCCCATGAGTATGGCGCGTCATGAGATCCCCCCCCCCCCCAGTCTCACTACGTCTATCGGAAGGATTCGAGCCCAGCAATACAAAACTTTGAAACCAGACATTCAAATAAACTTGAAAAAAAGTATGCAAGAATAAAAAGATTTTGTTGTTAACCATGAATAAAAAACCAGGATCTTACTTACGTACTAGATACAATACAGGTTAAATAAACTTTACTTTTTTGCCAGGTATAACCATGTCGACGTCTAAAAGGCATGGATAACAAAATTATTTCGACCCGCCCTAGTGTAATAATAAAGACTGCTTGCCCAAAGCAAGGCCAGCAAAATAGACATTAATTACTTAAACTTACACAGGGTCACATGAAAGCGAATTAAGACACGCACGTTGGCGTGTCAGGAATTTCAACGTTGTATGATCGTTGTACTAAATATTCACTTCATTTTGATTATTATGTAATTACATAATTACTAAAAGCTGTCCGCCTTAATTTACACCAACTATTAACCGTGCCAACCACAAAGTCGTAGTAGGTAGCGTAATGGCTAGCGCACGCGTCCTAAACTCAAAGGCAGTTTTCTGACCTAATGTGCATACTGTTATAATTACGACTAGCGAACAACGGTGAAGGAAATCATTGTGATGAAATCTGCACATCGAGATAACCGATGTGTCAAAACTGCCATGCCGGCTTAGACAAGCGTGGAGGGTATATCGTCCGTTCCCCTATATGGAGGCCCGAGCCTAGTAGTGGCGCGTTTATGAGCTGTTATTATATTATTAACCTCTATTCAAAATTTTAATTTAAGCATTTTATCCGTGGAGGAACGGAGAATGAATACAATTTCCTGCGGCCCGGGCGGCCTGTCGTAAGTGGCGACAAAACAATACAGTCAAGTGGTAGGGCATTTGCCTGACTGGATGGCTACCACCCTTGGTCTAAAGTGTGTAACCATAACAACCTTGAGTTATGTTCCGACATTAGTGACCAGGTTTCAGTCTCCCTTAAGAGAGCAGCAGCGCATTTGTAGCACCTTTGGTGTTGCAAATGTCCGCAGGCGATGGTAACCGCTTTCTATCAAGTGAGCCGTCTGCCTGTCTGCTGAACTCCAGCAATAAAAAAAGTATTAAAAAGCGTCTTATTTACATTTGCATTTGTTAAGTAGTACGTTTACTATGGAATAAGTTCTTATCTTCGTTTGGATAGATATCTATTAGTGACACTACTTGTTACTTAACTGAAAAATTTCTGTCCGAAAGACGATGAAACTTAACTAGCCAGTTTCACAAATTAACAGCTCCTTAACTAATAAAGATGTAAATCAAGCTTGAGATACATTAAAGAAGATAATAAAAACAATCAAGTTTAAGAACAAACAGTTACTTAATAAATATATTTATTATGCGTATAGAAATCTTATGGATCAAATCAGAGTCCAAATATACATAATAGTATTAAACATAAGTTGCAAAACTAGGCTGATGGATCACCTTTGTCACAGGTCTGTTGGCCGATAGAAAAGTATATCAGAATAAAACCAAGGGAGTGACGCGAACGAAGTTTCACAAGCGCTACTAGTTCTAAATAAGATGGTATTCTTACCAACTAATATCTACACTTCTACATAAAGTTAATCAATATTATCTACAAATAACACGTCACGAAGAAAAACTAGCTTCTTTATCTAAGCCCTAAAAATCACCAACAAAAAGGCTTCACAAACATTTATCACAATCAAAAGTGATGAAAACATGATATAAATCGTCTGTGATCATATAGTAAAGATTTCTCTCGCTTAATATATTTCGGCGGCTGACTCGGGGCCTATGTCCAACACTTTTATCTGATTGATGGCGTATTCATTGTTTAGGATGGCCATCTATCATTCTGGACTTCTACAGTTAAGGCGATAAGTCTGTGTAAAGTTGGAGCCAGGATTTATTATAAGGTAACTGATTGATACTGAAATTGCAATGAGTCGGTCATATTAGTAGGTCATGAATAAATATATCACATTTATAGTGTAATCTAAAGAGCCCAGAAAAAGTTGTCTTGCCCTGAAAAATCTAAACCTCAACTGCAACGCCATTTACCGGGTCCAGATGTGAAACTGAACCCTCCAGGGACTTCAGTCATACATACACAAAAAAAAACTTGGAAACCGATTTCGGTGCATGTAGCACTGGTTCCTTAATGTGAATCTCAACCATCCCGAAACCCGCTCAAACACACATACAAAGTTTCATCAAAATAGGTCAAGCCGTTTTTTCCAGCTAAAGCAATCGTAGCCAGAAATGTCTATGATCACAGTATCAGAATACTCTCTGATAGCAAATCGGTACTTCAAGCCTTAAGTAGTGGGGTTATTTATTCAAATTTAATATACGAATGCCAGTCCGGTCTAAATGAGGCGGCAGGTAAAAACAACACTTTGACCCTTCAATGGAATAAGGGACACAGTGGTGCCCGAAGTAATGATGCGGCAGACCAACTGGCAAAGAGAGGATCCAAAACCCAATCAGTCGGACCGGAACCTTTCCAACCTTTGCCACACAGTTGGCTTAGAAACTGCATGAATCAAAAGACAAAAGCACTACATTAACAACTTTGGGACAACCTGTAGGAATGCAGGCAAGCCAAGATGGCAATGCTCCGAGCAAACCAACGTTTTTCCAGGAAAATCTTAAGGCCAGTCGATTCCGGCACAGACTATTTATTAGTGCAGCCACCGGACATGGCTATTTTAACAGACATCTTTTCAATATAGGTATCACCGAGAGAGAAGGGGAAAAGGTGAGAAGTGAGAAGGTGAAACTTGACCAGTGCACACCATACTTTACGACTGCCCGAAAACAATGTCTTCGTTTACACACTCCATTTCATCTTGTCTTGAGCAGACTTGGCAGATTTTCGTGGCAAGATCCGACTAAATTCCAGTCGTGTACATAATGATTTTGTCCTATCTGCCACAGGTGCGGTGAAATCTCTTAGCGTGCATAAGGACCCTTAGGTGAAGGTAACCCGTTTCTATCTGGTGCAACTGTAGCCATCAATTACACTAATTATGATCGACATTTAAAAAAGCCGCAAACTTGAATAAATTTTAAATAAAATTATAAAACCTAATTAATACAAGTATATGTATATTGGTACAATCTAAAGTAATATAGACCAACGGGGTTCTGTATTTACCGTGCACTAAAAAGAAATTGCACGTTGCATGGAAACGTACAATAAAGTGTATAAGTTACGGTCTTGCTCGTATTTTTCAAATGCCTGACACTAAGTGCATTTGAAAATAAAACTTAAAAGAATGCGATACAATTGTACATGCAACTGAGAAGATTTTAATCATTATAATTTTTGCCTTATAAAATCTTATTTCTGCGGGATGTAGCTTTTACAGTATACATTCTTTTTGCGTTGTTTTAGTGGACTTTTGATTATAATGTTGAGCAAGATTTATGCTACTACAAGAATGGATTAGATGAGAAACGAGAACATTGGGAGGTTTTTAAAAGTTGCACCTGTGACTGAAAAATTGTGAGGTAGAAGTCTAAGGTTGTATGAGCATGTAATTAAATTAGGTAGTATTAAAATTAGGTGACAAAAATAATATTCAAGCATGAGATTGAAAGAAATAAGAATAAAGATAGAACCAATTTCAAGATGGGTGGGTTGTGTGAAGGATGACATGATGATTCATGATATAACAAGTATTGGTGACAGTTGCTTCTTCTTTCGAAATGAAACTCGATATAAAATTGGATTGTATGATTATTATTAAGCTATAACATAGAATACATAAAGAAGTACGTAATTACAAATTGTGCGAGAGAGTCGAGAGAGAAAGAGTGGTAAGTCGCTAATGAGAATTGTAATAATTTTGGCTCCAAGGCCGCTCCTATATCCTGCATCCCGTCCGACGCTTTGCTGCTTATTGCGCGAGCTATGGACGTCGGCAGTATGCGGGGCGCGGAGAGCAGGAGTGCTCCGGCGGGCGGGTCAGGGGGGTGCTCTCTGTCCCCAACAACAAGATATACCATAATAAAGGAGTATGCCAAAGATATATTCCCCCAAATGGGAACCTATTTGAGATAGGTGAAAGGAAAAGAGAGATTTGGTAATTTTTGATAAATTTTAAATTTGATATTTAGGACAAATCTTCACTTTCTATATCTTTCAAAACAGAGTAGATTACTAATATAATAAGGGTATAGAATAAAGTATATTACATTAAAATTAATGAAACAATACAGAAAACCAGCTGAGAATTAGGTACAAATAGCGGACTTATCGCTAATAGCGATCTCTTCCAGACAACCTTTGGATGAAGAGAAAAATAAGGCACAAAAGCTAGAACAGGGTTTCATTGTACAGTATTTAAATTTTATTTTACAGGAAGTTCTATTAATGGAAATACCGTCATGCAGTAAACTTTTCATACATTGGCTACTCTAGTTGTTAATAATTTTGTTTTAGGCACATACATATAATACAGTTTTAACCTAAACTAACAAACTCATTACAAACGTTTTCTTCCACTTGTACTTGGATAACAAACCGCACGAGTGGTCACGTACTCCATTGAGCACTAGCTGGGGCAATGTTACAAAGTTTGTTAGTTCTTTCTTAACATACGTGCTTCAAGCTTCCGTACTTAATGTCGCTATTACGTGATGGATATCTTACTCCTTCTTCAACTTTGCACAATGGGTATGTTCATGCTAATATGTATTTCACATAGGTATAAAACATAAAATAATGACAAGAGATTAATAAAAGTGTTACTTGGAAATAGATCATATATAGCAAATAGATTATGGTAGATCGAGATTCGAGACTTTTTTTAAATTAAAGACTTTCCTTTAATGATTATATGACATTAAGTTTATGGATTATAGTCTATATATTTGTTACTTTTTTCATTTGTATGTATTAGTTTTATTTTAATTTGTATGTATAGTTTATTTCTAAGGCATAATTTATTTCAGATTATAATTAATTAAATATTAAATTGATAGGAGATGAAGTGAATTATAACGCTTCAAATTTTGTTATATATTGTACTTAATGTTGTTCACCAATAATTATATTACTAATTTAATATAAATTCATCTCATTGGTATACCTGTGTCTATTTTATATGGTAATTGGAATACCTACAAATGTGGAGATTAGGAATTCAAATAGATTAATATATAACATTAGTGGCCACGTTCTAATCTCCCTTAAGAGCAGCAGTGCATTTGTAGCACCTTACAAATGTTGATAGGCGAAGGAAACGCTTTCCATCAGGTGGGCCGTCCGCCTTTCTGTTGACCTCATGCAATAAAGATATATATATATATATATATATATATATATGTTACTTGCGAGCGGGGGTACGCTCTTATGGATTGGAAGAAAACACCAGTTTTTAACTAAACGCTTTTATTGACTGACACAGCCGCACGTAATACCTCTCAGCAGGGTTGCCCCTATACGCACGACTAACGATGCACAGTCCCGACGTCAAGGTGTCTCGCTTACAATACCGTCGCTGATATTGCTCTGACCGCCTCCTGGTACTGCAGTGCTCACCTCCGATATTGCCGCGTGTAGCTCGCTTCTGGTTCGTCTCTCGAGCTATGCTACACTCCTCCTTCACTTACTGACCTCTAAACTTTTCACTAATTTCATCACTCAACTCTTCTTCCAACTCTTTCGTATCGCACTTGTCGCTTGACGATTTCCGGTTCCTTGATGATTTCCGAATTCGATAAGTAACACCATTAAACCTAGTTCCACCATCACCGCCACAATATATATATATATATATATATATATATATATATATATATATATATATATATATATATATATATATAATATACATATAGTCGATAAATATATTGATTATAGTGATAACTATTGATTCTTAGAAGTTATGAACGTGCTGACAACGCCTCTGGTATTGCAAACGTTTAATATGACGATATCCATTTCTCATTTTGGTTGGCTGGTTGGCTATGGCCTTTATAAGACACAATAAAACATATAATGACACTTGTCATCTTTGTCTTCCGTGATCATGGATAATGAAAAGTAGCCGAAAACCGTAAAACGTTAAAACGTACTTTTTTATAATAAGCGGCTGGGCGCGAGTACAACCGCGCTCTGTCCCGCTCCCGTGGTATATAGCGTCATGTTATATAGCCTGTGACACTCCCTGTTACCATAGCTTTCCAACAGTAAAATATTTTTTTAAATCGGTTTAATAGATCCAGAGATTACGGCCTACTGCGTTACAATCTTTACCTCCTTATAATATAATAAGTATAGAAGTAATAAATATAGAAGTAATAAGTATAGAAGTATAGATATAGATGAAATCTACAATTTTACAGAATGAGTACCTACCCCACTTCTCATACGCTGTAGAGTTAGAAAGTATTTGCCGTGTAACACGGGGACATACGTTTCATTTATTACAATAGAAACATAATTTATTTGCAATACAAGTGTTCAACGACACTTTATGTATCTGTATTATATTTAAAACCGAGAAAACTGTAGTAATTCTAACAAATTTCCAATTACCTTGTTGCTTTTACAGAGGGAATTGAAAAAACAACACAAGAGCCATAACCTCGATTTGTTCCCAAATCTGTTTTCCCGAGACACTTAGATATTCCCAATTGGATTACCTTGTCCCGATTTAAGAATACAAATAATGAAAAATGGAAAAATCCAAGTGATTCTTGGAATAAAAGATTTATATGAAATCATTTTCCTTTTATACATTAAACTGAAATATTTTATGCAACAAGTGAAATTGGGTAAGTACCTGACAGTATACGCACATCGAAGTCTAAGGTTTCAGATTAAATCGATCGAATTATTCTAGATTTAACGTCGATTGTTTTTGATTGATGTGTTATTATTATTAAGCTGTTAACCTTATTCTATTTTTATTCCATATTATATTTATTCCATAGTTATACATTTTGTAAATATAATAATATAAAATAATGTTCCTTATTTTTACTTTTTAGTTGCGCGAGCACTTGAATAGCTTTAGAAATAATATATTAAGCGCTTGTAGAAATTAGACTACTGGCAGGCGTATACAAGATAGGTAGGTAGGTACTACCTCACTTTTCGGTGTTGAAACTCATCAACAGGGATTGTTCTCGGTTTCCCTGCGACCCAGTCATCAGATCCCGACTCAGTAATCATGGGAATACCTCGGATGTGTCACTTACGAATAAAGGTTTTTAAAAAAAACTGTCCACAATAGATGGAGAAATCGCATTACATGCGTACAAAAATCTAAGCGCCTGTAGAAAATATAATACCTACGCGCGTATACAAGGTTTTCTTCTAAGACTTTAGGCGCACAGTGTTCTTTAATAAGTAATGATTACTCTCGATTTCCTTGGAATTCACTTACCAGATCCTGACTTGGTAACATCTGGAGTATAGACTTATGAGTAAAGTAAAAAAAAAATTAAAATCGGTTTATAATTGACGAAGTTATCGTGTTACGAAGAAGTCTGTTATCGATTTTCGTGGGTTACACCCTGATATGGTGACCATGGGACCAATTTGGGAGCATAACCTTTCGATTAAACAAATAAATGGTTTACAATTGACAAACAAATCGAGTAACTAATTAACAAAAAAAAACAAACAGACGAAATGAAAACCTCCTCCTTTTTGAAGTCGTTTAAAAATCAAAGGGTCACGAATAACATTGACATATTTTATGATATGTGAAAACCGCCAAACTACTTTAAATAAACATGGTGATTATCGACCCTTCCTTTAAAAATAGGCTTTTATGACCTGTTGTTATTGAAACTAGTATTATATTTGCTTGGTTAACAAATATAAATGAAACAACCTAAAGAAAGTAGAATAACAATTTCAGTAAGTTTCAAAACAAGACTTGTTCGAGCTCTTTGCAAAAGGGAGGAAATATTGTTCGTCCAATTATATAGTTCGTTGCTAGAAATAGTTGGCAGTAGGCCAATTATTCAACTGAACTCGGGTTTCCTTTGAAAATTCATTTGTAATTTCATTCAGTTCACTGAAAATATTTTTTTATTTATATCGTTGAACACGTTTTACGTCACTCGAAGAATTACTTGAATAATATGACCGAAATGATGGATGATGATGAATCGATGATAAATTGAGATAAGAGAGATACGTTTGTTCCAGATCACAATCTTCATTGTGACTTGAAGCCTACATGTGTCGTACTTAAGTACCAGGTGTTAGATTTTTCATACAAACATTGAGATATCTTACTTCGCGAATTGTGTCAACTGAAGCCAAGTGATAAGAGGATTGAACAGTGATTTGACATAAAGAGGAATATGGCAAAATGTTACAATAAATTCTGATATTTTCAAATATAAAATATTAGGTGTCAAAATGACATTTTCAACACATTTGCTCACAAAATGTATTTACGAAGGCTGCATATATTGTTCGAAAGTTAAAAACTGCGCACCATACAACAGGACGCGTTCCTTTAGTATCTCAAACGCCCAAAATGCTTCATCTGCCGTACCACAAACCGACCGCGGTTGTTTTGGTCGTGACAAAAACGTCACTAATGACAGAAAGACACATGTCAAGCGGTGCGTCGAAGTTGGCGTTGACCACATCTCGGATTAATTCTATGTTTTGACTTTGAAAAAGGCACGAGTTTCAAATCAACCAATGACTTTTGTGTATTTCGTCGTTTATGACGTGAACGCCCCATAATCCGATCCACTAAAGTTTATGATTGTGACATCCGCAAGCAATAGAATGGGAAAAATCGCGGTCGTAAACGGGGTCGTTATGAGTCCTGGAACGTAGACACAATGAAGCGTGCGGTAAAAAGGTACTTGGTGAAAAAGAAAATGAGAATGCCCTTAAATGAGTTTCATCACATTACGAAAATAAATGATCGAACTTCGTTGAAGCACTTTTGATCAATACATTACGCTCACATTAATACAAAGTGAGACGAAAGATGTAATTCTAATTCCCACCACGCGCACGTGGTGCCATTTTAATATTAGAAATGTTAAATATTTGCGACTTTCCAACACATAAAATATGTTTGTTTCGTTACCTATTGTACTGTGTTCTCACAAATATTTGGAAAAACGTTTTATGACACACGCAAACTGTTGGTTTTTACAAACTCATGACTATGGTATGCTCTCGATTTCGATCTGGATTTATATTCGTCTCCTCGTTTGTAAAAACCATCTTACCGCACTAGTTTTTCCCGGTGCATGAACGGTGCGGCCGGATGGCCTTTTTTTAACCAGGGGAAATCCGTTTGAGGACTAAGTCACGACAGGCGCAGAAGCCTGGGGAGATAATCCGCGACCTAGTGTGGGATTCGCCAGATCGGGGGTGGCACTAGCATGCCCGGTCAAAACCGGTGCCTTGCTATTGCCACTCCCCAGTTAGGGATACCCACTAAAACCGGTGTTCCGTCCTTCGCCTTGTACCTAGGCTCTTCCACTGCCGAGGGACTACTTTTCTCCCCCAGCATCTTCAAACTCTCTAGGCGTGGGGCGGTCTGTAACTCGCCCCACGGGAGGAGAAGTGAGTGCGAGCGGAACACGCCGCGCTCCCATCTCGATGGCATGTGCAGGTAAGTGAGAACCTCCATACCACGCGGCCAGATGGCCTGTCGTAAGAGGCGGTAACCCAACCCACAGCCAGGTAGTAGAGCATTTTCCCGAGTGGATGGCTATCATCCCTGGTCTAGAATGTACCGCCATAACAACTTTGAGTTGCGTTCCGCTATCAGTAGTTAGGTCCAGTATCTCTCCTTCGAGGCCGGCAGCTCATTGGCGGCACCTCGAGGGCTCAATTCGGTTATTTCAATATTTTTGCGTGGCGAAGATATTCTAAGTACGATTCCATAGGAATAGTGTCAAAAATGCTACTAAATGTTGTGGATATAGTACAATGTTCTCGATATCTTTGTGGCGAAAGTATTACCATTAGCAGATATTTTATATTGCCCGTGGTAGTCAAACATACAAACCGCCCACTGAATGGAAGGTGGTTATCATTGCCAATGACGTTTTCAATACCAGGGGCGTTGCCAACGCGTTGCCAGCCTCTAAGGAATTTTATAACGCACTTCTTAAAGGACCCCATAACATAGGGCAGAGGGAAGACCTCGGCGGGAAGTTTCCTCCACATCATTGTATACGGAACTAACATTCTAGAAAACCGTTGCGTAGTTGAGCGTAGGAATTCAAGGAAATGATCGTGAACATCCCATTGATGGCGAGTGGTACGGTTGTAACGAGGCGTTCACATCAAATTAACCAGTACCTCGGAACATCACCCGTTGTACAGATGGTAAATTACGCAGAGAAACGCAAAAAGTCTTTCCGAATGCTAAGCGATTTTAAACTGTCTTTTACTATAAATCATCGACTATACGAACGGCGCGACGCTGAATGGAGTCGAGAGGGTCTGCCTGGCAACCGGGTACCCCACCGGCTTACAGTTGTGAGCAGTACTCCATATGCGGCCTAATTTGCCCTTTTTAAAGCGCAAGTCTTTGCCGCGGGGTGAGGAAGTATTTCGCAAGTTTTCGCTTATAAATATTCATAAAGAGAAAGAGAAGCCACTCTAGCTTGCTGCGGACACACACTTCGAATTAACGGAATACCGAAGTCATGCAAACTTACGATTGATACCATATTGTCCGGTAATTTTAACGAGATGGTAACAATAATTGCGCCCCTAGTATTGCTAATGTCCTTAGGCAACGGTAGCCAATTTCCATCACAATTAGTTCGTTAGCCAGTATGCTGTGCTTCAGCAATAAAAAAATAATATCATAAATAACTATTATTTCTTATCATATTACTTTTAAAATTAATAAACATAATTTGAATTACTTTTCAAACCATAATTCATACACCACATGATTCTTCACTTGTACCTACCTACTTTTGACGTCGTAAGTAGTAAGTTCTTTCTCAGAAAATCTTTGAGGCTGCGACTTTTGTAAGCTTAAGAAAATCTCGGTTGATTAAACTAGCCTATTGTTGGCAATTTCACGTCTAGTCTCCTCTCCGTTTTGATAGATATCTTGCCCTACAATGTTATGTTGCATCTAAGCAGATTCTAATTAGTTAACAGATGGTACCCGTGTACCTAGACTTCATTGACAAGGAACACGGAATAATTAGGGATGCTTACTAACAGATATTAATTCAGCCCCAATATTCTGATTGACAGCTTTAACTATCAATTATTTAGTAATTCCGATTTTACACCTAAGGCTACGTTAAATAGAACCCTCAATAGTTTGTAGGGGGGTTTACCTACATAGGATGTTATTGACAGAAGTTTGTAGATATAAATTGTTTCCTGCTATAATGATGCTAATGAAATTATTTTGATTACGCTAGGATAAGAGGCAGTCCAAGTACGGTGCTAAGCGAGTACTGATGAATCTTGTATGCTAAAATGCACGTATCGACGTAAACGTAAGTTGCCAATTTGGAAGTTGTGAGGTCAGAGAATGGTTATTTTGTAGACAAACTTGCTTCAACTTAAACCTCATAATAATAGTGATCAAAAGCGAATTTACTATACGGTAAAATAATTCCGTTAAAAATATTTATATGATGAATTTAGAACCGCTTCCATTTTATTGAAATTGGTTAAAAAGATGACACAAATTTTGATAGTTATGGCTCCTCAAAATATATATCGATTGAGCGCTGTGGTATCAAAGAATCATCAGGGACTGTTGCACGTTGTGATCAGTAAGATGGTTTATTATTTATTTATTAAAGTGTGTAAATTCACTCAAAAATCGTGTCATTAGTTAATAGTGCGGGCTGATGTTGTGTTGTAAGGTGCATTATTTCTGACTTAAATCTCATTTTTAGCATTAATTTTATTTCGCGTGTTTCCAATAGGGGTAGGCAGAGACAATAAATCTGGTATATTACTTCGTCTTCATTAATCTCTTTTTGCATGAAGTATGTCAATGTGAATCAGATTTTACTACATAGTTACTTAGAATTTCTGCTCAATTCATTAATCCATTATTTAAATTCATTATTTTTCTTATGCTTCTGCTCCATCTGCGCCAATGCTAGTATCAGTGACTGTGTCCAGATGCGTCCTATTTATACCTTGAGTTGTGTTCTAGCATTAGTAGCCAGGTTCCAGTCTCCCTTTTGAGAGCGGCAGCACATTGGTAGTGCCTTTGGTAGTAAATATCTCTATAGGCGACGGTAACCGCTTTCCATCAGGTGGAGCGTCTGCTGAACTCACACAATAAAAAGTCTTCAGTGGTTTTATGTTACTTTTTTACAGTACAAATTAAGGTATATTATTTTAACAATCTTTATTTATTTATTATCTACTCATAAAGGCTCTACGTACAACAACCGAGGGGGTATGTAAAATGTCACGTTTGACGTGCCTGTCAAACTCTGCTTTGAGAATGACGTTGGAAGGCGCGTTCCGTTTTTACTACCTACCTATTATTTTAAATACTCGAATTCAAGCCTCCAATTAAAATAATAAATTGAACACAAACTAGCGTGGCAAGCTTGCATTGTAACAAATAGACAGACGGTATATTAATCGTCTGTTGCGCCTTCTCGAGACGCTGTCGTTCGCGTCTCGTATTGCAAAATGACCGCAGCCTTATATTTATTGATTTAGGTGTGTTCGAAAGCTAATTTCCTCATGGTGTAATTAAAATCAAGTTGCTATACCTTTGAATAATAGTGTATAATAATTACCGACGTAAATAGTTAAAGTTTGATTAATTTTCTCTTTAGACGTGTGTGTTTGGTATTACTTTATTGAAAATAATAATAAGCTTAGTCAACTAGAGCTTCTCAGGTTTTAGGATTACTATCCTAATTCCGCTTAGCACTATCAGACATAGATGAAAGTTTTTAATTTTTTTAATTAAAATGATCATGTAATTATTAAGCACTGATGTCCATTTGAACGCTTGACAGTCTGGGAACAATTTGTACCCGTACAGGAAGGGAGAAAGAGTACAATTTCCTGCGTCTGGACGGCCTGTCGTAAGAGGCGACAAAACAGCCCACAGCCAGGTGGTAGGGCATTTGCGCGACTGGGTGGCTACCACCCCTGGTCTAAAGTATGTCGCCATAGCAACCTTGATTTGTGTTTCGGCATTAGTGGCCAGGTTCCAGTCTCCCTTAAGAGTGCAGCGGCGCATTTGTAGCAACTTTAGTGTTGTAAATGTTCATAGGCGATGGTAACCGCTATCCCTCAAGTGGGCCATCTGCCTGTCTGCTGAACCCCTGCAATAAAAAAATATATATATAAATATGTATTATCGAAATTAAATTATCAAAATCTTACACTCCTGTGTGCATGCAATATGTTTAATAAGCTTTTTTAAAAAGGTTTTTAAATACAAGGTTTTGAGATCCTGGATATCATGTAGCAGCAGAGTGCTAGCCAAGGCAAGTAAAACGAGCCCAAACACGACGAGTCTGTCTTGTTTAGTACAGGAGTTCTTATGGCCACCTTCCAACTCCATCATCAAATCATTATATTCATCATATCATTATAAATCCATATAATTGAATTGTCACGCGATATATATATGTGTACAAAATTTCAGCTCAATCGGAAACGGGAAAGTTGGTCAAATTTAACTTCAAGATTCCAGCCGAATTTACATACATACATATGTACATCCATTGCCAGTTAAATAAAAGCTTGTATAAAAATATATAATCATTGCTTTTCGTGTAAATATTCAGAGTAATTTTAAAATTTGAAATATATTTTCATAAATTTAGACATTAGATTAAATATTATTTCTGCTTTTACATGAAAGGACCAGCCCTTTTAAGAAACTTAAAATATATAACGTCTGAATGGGGCATCCCACGCTTCGTTAACTTAAAATGTACTCTTCATTTAAGTCGATTAAGTAACCATAAAAAAAGATCTTAAAACATCTTATTAAATAAAATCTTATAGAATGATGATAATATTATTTTAATGACAATAATATAGTTATAGCAAATTTTAAGAAATCTAAAATTATTTTTATCTAAGCTAAGTTTCAAGACAAGTGGCATCTCGATGGAAACCCAAATGAAACTAACACTTAGGTGCTAGAACTACAAGTTATTTTAACTACTCTATATTGATGTTACAAATTACAGGACTCGAATTAAAATGCCGTTGGAATTACTATAGAATTCATTAGAACTATACAAAGACGTGTAACACAGGTACAAATATAACTGGACAGTGGCAGTACAAACTGCACGTTTCAATTACACACGCAAAGTCCGTCACTATATCGCTTATCGAATGTACTACACACGTCTTGCTCGTATCGTAATCGTCACTTGACTCCCTCACCCCTCCGTTCGACATTGTCTTATATTAAACTGTACAATACAACAATCGTCCGCGTGGACTGAATTTTCCAAGAAAACGTAATCTGCACATCTGATCCCATAAACGAGTACAATAACAAAAGGATGTTTTTCTTAATTACAAATTTTAAACACAATGTTACTAAAAGAAGTCCAAATGCGGGAATGGTAATATACTGCTGGTGTGCATGCAGTGGCGTGTAACATTAAGAAGATTATTTTTTTAAAGCATGGGTAATTTTTAAATTTTGCAATACGACTATCCACCTTGAACAAGCGTGGCATGTGTACCATTCTAAGGCTTGAGTGTGGAAGTGGAATTTTTGGTATAATATTTATAATGCTTGGTTTTCTTTCTCCATATATGACTGGTTCTTATATTTTGCTATCCATTCGCTTACCTTACCAACGGTTGAAATTTGCCATTACTTGCGTGGAGCTCAAGTCAAATTTTAACCCATGGTAAAGCAAATGAATGTTCGGTAAGATCTAGGAACCGGCCATAAATCTCCTTGACAACAATAATTATTAGGTCCATGGTTTATATTTGACTAGCAAATAAATGTAGCGATTTAAGGCCAGTTGTTTTAGATAGGTTGCTTAAGAAAATATTTTTTATAAAAACAATTACTACATAAAAGGTACAATTGCGTAGGACGCGGCAGGAAGCGGACGGCAGCAGCAAACAGGCAACAGCAAATGCTGGAAATGCTGTCGGGTTTCATTTGCCGTCGTATGGATTCCAAAACGCAGCAGACCTGCAGTTTCGTTGCAACATTACTAGTTTTACAGTCGTGTTTTTGCTATATTTTTTTTTTTTTTTTGGAGCTGACTCAGCTGAATAGCCGCAGATGGCTGTTTCAGCGATACCGGGCTTTGGGGGCTTCCCGCCTCCGTGGGAGCGGAGGCGTTCAGCCCGGAAGCAGCACGCTCGAGGAGGCACCTCCTGTGAGGTTCGACCTCGGCTCGACCGCTGCGGGGCATTGACTCTATATTGGGAACAAGCCGTAAAAGGCTGAAAGAGCTAAGCCAACAGGCTGAAGTGATTATTTGGGGACTCTTCATCGACTCCGCCGGCGGAGCCGATCCTAGTCTATCATTACTACCGCTTCGCAACGTGTTATAGCTGGAGGAGAAGAAGCGGCGGAAGAAACTCTCCAGCAACACGCCTAGGCTAATCTTGTATGGCTACTTGTGTCTGTAATGAGTATGGATTGGTGGGTCTTACGATTGTGTAAGAGGATTCGAGCCGGGGGCTCTCCGGCGTCTGTTGTGTCTGCGTCTGTTATGCCAGGCTGATGTTCTGAGCCTCGGGGGGTTCATGATCGCGATTTGACGTGCGATTTTGTCAGGCTCGTCAATGAGTACATTGCGAGGTCTGCGTTTACTCGTGGGAGCGTTTGGAGTGGGTTTGTAGTTGACCGTTTCCGTCACCAGAGGGTTCGGGTGATGGGGGGCGAGGTCAAAGAATCTGCGCGATAGTGAAGTTATATAGTCCTTGATGGAGGGAAGCTCCAGGTCGTGATGCAAGTCGGCGAGCCGCATATAGCGCGGGCCGTCGACTGCAGCACGTAGAAAGTGATTTTTTTGCTATACAGTTCATAATTAATACTCTATCTGAAAGTTTTATTGCTAGACGCTGCTAGGGGAAGCAGACAACTAATTATTGTATCATTACTTAATCAGAAAACTTATTATGCCATTGTATTTAAACAGAGTGGAAGACGGCTTTTATGAATCTTTCATAAAGAGACATTTGAATGATGATAAAGAAACTTTCAAGAGTTATTGCCGTTGAAGTCGATAATTGAAGTCGAACCTCGGAATCAGTTTCATACTATACACTATTTCTACACTTAAGCACTTGAACACTGCCCATTATTTTTCCATTACATAAAAATATGTAATTTATATACTTTTTGAAATAAACTTTCTCACGACTTTTGTCGGTTTTTATAAATATCCCGTCCCGTTGCCCACGGGAAAAAAGATATTTATGTCCCCACTATTGATACTGGATGGTGTGCGTGTATCTCTTCTTTGTCTTCCTCTAACTGTCTGTGTTTGCGTGGCTCATGTGTGTATGTCGCTTGGGTGTAATGTGTGTGGTCATTGTGATGTGTGTTCTGGTTGTTGAGTTGTGTTATGTGTGGTTGAATTTAAGGTGTTGTTTACAAATACGGTATCTCCTAACACCTTGCGTAGAATGTTTGTGGTGTGTAATGCTGCCTGCTTCTGTAAAATAGTTATATCAATTGAAGTGTCTAGTTTTTCTATGTATTTATTTATGCTTTTAGCTACTATCCCTGTTGCACCTATAACTATGGGGATGCCAGTCGTCTGTGTATTCCATAAGCGACTGACTTCAGTTTTTAATAAATGATATTTGCTCAGTTTTTCTATTTCCTTACCTCCTATAGTCAGACGGTACTGTTACATCTATTAAAAATGTTTTGTTATTCGTTACTATAATCTATTTAATTATGTATACCTATATTATTATTTTGTTTTTTCTTATTTAATTTTCCTTGTAATATCTTCATGGACACCGGGTTGCTGGAAGAGATCGCTATAAGCGATAAGGCCGCTTGTTCTAATGGAAATGTATTTATATTAAATGCCTAGTTTGTTATGGTGAACAATAAAGAGTTTTCATTCATTCATCCAGTTTGATACAATGAATAATGCAAAGTAACGTTGTCTGTCGTTGCAGCACTTGCTGTTTGCTGTTGTCGCCCGCTGTCTCCCGCTTCCGTCGGAATTGCACCTTAAAATACCCATAAAAAACATCTCACAGATTAGCGTTTGCTGGTCTGACATCAAAAGCTTATAGTGTTAGGCATTAGAACCTCTTTTGTATTATTTGTATTTTACTTCTAATGTTGACACTGACTTGACATTGCTGTAATAAAAAAACCATGAAAAGAGCACGCTTTGTTTAAATCGCTTATCCCAATAATTTATCAAGTTTTCATAGGTTATGGGCCCAGACGCCCTATAGGTTGTAGGGAAATGAACAAGTAAAATGTAGAGAGCAATATTATTGGAAACTATAGTAATATATATAAAAATTCTGAAATACGAAAAAAAAAACAAAAGAAAATGTCGGAAGGAAAATTTCCCCTACTAAAAGAAAATGGTAATTTCGCCCATTGGAAGTATCGAATAGACCTATTATTAGAGGAAAAAGGTATTAATTTAAAAGAAGAGATCAAGGATGATAAACAAAAACGCATATTAGATACAAAAGCTCGTGCTTGTGCTTGTTCAATGTTTAGAAGATAAATATCTCGATATCATATCAAAATGTCAGACATCGGAAGAAATGATAAAAGTATTACAAGAAATTTTTCAAAGAAATAGTATACAAAATAAAATGCATCTAAAGAAGAAATTACTAACCATAAAATGTCAGCCGAACGAAAAATTACAAGATTTTTTTATGAGATTCGAACAAATTATAAATGAATTAGAGGCAGTAGGATGTAAATTTACAGAAATGGACAAAGTTTGTAATCTTTTAACCGCATTACCCAAACAATACGAGAATGTGATAACGGCAATAGAAACTATGAATTATTTAAATATTTCAATGAACTTCGTGAAGGCGAGACTATTAGATACGGAATTAAAAATAAAGAACAATGATGAATATCATGAACCTGAAACAGCATTTATTACGTGCTTTAAATGTCACAAGAAGGGACATATTGCGAGAAATTGTAACCGAGGAAGTGGCTCATCAGGACGAGGTCGAGCATTTCGAGGACGAGGTAGGACTTACCCAAGAAGAGGTAGAGGAGCAGGACGACAGTATTTCAATGGTAGATATGAATACCAAAATCAGTATAACAATACTGTAAATTATGCAGAAGATCCTAGTAGCTTTTTATTTTTTAGTACAGGCTATTGTAATAATGTAAACTATAAAATAAGCCAGAAAATTGAATGGGTCATAGATTCAGGATGTACGGAACATTTAATTAATTCAAATTTTGAACAATATATGACTAACGTAAATATTTTATCTGAACCAATAAAAATTTATATTGCTAATGGGGATTGTCTTATAGCTAAAAAGAAGGGTACCATAGATGTTATTTGCCAAGGTAGGAATATAAAATTAGAAGCGCTATTAATAGATAATATCAATTTTAATCTATTGTCAGTAAAGAAAATTGTTCAAAACAACTTTGAGGTCAATTTTAATAAAGATTATGTTAGAATATTCTGCTGTCGTACAAATAGATCAATAAAAGGCACTTGTGTAGGAAAGTTATATATTTTAAATACTAATGTCAATGCAAACGTGTGTAATGCAGCAAGCTCTGATGATCTGTGGCATAGACGATTGGGACATCTTAACAGAAGAAACCTCCGCTTGATGAATTTGCCTGCAAGTGAGAAACCATGTGGTCCATGTATGATGGGTAAGGCAACCAGACTTCCTTTTAATTCTGTTCCCAGGCCAAGATCTCGAAACATCGGCGAGATTATTTATTCTGACATAGCAGGTCCGATGAGAACTGCTGGAATAAATGGAGAAATTTATTATCAGGTAATAATTGATGATTTTTCACATTTTTGTAACACATACCTTTTAAAACATAAAAGTGAAGCTGCTACAAATTTGATTAATTATATAAGAAGATTAGAGAATAACAAACAGACCAGAGTAAATAAAGTTAGATGCGACAACGGTGGAGAATTTAAGAACCGATTTTTCCAAAATTTTTGTTATGAGAAAGGAATTAAAATTCAATATACACGACCGTATTCTCCTCAGCAAAATGGTGTGTCAGAGAGAATGAATAGAACCTTATACAATCGAGCGAGAACTTTGTTGATAGAAACTGGACTACCAAAGAACTTATGGACTGAAGCGATTACGTGTGCAACTTACCAGCTGAATAGATGCCCATCTTCAGCAATCCAATTCAAAACACCAGCAGAGATTATGTTTGGAGATAGAGATTTATCAAAACTAAAAGCTTTCGGAAGTAAAGTGTGGGTATTAACAATGCCAAAAGGGGATAAGCTAGACGAAAGAGCTAAAGAAATGAGAATGACAGGATATGCTCCAAACGGGTACCGCTTGTGGGATCCGAGTAATAATAAAATAGTAATTTCGAGAGATTTAAAATTTGACGAAAATGATATAAAATACATAGAAAACAAACAAGAAGAAACTAAACGGAGATACTTTGAAGAGGAAGAAAAAGAAGAATATCAAAATAGAGAGACAGAACAACAGTTTGAAGAAAGGGAAGAAGTAACGAGAGAACAGAGAGAAACACATATGTATGAAAGACCAGTAAGAGAGAGAAGGTTACCTTTACAAGATTATCAAATGGAGAATGAAGGTCAAGATAATTCTTATGATGCTAACATAGCATTTTGTCTATTTAACAATAGTGAAGATCCTGAAACATTTCAAGAAGCAATTAGCAAAGGTGAAGAGTGGAAAACAGCGATAGATAGCGAAATAAGCTCATTAGAAGAGATGAACACGTGGGAAGAAGCAAAATTACCAGATGACAAGAAGGCGATTGATACTAAATGGATATTCAGAACAAAGCAAAACGGTAAGAAGAAGGCTAGGTTGGTAGCGAAAGGTTTTCAGACAGATTCTAAATATAATGTTTACTCACCTGTTGCTAGAGTGTCAACTATCAGAATGATGCTAAGTCAAGCTGTACTAGAAAATTTACCTATTAGGCAACTAGATGTACCAACGGCATTTTTAAATGGTTATTTAAGCGAAGCAGTATATATAAAACATCCTGAGGGTATAAGAGTTAAAGAAGGCCATGTATTGAAACTAAGGAGATCTTTATATGGTCTGCGTGAAGCTCCAAAGTGTTGGAACGAAAGATTTAATGATTTTATTGTCAAGCAAGGTTTTGAACAGTCGTATTACGATTACTGTTTATATGTCAATAAAGATGTATGGATTTTGATATGGGTAGAACACAGTTTTGTTAAAAGTTTGGGACTTGTGTAAATATTAATATATACTTTAATAATTAATTATAGAATAAATAATTACTTTAAATATGTTAAAAGAAAGTATAGAGTGTTAGGTATATTTTAAATATTACGTGTTACAAGGGAAAGCTATTATGTTATGTTTATAAGTGCAATCTTAAAAGAAATTTAATATTGAAGGGGGGTGTTAGGCATTAGAACCTCTTTTGTATTATTTGTATTTTACTTCTAATGTTGACACTGACTTGACATTGCTGTAATAAAAAAACCATGAAAAGAGCACGCTTTGTTTAAATCGCTTATCCAATAATTTATCAAGTTTTCATATATAGCACAATTATAATTCACTTAAAACTAACCATTTATGACGATATTCTGTGATCGACCCCGCTATAATAACTGTAATCAAGATAATGACTCTTACAACATTCAACTTCTTTGTGTCAATTTTAAACGAATAGACAGTGGGACGTTTGAAATAAAATGAAATTTTATATTATTTGCATATGACATGGTACATAAAAATACAGGTTTTAAGTTATACATATTTTTTTTATTGCAGGAGTTCAACAGACAGCCACACGACCCACGTGATGGAAAGCGGTTACCATCGCTTCTGGACATTTGCAACACCAAAGGTGCTACAAATGCGTTGCTGCTCTCTTAAGGGAGCCTGGAACCTGGTTACTAATGCCGGAACACAACTCAAGGTTGTTATGGCGACATATTCTAGACCAGGGGTGGTAGCCATCGAGTCGAGCAAATGTCCTACTACCTGGCTGTGGGTTGTTTTGTCGCTTCGTACTACAGGCCGCCCGACCGCAGGAAATTGTATTCTTTCTCCGTTCCTGCACGCATATATATCAGTTCACATGCCATTACCCATGGGGTGTGTAAATATTACATCGTCTTAAATTAAAATATTAATTACGTTTACCACAGAAAATTAAATTAAAGTATTGTTGTATGTCAAAAGATAATAATATAATAATAATGTCAAATAATTAAATTCATATAAATTTCATACAGCCTCATCTATGTCTTGTTCTAATTGAAATAATCATGCACCAAGTAAAAGCACCTGTCCTATAACAGATTGTTATTGAGAGGTGTGTGTTGTGTGTTTGTAGACTGGTATAATAAAAAAAAGTAAAGTAACACCTACGAAACTGCGCAACTGACTTAATGCTAAGAATTTAACAGGTCTGGGATAAGCTGCCCTTAACTATGTATGAAACACGGAATAATGTATAAACCAAGCATGAGAAGGGTCTAACACATTCTAGTTTATTAGTTGAGCTCCGTTAGTGAAATTTTCATGTCAGGTTGTCAGCGTTTTCACATTATGCAGAAAAGACTCTGCCGTCTTTATTTTTAGATTCAGAGCTGTCAAGCTGAGCGACATGAAATTACGAGTATGTACAACTGTTAAAGTAATGTAACATGTCGAGAGCGATAAAGAAATCATGAATGACTTTGAAAGACTAATTTTAAAGATAGAGCTTAAGTAAAGTTTTAAAAGCGAAACTTATATAGATAAAGTAAAAATCTTTTCGCGCTATTTAAACATAAGACAGCATCATCAGCATCATCATGATCATCATGTATTCGAATATACTATATTCAAATAGTATACTAGTAGTATGCTAGATGGGAAAAATATAGGTACATGATGATTATAATCACAGGGCTCCTGCCTCCGTGCTTGCCTTAGCCAGCCGGCATGTTGTGGACATCGCTAAGCTAAGACTCAAGCTCCAGGGGTGGAAGTGATAAATTGCATAACGTCGGAAGTAGCTTCAATGAACCTGCAGCCCACTTCTCTACACCTCTTAGCCACTCATAACCCATGTTGCGTCTGTCTTCTATGGCATTTTGTGTGGCCCATGCAGGGAGTGGCGAGTCACAGTCAGCCCATTTTTCCATGTTCCCCGAATATTACGACGGGCAGTCGCCATAGTTCACCCCAACAACCTGGTACTTTTTGTTCTTATTTACATACAATATTCCTGTGGCCGAGGCTTGTCCTTGGGTGCATTATTATATGGTGTAAACAGGGATAATTGCCGGCCTCTACGTGTTGGCTTTCCCATGATCCCATGCAAGCCTTCCAAATGTCCAGGCCATTTTTATGACTCGTGGTCTTCAAAGAATGTGTTAAGACGATAGCCTCGTCAAGAAAGAAAAACAGAAACTAATTAAATACTTAGATCTTGCTTACGAGGTTTCCGCTATGTGGCGTCTGCAGTCAACGAGCACTGTGCCAATATATGTTACCGTCAACGGTCTTATAGCGAAGAGCATAGACCATAACCTCGCTAGGAAGCTGAGTGAAGGGGCAGAAGATATAAAAGGCAACACTCTTGGACCCGGCACGGATTGTGAGGAAGTTCCTGTCTTTGGAGCCCTAACCACCAGTCGCTTGGATACCAGGCTCCGCTGCCGACGGACTACAAGTTTTTATATTTTTATAGCAAGTATTATATTTTAGAGGTTCTTTTATAAAATAATAATTTTGACATGACTGTGTTGGCATGTGTCACACGCAGTAGAAGTAAAACTTCAGAGAATATATCTACTCACAGATATTTTTTCTCCAACTTTTTAATATAAATTTGCCTCCTTTATCCTACATCCGGCAACATATTATAATTCAAAATAATCACTTTTAATTTTTCACTCTTTTCTTCTAATAAATATTATTGTCAGTTTTATTTAGATCCAAATTGGGCCTATGTTTAATCATCGGTCTTATTCAAATTCAAATTCAAAAGATTTTATTCAAAATAAGTTCCACTGGAGAACACTTTTTGAAGGTCATACATGTAGATTTTAATTTTAATTTTACTTCCTAGTCTATGTACACCGCTTCGCAACGTGTTATTGCTGTTAAGGAGAAGAAGCGGCAAGAAACTCCCCTTTGAGTATTGAGTCTCTAATCTGTGCTGCACAACATAAAACTCGTATCTCATTCTCTCGCAGGCATTTTTCTATAGATCTATGTGGTTTTAGTGTCTCTTTTTTCGTTTCGTCGAGTTTAAGGTGACAACGCTTCTAAATAAGTTCCACTTGAAAAATACTAAATAATTCAAATAAACAGCAGTAAACTAAATAAAACTTTAACATATCTCATTGACACTTGACATCTTTGTCTTCCGTGATCACAGCCGCTGAAAAGTGGCCGACACGTCGGAATAAGCTAAGCGACTATCATTTCCTACAATAATATCCTCTTCTAAATTTTTATATGTCCCATTTCTTCGAGTGCGAAGTAAGACAACCATAAAATGAATTCCAATTAAGGCGCAAAGACGCAGGCGTTTGTCGCCCCGCTCGGGGGCCTACCGGATGTAAGGAAAGAGCCTGTCCCCAAAGGAAATAGCAGCCTATTCACCTTAAGTTATCTTTGTGCCCAATGCCATTAATACGCAATTTTCACGACTATATTTTCTTTCTAGACCATATCCTGAGCTTTTAGCGAACTTGTTAGATGTGATCGTATTTTATAATTTAAAAAGTGTGAGAACGACAGCTCATTTCTAAAACTACTGGAATGAGCTCCCTTCCGCGGTTTTCCCAGAGCGCTACAATATGGGGGTCTTCAAAAAGGGCGTAAACAGATTTTTAAAGTCTCAACGAGGTAGGCAACGCATCGGCTCCCTTAGTGTTGCAGATGTCCATGGGCGATGGAAGCCACTTGCCATCAAGTGGCACCATAACATAAAAAAACTACTGTAAACTAAGATTAAAAATAATATTAAACAAAAAAATATATAAAAAGTACATACAATAATGTAAAGATTAGTTAATAAATATTTACCTGCAACTTAACTTCATAAAACATATTTATGTTAAGAACGTATTTATTATTATTAACTTTCCTTGTTGCATTTATCAAAGCGTAGCTGAAGTTTGTGTTTTAGTACACTCCACTGCACTAGATTTCATTACACTACACTACACTAGACTCTACTACACTAAACTAAACTATACTAAATCTAGTGTAGTGTAAACCGAACCTCATTTTACTCAATATAAATTAATATTCGATATTTATTTATATTGAGATATTAGTTTACCCTAAACAATTAAATCTATAATTGGGTAAACATTGATTAATTAATGTATGGAAAATAGGAAATTTGTTCAAAAACAACCCTTTCCCTTGGTTTTTTGTATGTTCTTCCTTCAAAGACCTTAATCCTTGCAAGCAAGCTACACTAAGTTTTTTTTATTGCAGGAGTTCAGTCGACAGGCAGACGGCCCACTTGATGGAAAGCGGTTACCATTGCCTATGGACATTTGAAACACCAAAGGTGCTACAAATGCGCTGCTGCTCTCTTAAGGGAGACTGGAACCTGGTCACTAATGCCGGAACACAACTCAAGGTTGTTATGGCGACATACTTTAGACCAGGGGTGGTAGCCATTCAGTCGGGCAAATGCCCTACCACCTGGCTGTGGGTTATTTTGTCGCTTCTTACGACAGGCCGCCCGGCCGCAGGAAATTGAATTCTTTTCCCGTTCCTGCACAGATAAAAGATAAGAGATGGTGTAATAATTCAGGTTGTGTTTATACTTTCAAAATCGGCTGATTCGATTCCTGATAAGGGTAATTGATTTTTCAAAAAACCTAATGATACCAATAATAATATATAACTATATATAATTAATTATATATATATATATATATATATATATAATATAATTACATATATATATATAATTTTAATATATGTTAATGTGTCACTGTTTTAAGTTGATGCACAATAAAGAGTATTGTTGTTGTTGTTGTTGATACCACTTTGGTTTTTGTCAAAATCGACGCCAAGATGTCTTTGAGTGTTTTTCGCAATTAAGCATAGTTTACGATTTCCTGAAGGCCCACTTGAAAAATTCACCTGTTCACACATTCACACTATACTATATTAACTTACAGTGCACTATTGCACACACTAGTTTCGTTTATAAAGCTAATTTAATGAAGCTAATAAAAGCGTATTAAAAAGCACATTTTAAATTAGTCCTTTTGAGTCTTTGATGGACTAAAAGCTTATATTGGCGATTTCACTTAACCATCATGTAGCAGCATATCGAATACATCTTTTCCATAACAAATACCACTAGTTTTTGCGAAAAATAACCTTGACATACATGGAGAGACGGACAGACATGGCTATTATATTAGAGTGCAGTTTTTATCTAAGTTAATAATAGAACCCTAAGGGAATAAAGAAAACCTTTATAAAGATAATACTAGTATTATACCTTTAAAACTATAAGAAATTTATTTTCAGACCCCCACCTGCTGAATTGTCACGTTTTCCAAATCCTCACATGTTCTAAACGGCAAGATTGATGGCACCCAAAAGAGTATGGACATAAATTCGTAAGCGATAAATTTACGTAAAAACGCCCAAGAGTACCCTCTGGAAAAATTCGAAACGATTTTATAACGCGCTTATTGAGGGTATTTGGGAAACGACAAGATAGGTTGCATAACATTTTTATTGTGTTACTTTGGAAGATCAATTTGAATAAATCGATTTATGCACGTTTTTGGGTTATAGTACATAGTAAAATCGTAATGGCACGAATATCTTTACTAATATTATAAAGAGATAAAATTTGTGAGTTTGTGACGTGGTAGGGGTAATCTCTGGATCTACTAAACCGATTTTGAAAATTCTTTCACCAGTGGAAAGCTACATTATTCATGAGTGACATAGGGTATATTTGATGGTGATTAATAAATCTTTTCTGATGCCCAGCGAAGTGGACACGGGTCAGCTAGTGTAAAATAAATACATACATAAATGATAAATAGAAATTAGAATATATTATGTAAACAGAAAATGACAAACAATGTAGTTTAGAATTCCTAGTTCAAAATATCCATTATAATGCCTCTGACTACGGTAGGGGGACGCCTGGCCTGAAGGGCTAATAAAAAAAATTCTGTTGCCTGAAGTAGGCAAACAGGCAGATAGCCCACCTGATGGAAAGTGGTTACCGTCGCCTATGGACGTTTGCAACACCAGGGGTGTCGCCAACGCGTTGCCGACCTCTAAGAAATTAATTGAAAATTTTAATTTAAGAACAGAACTTAAGAAGTGGGTTCTTGTCAGCGAAACGATAATAAAGCGGAGTGTGCATTTGTCCACACAAACCTGTAGGTAGTGTGATTAGCTGGTTCGGGGCACGCAAGGGCCCTCGGTCTCCACGGAAAGCACTGCTGGGTCTACGTAAAAATATATGTAACCTCTGACTAAAGTTCCATGTTTCCGCCGCTTAGAGCTTCAGCTGATAAGGCATTATTGCCAGCCCCTAACTCAGCCATTAGAAGATGTGACGGTACCAGTGTCGATGCATGTCGCGTGTAAATAAGAAAAAGATTACACCATGAGGTACACAGTAAAAATTATGCAAAAAATAGTAGAACACCTACTCATTTTTCGTATAATCAGTTGTCATCAAAAGACCGTGGAATCCCGAATTAGGCTACGGAAAACTCAATTTCCCTTGCAGTTGTGATAAAAGACGAAATGTCGCATTATTCTCTCATTAGGGTTGAGAAAAAAATCCTTGTAATTCAAAAATTGAATTTCGTCAAAGCAGGCCCCTTTGTTTTCAAACGGAACTTACCATTGTCTACCAAACGGGCTAATCATCTGGTTATTGTTCGGGACTCTTTCGCTAATTCCACTTTTTGATCAAAATAAACAGATATTTTTGAAAGTAAAAACAAATATTTAATTTGCATCAATGAGGGGACTCCTTAACTTATTTGAAGCTGACTGTAATCGAAGTATTCGATCAATTTTATACCAAGGCTTGAAATACCGGTAAAAATGTGGTATCGTTATTTAAGCTAATTTCAGATAAGGTTAAAAAATAAATATCGTCATAAAACTTACCGTTATTTCCAGTCATTTTACCGGTAAAAAATGTAACGTTAAAACTATTTTCATTGGTAATTTTACCGTTATAACTATGTTTTGTTACCATCTTCACTCTCTTTCACTCGCAAAGATTGTCAAACAGCACTGTGCTAAGAGGTTTTCAAATTGGACAAGTACATTAATAATCTGCCCGTAAAACTTCAAGTAAAAATTTTGTTGCGATTCATTTTGTCACTTGTCAGTGGAAGATTTTCCACTCGTCCGTTGCGATTCGTTTTTCAACTTGTCCGTTGCGATTCTTTTTTGCACTTGTCAGTAGCGATTGATTTTTCCACTTATCCGTTGCCATTCGTTTTTCCACTTGTTGTTTTTTTAGATTTCTTGTACGTTTGTTCGTAGATGTAGAGACTACTAGACCGATTTCAATGCGTTCTTCGTTGATCGACAGCTTTGAGACTTGATATCTGCGTTACTTTTATCCCGGGAATCCCGCGTTTTTTTTTGGCATGATTTAAAATTACCAAATTAAAAATTAACTCGTCTCTCACCAATCGCCAATCGCCTATCGCCTATCGCCTAACACCTATCGCCACTCGCCATTAGCAACTCGATTCGTCCACTGACAAAATATTATTCAATGAGTAATCGTTACAATGGTACAATAATTTAATACTAGTAAAAGAACTCGTTTCTGTTGTTTGTCAGCGAAATCCGAAGGAAATACGTACCCAAAACTTATTCCTTTACCGCACTAGTCCAGAAAGTTCTGAATACAACAAATTCGTCAAATATCGCGTCTCTAGATGAAAACTGGAACTTGAAGGTTATTATGGTGGCTTCTAGACCATGGTTGGTAGCCATCTAGATGGGCCCTACCACTTGGCTGTGGGTTATGCTAGTAGCCTCTTTTGACAGGCCTCCCGGCAGCAGGGAATTGTGTTCTTCCTTCGCTCCGACACGGATAGATGAATTATGAAGTGTTAACCTGATGCAAGACGATTCGAAACTGTCAGCCTAGTAAAACGTATTATTCGATAGACGAATGGTGGCAGGCGAGTGGCGATAGACGAGTGGCGATACATGATATGCAAGTAGCGAGTGCCGAGTGGCGATAGACGATAGGCAAGTGGCGAGTGGCAAGAGGTGATAGGCGAGTGGAGAGAGGCGAGTGGCAAGAGGCGAGAGGCGATAGACGAGTGGCAATAGACGATACGCAAGGGGCGAGTGGCGAGTGGCGACAGGCATGACGCGTGACACAAGTAGCGAGTGGCGATATGCGAGATGCGAGAGGCGAGATGCGAGAGGCGAGATACGAGATGCGAGATGCGAGATGCGAGATGCGAGATGCGAGATGCGAGATGCGAGATGCGAGATGCGAGATGCGAGATGCGAGATGCGAGATGCGAGATGCGAGATGCGAGATGCGAGATGCGAGATGCGAGATGCGAGATGCGAGATGCGAGATGCGAGAGGCGTGATGCGAGATGCGAAATGTGAGATGCGAGATGCGAGATGCGAGTGGTAGGAGGCGAGAGGCGAGTAGCGAGAGTCGAGAGGCGATAGACGAGTGATGATAGGCGAGTGGCGATAGACGATAGGCAAGTGGCGAGAGGCGATAAGCGAGTGGCGAGTTCCGAGTGGCAATAGACATTTTAATGGTATAATATGCTACACACGCACTGGCCGTTTTTTTACGTCAACACTTGTCGTTCGTTGTTGTTCACTTTTGTTGTGTGCTAGGCAAATGGCCAGACCAGATGCGAGATGCGAGATGGGAGAGGCGAGAGGCAAGAGGCGAGAGGCGTGATGCGTGATGCGAGATGCGAGATGTGAGATGCGAGATGCGAGATACCTCTCGTCACCCGCCTCTCGCCACTCGCTTCTCGCCTCTCGCATCTCGCATCTCGACAAAATGAATAGCAACAAAAAAATTACTTGAAGTTTTACGGACAGGTTTTCAAATTGGAAAAGTACATTAACAACTAATTAATTGTATAGTAAATATGTATGAATATCTATACTTATATTATAAAGAGGAAATATTACATTGTTTATTTGCATTGAAGAGGCTCCGAAACTACTGAACCGATTTGAAAAATTCTTTCGCTGTTGGCACTATATCTGGGTGACATAGGCTATATTATATTAACAAAAAAATAGGGATCCTTACTAAACCTCGAAAATGTAACTGAAGGTATAAAAAATACCTAAAATCGCATGCGCTGCGAAATCTATTGCTGATAGAATAAAATAATGTACTACGACTTTGCAGAACACATAATTATTTACAAAAAGTGTCGCGATAGAATATGTGTAAATATTATAGGTATGTCACAATAACCGCCGCTAGAAAAGGCTCTTTATTTGTATCTTGGTATTCATCCTTATCAAAATAATTACTTCATATTCAAGACTGCTTCAATACCTTTATATAACTTTTTTATTTATTCAATTCGGACATTCCATTCGAAAGATATCACGAGTTTAAAAATGTAGGTATTAGTACACGCGGCCGTGACGCTTTTTCGTGAGCGAAAAGTCGTAAGACGGTATAGAAGTTTCACTTCAATAAAATGCATGAAGAAGTGACCGGTCTTATCACTTATGCGATCTCTTCCCGACGTTCTGTTTGTAATGGACAAAAACATACATACGAAACCAATAAATAACGGTATGTAACTGGGAATAAAAATTGTTATATAAATGTTAAGTACTACTCATTAAAACGTAAGATAAATTAGAATCCCTATACAGCTTTCATGAAGTCACTATTAAAAATGTGCTAGTATTTATGAAGGTAATATTCAGCTTCCCTCATAGCCAGAGGTAGTGAATTTCACAACAGCTTGGACAGAATTATGTTTCAATAAGAAATAAAATATTGTTTAATATTCTTTGTGTTACAACTATGTCAAATATCAAGTTAAAGTGTAACTTTGAACACTACGGAGGTGTCCCTCCTTCGCCAAGTACAAAAAATATAAATATATTTAAACACTTAACATTCTATTTTATATTAGCTATGTTTAAAACTTATCAGTAAGCAACTCCGTTACATTCCATTGACTTTCATATTTCAGTTGTTTATCCAAATTTTTTCACCAGCAAATCCAAACGTATGTAACTCTTTTATAAACCTTCGTCAAATTTATCTCAGCCGATGTCATTTTCATCCACTGTATCAACTTCCGGTGAAAAATACACTAGCATTGAAAGGAAGGGATCAGTTCGAGAAATATCAACATTTGGATGCGATATATGTCGATGTCAATAACGCAACGACCTGAACCATTTCCAATAATTTTGAAGACCAGTGCGTGGTATCATAACCGTCCTTTGAAAGCAAATAACAAAACATGAAAATTTTCTTGGGTCATGATTCTATACTGTTTTACCCAGCAGATCTCACCAACGGATTCAACCTACAGTAGATTCATCTCCACCTTCTGAATCGATCGGATGTCTGTTTCTATCACTAAAATTATGTATATAATATTTCTTTATTTTTCGCCTTCTCCCAACTATTTGGGATCGGCACAATATGTCTTTTCCTTCCACACTCCTCTATCAACTCATCATAGAATTGTATTGCATATAGCTATATATTTATTATGTTTAAATAGTTGCATTTTATAACTATCTCTTGTACATATACATATATATACATACATACTCGTATATATGGCACATATTACAGACGACACCATTCCTAATTTAAAAATAGACTATCATAGAGAACTATACAAACATGTATAGCACAGGTACAAATATCCGAACACAACAAATCCAAAGGAATTGTAGAAGGTCGTAATTCAATAAAACGCACAAAGTGCATCAATATTTGATTCCCGAATGTACACACGTCCCGCCTTGATCGTGGTTTTCGCTCAACTGCCCCCTCTCTCTATCAGGCCGTCGTTTTATACCTCACAAATACAAACGTACCCGTATCGTAGTCGACATAATCTGCAACACCTGGCTAAGCTTCAGCCTCAAGCGACCATAAACGAATACAACAGAACAATAGGCTGTTCATAAAAGGATTATTATTTTATTTATATTATTTGTTTTTGTCGGAACTTACGTTGTAACAATATGTACTGTTTTGGAAAATAACTTTGCAAGTAATAAAAATAATTTTAAATGGAAGATTAAAAATGCTGTGTCTCTACAATAAGGCTATTGATTTAAAAAAACAAATTAAATAGACTATACGAACGATGGAGAACACGATATAATGTTTTTTAAGATTCTTATTGTTGTATAAAATTTTAAACCGTGCTTTTTTAGAGTTATACGTTTTATTCACATTAGAAATCTGCGTTCTTCATTTGTTACTTCCGCGATGCTACAAGCATACAGAAGTCCAATAATTTCATCTCAAAGGCTAAGCCCAGAGTCAAGTTTTTGTTTTATAGCTGTTTGTAAAGCGAGGATTTGAATCTGAGATGAATTGCTCTCCCCATTTGGTGTGTTACAAGTACTTTAGAAGATAAACAGTCGTTTGGCTTTGCATCACGCGCATAACTTTAAAATGGGAGTTTGAGAATTACTACCAGTTCCTTTAGGTTACCTACCTATCTATCCGTTCTTTATCTTTATCTTTCTAATGGTAGAAATTTCACAAAACGCGCACGTACGCATTCATTCTCATGAATCTTTCTCTTGTGCAACTTAAGGGTTGTAGCAACGCCAACGTTCTTTTATAATTTCTAGGATGTTAGCAGCGATTCCATAGAGGCGGTAATTTTTCAGATGCATTATTATTTTATCGTAAATAAAATAAGTAGTAAATAGTATTTTTAAAAAAAATATTTGTATAAAGATATATTTTTGAAGTGAAACTTCTTTATCGGCGTTGGAAAAATATTACCGTCACATTTTTCGGTTACGCGTCACGTCACATTTTTCAGTTACGCGTCATATTATTTTTCAGGGTGGCAGTGTAGGATGGTGGTTGCGTAGCATCGAGTTGTTGATAGATGGGTTGTGAGACGAGCATTCTAATATTTCTTTACTTTATTGTGTTTTAATTAATATACGAGTTTGATGTTTTAGAAATCATAAAGATAGATGGATCATGAGACGTTTTTCGAAAAATAAGGTCATAAAGAAGTTTCACTTCTTACGTGGGTACACTAGTATACGCACAATATTTTTTTTTTCTGTTCTAATACTTTAAATATTTTTGCCAATTCACTAGCTAAGTTTCGCCGAATATTGCACAATATGCTTCCATCTAATACTATTTAAGAAGTTATCACTTCAAAAATATTCTTTATAAGTACTGAAAAAATTAAGGTGTGTATGAATAAGCCTGTATGGCGCTCTGTTGTTCGTGCCTACCCCGCAAGGGACCTGGCGTGAAGTTATGTATGTATGTATGAAAAAATTAACACTGGATTACGTGTGTGACGGGTACCCTTAATTTTAGTTGATTAACGGTTTTACTGTACTTTTTTGGAGCGCTAAATAGACATAAACTGCCTATCAAACGACCATATAGAACCGGTTGCTTTAAATTTTTTTTTTTCATTTCTATATAAATCATACAATAGTCAATGATTTAAAAAATAAGCTACATAATTAATAGATATTACATATATGTATCAATCAAGTTTCCAACAGAAATAATTTATGTAGTAAACAATTTGTCTACCCTCGTGGCGATAGAAAATCGTAATAATTTGGATAATTCACAGTATATCTTTATGAATTATAACCTATTGTTATTCTGATGGCTATATTTTTGTAAAGTTTCATCAAAATCCATTCAGTAGTTTTTGCGTGAAAGAGTTACAAACATACATCCGTACATTCTAGCAAACTCTACGCGTTTATAATATTAGTAGGAAGAGGTTTAAAAAAAATATAAACAGTATATTTAATTGGTGATACAATCAACGATTATGACAAAAACATATTATATTTTGCCAAAATGACTAAACATCCAAAGCAAGTTGGTCCAGTAAATAGAGACTCATGCTGAAGATTCAGTTGTTCTTTACACAAGAGTAATCGATAAAGTTTTCAGTAATAAAACATTTTGAACGCTTTAAAAGATAGAACAAATTTAATTTACTCCAACGTAAAGTTAACATAAATCATAGTAAAATAGAAGAGCAAGCACACAAAACACGCCCAAATTGCGAAAGTTTAAAACAAACCGTCCGCTGGTTGGCGTTGAACGCTGTTTTCAGTTGCTGCTTGAAGCAAAAAAGGTAGTTTCCAAACAAATAACTAATATGGCATTTTGCTTGAACCGACGAAAAAAGTTCTTGTGACACTTAATAAAACTAGACAGTTATTTCAATTAAGGGTAGCATTTCTGGATTTTACCTTTGACGTTTTTGGCTCCCTCTGAATTTCCAATCAAGGAGTAATACATACATACATACATACATATATATATATATATATATATATATATATATATATATGTATATATGTCGTATATATATATATATATATATATATATATATATATATGTCGGAGGGAAGTTATAGTTGGATGGATTGTTATTTGGATGTATAACGCACAATATAATTTGTTTACATTTTAATTACTTCTAAAGTTCTTAATGTAATTTAATTAGATTTGTTAAATGTTTCTATAACTTAAAGATCGTTCTAACCTAATAAAAGTTATGAATATTGTAATTTAATAAACGACCAATGAGAGCAGAGCATGTCTTGAGCGGGGTCAGCGCCCTCTATACTTTGAGTAATATCTACTTGGGTAGACTGAGGAGTTTTTGTGGCACATTTGGTTGGTGGCAACAGGTCGAGTTGGACCATGGAGTATTTTAAAGAAAGTATTGAAGCTGGAAGTATGAGCGGGTGCCCTGAACCCGCTGCTCGGTCTAAACTATGTCATAATGTTGATCAAATCTAAATTAAAAGTGTATAAACCGTGGTTATTGTGTTTTATGCTCGCATTTTATCCTGATGACGCCCACTAAACCTGCAATAACTAAAGAAGATGTCGTGAGAACGAGGCCGTTCTGCGACATATATACTATTGATGTACCAGTGTAACTAACTCAGCTCACTTTGCTTTTTCCAAAAAAACGGATTTTTTAAACGACCGCCATTTTGTAAAACATTTTATTTTCTTTTAGAGCGTCTCGTAGTGCGAAACTAAATCCTTTATCTTCAAGGAGTATTAATTGTTTTCCATTCCAGGTCAATGGAAGGACTGATATCCTGTACACCAGAGTGTGCCATTTTTTAATCAGTCCCCCACTTTGCCGGTCAGTTTTTTTTAATTTTGATTTTTTTTTAATTTTAGTATTGTTTTGTAATGTTTAAATATCAATAAAAAAATATGAAAAAATTATTTATAAAAAAGGTAGTAAAAATATATGTTGTTTTTTTTTGTCGCAGCCGATAAGACACCTAAAATTCGGGCTTCTAAACCGAAATACGCCCTTTAGGCATGGCACACCTGTGAGACGCATGTTCAAGTTTTGTGTAACTTAAAATTGTCCGTATGAATTTTTCGTGAGTAATAACTAACCAATAAAAATCTAATTACTTTTAATAATATTTTAACATTCATCTCATAAATAAGTCATTAATGTTAAAAAATAATAGATTATTTAAAAAAGTATAGTATATGTTTTAGTTCATTTCTTGGAAGTCCCTTTTCTTGCTTTAACTTAAGGATATATTTTTATTTTATTGTAATAAATAACTGTGATTAATATTTCAACCTTATAAATGCGTTTTATTACTAGTTTATTTCCCAAAGTTTCCTTCGACATATGGGACTTAGGACATCATATTTAGGCTTTCAGGTTTTCTGTAATATGTTTACGCCTCTAAGACGTATATTAGGTATGTTAAGGCTTTATGTACTCACCAAATAGATTAGGCTTCTGGTGTTAAAACCACACATTTACGCTTGTCATATTTTGTCACCATAAGTGATATACCTCCCTCCGCTTTGTATGCAAATGTACTTTAGTACATAGACATTGGTTTTTTATAATTTTAGGAAAGTGGTTAGTTTATTTATTTATTTAAGGCACACCAAGATCACACACATTATTATGTTACATTACAAATCGTTTAATATAAAAGTTCCGATATGTGGACCCATTAAAGAAGTGCACAGGATTTACAATTTGAATGTCAATTTCTAGTAATATTATTAATTAATGTCAATATTATGCAATTTAATGGTGATTCGCGGCTTTTGAAGTGTAACGATTCTAATCTTGGCCGACTTAGTTTATAATAACTTAGAGGTTTTAGAATTAATTCGTGTAAAAAGCCTTGCAGAGATTTGGGCAAGAAAGTATCAAATATACCTAATATTAACTATTTGGGCAGAGATTCCCCTTTACCACTCAGTAAGCAATGAACACCGTCTACACGCCACACCGCCTTTTATACGAAAATACTACGAAAACTACCCTACATAATAATATTATTATCTATGTGATATTAATATAATCTATGGTTCTCATAACTGCTGTGATGGACATCGCGTAACATTCGGCCATCCTACCGCAGCCGTGGTCCCCCGCGGCGTACCAACTATTGAGTGAGTTTGCCTTCTGTCACCAGAGAATTAGTTCTCTTCGCCAGTCTTCTGTGCCAGGTAAAATAGACACAGTGGCCAAAGTTCCCAACAGTGTCCCGTCCACGCATAGGCCGACACGCCATCGTTCCATAGGCGCCTTCAGGGCACCCCCACCATGCCGCCTCTAGTTCCGCCGATGGCCGCGTCCCGTTGACGGCCCCGATATGTCGATCCTCGAGCGTGGTCACACATACGTGGTGATCACATACGTGGTGATCACATACGTGGTGATCACATACGTGGTGATCACATACGTGGTGATCACATACGTGGTGATCACACAGACGTCGCGATCAAACAGACGTCGCGATCACACAGACGTCGCGATCACACAGACGTCGCGGTCACACAGACGTCGCGGTCACACAGACGTGGCGGTCACACAGACGTGGTGGTCACACAGACTTAATACTTGTACTTATACACGTAGAATTTAGCGCGCTATGTTTTTATTACAACTAAAATATTTTTTCCTTTTATTGTGTCTCAGTCTTATTGAGTATGCACGATTGCTACAGCCCCATTAATTCTTTAAAAGGAATTATGTAACACACTTCTGCATAAAACTAATTTAAAAAAGAACTGGAGATATAAGTATAATCTATACTCCTATACCAATATTATAAAGGGGAAATATTTGATTGTTTTTTTGCATTGAATAGGCTCCAAAACTACTAAACACATTTGAAAAATTCTTTAACTGTTGGCAAGCTACACTATTCCCAGTTGACATAGGCCATTACTACTAAAACTCCATATATACTAAAACTCCAATAGTGTAACCCAAGTGTAAAATCACGTGCGCTGCGAAAACTATGGATGATAGAACAAAATAATGTACTACGACTTTATAGAACACATCATTATTTACAAAAAGTGTCGCGACAGCATATGTTTAACTATTATAGTTATGCAACAATAAGGGTTCTTTTATTTTTAAAATTTAATTAAAAATGCCACCGCTTGTTAATATCTTGGTATTCACCCTTATCAAAATAAATTAATTCATATTCAAGACTGCTTCTATTGAATACTACCTACTACCCATTCACGAGTTTAAAAATGAGTATTAGAAAATAGTTGCGTGGTCGCCGCGCACCCTAATCAGCTAACTATGTTCATGCGATGTAGGCGTCACTGGGATACGGACAGTACGGCAGGTGAAATGTTTTGAATTCGCTTAGTAGGTAATTAAACCCAAAAAAGTTATTTTTAGATACCCGTGCGAAGTCTGGGTAGACCGCTAGTAAGAAATATAAAGAAAAACAATTTTCAGCTAGACATGTTGCGAAGCGGTGTACATAGAGTAAAATTAAATTTAAAAAGTGTTCTCCAGTGTAACTTATTTTGAAAAAAAACTTTAGGATTTGACTTGGGTCACGCAGAATTTGAATAAGGCAGACTAAGTAACACAGACTTACGGGCACGCAGACTTTCGCTCACGTAGACTTTCGGTCACGCAGAGTTTGGGTCAGGCAGAGTTTAGGTCACGCAGAGTTTAGGTCACGCAGAGTTTAGGTCACGCAGAGTTTAGGTCAGGCAGAGTTTAGGTCAGGTAGAGTTTAGGTCAGGCAGAGTTTAGGTCAGGCAGAGTTTAGGTCAGGCAGAGTTTAGGTCAGGCAGAGTTTAGGTCACGTAGAGTTTAGGTCAGGCAGAGTTTAGATCAGGCAGAGTTTAGGTCACGCAGGGTTTAGGTCAACTTATACCCAACCCAGCAGCATAACGGCCTGCCATTCTTGGGTAATCCCACTTCTGAATGTAAAAAGCCTTGCAGAGATTTGGGCAAGTACCAAATATACCTAATATTAACTATTTGGGCAGAGATTCCCCTTTACCACTCGGTAAGCAATGAACACCGTCTACACGCCACACCGCCTTTTATACGAAAATACTACGAAAACTACCCTACATAATAATATTATTATCTATGTGATATTAATATAATCTATGGTTCTCATAACTGCTGTGATGGACATCGCGTAACATTCGTTAAGATAGCTTTTAATCCATTATATCCCGCACTTTTTTTTGAAAAATGGTTAATAATAATAAAAATGTTTTAGATAAAATAAAAAATGAAAGAATAAATCACTTTTCTCTTTAATTGTTTATTATATTTCACGCGAAATGTAACCAATGGAGAATTGTGCTCTCTACATTTGGCTGGTTAGAAATTTCACGTCTCAACAGTTGAGAACATCTTTTCGTCATTTACTCTGTTTTCCTATTGAGGAAACAATGAATAATAATAAACTTTATTTTCAATTAGAACAATTATATACACCACAGTCATTTTAGATTTAACGAAAAGTAAATAAATTAGTACCTAAAACCGAAACTAAGAAAAATGTTATTTATTCGGTCTTGGCATCTGCCCGTTGTGTTTAAGTACAGTGCTTAGTTTTATTTCAAGAAAAAGAGAAAAAAAGAACAATATATAAAGGGAATTCACCAAGACACTAAACGACACTATTACTACCTCAAGCTAAAGTGTTATTGTTTACTAATGTATGTAAATATATTATCATATGTATTACTATTTATTAATTAATAAACTAAATTATTGTACGAGTGCTGGTTTAGCAACTACCGACTTTTGTTGACTCCATCCAAAGGTTGTCTGGAAGAATTCATCATGGGCGATAAGACCGCCGATTGTTGTACTTGTATATTAATGTTCTTGATTTTATGTAGCATTTTTGTACAATAAAGTATATTGTATTCTAAGCGAGCGAGCAAATCGCTCTAAAATGCGTTCCAATCAGAATTCGCCTCAGTTTGAATAGAGCTTTATGTTCTTCACTGGGCCATTGTCGATCCAATTTTCTTCCACGCCTGCATCAAATTGTCCATCTATGGTTTAGTAAATCCACCCGCTAGCGGAATCACTTTATTCGTTCGGATATTTCGTTTGCTGCGACACGAAACGCAATTTTCGTTCCTTATTTACGTTCTTAGTAGAATGAGGTTTTATTTCTGTAGGAAAAATGCTAAGCTGTACTCCTTACTATTATGTCTGCGGCAAAAACATTTGCATAATTCCTATTTACGAAGTAAATACTAAAGAGAGCAAAGGAAAAAGGGTTTTTAATATTGCCGCTGGCGACGTGTTAATAATGCATAAGGAATTATAGCAAAGATTTCATCGTGGAAACTTACCTTTATTAAATTATTTTATCTTCTACTTGTGTTTTGATTCTATTATGTCAGTGAAAGAACATTCTACAAAGATTTTTTTTAATAATGTGGGATGTACTTAAGTACGTAAATAAATAAAATTTAATGTATTTATTTCAAAATGGAATCTTACAGATAATATATTGAGAGTCATGAGTCCATCTCTCCCAAAGCAATTTTAGCTACTGTGAAAGAGATTGATAGCGATTGCATTGTTTCAATTCGTTGCGGTCATCTTGAAAATGTTTTGTCGTACAATTATTAGTCTTCTCGCACAAACGCTGCTTCAATATTTTTTTAAACTTGTATACTGAAAGCTCTTGAACATTTTACTGGGATTTTGCTGATAAGCATTATACTTTGTCCCATGCAATTATTTTAAACATTATGCAGCTTACACGTGGAAGTATATATATATATATATATATATATATATATAATATGTAATGCTTATAGTTTAAGAGCCAGTGATCGGCTACCTGTATGTATTTGACCAGACTTGAGGTTTTGTACATTGAAGCACCTATACCTACCATGCTTGGTACGGGGACTCGCTAAGCTCTAAGTGGTGGACGCGACGAGCGCTAAGGTAAGACAGTATCGATTTTTGTCGAATTTTAAATCCATTTGAAGTTTAGCATATAGAATATAAAAAACATTAATTTCTGTAAATACAGTGATAAAGTAGAATAGAATAGAATAGAATATACTTTATTGCATAACATTCAGATACAATTTAAGAAGTTTAAATCGCACGTAAATTAAATTGATGTAAAACAGCGAACGGAAAACATATACATCTGACTGGGTAGTAGCTACGATTTTATTATTTAATGATGTGTATACGCAAAGTAGACGTCTGCCGCGATCAATATACGACTTAATTATATTTTAAGACTATAATAAACAAAATATATCAATGGCAGATCTGGTCAATTACTTTCAATTTTTTTTTAGTATATTCAAAATTGTCTGACATAGGTATATCCGCGCGATAATGGTCTGCCATTCTTATTTTCCGATAATAATCAGCCTATATTTTCAAATATCAAAAAGGGAGCTCTGGTCAAATGGATTTAAAGTTCGTCAAAAATCGATACTGTCTTACCTCAGCGCTCGTCACGTCCACCACTTAAAGTTTAGTGAGTCCCCGTACCATGCATGGTAGGTATAGGTGCTTCAATGTACAAAACCTCAGGTCTGGTCAAATACATACAGGTAGCCGATCACTGGCTCCTAAGCTATTATAGGCAAACTGGCAGGCGGGTCTATTTGATGGCAAGTGGCTACCGTCGCCTATAAACATCTGCAACACTAAGGCAGCCGATGCGTTGCCTACCTCGTTGAGACTTTAAAAATCTGTTTACGCCTGCCGCGTTTTTTTGAAGAGCCATATATTTTAGCGCTTTGGGAAAATTGCGGGAGGGGGGAGCTCATATCAGAATACAATTTTAAAGCCTTGGACAGTAGTAGCTTTGAATGGAATATAAGAGATGTCATCAAAAGTTTTTATTTTATTTTTTATTGCTTGAGTCAGCAGACAGGCTGACGGCCTATGTGATGGCAAGCAATTACCATTGCCTATAGCCATTTGAAGCATCAAATATGCTAACAATATACTGCCGCTCTCTAAAAGGAGAGTGGTGCCTGGCCATTAATGCCGGAACATAACGCAAAGTTATTTTTTCTTAAGTTTTCGCGACTTGTATATATATATAATAAAACTACGTTTTAACGGTTTTAAGGGCGGTAATTTATTTGATTGTGATTATTCCGACGTTTCAGCCGCTTTACAGTGGCCATGGTAACGGGCGACAAAGATGACATTGATTGTCATCATGACTTGGACATGAGATTGTCCAAGGAGTATTGTTAAAGTTTTATTTAGCCTACCGCCAACTTCTACTTGCCAACTAAATAACTCAAAGTTAAGTTATACTCAAGCCAGGGGTAACTACCACCTGGATTTGGGTTGTTTTGTCGCCTGTTATCACAGCCCGCCTAGCCTCAGGATATTATATTCTTTCTCCGTTCCTGCACGGTTTAGGTATACAGTGTGAGAAGATACTTTACTTATCCTTTATAGTTAGATTCTCAGTTACTTGGCTAAGTCGTAATACAGTAAGATTGTACTCAGGTAATATGCGCTTAGTTCTAGCTATATTTTAAATACTTTAATTCCATTTCACGAGCATAGTTTTAATGAAACCGCTCATACTGAAGTTTATCCAACCGTATATTATGCAGTTCACGGAGTTCGAGTAAATTATTAGAGAGGTGACGTGTAACATTAAAGTACAAGTGAAATTAACAACACCTGGTATAGTAGAGTCAATTTTTTTTAAACTAAGTGTACTCTCTGGACGAACATGTTTTTTGTAGTGATAACTTCTTATGGGAGGGTGAATCGCTTCGTCACATAATAATGCGTTACGGCGCCAGTTTTCCTGGCTTCCCTTTCTTTCATGTAAGTTATCACTACTGTCGGGCGTCCCGAGACGCACACGTTTGTTTATTTTATTACGGTCTTCAAAACTAAACACATTCAGAAACATTTTTAAATACATTAGTAATTATTTTGTACTCCGTAGCATGTGATCTTTTATATTGTTACGAGTCGCGAGACTCGAATTAAGATACCGTTAGAGTATAGAGTATATTATAACTATACAAACACGTATAACACAGGTACAAATATAACCAAATACAACAAGTCCAAACGAAATGCGGAAGGTCGTAATTCCATAAAACGCACAGTCCGTCACTAAAAGATTCCCGATTGTAGTAGGTACACACGTCTTGCTTCGCTAGCTGGTTATCGCTCGACTGACTCCCCCCTGCATCAGATCATCGTTTTATAATGTCCCAGTATCTTAATCCGAAACACCTGGCTAATGACTGCCATAAAATATTACAATACAACATTGGGTTGTTTTCTATTCACAGATTTTAAACACAAAGTAAACAAAAGAAGACAATCATAAAAGAATCTAAATGTTATTACTTCAAATTCCGACGGGTAATAAATATGCTTTGTTTCAGATATGCAGGTGGGTTTTGTGTATTTCGGGATCTGAGTCGTAACAATATGAAGACACAGCTTGCCTTATTATGTATCAATAGCACTTAATCATAAAATGCTAATACAAATCCTAGTAATCTGGTGCGGACACTTACATGCATGCGCGGACGCATGCACTGGACATAAAAGCTTATTATTCTTCTTCTTCATGCAATCTCAGTCCACTGCTAGACGTAGGCCTCCCCAAGTACGCGCCACATATCCCGGTCTCCTGTCTTCCTCATCCAGCCCCTGCCGGCGATCTTGCGCAGGTCGTCAGTCCACCGGGCGAGTCCTGGAGTGGAGAAGTGGTCTCCACTCCAGGACTCGTTTGCTCCATGGGCCGTCAGTCCTGCGGCAGACGTGACCGGCCCACTGCCACTTCACCTTGCTAATTTTGCGAGCTATGTCGGTTATCTTCGTTCTCTTACGGATGTCCTCAATTCTGATTTTATCCATATGAGAAACACCTAACATAACTCGCTCCATAGCTCGTTGAGCGACTTTGAATTTGTGGACCAGTCCCGCTGTCAGTGTCCACGTCTCGGCACCGTATGTCATGATGGGTAGGACGCACTGCTCGAAGACTTTCGTCTTCAAGCATCGCAAGTCATAATAATATTATTATAATTATACTAAAAATACGATGATATAATAAGGAAAAAAATATATTTTCTTTGTTATATCTTGAATTCGTAGGAGTTCTGTTACGAACACTGACACGAGAACTTTATATATTAGACATAATAATGCATTTATGTGGAGCCAATTTAAAGTGCATGGCTACCACGTTCGCACAGAATATGGTCGTGAAACGGTAAGCTTTGATCCAATTGTGTTTCGTACGGTGAGTAAGAGTTCGATGGCCCACTTCCCCTTCCTCCTATCCTATCTTGCCTATCCCGTAATCTCAAAACTTACGAGAACAAAGCTAAGTGGAACATTCTGGTTAAACATTCATTCACTGTCGAAAACAAAGCACTCAAACTGGACTTAGCAAACACAAGTTCTCATGAAAGTTCACCTTCCATTGGAGAAGTGCACTTTGCAATGTAATAATTTTAAAATTTAATCTTGGCGCCCGGTTCCTGTACACTTTCCTCATTGAATAGTCTCAAAAGAGATTCAGACGCTTTTAAAGTGTAATAACAGAAGAAAAATCGTTTAATATTTTTTTGATTGTGTTGTTATTTTCTTATTGACAGTAATCTTCTTTTCTTTGATTATCAATTTATATTTATTTATTGGTATTGAAGGTTTGGAGTGTTATTACAGGAAACTTGATGCTTTGCTTTTCAAATTTGTTTTCAAAAGGAATCTATAATATTATAATATATTGATTCAAAATGAACAATATTTTGACCTGTGTAGTAAAATGTGCTTTTTTATCTTCCACTAGCTGACCCAGCAAACTTCGTACCTCCATATTTTCTGAATTCCTAAAAGACTTTGTTTCATGACACACATACAAAATCACCAAAATCGGTCCAAGTGATTAGGACGATTCTAGAACCCGATCTCAGCGCCACCTACCAGTTCTAACTATGAATCTAAACCATCCGGGAACCCACTCAAACACACAAAAACAAAATCACCAAAATCGCTCCCGGTGATTAGGAGGATTCTAGAACCCGATCTCAGCGTCACCTACCGGTTCCAATTGTGGCTGTAAACTATCCCCGGACCCACTCAAACGCACAAAAACAAAATCACCAAAATCGGTCCAGGTGATTAGGAAGATTCTAGAACCTCTTTACTTCAAAGTAGGCCAGTTTTGTAATAGACATACAAGCAAAACAACGCACTTGAGCACAAAATAACATTCATTCAAATTCAAGTACCACATACAAACAACAATTTTAGTCAACATAAAAAGTATAACTCTTGGTATCAACCAAGAATATTACAAAACACACATACATACATACTAAAGATACTCGGAGATTAGGGGAACATACAAATAAACAACAATATAGCAACAACATTAAAACTACACAAAATCTTGGAAGTCACAAACAATATATAAAGCAGTAAATAAATATGGTGTAAATAAATGGCACTGAAACTATATACTAGTATATACGTCTTCTCAGTACCAGCAAACTAGATGTAGATAGATAAATAAGCAACATAGAAGTGAACACAACATGACAAAACCCCTAAGGCAAGAAATACGGTCCTTATACATGTAAAAGGACTAAGATAGAAATGTATATACTCAAACTACTTATACTATACCTACACCTTTATACTTTTCCGTAAACAAAAACTGTAAATGAAAATAAGTAAATAGACATAAACATATTGTAATCCCTTTGATAATTTTCCTAATAAGTACACCACTGTAAATTAGTAAATAACACAAAAATGTAATTTAGAATAGATTAGTAAATTGTAAATTGTTACAAAGTAAGCAAATAAAGAAAACAAAGAACTCTCATCCACTCCCAACCAAACCCAACCCAAACCAATTTCCATCGTTTGTCCATCCAAACTTTCCTTCCAACTATTCCCGACCTTCCAAAATCCAACTACTTGACAGCAAAAGTTTATTTACCCATTAGAAAATAAGTAGCTATAGATTACGGATAGATAGTTAAAGATATTTCTAGAGCAATAAAGAAACAAAAAAGTAATACACTTAGGCAATCTTGTTCGCCTGAGAGAAAGCTGGAAAAAAACATCCCTTTAGATGAGAGAATTAATGACCAAAAGGCACTATGAGGATTTTGTGAAGTACTGCATTAAAATAGTTAGACAGGCAATGAAAAGAAATAAAGATGTATAACTTACTGTTTCTCTATATACTTTAGTTTATGTATCACAAAAGTAACATAATATAGCATATGTCATTCAAGCGAGGCATCACCTACATCCAGATATTGTGAACTTAATAAACATCACATGCATATTAGCGCATATGTATTAGTATATAAATTGTATTCATACCAGTAAAGCTATATTATTACTACCCACATCAAGTGAACAGGTAGTAGTACTACGCCTACTCAGCCTAGTTAATTCTAGAGAAGAGGGCTTCAACAGCATACGTTAGAATATCACAAAGACATATTCATATATATTCGTAGCAATAAAGACACAATCGTTTCTTCAGTGCGTAAATTTGAAACAGAGCTTCCCCCGTATTTGCGATTTTGATATATACTATAACATTCTAGACTTGCCGTGTCTATATATTAAAGCTGTTTAACAAAAACCAAATGGAATAGACTATATAAACGACGGAAAACACGGTGCAATTTCTTTTAGATGTAAGAGTCTGTTTGTTCGATATCATGTAAAAACTACTGGACCGATTTCGATCCGGTTTTCGCTGAACGACAGCAAATTCTTAGACTTAATATCTGCGCTACTTTACCCGGGAATCCTGAGGCATTTTTGGGAATAATTTTAAATGGCCAGATTAAAAAAATCTATACCAATGTAGTTTTTTCACTGATCGATAGCAAATTTTAACTAATAATACGTGATGTTTTTTATCGCGGATTTTTTCCCGGGAGCGGTTTATTGTAGTTGGGCTGCATAAAAATTAGCTAATTCCGGGTCAAGATTCACAGCTTACATTCTTTCTTAAATACTGTGTTGCGGCACGATTTACCAAAGGAAAGTACACACCGGTCCAGCCGAGTACGAAATCAGTACGCTCGCACCGGTGTGTACCCGCAGTATCAAAATTGCCTATGAAAAACTGTTACAACCCTATTCAGTAAGCACTTATTGCTGAGTCGAATTGTTCATTGACATCGGTTTCCAAAATGTCGATTAGCAGTAATTGCCTATAAATACCAAATATTTTTCCAAATTCACAGAGTTCTCTTGGTTCTTAGCCACAGCTCTACAGCTACGGACCTGGTTTATGTCTGCCGGTTGGATTGCCTAAACTAATACCATATCGGTCCGGTAGACGGTCCTTTGAGGTCCCGTATATTGAGACTCCAAGTCACCTATTATTCGTAATAGTGAAATAAAAAGGGTCCTAATAGCCAAAAGTGTTTTCTTTTAAACATATAAGTGCTCGGGACTAACAAAACGCACATTCGTCTACGACCAACCGCTGATATTCGAAATCTACTGCTGCACAAAGACGAACATTAGTACCCGCAACAAAAATTATTATAAAATCACATTATATCAAAATATACGCATATTTCAAGCAAAATGTGTTGGTGTGTTTTACTTTGTGTGAATTTCAAGTAAAACGTGGACGAAGTCGGGGACATATCCTAGATCAACATAAAAATGGCGTAGCGCCGTGACGCGCGCCTAATTTCCAAGGTACCCCTGTCACACGTCAAACTCCCCCTTCTCATAAGGCCCGAGTCGTGGTTCGCTTAGAGCACCAGCTGGCAATCTCATTTATTTTTATTAGGTAACAATTTATATGGGCTTAGCTTTGCGGTGATGGTGATTTTACTACGATTTCGGCTGTTATTTATTAAAGCAAATAAATTAAAAATAAAGTGATGTAAGATTTTTTTCCTAATACCAAATATTAAGTTCAGCATGCATGGACTGATACATCTGTTATATCTAATAAAATTACAAACAAGGAATGATGATAACAATAACACAAATAACCTTTGATAAATCTAAAATTAATTTAAAATATGTATTAAAAAGAACAGGGATGTTCAAATGCAATAATATATATATATATATATATATATATATATATATATATTATTCACAGAACAATTATAAAATTACATATAATCAATGCAAGAAAACTTAAGTATTTGTATTGTTTTCTACCCATAGTCCCTCAAGACTATAAGTAGAATACCGAGCCCAGTTCACCGTTTTCTATGGGTAAGGTGCCCAGCCTAAATGGTCAATTAAATAAGTTATTTGATTGTTTATATTATATAGCAACTTTTTTTATGCGCAGAGGGAATACGTTAATATAACGTATATATATATAGTTATAAACGCTGCGCGGCATGTGTGACGACTCTAGGAGGAACCAACTACTCCGTGAAACCTAATTCTGCATCCCATACCCAGCGTTTGTGTGGAAGAACATGAGATGACGAGCGAAGCTACACTTTGTTCAACTGCGCAACAAGCTTAGGTCACCCCGGGATCCAGAGTGACCTACTTCACCAACAGAAGATGAACCCGTCGCATTCCCACGATGCGCGGACCCCTACGATGGAATAATGAGAGGGATTTAGCACATACCTGGTCTCCGAAGGTCAATCTGACGCTGGCGTCCGAAGCGCGCAGTTCTCTCCCTTACTCTCTCAACGGCTTTCTTGCAGGACATTACTGCCTATCAAAAGGAAGAAACGCCTGACCATATTATAATAAATGCCAGGTGGTAGAGCATTTACCTGGCTGGATGGCTACTACCCCTGGTCTAAAGTATGTCGCCATAACAAACTTGAGTTGTGTTTTTGTGACGTATCTTGTTCGATTTTCGCAAGCCCTTTGTCATCGGCGCCTAATCTTATCCGTGCAGTAACGGAGAAAGAATACAATTTCCTGCGGCCGGGCGGCCTGTCTTAAGAGGCGACAAAACAACCCACAGCCAGATGGTAGGGTATTTGCTCGACTGGATAGCGACCAACACTGGTCTAGAGTATGCCGCCATTACAATATTGTGTTGTGTTCCGGCATTAGTGACCAGATTCTAGTTACCCTTAAGAAAGCAGCAACGTATTTGTAGCACCTTTGGTGTTGCAAATGTCCATAAGCGATGTTAACCGCTTTCATCAAGTGGGCCGTCTGCCTGTCTGCTGATCTCCTGCAATAAAAAAAAATTATAGCAACTTGTAAAAGATATCTTGCTTTCATCATAATGGTGCCAATAGTCATCAAGAAAAAGAGCGCCGTAATAACAAACAACAGACAAATACAATATATAGTCGCACATGACAGAATTGTATATTGCCATAGTAACAGGCTTTGAAACTACTAAAAACGAACAATGAAGTCTTCCAATACAAACAAGCAAAAACCGATCAGAGTATCAATTTAAAAGAAAAATCCAACCAATTTATTAAACAATATACTACACATTCCGGCACATTTCAATTTAAATGGGAAAGCTGAAAGAATTTAATTTGACTGCCCAAACACGGCCCGTGGGTGTTTTTATTGGCGGTTTTATTTTCAGGTTCCCTGGTACAGGGTTTTATGTAACGTTAACACGATAGACCAACGCTTTGATGTTCTATTATATATATTGTTACTCGACTCGAATTAAAATGCCATTAGAATTACTATAGAGTTTACTAGAACTATACAAACTCTGTGACGTAGTGGTTTACGACCCTACTCACTTAAAATTCTCATCCAAATTCCCGCCATTTTAAACTACGATTCTATTCCCATTCGTACACAACGTCCCACCGTTAAGTTACTTATTTTCCCAAACCACCTCGTTTCCTTTAGAACTAAAACATTTCTCACACTAAAGATAGTTTTCCACTATGTAATATCGTTCATTCGTCGCATACAACCTTAACAAGGCGGTATGAATCGGTTCCCTCGCCTGCCTGCCTGCCTGCCTGTATAACACAGATACAAATATAACCGAACACAACAAGTTCAAACGTAATGCAGAAGGTCGTAATTCAATAAAACGTACTTAATCCGGCACTTATTAGATTCCCGATTATAGTACACACGTCTTGCTTCGCTCGCGGTTATCGCTCGACTGTTTAGTCTCTCTCTATCGAGCCCTGGTTTTATACCTCACAAATACAAATGTGACTCTAATGTAGTCGACCTAATCTGTATCCCAATAAATAGGTAAACAAAAGAAGATCATAAAAGAATTATTTCAAATACCGAAAGGTAATAAAATACGTCTTTACAGGTATGCAGGTGCGAATTTGTGTTTGTAGGCGTCTAGGTTGTAACAATATTTTTTGAGTTCCGATAACTAAATGTAAAATAAAATTTGTATCCCAAACTACTCAAGTATGTTTCAACGCAGGATCTTTTTGTCAATGATAAAAAGCGGGTCCTACAAAATCGACATCAGTAAGCAAAATTATTTGCGTCAACTCAGTAACTCACAATTGGACCTGCTTATACAAAACAGAACCAATCCACAAACATGCCAAAATTGGGTTAAGGATGCAGAAGGCTTTCAAAATGCACCTTCTATCGACTCAATAAGAATCGTAACAAGATCTGACAGCGTTTTACAGAATAAAACATTTTTATCACATAGTAGCTAACCCACAAAACACCAAGAGTATTAGAAACTAACAAGATCCATGACCCATAGTAATTCAAAAACCTAAAAGGTTTACTTGAATATATAGGACAAAATATAATATACAATATTCAACAAAAAAAAATACCAAAATATAGACACTTTTTTGTATGCAAAATATTAATAGAAACGGCTTTTTCTCAACACTGTCAGTATGTGGGTTGTTTCCATTTTGCATAAGTAGGTCCAATTGTGACATAGTGCAGCAAAATGGTACGAATCGAGTAAAAGTGCGCTCTACACTCATCCTGCACTCGCTGGTTTTACCGCAATAGCGCAGGTACTATAATGCAACTGTAACTCATAACATAATGTTATTAGTTGCACTCACTTGTGTGTGTGTGTGTGAGAGAGAGAGAGATAACTCTTTATTGCACACCAAAATATACAATTACAAAAACAGACTATTTACAATATTTTCTACGCAATACAATAGGCGGCCTTATCGCTCAAAGCTAATATTCATAGTTATATATATATATATATGTATATATATATACAATAATACATTAGTTATTATAATAAACAGATGTATTAGCATGATTATCTTAAATCAGACATAGACCTATTTGTGGACAAGTAGTGTTATGCCCTGAAGTGAGTTATACCCTAACAATTTTAGGAATTAACTAAAATAATTTTAGCTTATACAGGCAGTATATAGCTAGAAAGTTTTTTACCGCTTCTTTTATTACAGTAACAACACGTTAGTAGATTTTAGCTTATAAAATTAAAATATGACCTTCGAGAACTGATCCCAAGAGTAACTTATTTTGTATAGAAACTTTTAAATTCATATGACAGAGTCAATATGCGGGCGCAGTAAAATAAATTAGCGCAATTGCGCACTGTCTTACCCCTGTCTATTGTAGAATAGTCCATAAGTACATCAAGAAGAGTCACCTAAATTGTTTTAGTCTGGATTTTGATTAAACAAGTAATCTATGTTTTTGTATTACCAAGTCTAATGTTTCCATAAAACAATTTGAAACAGTTATAGTTCTTCAAGTAAATTGGTTTCTGTAGCTGATTTGTTAAAATTGGAAACCTTTGTAATCGATTATATTTTCTGCGACAGTCATTTAATATAATAGAATATAATTAATATATATGGGCATATAATGAGGAGGAACGAAAGTCACGTGACAAAAAGAATGTTAAACTACAAGATGGATGGATACAAACGTAAAGGTAGACCAAAAAAGGTTGGACGGTTTGTGTGAAGGATGATATGTACGTGTATGTTGTACGACCCCAAGAAATTGGGATACGGTGAAAGAAAAAGAGATAGTCATTACTCTATAGAAATGCTACAACGATATGAATGAAACTTGGTACAAATGTGTAACCTAGGCAGATAAATAAAATTGAAGTGTCAATTTGTAATGTCAAAACAGAAATGTGAAAAAATTAAGGGGGGATAATTCGGACCAGGATATTCTGAAAATGCAATTTTTATCGTTTTTGTCTGTCTGGATGTTCAGGCTAATCTCTGAAATGGCTGGAGCTTTTTTTAGGGTTCCGCGAAAAAAAGTAAAAAATGTAGTGGAACTGCAGTAAACACAAATTAAATATGACTGTGATATACGTAACTGTAATGTCATGTGTAACGAATGTTATGAATTACCAAGAAAACATTTTTTTTTTCATTATTCATCCAAAAATTTGTCTCGTGTAAGCTCCGTAATAGCGACGGAACTACCACAAATTTGTTCTCGAGTGTCACACACGCCTAATTGGGAATCACCACAAATTTGTGGTCAAATACATATAATTGAAACGAACGTTGAACTGATACTGATACTTTCTCCCTCTAACTACATAGAATTTGTATTAGAATAAAAGAGAGTGGATATATAATTCTCTAGGTTTTGGCGCGGCAATTTTGATGGCAGCGGGTAGATTTGAACAAAAATGATAATAAGTTTGTACCGTCAAAAGGGTTAAAAGGTTTCATTTAAAATTTTAGATATTAAAACAGCAATTTTATCTGAAACCTTTTCGGATACTTCGTTTCGAAATCTTATAATTTTTACAAGATACCTATTTATTAACACCAAGTCCCGTGCGAAATAAGCGACGAGCACATCGGCCTTACTTATAATAATCTCGTAAAGAAACGATTAGGCATCTCTTAAGTAAGAGAATCATAATCAATCCCTAATCAATGAATATCTTTTTTTTTTCACTTATAAACTTGTATTATTGTTGTTTATCTAAGAGGAGCACAGATAAACGAAATTTGAATGATTAACGTAGGTTGTACCCAAAATATTTGACTAAAGAGGAGTTTATGGGTAAGATTTTCATTAATCAGTTGCTGAGCAGTTTAAGAAACGTTTATAAGTAAGACCCTTAGGTATAAATATGTACAAGCTTCATGTAATTCCCCCGTCTAACTGAGGGCACCCCAGACTAGATTAATGCATGGTCTACTCTACTTGGAATTTGCATTTATATTTTGCTGAACCCTTTTAAGAATTAGTCCTAATAAATATGGAAATTAACCACCTCAAAATGATTTACAGGAAATATCCCAAACCACACCAGATTACTCTTGTAAGACACAAAATAAAAGAATATAATATTAAAATAAAAATATTGATACCAAAATTAAATTAAAATGTTGTTATGTTTTCGCGACTTGTATACATAATAAAACTACGTTTTAACGGTTTTAAGCGCGGTAATTTATTTGATTTTGGTTATGTGCTTCACAACATGTTATGGCTTGAAGAGATGAAGCGGCACAAGAAACTCTTCTCTTTAAGCCATAAGATGTTGTGAAGCGGTGGTAAATTAGTTTAGACTCCCATAGAGTAAATAATAACCATAAACAAAATTTAAACTAAATAATTAAAATGAACAAGTTGGTGGTAGGCTAAATAAAACTTTAACAATACTCGTCGACAATTGTCATCTTTGTCATCCGTGACCGCGGCCACTTAAAAGTGGCCGAAACGTCGAAATAACCAAAATCAAATAAATTACTGCGCTTAAAGCCGTTAAGACGTAGTTTTATTATTTACATGTTGTCTTAAAATTAAGACTCTGTTACTGTACTAACACCTAAACTAGGCCAAGCCTGTCTCTTAAGTGTTTAGTCCCTTCCAGCGACTTAAGAACTACGGCGTGAGTATATAACAATTTTAGTAAGTAAGTAACTTAAGTATTCGGAAACAAGAGTTACAAAGATAATAATTTCAAGGGTAGATTGAAATTATTTTGAAGCGAGTGAGAAGTACATCTTATACTAATATATAATGATGACTAATATATAAATGATAACTAATATATAATGATGATGACTAATATATAAATCAGTGGCCGTGATTACGGAGGACAACGATATCAAGTGTCAACGAGTATTGGTAAAGTTTTATCTAGCCTACCGCCAACTTTTTAATTATTTAGTTTCAATTTTGTTTAACGGTTCCGAACTGAGCCACCGACGGGCCATTGCCCTTTAACTCTGTTCTCTTATTTTTAAACAATGACGTATTAGAGCTTTAAAAACGCTCTCAAAGAAAATTTCTCTATCTATTGAGTAGGTTTTGAGATGTGGGTAATTATAAACTAATGCTTTTTATGGTTGCGTAGCCCAATAAAGAAAGCAGAAATTTACACATGTTGCTGGGAAGTTTGTTGCATCGCTTCTTGCCCCCTAATAGTAACTAAAATTGCTTTAGAAGCAGTGGTTTTTCTCCTCTCTCCGGATGAAGTTGATTATCCGGGATATATCCTTGATTATATGATTATATATAAATCTTACAATGGAGACTCATGACTTTCAATGAGTAATCTGTAAGATTTTGTTTTGAAATAGATACATACATTTTGCATTTGTCACCTCTATGGCACCCACCGTTAGGCGTGAATTGCCACGCACTTACCCAATAAAAAATTTACAAAATAAACCTTATCAATAAATTTAAAATGAATATTATATCAGACTAGCTGCGCCCGCGTCGTCGTCCGCTTGAAATTTGTTTTTAAAACCCCCAGATTTTGAATCATTCTTCATTGGTGCTCCGCTCCTATTGGTCTTAGCGTCATAACATAGCCTATAGCCTTCCTCGATAAATGGGCTATCTAAAACTGAAATATTTTTTTAAATCAGACCAGTAGTTCCTGAGATTAGCGCGTTCAATCAATCAAACAAACAAACTCTTCAGCTTCACGAGTATATATTACTATAAGATAAAGATATTTTAATACAGAGCTGTTCCCTTTTAAATATCTACGGGTATACGACAGATAACTTAATTAATGTAAAACGGCACGATATTAAACTGTAGCCTAACCACGCTGCAATTATAACTTTAAGTTAAATGTCGGGACTTGGTAACTTTCGATTTTAACTTAGAACGGAATTTTAATGGAAATATGTCCTTTAACTTGTTAATGAACTAACTGGGAAATGTTATGATCAAAATTATCGTGTCTTCTTGTTTTGGAAGTCTTATTATACTCCTTATCAACCGTTAATTTGCTTTACTATCAGTTAAAATTGGACATACAAGCTCCATACGTCTAATGTCAAAATTCAATCGATGGTAGGGAATTTGAATGAATAGTGAGATTTAGACCAGTGGTATGGTTACATTTGCATTAGCACAATCAGCAGCCTTATCCCTCATAGCGATCTCTTCCAGGAAACCCGCTATTTAAGGAAATTTTCAATCATAATTAACAATTTTGATGGTATGCTAAACTTAAATAAAACTTATATGATCACCTAATAAAAAAATACTTGTTCCATTTTTTCATACAATTTGATCCCTAATTTTTTTTGTATTGCAGTCAACAAATTTTGAGGTGGGTATAAAATTTTGCCTCTAAATAAAATGTATCTAATCATGGTAAAGGTCTGCATACCAAATTCGAATGGTCCATTTTGGTGATAAATGATATACACTCGAGCTGAATAACTTTGTTAACTTTACTACATTTCATGTAATAAATAAATCTTGTGCTTATCCATGATTCTGATTGATTCATCTCTGATCTGTTTTTTATCTTTATATCCTTCTTTGTAATTAATGTTGTTTTATGATTTCAGTGCTACTTTCAGGGTACCGTGGGATAAATAATTTCCCTTTAATTAAATTAATTCAGTTCATTAGAATTTCTGATTGATTCTTCTCCTCTGATCTGTAAGCATGTGTCCGCTATAGCAAAACGTAACTGAAAACGGTTGACATGCCTCTAACGTACCGTATCGGTATTGATGCAGCTAGCAACGGCTATCAGTTATCTAATATCTAGGTACAAACAAACAACTGACGATAACTCTATGTTGCCAAACAACTGACAATCACCATAGCTATTCAGTGATTCCGTTTTCGCTGCGTTGGTAACCGAGCGAACGAAAATAACCAAAATAATTATGCCTTCTCTCTCTTTCTAAATTATTCCTAACTTGCAAAACAGAGAAGACGCGAATATTGGCTAGCAACTTAATCACCTTTTTTTAAATGCATTTATGGTTTGGCAACTAACTTAATCACAATTATCCAGCAACTCACAGACTAAAGAGAGATTAGCAACATTTCACGAATATTGTTATGAACCAAAGACAACCTTATTTCTATATAACTATGGCTTAACTATAATAACCTTTGCGGAGTTTTTGGCGGGAACTGAAAGGGGACGTTGTGCTGTGCAGTTTTATTTTTTAAAAATGTGTAAGAATACTCTAAAATGAACAATAGTTGTAGGATATTGATAGTTTTTGAGTAGTGATTATGTGTTTTTGTAAGAAATGTGAACTGTATAATCAAATGTGACCTTTCGAGTTTTCACAAGAACTCCGTTGAATGGTGTCGGTTGTAGCCTGCAATACAACTGCGCTACTATACGAAGATTTATACATCAGACTTGGCTGTATGGACTAAGATTCCTTTGCGTGCCTTTGTGGCGAATTCTACAAAAAAAAATAACCTTTGATAGATTAACTGTAACAGTGACAGTGTTTTATGGTTGCTAGAATTTGTCCGAATAGCGTTCATTATAGTTTGACCTATGAAAGGTTATTATAGTTAAACTTTGCATCAAGAGACATAAGGTCGTGATTACTTTACGAAGTTTACGATATTCATGTCATATAGAATTGTTTTTTTTTAAACATGCACTCGCATGTGGCGTCATGGCGTATTAGTTAAAAACCTGCTTTGACACCGATATTCGGCAACGGTTATCAATACCGGTATTGAAACCAAATATCGGCTAGATACCCGTTGCCAAAAGTTACTGATAACGCCCATGTCTACAGTGATCTGTTTTTGTATGTTTTTTTCTACTCAATGTCATTGTACAATTCCATTCTAATGTTACTTTCAGGGTACCGTGGGTTTATAAAACCCTTTAATATTATTCCATTATATGATCGACACCTTTGGTTAAATACACTAAATAATACACTGTTAACACTATCACGCCTCAATATCGTACAGCGACATCTAGCGGTTCACCCGCTAGATGTCAAATCCAAATCGAATAGTAAACAAAACAATTCATGAATCAAACTAATGTACAATTAGTACGTCGTAAGTAGTACAGTTATTGTTGAAATACCTTTTATTGGTCATCTTATAAATGTTTCCTCTGGACAATGTTGTTGGCCAATATTATTGCCTGATCTTTATTGTAGCTCTTTGTTGTTCATGAATGAATTAATGAAAACTCTTTATTGTTTACCATAACTTAAACCTAGACATTTAATATAAACACATTTCCATTAAAACAATGGGCGGCCTTATCGCTTATAGCGATCCCTTCCAGGCAACTCGGTGTCCAAGGAGATATTACAAGAAAAAGGCGATCCTTATGCAAGCTGCCCTAAGTCAACGACTCTCTAAAATACCTTTAAAAAAACCTTATTTCAAAACGTAGCTTCTGAATTTCGCTGATACAAAATAACTAACTAAACGTTACACTCCGGAAATTAGGCTACGGCGTTATTTATCTTTATGGTTATGGGAACATGCCTTACAATAATACTCGTTTTGGTATTTTGTGGCATAAACAGGGTTGTTTATAAGTGAGATGCTTACTCGTCTATCAGTGATGGGTATTATCACAGAAAAAGAACACGGAGAATGATAAAGAGTAATCAAAGTCGTAGCAGACATGGCATTAGTTAGGATAATATGTATAGATATAGACATAAGGCACACACTGCACATGCACTTCCTCACAACACTAGCATGTAACAGATACACTCTACATTAGTATAAGTCTAGTATTAAAATTAGAATAAATTAATATAATTCTTTCTTAAGGTACACCGCAACACAAACATACATTCATTAAATGTCACATGCAATAACAAAGTAACATATAAGCGTGTACAACTTCTTAACTTCTTCTTAAATTTATTTGTAAAAAACGGCACGGAACTAGTTGTTAATAAAAAATAAAAAAAATAAAACAAAGTCGTAGAATATATTCTAAATCCTCCATAACTTTATATCGCTATAAATGACACATACTTCTCACTTCAAAATTGTTTTTTGAAGTTTAATTATACTGTATGTCCTTGAAGACCACGACCCCATAAAATGGCCCGGACTTTTGGAGGGCTTGCGTAAAGCCATGGGAAGGCCAACACGTAGAGGCCCCTTTACAAATTTATTGTAAATATGGCGTGACCTGTGTAATTATCCCTGTCTACGTCATATTGAAATACACCCAAATAAAAGCCCCGGTCAGTATAGGACTATTGTAGGAAATTAGAAGCCCCGGACAGTGAAGGACTATTGTAGGAAATTAGAAGCCCCGGTCTGTGAAGGACTATTGTAGGAAATTAGAACAAATGTAACTCGTGCAAAAATAGAGAAAAAATAATTCCTGCGGCCAGGCGGCCTGTCGCAAAAGGCGACTAAATAACCCACAACCAGGTGGTAAGGTATTTGCCCGTCTGGATGGCTACTACCCTGGTCTAGAATATGCCGCCATAACAACCTTGATTTGTGTTCCGACATTAGTGGCCAGGTTCTAGTCCCATCTACGAGTACGGCAGCACATTTGTAATACCTAGTGTTGCTAATGCTTATAAGCGCCAGTAACCATTTTCCATCACAGTTGGGCCGTCAGCCTGTCAACTGTACTCCAGCAATAGAAAAGAAGTTACTAGGTTATTGGGAAGAACTATTAGTGGAACAAGAGATCTGGGTCTAGGGGACTATGGCGATTTCTTCTTATGATTATTTTTATTAATTATACATATTATATATTTTTATTATATCACCTGGTTTATTACCTTTCCCGCATTTGGACTTCTTTTGTTTACTTTGTGTTTAAGATTATGCAATGCAATTAGATAATAGCCTATTGTTATTGTACTTGTTTATGGCCGCAGGTGTGCACATTACGGTTTCTCCGAAACCTCAGTCCACGCGGTCTTTTGTTGTTTTGTACAGTTTAGGATAAAACGATGTCCGACTCCAATTATGGCTTGTCGGGCAGATGGAGTTAAAATGAAATGAATGATTAAATTATATCTAGTAAATACTATATCCAGTATCTCAAGGAACGTTTTAAATTCCTTCGCCTATCCACTGCCCACAATTTGCGTTCTGATACGTATCAAAAACTTGTGACACCTGTACATACTTCATCCTATTATGATAATTATTTTACAGTGCAGGCTGTCAACCTTTAGAATATGCTGCCTCTTACTGTTAGAGGCCAAATCCTTACCAACATTTAGAAATTTACTAAGAAAACACTATTTGTCCATAAATATATATGTCTGATTAACACAATATAATCATGCTAATACATTTATTATAATAAATTATGTATTTTGAAATATATTATTATAAACGTGTATATTTATGAATATGTATTGTATTTGTAAATTAGTTTGAGTATTTATGTATCCATAGCCTTTTCCTGCACCATCTACATTGCCTGATTCAAATTTGTTTTTAATTTAGGTTGGCTGGAAGAGATCGCTTTCAACGATAAAGCCGCCTATTGTATTATTGTATTGCCTAGAAAATATTGTAAATATGGTCTGTTTTTGTAATTGTATGTTTGAGTGTGCAATAAAGTGTTATCTCTCTATCTCTATCTATATACTGTCTTTAAGTTGTATGTACGACTCGACTCGGAAGGTGACGGAGGCGACTAACAACAGTGCCACGAATTCACAATACAATTGCAAATGTCGCTAGCCTTTACACAAAATCTGAAGCTTTAGACTAGTCTTTTGGTAACGTGAGACGTCTACTAGACGTTTCACACTCTTGATAAAGTTTGTGCGCCTCAGGCCCCTATGGTCCCAGAATCTCGCCCCCAAAAGCCGAAAATATTTAATTATTGCCCATGGAATATTGGCAGCATTTTTTATACAAGTGAAGTTTAACAAAAAAAAATGTTTTTCTCCACTGTACGGAACACTAAAAATATGTTCCACTTATATATTTGGCATTGTCCCAACTGTCTTTATTTTTCTCAAAACAATAAATCCTATATATTATCCACGAAGTGTTAGCAATACATCATACTTCACGTGCAATTATCTAAAAGATAAGGCACGGAAGCTATTCACTGCTTGAGAAACGGCCTGCTAATCGCATAGAATGCGATTTACGATACTCGAAATGAAATAAAGCGGGGCAATCCTGTTAATAATTTAATGCCTTTATATATCATCCTAAATGTTTTCTTAGAAACCAGATTCCTTTATTTATAAGGAAAAGATTTATTTAAATGAGGATATCTTTACAGAGGTTTAACGCTTGCACGGACATTTTTTTTAATATTTACTTTTTAAAGAGGGTTTAATCAATTAGATTATGTCACCCTCGAACATAGACTTACACAAACTAATTACTCATCTATTTTAAGTGCTATTTTAACTATTCTTGGCTTCTCTTGGTGGAGAGAACGCCAATATGCTATTACAGATAGCTATATCTAAAAACGTTTTAAAAGCTTTTGAACGGTGAGGATTTTAGATCTTTTGACATTTAAGGCTCTTAAGCCTCTAGTCTGGCCATAAATACTGCTACATAAAATTTTTCTTTTTTACAACTTTTTAATTATTTTGAATTTGGAACACGTATATTATTTTAAAACTTCTTTCGATTTTGCGCCATTTCACATATTTTTTCGTGTTCATTATCAAATTACAATATGGAATGGGGTGTTAAAGACAATCGGATTGCAGTGATCGCCTTGCACAAAGTGGGTCGTCGGTCATATTCCAGACACTTCAATAGCTTAGTATCAGCCGTATGTTCAAATATAGTACTATCGACAGACACAACAACACTCCGTCTGTCGAGGACCAGAAAAGATCGGGGCGACCGCGTGTTGTTAGAACTACAAAGCCTGTTAATGCTGTTAAAGCCAGAATTCGTCGAAACCTCATTAGGAAGCAAAAAATCTCGTCGCGAGAAATGAAGATTCTCGCTAGGACTCTGTCGCGTATTATAAAACAAGACCTGAAGCTCGGTGCTTATCGTCGATATATAGGACATGCCCTAAACGCCTTCTGTCACGATACGCAGGTAAAAGGAACAGAATTATCCTCTTTACCGATGAAAAAAATTTCACGATTGAAAAGTACTACAATAAGCAAAATGATAAAGTGTACGCTCACAGTTCTAAAGAAGCTGCTCAAGTGGTCGGAAAGGTACAACGTCATCATCCTGCGTCAGTGATGGGTAGGTGAGGCGTGTCTTATCAAGGAGTCACAAAACTACATTTTTGTGAAAAGGGAGTGAAAACTTCAGCCAAAGTGTATCAAGATACAGTCTTGGATCATGTTGTAAAACCTCTCAGCAATACACTTTTTAAAAATATACTTTTTATAAAAGTCCACTTTTCAGCAGGACTCTGCACCTGGTCACGAGGCACGAACTCCCCAAGCCTGGTTTGAAACCAACATTCCGGACTTTATAAAAGCTGAAGACTGGCCCTCATCTAACCCAGACCTTAACCCTTTAGACTTCAAATTAAGGTCAGTTTTAGCGGACATGGCCTGCTTTAAACGACACGGCAACATTGAGTCTCCTAAAAAATCTTTGGAGCAAGCAGTGGCGAAATTTCCCTTGGAAACAGTGCGTAAATCCATAGATTCGTGGCCAAACAGATTAAAGGCCTGTATAAAAGCTAAAGGTGGCCATTTAGAATAGAATATTTTTTTTATTTTTTGCTGAGACTTTAATAAATATGTAGGTATAAATTTTAATAATATTACATTACTTCATTAAAATAATGCGTTTTCATTTGTAACAGAACTGGCTTTTATGGCTGGACTAGGTAATTACTAGCTTCTGCCTGCCACTTCGTCCGCGTGGAATAGTAAAAAAAACATCCGATTTTGAAACATTCTTCATTTGTGCTCTGCTCCTTTTGGTCTTAGCCTGATGATAAGTCTTCCTCGATAAATAGGCTAACTAACACTGAAAGATTTTTTTCAAATCAGACCAGTAGTTCCTGAGATTAGCGCGTTCAAGTAAACAAAAAAACTGTTCAGATTGATATATTAGTATATAAGATTCAGTGTACTAGGATATGGCCCGCAACTTTGATCCTCGGGACACTAAATACCGCAGCATTGAAAAAATAATGTAAGCTATGGTTTATCTGAAAACTGTGTCCTTTTGTTATTTTTATTGTATTCTTCAAATTAGTTTAGTTCCCATATGATGATAGCAAATTGTATATGAAAACATGGATTTTTTCATAAAGTACTTAGCAGTTTATACAACACACAATAATAAAATATCAAGTTAGTATGGATGTAATAATTTTCTTATATCTTGCCTAAAGACCTCTTATGCATCATAAAGAGAAGCACAACAATTAGGGTGGAACATTAAATTTAATCCGCGGACGAATGAAGTCTTAAAATCTGAATTGCAAAACGCGTCTTGAGTTTCTAAAAGGTGAGCTCGGATAAGTGTCTTCATTATGAAAATTTTTTTTTAAAGAATTAAGGCTGCTTTACGTTCTTTCGTATAATTTTGTGTGCGATTAAGGAAGGAATTACTTTACTAGAACCTTATACGAGGTTGCATTGACTTACTTTGGTTCTAAATAGTAGAGGATCGCTTCCGATTTGCCTTGAAAAAGGAAATGACAATAGAGACGCGGACAATCCAATAAATAGGGATGCGGACACGTGTTACAATAAATTCTGTTTTTTTATATATAAACTAGTATACGCGCGTGACTTCGTCCAAGCTGGACTTGAAATTACTGCGAGATTCCCGAGACACAAATACCTCAGCATTAAAAAAAAACACAAGCTTTTTAGTGAACTGTGTCGGAATAAGCTAATAATTTGCACTCGAACAACTTCAAATCGCTCCTGGGAAAATTCCCATGGGATTCCCGGGATAAAAAATAACACAGATTTTTATAACATAAAATTTTCTGTGGGTCTGTGTAAAAATCGAATTTGAATTCCATCTTTTTCAATTTAGCTATTTTAAATTATATCCAGAAAAAATTCCACGGGTTTCGTAGGATAAAAAGTTACGCAGATTTTAAGTTGAAGAATCTTCTGTCTTTCAACGAAAACCGCTTCGAAATCAGCCCAGCAGTTTTTATGTGAATACCGAACAAACAGAGAAACCGGAAAACCGACTAGAAATGAAAAATGCATCGTGTTCTTCATCGTTTATTTAGTCTACTAGCGACCCCGGCAGACGTTGTCCTGTCTGAAAAAAATTAAAATCTAGGACCCGATCCTAGCGCCACCTACCAGTTCCAACGGGATAAAAAGTATCCTATGTCCATCTCCTGGTTCTCAGCTACACCACAAATTTTCAGCTAAATCGGTTTAGCCGTTCTTGAATTATAAATAGTGTAACTAACACGACTTTCTTATATATATATATATATATATATATATATATATATATATATATATATATACTAGCTGACCTGGCGAATTTCGTACCGCCATATTTTTTGAATTGCTAAAAGACTTTGTTTCATGACACAAATACAAAATCACCATAATCGGTCCAGGTGATTAGGAGGATTCTAGAACCCGATGTCAACGCCACCTACCGGTTCTAATTGCGAATCTAAACCATTCGGGAACCTACTCAAACACACAAAAACAAAATCGCCAAAATCGCTCCCAGTGATTAGAAGGATTCTAGACCCCAATCTCAGCGCCACCTACCGGTTCTAATTGCGAATCTAAACCATCCGGGAACCCACTCAAACACACAAAAACAAAATCGCTCCCGGTGATTAGGAGGATTCTAGAACCCGATCTCAGCGCCACCTACCGGTTCCAACGGTATAAAAAGTATCCTATCTTTTAATTTGGATCAAACTGCACACGGTGTGCAAATTTGATTAAAATCGGTTCAGTACTTTTGGAGTTTATCGGCAACATCATCTTGACACAAGATTTTTATATACATAAGATATATATATATATATATATATATATATAATATATATATATATATATGTGTGTGTATATATATATATATATTATAGTTGTTTTTTTACAGACACGGCATGTTTACAATTTTATAATATAATTAGCCTGGTCAGCTAACCCGGCAAACTTCGTACCGCCTCAGAATCAATAAACAAAAAAACGTTGATTTCTGAACGACGGGACGAACATCAAACGTTTGACAGGTAGGATTAGCTTCTAAGGGAAAGCGAAATTGTTGTTTTTACTATATTCCAAGCATTTTTTTCATATTTAATCACCTTACGCATTAACTCTTGAGACTTGTTTCTTTAATATTTGATTCTCACCTATAACATTACCCCAGAACACGTGTCGTAATGCTAGTATGAAAATAAATTGCCTAATTACTATCAAAGTTTAGTACCAATCATCATGGAAGAAGAGTGTTTGTTATGAATGAAAATCGACCCAGTGGAAAAGGAAAAACATGTCCCAATCACAGTTGGTGCCATTAGCCCAACGTTGTCGGGGCAAAGTTCCTTAAAGCACGTTACTTGACGGATAGAAGGTAGACAAAAGAAAATGATAAGCGAAAGTAAAAATGCTGACCGCTCTATAGTGTATGTCTCTTAATACACTGAATGAATGAAGAAAAGAAGTAACTTTGTCCGTCTGTTTGTCCAATGGACCCATTGGACATTTTGAGCCAACTGGACTCATTGAATCCATTGGACCCACATGACCCAAGGGTGGGAAATATCAAGGAACTTCCTTCCAGTCAGGTATCCTAAATATGCCTCACGCATTTTTTATAGAAAATCTCCATATAATTGTAATATCAGGCAAAACCTCAGTAATAATTTGAAGTGAAATTTTTCTATTTTAAATTCTAAACACGTCAGATAGAGAGAAACGCACGAATGAGGCAATTAAGGTTAAAACTGAGGCGGACGTGAGGGACATCATCTTATACATTCTGCATGTTAAATTATTACACTATTGTAATCAGTGGAATTACTGGTTAGATAATATTTTCGAGTAGTTGCTGTTAATACTTGACTAGTTTTGTAATAGCTAGGATATAAAAGCGACGGTGCATGTAGCTTTGAGTCATTCTCACTTCTGCTTTGAAGGCGCTCCCCTTAAAACCCGGTTAAGCTGTAAGGTCTTCGGACCTAAAGTGTATAATTAAATCCATATAAAAAGCATTGAGACAGTCTCACTTCGGTTTTGAAGGCGCTTGCCATAAAGCTCCTGGTAAAGCTGTAATAAGGTCAAACTAAATCACTAACAATATTTAAGAATATGACAAAAAAGCACTACCTGCATCATAGTAATGTTTGATATTTCTACGTATATTTATGTATGTGTATATATATGTATATATTTTTGTATGTAATATCAATAGGTGTATTTATATATGTCTACTAAGTATAAAATATATGTAAGTAGCTTTATCCTCTAATATTGCATGAGCTGGTTCCTCCCTCACCATTCTACCACCGGACAAGCAGACGTACGCACTTACGCTACCGATATATGGTGGAAATACCGACGAAGCAGACGAAACGCTATGCTTCCACATCATCATACGCACCGCTGAAGAATGGAACTCTTCCGTCGTCTGTTTTTCCCGAAAAAAACAATCTAGGTGTCTTTAAGTCTCGCGTGAACAGATATCTTCTAGGTAAGCGTGCTCCACCTTAGACTGCATTTCCGCCTGAAATAAAGCGCAATGTCGGTCAAACGCGAACCTATTCATAATAAAATAATAAAAAAAATATGTATACCACCTTTGACCAATATAATATGTTTTAATCCTGCCATGGGTTGGCTGGAAGAGATCGCTTCTTAGCGATAAGACCGCCCATTGTGCACATTTAGAATATTTTTAGGCTATAAGTTCTTCTGTGTTTTCTGTAATGATGTATAATAAAGTGTTATCTATCTATCTATCTAAGGTCTTGGGACCAACAGTATAAAGTCCATATAAAAAAGCGTTAAGGCGTTCTCACTTCGGCTTTGATCCAATATACAATTACAACCTATAATTAATTAGACTTAATTAATTAGATCGGCATTCTCATGGAATTAACACTCTGAGTGATAAGTTATTTATTTATACTACTACCAAGATAAAATTGTCATTATCATTCTGTGATATCTAAATTAAATACATAAAATACTAGCCATGCTCGCGACTTCGCCCACTTGGCATTATTTTTCGCGGAACTCTAAAAAAAGTAGTCAAGTTACTCGTTATAACATCAGCTACCTGCCAGTGTAAGTTCGGCCGTTTCAGCCGTTTCAGAGATTAGCTGGAACATCCAGCCAGACAGAGAGACAAAAATTTAAAAAGTTGATTATATTACATTACATTTATTACATATATAGGGTATTTAACCCTATATAATTTCATATGAAATTAAATAAAAAGCTGTTATTTGGACATTTCAAACAGACACTTAAAATTTATTTCTCTGTATATAGATGTGATAAAGATAGGATACAGAAACGCACATGTTTGTCATTTACAGAGTAGAAATGAAGAAATACTCCAATAGCCGCCTAGCTGACATCGTTTTCTGTTGATTTTGATGTTTTCATATCCTTCATTCAATTCGTTACATATTCATGAGCTTGATTTCCTTTGCAAATGTTTCATTACCCTATATTTCTTAAAGGCAATGATATATGGTAAAGAAAAGGAAATAACTTAACAAACGCTTCAGCGCTTGGGGTGGCTTGATCGTTGTAGTATAATATAGTCAGCGTTATATACTTTAGAAACAGCCAAGATGGTCAATTACGTAAGAACATCGAAAGTGATCATTAATATCGATCCAACCAAAGTGCTCTAATTGTTCCGAGCACCCTTTTTGCTTCATTATATCGGAACACGAACAACAGAAAGAACATGAGTTCAACCAAAGTATCCAAACCAAAAATATAGATACTGTAGCGGCCAGCGGTTACCAAGCTGACTTCGATCTTGAATAGGAGACTGGGTTCAAGAAATATTTAGTTTGTATCATCCACCAAGAGACTTTTTTACAATTATGTGTTCAGTTCGCGGCCCGATACAATTCTGATCTCGATTGTTTTGGGAGGCGTTCGATAAATTTAATTCAAAAATATTATCTTTCTTAATATAAATAACGACTACAGAGGTTAGTCGTTACAGTACCTATATGGGACCTAAGGGAAGTTGAGACGCTACTTATGTTGATACTTTGGCGCCTTCCCATCTTCCAGTCACAGCCGTGACAGCTGGGGTTGTTGCCGCACACCAGGGCGCCTTCAAACGCCCCTAATATGTGTCCATTGGTAATGGGTATATATTTGTAGCTTTCGGGGTTGAAATCCTGGGGCCGTGAGGGCCTGGAGCTCATCACTATCGAGACCTCTCAAGGCATCTAATCGAGGTCTTAAGTAAGCAAAAGGCGGGCTTGCACCTTTTTTTTACGAAGTGTAATCCGTCATGGACACTCTACTCTTCGGGTCTACAGTTGGGTAGTATTGGATTCTCAATGGCATACTCAGACCTACCAATTAAAACACCTCTTAGTTCCACCTTGACGGCGTACGTCAGGACCTCGGAAACCAAAGACACATCCGATGGCCCTGACGGCGGTGGCTCTTGTAGAGCCCCTCCTTCCAGCGAAAAAACAATTAAACGCACGTGCGGAAATCCCCACGCAGCACTATCCTCTCGACCGCTATTTGAACGATAAGTATCCCCGAATCTTATCGTTCAAGGCCGCTGTTCGGGCGGGAGGGACTAGTGATAGTTCCTTTTTCGGCACCCTGATTTACGGCGGCGAATCAAAGCCAGGAGTGCTAAATCTGCTAGTGTTGTACAAAACACAAGTACAAGCATGTATGGAGTACAGCTCTCACCTCTGGGATGGCTCAGCCAAATATCAACTCGAAGTACAAGAGTCGATTGAGCGGAGAGCCAGGAGGCTGGTTGGCAACAACCAGCTTTTCAATGACAAAACGCAAAGTCTCGAACATCGACGCAGGGTTGCCAGCTTATCGGTTTTCTATCGGATTCGCTTTGGAGAGTGTGCAGCTGAGCTCTTCGTTCTGATCCCGCCATCTCCCTTCCATCATCGGACAACCACATGTACCGGCATGCGATATCGATACATAGTGGATATTCCACCTAAAAGAACGAAGCACTTTGCATCTAGCTCCATCATACGCACCCCAAAGGAGTGTAACTCACTACCAAAGTCTGTCTTTCACGATACTTATAACCTGGGTCTCTTCAAGTTCCGTGTGAATAGGTACCTTCTAGGTAAGCGTGCTCCATCTTAGACCACATCTTCGCTCCACATAGGGCAAGATTGTGGTCAAACGCGAACCTATACTACTATAAAAACCACCAAGGGGAACGCAACAGCATATATATGTTCAAAAAGATTTTAAAGTTAGTATTTGAAATACTAACTTCAAAAGACCTCAGCGTCAGGTATTTGAAATACCAATTACAAATAATTGCATTTTTAAGAAGTAATTGAAATACAATTACGAAATATGTATTTGTATTTTAATTACAAGTAATTCAAATACCGGCCATCTCTGTTTATAGTATATACAAAGAGCTGTAATAGCGCGGCAAGTGTATACGTGCGCAGGAAGTATATTAAAGACTCCGTATTCCCAATGCGGCGCCCTTCCACCCCCCACGGCTTCGGGTCGGCTGACGCGGCCGCCCGCCGAGCTAGTTAGTTGATTCTTAAACCTTGTAAAGTATAGTCATGTTGAAGAACTCACACGCTGGCCTGCGCGCCACGCGTTTCCTCAATAACCGTTTAGTAGTTGAAGTTTGTGAAAGCGTACCTAAAGCAATGTAATGTCCATGTTTATTAATTATAACAAGTATTTCAGTACAAACAAGTCTTATTATTGCTAGTGCCCGCTATACTGTCTACTGTCTGTAAGTCTGTTGCAAGTCATTGCACGCCGTTGTCGTTTCGGATTAGTTAATGAATTGTTTTTGTTTAGAAATGTATAAGAATCTTATTTCATATCGTTACCTACACTTTAGTAAAATGAACTCTATTCTAAATATAATTAGAATTATTTCATCAATTCATACTAAATCACTCTTAAATATTTCATAGAATAATCTTTTACAGATTTCCTATTTATTACAAAATAATACTCGTAAACAAAGTATGATAAATTGTGCCGATTAATATTCCCTCCATAATGACTAAAGACTCGTTATTAAAATTAATATGAAAGACCTTTTGCATTCGTATAAAGTGGCCCATTTTCATCGGCTTAAGCGCTTGGCAAAACAGTGATAATTCAGCTCATGCTAATTTGAGCAGATACTCTTTACAGCTGAATTTCTAAACGTGCTATTTCAATTCATGAAACCAGACGATATATTAAAACGTACCAATTATAAACTTTTAGAGTTAACTTGGTCATCACAAATTATCGTATTGTTACATGCCGACAAAAAGTGGATGCAGACCTGTCTACCATAAACCTGGTTTATTACCTTTCCCGCATTTAGACTTCTTTTGTTGACTTCGTGTTTAAAATTTGCAATTAGACAATTGCCTATTGTTATTTTACTTGTTAACCCGTCGCAGGTGTGCAGTTTTTTTTATTATTTATTGCAGGAGTTCAGCAGACAGGCAGACGGCCCACTTGATGGAAAGCTGTTACCATCGCCTATGGACATTTGCAACATCAAAGGTGCTACAAATGCGCTGCTGCTCTCTTAAAGGAGACTGGAACCTGGCCACTAATGTCGGAACACAACTCAAGGTTATTATGGCGACATACTTTAGACCAGGAGTGGTAGTCATTCAGTCGGGCAAATACCCTACCCACCTGGCTGTGGGTTGTTTTGTCGCCTCTTACGACAGGCCGCCCGGCCGGAGGAAATTGTATTCTTTCTCCGTTCCTGCACGGATAATAGATTACGGTTTCTCAGAAACCTCAGTCCAAGCGGTCCTTTGTTGTATTGTACAGTTTAGTATAAAACGATGCCTGAACGGGGGGGGGGGGGGGGGGATTTAGGCAGTCAAGCGAGGATTAAGACATGAGCAAGACTTGTGCATTCGATGAGCGATGTAGTGACGGACTTTGCGCGTGTTATTGAATCGTGCAGTTTGTACTGGCTGTATCCAGTTATATTTGTACCTGTGATATACGTGTTTGTATAGTTCTAATAAATTCTATAGTAATTCCAACGGCATTTTAATTTGAGTTCCGCACTCGCAACAGAGTAATAGATAAATTGAGTCACTTACCATAACTAATTTATACCATTGATTTGGATTCGAATCCTGGCTGAGACGTAAGCACCACCAGACATGTAGTCGGTGATGCATACTTCCCAGCACATGGTGCATTTTCAGCACAGCAAAATGCTGAGTGCCACACTCATTTCCAAACTGTGGCAAACAATTTCTGTATAATTATACCTACCTATACTTTTTTATGTTACTATTTTGTGTTGTGTGTCGCTATCTATATATATAAAAGAAAGTCGTGTTAGTTACACTATTTATAAGTCAAGAATGGCTGTACCGATTTGGCTTAAATTGGTGGGGAGGTAGCTTAGAACCAGGAGACGGACATAGGATACTTTTTATCCCGTTGTAACCGGTAGGTGGCGCTGAGATCTGGTTCTAGAATCCTTTTATTCACCGGAACCGATTTTGGTGATTTTGTTTCAGTACGTTTGAGTGGGTTCCCGGATGGTTTAGATTCACAGTTAGAACCGGTAGGTGGCGCTGAGATCGCGTTCTAGAATCCTCCTAATCACCTGGAGTGATTTTGGTGATTTCGTTTTGTGTGTTTGAGTGGGTTCCCGGGTGGTTTAGATTCACAGTTAGAACCGGTAGGTGGCCCTGAGGTCGCGTTCTAGAATCCTCCTAATCACCTGGAGTGATTTTGGTGATTTCGTTTTGTGTGTTTGAGTGGGTTCCCGGGTGGTTTAGATTCACAGTTAGAACCGATAGGTGGCGCTGAGGTCGCGTTCTAGAATCCTCCTAATCACCTGGAGTGATTTTGGTGATTTCGTTTTGTGTGTTTGAGTGGGTTCCCGGGTGGTTTAGATTCACAGTTAGAACCGGTAGGTGGCGCTGAGGTCGCGTTCTAGAATCCTCCTAATCACCTGGAGTGATTTTGGTGATTTCGTTTTGTGTGTTTGAGTGGGTTCCCGGGTGGTTTAGATTCACAGTTAGAACCGGTAGGTGGCGCTGAGGTCGCGTTCTAGAATCCTCCTAATCACCTGGAGTGATTTTGGTGATTTCGTTTTGTGTGTTTGAGTGGGTTCCCGGATGGTTTAGATTCACAGTTAGAACCGGTAGGCTGCGCTGAGATCGGGTTTTAGAATCCTCCTTATTACCGGGAGAGATTTTGTTGATTTTAATTTTGTGTATTTGAGTGGGTTCCCGGATGGTTTAGATTCACAATTGGAATCGGTAGGTGGCGCTAGGATCGGGTCCTAGTTTTTTTATTTTTTCAGAGCAGGTCAACGTTTGCTGGGCCGCTAGTTAGAAATAAATATTGCTTTCTATGTGCACGACCTAATGTGCATATTGTTACATTTATCAAAATATCGTGATGAAATCAATCCACCTTAGACAGACATAGGGTATGTAAACATACAGTATGTCCTCCTAAAAATAAAAAGGTCCAAGTGCGGTCCACCAGTCTAAAATATAAAATATGAATGCAACAAATATTAGTTTTTTCTTAATCTTTGACTTGCTTGCAAAATATTTCAATTTATATAGCTTTACTAAGGCTTTTTAAATTTTGGATCATTTAAAAAACTTAGGTTTTTCCATCTTTCAGCTCATAAATAAACAGTACTTCGTCCGTATTAAAAGCAGAGCGCGAAAAATACTACCAAACTTAACCCCACTTACTTAACCCGTTAATTAATTATATTTTAATTCAAAAATTCAGTTGCTTTTAACAAAAATAACGGTTAATAGCCTAAAAGCGAACTCCTCAGGGAAATTTAATACAAAGATATCGACAAGCACTCCCTCGGAAATCTGAGAAAATCTTAAAAGTACTTAGCAAGAAAGCGCGAAGCGCTTACTTCTTCCGCGGATGAATGTAAGGGGGAAGTTATTAACTTCAATATTCCTCCCACACGTCAATGCATAAATTACTGAATAATATCGTGGGATTTCCTACCGATATTTATAAGGTTTGATCGCTAACGAACACCTGATTCAATCTTCGTATAATTTTTATAAGGCAGACGAACTTCCATAAAGGGAAACATAAATATATCGTTACATACCGACAAAGACCGCACATCTGGCATGTTGTAAAAACGAATTCTTTTATTTACTTCGGGTTACACTTTAAAAACATACATTGTTATCGTACTTATTTTATGGCTGTAATTAGTGTCGAACGACTTAATCCTTGCTTTTATTTCATTGCGTCGAAGCTTACCAGATGTGGGAGAACAGGGCCCCTTTATCGGTATTATAAAGTTTAGTATAAAACAATTCCCGAACGGAGGGGTTGGGCAGTCAATCGACGACTACGATACGATTAAGACCTGTAGTACTTTCGATTAGCGACATAGTGACGGACTTGGCGCGTGTTGTATTGAATCGTGCAGAGTGAACGGGTTGCATCCAGTTTTATTTTGTACTTGTTTTTATACGTGTTTGTACAGTTCTAATAAACTCGTATAGTAATTCCAACGGCATTTATTTTAATTCGAGTCCTGTATCTCGTAACTATATATATATATATATATATATATATATATATATATATATATATATATATGTCGGAGGGAAGCTTTAATTGGACGTATCGTTGACTGGATGTATAACGCACAATATCATTTGTTTACATTTTAATTACTTCTAAAATTCTTAATGTAATTTAATTTGATTTGTTGAATGTTTCTATAACTTAAAGATCGTTCTAACCTAATAAAAGTTATGAATATTGTAATTTAATAAACGACCAATCAGAGCAGAGCATATGGCGGAGCGGGGTCAGCGCCCTCTATACTTTGAGTAATATCTACTTGGGTAGACTGAGGAGTTTTTGTGACACATTTGGTTGGTGGCTACAGGTCGAGTTGGACCTTTGAGAGTTTTAAAGAAAGTATTGAAGTTGAAAGTATGAGCGGGTGCCCTGAACCCGCTGCTCGGTCTAAACTATGTCATAATGTTGATCAAATCTAAATTAAAAGTGTATAAACCGTGGCTATTGTGTTTTATGCTCGCATTTTATCCTGATGACGCCCACTAAACGTGCAATAACTAAAGATGTCGTGAGAACGAGGCCGTTCTGCGACATATATATATGTATATATATATATATATATATATATATATATATATATATGTATATATATATATATATATATATACATATATATATATATATATATATATATATATATATATGCGGAAGGACCTCTGGGACATATTGCCCGGATATGGGATCAATGGCCAATTGCTGCGTGCTGTGCAGTCCACTTACGAGGACTGTATGGCATGCGTGCGGGTGGACGGCAGCCTGTCGCCCTGGTTTGACGTCAATATTGGCGTCCGGCAGGGCTGCGTGCTGTCGGCTTTGCTGTTCATCCTATATCTGGACAACTGTCTCCAGAGATTAAGATTGATGGATGTTGGGGTGCGGATGGGTGATCTAGTTGTTAGCACTTTGCTTTATGCGGATGATGCCGTGCTTTTAGCCGAATCGCCATCAGAACTGCAAACACTAGTCACAATGATGAAAGATGACTGTCAGGCGAGAGGCTTACATTTGAATGCGAAGAAAACAAAGGTTATGGTGTTTGAAAGAGAAGTAACCAGAACGAATGCAAGGATAATGGTCGATGATGTTATGCTGGAACAAGTGAATGAGTTTGTATATCTTGGATGTGCTTTTAGCAGGGATGGAAGGTACACCGCTGACATAGAAAGAAGAGTAAATTTGGGGAATAGTGTGAATGGAGCGTTAGGTAAACTTCTAGGCGCTAAGAACCTCAGCCAGGAAGCCCAGCTAGCCATACACAACGCGGTGCTGGTACCTACGCTCACGTATGGAAGCGAGAGTTGGGTATGGAACAGAGAGCATGAAAGTAGAGTAAACGCAGTCGAGATGCGAGCACTGCGCAAAATCTGCGGAGTGACGCTCGCGGACCGCGTTCGTAATACCGAAGTAAGAAAGAGAGTTGGTCTGAAAGAGAGTGTTGGGGTGAAGGTAAGGAAAGGAATGCTCCGGTGGTTCGGGCATGTGGAAAGAATATATGATGAAAGAATGATTAAACAGATATACAATGCAAAAGTGGATGGATGCAGAAGTCGCGGAAGGCCACGACACACCTTCCATGATCAAATTGATCGTGTATTAGCAGAAGGTGATGTCAGGAGCCTTAAGAACAGACGAGCGTGCATGACAAGAGCTATGAATGTCAAAGAAGCAAGCGAGGTGTGTAAGAATAAGCCTGTATGGCGCTCTGTTGTTCGTGCCTACCCCGCAAGGGACCTGGCGTGAAGTTATGTATGTATGTATGTATGTATATATACATATAAAATAAAAGCGTCAAAGTAGACAAAGCTCGAAATCACTCTTCTGAAAGTTTAGTGAATAAATACCAGAGTTATATTGATCTGTATAATGTACATAATACTGTTAAGGTTATATATATACTATAATAATAAGCACGGCCCATAAATGTCCCACTGCTGGGTTCGAGTGTTCCACTATAGGGACACAGACAGTATACCCGTGACGCTACTAACTAGCAAACCTACAACTGTAACTTCCGATGATTCTGACGAGACGCGAGTAGTAATAGCTGAATTGGTCCCCTGATCCATTGTCGGACGTAGAAACCAGCCCTGTAGTAACTCCGTACAGTCAACCGACGTTACTGTAATAAAAATATTTATTGCTTGCTCTTATAATTTACGCTCTTCCACTGAAAAAAACTCGAAAACTCAAAAAGCATCGAAACCGTCATAAATTTATGTTCATTGCAAGTATTTCACACGCTTTATTATTGCAGGAGAAGAGCAGCCAGATGATGGCTCAAATAATAAACCGCGTAAAAATCCTAATGTCATTATAACATACATTCATGTTTATATCGAGGGCTTCATAACAAATGGGCGTACAGACAAAAATGCAGTTTTAAACAAGGGTCAAAATTGTGAATAAAACAAAACTAGTTGAGATTGTATAAGGCTGAAATTTTGATTACCCTTCTATTTAGGTACACTTGCACACTGGTAAGACTTTTTAAATTGGAACATGCATAGATTTTAGTAAACAACATAAAAATGGCATTTTTTTATATACGCCCATTTGTTAACGTTGTACGCCCTCAATATGAAAATTAATATTTTCTGAATAAAATAGTACAAAAGAATAACTCAATCAAGTCACACGTATACAACTTTATAAAACCGTTATTCAAATTTTAAGGTACACCTAAACAAACCCAACAAAAAAGAAATACTCAGCGGAAAAAACCTGCGGTAACGCTCACAATGGCAGCTTCAGAGCGAATTTCCATTTTACATTCAATTGTCCATCCTTCACGTTGGAAGTTAATCTTAGTCTCATTTATATCACAAAGCCTTTCAGTTGAGATAGGTTCAACAAATACCTCTAACCGAAACCCTTTTCGCCGAGGCACGAGGTAGAAAGATTTCAGGACATTATGCAAGATAAGCACGCAAACGCATAAAATTCAGTATTCAGATTGGTCCGTGGAGACAAATGGCTGTATTTGATACTTGCATACGTTTGTTTATGCATATTGTTTAGATATGGTTACTGATTTCTTATAGCCGGGTATTATATCTTGCCGACCATTCAATTTAATGTAATTAGTATTACATGTGGTCGAAATTCGAACATAATAATTAATTATATTTGTATTTTTATCGGAACATGAATTTATTTTACATAATTTGCCTATTCTAATATATATATATATGTCGCAGAACGGCCTCGTTCTCACGACATCATCTTTAGTTATTGCACGTTTAGTGGGCGTCATCAGGATAAAATGCGAGCATAAAACACAATAGCCACGGTTTATACACTTTTAATTTAGATTTGATCAACATTATGACATAGTTTAGACCGAGCAGCGGGTTCAGGGCACCCGCTCATACTTTCAACTTCAATACTTTCTTTAAAACTCTCAAAGGTCCAACTCGACCTGTAGCCACCAACCAAATGTGTCACAAAAACTCCTCAGTCTACCCAAGTAGATATTACTCAAAGTATAGAGGGCGCTGACCCCGCTCCGCCATATGCTCTGCTCTGATTGGTCGTTTATTAAATTACAATATTCATAACTTTTATTAGGTTAGAACGATCTTTAAGTTATAGAAACATTCAACAAATCAAATGAAATTACATTAAGAATTTTAGAAGTAATTAAAATGTAAACAAATGATATTGTGCGTTATACATCCAGTCAACGATACGTCCAATTAAAGCTTGCCTCCGACATATATATATATATTAGGGTGATCAAAAAAAAAATATTTTTTTACCAAACAGGCTCAAAAGTTTCTTTTGGGTGTAAAAAAAATTCTGTGAAAAGATGAGCCCTTAATATTAATAGTAAGATTGTCCTCATCGCATTTTTTTAATTCCCATAAGAATAACACAGGAAATGTTTTTTTTTGTTTCTTCTGATTTTTGTACCTTTCAAACGACTGGTTGACTGATAAAACGCTGTTCCAATCTTTATAGAGAATTGAACGCTCTACAAAAAATGTCTGATAATATTTTTTGATTTGTCGATTTTTGATTTTCGGCTACAGTCCGACTCACGCCTTCAACACGAACGCACGACATACGTGCTCGTTTACAAACGCTAGTTTTCGCGCTCGCTGCTTGCCTTCAAATAAGTCCGTCTGAACTGTATTATATTTGACAAAAAATTTGATCCTTATTTTGACACTGATACCAACAGTTTCGGTGTAATTTATAAAATTCGATCAAATTTTTGAATAATTGAACTTTGATCTTGAATAACTTTTGAACGCGTGAACAAATCAAAAAATGTTATCAGACCTTTTTTGTAGAGCGTTCAATTCTCTATAAAGATTGGAACAGCGATTTATCAGTCAACCAGTCGTTTGAACTGTACAAAAATCAGAAGAAGCAAAAAAAAAATCCTGTGTTATACTTATGGGAATTAAAAAAATGCGATGAGAACAATCTTAATATTAATATTAAGGGCTCATCTTTTCACAGAATTTTTTTTACACCCAAAAGAAACTTTTGAGTCTGTTTGGTTTTTTTTTTTTTTGGATCATCCTAATATATATATACAACTTAATTTATAAAGGATAAAAACTACAAATAATAAATAGGTCCCAAATCACGGTCAGTTGGGAACGTTTCCAAAACGCTGGCCGCATTACCGCGTTGTACGGCAACGCTTATGCGTTGCCCAAAATATAGGCCAGCGTTTTGGTTTCGTGACATCTATCAACCGTTTTGATAGGTCTAGATAAAGGCTATGGGCTTCTGGACCCCATGGCCCGAGAGTGTCGACACCAAAAGCCGCCAATATGTATCCACTATCAATGGATGCATATTGGCGTTTTAGGTCCTCTTGTCGGGCAGCAGCTGCAGCAGCTACCACAGCCGTTTCGGGAAGATGGGATGATGCCAAAGTGGCAACGCACGTTGCGTCCCAAACTACGTCCCATCTTCCATGGCACCAAAGACATCCTGTCCGGTCTCTTGCCATCATCGCGACACAGTCCATTTGGCTCTAAAATGGCTGGGGTATAATTAATTTAAATTATAACGATGATTTTAACAATAAACATAGAGTATATATGCGTGGGTACGTGTCAAATTCATGGTATGTGGCCATACTCTTTATGGTACGTATGGTAAGTCGAAAAATCAAATAACGCAAGTAATTCTAAAAATACCCTAAATCTTACATTTCTACTATTGGTTGGAAGGTTGCTATGCCGGCCGTGTTTGAACGGGCTAAGCCTTCGCCGGCTTACCTTTCTGGTACGGTTAATTTTGAAAACGAATATTCTTCGTTATTTACTATGGTCTGGGTGTATGGGACAGTCCCAGGGTAGTCCGTTGTGTATTAATTACCCATAACACAAACGTAACTTGCTTAATTTGAGGATTACAATATGTGTGTTTGTCGGCCGATTATTTGTTTTCTGTACTGTAACTGCAATAAATTAATATGGGTACAATTTAAATGCTCACCAAAAAAAAATTTGTCCCTTAGATTAAGCACCAAATAAAATATATTACTTCATATAAATTTATTCCACTCTATATCGAGGTGCCTAAAAAACAACGTTTTACTTTCCAAAATAAATATACACTCATCAGAATAATTGTACGTTTTGTATTTAAATTCTTTTTGCTTACCAAAATGGATAAATGCCCACCAAATATTGTTTTACTAAAACACTAACATTCAAACCGAAAATTACAGTTCTAAATAGTTTAAGTGTAACCAAATTATCCAACCTGAATCCAGAATATATTATTGTTAATCTAAGATTACAGTCGTTTCCCTTTACTTATTTACCCTGCAACCAGCACAGCCGCCACCGGCATGTGAGGCACAGACCGCAGGACGCAATCCCGTCACGCAAGCGTCAAACATTGTCACGCTGAAGTACGTGGAATCACGTCTTGAAGCTAGGAATATCCCTATTGGTGAGAAGAGAAAGAGAGTGCGCCCAGTTAAATCTAAAAAAACTTCTGTTAATTCAATAATTATTTTCTTTTGTTAGTTTTTTAAAAAGTTTATGTGATTGACTGCTTTTAACTATTGTGTTCTTTAAAGTGCCATTGATAAATCTAAGTACAAATAAATCTTATAAGTACCTATAAATATAATGAAACATAACTTCGTTTTACTTTTGTTTTTTTTTCTACTAGTGATTCATTTTTTACCTACTTCAATAATTTGTGTTGCAGTAATATTGAGAGTGAAGTATTTATTTGGCTATATTATCATGTTTTAATCAAATTCATAAAACAATAAACAAGCAACATATATTATCATGTTTGGAATACGAAATATTATATTTGGTATTAAAACTAATTGTACGTTGGAACGTTTGCTTTTTTGCCTCAGCAAAAATTACTAATTTGGAAGTGGAGAAACAAAATATTGGTAATATCTGTTTAACGATAATGTAAAATATTTGGTCTGAAATTAGCTTTAAAGGCGTTTATATATTTTTATGGCATAGCATAAAAAGGAAAATAGCTTCATTTCTACAATACTTCTGGAAACACAATTTGGTGAGCATTTATCCATTCTGGTAGGTATTTCGAATTTATTGGTAGTAAAATAGGTGCATTTCTGGTAGGCGTTTAAACACAAGCCAATTAATATTTTCAAGGAAATCAGCGCCTATCACTTACTACTTTTACAACATGGAGTAATCAAATTATTAGGCTGTGTCCCCATTAGACGAAGTCGCTAACTCAATGTCGAGTTAGTAGCGTATGAGTCGCGAAACGCTTGCAAACTCTAGGGAGGTAAAGTAAACTTTACTAACACCTCGCAGCGCTCTGGCGTACTGAGCGAACTGCATTGCCGACCGTGCGCGTCGTTCGCTGCTAATCGGCCGCTCACTCAATGGGTTGGTAAGCAAAGCGCCGTAAACTGCATATGTTACGCGCTGTTTAGACGCTCCGTTTAAAAATTATAGGGAAGCAAACGGTTAGCCGCTTTCTGTTCGTATTATGGCGACACAGTCTAAGTTTGCACGGATTTGATCAAGATTTGATTCACGACATAACTACTTACTTGTGGCTATAAAGTACCTACACGCAGAAAACACCAGAAGAAAGCTCACTCTGTTGAATTCTTCAATTCTCTCGTTTATATTAATGCGTGACAAAAAGCAATTAAACAAATCACAGAAAAACCGTAACAACGTCCCGAATGAGGCAGTAATTTAATAATTTACAAAACTTTTTGAGTGTACAAAGTTTTTTCTTTGTACTAATTTTAATAATGCTTTCCTTTGATCTCACAATTTATAACGGTGATTGCAAGATTTACCTTTATTGTGTTTCTTTGAGTTTTCTTTTAGACTTGATCCTAAGGAGCGTAGCGTTTATAATTTGATATTATTGTATGGCAAAGAAATAAATGATAAAAATTGATACTGTTCAATCATGGTAGAGTGAAAACAATGGTATAGATTCTATATGTCGAATGACTCAATTTTTACGGACTAATAAACGAAACGATAATTGGATATATTATGGAGGGTAGATGTAAGGAGTGCGATTTTATATGGGAGAGGAACTTGAAAAAGTATTCTGCATTGTGCTGAAAATAATGTTTCAAACACCACAATAACACTGGCATACGAACAACTACGATATGAATTAGAAATTGTTGAATTACCATATGAGTATTCTAAAATTATTTAGTAAATATAATTATTGAAGAAACGTGTAGAGTAATTTAATTATTGTGAATTTTAGTAATAAATAAACTATTATTTATTTTTCATTTATCAGTGATTATTTAGTGATTTAATACCTTTCTCCGTGGAAACTTTGAAAAAAGAATTAAATACACTCTTATGATAAAATGGTAAAAATAAGCTTTTTTAAAAAGGTTTTTAAACACAAGCTTTTGACATCCTGCATTTCATGTAGCAGCAGAGTGCTAGCCAAGACAAGTAAAACGAGCCCAAACACGACGGGTCTGTCTTGTTTAGTACAAGAGTTCCTATGGCCACCTTCCGACTCCATCATCAGATCAGCTCCATGGTACCATATTATTGCATTGTCACGCGATATACACATACGTGCAAAATTTCAGCTCAATCGGAAACCGAGAAGTCGATCAGATTTAACTTGAAAGATTCCGTTACATACTAACACCCGTTTCACACCCGCATATCATAAAAGCACACTTTAAAACCTTTCCGCATTTGGACTTCTTTCGTTTACTTTGTGTTTAAAATTTGTAATTAGAAAAACAGGCCATTGTGTATTGTAATGTTTATGATAGGTGTGATTCTTGGAAATAATTGGTGTGCGGTCGAGTATTGTGTCCAGACATATTAGATTGGTGCAGTATAAAACAATGCCTGAACTGAGAGATGAGGTAGTCTAGCGATAGTCACAAGTGAAATAAGACGTGTGTACTACATTCGGTATTTTATTTAATGACGAACTTTGCGCGTGTTATTGAATCGTGTATTACGTTTATATTGGTTGTGTCCAGTTGTATTTGTACCTGTGTTCTAATAAATTCTGTAGTAATTCCAACGGCATTTGAATTAGATTCTCGTAACTCGTAACAATATTATAAAATTCTAAAAATGATGTGTCTGTAAAGCTTTTTAAAAAAACCAACTGGAATAGTCTATATAAGCGATGGATAACACGATGCAATTTCTTTTAGATTTCTTGTCTGTTTGGCTATTTGTTCGAGATTCACGTAAAAACTACTGAGCCGATTTCGTTACGGCTTTTACTAATAGACAGCTAATTCTTAGACTTAAACTCTGCATTACTTTTTATCCCGGGAATCCTGCGGAATTTTTTCTGGGAATTACTTAAAAAGACCAGATTTAAAAAAAACGATTTCCAATGTGATTTTTTTACTGATCTATATTAATAAAATGTGCGATGTTTTTTAATCTCGCGGGAATTTTCCCAGGAGCGGTTTGAAATGAGCCTGTTCCGAGACAGTTTCCACTAAAAGGATAGTTTAGTCTGTTTTTAAATGTTGCGATTACTCTGTGTTCCACGAATTCCGCGGGAATTTTAATTCAAGCGTGGATAAAGTCGTGGACATATACTAGTTTTATTAATACATTTTTACGGACCGTTCTTCAACACAGAGATGGTAAACATTACCTCTACCCTCCACAGGATATATGTACGAGTATATAGGCCAGAGGATTAATTCGCATATTAAGTCTTATAGTCATCATAAAAAAGTAAAGTAAATTCTTAGAGGCAGTAGACCTTCATGTACAATTCTTGTCGTACAATTCATGACGTCATAACTTGCGAGGCTTCTACAAAATCTCAACTTTTGACTAGCCTATTCGAAAATTCATGTATTTTAAGCATCGGATGAATAGCAGGTTTCCTATTCACTAATAGTAAAAACTTTAAGGTAGGACTTAGTGCACACTAGCGATTGTATCCAAATAAACTGTTGCCCTGTTGTGAGAGCCCCGACCCGCCCGCCGGAGCACAACTTCTCTCTACGCCCCGCATACCGCCGACGCCCATACCTCGCATAGTTAGCAGCTAGGCGTCGGACGGGACGGAGGATATTAGAAGCGGAAATATCGCTCACTTCCTCACATACATATGATACCAATACCCACTACTCTACTCTCTGCCATTCGTCTTTATATTCTCTGTAACTCGTCTATAGTTTTAATTAGATTTTAAATAACGCCAATAATAAGTCATACAGTCCACATCGAGTTTTATTTGGAAGAAACAACTGACACCAATATAAACTATACCAGTAAAGGCTTTAAATTTTATAACCTACATCAGATATCTAGATTTAAAGTGGCATTTCTACATTTACAAAATCCACCTTACCACTTGCTGGCAACGAGCCAGGAGTACTGTATAGAAAGTAAACAGATATAAATAATTTTGGTGTGTTACATTTAAATTGTTTTAATGCACCAGTAAATATTGGGAAACAATATATTTGCATAATAAAACTACATGTTTAACGGTTTTAAGCGCGGTAATTTATTTGATTCTGATGTTTGACTGAAACGTCGGAATGACCAGAATCAAATAAATTACCGCTCTTAAAACCGTTAAAAATGTAGTTTTATTATGTATACAAGTCACAAAAACTTAAGAAAATGTAATATATTTGGATTTAGTTTGTTTGATTTTTGTTTTGGACTTTTTTCGTTGCTAACAAATACATCGTCATTGCAATAAGAATGACAGCCACAATTTAAATGAGTTGTTGTGATGGTTAGTTAACTCCACCTTCGCTAGATGGCGTTACAGGTACTTATCATTAGGTACTTCGAATAAAAAAGCTCAACATTTCTTCAATTATAACATGCCCACTTCTTAACATACTTACATGTACTTTTTTAACGCGAGCGCAGCTGCTAGTCTAGTCAACAAGTGCCTTTTGGACCAACTTTTTTCAGCAGTCTCCGAAAATTATAAATGAGGTGTCATTCGATTCGGAATGGCATCTAGATGATTTTTGAAAAAAATGAAGTTCTGCTTGCAAAAATTGTAAAAGTTATTAACAATTAACTAAAAAAAAGGGGGGGGTTAGATTTTTGCAAATATCTCAAAAAGTAATAAAGATTTTTCAAATTTGAAAAAAGATTCAAAAAGAGGAGGAACTTTCCTAAAAAAAGTCTTGACTCCCGAAACTGTAAGATCAATATTTATAATTTTCCCAGAGGGATGAAAATACGGCCGAAAACGGGTACTCTGGCTTACGCAAGCCACACCCACATCGGCCCTTTAATGAATAAATATTATTTAAACATACTAAATATGAAAATAAAAAATATAAAAAATTCAAGCTCTAACTGAATAGGTGAATGAACAATAATCTGCTTGAAAAAAAATTTTATAACAATTTTTCATTTAGTTATTCAATAGTTAATTAATATTTTTTTTTGCTTGAACATGAACATTGCAAGAGTGATAATTGTTAAAATAGTTTAACAATTATCACACTTGCAATGTTCATGTTCAAGCAAAAAAAAACTTAAATTTATAGAAATTTAAGATTTTTTTCCTTTCTTGGAGCAATTCTTGAAAAGCTTTAGAATAGAACCCCGTTGGAAAAAATTAGAAAATGTTTATTTTTCATTTTTTTATTAATAATTTTCGTTGTTACAATTTTTGCATCCGGAACTTCATTTTTTTCAAAAATCATCTAGATGCCATTCCGAATCGAATGACACCTCATTTATAATTTTCGGAGACTGCTGAAAAAAGTTGATCCAAAAGGCACTTGTTGACTAGTCTATGCAGACTGAGGCAGTCCTTAATAAATGATACAATATACTTGAAAGAGTTATTTATTAATGTTTTGTCTATTACAAGTCACTTATTTGTGATCTGTTCTTCAAGCGTCAAACTCATGTCACAACAAACAATCATAACACTTCATTTAAGTAAAAAAATATGTATTAAAAAATAAAAATAAAAAGCGAAAAATGGCATGCGCCACACCGTGTTCCGCTTTGATGCAGAGTTATTTTCTTTACTCAGCAATATTAGCGTTGAAGCTGCTGGCTTTAGCACCGATGGCCTCTCTTGTTTGCAACCCGGAGAAAGTCCAAAGGGCCAACATCAGTGATTTGAAGAACTTAACCCCTTTCTGGCTAGTAGCCGCATTGTACATGACTACATCGCCCGACGAAAAGACAGCGTTAACACTTCTCCGTACATATGTAGTAGCTAGATTCATAGCCGCAGCTGGCTACCTAATTAAACTACCACATAAAACGACAGAATTTGCCTTTTTCGTGTCATTCGCTATAACCTGTTTTATGGGTGCTTGGGTTGTAATTACTTACAGGACGGCGATATAAAGAAGATTGTTCTGCCGACAATTTGTAACTGTGATTACCTTAGTAACGTTAAAAGTTTCAAGAGGCACTAAGATTGATGAAACCTGTGTAGTTTTTAACAAGTGCTTGTTAATGTTCAATGTATAATGGTGTATATCCCGGTTACATTCAAACACAACACCTTAAAGGTGATCCTTGCATCCGGAGCATCCACTTTTTCATCTGTATTATTCGACCGTATATTGTTAAATTTGTTTATTCAGTTTTCATTGTTTTATTGATTGATGGTTTAAGACTACTAATATTTTTTTATGATGTAATAAACTAATATTTATAAATAATATATATTCAATAAAAACATGCCTTTAACTTTTCCTTTCAAGCTATGCCTCCCCCTTTTCTCCTCCTATCTCCACCTGAGCCTCAACTTTGTAAAACATTTAGTTTATTGTTAAGGCTATACAGCTTTGGAACGCGCTTACTGTTGCTACCAGACACGCAAAATCGCTTTCGATATTTAAAACTATGATCAAAAAATACTACCTGTCATTGGAATATGATATTAAATTCATCTATAAACATTTATATATTTTGTAGATATGTATTTGTATGGTAACTATATTAAGTATATCTTTTTAATATACTTACACAATTTCTGCATATATATACAATTTATGTATTTATTTTTTTAAAGTAAGTAGGTACTTCGTACTATACGTATACCACCATCGCCATTATCATCGCAATTAATTTCTGGGGTTGTCTGGAAGTGGTCGCTTTTTAGCGATAAGACCGCTCTTTGTACATAACTAGATATAATTTTAGTCTTCAAGGTCTTCAGTTAAAAATTGCAACCTTCTCTTACAGTTCAGTAATTATTTAATTACCATTATTCTTTATTTTTTACGATCTCAGTATAATTGTTTATCGGCCTATAAATTACATTCTTACTCTCTCTTTTCTTCTACGTTCTCCAATACACAATATTCTTGTAAAATTTCTACTATATAGTAGACCCTGTAATTACCAAGAAAAATGAGTGTGACATACGAAGACAGAGAGACAAACAGACGATTTTTTACATCTTGCGTTTTTACCAAAATGGCTACAGAGCATTATAATGTTTTATAATATCCTCCTTACACTCTCATCTATGCCACATATGAAATTACTATTCTCAATATTATGTCAATCTGACACAAAATTCTAGGCGAAATATTGTACATATAAATATAAATCAAAACGTGTAAATTCAGCGAACAATGGGTTCCACCGCCGGACCTTCTTCATTAATGCAAAGTTACTATTTATACGCTGCACTCTTAGCGCTGAAGCTCCTAGCGTTGGCGCCTTTAGCCGCTTTTGTGTGCAACGGAGAGAAAGTCCAAAGGGCTAACCTAAGTGATTTGAAGAACTTGACGCCTTTCTGGCTGGTAGCCGCTTTGTATATGACCACATCTCCCGACGAGAAGACTGCTTTGGCCCTTCTGCGGACCTTCGTTGCAGCTAGATTCGTATCAGCTGCTAGTTACGTGACGAAGATGCCGAAATGTGCGATTGAATTGGCTTTTTTCGTGTCGTTTGCTATCACATGCTTTATGGGCGGTTCGGTTGTGTATCATTACAGAAATTCGGTGTAGATGAGGGTTTGGATGATTAGTAAATTCGTGGTAAACTTTTTGTCTCTTGTTAATCCGCCGGCTGTTAGCTAAATTTTGTGATTTAATATTATACAGTGAGATCGTAAAACACTGTTTTTTATAGAACCTTTATAAAGTTAATATAAACATATTTGATGTCTTTACATTTTGTGCGTAGTTTATTTTTTCAAATTCAAATTCAAGATTTTTTATTTAAAATAAGTTCCACTGGAGAACACTTTTTCAGGGTCAAATATAAGTAAAAATTTTAATATACTTCCTATTCTATGTATACCGCTTCGCAATATGTTATCGCTGTTAAAGCACAAGAAGTGGCAAGAAACTCCCCAGCAAGACGTCTAGCTAAAAATTATTTACCTTCTTATTTATCTATTTAGACTAAACGACATTCAACGACATAGGAGACCGCATTGGATTTCGTTTTTTTTTTCATTCTGGCCATTTCCGGGATAAAAAATAACGCCAATTTTAAGTCTAAGAATTAGCTGTCCGTCAGCGAAAAACGCATCGAAATCGGCCTAGTAGTTTTTACTTGAATCCCAAACAAACAGACAAGGCTCAATTCTATGTTTCTGTTTACTTGGATCGCTTTAGTTGCTTTGATCAAATTGAAAGACAAATGAACCATCTAATGTAATTCTATTTTATTCTTGAAAATGTTATTTATTTCAAAGAACTAGCAAAAGCTCAACAATCAATATTTCAGAACTAACTTAGAACATTATAAGAGACGCTAACAAAAATATTTTACATAAGCCCCGAAGCTTTGTCCAAGGTTTCTTTGTAAGGTAACAGTATAAACAGTTTATAAATAAACCGGACCTTGGATACTAAGAGCCTTTCGTTCGACAAGTTCGCGAGTGTCAACAAGGGTAAGCACCGGCCTCCAACTTCAATAGAAACAAATCAAGTTCCTTTTAAAGTACAAGAAGTTTGTTCGAACAAAATAATGAGAAGGACTTCCAAGAACTTTTGTTCGTTAGACGTTATTAAGATTATAATTAAAATTAATTGAAATTGCATAATTAATTACTCATTAAAATAGATTTCTTTCTTAATTTTACACAAAATGTATGTACATACAAATCTATAAAATGTTGGTGATGTACAAAGGCGAGCTTAACCCTAAAAGAGTTTCAATCAAGCAAACCTAGTATAATAGTCTAGCGAAAAGGAGAGAAACAAAAGGCAGGGTTGTGTGCACTAAAATATTTTTATGGCTTACAGATAATATAAATATTAAAAAAAAAAAGTTTTGCTAGATTTCAGCAGACAGGCAGACGGTCCACGAAATGAAAAGCTGTTACCATCGCCTATGGACATTTGCAACACCAAGGGTGCTACAAATACACTACTGCTCTCTTAAGGGAGACTGGAACCTGGTCACTAATACCGGTAAATAAATCAAGGTTGTTATGGCGGCATACTCTAGACCAGGGGTGGTAGCAATCCAGTTGGGTAAATACCCTAACACCTCGCTGTGGTTGTTTTGTCGCTTTTTACGACAGGCCGCCCGGGCAGCAGGAAATTGTATTCTTTCTCCGTTCCTGCACTGATAACGGAAACTAAATAACTACAGAACTAGAATATATATAATTTAGCTTACTATAGAAAATACAAACATATTGTGGCGAATGATGGTAGAACCATCTAGTTAATTTTAGAACTTTTCGAAACATCCAGAACAATCTAGAAGGAAAAGACAAGGACGGATATATTTAGAAAGAGATGGACGATAAACGAAAGAAAGAGATAGATAGATATTAGAAAGAGATAGGCAATAAACGAAAGAAAGAGATAGATAGATGTTAGAAAGGGATAGATGTATAAACGAAAGTTCCCGAACAGAAGGTTCGGGAAGGAAGAGACAGAGATAGATAGCTGGGTTCTAGAAAATTCTTCCGGGTATATAAACAGCGCAAGGCGCGCCTACCGGGCAGTTTAAAGTTGAGTTCAGTCCAAGACGGTGAAACGACAAGTGCGATACTAAAGAGTTATCAGAGAAGGTTAATAGAGTACAGAGACGAATTAAGTGGTGAATTTAATAACAAGTTTGGTGGACAGATACGTGAAGGAGCTGTGTAGCGCAGTTCGAAAGAGGAACCAGACGCAAGCTACCCGCGATAATATCGGAGGTGGTCCACGCAATATCGGCGACGGTATTGAGGGTGTAAAAACTCATCATCGGGACTGTGCATCGTTGGTCGTGCGTATAGGGGCAACCCTGCAGAGAGACACTACGTGCGGCTGAGTAAGTCAATAAAAGCTTTTAAATTAAAAACTGGTGTTTTCTTCCAATCCATAAGTGCGTACCCCCGCTCGTACGTAACATTTGGTGTCAGAAGTGGGATTGGAAGATAAAATGCCAGTAATGCCAAGAGACGGCGTCAACACCCGTGCTAGGGCCGCCGCCCAGCAACAAGAGAATTTGGAACCGGAGGGCTCTGTGGAAGAAAACCCTGGGGAGGAAAACGATCCTGTTGAGGGGACTTCAACCGATTCATCGAGAACGCAGCCCCCTAAATCGGAGTTCTGGGCATTGTTAGAGCAGATGCGAGCAATGCAAGAAGAACAGGCCCGCCGTCAGGAGGAACAGCTGCGAGCGATGCTGGACGAACAAGCCCGCCGTCAGGAGGAGCAAGCCCGCCGTCAGGAGGAGCAAGCCCGCCGTCAGGAGGAGCAAGCCCGCCGTCAGGAGGAGCAAGCCTGCCGTCAGGAAGAGCAGCTACGCGCCTTGAGAGAGGAACAGAGGACCACCGAAAGCAGCATCCTAGAGGCTATCAAAGATAGTGCACAGGCAGTTGAGGAGGTACGGAATAAGCTTCAAGTACATGAAGAATGTCTCGCTGGGCATGAGGAACGAATTTCGGCCATGGAAGAAGATGTGCAGAGAATTAAGGTTAGAGGCGTGTCAATGCCCACAGTATCAACGTCATCTGCGTTGAACTTCAAGGCACCTCCTTATGATGGGGCATCCTCATGGGCGGCTTATAGGCGGCAGTTCAAAGCAGTGGTTCAGATGAACGGATGGGATGATACACAAGCCAAGACTGCGCTTATTCTGGGACTTCGGGATAAGGCGATGAATGTATTGGAAGCTGTTAGCGAGGATTCCTCTTATGAACAACTAATGGAAGCCTTGGACTCGCGGTTTGGTGACTCTCATTTGGAGCATGTGTTTCGAGCCCAACTTCGAGAGCGTTATCAGAGACCTAATGAATCGCTGCAGCAGTGGTCACTGGAGGTGGAGAAGCTGGTACGAAAGGCATATCAGAGTTCGCCTTCGACACTTGTCAACAGCATACTTCTTCAAACGTTTGTTGACGGTATATCTGACATTGAGATAAGAGCAGCTGTACGATTAGGCCACCACGATAACATGAAGGAGGCTTTGGCGCACGCTTTAGAAGTAGAAGCTGTTCGCCGAGATTCGAAGAGTGGACGCATACGTGAGATCACGTCGAGCGATGACTCCACGGGAGGTCGAAGGACTTTTGCATTCAGATGTTATGCCTGTGGACAGCGAGGACATTTCCGAAGCAGGTGCCCAAATCGATCCTATGGAAGACAAAGAACTGACGCCAGTGCACAAGCGTCAGAAACTCAGGAAAACTAGATAAAGTCAGAGCTGCGGGGTGGGCGCTGGCTGGTAGACGAATAACCCCAAGAATAAGGATTTATCAAAGCTCAGATGGGAACAGTCTAACTGTTGATGGATTAGTTAATGGAGTTGCTTGTTTACTGACCATAGACACTGGAGCATCACGTACGGTAGTTGGACCACAGTTAATGAGGAGAAATGGTAAAGTAACTAATGAAAGACGGACGGTTCAGCTCACGACGGCTACCGGCCAGCGTGTACCAGTAAAAGGGGAGCAAAAAGTAGCTATCAAGGTTGGTGACAAGCTTTATTGGCAACAAGCGATAATAGCCGACATTATGGATGATTGCATAATTGGACTGGATTTCCTCAGAAATCATCAGTGTAACCTTGACATACAGAAGGGTATTCTCAAGTGTGGAGCCATGGAAATCCCAATGAAAAGTGGCAGCGGAGGTAGAGTGTACAGCTTCCGGGAAAATAGCGGAATAGATTTCAGTAAAATTATGGAAGGTTGTAAAAAGGATTTAACAGCCATGCAAATGGCAAAGGCCGAAACTCTATTACAACGATACTCTGAGATGTTTTCAAAGGACGACAAGGATATTGGCAGAACCGGGTTAGTTCGGCACCGAATTAATACTGGGAATGAACATCCGATCCGACAACGACCACGTCGAGTTCCATTTGCTAAAGAAAAGGAAGTTGATGACATGATCAAGGAAATGGAACAAAATGGGGTAATCGAACCATCTATTAGCCCGTGGTGCTCCCCTGTGGTTTTAGTAAAGAAAAAGGATGGAACCACTAGGTTCTGCGTAGACTACCGTCGATTGAATGACGTCACGAAAAAGGACAGTTATCCCTTACCAAGGATAGATGACACTCTCGACACTTTGAATGGTATGACGTGGTTTTCTACCCTAGATTTGAAGAGTGGATACTGGCAGGTAGAGATGGACTCAAGGGATAAGGAGAAAACTGCGTTCTCTACTGGTAAAGGATTATGGCAATTCAAGGTTATGCCATTCGGACTATGCAATGCACCGGCTACATTTGAACGTTTAATGGAAAGGGTCCTAGAGGGCTTACTAGGAGAAACTTGTTTGGTTTATCTCGATGACATCATTATTGTAGGTCGAAATTTTGATGATCATTTGAAGAAGTTGGAGATGGTGTTCGAGAAATTAAGAAGCGCAAATCTCAAGCTAAGTTTGAAGAAATGTTCCTTCTTCAGACGACGAGTTAACTACTTGGGTCATGTTATTTCTGCAAACGGCATTGAAACTGATCCAACGAAAGTTTGTGCAGTCAAGGAATGGCCTATACCGACGGATAAAACACAAGTTCGCGCATTTTTAGGGCTCTGCTCTTATTATCGACGATTTGTTAAGAATTTCTCAGAAGTGGCAACCCCTTTACATAAATTAACCGAGAAGAAACGGACATTTGTTTGGGACCAGGAATGTCAAATGGCATTCGAGGAACTGAAGCAGCGCTTATGTAATACACCAATACTTGGCTATCCAGACAGGGTCAACGATTTCATAGTTGACTGTGATGCAAGTAATACAGGTATTGGCGGAGTACTTTCTCAGAAGAAAGGAGATCAGGAAGTTGTCATAGCGTATTTCAGTAAGTCTTTGTCAAAGTCAGAGAAAAACTACTGTGTTACCCGGAGAGAATTGCTAGCAGTAGTCAAAATTTTACAGCATTTTAAGAAGTACTTAGGACGAAGGTTTCTGGTCAGAACGGATCATGCGGCATTAAAGTGGCTTCTGCAATTTAGGAATCCGGAGGGTCAAGTTGCGCGTTGGATTGAACAACTGCAGGAATACGATTTTGTGGTGGAACACCGAAGTGGAAGAAGTCATGGAAATGCTGATGCTTTATCTAGGCGACCGTGTTCAGAGGATTGCAAGCATTGTATTAGGCAAGAGGATAAAGATGGTGCTATTTACATTAAAGCAATAAGAACGGACGCTCTTAATGATGAGTGGAGTCAAGATGTTCTACGAAAATCACAAGAGGAAGATGAAGATCTGAAACCCATATTGCTTTGGAAAAAGGCTAATAGATCTCGACCTGATTGGAGTGATATTGCTGGTCTTAGCGCAACAAGTAAGGCCTATTGGGCGCAATGGAATAGCCTGGTGCTTAATGAAGAACTATTATGTCGAAAATGGGAGAGTCCATCTGGCAATGAAAGTCATTTGCAAATAGTAGCGCCTAAATCTAAAATCCCGGAAATTTTACGGGCGTATCACGACGGCACTTCAGGAGGGCATCTTGGTGTGAAAAGGACTTTGATGAAAGTGCGTCAACAATTTTACTGGCTGCATTGCAGGGAAGACGTCGAGGAATGGTGTAGGAATTGTACGAGGTGCGCTTCTGTGAAAGGACCCCAAACACGAAGTCGAGGTAGATTAAAATTATACAACGTTGGTGCCCCTTGGGAACGAATTGCAATTGACGTGGCGGGACCATTTCCTTCGACAGATAAAGGAAATCGGTACATTTTGGTGGTTATGGATTATTTTACTAAGTGGCCGGAAGCTTTTGCAATTCCGAATCAGGAAGCAACTACAGTAGCGGATAAATTAACGAAAGAAGTTTTCTGTCGATTTGGTTTACCCCTGGAGATTCACAGTGATCAGGGTCGCAATTTCGAATCTCAAGTCTTCCAGGAAACCTGTAAGATACTTGGAATACACAAAACTCGAACTACTCCGTATCACCCACAATCCGATGGAATGGTAGAGCGGTTTAACCAAACTTTAGAACGGCATCTGGCAAAGGTTGTGGATTCTCATCAACGAGACTGGGATGAGTACATTCCCCTCTTTCTCCTAGCATATCGAACGGCTGTTCATGAGAGCACTTCCACAACGCCAGCTCGTGCTAATTTTGGAAGGGAACTTCGACTTCCAGTTCAACTTCTTTCAGGATGTCCGCCTAATACTCCAAGTTGTGTTTCGGACTATGTACAAGACTTACGAAGGAGGATAGAAGAAATTCATGACCATATGAGAATAGAAAATCTACAAGCCAGTGAACGGATGAAAACCCGTTACGATAGACGTGCTAACTTAAGGGACTTTGATGAAGGCTCATTGGTCTGGCTTCATAATCCTGTTCGACGTAAAGGAAAATCTCCAAAATTGCAATCAAGTTGGGAAGGACCTTACACAGTAGTCACTAGGATTAATGATGTCACTTATCGAATTCGGAAATCATCAAGGAGCCCTGCAAAAATAGTGCATGTAGATCGACTTGCGAAATTTCATGGTTCTAACGATGCTCGGGACGAGCACGTTTTAGGAGGGGGTAGTGTGGCGAATGATGGTAGAACCATCTAGTTAATTTTAGAACTTTTCGAAACATCCAGAACAATCTAGAAGGAAAAGACAAGGACGGATATATTTAGAAAGAGATGGACGATAAACGAAAGAAAGAGATAGATAGATATTAGAAAGAGATAGACAATAAACGAAAGAAAGAGATAGATAGATGTTAGAAAGGGATAGATGTATAAACGAAAATTCCCGAACAGAAGGTTCGGGAAGGAAGAGACAGAGATAGATAGCTGGGTTCTAGAAAATTCTTCCGGGTATATAAACAGCGCAAGGCGCGCCTACCGGGCAGTTTAAAGTTGAGTTCAGTCCAAGACGGTGAAACGACAAGTGCGATACTAAAGAGTTATCAGAGAAGGTTAATAGAGTACAGAGACGAATTAAGTGGTGAATTTAGTAACAAGTTTGGTGGACAGATACGTGAAGGAGCTGTGTAGCGCAGTTCGAAAGAGGAACCAGACGCAAGCTACCCGCGATAATATCGGAGGTGGTCCACGCAATATCGGCGACGGTATTGAGGGTGTAAAAACTCATCATCGGGACTGTGCATCGTTGGTCGTGCGTATAGGGGCAACCCTGCAGAGAGACACTACGTGCGGCTGAGTAAGTCAATAAAAGCTTTTAAATTAAAAACTGGTGTTTTCTTCCAATCCATAAGTGCGTACCCCCGCTCGTACGTAACATTATTTATAAGACACAGACACATAAGCTAAGTATATATAGATAAATAATATACGAAATATTATTACGAAAACTATATAAATTTCATATCAAAATGGAAATACCATTTAATTTATAAAATACTAGAGATACCCCGCGGCTGCGCCGTGTCTCTTGTTTATAGAGCAAGTGCTACAGGTTATATTATATTAATTTTGTATGTATTTGCCCACGGAAGGTTCACTTCATTTTATATCGCTAATTATACCATCCCCCGTCTATCTGTAAACAACATAAAAGACAAAACTTGACCAAAAAGGCCAAAATTGTCAATAGGCCACAGAGACCGACATGGCCAAAATGACGGAATAGGCAAAAACGACCAAATAGGCCAAAATAATCAAAATGGTCAAAATGACCAAATAGGCCAAAATGACCAAATAGGCCAAAATGACCAAAGAGGCCAAAATGACCAAAAAGGTCAAAATGATCGAAAAGGCCAAAATGACCAAATAGGCCAAAATGACCAAATAGGCCAAAATGACCAAATAGGCCAAAATGACCAAATAGGCCAAAATGACCAAATAGGCCAAAATGACCAAATGGGCCAAAATGACCAAATAGGCCAAAATGACCAAATAGGCCAAAATGACCAAATAGGCCAAAATGACCAAATGGGCCAAAATGACCAAATAGGCCAAAATGACCAAATAGGCCAAATTGACCAAATAGGCCAAAATGACCAAATAGGCCAAAATGACCAAATAGGCCAAAATGACCAAAAAGGAAAAATTACAAAATAGGCCAAAATGACCAAAAAGGCCAAAATGACCAAAAAGGCCAAAATTACCAAATAGGCCAAAGTTACCAAAAAGGCCAAAATGAAAATTATCCGTTGTCCATCCTCAGTATTTAATTTACATACGTACTGAATTTCAGCCAAATCGGTCCAGTAGTTTTTCCGTAAAAGCATAACAAACAAACAGACAAATATCATGTTATCCCGGAAACTATCCCATTTTTCGGGATAAAAAGTATCCTATGTTCATCCTCGGTATCGAAAATATATACATATATACTGAGTTTCAGCCAAATCGGTCCAGTAGTTTTTACGTGAAAACGGAACAGACAGACAGACAGAGTTACTTTCGCATTTATAATATTAATAGGGATGTTAAACGCTTGTGATTATTACAATTTTGGAGCAGTAAACTCAAGTTTTAGAGTTGGTTCCACTTTTTATTACAACTTTAAAATTAAATCATTTGAAAATATCCTTTTTATTTGATACCTCAGCAATTTAATATTGCCTAACCTTTAAAGGTTTCATTTAGTCTCATTATTAAAAACTAATATCGCTTCGATACTATAATTACGTATACACACGAAACCTCTACATGTGTGCCAAATTTCATTTTAATTTATTTATTTGCTAAAACGTTTACGATGACAACATGTTGATGAGTTTCACATGTTTTTGCGTAAGTGTAAGGTTTAAGGCCTACGCAGACCGGGACGGCATAGCAAGGGGTTTTGCCGTCAGTCAGCGCACATTAGCCGCTTAGATACCGCGGCATTCCAGCGCCTTGCCACGGCATGCCACGGCGCGACAAAGCACGCCTCAGTAGCTCCTGCTGCCCGATAACAATTCCTTGACTTATGAATGTTATTATTACTATTATTTTTATCAGTTTTTTTCATTGTTAATTTAACATTATATCATTTAATAAAATTTATCATAAATCGACGGGTGCAAAGTAAAAAGAGATATCTGCAAAATAGCTACTTTACAGGAGAGCGAAAAGATGGTCGTATTAACTTTGAAAGAACATATGTAGCTGGCTTTTTTACGTACGAAAATTTATTGAAATAATGTGATATATGCAAAACAAATAATGTCATATTGTAAAGAATTGTTTTATTAAAACGATTGTACAATAAACTAAAAATCATCATTTTGTAGATAACTTTATTTACTTTGCACCCGTCGAAATATTTGTATGCTCCTCTATGTGAGCAAAACATGTGTACACAATAACATATATACCAACTGTTTAACCATGGTTTGAACAAATAAAATTGATTTGATTTGATTTTTATTTGAACACTTATAGCCTTCAGTTGCGTTTGATCGTGTGTCGAAACGAGCGCCGGAGTCCGTGGCATGCCGTTGCCTACCCGCAGTACGCCACGGCATCCCGCCGCGGGAGCCAGTGGCGCGTCTTTCAATGCCGTGCAATGAAATCCCTTTCGATGCCACAGCATCATTTTAAAGCATAGCAATTTATGTGGTATATCTATATCGATACGTTTGAATGTCCATTAGAAAAAAATTTATCCCTTTAATCCCTTACCATGCCGTCCCGGTCTGCGTAGGCCGTTAGAGAGCGGCAGCATATGGTAGCACCGTTGGTGTTAAAAGTCCATAGGAGGTGGTTGCTGCTTTCCATCGGGTACGCCGTCTGCCTGTTTGTTGAACTCATGTAATAAAAATAAAAACGCTGCCACTACATAATACCTACCTCTTTTAGTATGGCCAAATATTTTCAAGATTCAATTCACAACAGAGCTTAGTTTTGGTTGCTTTATTGTATACGCAAAATATGTCAAGTGAAAGCCCAATGGCTTAAATTCTCCAACTCGCTTTCTCGTATTAATTCGGAACAAAAAGCAATTAATACGGATCACAGAAAAACCGTAACAGCGTCCACAATGAGACCGTAATTTAATAAATTAAAATTTTTCAAGTGTAAAAAGTTTTCTCTTTGTGCTATTTTTAATAATTTTCTTTAATCTCCTTAATAATTCAAATTTTCAGATGTATTATATATTTCTAGTAGAGATGTGCAGACTAGTCGGTAAAGCCGACTATCCGGCCACTACAGTAGTCGGCGACTATCCGGCCACTACAGTAGTCGGCGACTATTCGGCCACTACAGTAGTCGGCGACTATCCGGCCACTACAGTAGTCGGCGACTATTCGGCAAGAAGCGCCGAGTATCCGGCTTCTTACTTTGTAGTTTATAATCTATACTTTACTAATACATTGTAATCCATACACAAGACTTTCTTTTTGACTTGATTAAATTTTAGTTTAGCTCTTTCACTTTAATGAACAGTAACAGTATTATCTTTAAATGTTTTATTTTTATTTTAGCACAAAAACACCGCCGTGAGACCCGTACAAAAGTTAAAATCAAGAAACAATGCGGAGTAAATAAAATAAGTTCTGACACGCTCGCATGCGGTGGTTGCGACTTGCGCGCGAATCAACTATAAACAAAGCGTCACGGAAACGCCCGAAACAGTGGTCGGCTTAGCAAACTAGTCGGCCTCTTTATAACCGACTAGTCGGCCAAAGTCATAATCGGCACATCTCTAATTTCTAGTCATTATTCTTTCCCATACGCCACTAGTCGTCGTAGCGTAATGGCTAGCGCATGAGTCCCAGACCCAAAGGGCGCGGGTTCGGTCCTGGCCGAAACGCATGCACCACTTAGTCAATTTTCCGATCTAACGTGCATACTGTTACACTTACCACGTGCTAATAACGGTGAAGGAAAACATCGTGTTGCAACCTGCACATCGAGATAACCGATGTCAAACCTGCCAAGCCGCCTTGGACAAGCGTGGCGGGTATACTGTCCATTCCCCCTATGATGGGAGGCTCGAACCCAGCAGTGGGATATTTATGGGCTGATATATATTATACGCTACTAGTGAGAATATTGGCTCGGTTCAGTGTATGTAGATCCTCGACTATCCCTTATAGTTGCAAATATTTTGATGTATTTTCAAGAGTATAAACAGAATATAACAAAGCTTAGACATCGTCGAAATATGCAATGCTATGCAAGATCTCCTTTGTGTGTGTCATTTGTCACTCGGGGCTTACTGCTTTGTTTGCACGTCATGTGTTGCACTGTTTATATTTCTCACTCATGTCTTCGCTTTCAAATACAGTAAGTACCTATTATGCACTAAACATGCACGTAGACACTTATTCACATACGTATTCAGCAGAGTTAACATTACAATTACAAGTTCATTTTAACCAAGTTTAAAAATACACAACGATTTTAGGGACTTGGTGAATCTTGGTGTTTTATAATTCTACCATAAAGGTTTCTCCGCATTCTCTCGAGGTGCATACACGAGAAGCAAGAATGTGGAACGGGTTTCAGTGTTCATTTCTTCTGTTCTCATAAAGTTCTCATCTCCTCTCGAGAAAGTGTTCGAGATGTTTTTCGTGCGGATATGGAGCGCTTCTAAGATGTTTTCATCTACAGACACGTTTTCTGTGCTTTCTTTTGATTATACATCAGTCTATGTGGTGGATAATTATGTCTCATCGAACAAAATCACTACTTATTCGTATAATTTTTTGTAGAGATAAGTTGCAGTCGAGTTCACTAATATATGTATAAGCATTGCAAATAATTCTAAATATTGTTACGAGCTACAGGACTCGAAATATCGCTCAAAGAATATACATCTTGCTCGTATCGTAATCCTCGCTTGACTGCCTCACCAGTTCGGGCATCATTTTATACTAAACTGTACAATACAACAAACCACCGCGTGGACTGAGGTTTCCGCGAAACCGTAATCTGCACACCTGGTTAATTATTCCTGCGAACAATAACAATAGGCTTTTGTTTAATTGCAAATTTTAAACACAAAGTAAACAAAAGAAGTCCAAATTAAGAAAAGCTAATAAACCAGATGCGCATTTCTTTGCCGGTATGTAACAATATTATAAGCATTAGAATATTACAAAATATCTTTACAAATAAACACATCAATAATTTGTAGTTGACTTTTAGATTAATTTATATACGACACATTCCGACCACTAATAGGTATGTATTACGATCATAATTATACGACCAATGATGGATTCATAAATATTTTGATTAATACATTTAAAATGCTTTTTCAAAAATATTTATGAAAAAACTATTTGAATGATAATCCCACTCGTATATAGGACATAAGTATGAACATTTATCTTGAATGCCAGTATATTCATGAACTCGACTGTACTACCATTGTATTGTTTGTTTGATCACGCAGTCTCCTCTCACGTTGGTCTAGATTTCTTTTAAGCAGTTCTGGGTTTTGTTTGACACTAATGTGTAATAAATAACCTGTGAACCGTAGAAACTATTACTAATATTAACTAATTCTGGATTTTATTGAAGCGTATACCAGCCCCCGAGAAAGAAGACAGTACTTTCTGTAATTTGAAAGATTTGCAGTATTATTGTTTGGCATTGTTGTGAACATCCTTATATTGTTTGTATTTTCATAGGCAACTTTAAACGCTTTCCATTGAATGGACCAACTGCCTGTTTTCCAACTTTGCAATAAAACAAAAGTATTCTTTATCAGTTCCAACACGGTTAACTAACAGTATAGTTAGCTACAGAACAATAATAAATACAACTATAAAAATAAACACAGTACATCCTTATAAACTTCCACATATAAATTCAACGGGTAATGAAGATAAGGATATATCTGAATCCTGTCGATGGGGCTTCAATGGCAACCGTAATCAATTTCACTTGGACGAGCAACTCCATTAAAATAAAAAGTCAGCATTGTTCATTGCCGCATCCCTTTCCAGTACATGCCATTGTGTTCCTTACAGGCATTGTGGGTTCGATTGAAACCTTTATTTATTATATCTTGATCTCGCTGACCACTGCATTACTTTTATATCCACATCGTTAATATGCGATTTTTTGGGGATTTTACTAGACCTCTGCTAATTGTATACACACCAGTTATATTGTTAGACGCCGATAAAGCAAACGGACACCTGGCTGTCCTAAAGCGCAGTTTATTACCTCCCCGCATTTAGGAATTCTTTGGTTTACTTTGTGTTTAGAATTTGTAGTTAAGAAAAACATTCTATTCTATTATACTTGTTTTATGGCCGTCATTAGTGTCGAACTAATCCTTGCTGTTATTGTATCGCGTTGAAGCTTGCCAAGTATGGATCGGTGCATTTTAAAGCAATGGCCCAAGGCGGAGAGGGGCAGTCAAGCGAGGATTACGATACGAGTAAGACGTACATTTGACGAACGATATAGTGACGGACTTTGTGCGTGTTATTGAATCGAGCAGTCTGTACTGGTTGTATCCAGGTATATTTGTACCTGTTTTATACGTTTTTGTACAGTTCTAATAAACTCTATAGTAATTCCAACTGCATTTTAATTCGAGTCCTGTGTAGCTCGTAACAATATTAATAAGTCATTTTAAATAAGAAAAACACTTTAAAATGTATAATATATATTGAGATAATCATAGGGAAACGCGACAATTATTTAGCAGACACATTCTACTATCAATCCTAAAACAATGCACATAGAGAAGATGAGATGTAAAAACACCTTTTATCATACTTTTTAAATGTCATGTTCGAATTTTTTTAAATTACTATTTAAACCATTAGTAAGCCATTGTACTCGTTTAAGTTATGACGTCATAACTTGCTACGTTAGCACAAAAAGTCGGCGGCTTTGTCTTTTTATAATGCTGGTATTAGACGGATCTATCTAATTGAATCAATTTGATTGAAAGGCATAGAACTTAAGAAATGTGACGGAATTCAATTCAAGTTTATGTTTATACTAGAGGTTCCGGCAGACGTTCTCCTGCCCTGAAAACATAAAAATGTAGAATTCGATTCCCACGCCATCTACCGGTTCCAAATGTGAATCTAAATCACCACAAACCCACTCAAACAGACAAAAAATCATCAAAACGATTCAGGAGGTTAAGAGGATCCTAGAACCCGATCCCAGCGCCACCTACCGGTTCCCAGTTCAACTCAACGCACACAAAAATTTCATCAAAATCGGTAAAGTCGTTCTCAAGTTATATAAATGCGTGTACATAGATTTCTACGATTCATCTTTATTTATATAGATGGATCACGAAAAACAAAAATTAACCGTCTAACATCGGCTTAAGACGATAAAAAGATCTCAATTGCTGACTGTTGAGTTACATTACATTTTACCATTACTATCTAGGCTTTGACCTAAAATGGATTTCCTTCACGGAGTTACGTTTACAAATCACAAAGCTTTCCTATAAAAATAAATCACATATATCGCCATATACACTGTTATCATATAGGATATAACTATTGATAGGTCTGTTATGACTGCCGGTAATGGATTACTTGCGTAACCAAAGGTGAGTAATAGTCTAGCGAAAGTATATGTCCTAAAAAGCATTATCCCTATGTCTTCGGGAGGATCTGTAGTCACGTACATAGCTCCAACAATCCAAAATGGTGATAGATTCTTCAACTCGGCTAAATAAGCCCGTCTTACTATATCAGTGTTCTGGAAAAGGCCTTTTCTCACCGACGTTAGAGCAGCTATTGGACTCAGAGCTAAAAGTTTCACAGCCAGGAACGCTGCGTGGAACATATACGTTCTTGTGAGAGGGCAATCCAAATTAATAACAATTGATACTTGGTTTCTTAGTAATATTTGCTGAGGTAACATATTCGATGATTTGTTGATCATGTCAGCTTTGATGAATTTCTGAAGTTGTCATTAATATTTCAAATTTCAAAAGTCTAAGGGCCGCTTGCAGAGAGGTCATTGAATAATATAAAGAGCCACTTGCATGAGGTTGTTTAAATTTATTTAAGAAATAAATAACGTATTTAACACCTTTAAATACAATTAGCGTCTTGCACAACGCAAAATTTGCCGCTAAATATGTTTAAAGAACTGTCAATACGTTTTGTATAAAACGTATGTGACCAGTTTAATATGATTAACTAATTTTATTTAAAGGCGATCGTTATGCAAGCGGCCCTAAGTCTATATTTCAAAATAAAAGAAGCAAAACTGAAAAGAAGGAAAGAAATAATTTCCTATAAACTAACTTTTTAATCGTTTTTTTTTTACTTTAATTTAACTTGATGTAACCTGCATATCGTGATGACCGATGTCTGAAAATCGCCAATCTTCCCTGAAAAAAGCAAGTATGCCGTCCATTCTCCTATAAGACGGGAGGACAGAGCCAGATTAGATGGTTCAGAGTAGGACGTTTATGGGTCAATATTATATTCCAGTGTTGCCATATAACGTAACGTAACAGTGGAGCTAGCATATTGAGAACACTACCCCCGGGACAGCGATTAAGGGTGTATATTTTGTCTGTAAAATATATTTATTTAAATACATTATAAAGCTACAGCTTTATTTATTATGTTCTTAATATAATTTATAGAGATGTGCCGACTAGTCGGTAAAGCCGACTATCCGGCCACTACCGCAGTCGGTGACTATTCGGCAAAGACCGCCGACTATACGGCTCTTACTTTGTAGTTATTAATATGTAGGTACTTTACAAATTCATACATTGTAATCCATACAAGAGACTTTCTTTTTGACATGATTAAATTTTAATTGAGCTCTTTCACTTTAATGAATTATAACAGTATTATCCTTAAACGAAAATATTTTTTTAGTTTTACACAATAACACCACTCTGACCCGTACAAAAGTAAAAACCAAGAAACAATCCGAAGTAAACAAAACAGGTTACGTCTTGCGCGCGAATCAACTATAAACGAAGCGTCACGGAAATGCCCGAAACCGTGATCAGCTTAGCCGACTAGTCGGCCAATTAGTCGGCCTCTTTACAACCGACTAATCGGCTAGTCAGTTAGTCTGCCAAAGTCACGATCGGCACATCTCTAATAATTTAGTTTTGCCTAAAAGGATTATGAAAAGGATTTGATTGTAACACGCCTTTTGCAAGTTACTCTACAAACCATTCCAGACAAAAGTTACTACTATAGTTTGATAAACGCAAACAACCCAGTAAAATTGAGTCTTTAGAAATACCGAAGTCAATGCGTATATACATACAATCCTTCAAAAGAAAAAAGTCTTTCAAACTTTCCGAGTTATCTTATCAACACAAACTGAAAGAAAAGTAATTTAGGATTCTACCTAAAAGTTGCAAGTTGAATGCAAACATTGTCATGCTTTTGATTTCGTGGACTGAAGAGAAATAGATTTTTGAGTAAACATTTGCTTTCTATCTCGTGTGGTATGCGCGGGGGCTGCTAGTAGTCTGCAGTAGAAGTATTAAGTATTAAAACTACACTGTGTTAATGGGAATAATGTCTTTATTGTCGTCGTTTAACAAAGTTACAGTCTTATGTACTACATTTATGCTACGCGTGCAAATACATTCTAAATTATTGTGCGCTGCCCATTACAAAGGACAATACAAATGCTTATGATTACATACTACATGCTATTATTAATTCCGGCTGTTGTCATCCAGCTTTCCTGGAGAATTTAACTCGTCGTTTACATTAAGGCCACTTACACAGCAGCAAGCAGGAAAATTGAGACGTAAATGGTCCTAGTATTCTATATTTGACATATCTTCGTTATGAAACCAACTTTGCTATGTGCAAAAAGTATAATTTTGCAATATTGAAACAGTATTTTTGGCTGATGCACACAGCACACTTTTTAAAGTAAAACTTCTTTAGAATCGTGAAATTGTTTTCAGTGTTAGATAGCGCATTAAGCGAGGAAGGCTATATATTATCACGCTAAGACCAGTAGGATCGGAGCTCCTATTAAGAATGTTTAAAAATCGGGGGTTTTTTAACGTACTTTTTTTACCATCCACGCAGACGAAGTCGCGGGCAGAAGCTAGTATTATATAACTGAGATTGTTATGAATTTTAATCGTATATGTTATATTTGTTGAACCCTCACATTTATAACGAAGTGGGTAGTTTAATAAGTGTCGTTGGCTTTAGTTTCGCTGCCATTGCGGTGGTGTAAGTAATCTACTAGTACAGTCAAGTTCATTAATATATATGCATTGACAAGGATTCAAAATATTGTATGCACTAGAATGTTAAAAAATATATTTACAGTCTGTAGTTCATTAATATATCATCATGTAATTGGTTCAATAATATATGCCTGGACACTTTACAATAATTTGTGACCAGCCATATGATCAAATATAACTCAATAGCATAGGATTCAAAAATATCTCACTAGACAAATATTCATAAATATCTTATAGATATGAGAAAATCACTCAAATTGTCTTTTTCCTAGAATTCATTTTGCAGTACCTTATATGCAAGTAATAATGCATCGTTGCCAATACGTGCAACTGCCCATTGGGCAACGTCGCGTAACTAGCTAGCGTTTTTAGGATTCTGATTAACAATGATCTGTATATATAAGCTCATTGCTGATTAATATCAAAATCAATGTGTTCTCGTTGTATTACTTAACTCGGTACTTGTAGAATAAAGTATACGAATTAAAAAAATAAGATTTTGGAAAACTTATTTATTTTTCTGTAACTACGAAACTAAAAAAGAACTAACTTCTCTTAAAATTATTAACCAAAAATTGAAAGGAACATCAACAAAATAAAAACATTTCAATGAACTTTAATATTAATACATTTTTATATATAAAAAATAGCTTCTTCTTTCAAGTTGTTCCTTCATTGCTGAGGATTATGACATTGATAGCAGTGAGAACATTAACTCTGTTCCACGGAGATCGGTACTATACATAGTGGCTGGCCAAGTTTATTGAAATGTTTATGTCACAAGCCACCTATTTGGAGATCAACCACAATGTCTGTTGCTTTCAACTTTTCCAGTGACCACAAGTCTCTGCATGTTGCCTGGGTTCCTTCGCGGTATGTGGTCAAAGTACTTCAGTAGTACGTTGTCGGCACACTGCTGATAACATCTGGTGAACTCGGATCTTAAGCTCTTCCAGTATAGAAACATTTGTTCTGTGAGCTGTCCACAGAATTCTGACAATCCGACTCCAGCACTACAATTCAAAGGCGTCGATTTTATGTCTTTTAGATACCTTTATAGTCTAGGTACATAAATATGAAAAGACAAGTGGCTGCACTAAGCGCTTTTTTGTCCGCTTTAAAATAATATGGCTTAGCCAGCGAGTATTAATTTTAAATCTTGTGTACGCTCCATTTACGTCAATTACATTTTGTAAGCGAGTCCTCATTGATTTAATCACTTTGTAGCAGTAATCCCGATTTCTAAAACTATCCCAGATGGAATGAACGTGAGCCTTTAAATTTTCTTGTGTACGAGTTTCACTATTATCCCAATTTTGGATCCTTAACCCCCATAGATTCACTATGGAGTTAAGATCTAGGCTACGTGGTGGGATTTTTCCACCAATTGCATATTTTTTTCATAAGTTGTTTTTCTGGGTCGACCAAACGACACATGTCTTTTTACATCACCCTCTTCCAGCCACCTTCTACACCATAAAGAAATAGTATTTCTTGATATTCCCAATTACCCAAATACCTTCCTCACACATACATACATACATCAATACTATACATTTTTAATAATAAATAATTTTTAATTTATCTTTTAAAAATATTAGGTAAATGTCAAACACTTTATCTTTGAAAAAAATCAAATGTATCTTTTCGACCAGTAACTAATGTTACCAATCGCAAACTTTGATTAAAGAGTTTGAAAGGTTTCATAAAATCTAATGTTTGACAAGTTTAAACGTAAACTGTATTCAAAATATTTATGAATCCATCACTGCACACATAATTATGACCGTAATGCATACATATTATTGAACGGAGTCTGTCACATATAAATGAATCTAAAATTTGACCAATAATTATTGATTTATTTGATTGTAAAGATATTTTTTAACATTCTACTGCATACAATATTTTGAATCCTTGTCAATGCATATATATTAATGAACTTGACTGTACGAACGAAAAGTCCTTCCGGATGTTCCGCACGCTCCGTGCAAAGACTACGGTGAACGTTTCACATCACATTCATATGTATCATCGTTAATTATTTAAATAAATTTTGGCTCACACTCACACCCAAAGCCAAAATGTGTGCAAAACTTCAGAGACCACAAGTGCCACCCAACGACTTGTTAGTGCCGTGCACTCCTAGGAGCTGACCTAGCTAGAACGGTTGAAGGTGGATTCGGAAGTCAGTACTGTTGGCAACACCAATATAAGATATTTTTATTATTTTTAAACTTGGAACACTGTCGTTGCATATTCTTTACACCACAGAGTACTTTATATATACGGTTAGTTTACACATACATTTTGGTTGCAGCCGAGTGCACACGCATTTGTTATTTAAGGAGATTTATTATAAGTTTCCACCACTAATCCTGTTTTACTTTTATACCTTAAACCATACCAGAGTATCACCCACACCATTAGTGTAAAATAAATATATCTGCGATGAGCTGCGCACAAGTGGTGCTTATCACCTTATTGGTTTTTGTGCAGAATTTGTCATATCTCTCAATTCTATAAATTCCCTAAATAAAATCACAGTCCACTTTAAGCGAATCTCGAATCAAAGATCAGCTGTGCGGGTCACACACACACAATATTAAATTAAATTAAATAAACAATATATAACTTAATTCTCTATAACTTGAAAACTTTGACTTAAGTTTGCCCGTTTCATATTAATTCCATTTTACTAGTCAAAGAAATGACATATCTACTTACATTTAATTAAAAATGTTTAATCTCTCATTTATTATTAACGTTTATCAGGCTGTTACATAATCTATATTTAGAAAATGTTCAAGGAAAACGGTGACAGGGGACCGCAATAATAACTTCCCTTTAAAATTATACCTTTTCCACGATGGAAATGTACAGATAATATTTTTTTATCAGAACGAGATTCAGGTATACAAAATATGCTCCATTGAGGAATTCTGCCTGCAGCTACTGTGTTCCGCCAGTTTCGCCAGTTATATAAAAGTCACAGAAGGAAGCAAGAGAATAAGGCCACTCATTCGTATCCGAGTTAGTCACGTAAAAACAATAAAGTGCGTCGTTATTGCAGTAACATTCAAGATTATACAGCCAAAATACGGTGTATGCCATAAGGCGTAATTGTAAAGGTCTCGTAAAAGCTGGTGGGGTGCGTCCGAACACGGCCGGTTAATGTGGGCAAGTGTCGCGTGCCGCGTACGTGGAATGGCCCCTTGATTATCATTGTCTGTTTTATTTTCATAAGAACGTGAATAGCGATAAGAGACATGGTAAAGGCTTTATAAATTACACTACATTAAATTACATGTCATTAAATTACATGACATTAAATTACATTGCATTAAATTACACAACATTAAATTAAATTGCATTTAATGGCATAACATTAAATTAACCATATATAGTTAATTTATTAAATAACATTACGTAATTACAATCAAGAAGATTATATGAATATGAATATTATAAATATGAATGTTTGTCTGTATTTACTTTATAGAATCGTAAACTATAAAATTACCGCGCTTAAAACCGTTAAAACGTATTATTACGTAAACTATACACCCGATTTTGATAACATGTTGTGTGTGTGTTTGAGTGGGTCCGGTAGTTGGCGCTGAGATCGGGTTCTAGAATACTTCTATTCACCGGAACCGATTTTGGTGATTTTGTTTCTGTGCGTTTGAGTGGGTTCTCGGATGGTTTAGATTCACAGTTAGAACCGGTAGGTGGCGTTGAGATCGGGTTCTAGAATACTTCTAATCACCTGGAGCGATTTTGCTGGTTTTGTGTGTTTGAGTGGATCCTCAGATGGCTTAAATCCACAATTGGAACCGGTAGGTGGCGCTGGGATCGGGTCCTAGATTTTTATTTTTTCAGAGCAGGACAACGTCTGCTGGGGCAGCTAGTAAGTAATAATTTTCATCCTTCTAAGCATGAATGTGACACAAAACACAAACGGAATAACTTGACGATTTGGCCAAAATGGCTATGGAATCCTAAAAAATCTAAAAAGCGAGTAAATCGTAAAAGATCATATTGTAGTAAAGTACTCTCAGCGAGAAAGGTAATTGAACACGAGGTCGATTTATGACAACTATTCAATTTAATAGAGCGGAAGGTAATAAATTATACATTTCAATTACGGGTATTGATGGCTGCCACGTTGAACGGTTTTATAGCGTCGATAATACGCTGAACACGGCTGAAGATTATTTATAATCGAGAAAATCAATGAAAGAATATGCTTGAATGTATAATAAAAGACATTTTACAGAAACTGTTTTATTCGACTTCCGAACAAAGAATGCGGATTTAAAGTACAATTGTCATAGACAACAAATTAATTAAAAGAAAGCCGCTTGCATAGCGATCGCGTTTAAGTAAACTTAGTTCATAACATTTAACTGCCTAAAAACGTTTTACACAAAACGTATTGACAGTTCTTTAAACATATTTTTGTTGTGCAAGACGCTAATTGTATTTTAGGGTGTTAAATACGTTTTGTGTTTCTTAAATAATTTTAAGCAACCTTATGCAAGCGGCCTTTAGTTTTATAACATGCAGACGTACAATTATACTAATCATTATAATAAGTACAATTAAATATAAGTTATGAATCTCGTTCAATAATTAACCATCCTAAAGCACTACTATGAAAGTTTGGCGAAAAATAAAAAAAAAATATTCTATAGGTGAATATGTTTCTATTAAACTTTTCAAACTAGTCTCCGCCAGCCTCTATACAAAGTTTCATGCGTCTGAAACAGTTTTCGAAATATTTTTTCCGTTCCGCCGCAGACAGATTACAGCTTGCTCAAACGCTGACAGCGCATCTTCTAGTGACGAAAATTCTATCCCTTTGAAGGGATTTTTATTTTCGGGAATAAAAAGAAGTCACGCGGTGCTAGGTCAGAGCTGTAAGGAAGGTGACCCAAGAGTTTGACCGGCGTACTATTCAGGAAGTTCCTCATTTTGAGCGCTGGAGCAGTAGCCCACGGAACCCTGTCTTTGGTCGCTTGCTGCTCACAACAGAGAAAACTTCTGCCAAGAATACGGTAGTATACCATTCGGCGTTGATTCTACTTTGGTTCCGTAAAGAAGATGACACCAAGTTGCCTGTCAAATTGAAAAAACTCGCGATCAAAATCTTCCCCCCGCTTCTAGATCGCTTCGCTTTGGTAGACGTTGATTGGTTTTGAAACACCCAAACCGTCGACTGGCTTCGTTTCTGAATTGTATTCATAAATCCAGAAAAGATCGCCTGTAATGAAGTCGTAAACACCGTGTTGTCGTGACGCGACGTGAAATTTTTGGTGAAACCCTTTGAGCCGTTTCGTGACTTACTCGAGACAAACTTTCTAACTGAGAGATAAAAATTCTAAGCGCAGGTGTACCTTGCCGCCGCCCTAATTTCGCTATCAACCAGGTTTCAGCGTTAGGGCGCTTGTATGAGAGAGTGAAGAACGTTTGCATATACACAGAAATTAACAACATAGCAGCGCGGTGCTGTCACGGTGGCAACGTATCAACGATGTCGCCTGCACGTGCGCAAAGGCTATAATTATTTTGAGCGTGATCCGTTAAGTAATATTAGATGTTATATATTTTCTATTAAAATACTTAGAATTCAATGGCCAAATTTGTCATTATAACTTTATTGATATTGGTCACCTCTACAAAACATTTGTGTGTATGAAATGAGAGAATGAGTTAATTTTATGATTATGATGTCATTTAACCTATTTTATTAAAATGAAATAGGTTAAATAGGCATCCCATTTACCAAACACGTCTAAATCGAACGGTTCGTCGGCGGAAACAGCTGAATCACTCAAGCGGCGCAAATATGCAACCCTCGGTGAGAATTATAAGTTTGTGCCGTTTGTTTTCGAGACGCTTGGACGGTGGGATCCTAAGACCATGAGCCTCTACCAAAATTTATCGAAACGACTCATTGACTCTTCAAGTGATCAGGTGCTTACTTCGGCCAACGAATCAGTATGGCGATCCAGCGATGAAATGTTGCCAGTCTTCTGGGCACCTTACCCATAGACGCATACCATACCCATAGGGCTCAGTATTCTACGTATACTCTTGAGGGACTATGGGTAGAACACAATATAAATAAGTCAAGTTTTCTTACATTGTATTCAATTGTATGTTTTAAATATTGTCAAATATATTAGGAATATATAATTATAAATTAAATAAATAATTATTTATATGAATTATAAATTCCACTATTATATTTATTTCATATTGAAAGCAAACAAGCCATGGAAACTGCGTAATGGAAAAAGGCAAATAAAATTGTGTTAAATAACTAACTAATTATCCAAACACGGGAAAGCAAAGAGAAATGTTAATTATTACAATTATCGGTTTCTATTAACTATTGGGACGCAGCGTCAAGACTAATTGGATGTTCTGGCTAAAGACAGAATAATACAGTTCAAAGACGAGACTTTACAGTTGATTGACTAAACGTAATTAGAGACGATTGATTGATATTGATAAAGAAAACCAAAATGTAATTCTTGGTATCAAGTAGACTGATGTAATTACTTTTCACTTCTGTTTAAGTTTCATCTATATTTAATAAAAGTTATTCTTTATAGATCATGATAGTCTTCAAATAAGTATCAATATTGTTACGAGTTACGGGACTCGAATTAAAATGCCGTTGGAATTACTGTAGAATTTATTAGAACGTTAAAAACACTTATAACACAGGTACAAATATAACAGGAAGCACAAACGTGATGCACGATGCAATAACACGCGCAAAGTCCGTCACTATATATCTTATCGAATGTACACACGTTTTGCTCGTATCGTAATCGTCGCTTGACTGCCTCACCCCTCCGTTCGGGCATTCCTTTTATCCTGTACATATACAATATAATACAAGTCCAAATGCCGAAACGCAATAAACTGCAGGTGGTGTGAATTGTTCTTTGTCGGTCCTAACGATATGATAGCAACTCAGACGAATGAATAAAAGGCCAAGTAATCTTGTTTTGACCTATTCAAGCTTTTCTTCAAATAATTTAATTTTAATGGCATGTTCTTTTCTTCACACGCACGTCAAATATTTGAATATCATGTCATCGCAATTTTTAATACGTAAAACAGCCCCCCACCCCCTATAATACCCCTTTTTTGGAAAATTGCGCGGACGGAGGAGTATGAAATTTAGGACACTTATAATTTGTATAGAGAAGAAGCGACGAATGATAATATTTTTTTTAATACATTAATTAGGGCCGCTTGCATAAGGTTGCTTAAATTTATTTAAGAAACACGAAACGTATTGAACACCCTTAAATAAAATTAGGGTCTTGCACAACGCAAAATATGTCTAAAGAACTGTCAATACGTTTTGTGTTAAACGTATTTAGGCTGTTTAATAAGATTGACTAATTTTATTTAAAGGCGATCGTTATGCAAGCGGCCCTTATAATTTTTTTTTAACATTACACACACTACCATGTATTTGAGACACACACGCATATATACTCTTTTGTTTATTGTTGCCTTGGGGAAATCTGTGATTATATAAGTATAATCTTTGACAATAAATTATTATGGTTGAATTTCGACCACGGGCGACCACTAATAAATACAAAAAGCTACGAAAATATTTAATAAAATAAAAATAAGCAAGTATAAATTTATAATAAATACGTATAAAATAATTAATACATAATTATGTTGTAAATGTAATACAATTAAATCATTACTGCGTGGACAATACAATTATAAAATCGCTATACAAATTGTATAGGTTACGGGCAATTTGATAAATCCGGCCACTATGAATAATGACAACATTATCTTGGGCGATATAATAAAACACAGATGAACTGTACATTTTTCTTTAATAAATCAGGTTAGGGTATATACAACTTTTACTTTTATTTGAGATATGAAGTGAAATTTGGGTAGTTATTTTTATATTTATAAATACACTGTAACTAAAGGGGGGATCCCTTTATCCGTACTAGTTCGTTGATTAAATACTAAGTTCTCCTAACGTAGTGCGGTTCGATCGGCCTCCTATTGCAAAATCGGCTTCCTATAGCTTCCTTCACTGTAAGAGCTCGGGACCAAGTCTACCTACATATTTTGTATATCTAAAGATAGTAATGAGAAAATACAAATGACTATCTTATGACTAGAAAAAAAGAGCAAAACTTTCAGGACAGCGATTTGGCGTTCTTCATGATTTAATTTTTATAAAATTACATTTTTAATTTACTTAATTCTATACCTGAATATAATTAACTATTATAATTCCTTAATTATTATTTAATGTATTATTATAATTGTCCGTGCAGGAACGGAGAAAGAATACAATTTGTTGGTACCTTTGGTGTTGCAAATGTCCATAGGCCATAGTAACCGCTTTCCATCAAGTGGGCCGTCTGCCTGTCTGCTGAACTTCTGCAATAAAAAAAGAGTGCGCTAAGTTTTTTTAGTAGGGCTGTATTTTATATTAAAATCGTGTAGTCAATAAGACGCCTATATATCGTAATTAAGTTTTATATAAGTTAAATATTCAGTTTATCCAACGGTTAAGCTTGGCTTCTGAATCGATCTGCCAGAGCCTACACGGAGTTGATGCCCTTTCCCTCGGCCCTGGCTATGGGCGAATGGACAGAACACGGGAAGTTTTGGTGGATATTCTGGCAATCACATTTTACGTTCAGTATGGTAGTACCAGGACGGCGAGTCCCGCAAGGGTTTTCAGGATTTTGATCCCAATATGGTAACAAATTCGTAATCATCATCAACAATCATTGCTTTATAATGCACCGATCCATACCTGGCAAGCTTCGACGCAATGCAATAACAGCAAGGATTAGTTCGACACTAATGACGGCCATATAACAAGTACAATAACAATAGAATGTTTTTCTTGATTACAAATTCTAAACACAAAGTAAACAAAAGGATTCCTAAGTCCGGGAAGGTAATAAACTGCGCTTTACGACAGGCAGCTGTGCGTTTATCTTTGTCGGCATGTCACAATGTCCAAAATACAATATTATTATTTCATTTTTGACACGACCCGATTCATGGTCTCTAGAGGTTGCTATCTGGCCCATTCCTCAAGGGTTTCATATAAGTATTTATATTAGACCGTAATCATACCCGCGATTAATCTAGGCAAGGGGTCACTCACTCGCTTTAGAGCTGCCTAAATTACAGATATAAGCCTTCAAGGGATCCACGACGTTACTTGATATATTGATTACGATAAAATGACTAATTTTATTTATAAACAAGCGTCGACTTCGCTAATGCGGGACTTGTATTAAAATATACATGCTTAAGTGTTCAAAACCCTATAAGATACCCCAACGGGACATTTTCTATATAAAAGATGGGCATACAAGCAGACGAAGTGGTACCTGGACAAACTGCCAGTAAACATCGAAGCTTAATATAAATTTTAAAAAATAGTTTTAAAGAATTAGCTCGATGCCACCAGTAATTTCATTGCCTATCCTTACCTTTTCTAAAAAGATTAAAAAGCACTATATTTTTTGTCTTTAATCCCAGAAATTTTTTAATTAAAATCATCACTATTCTATATGGTTTCCGTTTATGCCAAAACGCTACACAACTCTAAAAGAATGTCTTAGTATACTTATAGAAAGTAGAAAGATACTGTAATAAATACACTTGTATATATAAATAATAATAAATTAATTAAAAGAATACCCCTATTACCAATAGTGAAAATAAAAAATAAAAAACTAAAATCATCTTTCTTGTCACTTGAAAGAGGAGAGGCGATTAAAAAAAGTATACCTAACATAATTATTATGTACTTCAAAAGATAAACAAAGCAGAAGATTGTTCTCGTTTATTCTCTCTAAATTTTCTTATTTATCATTTTGTACACTATTTAGTTCGTTCTAAAGAAAATTACTTGACATTCAAAGCTGTTTAAGTCGTAAGAAGCAATCTAATTAAGAAACTCCTAAAACAGATTGTTTTAATTAAAAAACTGTCTTACGATTTTAGTTAAATATCGTAACGAGCTCGTAATTACATTTTTCGCCTGTACCAGGCAGACAGCCCCTCTGATTGAAAGGACGCACTGTGTACTTATTAAAATTTGCAACGTATAGAAATTCGTTAATGGATTGCAGACATTGAACAAAAATTATAACACTCAGAGATGAGGAAAAGCTTCGATAAGAAGTTTTCTATAAATATCCTTAAATCTAAAATCCTGGAAGATGTTGTCTTGTTGTGAAAAAGTAAAAATCCAAACTCGAAAACAACATCACCTTTCCATCACCTGGAGTCCGATACCAATACCACCTACCAGGTTTAATTGAAACTCCAAACAATTGCCAAATCCACTTGAAAACAGATAAAAAAAAACATCAAATTCGGTCGAACCGTTTAGGTGGATTTCAATAACACACACATACGAACAGACGCAATTCTCTGTATTACAAAGAATTCAGATATAATAATAATTAGAATTTCCCGCAGGGGGGCTTTGTGGCGAAGCCTTAGGTGAGTGGCGACACCTCGTACCTGAATCCCGGCCCCCGCCTCCGTGCTTGCCTTAGCCAGCCGGCACGGAGTGGAGATCGCTAAAGCTAAGACTCAAGCTCCAGGATGGAAGTGATAAATGGCATCACGTCAGAAGTAGCTTCGGTGAACCTGCAGCCCACCTCTCTACACCCCTTAGCCACTCACACCCATATTGCCCCTGTCTTTTACGGCATTCTTAGGGGCCCATGCAGGGAGTGGCGAGTCACCGTCTGCCCATTTTTCCATGTTCCTTGAACATTGCGACGGGCAGACGCCATAGTCCCCATATTCCCAGACCGCTAGTACCACTAACAGTTCACCCCAATAGCCCGGTACTTTCTCTTCTCATTTCCCACAATAGTCCTACACTGGCCGGGGCTTGTCCTTGGGTGCATTATTGTATGGTGTAGACAGGGATAATCGCCGGTCAGTGTCACGCCACATTTAGATTAAATTTGTCAAGGGGCCTCTACGTGTTGGCCTCCCCATGGCCCCACGCAAGCCCTCCAAAAGTCCGGGCCATTTTTATGGCCCGTGGTCTTCAAAGACACAAATAATTAGAATTTTAAACAGTAGTTAATTATCGAGATCGAGGCGTGCAGTAAATAGTGCAAGAAAAAGCAGTGGGGAAAGCAAAGCAAAACAAATATGGTGATGCGTTACAGGAGAGATAAAGGAGAAAGGAACACTCACTTTGCTTGCTGGGGTTGCTGGTTCTCTTCTTTTAACTTTAAACTTGTATTCTTTTCTCACGTTAACGTATATATTTAGCGGTTGCACAGCAATACTGAACTGACACTTGACATCTTGACAAAATGCGGAAGCGCAGCGCCATTGATCGTTTCCTCGCATTGTCCGTCTCGTTCACGCGAGTGGTGTTGCGGGTAGGGAAAAGAGGGAAAGGACAATGGGAGATATTTACTTTATATATATTTTTTTTCTTTCGCGGTGTTAATGGCGCCAACATCCTCCGCCGCCTTGAGAATACTGCATGTATTCTCAAAGAAAATATTTAAATAATATGATGCGTATATTAATGCAATAAAGAGAGAAAAGCTATATGTTACATACAATATGACTAAAATTAAAGATAAATATATATTATATATACATACATATATACGTTATTGGTTATGATTATTGCGATGGTAAGGGACATAACTTTACAACGGGCCTTTTATAGATCCCATTGCAAGTTTTTACTAGGGCAACGCGTATGTTATTATCTTTACCCGGATAGACCTCAGTTATTATGCCCATAGGCCAGCGTAGCGGTGGGACGTCATCCTGGTTTATAAGTACAACCGTACCAATTTTGACATTTTCCGAATTAGCCGTCCATTTTTGCCTGACTTGCAAATTATGTAGATACTCCAAGCGCCATCTCCTCCAGTAACTACAAACATGATCATTTTTAGGCAATAGAGCAGGATGCTGCGCTTCATATGGAAGATTCGCGTTGGAAAGTCTGCCTCCAATTCTTATTATATTCTGTTTGTCAACAAAAAGGTCAAGTCGCTTAAGTGGTGAGCGTAAATTGCCCTTTTGAATATTTTCGATAATATGTTGAAAATGAATTGCCTGTACAGCGCGGATTAGGTATAATTCAGCTTTATTTAAGTTATTTACAGAAATAATGATAGAATGTTGTTCAGAACGTATAATGCGTGCAAATTTTAGTACATAAACAATTATATGTAATATTTTATTCCAAGACGAAAATTTTAAGGCGATATTGTATAATAAATTATTATTTTGACATGTCGAAGTTATATGCGTAAATGTTTTATTATTATATTCCGGTAACGATTCACTTTTTTCAGGGTTGAATTCAGTGACTGGCCACTCTGATATATTGCTACTTAGCCAGTTCGGACCTTGCCACCATAACTCGTGAGCTAACAGCTGCTCAGGTAGAAGGCCTCGCGAAAGACAGTCACTAGGATTTTCCTTTCCACTGACGTAGTGAAAATGTTTCGGATTAAGATTTTCATGACATTTTGCTATGCGGTTACTGACAAAAATATTCCATCTATGGGGGGATGAATATATCCATGAAAGTGCAATTTTAGAATCGGAGAAAGCGAATACATTGCTAATTTGAATGCGAGTATGATAAGTATCATAGACTAGTTTTATGAGTTTGGACATAAGTAACGCGGCACATAACTCGAGTCTTGCGAGAGATACCACCTTTACAGGAGCTACCTTCGATTTAGCGCATAGCAAACTAACGTGAATATTACCTATAGCGTCCGTAGCGTGTATATAAATTACTGTGCCATAGGCCTTTAGGCTGGCATCAGAAAAACCGACTATATTAACCGTGGAAGTCTCTGTCACGGACACATGGCGCGGTACTCTAAGTGAAGATAAAAGAGGCAGCTGCTCTTTAAATTTGGTATAAAGTGATATAATTTCCAGCGGTGGTTCATCGTCCCAGTCTATATGTAAACTCCATAATTCTTTAATTAATAATTTTGCGAATAAAATAACTGGAGCAGCGAAGCCTAGTACATCCCATAAACGAGCAATTGCGGATAAAATTGATCTTTTTGTACAATTTTCATCTATTTGCGAAGTAGTAAAACAAAAGTTATCGTCAGATGGGACCCACTTAAGGCCAAGGATTTTTAAATTATCTTTGCCAGAAAAGTCTATTGAAGCGCGGTAGGACTGCGGTAAACAATTTAGCAATTCTGATGAATTACTTGCCCATTTGGTAAGTTCAAACTTTCCAGCTTTAAATAACGCTATAAGTTCATTAGAGAGAACCTTCGCTTCTTCTAATGACGGGATAGATGTCGCTAAATCATCCATGTAAAGTTCTTGAGATGCCACGGAGGCAGCGCGGGGAAATCTATCTTTCTCGTCCATACATAATTGACGTACGGTACGCATGGCCAAATATGGACTCGATTTCAAGCCAAATGCAACGCGGTTAAATTGAAATTCACGTACAGGTTCATGAGTGTTATAGCGAAATAATATCTTTTGATATTTTTTGTGTTCGTTAATAACAGCGATTTGAAGATACATTTGTTTTATATCTGCGGTAATAGCAATCGGAAATAAGCGGAAGTTTAATAATAAAATAAATATGTCCGACTGTAGATTAGGTCCGGCATGTAAAATGTCATTAAGTGACACTCCATTATGACACTTTGCACTCGCGTCGAGTACAATCCTGATTTTAGTCGTGACTTTATCTTGCCTAATAACGGGGTGATGCGGTATATAATACCCTGTGTCACAATCAATATTACTAGAAGGTATCTCAGATAAATATTCTTTGTCAATGTATTCTTGTATAACATTGTTGTAACTTGATCGGAGCTCTCGATCCTTAAGCCTATTTTCTAGAGCAAATAAACGACGGAGCGCCAAAGAACGGGAGTTTCCTAGATTGTTAGGACTTTTTGAAAATGGTAACGCGGTACAATACCTGCCCGTAATATCACGTGACACATTAGAAGAGAACATTTGTTCACATTCCGATTCTGCGGGACTAATAAATTTTTGCGCGGCAATTTCCTCGAGGTTCCAAAACCGTTCGAGTGCGGTGTTAAGTAAAGCGGAGTCTGTATCTACATGTGTGATACAATAAGTAGCGGTATTTAAAGATGCGGGTATATTATCATTAATATTATTGTAAGATAGCGTGGGAATTTCACCCATAAGTATATAACCGAACACGGTTTCCAGTGCGGGGGGAGCGGGAGGCGCGATTATTTTTCCACCTAAGAGTAAATAAGGGAACAACTGTGCCCCGAGTAGAAGGTCGATTTGACCAGGCGTGTGCTATAAAGGATCGGCAAGCGGTAAATTAATTAAGTGTTGTATGAAAGACACATCAACACTATCCGATGGCAATTTATCGGTAATACAATCCACTACAAGAGCGGAAATTTCAAAATAATTTAGTTTATTTTTATCAGTTATCTTTATTTGAACGTAGCCGTGAATAGGTCGCGAAACAGAGCCGACACCTCGTATAAAAGAATTTAAAAGAGGTATTATATTTAAACCCAGTTGTTTACAACAAGAAACAGTAATAATATTATTCTGGGATGCATTATCAATTAAGCATCTAACCGAAATAAATTCATTGTACTTATTTTTTGTATAAACTTGTGCAGTCGATAACAAGACGCTACTGCATGTATTATTTTTTAACGCATTGCAGTTACTAGCATCTGCAAGTCGTGCTTGTGTACAAAGAACGTGACGCGTGATCTGTCCGCTGTTGCCGCTCCGCGGTAATGTTTCGCTTGGACCGGCCGCGCGAGCGCATGCGTCTGTCTCGTTTGCACTCGTTGAATTATGAATATGCGAAGCTGATTGGGTCTCATATGGTGCAGTTGGCAACAATGACTGATTAATATGGCTACTATCGAATAAATGCAAAAGTGAATGATGATGTTTTTGACAATATTTACAAGCGTAAGTAGATTTACAATTTGAAGTTATATGTGTAAAACTTAAGCAGTTTACACATCCATGTTTGCCTTTTACATAATCTAAGCGTGATTTAGAGTTTAAATTTTTGAAGGACGGACAATTATAAAGTTGAAAATGATCTACCTTGTTACAAAATGAACAAAAAGTTTTATTCTTATTTTCGCGAGTAATGAACGATTTATGGACTGTAATTTTTTTATTTGATGATGGAATGTATGCGGAATTGTGAGTTGAAGAAATAGGTGTTGAACGATCGAGAATTTTCACTTGTGATTTTATAAACTCAACAAAATCTTTATAAGCGGGCACATCTTTATCACGCATAGCCATTTCAAAAGCCTGAATGGTATTTTGGTCTACCTTTCTTAAAGCTAAATTAAGAAGCATAAAATCCTTCAAGTCTGTAATTTGCAATTGTTCTAAAGCCGAAACAGAAGCGTGAAAACATTCAATAAAAGAGTTCAAGGAAGCAGCGTTATTGTTTGCAATTTTAATATTTAACAGATTTGTCATATAATGTGATCCTAGCATTCTTACATCCTGATATTTTTGAACTAAGCTTTGCCATAAACTATTATAATTTTCACCAGAAGGTATAATACCAGCCGTCAACTTCAATGCATTTCCAGATAATTTTCCTAATAAATATTGTATTTTTTGCGAATTATTTAATTGTTCATTATTATGGATATTAGATTTAAAAGTCTCGTAAAATAAAGGCCAATTTTCTATTTTACCGTCAAAATCTGGTAGATTAATTGGAGGTAATTTTAATTTAGGTTTTTCAAAATTACTAGGTTTCTTTTCTTTCAATTCGCCTAATGTATTTTTTATACAAGAATATATATCCTCAAATGCCATGAAAGAATTATAATCAGGGACAAAATCGGAGTCGTAATTGATTTTTTCTAAATTAAGCTCATCGACAGACTTTAAAAAATCTGACCGCAATTGTTCAACATTAGCGGAAGACGTAATAAATCGATGAATGGAGTCACTGGAAGAGAGATTACGCGAAACATCATACACATGTTGCAAACAATTGAATAAGGCTTGTACACGGGCTTCAAGCATTTTTATTTTTGGCGGAAATTCGACTTGTGCGGTTTTACTTTTCTGCATTATGAATAAGAAATACTAGGAAGAAATAGATCAAATAAATAAGTAAGATAAATAAATAATAAGCGGGATATATAATAAGAAAGATTAAATTGATATTATGCGGTTGCGGGCGATGTATGGCTGTGCGCAGCGGTAAATTTGCGGTAAGATGGCGGAAAGTAAAAGTATTAAAATAAACAAATCCGGCGAGAAGGCGTACCAAACAAATATGGTGATGCGTTACAGGAGAGATAAAGGAGAAAGGAACACTCACTTTGCTTGCTGGGGTTGCTGGTTCTCTTCTTTTAACTTTAAACTTGTATTCTTTTCTCACGTTAACGTATATATTTAGCGGTTGCACAGCAATACTGAACTGACACTTGACATCTTGACAAAATGCGGAAGCGCAGCGCCATTGATCGTTTCCTCGCATTGTCCGTCTCGTTCACGCGAGTGGTGTTGCGGGTAGGGAAAAGAGGGAAAGGACAATGGGAGATATTTACTTTATATATATTTTTTTTTCTTTCGCGGTGTTAATGGCGCCAACAGGAAACGTCAGGATCCTTAGAAATGAGGAATACTCAAGAAGGAGGAAGATATCGAATTTAGCCTATAAAAGGCCTCCAATGACCTTCATACGTATTCAGCTGAGATGAGAATGTTGAGAGGGATGTGTGGTGTTACAAGAATGGATAAGGTGAGAAATGATTACATAGCGGATCTTTCAAAATTGCACCCGTGACTGAAAAATTGAGAGGAAGAAGATTAAGTTGGTATGGGTATATAATGAGGAGGGATTAAAATCACGTGACAAAAAGAATGTTAAACTACAAGATGGATGGGTACAAATGTACAGGTAGGCCAAAAAAAGATGGATGAATTGTATGAAGGATGATATGTAGTGTGACAGAAGATGTGTGTCAGATTAGAGGAGTGTGGAAGGAGAAAACATATTGAGCCGACCCCAATTAATTGGGATATGGTGAAATAAAAGAGAATGATCTTCATAAGTACATTACATGTTATGGGGATAATAATGTCCTGTCCCTGTCAATTTATTCAAGAAATCTTAATACTTATTTTGTTTTGTAGCTAAACAATAATATAATTATTATTATTTTATAGCAACTAAATAAAATAATATTAAGATTGATTTTAATGTTTGAAATCAATAATTATTAGAGGGCCAATCATTGAAACGCGTGTCAATGGTTGCTTGTTGTCGACGCAGATACTTCTTTATATTATTCAATTATCTGCAAAGAGTATAATTTTATATTATACTCTTTGCAGACACTTTGTAAAATCGATATTTTCGTTTATGAATTGTGACATTTCTTTTTTTTTATTGCGGGAGTTCAGAAGACTGGCAGATGGTCCACTTGATGGAAAACGGTTACCATCCCCTATGAACATTTGCAACACCAAAGGTGCTACAAATGCGCCGCTGCTCTATTAAGGTAGACTGGAACCTGGTCACTAATGCCGAAATACAACTCAAGGCTGCTATGGCGACATACTTTGGACCAGGGGTGGTAGCCATCCAGTCGGGCAAATGCCCTACCACCTGGCTGTGGGTTGTTTTGTCGCCTCTTACGACAGGCCGCCCGGCCGCAGGAAATTGTCTTCTTTCTCCGTTCCTGCACGGATAAATTTATTTCTATCGAAAACTGTTTAAGATTATTTTACCTCGTTCGTTATACTGGTATAGTATACCTAACATAAAAATCTATCAAAACTACTACCATAGGAGTGGCTAATAGACCAGAGACGAATCCTAGGATGATCTCCGATTCAATGGAAAGATGAACTCCCAAAGGTAGTCGATTGAGACGGAATAAGAAAAGCGTATGATTGTAATAAATGGCGCAAACTTCAAGAGACCAAGATCCAGTAGCTGGCTAGCTGACGACGATCAATTAAAAACCAACATGCTCTTTTTTAAAGGTTAATTTGTAACTTGAATGAAATAGAAACGTTACGTGTATATGTTTAATTATGTACTCGTATAGTTAAACAAGAAACCTCTAAGTCTCAGAAGAGACGTTGGCGCTCTAAGCGTATTCTACCGTCTGTACAACGGAGTGTTCTGATGCGTTATTTGATTGGGAGTCTACGAGGTCATTTTAGATCATCCACATTTCCTCGTACCATGAAAGTCATCCACTATACGTGACGCACACTCCGTACCAAACCTAAACAAGCTATGGAATGAACTTCTCTCCCGCGGTATTCACAGAGCTCTAAAATATAGGCCTCTTCAAAAAGGGCGTAAACAGATATATAAGTTTTGTTGTTGCGGATGACCATGTGCGACAGCCACCATTTGCTATCAAGAACCTATTCATCAGTTTGCCTATAAGTAAACATAAAAAGGCTTAACCTCTTTAGATAACAATTCTTCATTAACAATATTTTCACTAAGGTCCAGATTTGGAATTTGAATATATTTGAATGTTTTGTTACTGTCACATAGATTTTACAAGAGAAAATAGACCTTTACCATTTTTTGTTATGAGTCGCGAGACTTGAATTAAAATGCCGTTAGAATTACTATAGAGTTTATTAGAACTATACAAACACGTCTAACACATGTACAAATATAACCGAACACAACTAGTCCAAACGTAATGCAGAAGGTCGTAATTCAATAAAACGCGCAAAGTCCGTCACATATTAGATTCCCGATTGTAGTACACACGTCTCGCTTCGCTCGTGGTTCTCACTCGACTGCCTCCCCCTCCATCAGGTCATCGTTTTAAACTGCACAATGTCTCCGTATCTAAGTCGACTTAATCCGCCACAACTGGCTAATGACCCGGCCGCAAACTGCCTTAAGAGTACAGTAAAACAATGAGCTGTTTTCTGATCACAAATCTTAAACACAAAGTAAACAAAAGAAGACGATCATAAAAGAGTTACAATTAGTTTAAATGCCGGGAGCTAATAAAATGTGTTTTGTTTCAGATATGCAGGTGGATTTTGTTTTTGACGGGACCTGAGTTGTAACACTATTATGAGGTACAAATGATATTTGATCTTAGAGCGGTAAAGGATTTATATAACCCGTGACATCTAAAGCACCTTCAGGAGGAGAAATGTAATCTTGTAAACAGAAAATAGATAAAAATAATTGACTTCTTCCAACTAGAAGACAAACTAGTATGAATAATTCCGGCATCAACTAAACTCATAAGAAGCATTTGGAAGTAATTTACTTAGATTACTAGACAACACTTCAGTGAAACTATTGTGAGGAACGTTCTTTGTCTTTTTATTGAAATTTAACTCTAGTATCAGTCATGGAAGAAAAAGATGAAATCACAATCCTTGCAATAATAAAGCATATATCCAACATTAATATAAATGTCTTTGCTAGGAAATAGGACTAGTATTCATAATTAAAATTACGTTTTAACAGTTTTAAGCGTGGTATTTTATTTGATTTGTATTATTCCGACGTCTCTACCACTTTTTAGTAGCCTTTATCACGGCAGATAAAATTGTCTAGTGTCATCGTCACTTATTAGTACTCATCGGTGGCCACATGTCATTTGACAATACACATTGCCACGATATCTTTGTCTTCCTTGAAAAGTGGCTGAAACACCGGAATTATAAAATCAAATAAATCACTTAGAAAATATTACGTTTTAACGATTAAAGCGCGACATTTCTTCTCTTATCTTCAAGTAACAACATGTTGCGAAGCGGCGGTAAATTAGATTGGGCTTCCATAAATTAAATAACAACCATAAATGAAAATTAAATATTTAAAATGAACAAGTTAGAAGTAAGCTAAATAATAACTTTAACATTATTCATTGACACTTGACATCTTTATCTTCAGTGATTGTTTACGCCATTTATAGTATTTACCAACTAAATTAATATTAAAGGTAAAATCCATATTTAATCTTTTCGATATGTGCAATTGTAGTATTACAATAAATAAACCATCGCCTCATTATTTACTTAAAATAACACCGCTTGAGTAGTAGTAGTAGAATTCGACACAAAGGCAGGCAAAGGAATCTTAGTCCATACAGCCAAGTCTGATGAATAAATCTTCGTATAGTAGCGCAGTTGTATTGTAGGCTACAACTGACGCCATTCAACTGAGTTCTTGTGACAACTCGAAAGGCCACATCTGACTATACAGTTCACATTTCTCACAAAAACACATAATTGTTACTCAAAAACTTTAATTTTACACATTTTTAGAAAATAAAATTGCACAGCACAACGTTTCCTTTCAGTTCCCGCCAAAAACTCCCCGCTTGAGTGCATGACGTGTAATAGTCCATCCCTTTCCTTCCTACATAATTCCCTATCCCTATATTTGAGCCAAATATACGTTGCTCACTGGGTGAGAAGAAATCGACGGAAGAAATGAGGTAGTCAAATTGAGCTCTGTCCGTTACTCGAAATTAAGTGACATTTATATTACAAAGTTACTTTAAGGGAAATTGTGTAGTGCTACAAATATTCTAAATATTTATTAGACTTAATAATAGTGGCCAGAAGATATAATATAGAAGAACTGTGCCGTAGAACTATTTGAAGGAGATCCGGAGGAACTCATTCCTTTTGTGTCCTTCCAATTTCGACACACTGATTGTGCTCAAAATTTTATTTAATAAAATTGAACCAAAGCGTAAACAGTGATCACGGCCACTGATAAGTAGTCTCAACGATGAAAATAAAATGCTGCGCTTAAAACCTGTAAAATATAGATATACTATGTGATATATAGATGTACTTTTTGTGAAAACTTAAGAAAAGTCTTATTATTAGATCTAAGAAACCAAAGACTATTAAAATAACCCATGAAAAGATACTCGTATAATCGCGGTTTCTCTTTAAAGCTATTTAATTACATAAGACTTATTAACTTTAAAAGCTTTTTGTAGAATTTCAGAATATATTTGAGATCCCGTCTAAAGGATTGTCTCAAATGAGGTTTGGTTGGCTTAAGCATGTAATTTAATATTATATTTTATTGATGATTCAGCTCGCACAATTCGAACATCTTCGAACAGATGAAATATCTATCCTATATTTATCCCAGATGTAGAAAGTGCATGTGTTCATACAAAGATTCATATGGATGGATTCATTTCGACTGTAAAGAAGCACGAAACATTTGTTGCAAGCCGATACTAATCCTTTGCAAGTGTCTAATTACCCCCTTGAATTTGAGTGGTATATTGTTGCTAATATCTTTGTTCACGCCGCCGTAAAACATAAAACCTTCTTTCTTATGTTGGTATTTCATGCGAATTCTTGGAAGCCATTAAGCTGACCATTTAACTATTTAAAGAAACGGGTGGAGCATTTTGCTAGGAGACCATGTCTAATTTACAAATGGATGAGAGTCGGTCAGTCGCGAAATGCGCCAGTCGTGTTTTGACTGCAAACGAGGCGTTTCCTAGTGCACTTTTGGAGCGAGTATCTTATAACGACGAACTCTGCGCGACTTATATGATAGCGATTTTTTTCCCTTCGGTTTGGTTTTGTTGTGTTCGGCTATAGGTACTTGTAAGAACTTTGAATTACGTATGTGTACTTCTAATAAACTTTGTGATAATTCCACAAGCATTGTTGAAGTTAAATTCTACAAATCCGAATGTCCGAAAAAATTTCTTTCGTAGACTTTGATTTTATTACTGTACATAACCCAGTTTTATCCATAATTTTGCGTTTGTGGCAACTCGATGCACAAAACAATTTATTACATGCGAATGAACTGACACAACTGACAGAAACAAGTGACAGTTAACATAAATATTATGTGAGTGAAACTCTTTAATTTTAATATCGAATTCTTCCAAAAAGGTTTTATATATATGCACTTCTAAGAACTTTTTGATTCAGTTAGATATGTAATAGGTACTGATATTACAGTGGAAAATACAACAGTGGTAAATACAACATTAAGAGGCTTATGAAAAATACATAGAAAATGTTTTGACACGCAATATTCGTCAGTTTGTTTTAAATTTGAGGTTGAAAATATTTAATACTAGCTGATCCGTACCCACTTCGCCGGGCGGCATTAAATAATACGCACGAACGCACATACAAACATACGCACGTACGCATATCAAGGTTTAATTGGGCTTTGTAATTCACAAATGCGGGAACCACTCGCAGTGCCTCGTACGAGGATGTGCGCAATTTTTGCGTAGAACGTTATTGCTGTTACATATTTGACAGGCGTTCCCGTGCCTACTTGCTTGGGCGTCATTAAAAAATATATAAAAATTAGAATACACAATCAAATAATCTAATCTAAGTCAGTCAGGAATAATGTAGCTTTCGACTGGTGAAAGAATTTTCAAAAACGGTTCAATAATTCCTAGAGATTACTCCCTACAAACAAACTCAAAAAATTTAACTCTGTAATATTAACATAGATATATAGACAAGAAATTACGGGTTGTCTAGAAGAGATCGCTTCTTAGCGATAAGACTGCCCATTGTGTACATTTGCAACATTTTTACGCTACAAGTTTTTCTATGTTTTCTGTAATGGTGTACTCCAATAAAGTGTTTTCTATCTATCTATCTAAATTCTTATCACGTTGCTTTGTCTGAAACACACAAAAGCAATGAGCTTTCGGCACCACGTAAGTAATTTGTTAATTTTATTACATTGGCAGTAAAGTTTCACCTCGTAGAGCACTAACAAGTCAAATCTTTGAACCCAGTATACTATAGATAAAGCAGAAACGTACGTGACTCAATTAAAAGGTCATAAATTATTCTATACGACCACTTGACTTGATAAGGTTCGGAGGTTGTAGGTAACTTGGGAGATTTATTTAATGATACTGTCAATCAATTGTAGACTTGTTATGAATTCTGTCTAGTTTGATATTCATATTCATTTATTGAATACTTATTGTACGTTTACATGTCTAATTGAAATTATTTTATTCTATTATTTGTATACAATTTTAATAATATTCATTAATTTTATTCTTATAATGTCATAGTTTGTCACTTAAATGAACAGAATAATATGTTTTTTCATCAAGAACATTTTTAATTTATTTTTAAATATATTTATAGATTTAATATATACTAGGGGTCGCCCAGTGGTCGAAATTCGACAATAATTTATTTAAATTATAAGTTTGGACATTATTATGGTTCTGTTCTGTAAGACTATACTTCTATAATCACAGATTTCGCCAAGGCGTACTGTTAATTAGATTTTAACAATAAATAAAAGAGTATTATATGCGTGTGTGTGTCAAAAACATGGTAGTGTGTGCAATGTTTTTTTTGTTGATCTAACAATTTTTTTTATGCACAATTAAAAAAAAAATTAGCATTCTCCACTCCTTCTCTATATAAACTGCAATAAGTGTGCGAAATCATACTCCTCCGTCGGCGCAATTTTTGTAAAAATGAACGTAAATAAAAACTAATAATATTTTTTTAAATTAAGCTGTACATCATTATATTAGCAAAAACTTTGTACCCTTTTTTACGAAAATTGCGCCGACGTAGGAGTATGATTTCGCACACTTATTACAGTTTATATAGAGAAGGAGTGCAGAATGCTATGCTAATTTTTTTAATTGTGCATAAAATATACGTTAAATCAACAAAAAAAACTTTACAAATGTTTTGCTTCACGTATTAATATAATGATTATATAATATATGGATAATTCGTGCAGGAACGGAGAAATAATATAATTTCCTGCGGCCTGTCGTAAGAGGCGACAAAAAAACTCACAGCCAGGTGGGTAGGGTATTTGCCCGTTTAGATTGTTGGACATTAGTGTATATACAGTTGTATTATTGTATAAACAGTTGTATTACAGTATTAGTGTATAAACCAAATGACGCCCCATACCTATATGGTAATTAAAACTATGAGCTCTGACGACTTTTTGAAGGACCCGAAAGAGGCAAAATCATATTCCATTTAATAAGCCCCATTTGACATACATTTATGAAATGGGACTAAACAAAATAAAACACCATTTTTCCTTACGTTCAAATCGCAACCAACTCGATTTTCTTTTATTTGTAACTAGCGGCCCCGGCAGACGTTGTCCTGCTCTGAAAAAATAAAAATCTAGGACCCGATCCCAGCGCCACCTACTGGTTCCAATTGTGCATTTAAACCATCCGGGGAACCCACTCAAACACACAAAAATAAAATCACCAAAATCGGTCCAGGTGATTAGGAGGATCCTACAACCGGATCTTAGCACCACCTATCGGTTTTAATTGTGAATCTAAGCCATCCGGGAACCCACTCAAACACACAAAAACAAAATCATCAAAATCGGTCCAGGTTATTAGGAGGATTCTAAAACCTGATCTCAGCGCCACCTACCGGTTTCAACGGGGTAAAAAGTGTCCTAAGTCCGTCTTCCGATTCTAAGCTACCTCCCCAGCAATTTTCAGCCAAATCGGTACAGCCGTTCTTGAGTTATAAATAGTGTAACTAACACGACTTTCTTTTATTTATATATATATATATATATATTTATATATATAAATAAAAGAATATATATATATATATATATATATATATATATATATATATATATATATATGTCGGAGGGAAGCTATGACTATGACGACATGACGATGTATTGTTGACAGGATGTATAACGCACAATATCATTTGTTTACATTATAATCACTTCTAAAATTCTTAATGTAATTTAATTAGATTTGTTAATGTTTCTATAACTTCAAGATCGTTCTAACCTAATAAAAGTTATGAATATTGTAATTTAATAAACGACCAATCAGAGCACAGCTTATGGCGGAGCGGGGTCGGACGCCCTCTATACTTTGAGTAGTATCTACTTCGGTAGACTGAGGAGTTTTTGTGGCACATTGAGTTGATGGCAGCAGGTCGAGTTGGACCTTAGAGTATTTTAAAGAAAGTGTTTTAAGTTAGAAGTATGAGCGGGTGCCCTGAACCCGCTGCTCGGTCTAAACTATGTCATAATGTTGATCAAATCTAAATTAAAATTGTATAAACCGTGGCTATTGTGTTTTATGCTCGCATTTCATCCTGATGACGCCCACTAAACCTGCAATAACTAAAGATGTCGTGAGAACGAGGCCGTTCTGCGACATATATATATATATATATATATATATATATATATATATATATATTTACGCAAAACCGAGCTGCCAGTATTATAATATTTAACCAAATAAGTATTTATTCCACAACAGACTAATAAATGTCAATGAGACAGTAAACAGCTATTTATAAATCCCGCAGACAGTCCCACAATAATATCGTATACGTATATACCTACGTAGAGACGACGCAGCCTGTAAGACCTGAATACTCCTAGTGTAATCGGGCAATTAAAACCGATGATCAATTTGAGTTATTTATAGACTGTCTACCTTTCCAACCTTTTGACATACGTTGGCGTAAAATTTTGCCAAGCCCACTCAGGCTTAAATCTTTTTTAAGAATATCCAAATACTTCTATTAATATAATACGTTTCTATATTTATAAACGTAGACATCTATTAAAATGTTGGCAGTATTATTTCTTGTACTCGTGTAAAAGTCGACTTTAAGGTGACGAACCTTTTCTTATCACGACTGTACATTGATTATTTCCAGCATATATGACAGCCACATCTCATTTTGACTTTTCTTCGCTATTTGACTACATAGACACATATCATCCAAAAACAGACGGACAGAAGTACCAATGAACATGAGATTTCATAAGAGGGATCGCATTATTTAATAAGAAACTTTTACTTATATGTATTAATATGTTAGTCCCACATTTCATATGGAGAGAAAAAAAATCATATACAGTCGAAACCGAATATAACGATATCGTTTATAACGACAGATCGGTTATAACAAGCGAATGGCAAGGTCCCGGCCGAATCTCTACATAAACTAATAAGTACACATACCGCCTATAACGACATCGGATACAGCGACATATCGCTTAAAACGACGAAACTTTATCGAGATTCAGCAAAACAAAACAATCGAACAATTTCCACCTTTACACTGATATTATGAAGGAATATTTTACTATAGGCCTAAGAAGGTTTAATGTTCTCCTACCTCTTTCCCGCTCTTTGCAATTTGACCTTGCATGTTTTACGACTTATTCAGTGCGATAATTGACCGTGTGAATTACATGTCGGTTTAGATCGCGTGTTTACTATCCCCATACTACAAACAGACATATGACTATATACGTGTGTGTATTGCTTATAACAACTATCGGACATAACGTCCGTAGTATACGGTCCTTCCAATGTCGTTATATCCGGTTTTGACTGTATATATAAATAAATATTCCGCAGACAAACAAACATATCATATATCCCCTAAATTAAGCAAATTACACTTGTATACAACGGACTACTCTGGGGCCGATCTCAGACCATAGCAAATAACGGAGAAAATTCTTTGCCGAAATTTACCATGCCAGCAATCAAACCTGGAGCCTCTAGTTGCAGTGAGGTAAGCAGGCTTAGCCCGCTCAACGACAGAGGTCGTCCGCTTAGAAAAATGAGAAATAGTGTAGTTGTTTTATTAAAAACATTAAACAAACTCTTACCTCTTTTTAAAAGTACTTAGGTACATATCACAAAGTAATCTTTCTCATAAATAAATTGTTAACTTCAGAAATAGGGAGGTAATCAAAAAACCCAATTCCACTGGTCGTGATTTACATAAACGAAAACAAACCACAAACCACTTTTACAACTTCTTCGAGTTTACAAAGTTTTAATTGACCTAGATTTTCACGAGACTGATATAGACGTACAGTTTATATCTCAGAAAGTTAAAAATTTGGAAACTATGTTCAATGAACAGTTACTACTTAAGAATATACTACGTTGATTAATGTAGTATTAAGTGGCAATTACCTACAATTAACTTTACTATTTTCTAGTATATATAACTTCTTTTTTATTGTAGTATATATAGGACATACTAAGCTGGAGTCTAGAGATGCATCCGGATGTGAATGTTTTTCTTCTAAAGCCCGCAGAGTGGTCTCGTTATTGGGAGCAATGGTGTCGTTGGAAAACAGAATTCTAGGAGGTTCGCGTTTGACCACAATCTCAGATGTGGTCTAGGATGGAGCACGTTTACATAGGAAGATACCTTCCTATTCACACGATACTTGAAGACACCCAAGTTATGAGTATCGGGAAAGACAGACTCCGGCAATGAGTTCCACTCCTTTGCGGTGCGTATGATGAAGCTAGATTCAAAGCGCTTCGTTTTTATAGGTGGAATATATATATGCCGGTGCGTCTGGTTGTCCGATGATGGAAGGGAGATGGCGGAATCAGATGGAATGGAATGGAATGACGGCTTATACTCTCAAACGTCTTTCAACGGTCGTTTTCTTTCTAGAATGATTTTTTATATATTTAAGTACATTTTGCACTGTATGTCCATTTATTTTTGTGTTAAATATACTGTTACGACCTGAACACCGACAAAACACAAATTCACACCTGCATTTTGTTACCTTTTCGGCATTTGGACTTCTTTTGTTTGCTTTGTGAGTAAACATTGGAAACAGCCCATTGTGTATTGTAATATTTTATGGTAGTCATTAGCCAGATGTGATTCTTGGAAATTTAGTCTACGCGGTCGAGCAGACATTGTATTTGTACACTATAAAGCAATGCCACAAGGGAGGTATGAGTAGTCTGGCGATAGACACAAGCGAAGGAAGACGTTAATGACGGACTTTGCGTGTGTGATTGCATCGTGCATTACGTTCGGACTAGTTGTGTACAGTTATATTTCTACCTGTGTTATACGTGTCTGTATAGTTCTAATGAATTATATAATAATTCCAACGGAATTTTAATTCGAGTCCTGTAACTCGTAACAATACTATATATTATTGTAGTTTAAAAAACCTTTGTTCTAACTTCCTTTTATCTAAAACTAGCTGACCCGGCGAACTTCGTACCGCCTTATTCAAATAAATTAATAAACAAACAAATTGAGAAAACATGGGAAAGGGCTCATAGAATTTGAAAAATATATAGCCTATAACCATCTACGATTAATTCCACGTCGAATGGTTGTGGTTTCATGCTGATCGGTCCAGTAGTTTTCGAGTTTACCTCAGACAAAGAAAACAAACTTTGCTTATATATATATAGAAGATAGATAAATAGCCATAAACCATCTAGGAAAAATTTCGCATCGAATGGTGGTAGTTTCATGTCGATACGATCAGTGGTTTAAGCGTGATTGAGCCTCAAACGAACACCATTTTCATTATATATATAAAAAGATATATAGAAGATAGATATATATATAGATAAATAGCCATAAACCATCTAGGAAAAATTTCGCATCGAATGGTGGTAGTTTCATGTCGATACGATCAGTGGTTTAAGCGTGATTGAGCCTCAAACGAACACCATTTTCATTATATATATATATATATAGATAGACTAGCTGACTCGGCGAACTTCGGACCGCCTTATTCAAATAAATTAATAAACAAACAAATCGAGAAAACATGGCAAAGGGCTCATAGAATTTGAAAAATATATATAGCCTATAACCATCTACGATTAATTCCACGTCGAATGGTTGTGGTTTCATGCTGATCGGTCCAGTAGTTTTCGAGTTTACCTCAGACAAAGAAAACAAACTTTGCTTATATATATATAGAAGATAGATAGATAGCCATAAACCATCTAGGAAAAATTTCGCATCGAATGGTGGTAGTTTCATGTCGATACGATCAGTGGTTTAAGCGTGATTGAGCCTCAAACGAACACCATTTTCATTATATATATATATAAAGATATATAGATAGATAGATAGCCATAAACCATCTAGGAAAAATTTCGCATCGAATGGTGGTAGTTTCATGTCGATACGATCAGTGGTTTAAGCGTGATTGAGCCTCAAACGAACACCATTTTCATTATATATATATAGATAGAAGAAGATATATAGAAGATAGATATATATATAGATAAATAGCCATAAACCATCTAGGAAAAATTTCGCATCGAATGGTGGTAGTTTCATGTCGATACGATCAGTGGTTTAAGCGTGATTGAGCCTCAAACGAACACCATTTTCATTATATATATATATATAATATAGATTTCATTGACTCTTTCGGACTGATCAGATTCCTCCTCAGATTGATAAGCTCCGTAAAAAAATTATATGACATAACTGTTTCTAATAAGCCCGCGGCGTTCTTTAACGACATCGGCAATTAGAAAAAGGCCCAAAAAACACCGAGTCACGCAACATGACTATCAAATAATGAAACACCTTCGTAAAAACACTATAAAACGATTAATTCGTCAACTTATCCGTCTATCATCATTAATGTAGTTTCCTACAAATTCAATAAAACTTCGGAAAACAATATCGTGTATTTGATGTTTTTATTGACTTCCGAACGTTAGAGCAAACGGTCATAATTTAATCAGCGGAGCTCATTCGTAGAACTTTGTTTTCGAACTCCGCAGTAGGTACAATTGAGATCAAGTAATAAAGTTTCTATGTAACGGTAGCAATTGTCTTGTGGGCTTATTAGTTTGATTCCTTATTTATGCCCGTGATATATTCCATATCATCAATAAACATGTGACGTACAACATAGGTTCGTCGCTTGTCATTCTGATTCGGTCATCAGAAGCAGGCGATCGTATTTGTGATTGTGTGACACTTACTGAAATAGTTGGTTTATTAGAACCCCCAATACCTGGATACAAAAATGCAAATAACTAAAACAGTGTGATAAAAGAACGTAATAAACTAAAAAAAGATGTAATAACAAGAGTTGAGAAAGGTAATAACCATAAAAAAATTAAAACTAAATAATTACAATTAACAAGTTGGCGGTAGGCTAAATAAAACTTTGACAATACTCGTCGACAATTGTAATCTTTGTCGTCCGTGATCACGGCCACTGAAAAGCGGCCAAAAGGTCGGAATAACCAAAATCAAATAAATTACGTAGTTTTATTATGTATATGAGTCGCGAAAACTTAAGAAAAGATTATTTTTTGAAGTGACACTTCTTTAAAATCGTTGTGATTAGAAACTCGATAAAACGAAAAAAGTGACACAAAAAAGAGAAAAACACATAAAATTCAACCTTGTTTAATTCGAAATAAAGCGCAATTTCTCTTAATCCGTGCATATTAATTTTCACTTTAAATAAAACTTAAAAGATTGCAAATGATTTTTAACACTATTTTTATACACTTAAGGTAGATATTCTTTTATATGTAAATCAAAGAAAATTGTGGGTAACAATGCATTGAATTTTAACTTTATGCTAGTGATTTAAAGTGTAATTTAAATTTAATTGTTACAAACAAGGGTCAAAATAAGAATAAAGCCTCTATAATGGAATAGAAATGCGAAAATTCTTCCAATATTCTATATATTGAGGAGTGATTCGTGCTAGTTTCACTTCTACTGCGTGTGACTGCACACACTAATTTTTTATCTGTCTGATATTTTGTCTCATAGACTCCGAACGGATTAGAGACCTATTCGAGACAACGCAAACAAATTGAGAGACATAAATTCTAAAATGGTTATTTGGGCATTTTATAATAAAAAATAGCAGTTTCAATGAATTTTGGGCATTTAATTTGAAATTACCAACTGTTCAATTAAATAATTAAATTGAATATTTTTTATACATATATGTGAATAATTTATATATAACTACTATGGACTAAACTAGACAGTGGATAATGCACATCTGTAGTTTTCACCTAACCTAACATTGTGGGCACTGTGCGACAATATTTCGTGCAAAGTGCAAAATCTTGTTGGTTCACCAACGCATCCGTTTGGATGAAAGGTCGTTTGAGTGAATATGTTAGCTGAATTTATTTCTCACACGTAGCTTCGCTAACAATTTAACGAAAAATCTTTATATCTCTATACCTAGGTTGTTTAATACTTCTAAAAGCGAATTTATCATTATTTTTGGTTTTACTCACAAGTTGGCATGAGGACGCTAGGGACGTGGATTCCCCGACAGTGAAACCGTAAGGCCGCCGTCTACAAGGGTACGCGGAGTTGGTCTTGCTCCCGCTTTCCTGTAGACCATAAGGCGAAGAAAGGAACGGCTAGGGGTTTTAATGGATATCCCTAACCCGGATGATGATAGCATTTCTTCGGGGCGCTAGTGCAACCAGAACTTGGCGAATCACGCACTGCCTCATCGCGCTTCTGTCGTGGTTGGCAATCGTCAAGCTGATTTACCCTAGGAAAGAGCTTTGCTTTAATGTGTTATTCTGTAAATTGAAATTTTAGAAAAGTTTTTGTAACCTTCACAAAAATAATTGTATCGAAAAAACCACATCATTTGTTTTATATTTTAAAATATATAAATATATATTGATAGAATAAAAGGTATTTTTTACGATACAATTATTTTTTTAAGATAATTTTTTTTAAAGTTACACATTATTGAAGCAAAAAGGCGATAGGCGGTGTGCCGGCCGTGGATCATTCCATGGTCGGGAGCAAACTTGGATGGCACATCGTGGCCTCCTTTTGCGAGTGGGTCTTTCTCGTTAAGCCGATATTAGATTTCATTTCTGTCTTTCAATCTGTATGAATCAATCAGTGATTCGTATAAATAAAAACTTGAATCATTCAATGGCATTAATACTTTTGAGTCCTTTCAGTTTTCTGTTCAACCAAATTGATTCAATTTGGTTGATCCGTCTAAAACTATCGCTAAGGAGCAAAGGCCTCACTCTCAAACGCCTTTCATCGTTCGATTTCGTCCGATGAGCCCGCAAGAGTCAAAGAAATTTTAGATAGAACAATGAAAAACAAAGACTTCTATAAAACTACAATAATGTATTCCATATAATACAAAAATAAATGGAGCATGCAATAGAAAATACACTTAAATATATAAGAAAGACGAGCAAAAGTACGACAACGAAAGAGGTTTGTAAGTAAGCCCTTTGAAGCGTGCCCGTACCAGCATGATCCGCGCCTGCCAAAGGACACGACGGCATGGCTCACAAGTAAATCCTTTTATATCGCAATAGAAATTATAATTATTATGAATACAATTTAGTAGCGTAAATATATCAATAAATACTTACATGTAATAAACGTAGCACCGCGCCTTGAGCATATAACGCAGTACACCCCCCACCCCATTCAGTTGACCGGTAGCATCTGACCGCGACGCGACGTACATACCTTCGTTATATTCGCAAACGCTGTGCTGTTTCTTAAACTACAAAAAAATCGTTTTATTTCGCGAACCTCTTAGTCACCACTCACGTAAGATCCAGCATCCTCTAAAATGTCTGAGTTTAATATTTCTAAAAACTAATATATTATTATATTTTATTGGGTTTTTTTAGTAAAAATTGGTTAAGGTTATAAAATAATTAAAACTGTCAAACGCAACACAACTGCGTACATGAACTAATAATTAAATTGATTCATAACATTAATTTTGATTGTATCATTCAAAACAGCAACCAAATCTGTTCTTGACTAGAAACTAAATAGAAATTCAAGTTTATGAAATTGATTATTCATAACTAAGTTTAAGTTAATCAAGTGTAACGTTAGCAATGCTATTTCTTAACTGAAACACAAGTCGGTTAGCGCCACTCGAGGCTGAAAAATTACTAATGGAAGTCATAAATAAAACACATTACGTATTTCTTAATTTTGAATCGAGAAGCACCGAACTCCTAAAGAAAATAAATAGTAAAAAAACCTTTATTTACCAATAATCTTTAGATTGAGCTCTTTTTTCTTCTTCTTAATTCAAAGGATCCATCCACTGTCGGATGAAAGCCTCCTCCGTCTTATGCCATTTCTCTCGCTCTTTACCTTTCTGTATCCATAATTTCCTTGCTACTATTTATATGTCATCATTCCACCTTCTGAGCGGTCGGCAGAGTCAGTCAGTGCATTCTCTAGGAAACTTCTAGTACATGCAATTCCAAAATTAACAACATCTGAGTACAAAATAATAATATATTAATTGTATTTATTATGTTCCTTTATCTTGTATGTTTAAAATAGTTTTATCAATAACATGATAAAAATCAAGCAACAGATAGTATCCAAATACTGGTGGATGTAGGCCTCCTCGAGTCGGCACCACTCATCCCTGTCCTCCGACTTCCTCCTCAGCGACTACCGACGACCTTCCGCGGGTCTTTAATCTATCGGGCTGAAGCGCTTCCGATATTACGTTTATCGACTAAATAATTGAAATTAAAATCGAAAACGTACTAAAGATTGTACGAAGAATAATATAACATATTTAAAATGAAGTTTTACCTTCATTTTAAATAATTAATCCAACTATTTTAAAAATACAGTTTGATTCTAATTATTCAAGTACATACACGTATTAAAAAATCCAATAAAGGTACATATGTATAATATTATAATATGGTTATACTGTGTGCATAACGCTCAACGCTTGAGGGACAAATTTAATTTAGTTTAAAGCAGTTTACATGTATGCATATCAGATGTGCCATCATAGATACCGTTTTGCAAAGGATTATCAAGTTTCAAGACCAATTCACTCTGAACTTCCACAGAGAAGCATACTTGCCAGTTCATCGAAGTTTCAATGTAATTTCTTGGACGAACCCTAATCCGAACTCAAAATATCAAGGATCAGGACACGTCAGCACTATGTAAAAGTAATCTAGACCGAACTAGACAACGTAGGCTTGATTATGGCCATGAATTTAAATGAAGAAGAGGGTAAACGGCATTCGAATTCCGACCAGAACTTTGGTTTTTGTAGACCTAAGAAACGCTATAACTTTAACACACGCTCTCCCTAGCTTTGAAGGATGTAAGTAAGAAGATGAATACAATATTACTACGTGATCTTGTGAAAATTTGATCCAACAAAATATTTGTGTTGCCGGGCTCTTGTGATAAGCGATACTATTGTCTAATATGCGTATATTTATTTTATTATGGAAAAAAAAAATATATAAAAAATCAATAATATGAAGTACAGAATAAATTGATAACATTTCCAACAAAGCTGACTATAAGATGTATTAATTTTTTTAAGTTGTAATGTGTAAAATAATTAATTACATAGTATAATAATGTAGTGAGTTTAGGTTAAGTATTTTTGTATTTATCTGTACTATAATCATTCTGGAAGTAGTTGAAGTTTGTTCAATGCGTTTACAAACCTGAAAAAAATCATGGGGATAATTCGGACCAGGAGATTCAAAAATGCAATTTTTAGAAATTTTTTCTGTCTATAAGATCATCACCTGAAAACTACTGAACGGATTTAAATGAAACACAGAACTACCTTATACCCCGGAGTGTAACTTCGGATACTTTTTATCCCGATTAATAACGTCATTTTCGTGGGGTAGACTAAATTAGCGAAAAAGATGGCGCCGCGATTGCATATTTTTTGGGAACTACTGAACGTATATACATGAAACTGACTTATAGCCCCAGTTAACACTTAGGATATATTTTATCCCGATAATTGAAGCCGTTTCGTTAAAGAATACACGGATTAGCAAAATAGCGTTGCAATCGTGTTTTTTCAATTCACTAACCAATATTTACGTTATCGTAAACAACATGTCATTCATTGTATTAATTAAAATCAGGTTGGCTTCTACTCGCCTCTATGTTCTACTGGGCAGTTGTTTAGACTATAATATATGGACTAAGTTTTTTTGTTAGTATTATTTGTAAAAAATCGGTTTTTAACACAAATACCTAATTCGGATTATGTATTTGTGTAAGTAAAATCAAGCTACTGTCAGGGGTTAACATGCGGCGCAGCCGTGGGGCAAACTCTAGGACTAAATAAAATTAAAAATGTGTAAAACCTTAGTGTTATGACATGTGATACGATTATGAGCATACATCTTCTGTTGTACCATGCCATTGACAAATAAAGATTTATTATTTATAAGTATATTTGGAACCTATTGTATATAGTTTCAAATAAATATATTTTCTTTCTTCTTTCTTTCCAATTTTAAGTTCATTTTAAAACAACAAAAGTTTTTTCATAAATTCTATATGTTAATTTTGGCTATCTCACTTCTTATTTTCTAATAAAATTGTTTCTTTTTGTTTACGCTGGAATTTGTAAGGTAATAAAAGTGAAGTACGTATATACATTTGGATAACTAGTGTGATATATCTAGTCTGATTATGTTAAAGATTATTTGCTAAATAATATTAGTCATGCCATTTTACATAGGTGAAGTTTTGTTACAATAATCTACACGCGCAGCGTTACAATGTTGAACAAAATATCGCAGATTATATCAAGGATTGCGCCCCCTGATGCTTGCACACGTGCATACAAACCTTATCTACAGCATTGCCTTATGGTAATTTATCTACTCTGGAAATAAAACCCATATCACCAATACACTATTTCAATAAAAACTTTAATACTCACTTTGAAAGACTTCGATTTTATTTCGAGTACAAAGGGTAAGGAATCAATTCTCGGCCAGTAATAGCCAGTTAAGTAATAAACTGAGGCGGCTGCCTCCGTAAACGTTGAGCTCCTTAACTTTAGGTAAAGATGGCTATGTTTGATGACTCTGTGATCATTTCAATTATCCAATGGTTCATAAAAATTAATTATATTTAGTTTAGCTAAAATGGTAATTATGTTTACAAGATATTGATTAAATACGATAATTTTCGTCTAAAAATAAAATATTTGAAGAACTTTTATATTTATTTATGTGGTAGATATACTTTATTTTATTATTTGTATTTATTTATTTTCAAAAAATTTAAATTTTTTTTTTAATATATAATGATTTTTTTATAAAAAAATAAATAACATTTTTTAGAAAAGAAATATGTGCCAATATCATAGGAGACAAAAGTGCGTAGAATTCGAACAAGTAACACTTAGTAATGGGGTCGGAATCCCGAAACTGAATTAGCCTCGTAAACCTCTCGTCCCTATATCGTACCTTTTGGTTGTTTATACCGCAACCAGTAAGTCCGGCCATTCTTCTTATTATTTCATTGGGGGGCTGATATATATTGTTTGCTTCGGTTTTCTTTTAACTCTGTTTTTAAATGTGTAGGCAAACATGGAGATTATATGTTTGTGTTTATGGTTTTTTTTAAATCCAATAGCTGGCTGTAGGATCCATGATCGAAACTACACACTTTATTTTATTGATTTATTTCAGCCTTTGATGTGCCTTGATGTGCACGGGTGGGCACGCGCGATCGCTACCTTGATGAGCGACGTTCATACTAAACCTAATAAACACCTAAATGCTGAGTCGTGAAAATGCACGTACTTGCTTCGTGCACTGGCAAACAAGGAAACGGCCTACTTGATGAAGAGTGGTCAACTCCGCCTATTAGCCTAACACCAAGGGCAATGCTAAACATATGGGTCACTCTGCATCCCGGGGTGACCTAAGCTTGTTGCGCGGTTGTTGTTCGCTGTAGCGTCGCTCGTCATCTCATGTTCTTCCACACAAGCGCCGGGTATGGGACGCAGGTTTATGTTAAGCGGAGTAGTTTGTTCCGCCCAGTGTTATTGTTGTTGTATTTGTACCCCGCACACGCTGCGCGGTAGTTATCGCCGCGGTCCTGTCCCACTCACACAGTCGAGAGAGACTCAGTATGGTACGAAATGTTTTCCCCCTGCGCATCAAAAAAAAAGGCGCTTCTAACGTGTTGTCGACCTCGAAGAATGACAATGTATATTACTAACCTATATACTAAGGTCAAATATATATAATTAATTATTGTACAGGATCACAAGATTAAGCATTTAAGGCATAAACAAAAATTGACTGTTGACTTTTTAACACGTTTCGCGGGTCGAAGTTATGGATTTGTATATTATATTTAGATGCGAAGAATTTTAGTTTAGGAATCGTAACAAAAATTTAACATGACCACAATGGGGAATACTCTAGTCAGAAAATAAACTGGAAATTTGGAAAGTTTATAAAAACTAGTGGTTGCCCGAGGTCGAAATTCGGCCATGACAATATGTTGTCAAAGACTATACTTCTATCATCACAGATTTCACCAAGGCTACATTGTTAATTTGACTTGAACAATAAACAAAAGAGTATATACGTATACGTGTGTATCTAATACATGGTAGTGCATGTAATTTTTTTTATTGAATTAATGTATTATTATGCATAATTTATAAAAAATATTAGCATTCGTCGCTTCTTCTCTATATCTATACCAATATGATAAAAACTTCGTTTAAAAAAACCGACTTCAAAAACTAAAAAACTAAAATGTATAAAATAACTTATTTCTAAAGCTATTATTATTAATATATATTATCTAAAACATCTTAAAGTCGGTGCTTAGTAATTTTCAAAATATAGTAATTTTTATGTTTTGCTTTGCACCGACTTCAAGATGTGTTAGATAGATAATATATATTAATAATAATAGCTTTAGAAATAAGTTATTTTATACATTTTAGTTTTTTAGTTTTTGAAGTCGGTTTTTTTAAACGAAGTTTTTAAATTTTATTTGTTACTTTTTAGTGTCTAGCTATGTATGGGTGGACCTACAAATGGTGCCGCGCTTCTTAAAAAATATAGGTCCTAAGAACCCGGAACAAAAAAAATTTCGTAAAATGAAAACTACTGGGCCAAACTATGTCAAATTTTTAGGGGACCACATGGCATCTATTTCGCGTCGAACAAAAAAAGAATCACGTAAATCGAATCATAAATCTCAGAGTAATTGGTGTACATATGGAACGGAGTGAAAATTATTTTCATGAAAAATGTTCATAAAATGAAAACTACTAGGCCAAACTATGTCAAATTTTTAGGGGACTACATGGCAGCTATTCTGCGTCGAACAAAAAAAGAATCACGTAAATCGGATCATAAATGACGGAGTAATCGGCGAACATATGGAACGGAGTGAAAATTATTTCCATGAAAAATGTCCATAAAATGAAAACTACTGGGCCAAACTATGTAAAATTTTTAGGGGACCAATTGGAAGCTATTCCACGTCGAACAAAAAAAGAATCACGTAAATCGGATCATAAATGACGGAGTAATCGGCGAACATACATAAAAAAAAAGGAACAAAAAAAAAAAAAAAAAAATTCCGACGAATTGAGAACCTCCTCCTTTTTTCGAAGTCGGTTAATAAAGAGGTTAAGTTTGTGACTTTGTAGGGGGTAATATCTGGATCTACTACATCGATTTTGTAAATTCTTTCACCAGTGGAAAGCTACATTATTCCTGAGTGACATAGGGTATATTTGATTGCTATTAATAATAAGTATTTTTCTGATGCCCAGCCAAGTGGACACGGGTCAGCTAGTAAACTAATTTATTTAAACGAATTTTCATACTCCTCCTTCCGCGCAATTTTCGTAAACAGGGGTTCAAAGGTTTTGGTTCACGTATTAATATATAAGAGTACACATATACCGTTTCCCTTTCACTAAGAAGTGTTTTTGGTTAACTTTCATAAATAACTTTACTAGTATAGCAAATTTCAACACCGGTTACTTAGTAGTTTTTTACGGTAAAGAAATTGTAGAACAGTAAAAATTATATACAGAAGTTTTTCGCTTCGTGGAATCGAGCATAAATCCAGTCTACCTTTTTCCAACATATTAGACCCCGTTTTACCAAGAATTCGTTATATTCAACCAATAGGCCGCAAAAGCTGTTTTGCTCCTCTACATTTATGGGAAAATTGCGCTGGTAGCCGTAAAAATAAAAATATATTGAATGGTTCTATATTTTCTAAGCCTATATTTTACTTTTGACAGCTCGATGATGGATCAATTAGTGGTGTCCTAATGGGTTACCCGACTCGACTTCATTTATCAATAAGTATTAATCTTTTTTTTATTAGAACATTTTTGAAGGGAAACTTCTTTAGAATCGTTTTGATTTGAAACTCGATGAAATGAAAAAGCGATTCCAAAAAAAGAAATAAACACATAAATGTATAGGAGGACTAAGCCTGCGAGAGAATGAGGTATAATACATTATATTTAATAAACTAGCTGACCTAGCGAACTTCGTACCGCCATATTTTCTGAATTCCTAAAAGACTTTGTTTCATGACACAAAAACAAAATCACCATAATCGGTCCAGGTGATTAGGAGGATTCTAGAACCCGATCTCAGCGCCCCTTACCGGTTCTAATTACGAATCTAAGCCATCCGGGAACCCACTCAAACACACAAAAACAAAATCACCAAAATCGCTTCCGGTAATTAGGAGGATTCTAGAACCCGATCTCAGCGCCACCTACCGGTTCTAATTGCGAATCTAAACCATCTCGGAACCCACTCAAACACACACACAAAATTTCTTCAAAATCGGTAAAGTCGTTCTCAAGTTATGCGCTTACCAACACACTTTGCGATTCATTTTTAACCGACTTCGAAAAAAGGAGGAGGTTCTCAATTCGTCGGGATCTTTTTTTTTTTTTTTGCTTTTTTTTATGTATGTTCGCCGATAACTCCGTGCTTTATGATCCGATTTACGTGATTCTTTTTTTGTTCGACGCGGAATAGCTTCCAATTGGTCCCCTAAAAATTTTATATACTTTGGCCCAGTAGTTTTCATTTTATGAACATTTTTCATGGAAATAATTTTCACTCCGTTCCATATGTTCGCCGATAACTCCGTGATTTATGATCCGATTTACGTGATTCTTTTTTTGTTCGACGCGGAATAGCTGCCATGTGGTCCCCTAAAAATTTTACATAGTTTGGCCCAGTAGTTTTCATTTTACGATCATTTTTTTGTTCCCGCTTCTTGGGCTTAAGAAGCGCGGCACCATTCGTGGGTCCACCCATACATAGGTAGACACTAAAAAGTAACAAATAAAATTTAAAAACTTCGTTTAAAAAAACCGACTTCAAAAACTAAAATGTATAAAATAACTTATTTCTAAAGCTATTATTATTAATATATATTATCTAAAACATCTTGAAGTCGGTGCTTAGTAATTTTCAAAATAATAATAATAGCTTTAGAAATAAGTTATTTTATACATTTTAGTTTTTTAGTTTTTGAAGTCGGTTTTTTTAAACGAAGTTTTGGTTAATACAATGGTTGCTTATGTATGAAAAAACAATCAATATAACCCCAGTGCATTATTTTATTGCAAAGGCTGATTTCTTTTCCCTTAAAGTAGGGATCCAAGAAACATACACAGGACCACTGATCTTTATGATGTCACTCTGGTATCCGTCTGTCTGTCTATGTCACACCTGACTACCTCTGTAATTGATAAGAATAGAAAATTGAAAATCAAATATAAGAAGTCTACATTGTTAGTAAAAGCTTAGTCAAAAACACACCATCTTCACCTAGTAAAATCGCTAATAAAGCTTATTAATTATTCTTTTCCAAAACATTTTGAATTCTATGGTAATGATATTCGTAAAATTTGTATGAAAGTAAACAAGCTAACTCTAAACTTACTTTAGAATAACTTTGGGAAGGAAAATGAAAACAAGTAAGCCTTATTTGTGTTATCAAGCCGCGTACTGAAGTTATAACTTTATAGTTGAGTGTTGAGTGGTTGGCTAATTTACAAGTAATCATCAACCACTGCGTAATTCGATAATAGACCACCTTCAACAAGTCGAGGTAAAACTGGTGTAAAACGTAACTAATCTGGTCAAATAACACTCTTGGATACTTATTAAATTACTAGCTGACCCGGTGAACTTCGTATCGCCATATTTTCTGAATTCCTAAAAGACTTTGTTTCATGACACAAAAACAAAACCACCAAAATCGCTCCCGGTGGTTAGGAGGATTCTAGAACCCGATCTCAGCGCCACCTACCAGTTCCAATAGTACAAAAAGTATCCTATCTTTCAAGTTGGATCAAACTGCACATGGTGTGTAAATTTGATTAAAATCGGTTAAGTAGCTTAGAAGTCCATCGCGGACAAACAACGTGACACGTAATTTATATATATTAAGAAGATTATCATTTTGAATACAAAATATATGAGTGGCTCTGTACCACAAAAATGGTGATAAGCTGTTATTGTGCCTCCCTATAAAGAAAAAAAGTGTCACAAGAGTACTCCAAAAATTATCGACGATTTCGCTTTCTCAGTGTTATCACCAAATTATAAGCTAAAGTTGATTATGGTATTCAAAATAACAGAATAGAAAGCATGTGATGTGCAAGCGCAAAGGAATGGTATATATGAACGGCCTTACCTTACGATACATAAGTGAAATTTTTAAGCCAATGGTCAAAAAGTTAGTTTAGAGTGATCAGAACTGAACTCTGATCAGCACTGGCTAAGTGTGGCTCGACCGACTACAAGCGCTCAAGTCTCCTTATAACGACTACGGCGCCTCACTGAATACTCATTCAGCATGGAAAAAGGTATTAAATGGGGTTTTATACTATCGTCACGGCTCTATAATTTGTTCATGGACTGCTACTTAGTATTGCAATAAAAATGGCCGTGACAAAGAAAGATAAAATGACAGTCACACGTGACATGTTCACAAGTAGGATAAACAAAATATGTAAGCGACACCGCGGACCTGACTCCGGGGACCAAGTAAGGCCCCGCCTCTGTACTTGCCTTAGCCAGCGGGCACGGAGCGAAAATCGCTAGACCCGAGACTGAAGCTCCAAGTGTGGAAGTGATAAATGGCATAACATCAGAAGTAGCTTCGGCGAACCTGCAGCGCACCTCTCTACACCCCTTAGCCACTCACACCCATGTTGCCCTTGACTGCTATGGCATTTTTTGGGGCCCATGAAGGGTTTCAAAGACATAAATTATATAAATATCTATACAGTTGTTTCATTTTTAGGTTTTTTCATCGAACATCCCATATGATTTTACAGCGGAAGAGGACGTATGTCAGAATAGAGGAGTATGGAAGAAAAAGACGTATTGTACCGACCCCAAATAATTGGGAGAAGGTGACAGAAATTTTCTGTCACCTTCTCCCAATTATTTCTCTCTTTAAGAGAGAGAGAGAGATAATTCTACAGTGCATACTAGATAGGAGCCACAAATATGTCGATGCCGTATCTCAATTAAGATTGTCAGTCTGGCGGATAGGTCATTAGTGATGTCCAACTTATGGCAATCAGAAGTCAACGACCGTGAAAATTGCTGATCCCGACCGTAATATTGCATTTAAGCTGCATATTCTAAATTTATACGGAGATATCAGTCTGGAAAGTTTTATTGTTAAATTAGGAGTTTGTGCTTTTCTTATTACTTGTCATTTATCTCGACTCTTGTCAATGTTTGATTTAATTTTCATATAATAATAGCAAGTTGTTTAAAATGTCAAGGGCTTTACCAACAGCGTTCCAGAGCAGCAGAATTACGGTAAATGTAAGTGTGTGTAACGAGTGTCTAATACATTTTCGAAATACTTTAGAAGCATAATGCCTACCATATGTAATGACAAGATTAACTGACAAACGTTTTATATAAAATAAGTCTTACCGTTACGTTAACTCAGTACAAAGTTGGTTTCGAGATGAGAGCGCGAGTGTTCCGCGCGCGCTCTCCTCTCCTCCCGTGGGGCGAGTTACAAACCGCCCCACGCCAAAGAGAGCATGACGATGCCGGGGAATGAGTCCCCCGGCAATGGAAGAGGCCTCGTGATGGGGGCCCACGCCTGCCAGGGCTGCGGAGAGGCTAGGTCATATACCCGTAGCCCTTTTTTTTACCAGGGGAATTCCGATTGAGGACTAAGTCGCGACAAGGGCAGAACCTTGGGGGGATAATTCGCGACATATACCCGTAGCCCTGGCATAAGGCGAAGGACGGAACACCCAGGGGTTTTAGTGGGTATCCCTAACTGGGGAGTGGCAATAGCATGGCACCAGTTCTGACTGGGCATGCTAGTGCCACCCCCGATCTGGCGAATCCCACACTGGGTCGCGACTTATCCCCTCAAGGTCTGCCCTTGTCGCGGCTTAGCCCTCAATCGGATTTCCCATGACCAAAAAAAAAATATTCAAATTTGGGTAAAAACTTCAATATCATGGATCTATAGTTTCCAAAGATAACTGAAATAGCAATTAGAAATATTGTAGAATAACAAAAAAATGGAGACATTTTTTTACTAATCGATTAGTGATTAAGCACTGAGAGGTAGACGCCGCTGTCATGCTATACGGATCCGAATGTTAGGCCACTAAAGTGATAAACCACAAACGTCTTTACTCAACTGAGATGAGAATGTTGAGATGGATGTGTGCTGTTACAAAAATGGATAAGGTAAGAAATGAGAACATAAGGAGATCTTTGAAAGGGGCACCCGTGACTGAAAAATTGAGAGGAACTTGAGATTAAGGTGGTATGTGCATGGAATGAGGAGGGACGAAAGTCAAGTGACAAAAAGAATGTTGAACTACAAGATGGTTGGGTACAAATGTATGGGTATACCAAGAAAAATGGATGTACTGTGTGAAGGGTGATATTATGATTTGTGGTGTGATAGAAGATGTATGTCAGAATAGAGAAGTGTGGGAAGAAAAGACGTATTATGACGATCCCAAATAGTAGGGAGAAGGCGAAAGACAAAAGAGAGGTAGACGCCGATCAAGTATTTATTAAACAAATCTATACTAACAAAATTCAAGTATCTGTCTGTAATTTCAAAAATAATGCTAATATTGAAGTATAATCTGCTATTTTATGATGCCTATTAAAATAGATCGTTTCTCGATTTTATGCTACTTATGGCCGATTCAATTTTAAAAACTCTGGAGGAAAGAAGGGGGAAAATGTTTGGGCGTTTGCTACGACACGACACCTTTTTACGCACTTTAATCGAAGGCAAAGTGGAAGCAAATAGAGAAGACCAAGTATCATGGACCATTCATGGATCAAATAAAAGAAACAGTGGGTGTTGTATCTCACATAGAAGTAAAACCACTAGCCCATAATGGAGAAGATTGGAAGAGCCTCTACCGACAAGAGCATAGCTCTTCAATGAATATAAATGATATGTTAGATGGCTGGTTCATATATCTTACCTCACCATCGGTTAAATTTTGACATTACTTGTATAGATCTTGTGTCAAATTTTAACTGATAGTAAGGCAAATAAATGGTCGGTTCGATATAGGAACAGTCAATTAGTCTGTCCAAACATTTATCTCGAATAAGTTCCGAAGTGGCTCAACGAATTTCAATAATAAATTTCAGTAGCAATTTTTTGGCTTAAATTTTCATATTGTTACGACCTAAGTGCCGATAAAGACAAATTCACACCTGCATCTGTACAGTATAAAGCAATGCCCCAATGGAGAGAGGAGGAGTCCAGCGATAACCACGAGCGGAGCAAGACTTGTGTACATTCGGCAATCTATTTAGTGGCGGACTTTGCGCGTCTGGTTGTGTTTAGTTACATTTATACCTGTGTTATACGTATTTATATAGTTATAATAAACTCTGTAGTAATTCTAACGGCATTTTAATTCGAGTCCAGAAACTCGTAACAATATGTATTACATTTCGATGTCTTGAAGGACTCAGATATGAATATAAAGTTAAAGTGATCCATGAACAAAGTCGTGGGTACAGTTAGTATAAAACATAATTTTATTTCTTCAAAATTAAACAGTTTCTGACAACGTTTTTGTCGAAAATTCGTGGCATATTTCCCTAGACATTCCCTTGCTTTATTATCTCATTATAACTTTATATATACTCGTATGTTGCAAAAATGACAAGTCTACTAATAAGGCGACAAAAGTTAGGTACGTAAAATGATTTCCAGTTTCCTTTGACATACGAATAAATAGAAAATATTATTATGAACTTGATGTTCTGTTTGATATGAATAGCGTTACAAGGGTTCTATACAAAATACTGTTATGTTGCTTACGATACTCGTCAATGAAATTCACGGTTCACAGCTGGACTTGGTCATGCCTTTTGCGAACTGCTGTGGTACTAAAAACTAGTTGTTTCCAAATATATTGTTACAACTAAGTCTCGACAAAAACAAAATCCACCTACATATCTGAAACAAAGCTCATTTATTACCCGTCGGCATTTGAACTAATAAAAATAACATTGAAACTATTGTTATCCGTTTTTATGATCGTCTTCTTTTTAATAATAAATTATCGGGTTACTTATAATAATCTCGTTAAGAAACGATTAGCCATATCTTAAGTAAGAGAATCAGAATCAGATCCTAACCAATGAATATCTTTTTTTTCACTTATTAACGTGTATTACCTGTTAATTACAGATAAACGAAATTTGAATCATTAACTTTGGTTTTACCCAAAATATTTGACTAAAGAAGAGTTTATGAGTAAGATTTTCACTAATCAGTTGCTGAGCAGTTTCTTTACATTTAAGAAACGATTATAAGTAAGGCCCTTATTGTTACGAATAGCCTATTGTCCATTGTACTCGCTCTCATTAGCATCATTGGTCAGGTGTTGCGGATTAAGTCCACTACGATACGGGCGCATTGCATCTGTGCGGTATAAAACAATGGCCTGATTGAGGAAGGGGCCAGTCGAGTGAGAACAACGATCAAGGCGAGACGTGTGTACCTACATTCGGTAATCTATTAGTGACGGACTTTGCGCGTTTCATTGAATTACGACCTTCTGCATTACGTTTGGAGTTGTTGTGTTCGGTTATTTTTGTGCCTGTGTTATATATGTTGGTATAGCTCTAATAAACTCTATAGTAATTCTAACGGCATTTTTATTCGGGTCCCGCTAAACTCGTAACAATATATAAAAATGTTTAAACAGAAATATAAAAACATTGAGCTTTATTTCTATAATAAAATAGATATAGTTTGCCTTGCCTTGAGATGAGTTGTGCTCCGGCATGAGTGGCCAGATTCCAGTCTTCCTTCAGAGATTAGCAGCACATTACCAATGTGCTGCTAATCTCATGTGCATCTTTGGTTTTACAAATGTCTATAGGCGATGGTAACCGCTTTCCATTAGGTGGGCCACCTGCCTGTCTGCTAAAATCATGTAATTAAAAAAAGTTACAGTTAGAGTATTGGTATAACACCCACATTACCCACCATGACCAATGGCTAGTTCCTATATTTTACTATTCACTCACTTGCTTTACCATCGGTTGAATCTTGACATTACTTGTATGGATACATCCGAGCAGTAAGAGAGAAAGAATACACCCCTGCTCTAGAGTATGTCGTCATAACAACCTTGAGTTGTGTTCCGGCATTACCGGCCAGGTTCCCGTCTCCGTTTAGAGAGCGGCAGTATATTGATTGGTAGCACCTTTCATGTTACAAATGTCTATGGACGGTAACCGCTTTCCATCAGGTCAGGTTTTTGTTCCTCATCTCGAGCTGCCGACATGGCGCGGACAAAGTTTTCCGACTTACAAAGAGTGATGCCGCCAATTAGCCCGCCGACAAAAAGTTGCCGACATAAGTCGTAGGTCGGCTGCTTTAGTAAGTATTGCGCTTTACTCAAGCAATTGTAAGAATTTCTTTCTAGTATTTTCTTAAGTTTCTGCGACTAATACGCGTAACTTTTAGTATAGGATCCCGCTATACAACGACCTTCACCGAGATGCTTATTTGATGAAACCTATTTTATATTTAATTTAATGTGTCAATAAATATATTGCATAGGGGTTGCCTAAAAAATTTCAGTCCAGTATATGATTAATTATTATAATTAAAAAAAAAATAACATTACACCGGTTTGTTTATTAAACAAATTCTATACCAATCGAAAGTACCCGGCTACCCGAGAGTTGTGACCGGAAAATAATAGGCAACCTAACATTTGCATGTTCTATGGGCTTTTACTCTCGATTGGTATACAATTTGTTTAATAAACAAACCGGTGAAATTTTATTTTATTATTTTTTATTTTTTATTAATTAGTCATATACTGGACTGAATTTTTTTAGGCAACCCATATGCAATATATTTATTGACACCTTTAATTATATATAAAATAGGTTTCATCAAATTAGCACTCGGTGAAGGTCGTTGTATAGCGGGATCTTAGCCTATTTATTTAAATTAAATTTAAACTAAATAATTGAAATGAACAAGTTGGCAGTAGGCTAGATAAAAGTTGTAACGTCATTCATTGACACTCGACATATTTGGCTGTCGTGATCACGGCTTCTAAAAATGATGGAAAAGTCGGAATAAAAATCAAATAAATATCGCACTTAAAACCGTTAAAACATAGTTTGATTAAATCTCATCCTAATTTTACAAAATTTAATCAGTAACTTTTTAACCTGCATAACCCTAACAGTATTTTCGAAGCCAATTTAGGCAATCAGTCATAAAATATTTTCCAGTTTTCCAATACCTTATTAGCCTTCAATATCGAATTAGGAAAAGTTCAAGACAAAGAAAAATACAAAAAGAATTCTTACTAACTTATACCAATGCCTACCAATCAATCTATCTATACATATACTAATATTTTAGCATGAAAGAATTTGTTTGAATATTTGGTACTTGTTTTACACACAACTTCGTTCGCATTTAAGTTTAATTTCCTTAATGAATTAAAAGTACAACCATAACTATGGAAATCGTGTTTATTTATTTCTTATAAATCTTAATTACATTTTTTCATGATCTAACTTAAAGAATGATGGGAATATGTACGGCACATGTAAATTGGACCCAATTCCCGTGCCCTGAATGACCACCTCCTTGAATATTTTTGAGGCAATTATCTACCTCCTCCAAAATAATCTCTATCTCCTTGCCTAATTTCTTTAAAGTTATATTACCGTATTACCGTATAATAATTTACCGTTATTTTATTGTTAGCGACATTAGTACCTAAGTATATTTTTATTGCAAAATATATTTTATAATATTATTAGCTTCTGCCCGCGACCTCGTCCGCGTGGAATAGTTAAAAAACTAGAGAGGTGTCAAGGTCAAGGGACACCCGGATGGAACCAAGTTCCTTTCAATTAATTAGTAAAGGAATTGTAATAAAATTTTATTTTTGTTAAGTTATAATAATATTTTTTTATTATTAACAAATATAAACTTAAGCAGTAGGCTCAATTTTAGTAATAATGAGAGAGAGAGAGAGAGAGACAGACAGAGAAACACGCGCACGCCGCACGGCTTACAACTATAGCAAAAAGTGTCGTTACAACTTTTGGTCTTAATTTTTTCCGTCTAGCCCCCTTTCGCAACGCGTTAAGGAACTTCGTTCCAAAAAAAGTTTGATGATATATAACCTATATCCTTGCTCGATAAATGGGCTATCTAAAACTGAAAGAATTCAAATCAGACGAACATTTCCTGAGATTAGCGCGTTCAAGAAAACAAACTATTCAGCTTTATATATTAGTTCATACTAATATATATAAAGCTTCTTGTACACAATCTAACTAAAACTGAAAGTGTTATTATAATTAAATTATAGATTATGATACCTTTTACCACAAAAAATATAATTAGGTCAAAATTTAGGTTACGATAAAATGGCAGTTAAGGCTTCATGTATTCAGCCGTTTAACTATTACATTAGGTAACAAATAAAGTTTTTTTTTTTTATAGCTGGAGTACAGCAAACAGGCTGACGGCCCACCTGGTGGAAAGCGGTTACCGTCGCCTATGGACGTTTGCAACATCAGAGATGTCACCAACGCGCTGCCGGCCTCGAAGAAATTTTATGACACCCTTTTTGAAAAACTCCATATCGTAGCGCTGTGGGAAAACCTCGACCGGGAGCTCATTCCAGATTCCTACGGTACGCAAGAGAAACGTTCTACAGAACCGTTGCGTACATGAGCGAAGTGGCTCAAGGAAGTGGGGGTGAACTCCCAACCGATGGCGAGCGGTGCGATGGTAGAAAGAGGACGAAGGCACCATTCTAAACAGTTCTTCGGAACACCCCGTTATACAGTCGGTATAATACGCAGAGAGAAGCAAAGTCTCTCCTAAGGCTAAGCGTATCTAAGCCGTCTGTGAGTATGGGATCATCAACAACGCGAACGGCTCGACGTTGAATAGAGTCCAGGGGATTGAGTTGGTAGGCAGGTGCTCCAGCCCAAAGGTGTGAGCAGTACTCCATATGCGGCCTCACTTGGGCTTTATAAAGCACAAGGCGTTGCCGCGGTGAGAAGTACTGCTTGGACCGGTTTAGCACTCCCAACTTCTTAGAGGCAAGTTTTGCCTTGCCTTCAAGATGGCCCCTGAACTGTACATCGTTCGCGATGTCAACACCAAGGATCCCTATACTCTTGGAGGTGGTAAGGGGAGTTCCTTGGAACTGTAGCGCTTGCTCGAATGGAGTTTTTTTGGCAGTAAAGTAAAGTATTTAGTAGGTAAAGTTATTTTCGCATGCATATATTCGTATAGATTATACGCACAATATATACCTATACAGGGGTTTTTTGTGTGCACGCAGCGCCCTTAAAGAAATTCCCAAAATATCCAAAAACCGCCATAAAAACAATAAAAAAAAAAGGATTGTTTAATAGGTTTTTTGGAGTGGAGCTACAAACGAATAATTATAGACTTAGGTACAACTTTCGAGAATTGGCGTGCCCCCAAAAAAGAATTGACAAAAAAAGGCATGCCTTTATATATGATTCAAATTTTAATAACTATTATGAATTCCGCAGAATCGAAATATGTCAAATGAGACTTTGTGAGGTAAAACTCTAGACTTATTCGTAGAAGTATTTCAGAATCACGCTTTTAAGTGAGGAAATTTTTCTACCTTATATTGTGTTCTCATAAATGGACGCAGTCACATCAAAATATTAACATGGTTGTTCTTTATCGCAAAACATGTAAAGGTACTCATATAAATATGAACATTTTCAATAAACTATTAGAAACGACCGCCTTTGAACTCGTCCTAAACGGACTTAAGAGGGACCGAAAATACTATATTACAATAGCTCTTTGTTTGTGTACGTACTCTTATCGTGACTTTGATTATATCGGTCACGTAAAGGCTATTAATGAAATCGATGTTGTAAAGTTGTTGCTTTTTTCAGTTTTAGTTGTTTTTTTTTATTGCAGGAGTTCAGCAGACAGGCAGACGACCCATTTGATGTAAAGCGGTTACCATCGCCTATGGACATTTGCATCACCAAAGGTTCTACAAATGCGCTGCTACTCTCTTAAGGGGGACTGGAACCTGGTCAATAATGCCGGAACACAACTCAAGGTTGTTATGGCGACATATTTTTGACCAGGGGTGGTAGCCATCCAGTTGAGCAAATGCCCTACCTCTTGGCTGTGGGTTGTTTAGTCGCCTCTTACGACAGGCCGCCCGGCCTCAGGAAATTGTATTCTTTCTCCGTTCTTGCATGGATAAGATTATAGTTCTGACCGACGTATAAAGGCAGGTAAGAAAGGCACTCCTATGGTGTAACTCCGTGTTTTTCTGTATGTCAAAGCTCATTATTTTACGAAAGGCACATGTGTAGAAGTCGTATATACCTTTCAAACTGTAATGTCAAAGTGTAGGCAGTAGCTCTATGTATTCGAATAGATGATACGATACAAGTTATTACACGGGTATTTATTTTAATTTTGAAGTAACAAAGTATTTTGTTGTTGGTTTCATTAAAATTTATTTATTTGATAAGGGCCACTTGAATAAAGATCGCCTTTAAATAAAATTAATTAATCATATTAAACTGCCTAAATACGTTTTACAATAAACGTATTGACAGTTCTAAACACATATTTAGCGGCAAATGTTACGTTGTGCAAGACGCTAATTGCATTTAAGGGTTATAAATACGTTTTGTGTTTCTTAAGTAAATTTAAGCAATCTTATATGCAAGCGGCCCTCAATAATGAAATATTACATAAGTAGAATTTGTTTTATTATTTATTTTTTTATAAAATTGGGTCACTTTCGTCCTACGCCAAAAGGAAGGCTTGCACTGTGTTAATTTAATAATTTGTTATATAAAATTACAAAATATGTGATTTTAAACTAGAGAGGGCGGACTATCAAAAATATGACCAGCTGTGACAAGGACGGGAGAGTCAAAAAATCATGAAATTCGTGTGACGAAATTATGGAACTTATCGACCTACGAAAATTTACTCTTTTCCATTAGGCCACCACTTTCTAATTCTCGTCACATTTATTATCTTAAATAAAATTATACAAAAAACTCTTTTTTATATTTTCAGAAATATAGAAATTCAAATTTATTAGATATAATTAATTGACAAGTCTAATTTCTTTGAAACACAGATGTCAGATTCAAATGTCTGCATTGCACTCAGCCACACAAAGCCCTCCATCACTGCTTTTAATATTTAATTTTCTCCTTCAAAAGTAAAATATTTCTTGGTCTATAAGATTTTAAAGTGGCCTTGGATTACTGAATGTTTTAAGTATTTTCGTGACTTCGTGAATTCGAATAATTAAAAGTAATTAATAAACATCATTTATTTTTGTAAAGTTAATCAGTAAGTAACTGCTGATAATTAACTAGCTAAGGTCAAGGTTGTACTGAAGTATAGCAATCAGCCTGATGGTCTTGTTCAAGGAGAATGGTTAGGTTCGTCCACGCTTCCATGCTCGAAGGAATTTTAAGACAGGAATGCTATAGCTCAGCCCATTGTTGGAATACGACGAGCAATGAGGTAGTGTAAAATTTTAAGCAATTACGAACCTGTTGCTAAAATCACCGTAGCCAAAGTCAGAAAATAGTATCTGATAGAGATGCCATGAATATTCGGGTGCTTTTCAACGAATACCATTTGGTCGATTTGATGTCATTTTGTACCTACATATATAGTTTCAATACCGGAAATATTTTTCATCCCGATGAGATAGTTTGCGATATAAAAAGTGAATCTTCCGGAGGCAAATAGCACTAACATAAAAATTTAATACAATGTAACCTGTATTAACTAGCGCATGGTCTTTAAACAAGAGGAGAGAACGCACTGGGGTCGGACCCGCGACGTGGCTGCCGTGTAAACTTTAGTTGTATATATTTCCATTAAAATTGGTAGTTAATTTAATTTTTATTTTAATATCATGTTTCAGTCACTTAAAATCGCGGTTAAAACACATTTTAAAATATGTGTATTGTACTGTACGCGAATACGTAAAAAAATGGCACATACCTTACGCCGAACATTCGGTAGACGAATATTCGGCGCTTCGATCGAGACTGTGGCCGAATATTTGGTATTCAGTATTCAGCCAAACCACTATTCGTGGCATCTCTAGTAAGACGATATCTCGAAGCTGAACTGGCGAAATCTATAGAGTCACAGAACTCTCTAGGTATACCAAATTAAAAAACAAAATAATTTTTACAGTTATATGTTATGCCGCAATTCGGCAAATGAGGTTGGCACTCAGTATATTGCTGTGTCGGAAGATATTCCGCCACAGCACTGATTTTCAGTGCCCACCCTGGAGTCCACACATATTATCTAGAGACCCGTATATATATAAAAATAGATAAAAATATTCACATTGATGACAATGAATATAGATAAAGTACGCAGTTTTCATATACATAGGTACATCTATAATTGCCTATGCAACTAATTAATTAATTAAAGTTATGTGCTTACACATATACACATAATATAATCTCAGTATACAAATACATATATAGAGTAATATTATGACATGTATAGGGCAATAATAATACTGAGAATAAATAACTTACAGAACTTTAGACTACAGATTGACATTTAACTGAAATAAGGATTAATATAGTGGAATTTATTTTATATTTTAATCCTTAACTAGAGCTAATTTTTCCTTAGTTGCTTACCAAAAATAATATTATTAATAAAAGTTAAAGTAAGTATATGTTATAATGTGTTAATAAGTATTAAAAATATATACAATTATAGTACGTAAAATTAGAAGCTAGTGAATGTATATTTGTATGTATATTAACAGCAATAATACTTTGTGAACGGTGTACATAAAATAGGAAGTAGAGTTATTTTTTAACACAGACCCATGCCCTACAAAAAATGCTCTCCAGTAGAATTTAGTTTGATTAAATAATTGAATTACAAAAATCGGCGTAGAAGACGAATTCCAAGTCAAGTAAAAGGGAAAAAACAAATGTATACAAACATAATGCATATTTCGCAAAAGAAACCAATTTCGGCTTATCTACAAAGGCGGCTGGACACATTTTACTAAATTGACACAGTAAGCCCTCATCTACGTTACGCCGGATCACTACAACAGAATCTCGTCGTACTTAATCCCTTGTTACCAAAAGTCCAGTTCCAGGGACAACAAAACAGTACAGGAAAATAAGAAAAGTTTTAAATCAAACGAAACTGACGACGAAGTTAAGCTTGTTTTACGGTTGCGTAGCCAAACAATGAGAACTAGGAGACACATGTGTCACCTCTATCATTGTGTGTGGACTACGTGTTTGTAGTGATTTATCTTTATATTTAAAATTCAACTTCCGTATGTTTGTACACAAAAGCCTCGAAAAGTAATCGAAGAATAAAATGTAGGACAAACTGCAAAAATGCACCCAAATCGGTCCAGTAGTTTTCACGTGAATCCCGAACAATGAGACAAGAAATCTCAAAAAAAATATTGCACCGTGTTCTCCATCGTTACTATAGTGAATTTCAGATGTTTTTTAAATAGCTTCAATGTATACACACGCTATATTTAGAATTTTATAATATTAAAGTTTATAAATAATATAAAAAACCATATTCTGTATATTTGTTATGCTTGCTTAAATTTGTTAGATTCTGTTTTTCGTTTTTATTTTTAATTCTATTTATTATCCGTGACTTTCTCGAACATACATTAATTACACCGGCCGACATGTTTTTTTTTTCTAAGATATAATAATTTTTTTCCACTAATTTTATAGTGCTGATAACGAAATCAGACCTCATTTTGTCGTATCACATCAGATTTTTAATAAAACGAATATATTCGCTATTTTTGATTATTCAGTAAAAATGAATTAAATTAATAAGTTATGGCGCTTCTTTATTGAATTAAGCGACATCTCGTTAAAAAATATATTAGTTGGAACCGCGACACGCCCTTTCGAAACGTGTTACATGGAAATAAGCCTTTATAGTTACTTTGTTTACAAATTTTTTACTAAAATCAGTGTGTTTATGAAAAAAAATTGATTTCATTTTATTTTTGGTGTTTAAAATATTTAATTATTGATTTGTGGTTGAAAAACGGCGGAAAAATAGAATGTCTTCAAGAAAGTGTCGTAATAGTCCAGATACATTTTGTTACATTTGTGAAAATTTTATGACTTCAAAGCAGAAATTGAAAATTACTTAATTTGTGGAAAATACTTATTGGCTGTATATATAATTGGCTTTAAATTCAACTGAGATCGTGGACTCCGAACTTTGTGTGTACTATTTGTGTTGAACTATTAAGGCAGTGGATATTTTCAAATCACAAACACCTTGACTATAAAAATAATGTAGCAAATTTATTAAATAAGTATCAAAAATTGGGGTGTAATATGAATATAAAACTCCATTTTTTAGATTCACACTTGGATTTTTTTCCCTGATAATCTTGGTGATTATACTGAAGAACAGGGTGAAAGGTGACACCAAGACATCAAAACTATGAAAACAAGGTACCAAGGGCGATGGAATGTGAATATAATGGCTGATTACTGCTGGTCAATAAAACGTGATATTATTGACGATTTCCCATTAAAAAAATACTCCCAGATGTAATTTTACAGCTAAACGCAAAATATCTCACTCAAAATAGCTTCATAGCAACGAATGTACATGATATTTTCTGTAGAAGTTTTCAAATATATGTATTTATCATATAATGATTGATATCTTTCTTAAAATTAAAAAAACCGTGTTGTCTTGTTTGTAAAAAATCTGATGTGATAGAGTAATTATGTAGGTAATTTTGTATTTAAAATATTATAAATTAGTGATATTTATCACTCATATCAAAACAACTATCAAAAAGTCTTTTTTTTGTCGGCCGGTGTTATAGTTTAGCCAATAATTCCACAGCTGTTAGCCTCAGAAATAAAATAAAAAGGTACAAAAACCTCGAAAAGTAGACAAAGGATTGACTTCCCAAAAATTATATGAGTCACAGGGAAGCGTGGCCATATTTACCTAGTTGGAAACAAAACTGTACATCAAAGCATCGCCCTTCAGGTACCCGCCAAAACCTCGTAAATAAAATTATAAGTTCGCGAAACCGTATAAAAAAGATTAAATACGAAACCTAATAAAATAAAGCGGGGAAACCTTAAGGCTTGTAGCATCGCCGACGACCTTGAATATTTTTCGGTACTAGTTTTTCTGGCAATATCAGGGTTTGCATAAAGGCGGTCGTTTTTCAAAAGAATTATTATTTTATTGTAATAAAATTATAAAACCATTTTATTTTTATCTCTTTTATAAAGATGTAGATATTTTTTTTATCTTATTTTCATCAGATTTGAATGAGTAAAATGGTTTCTAGTCAACAATTTGGAAGTGATTTAGTGTTTTTTTTCTTACCTCAAAATAACTATACCAAAGATACGAAATAACCACGTTACATATCATATCGTAAAGATTAGCTTTTTTTGTAAATTATTGATCTGTAAATATCAATGAAAAGTTGTTTCATTTGCAACCCACTTTTACCCTTTTGCGGCAGTAGGAACCTTAACAAAACGCGAGGCAGCGAAAATAATGGGAGAGTATAAAACAAGGTGAACGAACCAGGGATAAGTACAAAAGAGATGGGAGTAATAACAGGCAGCAAGCAGGTGAGGCCCAAATTCCCCAGACGATACACGTAGTCATTGTTTTAAATGAATTTTTAATATTAAATAAAAGAGAGGATCCTAGTCATAATTTATATTCTTGGAACAGGTGTAATTTTTGTTCACTGAGTACTTTGTATTTTATTATACATTAGTTGTGCCCGCGGTTTCGTCCGCGCAAGACTTGAAGTTTATATTTACACGTCTTTCATCTTCCAATTGTTTAAGTCGATACATTATGTTCAAACTCCTTTATTCTGGCATAGGTACGTCCTCTATCACACCACAAGTGATCAAGTCATCCATCACACAATCCGTTCATTTGTATTACTACCTTTAAATTTGTACCCATCAATCTTCCAGTTAAATATTATTTTTGTCACATGACTTTCATCAATCACTTCTCATTACTTTCTATTATCCACATTAGTCTTCTTCCTCTTGTTTTTGTCCCGGGTGTAACCTTTACATTTGTATTTTACGAACCCTGCAAGATATCGAAATGGAATATACATAGAATAGAATAGAATAGAAAAGAATATAATTTATTGCATAAACTGTCACATACATATAATTTAAAGGAGATCTTGTGTTCGTTGTTGGAACGACAGTTTGTCCTTTCGAACGTGTAATACAGGCACTTTATAATGTTGCCAGGCCATTATAAATATAATTCTATTATTATCTTGTTATCATGAAAATTTGAGTCTAAAATCGGTTATTACGTACATAGATTTTATTTTTATTGCACGAGTTCAGCGGACTGCATATGACCCACCTGATTGAAAGAGATTACCATCGCCTATGGACATTTATAATACCAAAGGTGCTACAAATACGCTGCTACTCTCTTAAGGGAGATTAGAACTTGGCGGCTAATCCCAGAACACAAATCAAGGTTTTTATGGCGGCATTCTCTAATCCAGGGGTGGTAGCCATCCAGACGGGTAAACATCCTACTGGTTGTGGGTTATTTTGTCGCCTCATACGACAGGTGTCCCGGCCGCAGTAAATTGTATTCTTTCTCCGTTCTTACACGGATAAGATAAGATATGCATACATAGTATCACGCCTGTTTCACGGGACGCTATATATACATGACGTATATATAGCGTCATGTATATAACATGACGCTATACACCACGGGAGCGGGACAGAGCGCGGGTGAAACCGCGCCGGGCCGCTAGTTATAAATAAATTTTAAAAGTAAAAAAGCATTAAATAACTGTTTTTGTCTAGAAAGCTACGTTCAAATAAATTTGGTACATACACAAAATTTAAAAAGTTTGAGAGAGAATGTATTTTAGCTAATAAATTACGTTATACAAGGTATCCCAGAAACCCTATAGTAATTTATATATTCCAAAAACATCAAAAATTAACATAAAACAATTTTAGACCTGACTTTATAACAAAGTTTATAAATAATGTTCTTGTCTACTCGTATTTAAATTTAATTGAAATCCTCCTGAGCTAAGGTTACTAAATCTGTTAAGAGTATACCTAATTACTAGTTTAAGGTTGTCTTAAGGTAATCTTCCATGTTTTTAGAATTGAAAGAAAGAACAGAAATAAACAAAAAGCCTTTATATGAAGAAATAGCAACATACACTAATAACAAATGATAGCAAAAAGAAACAAGTTTCGAGAAAATGTAGGCCAAATTTTAAGCAAATGAGATTTGCACTCAGCTTATTGCCGCGAGAGGTGCTCAATTACTACAAGGTTACTCGGACACCGGGTCGAAAAATTATGGAGTAATAAGTTGGATACATTCAACGTCATTCGAGCGTTAAATCCCAGTTGCATTCGGAGCGTTCGTTTCGTAGCTTGCAGTCGGCTTTTCTAGTTTTACATTTCCACTTCGCGCATTCTTCAGCAACATTAGAAGTTGGATACGTTATGAAATGTAATAGATGCCGCGACGATCGACGTGCGTTTGATAACAATGATACACATACGACGCTATATCACAGAAAATAGATTCTTTACTGCGCATGAAGCGGCGTGGAAAACAGTAGTAAATAAATTGCAAATTACGTACACATGCAGGGTTATTACAGCTATAAAAATCTTTATCTTTTATACTTAGTATGTCATTATTGCGACGGTAACAATATTGTTTGTTATAACTCCATTAATTCTTTGAAAAGTAATTCTTACTACTTCTATCTTCTTTCTTCTATTCTTCTTTCTTATATATAAAAATGTTTGTCTATATGTCCTCTATAGACACGTAAACTGTACATTTGATCATGTAAGCAAAGTTGTTGTGCATGAGCCAGAGAAGGTTTCTGAGTTGGTTCACAATAGAACCCGGTAGGTGGCGCTGCTGTCGGCATATCGATTGAAGCTTTTCCGGGCAGGACGACGTCTGCCGGAACAGCTATAGTAGAATTATTTTGTCCGTGCAGTTTGGGTAATAAATCAAACTCGGCCTCAGCCCGACTAGGGCGGTGAGCATGCATGCGCGAGCGCAACGCCATTATCGATAAAAACTCATTCTTATCAAAGAAAGATTATCATTCTTATAAAAATCATTATTATCTTTTTTGCTGTTAATTTTAAACTTAGATATAAGTATTTATATTTATTTTTAATATAACTTGTTACATTCTAAACTTTTGTGCTTATAGTTTTTTAATACATAGATACCTAATTAATAATTTATTGAAAATCATTATTATTCTTATTTTAATAGATACGTTGTTTTATCTATTTTTTTCTTTCATTTATGTCACTAACCCACAAAATGACAAAACTAAATATACTATCGATAACGCTTATCAACAACAATAATGCGCATCACTATGCCTGCCTATAAGGCCCGTTAGTGCAAGAGAGAGCGAAATACTCGCTTCACCGCTCCGATTATTTATGAGCCAAACTGCACGGAGAAAATAATTCTACTATAGTTATATATAAAAATGAATGTTTGTCTATATGGTATTTATAGAATCGTAAACTATACAACGTAAACTGTGCTTTTAGTAGGTATGGAAGGTACACCGCTGATATAGAAACAAGAGTGAATTTGAGGAATAGTGTGAATGGATCGTTAGGTAAACTTCTAGGCGCTAAGAACCTCAGCCAGAAGGCCCAGCTTGACATACACAACGCGGTGCTGGTACCTACGCTCACGTATGGAAGCGAGAGTTGGGTATGGAAGAGAGAGCATGAAAGTAGAGTAAACGCGGTCGAGATGCGAGCACTGCGCAAAATCTGCGGAGTGACGCTCGCGGACCGCGTTTGTAATAACGAAGTAAGAAAGAGAGTTGGTCTGAAAGAGAGTGTCGGGGTGAAGGTAAGGAAAGGAATGCCCCCCGCCTTCCGGGCATGTGGAAAGAATGAATGATGGAAGAATGACTAAACAGATATACAATACAAAAGTGGATGGATGCAGAAGTCGCGGAGGGCCACGACACATCTTCCATGATCAAATTGATCGTATACTATCAGAAGGTGATGTCAGGAGACTTAAGAACAGACGAGCGTGCATGACAAGAGCTATGAATGTCAAAGAAGAAGAATAAGCCTAAATGACGCTCTGTTGTTCGTGCCTACCCCGTAAGGGACCTGGCGTGAAGTTATGTATTTATGTATGTAAACTATACATTTGATCATGTGATGATCTTTAGCAAAGTTGTGCATGAGCCAAAGAAAGTTTCTGAGTTGGTTCACAATTGGACCCGGTAGGTAGCGCTGCAGTCGGCATATCGATTGAAACTTTTCTGGGCAAGACGACGTCTGCCGGGACAGCTAGTATGTAATAAAAAAAGCCTGAGATATATAAATAATTATGATGAAGAAATTTATAGTTACTCGTGTTGCTGTGTTTTTTCTTGCGCTTCTTCTCCTTTAAACAGTAATAACACGTTGCGAAGCGGTGTACATAGAATAGAACGTAGATTAAGGGCCGCTTGCATAACGATCGCCTTTAAATAAAATTAGTTAATCATATTACACTGCCTAAATACGTTTTACACAAAACGTATTGACAGTTCTTTATACATGTTTAGCGGCAAATTTTGCGTTGTGCAAGACGCTAATTATATTTAAGGGTGTTTAATACGTTTTGTGTTTCTTAAATAAATTTAAGCAACCTTATGTAAGTGGCCCGTAAATTTTGACTATGTGTCATTGTATGGCCTTCAAAAAATGTTTTCCAGTAGAACTCATTGTGAAGAAAAACTATAGAATTTTAATTTAACATTTTTAAACAGTTCAATACATTGCAAATAGTTCATAAATCTGTTTCAGGGTACAGCGACTGTAATTTATATACTTTCTATTGTGGAATGGGAGTGCAATTTTGCGTTCTTGATTTAATTTAATCAATGGCATCATATAAATCACAGCTGTCTGTTTTACATTTTTATTAAAAGCAGCGAATACATTGTTTCACTTTTTAGGGTTCTATAACCGTTTGAGAATAACTAGGAACCTTATAAAATGTCATTTATTTTTATCCGTTTGTACGTTTGTCTTTGTATATCGCTGACTTGGAAACTTAGTAGGAATATGTAATCCGCCGCTATAGAATGTATATATATAATATTCCGTCCATAAATATCCTACTGCTGGGCTCGGGCCTCCCATCATAAGAAGAACAGCCAGTATACCCGCCATGCTTATCCAAGGCGGTTCGACACATCGGTTATGTCAATGTGCTGGGTGCATCACGATGTTTTCCTTCACCGTTGTTACTACGTGGTAATTATACGTGTAACAATGTTCACATTAGATTAGACTGATTGATGCATGCGTTCCGGCCAGGATGGAAACCGCGCCCTTTGAGTTTAGGACGAGGGCGCTAGCCCTTACGCTACCGTGACTTCACTAGAACAACGCTCTATAGCAAGGTTTTTCAACCTGTGGGTCGCAGAGCCTTCCTCGGGGGGTCGCCGGCAAAAGGGAAAAGGCAATTTATGTTTATACCTCATACTTAGGTACTTTCTAAGCTCAGCAGCTTTTTACAGAGTATAGGCCGTAATAATGAAAATAGGGAAGGACATAAACGTAGTAATTTAAGTTACTAACTTTATGTCTGTCTATGGCTCAAGGGGGTCGCTAAAATTTTTCAACCTGTAAACGGGTCGCGTATTCAAAAATATTGAAAAACACTGCTCTATAGAATGCTGTAGTGAAACTGAAATGAAAATCAGTAACTGTGATTTTGAATTACAGTTTTATTCAAGTATTATTCAACAAAATAGGTATGGGCATAATACAATATGTGCTGCCCAAGGCTACTTCTGAAATAGATAAACGTTTTGGAACATGATTTAGTAAATTATATAGAGGTGCCTAATGGGTTTGACATGTCTATGTATTGAGTTAAATAAACAAATTTATATAAATCAGTCTGTCTTTATAGACAAAATCCTAAAAGTCAATAAGTAGCGGGATATTACCTTCAAAACTGTGAAACCGTATGTAAGTAATCTGTATATTTAATATTAATATTCTTTATATTTAAATGTATTGTATATTATTCATATTTTTACATGTATCTATCAATGTATTTTATTTAGATATCTCTGTATGCATATGTATTTGTTATTATGTATGTATGAAGAGAGTGTAGGGGTGAAGGTAAGGAAAGGAATGCTCCGGTGGTTCGGGCATGTGGAAAGAATGAATGATGGAAGAATGACTAAACAGATATACAATGCAAAAGTGGATGGATGCAGAAGTCGCGGAAGGCCACGACACATCTTCCATGATCAAATTGATCATGTAATGCAGCAGGCGATGTCAGGAGCCTTAAGAACAGACGAGCGTGTATGACAAGAGCTATGAATGTCAAAGAAGCAAGTGAGGTGTGTAATAATAGGCCTAAATGGCGCTCTGTTGTTCGTGCCTACCCCGCAAGGGACCTGGCGTTAAGTTATGTATGTATGTACTATGTATGTATATGTATGTATGTGCGTAAGTATACACTTATTTTACTTATAAACTTATGTATATATTTATTTTTACACAAATTTAGTTCGTTCGTTTGTTCGCAATTTAACTTTATAGAAAAACCTGTTATTAGCCCTAAATTTTATGTACTTTTTTGTTTGTATTATTAACATGCGCTGTTGCTTTTTTTCAAAAATTAAATAAATAAAACTCATGAACGTTATTGCTCCCTCGCTTAACTTCCGAACTACGACTTCAGATTCAAAAAATATCAAACACAGAGCTTTAAAGGAAAATTCAAGAAAACTCATTTGAACAAAATCAGCCAAATAATTAAAACATGCACTTTTATAACCTTTACGGAATCCTTAAAATTGCCCGATTTCTTGATACTGTTGCAATATAAATGACTGAGATGTATGGACTGTAATAATTAAAATCTCCGATTCACGATTTATTGTTCATGTTTTATCGTGCCTTCTTTACAATAAAAGCGAACCTCTCTTTCTTTGAGTTCCATAGAAAAAACAGTCTTGGACTTACTAAAAATCAATTCACGTATTTCAATAATACTTTGAAATAGCAACAGCTATTGTAAATCTTCTTAGAGGAAAAGCGTTCAGTTTTCTTAAGAATTTTGCTGTTACTGCTCAGACGTATAATACCACTGAGGGAACCGAGACTTAACGACGCGTTTGGCCCCAGATTTAAAGTCGCTCGGCGAGGAATTTCTCTTATATTATATAAAATGCACAATGGGGATTGTCCTTTACGAAACATAAGTTATTGATATTGTTACGAGTGTGGTACTCGAATTAAAATGCCGTTGGAATTACTATAGAATTTATTAGAACTATACCAAAAACGTATAACACAGGTACAAATATAACTGTACACAATCACTACTATGAATGTCAAAGAAGCAAGTGAGGTGTGTAAGAATAAGCCTAAATGGCGCTCTGTTGTTCGTGCCTACCCCGCAAGGGACCTGGCGTGAAGTAATGTATGTATGTATGTATGTACAATCAGTACAAACTGCACGATCCAATAACACGCACAAAGTCCGTTACTATATCGCTTATCGAATGTACTACACACGTCTTACTCGTATCGTAATTGTCGCTCGACTGCCGATCTCGCCATTGGGCCCTTGCTGCCCCGATACCATATGGCTACGAGCCCGCATATATTGGATTTCTTAGAATCAGTTCGACACACCTACCTGATGACTGCCATAAAAGATGACAATACACAATGGACTCTATTTCTAATTACTAATTTTACAAACACAAAGTAAACAAAAGAAATCCAAATTGCGGACGGTAATAAACTGCGATTTATTCAGGCAGGTGTGCATTCACTTTTTGTCGGCATGTAACAATATGTAATATAAAATGCAATAAATACATACACATCAAATAAAATACTATAAATATCAAACTACAACCACTGAAGTGAAGTGTACTCAGTAGCGGAGGAGCAACTGCATATCGTGCCCATTAATCAGGTATGTGCTGCTCAGTCTCATATTCCCACCTAAATTACAACACTTCCTTTTCTACAAAATTGACATAGTCCATATAGACATAGTAGCAAAAAGTAATACTATGAAATGGTGTAAATCCGCCTGATCTTTAAACAAGAGTTACGCACTAAAGGTTCACCCGCGGCGCAGCAGCGGGGTAAACTCTTATATATAAAAAAAGTGAATTGCTTGTAACTATATCAGTAAAAGAAATAAATTTAGATAACCAACAAATAAGTTTTCAACTGAAATAGCCAACAGAATTTGTTGTTGGAAATTGAATCGCGTTTCTCATTTTTACCACTTGAATGCAGCTGAGCGATGAAGCGTCCGTTGGCATCGTGTCGATTGAACCGAGCACAGATTCAATTCATTTTTAAATCAACAATAGCCTTGTGGATATCTTGGGAGAAGCTATCCAACTAACATTGAAACATTGCATATACTAAAATATGTGAATTCCTTCCATCAACCGTTGCACTCTAATGCATTATTCAATAATATTCAATTCACCGGTGCAGTGTAGTTAGAGGAAATTTAAACGGAATTTTTCATTTCGCGAACGCAGTTGGAAAATATGATGTAAACGTTGGAAAAGTTTTATAGTTTTCAAGTAATGACTGTGCTACCATCTTGGGATTTTATAATACTCAACTCTCATAATATGTTCTAAATATTAATTTATATACTAGCTGACCCGTGCCCACTTCGCTAGGCATCAGAAAAAATACTTATTATTTATCATATTATTTAATCAAATATACCCTATATTACTCAGGAATAATGTAGCTAACCACTGGTGAAAGAATTTTCAAAATCGATTTATTAGATACAGAGATATATATTACCCCGTACAAAGTCACAAACTCACAAACTTTACCTCTTTATAATATTAGTATAGAAGTATAGATATAGCGGGCCCGGTAGACGGTGTGCTGCTCAGAAAAAAATAAACTTTAGAACCATACCTACACAAAAATTCATCAAAATGGGTCCACAGTAGGATCTCAGTGACATACACACTTATGTTATAATTTTATAAATAAACAAACAACCCCTCGGAAGTCCTATACTAATTTATCAATTCCTAAAACTAGCTTAAGAAAACTCTAGAACAGCTGTTATTTTACGTTCATAGGTAAACATTTTTTGAGCTTCATTCAACCTTATTTCGATAACAATTTGTCTATAGGCAAATAAATCAAAGAAATAAAAACTTAATTTTAAGAAATAGCGACGTAATTACATTATAGATAATACACAGAGCATATTTTGAGAAATTGTATGCCGCATTTTCAGTAAGCAAGGTTTGCACTCAGCATATTGCTGTGCTGGATTATATCCGACAAAGCGCTGATTTTCAGTCTAAACCTTCCTTTTTGCGAAGACCTAAACGACCCTATTTTGTTAAATAATAATGCTTAATAAAACTAATTCTACTTATGTAATATTTAATACGTAAAACAAATAAATCAATTTTAATACAACCAACAATAATAATTATACTTTGTTACTTCAAAATTAAAATAAAATACTCGTGTAACAACTTGTATCGGATCATCTATTCGTATACAATTCGATAAAATGATTGCCGATTATTACCGCATTCTGCGTCACCGACATGAGGCAGCAATCAATTAGTCAATATGCAAAAATGTTCTTAAATTTCACCTATTTATTGCCGAATAATATCTTGCTAAAATAATTCCAACCCAAAAAGGAATTTAACTTTTCACCTTGTTATTGTGCACCTAGAAATATCTACGTTTTCAATACTTGAATAAATCCTAAAGACTATCCCAGACAGAATACGTTAGCTTTCGTAAAGGATAATGATACCCTAAGTCATATCTCGAATCTAATAGCCATTCTTTAATAAATCCTCTAGAGGTGGTTCAAGGCAGGAATCAGCGTGACGTATACGACTGCTTTCAATGCGTACTCTGCTAAATGCCTGGTCACTTAAAGCGGTTACTCGATCCAATAGCTATAATATTAGACCCTGTTGGTGGTCACTTCAAGAAATCTCTATATATTAATACGTGAAGCAAAAACTTTGTACCCCTTAATACGAAGATTGCGCGGATGGATGGAGGAATATTAAATTTCGCACACTTATAATTTACATGGAGAATAAGCGACGAATGCTATTTTTTTAATGCATAAAAAATACATTAAATCAATTGAAAAAAAAAACATTACACACACTACCATGTATTTGTCACAAACACGCATTTATACTCATTTGTTTATTGTTCAACTTTTCGCCAAGTGGAGCTTTGGCGAAACCTGTCATTATAACTATAGAATTATAGTCCGTTCAAAATCGGTCCCGTTTCAGATATTAGCTGGAACATCCAGACAAACAGACAAAAATTCTAAAAATTGCATTTTGGGAATCTCCTGGTCTGAATTATCCGTTACGATTTTTAAATAAATATTTTGACAACACTTCAATTTCATTTACCTGTAAAGATGTAAATGTGAAATTCAATTTGTTTGGATGCATATTTATATAATTTAATATGTATACAAATATACGAGTAAAATATATTATATTATATGATACAAAATAATGTCTGCTATCGTACTGCACTACTGATTCTTTATAATATAGTTTCTTAAACTGCGTATACCAGCTTTGTATAATATTTATGATCGTCAAAATTCATAATTTAATTGGTATCCATAGTTATACGTGATCTTAATCAACGTCATCTATAGTAGTGTGTGACCATGCAAGCAATGTATGCAGGTGGCCTAGAATAAATCAATATTGGATATATCCGGACTTGACTCTATTTGGAGTAATTAACAAATACACATATTGTCTTTGATATTATCATCTCAATTCTCAATGCTATTTTACATAAATATAGAATTTATATTAAAGCACGAATATATCAAAAACCTTACCCTCAACATATTTTGATACAGGATCCGTCTAAGTCTAAGGCAAGCTAGGCCACTGGAGTGGGTCCCGGGATTGTTTAGATCCGGTAGGTGGCGTTGGAAACTGGTTTTAGTTTTAATTTTTTCAGGGCAGGATAACGTCTGCCGAGTACGCTGGTTCGTTCATCATAAGTCTGTTGCTTTGCTGATTTGTGCGCTGAGTGCTGATTGAGTGAACTATTAGACCGTTTAACGTTTGGTATTGTGACACGTTTCTTTTAGTACGATTCCTAACAGTAGATCGTTCATTTACTACACAAGACTATTTCAGAACTATAACAGAACAGACTATTTCTTTCCCTCAAACTTTTATGAAATATTTTTTAAAGCTTTAGTATTTTTTTTTATTCTTTTTTATTGCAGGAGTTCAACAGACAGGCAGACGGCCCATTTAATGGAAAGTGTTTACTGTCGCCTATGGACATTTGCAACACCAAAGGTGCTACCAATGCGCTGCTGCTCTCTTAAGGGAGACTGGAACCTAGCCACTAATGCCGGAGAACAACTTAAGGTCGTTCTGGCGACATACTCTACACCAGGGGTGGTAGCCATCCAGACAGGCTAATACCTTACCACCTGGCTGTGGATTGTTTTGTCGCCTATTACGACAGGCCGCCCGACCGCAGGAAGTTGTATCTCCGTTCCTACCCGGATAAAATATGCATGTATGCATCTGTCTAGTTGAAACATCTTCATTATGCACACGTCTCTTTATAAGGCTTATCCTTATAACATTACATTTTAACGGTTTTAAGCGCGGTAATTTATTTGATTTTTATTATTCCGACATTTCAGCCACTTTTCAGTAGCCGTGATCAGGGAAGACAAAGAATGAATATTGTTATAGTTTAATAGCCTACCGCCGACTTGTTAATTTTAATGATTTCGTTTGAACTTTTGTTTGGTTATTATTTGCTTTATGGGAGCCTAATCTAATTTAAAATGTAGTTTTATTATGTACACTACTCGCGAAAACTTAAGAAAATGTTAAGGTTTATCCTGTTCTTCATTTGTGAGTTTTGAGTTTAAATAGAATACAATATACAATTTTTTTGTCCATCCAAAGGTTGCCTGGAAGAAATCGCTAATAGCGATAAGACCGCCTATTGTATTGCAAAATTTTGATTCTGTTAATTGTATCTTTAAAACACAATAAAGCATATTCATTCATTCATTATACATCCTTTACTCACAAAAAAATACGTGACCATAATAAAAAAGTGTTATAATCAAAAAGGCAAAGTCGAGTCGGCTGGCGTCCCATCGCGTCAAGCGTACGCATCCGTCCTTTGGGCCATCTATCACATTTAACATGATTTATATTCCTTCTTCATAATAAACTCTGTAACAGTATTTTTATGGCCATCTTAATGTCGGAGTTGGTAAAACATTTCACTTTTATAACTAACATTCTTACTTTCGCGGGTTTTTCGTGTGGAAGTTTTTATCTGTGCAGGAACGGAGAATGAATACAATTTCCTGCGGCCGGGCGTCCTGTCGTAAGGGGACAAAACTACCCACAGTCAGGTGGTAGGATATTTGCCCGACTGGATGGCTATTACCCATAATACAAGCTTGTGAATATATAATGTGTGGTGTGTGCTTTCCATCCGAACTGAATTATAACCTAAATTCAAAAGTGAAACAACTCTACTGTTTTATTCATGCAACATTCATTTTTAATTTTCCCATATTGTGTTTTATTCTATGGAATAACTCTTATCTGGGGATTGAAAAACCACTTAATAAGTTATAATTACATTTTGAATTATAAACAGTAAAAATATAGGATCATTCTATCTGACATTAGAACAATATTTATTGTTACAAACAGACCATTTTGTTCTCAAACACATTGAAACATAATTTTAGGATTCTTGTTTTTATTAGACTTCCTTGCTATTTAATAATTAATTTTATAAGTGTTTTTTTGTTTCGCCTTTCTTGTTTTCTTTCTTGCTAATGAAGGTACAATGTTGCCTTAAAAACAAAGTAATAATGAAGAGATCATTATGTTCTTTTATTTTCTTTTTGAATTTAGAACTAAAGAACTGGGCGTATGAATCGACCGCTTTTGGAGAATAGCTTTTTTATGAATACTTGTAATAAAACTGGCAAATGCCCACTTGTTAGAAATTGGTTACCGTTGCCCATGGACATCTGCAACAGTAAGGGATGGGTCCCTGCGTTGCTTACCTCGTTGAGATTTTAAATATTGTTACAACTCAGGCCCCGCCAAAAACAAAATCGACCTGCATATCTGAAACAAAACACATTTTATTAACTGCCAGCATTTAAACTAATTGTAACTATGATCGTCTTCTTTTGTTTACTTTGTGTTTAAAAATAGTGATTGGAAAAACAGCCCATTGTGTATTGTAATCGTTATGGAAGTCATTAGCCAGGTGTGATTCTTGGAAAATTTTATCCACGCGGTCAAGCAGACATATTGTATTTGTACAGTGTCAAGCAATGCCCCAACGGAGGGGTGAGGCGGTCGAGCGATAAGCACAAGCGAAGCAAGACGTATGTACTACATTCGGTTATCTATTTAGTGACGGACTTTGCTCGTGTTATTATATTTGTACCTGTGTTATACGTGTTTGTATAGTACTAATAAATTCTATAGTAATTTTAACGGCATTTTAATTCGAGCCCTGTAACTCGTAACAATAGATTGAAATAAGAGCTCTTTTTGTTTGAAGTAATTTTAGTTACAGCAGCTGTCAGTTAGTTTACTGAACATTCAAATGAATCTCGACGGTTGCGGATCGATTTACGAATAATCACGTGACATGTTGACGTTGTGGAAAGCGGACCCTCGTCATGTGCCTTTGCTATGACACGGGTGGTATCAGATCAGGTCAAGATTAATACCCAAAACTATAGGAATAATATAGGATTACTATAACTACTACCCCTGCTCAGAAGGTTTACCGATAGCCTCATGATGTCACGCGTCGACGGTCAGTAGGGTTGATAAATAAATAATAGTTTAAAAAACCAACTTCGAAAACTAAAACACTAAAAAACATCTTAAAGTCGGTGCTTAGTAATTTTCAAAATATACCTAGTAATTTTAATGTTTTACTTTGCACCGACTTCAAGATATTTTAGATAATATATATTAATAATAATAGCTTTAGAAATAAGTTATTTTATACTTTTTTAGTTTTTGAAGTCGGTTTTTTTAAACGAAGTTTTTTTTTATTTGTTACTTTTTAGTGTCTAGCTAGATGTATGGGTAGATCTACGGAAGGTGCCGCGCTCCTTATAAAATATAGGTCCAAGAAATGGGAACAAAAAAATGTTCGTAAAATGAAAACTACTGGGCCAAACTATGTTAAATTTTTAGGGGACCAAATGGCAACTATTCCGCATCAAACTAAAAAATAGTCATGTAAATTGGATCATAAATCTCAACGTAATCGGTGTACATATGGAACGGAGTAAAAAAATTTTACATGAAAAATGTTCATAAAATGAAAACTACGAGGCCAAAGTATATTAAATTTTTAGGGGACCAAATAGCAGCTAATCTGCGTCGAGCAAAAAAAGAATCACGTAAATCGGATCATAAATCAAGGAGTGATCGGTGTACATACATTAAAAAAATCATACCGATCAAATTGAGAACCTCCTCCTTTTTGAAGTCGGTTAAAAACTACAAAAATTTATAGAAAATCCAACTAAAAAATAGAAAATAAATTTTAATAAATTTGAATTAAAAATAGTCTAAGGAGAAATGATTTTATTCTAAAAAAAGCGTGGGGTGGTTAAAAAGGTTTTTAATTACAAGCTTTTGAGATCCTGCATATCATGTAGCAGCAGAGTGCTAGCCAAGACAAGTAAAACGAGCCCAAACACGACGAGTCTATCTTGTTTAGTATAGGAGTTCCTATGGCCACCTTCCGACTCCATCATCAGATCAGCTCCATGGTACCATATTATTGCATTGTCACGCGATATACACATACGTGCAAAAAGCAACTAAATACCTTTTTGTTGCAAAGATATTTTAAACAGTTATTTTGATTAAACATCTTTGTGGCTTTGATTCAGTAGGGCAAAATAAAATAACCTTTTGCAACAATAAAATATACTTATGTCAAAATGTCTACAATACTATAAAATGGCTGTAAAGGCTCGATATAATGGAGATATAAAATCTAAATAAAATTTTGTGAAACATTCGTAATTACAGATTCATACAATACAGAGTTGTATGTAATAAGGAGGGATGAAACTCAGGTAACAAAATGAATGTTAAACTACAACATTTAAGGGTACAAATGTAAAGATAGAGCAAAAAATAGATGGACGGATTGGGTTTAGGATGGTATGATGATTTGTGGTGTGACCAAAGACGTATGTCATAATAGAGAAGTGTAGAAGGAAAACAGATATTATAGCGACTCCAAATAATTGGGAGAAAATGAAAGAAAAGAGAGAGAATACAGATTTGTCATATGTAAATTCAGTCAATTTATATCTTCAAAAATGTGGTAATGCGCAAGACATACATTGCGAAATTAACTAAAGGTTTCGCTTTTTCAAAAATGGTGACGAAACCCTAAAATGCATTGTCTGCAATTAGTGCATACGTTTCTATAAAACTATAGTAAATTAATAAGGAAATGGAGTGTGCATGAAATATCTGTCTTTGTCTGACCATGACCTGGGTCATGGTCAGACAAAGCGCAAATCAGACGGCATATGGAGTCCTGACCCCCTCGATTCCATCCAGCGTCGCGCCGTTCGTATCGTGAACGATCCCATACTTACAGATGGTTTAGAATCGCTTAGCGTTCGGAGAGACTGCGTCCCTCTGCGTATTTTACCGCCTGTATAACGGGGAGTGTTCCAAGGAACTATTTGTTCTGGTACCAACGCCTCACTTTTGCAACAGCAACGCTCGCGAGCGACGGGATATTCACCCTCAGCTACGCAACGGTTCTCTACAACATTTATTCCGCGGTCAACAATGATCTGGAGGGAACTTCCCGCCGTAGTTTTCCCTTTGCGCTATGACATGGAGTTTTTTAAGAAGGGCGTTATAAAATTTCTTAGTTGTCGGCAACGCGTTCGTGACACCCCTGGTGTTGCAAACGTCCATAGGCGACGGTAACCACTTTCCTTCAGGTGGGCCGTCCGGCCTGTTTGCCTGCTTCAGGCTATTAAACAAAGGTCGCAAGTTCATACATCGCCTAAAAGGACAATAAATCTGGGATGTAGAGCGACCGGCTATATTTCTACGAACAGCGAAAGTGTCGAAGCGGGAAATGTAATGTTACAATCACTTACTGATAATTTATGAGCACTTCCATTATGGACACAACTGTATATTAAAGACAAAAGTCACATAGCAAGTTGGGAAGTTTATTGCATTGTGATGTTGGCACCTAGAATAGAATAGAGTAATAATTATTGGTGGCAGTTGCTTTCTTCTTGGAAATTAAACTCGATATAATGGACTGTATGATTATTATTATTAAACTATTCACATTAATCGAAATATACATAGAATAAGTGCGCGAGAGAGTCGGGTGATGTAAGAGTAGTGAGTTTCAAGTAGCATTTTAGCAAGGAAGTTTCCGGTCTCCAAGGGTGCTCTTATTCCGTCCGACGCGTAGCTCCTAATTGCGTGAGCTATGGGCGTCGGCGGTATGCGGGGCGCGGAGAGTTGGTAAGCTCCGTTGGTCCGCAACCACAATAATAATAAAGTTACGCTTTTGTTATGGGTAATATATGACGAACCTCTCTGGAACTGATCCTAAACACACAGACTATACTAAATAACAGAAGTTCGTTTCTGAAATTTACCATGCTAGGAATCGAACCCGGAGCCTGTATTTCAGCGAGCTCAACCACAGAGGCCGTTAAATAGAATAGAAAACACTTCATTGTTCATGAAAATAAACAATTACAGAATGAATAATCACAATAATTTAACGGCAAAACAAAAGGCTGCTTGTATAATATATTTGACGGCCTCTGTAGTTGAGCGAGCTAAGCCCTTGCCGGCCTATCTCACTGCAACGCAGAGGTTCCAGGTTTATTTCCTGGTACGGTAAATTTTGGAAACGATTTACCTCTGTTATTTACTATAGTCTAGGTGTCTGGGATAGGCCCCAGAGTAATTCGTTGTATGTTACCCATAACACATTTTTTACACACCCATTTGCGGGCGTGCGCTCATGCATGTAAGCACCGGCTTACTAGGATTTGTATTAGTTTTAGTGCTATAGATACTATAGTGTGCGCGGAAGCGCTAGTCACCGCCTGAGGTATGTTTTATAGATAATAAGGCAAGCTGTGTCTTCATATAAAATATCACATTCTACAAATTACAAAATATTATACTTATTACTTATGTATTTAAACATGTTCCTGAATGTGTTCAGTTTTGAAGACCGTAATATTTTTAAAAAAAACTCAGGCGTAACTTGCTTAATTGGGGGATATACAATATGTGTGTTTGATTTCCGATTATATATTTATTTATATCTACCTATAACACAAAGGTGACTTGCTTAGGTACTTTAGAAGCATGCAATATGTGTGATCTACCGATCAAATGCGTATTAATTAATTTATTTCAAATGTAGCAGAATTGTATGTATGCATATATGCTGTCGAAAAAATCTGATTTGTATAAATCAATAATTTAATTAATTCTGTGCATAAATGTAACAGAAACCTTGGGATAATGAAAGACCTATTTACGTAAAAAAAATAAAAACTTCGTTTAAAAAAACCGACTTCAAAAACTAAAAAACTAAAATGTATAAAATAAATTATTTCTAAAGCTATTATTATTAATATATATTATCTAAAACATCTAGTAATTTTCAAAATATAGTAATTTTTATGTTTTACTTTGCACCGACTTCCAGATGTTTTAGATAATATATATTAATAATAATAGCTTTAGAAATAAGTTATTTTATTTTATTATTAAGTCGCGAAAACTTAAGAAAATATTATTTTATACATTTTAGTTTTTTAGTTTTTGAAGTCGGTTTTTTAAACGAAGTGTTTATTTTTTATTTGTTACTTTTTAATATCTAGCTATGTATGGGTGGACCTACGAATGGTGCCGCGCTTCTTAAAAAATATAGGTCCCAAGAACCGGGAACAAAAAAATGTTCGTAAAATGAAAACTACTGGGCCAAACTATGACAAAATTTTAGGGGACCACATGGCAGCTATTCTGCGTCGAACAAAAAAAGAATCACGTAAATCGGATCATAAATCACCGAGTAATCGGCGAACATACATAAAAAAAGCAACAAAAAAAAAGATCCCGAAAAAATTGAGAACCTCCTCCTTTTTTCGAAGTCGGTTAATGAGAACCTCCTCCTTTTTTCGAAGTCGGTTAATGAGAACCTCCTCCTTTTTTCGAAGTCGGTTAAAAAGGCATTAAATGAAGAAAATAGGATTAATTAATTAGAAATTTTGTTAAGAAAAGGCGAAAATACCGTTTCATTTGTGTATAAAGTACGGATTAAAGCTCGGAGCAGTACCCTTATGAATAAGGGTAAATTCGACACAATAGCGTGTTATTTGTATGCATATGGGCTTACTTAATTACGAGTATGATCAAGACATCCATATTTAAAAATCGGCCAAGTCCGTGTTGTGTTTATGCGTGAACAATAAAGGTTTCAGTAGAGGTGACAAATCGAAAAAATAAAAACGAAAAAGTAAATTGTTTATTTCTAAAAATGCGACACTTAACAAATATAGATAATAATAACTAAAATACTACAGGGTGGCTTTGTGGCGAAGCCTTAGGTGAGTAGTGACACCTTGTACCTGACTCCGGGGGCCAAGGCAAGGCCCAAGTGGAGATCGCTAGAGCTAAGACTCAAGCTCCAGGGCTGGAAGTGATAAATGGCATCACGTCAGAAGTAGCTTCGGTGAACCTGAAGCCCACCTCTCTACATCCCTTAGTCACTCACACCCATGTTGCCCCTGTCTTGTATGGCATTTTTTTGGGGCCCATGAAGGGAGTCGCGAGTCACCGTCTGCCCATTTTTCATGTTCCCTGAACATTGCGACGGGCAGACGCCATAGTCTCCACATTCCCAGACCCCTAGTACCACTAGCAGTTCACCCTAATAGCCCGGTACTTTTGTCCTCATTTCCCAAAATAGTCCTACACTGGCTGGGGCTTGTCTTTGGGTGCATTAATATATGGTGTAGACAGGGATAATCGCCGGTCAGTGTCACGCCACATTTACATTAAATTTGTCAAGGGGCCTCTACGTGTTGGCCCTCCCATGGCCCCACGCAAGCCCTCCAAATGTCCAGGCCATTTTTATGACCCGTGGTCTTCAAAGACATACATTATAATTAATAAATTAGGCTTCAGTTTTACTCGGTTTCGATTAAAGATTTTTATGGTAAAAGTCCAATAAAGGCAACACATGTAATATTATCGTATATCTATAAAAATTGGGACAATATTTCATGAATATAGTAAATTTCTCTTTCAAGTCCCCTAAAAGATAAATTTAAAAGATAAGTAATGTCATTAAAGAGATATCATCAAAACAAAAAATGAAAGCTAGCTTTTTGCTCGATTCAAATACATTTTTAATTGATGTGTTTATATTTTGGTATATGATAAAGAGTTGAAAGCATTCCCTCAGCTGACATTGATTTAGGAACCATTTGTTATTTCTATATTTTTTTTAAATTAAGCTGTACATCATTATATTAATACGGGAAGCAAAAACTTTGTACCCCTTTTCACGAAAATTGCGCGGACAGAGGAGTATGATATTTCGCACACTTATGATTTATATTGTTACGAGTTTTGCGGGACTCGAAGTAAAATGCCGTTAGAATTATTATCGAGTATTTTAGAACTATACAAACACGTATAACAAAGGTACAAATATAACCGAACGCAACAAATCCAAACGTAATGCAGAAGGTCGTAAATCAGTAAAACATTTTTATTTATTTTTTCATTTTATTGCAGGAGTTCAGTAGACAGGCAGATGGCCCACTTGATAGACAGCGGTTACAATCGCCAATGGAAATTCGCAACACCAAAGGTGCTACAAATGGGCTGCTGCTCTCTTAAGGGACACTGGAACCTGGTCCCTAATGCCGGAATACAACTCAAGGTTGTTATGGCGACATACTTTAGGACAGGGGTGGTAGCCATCCAGTCGGGCAAATGCCCTACCACCTGGCTATGGGCTATGTTTTGTCGCCTCTTACGACAGGCCGCCCGGCCGCAGTAGATTGTATTCTTTCTCCGTTCCTGCACGGATAAACGCGCATAATCCCTATTAGATTGAATGTACACACGTCACGCCTGTATCGTATTTCTAGCTCATCTGAACCCTCTCTCCATCAGGCCGTCGTTTTTTAATTTTTAAGCGGTTTAAGCCATCAGCTAGATGATTTTTCACTGCAGATTTACATATAAAAACCTAGTTTAGTTTTTGTATAACTAAAATAGAGCTAGTTTCTAGGGTAAAAAAGCCCAGAGTGAGAGCTGTAGTACGTTATAATTTGTTAAATACATGGAAAGATTCAATCAAATTATTAATTATAATTTAAAATATAATGGATTTATGTAGAAGCTTATTAAACTTGATTCAAGCAAACAATGACTTATAGAATTTCCAATTTAGCATCACTCAATATTAGCGGCTGATGTCACCTCTAAGCCTGCCCACCTAATCCTCTATCGCATCGCTCCAACACAATGCCGAAATAATTATGTGTACAGTGACACTTGACGAAATTTAAATTACATTAATACTAAAGACCAAAATAGTTTGGCAAATTGTTTTATTAAAAATTATTAGAGCAATAAATGGAAGCTTTCGTCGCCAATTTGCTTCAGCGTCGAACACCTAAATAATTAATTTCTTCGCATCTGAAAGAACCCTCATCTGCACTTAGCATTCATTGTGAAATGTTGCCATGTGAACATTTTAAAATAGTCAGAAGTCTGCAACAAGATTGGTATAAATGTAGTCTCAGGCTAGTATAATAATACCAGCTCATATACGTTCGCCTCCCTCGTTAAAAAGCAGGAAGCGGACACACTACTCTGCTTATTCTAGACGGCTATAACACAACGATTACCTCGGTGTGCAAATTTCATCACAATGTTTTCCTTCATCGTCACGTGGCAATTGTCATGACGATGTCATGCCTTGTTTACATTGTTCCCACTGCCACGGCAGCAAGGAGAAAAGTGTGCACGAGTATGTAAGGGTAAGTATATGTTGAACAAAATTATCGAGGGGTGAAAGGCTATTTGGTTTAAGCAACATCTAGGGCGATATTGAGTTATATACATATTCGGAATCAGGGAATTTTTCTCCGTCGAATGATGCCGGATTCATTAAAATCAGAGCATTTTTTTGGCGTTTGAAACAATACTATTTTTCTGTTGTTTCCAAAGTAGCAGTGTATTATACGACGTGGATTTTGCATATTTTTTTTTGTAATATACTTGAACCATACAATTATATAAAGAACCGAGACATGAACCAATTACCCGTCCTCAGATAAATAATTCAATAAGAGTTAAAGCGTTTTTCCTATTTTAAATTTTTATTAAGGTGTAACTTGAATCAATTTGCCTTCCACTAATTACACGGTGTGATGTTACTTAAACCATTTGTCCGTCACCCAAATACGACACGGAGCGTCGCTTAAGCTCTTTCAGCTGCATCTATTTACTACGCAGGGTGCTACTTAAACCAAATTGTCGTTTTGTTTCCACATATTTTGTTTAGTTGTTGAAACATTTTGTTGCTATTATTTTTTTAATTGGATGTCACTTAATACAGGCGATAAAATGAAGTGAAGAAATTTGAAACATTTTTTCAATTTTAACAAAAATACGAGTCGGTCGTTCAATCATTAAATTTTAATATGATACATCTTATTCATGTCACATGATACCATATTTATTTAAATCTGCAACACTGCAATTCTAAAGATGTCCTACTGGATACTGATGTAGAGGATACAGTCGAAGAAAATGATAAATAAATACGTTATTTCCAACTGCGTTATGATTATTATCAAGCATTGACTGTTTTATAGTTACTACAAATTTTCTTTCTTGATTTTTATTTTAAGCAGGGGACATTCTTGCTAACCCACAAGAGGTTTTAGCGCGATGGAGTGAATATTTTAGAGAAATGTATGATAATATCTCGGATGCTGGCACCACGACTGAGTCTGTGACCGACTTCGAGGAGTCAGCATCCGAGATCACTTTGGAAGAGATCGAATGGTCGATAAGAAGTCTGAAAAATGGAAAGGCAGCAGGAATCGATAGTGTGTCTGCTGAGATGATCAAATATGGTGGAACCTGCGTCCGGGACGCTTTCCTGTCCTTATGCAACTTGTGCTGGAGGACGGGAAAGGTTCCCAAGGACTGGAGGCGCGCTGTCATCGTGCCCTTGTATAAAGGCAAGGGGTCACGTATGGAGTGCGCCAGCTACAGGGCCATCAATTTGATCAGCACAGCATCTAAAGTGTATGCGAAGATTATTGAAAGGAGAATGAGAGTGGTATCCGATGGATTACTGTGGGATGCACAAGGGGGCTTCAGAAATGGAAGGGGATGTATGGATCAAGTTTTCTCGCTCCGCAATATCGTGGAGAAGCAGCTGGCTATGGGCCGGAAGGTTTTCTGCGGTTTTGTGGATCTAGAGAAAGCATTTGACAGGGTTGTGCGGAAGGACCTCTGGGACATATTGCCCGGATATGGGATCAATGGCCAATTGCTGCGTGCTGTGCAGTCCACTTACGAGGACTGTATGGCATGCGTGCGGGTGGACGGCAGCCTGTCGCCCTGTTTTGACGTCAATATTGGCGTCCGGCAGGGCTGCGTGCTGTCGGCTTTGCTGTTCATCCTATATCTGGACAACTGTCTCCAGAGATTAAGATTGATGGATGTTGGGGTGCGGATGGGTGATCTAGTTGTTAGCACTTTGCTTTATGCGGATGATGCCGTGCTTTTAGCCGAATCGCCATCAGAACTGCAAACACTAGTCACAATGATGAAAGATGACTGTCAGGCGAGAGGCTTACATTTGAATGCGAAGAAAACAAAGGTTATGGTGTTTGAAAGAGAAGAAACCAGAACGAATGCAAGGATAATGGTCGATGATGTTATGCTGGAACAAGTGAATGAGTTTGGAGTTTGGTTTTATATCTTGGATGTGCTTTTAGCAGGGATGGAAGGTACACCGCTGACATAGAAAGAAGAGTAAATTTGGGGAATAGTGTGAATGGAGCGTTAGGTAAACTTCTAGGCGCTAAGAACCTCAGCCAGAAAGCCCAGCTTGCCATACACAACGCGGTGCTGGTACCTACGCTCACGTATGGAAGCGAGAGTTGGGTATGGAACAGAGAGCATGAAAGTAGAGTAAACGCAGTCGAGATGCGTGCACTGCGCAAAATCTGCGGAGTGACGCTCGCGGACCGCGTTCGTAATACCGAAGTAAGAAAGAGAGTTGGTCTGAAAGAGAGTGTCGGGGTGAAGGTAAGGAAAGGAATGCTCCGGTGGTTCGGGCATGTGGAAAGAATGTATGATGAAAGAATGACTAAACAGATATACAATGCAAAAGTGGATGGATGTAGAAGTTGCGGAAGGCCACGACACACCTTCCATGATCAAATTGATCGTGTATTAGCAGAAGGTGATGTCAGGAGCCTTAAGAACAGACGAGCGTGCATGACAAGAGCTATGAATGTCAAAGAAGCAAGTGAGGTGTGTAAGAATAAGCCTATATGGCGCTCTGTTGTTCGTGCCTACCCCGCAAGAGACCTGGCGTGAAGTTATGTATGTATGTATGTATGAGATTTTTATTTTGTTTTTATTAGTTTGAAGTTTAACAATTATTGGTTGTAATTAATTATAGTTTTAGTAAGTTTTATGACAGCTAATCTTAAGTGATACTGAATAAATAATACCTAATTATATTTGATGTTCCCACATCGAGACTGTTCTACTTAATTATTATTCTACATAAATACTTTTACTGATGTATGTATTATTCCTTTATTTATTCAATACTAGCGGCCCGGCGCGGTTTCCGTGGTTATATAGTGTCATGTTGTATAGCCTATAACGATATATCCAGGTTGTTTTAAGAGCCTTTGATAGTATAAGACGTAAAAAAATGTAATATCAAACGTTACATTTTCAGTACTATAAAGACACATAAGTAAATTAGGCTTCCAGTCATTTTAATCTAAATCGGTAATTGAGATAAATAGCTTGCTACTATTATTTTTGGGCTACGTCACTTCATACTTGTTGGCTTACTCTGAAAATATACTGCAGTGTCGCTTAATTCTTTTTCCCTGTATTCAATTGTAGTTATGAAGTCACTTAAATCTTTTTTCCATACTCTGAAAAATAAGGGCTTAAGGCAAATTGTATAAAGCGACATTTATCTTTGTAATTAAAGATCCGTTTTATTTGGTATGAGCATCACCAACACGATGCTTTTAATTGAATTTAAATAAAGTTTACTCCATTCAAATAGCTGAAGAAGTTTTTTTGTTATGTTTTTTTTCCAAAATTTTAAACTTTAAATGGCTCTCCTGTAAAGTTGCAAAAATGTCGCTTAAACCAAATAGCCTTTCACCCCTCGTTATGATAATTACCCCGCCCATATCCCTGGGCACTTACCTCCTTACTGCCTTAGAAGTGGGATTTGTTATTACCAAGTTGACAAACAGGCAGGCGGTGCACCTAATGGTTAGTAGCTCCTGTAGTCTATCGACGTATGGAAAACCAGAAGCGAACCCCACGCGTTACCAACTTTTAGCGCGGAATAGTGGAGATGAGATAATCGGGATGAGAATGTAAGCGAGAGGTGTAATATGAATTATAAGGTCGTGAAACTGCCTAAGTAATGTTCAAACTATTAAATGCAAAACATTAAATGTAAAACCTAGTCATTCAGCACTATGTCAATCCCGGTGGTTTCTGGTGCAGTATATAAATTATTAAATTCCAAGTGTTTCTTGATCATTTTAATAAATAAATTTGTAAATTATGGTATTTGTGTGTGGCTTTTAAAATGCACACTGATTTTCACCATGACTAAAAAAATATTTTCAAATTGTAAAAATGAAAGGTAAAAGACGTTAAAGTAATACTTTATACAAAAAGATTTTAATAAAATTGGTAGAGTATAGCAAACAGGCTGACGTCCCACTACTGGAAAGTGGTTAGCTATGTGCTTCCGGCCTCAAACGGGAAACTAAAATCTGACCAACTAATGTCAGAACACAACTCAAGTACATATATTGTGGTGTTATACTCTAGATCAAGGGTGGTAGCCATTCAAACGAGCAAATGCGCTACCACTTGTCTGTGGGCTGCTTTATCACCTCTTGCGACAAGCCGCATAACCGCAGGAATTATTTTCCTTTCTCGATTCCTGCACACATATATTTCTTGAAAATAATAATACACAACATACAATAGCCATTCTAATTTCCATCAAAAACTTCTTACAGTTCTTAGTTAATTCTATTAAGTAATTTTATTAATTTTATTAATAAATTTTAGCAATTAATGTTATCGATAATTTGAATTTAATTTTATCGATCAACCATAGATTATTATAATATGTAATTCTTAGCTTCTAATATTTTAAATTTGGACTAATCTGATTTTTTCACTTGACAACTGGCAACCCAAATCGTAAATCGCCTATTTGGAATGGAATTTGATTTCCATTTGTAACCTTACCCAACGGAAACTAGGAACGAAGGTAGGTTAAGAGGAAATTCAAATTATAATACAAGTCTTTTTGTATTAAATTCTTTTGAAATTCATAAATGAAAGCCATTTATTCTGATTTCCTTTATGAGTATTAATTTATTTTTACCTTAGTGATTTATTTGCGTTATTGGGCACAAGAATTTTATATGCCTTTTTTCGTATGATCGTAAGATGTCCTTACCTTTGCGTGAATGCTAAAAGTTATTTAGAAAAGGTAACTGTGGATCAAAGGCGCTTTATAACTGTTAAAAAAATATAAATAGAAATTCGTGAGTTTATTTTTATATTTGTTTATTTCTTGTTTGATTTGTTTATTTAATTAAATGTAATGACTTGATCCATCGGGGAATAAATGTCTAGCCATGCCGCCTCCGCCAGGTCCCGGTCGAAGGGGAAGGCCCAAGAAATGTTGGCTTGACGTTGTGAAGGATGACATGCGTACCAATGGTCTCAAAACGGGGGATGCTGAAGACCGCGCGAAGTGGAGTAGACAAAGTTGGAAAGTGGACCCTGGGCGTCGGAGTGAATGCTCCGAACGTAACTGGGATTTAACGCTCGGGTGATGATGATGATGAAATGATCCATCGGGCTCTGGTCACCTCCAGGGTACCTGCGGTTCTAGAACCGAACAGCTTGTGCCACGCGCTAACCTCGGATGAAAGGCCTATTTAAACACTCAAACTATTAGCGCTCTCGCTACGCTCTCACTTTCACCTCTCGTGTAACTGCTATTACAACACATTTACGCAACCGTGCATTAACGAAACCTGTGTACATTGATTGAAGTTAACAATTACGCACCACACAATGGAAGGTGCGGTAAAATAGGTACTCTCACGTAAGGGACCAATTTACTGTACGCCGTGCAGTAAGATCGGTTATTTCACGACTAGCGACAGTTTCAATTCAGCGAAAATTTTAATATGTGGATATTTACGGCACTGTCGACAGTCGTCCCTCACCACCTCCTTGAGTCGTACTAAAATTAAAGACAGTTACGTAATTCAATAATTTATTTCATTTAATCTCCATTTGCCCGACACGCCAGAGTTGGAGTTAGAAGAGAATCTTAGCATAACCCTATAGCGATACAAACACATTATTTCATACTTCACAGTTAATTAACTGAAAAAAATATGTAAGACCACCAAGGAGTTTTGTTGGCGCCATATACACCTAACCGCTAAAAGAAAAGAAAATAGTATTAATATCTTCCTATTATCCTCTCCTTGTCTGTCCTATGCGCCACAACACTCGCGCGAACGAGACGCACAATGGGAAGAAACAATGTCTATGGCGCTGCGCTTCCGTATCTGTCAAAAATGTCATGCAGTCTTGCTACGCGACCGCTTGAAGTACGTTAACGTGTAACGTGTGAATAATACCAAATTTCAAAATACGAAGCAGCAAACTCAGCAAACAAGTGAGTGTTCCATATTACTCCTATTATCCTATAACGCATCACCAAGTTTCATATTACAAAAATAGATAAGCTGAATAATCAAACCTCCTTAGAAACGCTTTCGACCGATACATTTGTCTCACATTAATACTATAGAGAAAATGAAACGAAAGATGTAGTTCTAATGTTCACCACGTGCACGTGGCGCCATTTGCAAATGGCATTTCTACTTACTAATTGATCAACGTGACCGATCTATTTACGTTAAATTTAGCCTAATTAAAAGTTATATATAGTACTCATAAGACTTTACATTATAGATTGACTAGAGTTTACCCTGCAGCTGCGTCGCGGGTCAACCGCTAGCGCGTCAACACATGTTACATTGTATTCAATTTTCATTCATTTTATATCGCAAACTATCCCATCTCGCGGATAAAAGTATCTATACCAATTTTCGGTATTAAAACTATATGTGTATACCAAAATGACAAAATCTACCACATAAATCTCATGGACCACAGCGACCACATCGACCACATCGGCCACATCGGCCACACCGACCACATCGACCACAACGACCACATAAACCACCAGGACCACACCGATGACATCGACCATACTGACCAAATTGACCACACCCACCACATCGCCCACACCGAACTCACCAACCACATCAACCACATTACCCACATAGACGACATCGAAGCTCTGTGAAGTTGGCACCTCGAGTTGCGAATTTTTAAAAGAACAATATCTCATTCGTTTGTCCATCGTTAGTCCACGTTTGCCCAGGAAAAATTTTCGTTTGCCCACCCTTGGTTCAAAAGTTATTGAACAAAAACTTTTTTTGAAAAAAGAAATTCCGGTTCTTCCCATATTTTCGCAAGGTTTAATGTTTTTTGCACTTGAATGGACTTTATCGTTAGCTGATCCAATGAACTCGATTGTCCAGGCAAAACTTTCGTTTGCCCACCCTTGGTTCAAAAGTTATTGAACAAAAACTTTTTTTGAAAAAAGAAATTCCGGTTCTTCCCATATTTTCGCAAGGTTTAATGTTTTTTGCACTTGAATGGACTTTATCGTTAGCTGATCCAATGAACTCGATTGTCGAGGCAAAAGTTTCGTTTGTCCACCCTCAGATCAAAAGTTATTATTGAACAAACACTTTGTTTTGGAAAAAGTATTTTTTGTTCTTTCCATAACTCCGCGAGGTTTAATGTTTATGACACATGAATAGACTTTATCGTTAGCTGATCCAATGAACTCGATTGTCCAGGCAAAAGTTTCGTTTGTCCACCCTCAGATCAAAAGTTATTATTGAACAAACACTTTGTTTTGGAAAAAGTAATTTTTGTTCTTTCCATATTTTCGCGAGGTTTAATGTTTATGACACATAAATGGTCTTTTTCGTTAGCTGGTTCAATGATCTCGATTGTCCAGGCAAAAGTTTCGTTTGTCCACCCTCAGATCGAAAGTTATTATTGAACAAACACTTTGTTTTGGAAAAAGTAATTTTTGTTCTTTCCATATTTTCGTGAGGTTTAAAGTTCATGACACTCGAATGGGCTTTATCGTTAGCTGATCCAGTGAACTCGATTGTCCAGGCAAAAGTTTCGTTTGTCCACCCTCAGATCAAAAGTTATTTTTGAACAAACACTTTGTTTTGGAAAAAGTAATTTTTGTTCTTTCCATATTTTCGCGAGGTTTAATGTTTATGACACATGAATGGACTTTATCGTTTGCTGATCCAATGAACTCGATTGTCCAGGCAAAAGTTTCGTTTGTCCACCCTCAGATCAAAAGTTATTATCGAACAAACACTTTGTTTTGGAAAAAGTAATTTTTGTTCTTTCCATATTTTCGTGAGGTTTAATGTTTAAGACACATGAATGGACTTTATCGTTAGCTGATCCAGTGAACTCGATTGTCCAGGCAAAAGTTTCGTTTGTCCACCCTCAGATAAAAAGTTATTTTTGAACAAACACTTTGTTTTGGAAAAAGTAATTTTTGTTCTTTCCATATTTTCGCGAGGTTTAATGTTTATGACACATGAATGGACTTTATCGTTAGCTGATCCAATGAACTCGATTGTCCAGGCAAAAGTTTCGTTTGTCCACCCTCAGATCAAAAGTTATTATTGAACAAACACTTTGTTTTGGAAAAAGTAATTTTTGTTCTTTCCATATTTTCGCGAGGTTTAATGTTTATGACACATAAATGGACTTTATCGTTAGCTGATCCAGTGAACTCGATTGTCCAGGCAAAAGTTTCGTTTGTCCACCCTCAGATCAAAAGTTATTTTTGAACAAACACTTTGTTTTGGAAAAAGTAATTTTTGTTCTTTCCATAACTCCGCGAGGTTTAATGTTTATGACACATGAATAGACTTTATCGTTAGCTGATCCAATGAACTCGATTGTCCAGGCAAAAGTTTCGTTTGTCCACCCTCAGATCAAAAGTTATTATTGAACAAACACTTTGTTTAGGAAAAAGTATTTTTTTTTCTTTCCATATTTTCGCGAGGTTTAATGTTTATGACACATGAATGGTCTTTTTCGTTAGCTGGTTCAATGATCTCGATTGTCCAGGCAAAAGTTTCGTTTGTCCACCCTCAGATCGAAAGTTATTATTGAACAAACACTTTGTTTTGGAAAAAGTAATTTTTGTTCTTTCCATATTTTCGTGAGGTTTAAAGTTCATGACACTCGAATGGGCTTTATCGTTAGCTGATCCAGTGAACTCGATTGTCCAGGCAAAAGTTTTGTTTGTCCACCCTCAGATCAAAAGTTATTATTGAACAAACACTTTGTTTAGGAAAAAGTAATTGTTGTTCTTTCCATATATTCGCGAGGTTTAATGTTTATGACACATGAATGGTCTTTTTCGTTAGCTGATTCAATGATCTCGATTGTCCAGGCAAAAGTTTCGTTTGTCCACCCTCAGATCGAAAGTTATTATTGAACAAACACTTTGTTTTGGAAAAAGTAATTTTTGTTCTTTCCATATTTTCGTGAGGTTTAAAGTTCATGACACATGAACAGACTTTGTCGTTAGCTGATCTAGTGAACTCGATTGTCCAGGCAAAAGTTTCGTTTGTCCACCCTCAGATCGAAAGTTATTATTGAACAAACACTTTGTTTTGGAAAAAGTAATTTTTGTTCTTTCCTTATTTTCGTGAGGTTTAAAGTTCATGACACTCGAATGGGCTTTATCGTTAGCTGATCCAGTGAACTCGATTGTCCAGGCAAAAGTTTCGTTTGTCCACCCTCAGATCAAAAGTTATTATTGAACAAATCTTTGTTTTGGAAAAAGTAATTTTTGCTCTTTCCATATTTTCGCGAGGTTTAATGTTTATGACACATAAATGGACATTATCGCTAGCTGATCCAATGAACTCGATTGTTCAGTCGAATCGAAATCGAGTTTTTAACAAAAATTACTTTTTCCAAAACAAAGTGTTTGTTCAATAATAACTTTTGATCTGAGGGTGGACAAACGAAACTTTTGCCTGGACAATCGAGTTCATTGGATTAGCTAACGATAAAGTCCATTCATGTGTCATAAACATTAAACCTCGCGAAAATATGGAAAGAGCAAAAATTACTTTTTCCAAAACAAAGTGTTTGTTCAAAAATAACTTTTGATCTGAGGGTGGACAAACGAAACTTTTGCCTGGACAATCGAGTTCATTGGATTAGCTAACGATAAAGTCCATTCATGTGTCATAAACATTAAACCTCGCGAAAATATGGAAAGAACAAAAATTACTTTTTCCAAAACAAAGTGTTTGTTCAATAATAACTTTTGATCTGAGGGTGGACAAACGAAACTTTTGCCTGGACAATCGAGTTCACTGGATCAGCTAACGATAAAGCCCATTCGAGTGTCATGAACTTTAAACCTCGCGAAAATATGGAAAGAACAAAAATTACTTTTTCCAAAACAAAGTGTTTGTTCAATAATAACTTTTGATCTGAGGGTGGACTAACGAAACTTTTACTTGGACAATCGAGTTCACTGGATCAGCTATCGATAGAGTCCATTCTAGTGTAATAAACAAAAAACCTCGCGAAAATATGGAAAGAACAAAAATTACTTTTTCCAAAACAAAGTGTTTGTTCAATAATAACTTTTGATCTGAGGGTGGACAAACGAAACTTTTGCCTGGACAATCGAGTTCACTGGATCAGCTATCGATAGAGTCCATTCGAATGTAATAAACAATAAACCTCGCGAAAATATGGAAAGAACAAAAATTACTTTTTCCAAAACAAAGTGTTTGTTCAATAATAACTTTCGATCTAAGGGTGGACAAACGAAACTTTTGCCTGGACAATCGAGTTCACTGGATCAGCTAACGATAAAGTCCATTCATGTGTCTTAAACATTAAACCTCGCGAAAATATGGAAAGAACAAAATTTACTTTTTCCAAAACAAAGTGTTTGTTCAATAATAACTTTCGATCTGAGGGTGGACAAACGAAACTTTTGCCTGGACAATCGAGTTCACTGGATCAGCTAACGATAAAGCCCATTCGAGTGTCATGAACTTTAAACCTCACGAAAATATGGAAAGAACAAAATTTACTTTTTCCAAAACAGAGTGTTTGTTCAATAATAACTTTCGATCTAAGGGTGGACAAACGAAACTTTTGCCTGGACAATCGAGTTCACTGGATCAGCTAACGATAAAGCCCATTCGAGTGTCATGAACTTTAAACCTCACGAAAATATGGAAAGAACAAAAATTTCTTTTTCCAAAACAAAGTGTTTGTTCAATAATAACTTTTGATCTGAGGGTGGACAAACGAAACTTTTGCCTGGACAATCGAGTTCATTGGATCAGCTAACGATAAAGTCCATTCAAGTGCAAAAAACATGAAACCTTGCGAAAATATGAGAAGAACCGGAATTTCTTTTTTCAAAAAAAGTTTTTGTTCCATAACTTTTGAACCAAGGGTGGGCAAACGAAACTTTTGCCTGGACAATCGAGTGCATTGGATCAGCTAACGATAAAGTCCATTCGAGTGCAAAAAACATGAAACCTTGCGAAAATATGGGAAGAACCGGAATTTCTTTTTTCAAAAAAAGTTTTTGTTCAATAACTTTTGAACCAAGGGTGGGCAAACGAAAATTTTTCCTGGGCAAACGTGGACTAACGATGGACAAACGAATGAGATATTGTTCTTTTAAAAATTCGCAACTCGAGGTGCCAACTTCACAGAGCTCGACATCGAACACATCGACCACCCAACTACATCGACCAAAATTACCAAATTAACCGAAACGATGAAAATAAAAACCTATCCTATTTTCTGGAATAATCATTACATAAATCTATCCCCAAATTTATTATAAGGGATGAAAATTATTCGTACTCCACCCTCGGTATTAAAATTACATACATTACATATATACCGAATTTCAGCTAAATCGGTCCAGTAATTTTTCCGTAAAAGCATAACAAACTGAGAGACAAATATATTTTTATCCCGGAAATTATCCCATTTTTCGGGATTAAAGTATCCTTTGTTCATTCTGAGCATCGAAAATATATATATGTATTCAGCGAAATCGACCCTGTAGTTTTTCCGTGAAAACGGAGCAGACAGACACAGAGTTACGTTCGCACTTATAATACTAATAAGGATTATGCTAATGTAGACTAAAATCTCGAAATTATACCTAAAAAAATATAGGCAAAAAGTATTCAGGCGCTTTATTCTAATAGCCAAAACAAAATGGCCATTTATCTTCATAGTTTTTTAAGGTATAATTTATATGCTGGCATAGCGATCGTTAGCAGACTAAGTTAAGGGATATTATTTAAATATTCGGGTATATTTCACAAACTGAACTTTGAATAAATAACGCCTGATTTATTCAAGTCTTTATATTGTTACACGCCGACAAAGTGAACGCACACCTGGTTTATTATATCCTTTTCGCATTTGGACTTTTTTTTACTTTATGTTTAAAATTTGCAATTAGACAATAGCCTATTGTTATTGTACTCGTTTATAGCCGCAGGTGTGCAGATTACGTTTACTTGGAAAAAATTCAGTCCACGCGGCCGGGTGTTGTATTGTATAGTTAGTATAAAACAATTCCCGAACGGAGGGGTGGAGAATCTAACGAGAACCACGATCAAAGCAAGATGTGTATATTCGATGAGTTATATAGTGACGGACTTTGCGCGTGTTATTGAATCGTGCAGTTTGTACTGGTGGCGTCCAGTTATATTTGTACCTGTGTTATACGTGTTCGTATAGTTCTAATAATTTCTATAGTAATTCCAACGGCGTTTTAATTCGAATCCCGCAGACGTAACAATATTTTCGCAGTAAATTAAGGCAACTCTAAAGATTGTATATGGTATTCTATAGTAGGTTATATATAGTAAAGGTGTGTATAAAATGGAGTTGAATCTTTGGTTTATTTAGAGCGCCTTCACATTAAGTAGCAGGCAGTGCGACAGCAGCAAATACCTTCTTATTACAACTACAGCCTCGCGACTTGTTTAGATATAGGAGGCGCACTTCATTCCAATAGTATTTGGATAAGCTAATTTTTTTAAAATTACGCATCTGAACGAATTCAAACCGCTTCTAAAAAAATTCCTGCGGGATTCCCAAGATAAAAAGTAGTGCAGAATTTAAGTATAAATATTAGCTATCGATTAGCGAAAACCGGATCGAAATCGACCCAGTAGTTTTTACGTAATTCCCGGACAAAGAGACAAGAAATATTAAAAAATTGCATCGTGTTCTTCGTCGATTATATAGTCTATTCCAGTTATTTTTTTAAATATCTTCAATGTATAGATAGACACGGCATGTTTTTAATTTTATAATATTATAGATTTTACTAAGGATTGCCCCGCGGCGTCGTAAACATTATTTATTTGGCCAGCAAGCTTTCTTTGACACGGAAAGAAAGCTTGCATCTACGCGTTTTGGCGAGTCGGTTGTAAAACATTGTCTCTTTTTAGGTTTTTTTATATCAACTTCAGTGAAAAATTGTCTAAGTGGTAATGAAAACCATTCAAAAATCCGTTGAGTGGCTTAGTAGGAATCATCGGATATACAGACAGATGTGGAAAGCGAATTTCTTATATACTTTGTAAATATATAGAAGATTATTGGATCATTTCCATTTTGCCCAAAATTAATGAATATTAAGATTTTTTTGATAAACAAAAATTATTTTCATTTAACACAACGATACCAAATAATGAAAATCTTCAAATATTTGTTGACAAATAATTAAAACAAAAGTTCAGAAGAATCTCAGGAAATACTAAAGAAATGAACAAAGCACTCGCTCCCTTGAACACTTGACCGAATTTGTATTGGAAGCAATTGTCAATTTTCATTCAAAACTTAAAAGAAAATATAAAGTCGCAGCAACTCTCAACTTAAGTTGTATTAAAATGTTTTCGAATTTCTTCTTTTTTCTTTTCAATTGTTAGTCTCATATTTTTTTAAATATTAACTTTCTTATTCATATCGAGTTAGAGTAAGTTTTTAGTCTTCTTTTAGAGCCTTAAAGAAGCCTACAAACTTACTCTAAGTCACTAAAACCGTTAGTACATCGAGCCTTTTATAGAAGAACATCGTAAGTGACATAGATAAAACTTTCCAGGAGAGCTACTTTACAAATTATTTTTAATATATTACGCATATCCGTGCAGGGACGGAGAAAGAATACAATTTCCTCCGGCCGGGCTGCCTGTCGGAGGCGACAAAATAACCCTCAGCCAGGTGGTGGGTACATTTGCCCGTCTGGATGGCTACCAACTATGGCCCAAAGTATGCCGCCATAACTACCTTGAGTTGTGTTCCGACATTAGGCAACACCTTTGCTCTTGCAAATGTCCATAGGCTATGATAGCCGCTTTTCATCAGGGGCCGTCTGTCTGTTGAACTCATGCAAAAAAAAAGATAGATTGCCGATTATTTATGTATTCATAAGTTTGCTATTATTGTAGATATGGGTCTCAAGAATTTAAATTATTTTAAATATATTAAAAAAAAGTGAAACTCCAGAGAATATACTCACATATTATTCGTCTCTACCTTTTATTAATATTGTTACACGCCGACAAAGTATATGCACACCTGGTTTATTACTTTTCCCGCATTTGTACTTCTTTTGTTTACTTTGTGTTTACAATTTGTAATTAAGAAAAAAAACATGCTATTGTTATTGTAGTTGTTTATGGCCGCAGGTGTGCAGATTTCGTTTTCTTAGTAATTCAGTCCACGCGGTCGATTGTTGTATGGTATAGGTTAGTATAAAACAATGCCCGAACGGAGGGGTGAGGCAGTCAAGCGATGATTACGATACGAGCAAGACGTGTGTAATACATTCGATAAGCGATATAGTGACGGACTTTGCGCGTGTTATTGGATCGTGCAGTTTGTACTGGTTGTGCCCAGTTATATTTGTACCTGTGTTATACGTGTTTGTATAGTTCTAATAAATTCTATAGTAACTCCAATGGCATTTTAATTCGAGTCCCGCACTTCTTTCCTTATAATTCCTTTAAAAAGAGCTTCATTTACATGTATATAAGAATATTTGCCTTAAATGTAAATAGATACAGCTAAAATTCATTTGTAATCTTTTAAGTTTTATTTAAATTGAAAATTAATACTAACAGGTAAAGAGAAATCTGTTTTATTTCGAATTAAATAAGGTTGAGTTTTATGTGTTTATCTCTTTTTGGTGTCACTTTTTCGATTTCCAAATCAACGATTTTATGGAAATTTCTCATTTTTTAGATTCACAAGTCTAAATCACCCTTGACCGACTCAAACTCTAATTTTTTTACACCTCGGGTTACATTACTGAAGTTTTAGTAGGGATTCCTAATTCTTTTCTAGTTATAAATAGATTATTTAGTGATAATGTAGAATTTTAATGGTAGAAGAATTTTTGAAATCGGTCCAGTAGTTTTTGAGTTTATTCGTTACAAACATACAAAAAATCAAAAATACAAATCTTTCCTCTTTATAATATTAGTAGGTATAGACAACGCTAAGCCTGGTGATCCCAAACACCCAGACTAGAGTAAAAAATATAAAGATCAGCAAATCTACTATTTAATTTTATAATATTATACAAGAAGTAATAAGAAACGATGTATGAGAGAAAAATTGTAAATAAAGTACGCAAAAACCATTTATTTTACTCAAAAAAAAACTTCTCACGCCCCTATTCAACCTTCCATATCCACGGCATTCCTTCTATCCTATTCTTTCTGTTCAATCACACGTCGACTTCTTTATTGGTGTTGCGAACGCCGATAGACGAGAGTAACCACTTTCCATGAGCTAGGCGATCTACCAGTTTACAAGCTTCGCAATAAATTAAGCGTACAAAACATAAAAAAGGCCCATAAAAATTCTTCCCCTAGGAAAGACGAACGCTGTCTAATTAATAAACATGTACGTCGGCCTAAGCCTTATTAATTAGACAGCAAACAATTTTATGGAAAGTAAATTCGTCCGACAAAGTTAGTTGCACTAAGCGCTAAGTCTCGTCCTGGTCGCGGATTTATATGCGGCATATAATAATTTTAATTAATTAAATTACAGAAACTTTTAACTAGCAAGAAAAAGCTTTCACATTGCGACAAGGACGGCGGTTGATTATATTTTATACAATCCATCAAATATTATCAAAAACACATGAGAGTTTTAATTAAAGTAGGCACTATACTCCTCCACAATCTACTAAATAAATTATGCCTAATTCTTATATTATAGACTATTTAATATATATGTGTATGTATTTAATTTATAAATTATGTAGTTTAAGTGTGTTTATTTATGATATACTTAATGATCTGCCCCACCTACATCGCCAGATTAGGTAAAATTATTCCTTAAGTTAGATTGCCTAGAAGAGATTGCTCTAAACGTAAGGCCGTTTATTGTTTCTACCATGACAATATTGTAATTCTGTATTTTTGAAATTGTATATTTGATGAGTAATAAAGTGTTATCTATCTAAATAAATACCTGCTAAAAATGAAGTGTTAAAAATTTTATTCAGTCTAAGTACACTAAAGGCTCTCGTAGAATTAACAATACTTCCAACTGTTGTTGCCATTTGCCTATAGAATAATAAAAAGAAAACATATATTGTAATTCCAGCAAATAAAACAAGGAGCATAATTTTTAAATCGCAAATAAGCGGCAGGCGGAGGTTTGTGGTCAACTAGATACATAGATCCATTGATGTAGCAGTACATCAATGCATAGATCGCGGCGCGGCGCGGACCGAAGACTGTTTTTTGCGTGACCGGGCGACAACCGACGCCAGTCCCCCCCCCCCCGCATCCTACGCGCGCGCCTTCTGCCGTCTTTCGCCATTTATTTACAATTAGCCGTTCCTGCAGACGTCGTCCAATTATTGCGAACCAACTCAGAAACCTTCTCTGGCTCATGTCAACAACTTTGCTAAACATCATCAAATCGTAAACTATAAATTTGATCATCACATGATCAAATTTATAGCTTACGACTCTATAAAGGACATACAGATAAACATTCATTTTTATATATAAGCAGATATAAATAAATGATAAATCTATAGCTTTCCGGTACACGAATTTTAAGCAGCGGGGTGGTGAAATGGGGAGGGGGAGAGGCATACCTTTACTACAACCCCTAAGGTCCGGAGACCTTGTTTTTTTTTTATAAGCATAACCTCACTTATTTTTTCGCTAATATTGCACTTCTATCATAAGTCCAAAGTTGAAAAACCTTTTCAAAGTCCAAAAAAAGGTAGTAATCAACATAAAAAGAACCAAAAACCAACTTAATTGGATAAAAGTGAAGAAAAACACAATAGAGCATATTCACATACACCACAAGAGTAACCATTCAAAATGGCGACCAATAAAGACGATTTATTTAAGTTATCGCATTTATTTATATTTTACCAATATTAAAGTAAAAATATTCTGCAATGTACTTAAAAATTGATATGATAAATATATTGATTTATTGTGATATTAAAAAAGCAACTTGCTAGTCGTCCACTAAATTGATAAATAAAACAAATATTTCATATGAGACTTTTAAGGCTTCGTACTGTTTGTGTGTATAAAATAAATAGTAAATGATAACCGCTACCGCGGCACGCTCGCTTCGCTCGCTCGGCTCGTGCGCTTTGGTCTGCAAATACCTGGCGCGGCACAGCGGCCGACGTATAATTTCTACATTAAAAACAGTTTTAGTTTTATAAAAAGTTCTGGTGGTTATATGTAATTTGTGAGTACATTCATAAACAATTCGTGAGTACATTCATAAACTCAAATCACGGTTTGTTATTATCAAAAGTGACACAATTTTATAACAAAAATAAGTGAGGTTATGTTTATAAATTAAAAAAAATTAAAACCTCCGGACTTTAGGGGTTGTAGCGGGGGTAAGTATACCTCCCCCCTACCCACTACGCCCACCCACTACTTAAAATTCGTGTACCGGTTGTTATATCGCAGCCAAATAAATATCACTGTCTTTTTGCATAGCTAACAATATGATTTTTAAGATTCGTTATAAGATGCATTAAAAAATACATACAGGTGATAATTTTATTCTATTTATTGAAGTGATAACTTCTTATGGGAGGGTAAACCGTTACGTAACGCGTTACAGCGCCAGTCTATCTGACTTCCCTTTCTCTCTCGCAAGTTATCACTTCTGTTGGGCGTCCCGAGACGCACACGTTTTTTCTACTACTAACCACTACTTTTTTTAATAGCGATATTAGTATTTTAATATTTTTCTACTGGGATTTAGATTTAAACTTGAACCAGGTAGGTGGCGCTGCAATCAGCTACCAGAATTTAGGTGTTTTTTGTTGTTGTATCTGTTCAAATTTGTCCCGGAATGGTTTAAATTAACGATTGAACCCAGTAGGTGGGCCGCGATACTCCTCCTAAACGTTGGGCCTGATATTGATGATTTTTTTTCTTTGTTCAAGTGAATTTGAAAATAGTTTAGATTAACATTTGGTCCCAGTAGTTGGCGCTGGAATCAGGTTCTAGGTTTTTAATTTTTAAACACAGCACAACTTCTGCCGGTTACAGCTAGTAAACAATAAGTGACCGAAGTTTCATACTTCTCCGTCCGCACAATTTTCGTAAAGAGGCGTACAAGGTTTTGCTTCACGTATTAATATAATAATTATCCCAGATGAAACTGTAGGGTCAAAGTTTATATTTTGCCAAAATGATTGAAAATCTTATACTATAATATATAAAGCTGAAGAGTTTGTTTGTTTGATTCAACGCGCTAACCACAGGAACCACTGGTCCGATTTGAAAAATTATTTCAGTGTTAGATAGCCCATTTATCGAAGAAGGCTATAAGTTATATATCGTCACGCTAAGACCAATAGGAGCGGAGCGCCCATCAAAAATGTAGCAAAATTTCAAAAACAAATTCCACGCGAACGACATCGTGGGCACTGCTAGTTTAAAAATAAAACCTATTTTGCCAATACAACCCTAATAACTCAATTCTACTCAAGTTTCCTATCAAATATCAATTTTACTTTTTCATCGAAATCCTATTTTGGATATTAAATATTTTGCACTTGTTTACTGCCCTTAGGATTCGTGCGTATCAAATATCTGAAATCTTTTTGGTATTCCAATCAGTGAAGTTCGTTTTTCTGGGAATAAAATTTTGCTGGAATTATTCTTTTTTGGAAGTTGGGCCATCATATCGTTTTTATTATATCCAGAAATAAGGTCTTAAATAAGTATTACTACAATAGAATCTATTTCATTTTCTGTTGTTGCGGTTTTTGCTAATCGTCAGCTAATTCTTAGATATAAAGTCTGCGGGTTTCTCTCTCTTAGATTTAATTTTTCCCGGAGCGGTTTATAGTTGTTCGGTGCGTAATAATTAGCTTGTACCGACACAGTTTTTACTAAGAACGAATGCAAGCTTCTTTTTCAAATGCTGCGATATTTCGTATACCGCAAATCCCGCGGAAGCATATCCTAGTACATTATATAACATATCGCAGTTGGAGGGAAGCGTGCCCCAAAGGCTGGTTGCATTAAAACGCTGTATGTCAATGCTAATTTGCTGTGCGAAATGTGTACTAGTCTTCTGATCACAGGTTGTGTCAAAGAGAATCTCACAATATCTTTGGAGAACTCTTTGCCGATGTACTCCACAGACTCAATAATGCAACCCCAAACGGTATAAATGTGTAATGGCATCCTAAGGTCCATATTTACACCGTTTTACATTTGCACCTGTAGAAGCAGTATTGCTAGCCGCACAGGTGAAGGTTCAAAAAACAATTAGTCGGCACTCAACCTGATTTGAAGTAATACAATGCATGACCATAACGAGAAAGGGAGAGAGGTGCGGGTACCGACGTCAGTCGGGGTACTGGAGGCGCAGATGTACGCAAGATCTCCTCCCGTAATACCGCTGCACGGGCCCTATAGCATCTAGGGAGCAGAAGAGTCTTTTCCCCTGTTGACGAAGTGAGTTTGCCTTGCCCGGGGCATTCTCAAGCACTGCGCTAGGATCATGCGCTAGGATCAGCGTGGGCGTAACTACGTTCTAAGTCTAAAGCCGCATTTTCATTAGGCGACATGTCGCAGATACTTGTCGCTCGACATTCACGTAGTTGTCTCTGCAAAAGTTGTGGGACAATGTCCCGCGACATATGACTCGTTCACATTGGCCAGTCGTGATCAGTATGTCGCCCGAGGAAATAGTGTTGTTCAGTGCAGCTTACATAATTATTCTTAAGACATTAGCAAAACGTAAAAAAAAGAGGTGGTGGGTCCGGGAATATTTGCTCCAAAGGGAAAGTTAATGCTTATTAAACAGTTTTCGAATGCACGGTGGAGCTTTCGAAAATTTTACTAGAATGTCTAGAACCGATTTCGAGATACTTTTAAATATGGTTGGGCCGGCCGTAGTCAATCAAGAGACCCTCACATCAGACTCGCTATAACATTGAGATACTTGGCAACTGGAGATAGTTATGGTTCATTTTCCTATACTTTTAGAGTGTCAAAACCAGTAATTTGTCATACTATACCAGAAGTTTGCAAAGAATTGATAAAGGCATTAAATTCTTTTCTTAAAGTAAGTATTTAATATTATTTAATCTCATGTACCCCTTACGGTATAGGCACACACTACAATACAATAATTGCCAATTTTGATACATCACGATCAGGGTCAATGTAATCTCGTTAGACTACACTACTGCCATTTTTGGAACACAAAGCGACACACGTTCTCACCACTCAAAGCTTGTCGGGCGACTGTCGAGGGACACGAAGGTCGCGCGCGTCGACGCTCGCAGACCATCGACAAGCGACAAGTTGCGCGACCCGTAAATGTCCCAAGCGACGTCGGGCGACATCGGGCGACATCGCGCGGGACACGTGAATTTCGTGTCGAGCGACAGAGTCGCGCAACAAATGTCCCCTAATGAATATGCGGCTTAACGCTTTTCCTGCCATAAGCACGTGGCACATGCCAAGAGAGTGGTTTTAGTGGAGTATTGATTAGTAGAGTCTCCACAAAAGCCGGCGATTTGACTCTGGTGCCCATTCATGGTCTCACCTCTCATCGCTTTGGTCTAATCTCTAGCGAAGGACCCGGTAGTGTGCGAAATGCATTTCCCCGGTAAAAAATTACAATGCATGACTTTTCTACTATGACAATGTATTTGTTAGTGAATTGAAGAAACGCGATTGGAGCGCCATCTATTTAGCTAATCTGTCTATTTTATGGGAAAGACATCATTTGTCGAGGTATAATGTATCCTAAGTGTTAATCCGGATTAAAGGCCAGCACTATGTCGACCCAACCTGATTTGAAGTACATAATACGTAATGAATGAATGTGGGCAACCTAACAACGTATTTGTTATTGAATTACAGCGATGGTTGTCTACATCGTTATCTATATTGCTAATCCGTCTATTCCATGTAAACTATGTCTTTTATCAGGGTAAAACGTATCCTAAGTGTTGATTCGGCTTATAAGCCGGACCTCTTGTCGAGTTTCATTCATATACGTTCAGAAGTTTCCAAAAAAGATGCGATCCCAGCGCTTATCTTTTTCACTATTAGGTCTATCCCATGGAAACCACGTCATTTACCGGGATACAAAGTATCCTAAGTTACGCACCGGGTTTTAAGCTAGCTTCATATCGATTTTCATTTAAATCCGTTCAGTAGTTTTCATTTGACGCTCTAACAGACGGCCAGACAAAAAGACAGATAGACAGACAGCCAGCAGATAAAAATTCAAAAAATTACATTTTCAGGAGCTCCTGATTTGAATTATTCCTGCTGATTTTTTCACACTTTTTAATGGATTGTACAAACATGAGCCATTCACAGGTTTATTATTGTATAGAGAAAAAGGTATATAGATAAAGAATTTTACATAGATATAATGTTACAGCTATTAAGTAGCATAGTTGTTCTTGTCGTGTTTCTTTTTAAAGTTAATAATTAATTTTGTTATGTACCCTCTTATTGCCAAACGATACAATGGGCCATTTTTTAATTGAATAATAATGTTATATTTTTATTTATTCTATGATAAGCGCCTGTTTTGTATAGAGTATAGTGCTCCCTAATTTACCTCAATTTTATATGACAGTAATATAATGTGGCAATTGTGTAGGTTATAATTCAAGTTCTCTCAATTGTATATGGATGGTATTCATTACATGTTATTTTCATGTTGGCAGACGCGATAGATTTAGACTGTGTTCGGTCTGTTTTATTACATCTAAAACTTTGGGTATAATATTTTAAATAATATCTTGTATAAAATGTTGTCTAGAACTCTAGAATATCCAAACAATAATGTATAAGATTCTTTTCATTTATAACCCTTTAATTAAAATAGTTTATCAATGACTTCGATCCGCTATCGGTTGTGCCAATTTGCTAAGTAAAATTGTTGGAGGGATGGCGAGGTGTTCTAAAATGCCTGTAGAGTGTGAAGAGTTAGTGGATTCAATGTGTTAAACCGTAAGATTCTCTGATTATAAATATGTGACCAGTTGCTGTTCTTTTATTACCATAATTTTTTCTGAGTTGTTCCAAGTATTATTATATTGTTACATATCGACAAAGAAATGCGCACCTGGTTTATTACCCTTCCCGCATTTTGAATTCCTTTGTTTACTTTGTGTTTAAAATTTGCAATTAGACGATAGCCTATTGTTATTGTTTCCGACTTTGTTGGCCGTTCGGAGACATAATAAACCAGGTGTGCAGATTACGTTTTCATGGAAAACTCAGTACATATAGTTGATTGTTACATTATTATTACAGTTTACTATAAAACAATTCCCGGATTGAGGGTGGGGTGGAGCAGTCAAGCGACGATTACGATACTAGCAAGACATTCTACAAGTGATGTAGTGACGGACGTTGCGCGTGTTATTGAATCGTGCAGTTTGTACTAGTAGTGTCTAGTTATATTTGTACCTATGTTATACGTGTTTGTATAGTTCTAATAAATTCTATAGTAATTCCAAAGGCATTTTAATTCGAGTCCTGTGTAACTCGTAACAATATTATCTATATTTAGAGAATCATGAATGAAAACATTGAACTAAAAGAGAATAAATACGTTACTATATCTAAAGAATCCCTTTGTCAGATATGGTCAAAGTTTTCTTAATAAAGCTTTTATCCAACAGTACTCGAGCATCTGTTCAAGTCCAAGTTTTAACATCATTTGTTTTACTTAAACGTGAAAATATTTTAGATAAGTAAAGACAACGTAACTTTTAGTTTTAAACTTAATTACTATGTTAAACTCTAATTAATTCCAAAACTAGGCTCCTAAATTAAGTTGAAAGTAGAAAAGCGTGTTTGTAAATGTTCAAAAAGTAAACGTAGTGCTAACATTTGTGAAATAATTAACTCACTTTGAAACAAGTTAAAAGCTCGTCGCGTATAAATTAAAGGCATAATGAATAGTTTGGATTTACTTTTACCATTTGACATTTAATTGGTCTTATTAGTTTCTTTAAGAGTTTATTATATTAAACTCAAGGTCTAATATATTGTGGCGACCGAGGGTAGAACTTTCCGGCATCGTAAACCGGTCGCAATACTTCTGGAAAAAGATAGACCATTCTGGGATAAAAAGACAAGGACGGATATATTTAGAAAGAGATAGACGATGAACTAAAGACAGAGATAGATAGATGTTAGAAAGGGATAGATGTATAAACGAAAGTTCTCGAACAGAAGGTTCTGGAAGGAAGAGACAGAGATAGATAGATGGGTTCCAGAAAATTCTTCCGGGTATATAAACAGCGTAAGGCGCGCCTACCGGGCAGTTTAGAGTTGAGTTCAGTTCAAGACAGTCAAGCGACAGGTGCGATACGGAAGAGTTGGTAGAAGAGTTTAATAGAAGACACTGACGAGTTTAGGGGTGAAATTAGTGAAAAGTTTAGTGGTCAGTAGGTGAAGGAGGAGTGTAGCGTAGCTCGAGAGACGAACCAGAAGCGAGCTACACGCGGCAATATCGGAGGTGAGCACTGCGGAACCAGGAGGTGGTCTAAGGAATATCGGCGACGGTATTGTAAGCGAGACACCTTGTCGTCGGGACTTTGCATCGTTAGTCTTGCGTATAGGGGCAACCCTGCAGAGAGGTATTGCGTGCGCCTGAGTAAGTCAATAAAAGCGTTTAGTTAAAAACTGGTGTTTTCTTCCAATCCATAAGAGCGTACCCCCGCCTGCACGTAACAATATCTTATCTCTAAAAAGACTGTCTAACTGGTTTATTTTTACTTTGAACGTAACTTTTAGAACCATAAATAGATTAAAATTGCTATTACTTACATAATTCTTCGGCGTCAATGCAGGAATTTGTAACTATAGTTTTAGTGACATATTTACTTTCGTAATAATTGTGCAATACACTTGTAATTTAAGGTCAAAACTGTGACGAAAGAATGTAGCTCCTACAAGATACTGCACTCGACGTTATATAAGAACACATCTCAATTATTGTTAATTACATAAATTACAGACTAAAGTATATCCTAAACTTAAAAAATAAAATTTTATAAATACTATTAAATCCTAAAAAGGGGTACCCATTTTACGAAAATTGCACGGACGGAGCATTATTAAATTTCGCACACTTTTAGTCTATATATAGAAGGAGTGCAGAATGCTAATATTTTTTTTAAATTATGCATAAAAAATACCATGTTTTGACACACACACACGCATATATATTCTGTTTATTGTAAAATCACCAGTGTAGCCTTGGCGAAGTCTATGATTATAGAAGTATAGTCTTTGACAACAGAACCTTAATGATGTTCAAACTTATAATTTAAATTAATTATGGTCGATATTCCATCACTTAACGACCACCAGTACTTAAAATAAACTTAATTATAAATAAGTAATTATATTTTATCAAATCGCTGCAGAGGGCAGCGTGCTCAAAAGGCTGCTGATTCGTTGGGTGAAATATGAGCCAGCCTTCTTTCTAATCACGGGTAGCATCAAAAGGCTCTTACAAATTTCTTTGAACCTTTTGAGAACCCTATGCCGAAGGAATAAAATGTATTCAATTTAAAAAAAAGAGTGTGTGTAACGTTCACACGCGATTGAGGTAAAACTTTTTTACTAATTTTTTTTTTTCAATTTTTTTTTCAAAATTTTTTGATTGGTTTGTTTATAAACTATCTATTGACAAAAAAATATTTGAAAACCGGATGGTACGCCATATTGCCGTAACGGACTTCCGTTGCATTATCGTCCAGTTACCTCCTAGTCGCGCCTAAAGAAGTTTTACTTCAAAAAACAATTATAAATATTACTCTTTTTTGGCAGACTTATACCTAACCCTCGTATAATTTACTCGTGTTATGAATATAATAATATTAGTATAGTAATAATCACATTGCCATAGTCCCCATATTCCCAGACGCCTAGCAAGCCTAGCAGTTCACCCCATTAGCCCAGTAATTTTTTGTTCTCATTTACCACAATAGTTCTACGCTAGCAGGGGTAGTGTAGAACTATTCTATACTGCCCCTGCTAGTCCTTGGGTGCATTATTATATGTAGACAGGGACAATCGCCGGTCAGTTTCACGCCACATTTACATCAAATTTGTTAAGGGGCCAATACTTGTTGGCCTTCCCATGGCCCCACGCAAACCCACCAAAACTCCGGGCCATTCTGGCCCGTAGTCTTCTAAACATACAAACATACAATAACAATCCCCAAGATAAGCAAGTAACGCTTGTATTATGGGTAATATACAACGGACCACTCTGAGGGCGATACCAAAACCCTGACCATAGTAAATAACGCTAAGTTCGTTTAGGAAATTTACAATGCCAAGTATCGATCCCGGAGCCTCTGGGGTGTAGAGAGGTCTGCCGGCAACTCATAGTCCGCTCAACCACGGAGGAATAAGGACCAAGTAAATACAATCTAATTGGCTGACAGAGCTAGTAAATAATATGTACCTAACATGTCTTTCTTTATTACAGGGAAACAGTACAGGGAAAAAGGTGTTATTATCCGCAAGAGTTAACTTGAGACCTGACGGAATGCGCGCTCCCCTCCCGGCCCCCGCCTTCTTACCGCTCTCGCCATCGATGCGTACGATCGAGTCAGTACCGTACAGAGTCAGTACCGTAGTATCAGTACAGTACGAAGTCTCAAGTTAACTCTTGCGGGTTTTAGAAAACACAATAAAAACGTTCAAACGTTTCATGCGCATTTGATATTCAAAATTGCCATTTTTGATGCTTTTATTTTTCCAACGTGGCAGCGGCATCCCCTCGTTCTTTTGCCACGTTTATTAGATTTTTCACCTGCAAATAAATGCTTGTGATGTCAAAGCTGGGGAAGTTAACCGTGCCCGCATTTTAGGAAATTGGGATATCAAAGCAAATACAGATAGTTTACAATAACGCGTCGTCGCGTTCTTCAGCGGGTCACAACATCAGTCTAGCCATTCGTTTGTTATGTGTGATCTTTCCCGGTCGATTGCGGCAATGGTGACTGGATTTAAATTCATTTTCATTTGTCTCATTTAGGCGAATTATTCTTGTGTGTGTTCAAGTGGGTCCCGAGATGGTTTAAATTCAAATTTCAACCAGGTTTTTAAATTGGAAAATTACAACAATCTGCCTGTAAAACTTCAAGTTAAAATTTTGTTGCGATTAATTTGGTCTCTTGTCAGTTGAAGATTTTCCACTTCTCCGTTGCGATTCGTTTTTCCACTTATCCGTTGCCATTCGTTTTTCCACTCGTCCGTTTATTTTTATTTCTTAAGGACAAGACAACGTCGTGTTCAGAAAGTTCAGTAAGTAAGCAAGTACCACAATTTTGTTGTTTTCAAAAAATTATGCATGTTACAATTTAGAAAGTCTTACCAGTATCCAAGTGTACCTAAAAAGAAGGGTATTCCAAATTTCAGCCTTATACAATAAATTAGTTTGGTTTTATTCACAATTTTGTCCCTTGTTTAAAACTGCAATTTTATCTGTACGCCCATTTGTTATGAACCCTCGATATAAATCAAACAAGTACGAGAATCAAGATAAGCTTAAAGTAGCAAAGTCGAAGTTTTAGATGCGGGTGTTATCTTAAATTTACATAAGCACAGTCCATATCCATATACCTAAAAGCCATCAATAACGTACACCGGTTCGTTCAATCGATATAAAATTCACGAGTATATAAATCAGCTATCAGGCCATCCATGACAGATCAAAGCGCGAGAATACTCTTTGAAACACAATTTTATGTTGCATTTTATTTTTAAATTAATTTGCAATGTCATTGAATACAGATTGAGTCTATTAAAACGTTTTTGAAATTCTGGATCACATCGTTCTTTTTTATTCCATACGTTAATAAGCTATTATAATAAATACAATTAAAAACTAAAAATAAACTTAACTATAATAAGAATTTACGAGAGTAAATTCTTATTACTGTCAATAAAAGTATTGAAAATGTAAGTAATAATCAATATCAATGATCTATAAATACTTACTACTTAAACACCATACTATATTACACCTCGCTTCGCATACAACATTCCAAATCGACTCCTAAAAAAATAATATAATAATGTGCAATATATTCTCAGAAATTGTAATCTCATTGTTTGCTACTAAAACTAATAGGATACAAACCTATTCCTTCTACAGATATATTAAGCAAACATGATGACATAAGTTTATCTTACCTTTTGTATATTAGAATAAGGAGTTATTAATATACTCGCTCAACGGGATATCGAGCAAGCTTTGCTAAGTGTTTCTCTTATGTATAGAATCAGGAATGAGGATGTCCGTAAGAGAACCAATATAATCAACATAGCTTTCAAAATTAGCAAATTGATCTGGCAGTGGGCCGGTCCCATCTGTCGTAGGAGCTATAGCCAATGGAGCATACGAGTCCTGGAGTGGAGACCGCGTCTTGATGATAAACATAATGTCGGACGCCCTCCAGCGCGATGGACTGACGACCTGCATAAGGTCGCCGGTAGGCGCTGAATGACAAAGGAGGAACGCGATGAGTGGTGCCGACTTGGGGATGCCTACGTCTAGCAATGGACTGTGATTGGCGGACAACAAATACACCCTGATCAGATATAAGATAATACGAATATAAAAGAGTTTGCAGTTTCAGAATATTACGAAAATGACACGTATCGAAATAAAGTGAAACTTTATACTATGTATTACAATGAAACAATATACAATAGATCAATTTCTACATAGTATTGGTAACCTCTTCTAGAGTATATATTAATACTATGGTTAATTTATATAATTTGGAATTACGATAGTAAAAAGTATTTGCTGTATGTGTTGTCAGCTCGACTCGGGACGAACCGGTTTTGCGCAACGGCCCGTGCCTATACAGAGTGCTGAATTTCTCTGTGTAGGTTTTTGTGAAAAAATTGCTTAGTTGTAAAAAAGTTTTGATCTGCTTTTCTATAAGTATTATCTTACATTACGTAAACAGGCCTATTTCATCGTTAGTGTTTATTTTTTATTTAATATGAAGCTAATTACTTTAAAAAATTAATTGAATTTATATTATATTTGTTATGTGTACTTTCACAACTGTTTAAACACGTATCAATTTCACTAAGATTAGAGAAAGATACACTTCTGGAGAGAAGCAGCTGCTTTAGGCACTAAGATACAATTCAAGCTAGTCCGTATTTATTTACTGCTCACATGGGAATATACTTATAAGACTTAAGAGGTGGCCTCTGAGAATCACTAAATATTAGTCGAATTACATATAAGCAGAACAAAGTTCAGTAGCGGACCTTATTTCTTATTTTTTTATCACTAGACAAACCGACAGATTGCCTACATAATAGGAAATGGTCACCGTCGCATCGCCTATCGACATTTACACCAACGTATTGCCTACGCGTTATGGACCTCCAAAAACTTCTTTAATGACCCCATGTCGCAAAAGAAAAACTGCGACGAGAAGTTCCCTCACAATCGTTAAGTTACTCTAAGAGGAATTTATAAACGTTCTAGATAACTATCTGAAATGATATGTACAGTTACTGTTTACGCTTTGGTTCAATTTTATTAAACAAAATTTTTGAGCACAATCCGTGTATCGTAACTGGAAGGACACAAAGGGAACTCACCGGATCTCCTTCAAATGGTTGGAAGCCACAGTTCTTCTGGCCACTATTATTAAGCCTAATAAATATTTAAAATATATGTAGAACTACACAATTTTCCTTAAAGTATTTTCTAATATAAATTACACTTAATTTCGAGTTACGCACAGAACACAATTTGACTACCTCCTTTCTTCCGTCGATTTCTTTTCCCCCAGTGAGCAAGGTATATTTGGCTCGAATATAGGGAATTATGTAGGAAGGAAAGGGATGGACAATTACACGTTTTGCACTCAAGTGATGTTATTTTACTTAAACAATGAGGCGAAGGTTTATTTATTGTAATACCACAATTGCACATATCGAATTTATTAAATATTTATTATTAATTTCGTTGGTAAATACTGTGAATGGCGTAAAGTTTACGCCATTTACAGTATTGCGCCGTAAACAGTTACCATTGAATATAAAGCTTTTAATACAAGCAAAAATGTGTTTCTATATATTTTGTAATGAAATATAATATAGAAATTCTGAGAAGAGAACGTTTGCAAACGAATCATTAAACGAAGTAAGTCATTTCAATCAGGCGTTTTAATCAGTCTATACAAACATGAAAAAACCCAGACAAGCAAAAAGAAACGACTGAAAACAAATATTTATCGAGTTCTCAATTCAATTTCATCTGTTAACTTTTTTCTTGCTGTTCTAATTTGGGTCCCGTCATGTTTTGCCATAGAAAAATTATATTTTATTCTGATTAAGTTAATAGTACAAGACTGAATTATACTTCTACTTTCAACAGTTATTGGTGATCAGACTCATTAGATCTTCTGTGTATGTATACCAGGCTCTTATCTCTTGCTTAAATTTCATTATTGTATGTCTTTTAATATGTCGGGTCGTAATAACGACTCAAATTTTTTGGAAAGCTTTTTTTTTATTGTTTAATTTCATCAGACAGGCAGATGGCCCACTAGATGGAAAGCGGTTACCATGGCCTATGGACATTTGCAACACCAAAAGTGCTACAAATGCGCTGCTCTTCTCTTAATGAAGATTGAAACCTGGTCACTAATGCCGGAACACAACTCAAGCTTGTTGTGGCGACATACTTTAGACCAGATGGCTACCACGCCATCCAGTCGGGAAAATGCCCTACCAACTGGCTGTGGGTTGTTTTGACGCCTCTTACGACAGACCGCACGACCGCAGGAAATTGTATTCTTTCTCCATTCCTGCACAGATAAAATGACGGAAAAAACTTCATGAGATCAATGAAAAATTCACACGCAGAAGTCTTTTCGACACAATAATAATTAATCTATGTTTAATGACGATTACATACATAATCGACTATTAACCTTCACTTTAGGAATGCACCCAAAGATAAGCCTTGTTTAGTATAGACTGAACAAGGCTTATCCTTGTCACTAGTTATTGTGACTATTATTAGAAACCAGAGTAAAAAGATTAGGCTACTGAGATGAACTGCTAGTGGAACTCGTCGTGGTGTCTATGCACTGAGTGACTCAATCACTCATTTCGTAACTACCCCAAAGTTTCGTAAAAAAATTACCTTACTAATAAAAAAACTTTCTACTGAACATTCAACAGTAACAAAGTTTTATAGATATTATATATTTATACGGAACCAATAAAAACAACACTGTTTTTTTTTAATTCATAAAAGAGGAGTACGAAAAACCGAGAGATCTAAAGATTAAGAGCCAACGTTTCCTGGTCTAAAAATATTAGGGAAATTGAAATTTCTTTATGAACGTATACACGAAAATTACGAGCTTATAATCTATCCGTGAAAAGCCGTCATGGTTCAATAGGTAAACACTTCCATCAATTTCTTTCAATTTCATCGCATCAATTCAATTACATGAATTCGAATCCTGATAAAGAGATATAAATATAGATAGAGAGAGAAAGAGAGATAACACTTTATTGCTCGCCAAAATATACAATTACAAAAACAGACCGTATTTACAATATTTTCTAGGCAATACAATAGGCGGCCTTATCGCTCAAAGTGATCTCTTCCAGGCAAAATAAATGAAATAAATATGAATCAGGCGATGTAGGTGGTGCAGAAAAAAGGCAATAGATACATTAATAATGACGTAATAGGCGTCAAAACAACCCACAGCCAGGTGATAGAGTATTTACCCATCTAGAGTATGCCGCCATAACGGCTTTTAGTTTGTTCCGGAACTATCCGGTCTTCTGTATCGATCGTGTACTACCTATAATAAATTCATTCACAGCTATGATTTGGATAAAACGGGTACCTCAGTGTCTGGTTTTAGGAATAAACTCAATAATCTATATTTTGAATTTTAGTTCGTAATGAGCAGGTTTTCTTAGTATGTTAGATAAAAACAATGTTTAAATTACTATTTCTTTTCTATTTGTTTTTAGTTCTATGATTAGATATCTCAATTTATTTCTATCTGTGGTGACTTGTTAATAGCTCACTATCACTAATGTATTATTATTATAATGTGAATAGCTTATAGTCATCCAAAAATTGTAAAATAAAATAAAATAAATAAAATTAATGGTCGGGTTTCAGCCTTGCTTTAGAGAGGGGCAGCACATTGACAGCTGGTGGTGTTACGAATGTTCATAGGCAATGGTTACCGTTTTCCAGTAGGTGGGCCCTCTGTCTGTCTGCTGAACTCATGTAATAAAAAAATGCATAGATATGTATTTTACGCAATTTTTTCGCCTTCTTAGTCTTGACCTGTCTAAGCTCTTTTTAAATGTTTACCTTTACGGTGTTATATCTATTTCTTTCTATTTCGTTGTAAAATAAAGGGAGCTGCCCTTATTCCTTTACTACTAATTCAGCGATATTTAACTGTTTGTTCTTAAGGGCCGATTTTTCAATCACCAGATAAAAGTTTTTTTTTTAACAAATCTACCTTTTTACAACTTAATTACTATGAAAGTTTTTAGAGTTCATACACGCTTATTGTTTATTTTTGTTACTGTGCGTGAAATTAATTTTGTGATTTTTATGTTGTGGTGTACCTTAAGAGTAACGTATAATATTTTTTTTGCTAATTTTAACACTAAACTTATACTAATGTAGTGTATCTGTTACATGCTGGTGTTGTGAGGAAGTGCATGTGCAGTGTATGCCTTATTTCTATACCTGTATATACTATCTTAACTAGTGCCATGTGTGTTGTTTTTCCTTTCTGTGCCTCCAGATAAAAGTTATCGTCCGAATAAATTAAAATCTGAGTGAATTCAAAAGTGAAATCATTCTACTATTGTATTCGTGCAACTGACATTTTTAATTGTTCCATGTTATACTTTATTCTATGAATATATTTTACCTAGGTATTGAAAAATCGACTTTAAGAATATTAATCTTATGCTATAGATTAAAGACAATCAGTACATTATAAAACTATACATATATATCGAAGGCTTCATATCAAATGGGCGGACAAACAAGTCCAGTTTTACACAAGGGACAAATTTGTGAAAAAAACAAAACAAGTGTATAAGGCTGAAATTTGGAATAACCTTCTTTTTAGGTACACTTGCATATACTGGTTTACTTTACTTACTAAATTGCAACATGCATAGTTTTTAGTAAACAACAAAAAATGCATTTTTGCGTATAACATCCCTATTAATATTATAAATAATCTGTCTGTCTGTTCCGTTTTCACGTAAAAACTACTGGACCGATTTGGCTGAAACTCAGTATATATATATTTTCGATACCGAGGATGAACATAGGATACTTTTTATCCCGAAAAATGGGATAGTTTCCGGGATAACATGATATTTGTCTGTTTGTTTGTTATGCTTTTACGGAAAAACTACTGGACCGATTTGGCTGAAATTCGGTACGTATGTAAATTAAATACTGAGGATGGACAAGGGATAATTTTCATTTTGGCCTTTTTGGTAATTTTGGCCTATTTGGTCATTTTGGCCTTTTTGGTCATTTTGGCCTATTTGGTCATTTTTCCTTTTTGGACATTTTGGCCTATTTGGTCATTTTGGCCTTTTTGGTCATTTTGGCCTATTTGGTCATTTTGGCCTATTTGATCATTTTGGCCTTTTTGATCATTTTGACCTTTTTGGTCATTTTGGCCTATTTGTTCATTTTGGCCTATTTGGTCATTTTGGCCTATTTGGTCATTTTGGCCTATTTGGTCATTTTGGCCTTTTTGATCATTTTAGCCTATTTGGTCATTTTGGCCTATTTGGTCATTTTGGCCTTTTTGATCATTTTGACCTTTTTGGTCATTTTGACCTATTTGGTCATTTTGGCCTATTTGGTCATTTTGGCCTATTTGGTCATTTTGGCCTATTTGGTCATTTTGGCCTATTTGATCATTTTGGCCTTTTTGATCAATTTGGCCTATTTGGTCTATTTGGTCATTTTGGCCTTTTTGGTCATTTTGGCCTCTTTGGTAATTTTGACCATTTTGATTATTTTGGCCTTTTCGGTCGTTTTTGCCTATTCCGTCATTTTAGCAATGTCGGTCACTGTGGTCTTTTGGTCATTTAGACCATTTTGGCCTTTTTGGTCAAGTTTTGTAATTTATTTTGTTGACAGATAGACGGGGGATGGTATAATTAGCGATATAAAATGAAGTGAATGTTCCGTGGGCAAATACATAAAAATGTAATATAATATAAGCACTTGCTCTATAAACAAGAGACAGGCACTAGAGGTTAATCCGCGGCGCAGCCGCGGGGTAAACTCTAGTATATATATAAACTATGAACTGTAAGTTCAATCGGTTCAACTATTTATACTATACTAGCTGTACGCGGCAGACGTTGTCCTGCCTTTAAACTATAAAAATCTAGATCCCGATTCCAGCGTCATCTACCGGGACCAAATGTTAATCTAAACTATTCTCAAATCCACTTGAACAAACAAAAAATTTCATCAAAATGAGGCCCAGCGTTTAGAAGGAGTATCGCGGCGCCACCTACTGGGTCCAATCTAGGTTTTAATTAGGTTAAATCTGGGTTTATTTAAACCATTCCGGGACCAACTTCAACACATACAACAACAAAAAGAACACCTAAATTCTGGTACCCGATTTCAGCGCCATCTACCTGGTTCAAATTAAAATCTAAATCATCCCAGTAGAAAATTATAAAAATACTAATATCGCTATTAAAAAATAGGGGTTTATCATAGAGGGTTGAAAATTTAAGGTTGTATGTATGTTTAACGCTGTATCATAAAAACATAAAAATAAAAAAATTATCTAAAAGTTAAAAAAAAATATTTAGGGTTGGACTACCCTTAACATTTAGGGGAATGAAATATAGATGTTGTCCAATTCTCAAACCTACCCAACATGCACACAAAATTTCATGAGAATCATGCAAGCCGTTTCGGAGGATTATGGAAACGAACATTGTGACACGAGAATTTTATATATAAGATAGATATACATATATATTTATACATACTAAGCTCGAAAATAAGCCTATGAGTCAAATAGCCCTTCATATTAAGCCTGTATACAATAATATTTTCCCGAATGCTAACTCCTTTTTCTAATAAAAATAAATTTACACGATCCGCAATAAACGAAATTGATATTTTTACTTGGATGTAAAAGTACCAAATATATTTGTTGTCGCAACATTAAGCACATATCAACATTCTTTAATATAACACAAGTCTACATTTGCGCTTCATAAAGTAAATACGTGTAATGTAATAAAGAAAATAATTAATTTAAATTCTTGTCAGCATTATTACTAGGGGCTGGATATGTGAGCGAAGTCAGAGCCGTAAACCTTATGTAGAAGTAAAAGCCACTTGCTTGCCGTATTTTACTTTTACTAGTGGTCGAAATTCGACCATGATTAATTTAGATAATAAGTTTGAACATTATTAAGGTTCTCTCGTCAAAGACTTCTATAATTACAGATTCGCCAATAGTAGAGGAGACGTGGAAGATCGACCTTCACCGATCTGATAACCAGATGAGACGTATTTTTTATCAAATATATTTTATGAACAAATATGCCTATAATTACTTGCCTATCCAAAAGTGCTCAAGGCTATTTTTAATTAAATTAACTTTAATCGATTTTTTTTCATCACTTTCATTCTATTGATAACCAAATGAATTTTATTTTACTGATAGTTTTTAACACACAGAATATGCCTAGGTAGGCTTGCCTACTCATTTCTGTGTATGGCTACCTGGCAAGCAGATGTGAACAGGTAAGTCAATATAGGTGACTCCATCGATCTACACAGAAATGAGTAGGCAAGCCTACCTAGGCATATTCTGTGTGTTAAAAACTCTCAGTAAAATAAAATTCATTTGGTTATCAATAGAATGAAAGTGATGAAAAAAAATTCGATTAAGTTAATTTAATTAAAAATAGCCTTGAGCACTTTTGGATAGGCAAGTAATTATAGGCATATTTGTTCATAAAATATATTTGATAAAAAATGCGTCACATCTGGTTATCAGATCGGTGAAGGTCGATCTTCACCGGCTCTTAGACTACAAGGCTTAACTGTTAATTTGACTTTAACAATAAACAAAAGAGTATATATGCGTGTGTACAAATACATGGTAGTGCGTGTAATGTTTTTTTTATTGATTTAATGTATTTTTGATGCATGATTGAAAAAAAATAGCATTCCGCACTCCCTCTCTATATAAACTATAATGGCCTTACTTATAATCGTTTGTTAAAATTTAAGAAACTGCTCAGCAACTGATTAACGAAAATCTTACCCATAAACTCCTCTTAAGGATAAGAGGAGGTCGTAAAGTAACTCAGAAATAACCAACATCGAGAGGTAGTTTAAGTGACTGCTAAGAGGCAAGATGGCAAGTTTTATTTGATACAGCCATTGATTAGGGTCTTAAGCGAACTTATTTAAGCGCTGGCTAATCCTTTCTCAGCGAGATTATTATAAGTAAGGCCCTAAGTGTGCGAAATTTTATACTCCTCCGTCCGCGCAATTTTGGTAAAAATTGGAATAAAATTTTGCTTCACGTATTAATGTAATGATAATCTTTGTAGATAACAATAGCTGCGCAAGATGCGCAAAAATATTTTTTAACTATAGGAAATCCGTTTGAGTACTAACCACCGTAAGGGAACAGATGGGGGCGTGTAGGATACGCCACGTTGGGTTAGCACTAGCACCCCCGAAGAAATACTACGGGGACACCGACTAAGGCCCGAGGTGTTCAATCCTTTGCCTTTACGCTAGTGCCAAAGGCATACATACGGTCTTGCCCTTGCATCCCAAGTAGGCGATGGCCCATCGGGAACGGGTACACATGGACGATTTTTTTTTTGACGAGGGGAAATCCGATTGAGGACTAAGCCGTGACAAGGGCAGAACCTTGGGGTATTAATTCGCGACCTAGTGTGGGATTCGCCAGATCGGGGGTGGCACTAGCATGCCCAGTCAGAACTGGTGCCATGCTATTGCCACTCCCCAGTTAGGGATACCCACTAAAACCCCTGGGTGTTTCGTCCTTCGCCTTATGCCTGGGCTACGGGTATATGACCTAGCCTCTCCGCAGCCCTGGCAGGCGTGGGCCTCGCAAGGCTATTTCCACAGCCGGGGGACTTTCTTTTAATCCTCCGGCATGCTCAAGCTCTATGTGCGTGCCTGTTCGTAACTCGCCCCACAGGAGAAGAGGTAAGCGCCCGCGGAACACTCGCGCTCTCATCTCGACGGCATACGCAGGTGAGTAAGAACCCCTATACCCCGAGGGCCCCACCGGCGTCGCCCACTTACGGCGGCCGAAGGTCCATGCTGGCCCTTTGGCGTCGGAGCGTCCTCCTTTGAACCTCCTCTTTTGAAGTCGAATAAAAGTCTAAAACTAGTCGCAGAATTTTTTCCTAAGTATGTCCCTCGTAATTTCTCGGCAACAAATATAAATTTGCCACTGCGTTTACCCTTTTCTCAAAATATATAGCGTTTGCAGAATAAGTTGCTCTAGAACCGGTACAAAGGTTCTTTATCTTAACTGCTAAGGATGTTAGGAATGCAAGAATTTGTCACACGGACAAGGTCCTTATATAGAAAGTATGGCCAAAACTATTGACACTTAACACTTGAGTATTAGATATTCAACAAGATAAAGGCAACCCAAAAAGCTGTAGAATTCTTTTCATAAAGGGTTTAGTATTTGTAAAGAAATCAAATCGTGTAAGCTCGTTAGGTAAAATACATCACGAAATATTCTAATATTACATTCTGAAGTAATATAGAAAAGTCCAAAAAGCTTAGTTTCCATCAGCTCATTATTACCATCCTCCTAGCGTTAAATCCCATTTTGCAATTGGAACGCCTGCCTCGAAGCCCAGGATCCACTATCCTGTTTCTTCTGCACTTCTATCAGAAAGAAAGACTTTGTTTGACGAAATAGCGAGATTCTTAATCTAGTTACAAATCATAGTAAAGATAAAACAGTTTTGACGACATGTGTGCCTCATATTGAGCGAATAAGGTTTACAGGTGCCGGAAAAAAAAGCCAAACACTTCCTGTGGGCCATAACTTATGACAGACACTTAAAAAAAAATGTGGGAACTTACGTCATTTTAGGAAGGCTGAATTTTATATATATTATCAAGTATAATATTTTAAAATATTTTCCAATGAACCAGACAAAAGTGGCGGGCCAAACATTCTCCCAGACTGGTTCCGCTGCGTGAGGAAATGCGGGAGCATTATTTAAGTCAATTCATATTATTGATATTTAAATTTTATATTAAGTCGCGGTGGCGTAATAAAGTAGTAGTAAAGTAGTAAAGCGCACGCACCCCTAAATCGAAGGGCGCGGGTTCGATCCTGACCGGAACGCATACACCTTTTAGTCAGTTTTCTGATCTAATATGTATATTGTTACAATTACCACGTGCTAACAACGGCGAAGGAAAACATCGTGATGCAACCTGCACATCGAGATAACCTATGTGTCACACCTGCCAAGCCGCCTTGGACAAGCGTGGCGGGTATACTGTCCGTTCTCTCTATAATGGGAGGCCCGAGCCCAGCAGTGGGACATTTATAGGCTGATATTATATTATTATATAAATTTTATATATATTCGTAAAACCCCAAAGAGGGACAGAAAAATAAAGCGTAACGCCTTCATTTCATACAGGTAATAGCAAAACAGGTCAGGGTCGCTATTAGTTATCAGAAAATAATAAAGTGTACTCGTTAATCACCTATTTTTAATAATTATTCAGAGCATATCACTTCACGAGGATGCCCATCTAATCACGCCAAGAATTCTAAAGTAGTATTAATCCCATTTTGAAAATCATCTATCTATCACTTTTACACAAAAATTAAATAATTAATAATTATAAAAAAATTAATAAACAGAATACTTAAAAATAAACTAAATTATAAATAAATTAATATAAAGTATGTAACAAATCGCTGCCAGAGGGAAGCGTGCTTAGAAGGCTGGCTGTATTGCCACGCTGTATGGCAATGCTGATTCGCTGCGGGAAATACAAACCAGCCTTCTGATCACGGGTGGTATCAAAGGGCTTCTTATAAATTTCTTTGAAGAAACCCTTTGCCGAGTGGGGTCCCCCACGGACCTAAAGTTTCAACTCCAAATCACTTTCAATAGTAAATGCTTATTTCAAATACAAATTATTTTCTTCACGAGCCGTTCCAAACTCTAGATATCCAGGTATATCTGGAAACAAATTGCCGATACATATTGAGAAAACTTCAGAGACGCTGTGGTATGGTCATTTTCTTATTGAGACGATTATTCTAGTTTCTTCAATATACCTGACCCTAAATAAAAATACTTTATGAAAGACCTCTGGAAAATGTACAGCTATGGAATTAATATGGGTAGTGAATTTATACAGTATCGTCTTGCAGTTAAGTGTATCTTTACGAAATAGCTTTTCAAATTTATATCAAAGTTATGTAAGACTCAGTATTCGGTACCATAGTTTATATCACCATTAGAGTTCCTATAGCTATTTTAAAAAGGAAAAAATTTGAATTGAATAATTTTCTCTGTATGACTGCTTGCCTTTTTTCTTAAAAAGTATAGAGTCTAAACTATATAAAAAATATAATTCATCACTATAAACTCTATAGTGATGATATTTGATAATAATGAGGGCCTCTGTGGTTGAGCAGGTTAAGCCTTTGACGGCTTACCTCACTGCAACGCAAAGGCTTTGGGTTCGATTCCTGGCATGGTAAATTTGGGAAACGAATTTTCTCCGTTATTTACTATAGTCTGGTTTTCTAGGTTCGCCCCCAGAATAGTCTCTTGTATATTTATCCACAACACAAGCGTAACTTGCTTAATTTAGAGATATATAAATTTGTATTTGTCAATGTACTGAAATTGTGTAAAACTAAAAACTTAAGCTTGGTCGCAATACATGTAAGTAAGGGATGATTTTATTCTTAATTTTACTTGGATACTGTTTGATTAATCTTGTAAAATTATAATGATTTTTCTTATCGTGATAAATAGACTGGGTGATATTGGTTCCTAAAATATTAAAAATTATAATCCCCTAAATAATTTAAATAAGATCTGTTAAGTAGTTTTTGAAATATAAGGGTATTTTTCAAGCAAATACTTTTTCGAGAGTTATGTCCATTCGACAAAATCTTTGGATGTTGCTCTCCTGTACGAAACTCGGTGATGTGGTGAAGTAAGATGCACTTAGCCGATTTAATTATGAATTACAAATTAGCAAAACCAAGACCTCACTTACTTAGACGATAACTGCCCGCTTAAATGGACCATCATAACGAAATTAGAAGGGTTCTGATTTTGACATTTAGGTAACGAACCCCAAAAACGACCCATATTAAACGAGGATAAGTATTTAATATCTTTAAATCCTGCTCCATTCTTCGATAAAGCAATAATATTGTAATCCACAAGGCCGCCAATATTCCCAAATCGTACGTCATTGTCATCGGACTATACGGGATAAGTCAATAGGCTTGATTTCCCTCGACGCGATGCTTATGCTTAACTATGGGAACTAAGGACACAAGTGGTGGGTTTGTATCAGATTTTACTTCAAGACGAACAATGTTTAGTTGATACTTAAATTGCTGTAAATAGAGAAGCAGACAGTGAAATGATCTGTGAATAGATTTATCGTCTAACAAAACACCGCAATCAGGTAAATTTTGTACAAGCATACAAACTTATGACGTCATTAGTTTTTACAAGTTAAAGGAGTCTAACAGTCTATCAATTTATTGTAAAGAGTAATAAAAATTATTTCTATAATGATATTGTTACATGCCGACAAAGGTAAACGCACACCTACCTGTTATAAAACGCAGTTTATTACCTTCCCACATTTTGGAATTCTTTTGTTTACTTTGTGTTTAAAATTTGAAATTAAGAAAAACATTCTCTTGTTATTGTACTTGTTTTATGGCCGTCATTAGGCAGATGTATCGAACTAATTCTTGTTTTTATTTTATTGCGTCGAAGCTTGCCAGGTATGGCATAGGTGCAATATAAAGCAATAGCCTAATGCGGAGAGAGGCAGTCAAGCGAGGATTACGATACGAGTAAGACGTACATTCTATAAGCGATATAGTGATGGACTTTACGCGTATTATTGAATCGTGCAGTTTGTACTAGTAGCGTATAATTATATTTGTACCTATGTTATACGTATTTGTATAGTTCTAATAAATTCTATTGTAATTCCAACGGCATTTTAATTGGAGTCCTGTAGCTCGTAACAATATTTAAATATAAGATGATAAGATGTTGTTTTGTATTACAATATCCGCACCACTGTTGTGGCGATAATTGTTTTTCTGTCCATTAGAATATAGTTTGGGAATTAAACTATTTTCCCAAAATAGGTAGTAGTAATAGGTTCCAAAATGAATTTATACCTCAGACCCCCAAAGCCAAATGACTTTAAAAATCCTATCTCTACTTTTTTTCTATTGATACAAAATACTTACCAATTTAAAAACTTTGCCGTTGGTGAAGTGAATAAACTGGTCATCATTTTCTAATCAAAATTTAATCAAATAAATAGTGTACAGTTTGTACACTTGTTCTTGCTTGTGGTGGTGGATGCTGGAAGTTGTTGGTGTGCTGGTGCTTTCTTGTAGTAGGGTGAAGAAATACACCTTGTCGCTTTCAGGGATTTATTCTTGTAGTAATTTGGCTTGGATGCTGATCCCTGGTTGCAGCTCAATAGCAACTTGTTAGCGACTCAATCACAATATATTTGTGAGCGTTATTTTTACTGATTTTATTATATAAAATAGCCTAAAGTAGGCCGCAGCGTCAGCAAAACGCTGTACGTTGAACTGTACAAATAGATATAAAATTCAGTAAATATCATATTATGTAATTAATAATCATTAATACGAATTCACAAAAATACGTAAGTAGGTAACTATTTTTTTTAAACACATTTGTACACGTAAATTTAAACATTTTAATATTGTTAGCTGTTTATTTTGCAATGAATAAATATTTAAAAGCAAATAATGTTTCTGACCGTACTTCAAAACAATGAAAATTAGTAATGGGTTGAAAACGGAAAGTTTTTGGGTAGAAAACAGAAACAAATACTACACTGACGGACTCATAAACTGCATCAAAGTAATAGACGACTTTGAAATAAATATTTTAACCAAGTATGCAAACTTTCTATACAGATTTAAATTGAAACCTCTAGATTTGTTCGTGAACTAAAACAGCGTAGGGTCATATCCTTAAGTTTAAGTTTGTGTACTGGAAAAGACCTTAAGACTTTTTTTGAAGAAAAAACAGAAATTTAAGGAAAATTGGTTTAATTAAAAAATTGGTTTTAACAATAGACACAAACTTTATGCAAGGGTTTATTTATGTTTTAATAAGGTGTATTACCTCCACGTGCCCTTATTACGGATTCTAATCGGTTCCGCATAGATTTTATTAGGGTTATTAAAAGATCTTGCGGAATATTGTCCCATTCTTCTGAAAGTGCTGTTCTTAGTGCTGCCACTGTCGTGGGCAAAGGGTTTCTCGCATATACAGCTCTTTTTAAATTGTCCCAAACATGCTCAATGGGATTAAGATCCGGGCTGCAATCCTCAATGCAACTTTGAGCATATCGCTCCCCACGTCGACGATAGACTCTTCTGCGACTATCTGCACCATATAAACATGTCCTACACTCGTCCGTGAACAATACGGAGGTCCATTGCTCTTCTGTCCAATTCAGGTGATCACGCGCAAATCTTAAGCGAGCTTGTCTGTGAGCTACAGACAACTTTGGACCATTTGCTGGTCTAAAAGGGGTGATATCCGCTTTCTTTAACCTTCTTCTTATTGTTCGTGCACTCACGTTTACTCCACGCACTTCATTAAGCTCTGTTTTGATGTTAACAGACGTGAGGAGACGATTTCGCAGGGAAGTTGTAACAATAAATCGGTCATCACGACCGGTGGTTGCTCGAGTCCTGCCTGTACCACGTCTCCTTCTGTAAGAACCTGTCTCCACAAACCTTCTGTATATTCTAGAAACCGTAGACTGGTTTAAATTTAAATTTCTACCAATCGTTCGTTGATCCAAGCCCTCCCGCACCAATGCTACAATTTGAGCCGCTTGTTCGGACGAAGTATCCATATTATTGTTCAAAAACTCTCGATGAGTTAAAAAACTAACCCAACAATTCTGCTGGTAACAATAATTCAATTGACAAAAGAATAAAAAATCAACGCGAATCAATTTAAAACTTTGCTATAAATAACACGCAAATCTGATACTACGAGTAAATTTTCTTTTCCCGGCTATATTCATTTCTTTTACTGCAGTTATATTTTTAAATTTTCCTTTTTTTTGAGATTAAGAGCCAGTCTCTCCATATTTATATAATTTAATCTAAAAAGTTTGCATAGTTATTTAAAAAAATCATTTCAAAGTAATCCTGAACTTTGATGCAGTTTATGAGTCTGTCAGTTTATATTTGTTTTTGTTTTAAACGGAATAGATTTTGAGTTTAAAGTGGAAAAATATTTTTAAGTAATTAAAGTAGGTAGAAAAGGGAAACACCCAACACAACTTATAGAGTATCTTGAAAGTTTCAAATAAGAATTTGTGTTAATTATTGATAGGGGGTCTATTTTTAGACCTCGTCTACCCCCAAAATCAGTTTTCATTTAAGTCAACCCCTGGGAAGCTGATTCGAAATTAGGAGGTCGATATAGACTTTAGGGAATTCCTGCTTTATAGACTAGTAAACAAGTGCCTTTTGGACCAACTTTTTTCAGCAGTCTCCGAAAATTATAAATGAGGTGTCATTCGATTCGGAATGGCATCTAGATGATTTTTGAAAAAAATGAAGTTCCGCTTGCAAAAATTGTAAAAGTTATTAACAATTAACTAAAAAAAAGGGGGGTTTAATTTTTGCAAATATCTCAAAAAGTAATAAAGATTTTTCAAATTTGAAAAAAGATTCGAAAAGAAGAGGAAATTTCCTAAAAAAAATCTTGACTCCTGAAACTGTAAGATCAATATTTATAATTTTCCCAGAGGGATGAAAATACGGCCGAAAACGGGTACTCTGGCTTACGCAAGCCACACCCACATCGGCCCTTTAATGAATAAATATTATTTAAACATACTAAATATGAAAATAAAAAATTCAAAATAGTTTAGGCACTCATTGAATAGATGAATGAACAATAATCTGCTTGATTTTTTTTTATAACATGTTTTCATTTAGTTATTCAATAGTTAATTTTTTTTTTTTTTTTGCTTGAACATGAACATTGCAAGTGTGATAATTGTTAAACTATAAAATTAAGATTTTTCCTTTCTTGGAGCAATTCTTGAAAGGCTTTAGAATAGAACCCCGTTGGAAAAATTAGAAAATGGTTATTTTTCATTTTTTTATTAATAATTTTCGTTAATCGTTAATAATACGAAGGCAGGTTTAATCTTTCTCTTTATTTACTCGTCCACACGTTGTAAATAATATGCACATTAGGTCAGAAATCTGTGTAAGTCGTGGATCCTGCTTCCTAGCCTAGGTTCGAACGAATGTCATTTTAAAATACAATTAAAACCCAAGTGCACAGACCACCTAGCTGCCACGGCACTTTCAATGTACTGATAAATTTTAATTGAACAATAGAGCAGATTGAGGTTATTTAAAGCGTGGCGGTATTGTAAAGGAATTGCTTGGAAAATATTCTTAATTAATTTGCAATGGCTCATAAATAAGGGGCATTCTATAAAGCGAGCCCGTGTACATGTTGGTTCAATAATATTTACATTATTTTGTACTTATATATAAACATGAAGAGTTTGTTTGTTTGTCTCATTGAACGGGCCAATCTCAGGAAATACTGGTCTGATTTGAAAAATTCTTTCAGTGTTAGATAGCCCATTTATGGACGGAGGACATTATGTCGCTATAGGCTATATATATCATCACGCTAAGACCAATAGGAGCAGAGCAACAATGAAGAATGTTTCAAAATTGGGGAGTTTTGAAAATAAATTCCACGCGGACGACGTCTCGGGCAGAGTTTGTATGTAGTATAGAATAATATTTGAACTGACTCTATTTGTTTCTTAATAGTTGTTTCTACGTAACCATATATGCTCTAGAGTCTAGAGCATATATGTTCTAGACGTTCTAGAGTCTAGACGATCGATTGGCATACGTGTGTTCGATCGATAATCTGGTTAAATCTTAGCAAAGCATACACTGAAGCTAATTGAATTTTGGGTCCCCGTTTATCACTTTGCGGCCGGAAACTCAGTCATCCAAGTTTGATGGGTACCTTATAAATTGATTGGAAACTAATACATACCGATGTAGAATACGTACAGAAGGTTCGAACAGTACAAATAGTCCAGTTTGCATCTAGAATAGAATCCAATGTCAAAATTAAATACCGAAAAGATGCTACAAACAAGTAAAATTGATATGATTTTATTTGATTGGACGTAAATTTAATTAAAGGTTGCTAGGATACATTTTAATAAATACTTGTGTTAATTGTAATTTTATATAAAATCTGTACTAATATTATAAAGAGGTAAAGTTTGTGAGTTTGTGACGTTGTAGGGGGTAATATCTGGACCTACTGCTCTGATTTGAAAAAATCTTTCAGTGTTAGATAGCCCATTTATCGAAGAAGGCTATAGGCTATACATCATCACGCTAAGACCAATAGAAGCGGAGCACCAATGAAGAATGTATCAAAATCGGCGGGTTTTTTAACACTATTCCACGCGGACGAAGTCGCGGGCAGAAGCTAGTCAAGCATATAATTTTAATAAATAAAATGTTTATTACATAGCCATTACAACATTATTGTGTTACGTACAAGTAAAAAAAATTTTTTGTTAATTTTATTAATTGGTTGTAGTATTACAAAGTTAGAAATGGCACTCATTTTACTTTACTTAATCCTAAAACCGGGTATAAGCACCATTGTTTTCAATGACGTCTAATAGTCGATTACGCATCGACCCGATTAGACGATTGCAGATGTCGGTTCCCCTGTCATGTAATTCCAAATTTCATTACAGTGCTGCTCAATTGCTTCCTTTCTCCTCTCGTTTCTGTTATCCCACATTTGAACCATCAAACCCCATATATTTTCTATTGGGTTGAGGTCTGGTGACCTAGATGGCCATGGAATTAGAGTAATTTCATCTTCATGCTGGGTAAACCAGTTCGAGACAATTCTGGCGGTATGTACTCGACAATTGTCGTGAACGTAGGAGAATACAGGGACTTCTTCAAGTGGGTACACTATTCGCACTGTCGGTAACATTGATTCTTCCAACAAATCGACATAGTTGAATGCGTTTTGACGAGGAGAAATTTGGACAAGTTCACCTATACCCCCGGTACCCATCCAGGCCCACATGTTAGCTGAAATTCGACCAGATAATTGATTGGGTACTATCAAATTTGAAGTATTGGGTATATCTAAATTCTCACTGTCCATGTTCTCACTGTGTTCCGACTTATATTTAACACTCGTGATATTTCTCGAATGCCATAGCCTTCCTCACTGAGCACTACAATCCGAGCTCTTTGTTCTGCGAGACTACCCATTGTACAATTTAATTTTTAGATATTGAGTTCTAATTTTTTTCTCATTTACTTTACTTGACTTCTGATATACTTTCAGAATGACATTTTATTTCTAAAATTATAATAATTTTTCTATAATGAAAAGAGTTAGAATTATAAGGCAGATTTCAGTTCGAGATTCAAATTATTTCAAATCATTACTGTTTTATCTAAAACATATCTAGTACAATGATAACAAAGTTTAAAATTGCGTAGTTCTGAGGCTAGTGACGCATTTTTATTAATGTTTATAACGTCCTAATTGCAACACACACAATAAACCTTACTATTTTGACGGTTTTAAAGGAATTATTAGCAAAGTGGGTCATAAATCAGTTGTGCCGATCGTACATATAAATAAAGTGTTCCATTTTCGTAAACCCGATCGAGTTGGATCGTGTAAGGATAATTTCTATATGTTAAAAAATTTGTAACAAAGACAATGAAACTAAAATACATTATGTAGCAGATTACTGCCAACGGGGAGCATGCCCAGTGTAGTGGTCGTTGAGCAAGAGATATAATTATTTTTAATTCTCTCAATAATTTTCACTCGACAAAACAAACAAAAAATTTGACATATAAAAATAAAAATCACATTCAAAATTCTATTCTATAGGAAAAATAGGTTAACACCAATGAGACTGCAACATTCTCCACACGGCAAATGGCAAAAGTTATTACTCACATCAGAATATTTGTTGGCAAAATATGAGCAGTTTCGATTGCGAACATAAAAAATAAAAGTCCAACCAAATCAAAGATAAGTTTGAACTTGCCCCTTAAATAATAATTAAATCAACTAAATAACTTCTAACGTATACAAACATTTAATTAAATGTTTGTACTCTTCGTCTTGTGTCTTCAACAACAACTGAATGCTTACATCGTCTTTGCCTCTATAAGTTCCTGGACTACTCCTAGTGACCAAAGTGAACGCTTCTCAGATGTCATTATGAATACAACTCCGATTATTGGGATGTTTATCCTTTCCTTTCAAAACAAGTGACAAAAGACACTCGTAGCAAAAACGCTACGCTCTTGAGGCCCCTTCCAAGTTTTTCAAGCAATCGTCGAAAAAATTTTTTAGCATGCAAAACAACCGTTTGCACCACCCTTCCCACCACGGTGAGCCAGGATTAGCAATCAACTCACGTGGATCTTCATTTGCCCTCCATAAAAAAATTAGATATTTCAGATATCCGCCATACTTTTCTGCAAAAATCTTCTTTTAATGTCGCCTGTAACACCATATTCGCGCATGCGACAGTCATGTAAAAGTTTGGGTAGTATTTCCAATGAATTGATAATAGGTTTCAAACTTCATTAAGATACCTGCCATATTCATCTCTTGCCGGAGCATCAAAAACTGGTGTCACTCTTGTTGTTAGGGTCGCTTCTTTAATAAGCGGATGTTGAGCTACGAAATGACCATCATCATCATCCACCTGTTCAATGACGTCATTATGTAAACCTTCCGTTAAGAAACTGTGATATTCCTTGTAATTCCCGGTAGCCTGAGTTTCATCCAAACTTTTATTATTTGATGTAGATCTAGCGTCCCCAAATTCAGGAATCTCATCTGATTCTGTACGTAAGAGATTTTCACAACGCGCCTTCAACAAAATATAATCAGTTTCTCTTTGAAGGAAGCTTTCTAAATCTAATTCTTTTAATGTTTCCTCCTCCGTAAGGTCTAAGTTGAAAATTACATGTTTAAACTTTTCCTCTATATTGAACATTTGCTTAGCTTTATCGTCTAAAATAGTGAGAATTACACAAATCTCATGTAGTTCTCCCTTGCTAAGCTTTTCCAAACAACTATTGTTACGAACTCTTTCGTATTTATTTTTAAATATATTCTCTTAGTTAGGAAAGTGACGTTTCTGTTTATCTTAGTTACCAAATACTTGTATTTTTCACCATCGTTGACCAGCGTATTATTTCTCAATATTCTTATTAAATTCATACAGTCCTCAACATTTTGGTCCTTCTACCGCTTCTAATAACAACGATGATGAATACGCGATCACATAAAATAACGACCGACTCCAACCTCCCGTTGGGTGAGGCTCAGGATTCTCGAGCGGCCCATTCGTCGTCGACCAGTAACATCGACGCGTCGCCGGGAAGCCACGAAGAGCCATCGCCGAGGAATGGACGTCACACTGCGTCACATTATACAAATAGATTGCACAATACAGGGAGTACTAAAATTTCTATCGCTAAAGCAGTAGCTGAAGTTGAGCATATTCGCCGTTTAGCCGACATAGAACGACGGCAAATAGAATTGAAAGCCGCTGAAGCCAAGTTAGCTTTAGAGAAAAAAGTCGCCGAAGCAGAGTTACGGGCTGAGCTGGTCGCTATAAAAAAAAGTGGAAGCGGCAGTTCACGAAGCCGTAGGGTTGAGTCGTGGCTTCAAAGCCATGATAACTTTGATGGTATTTCGGCAATGGTGCCGGTTAACCGGCAGTCCAAGGTTAGCACTCCCGTGCTCGCTGAGCCACCGTCCAAAGAAATGCCTTGTAACGGTAACTCTTTTTGCCTTCCCAATGACGACTATAAAAATAGTATAAATTTAACCAAAGAAATAGAAAGTATTAAGAATGATCAACCTCTATCGAGAAAAAGCAAGCTCTTGCATCTTGGCCCTGCTATTGGAGAAGATCAACTTCTAAAGCTAAAGGGCAGAATTGATCACACATCTCATATTGCCCAAGAAACCAAACGACCGATAATCTTGGATTCAAGGGATAAAACTGTTGAACTGCTTATCACTCATTATCATATAAAGGCTGCACATGGAAAAACTGAGATGGTAGTCAACGAATTAAGAAATGTTGAGGACTGTATGAATTTAGTAAGGATATTGAGAAATAATACGCTGGTCAACGATGGTGAAAAATACAAGTATAATTGGTAACTAAGATAAACAGAAACGTCAAACTCCTAACTAACAAAATATATTTAAAAATAAATACGAAAGAGTTCGTAACATTCTCCCATTTTTCTTCAAATGGGGAGAGGCACCAGCTTTCTCAATGGTCGACGAAATAACCCAGCAGAAGTTTGTACATCCGCCACTCGAACGACTCCATCTCGCCCAGGGTGGACAGAAATAACTCTTCCTTTTGGCCAGGATCCTCGTGGAAGTTGGTCGTCGACAATAATTACTAGGTCCCCGACTTTAAGCTCTGGAACTAAACCTCGTGCACGTCTTGGGAGTAAAGTAGGCAGATATTCCTTCAGCCATCTTGACCAAAAGTGATCAGCAAGTCGTACTGATTTCTTCCAACTGCTTCGGCTGACCAGGTCTGAGTCATCTAAAGTCGTCGGAATTGACTTTCCGGAAGAAGTTCCTAATATGAAGTGAAACGGTGTCAACGCTTCTTCCTGTCTGGGATCGAATGAAACGTGCGTTAAAGGGCGAGAGTTCACTAAAGCTTCTGCTTCAAAGAGCACAGTGGTTTTGAGATGCGTGGTTGGGTATCTAATAATATTGCTGCTTTGTCTGCTCTTCCAAAAGACCTCGTATCTGAAAAATGTTTTATAAAATATAAAGATTCTGTTGAATTGGGAAATCCAAATGAAACTCAGACAATTCGAATTCTAGGCTTAATTTGGCGTGCTTATGATGATGTTATAACATTTAGCACAGGTATCAAAAACGATATTTTACCAAATTGTATAACAAAGCGCGACATACTTGCTTCCCTGATGCGTGTCTATGACCCCTTGGGTATTTTAGGTCCAATAGTTTCTAGGGGACGTATTATGTTTCAAAATTTGTGGCGTAAAAACTTTAAATGGGATGACAAATTACCTCAAACTGAACTTGATCTTTGGAATATATGGTTTAAAGATCTAAGTTCGTTAGTCAATCTTGAAATTCCTCGATGTTATAGTTTGAATGAGTCGCTGGTAGTTAAACGTGAGCTTCATGTCTTCTGTGATGCTAGTGAGTTAGCCTACGCAGCCGTGGCGTATTGGCGAATAATTTATACTGATGGAAGCATGAAGACTGCCCTTATCTCTAGTAAAAGTAGAGTAGCTCCATTAAAACCGACCTCCATTCCTAGATTAGAACTTCAAGGAGCATTAATAGCTAGTAGACTTGCAACTTTCATTATTAAAAGTCACTCGTATAAGCCTACAAAGCGGATATTTTGGTGTGACTCGTTAAATGTATTGGGGTGGATTCGAAGCGACGCTAGGTCATATAAACCATTTGTCGCTCATCGTTTAGGCGAAATACTCGAAGCCACACAAGCTAACGAATGGCGATGGATTTCTAGCGACTGTAACGTTGCTGATGATGCTACCCGAATCAGTCGTCAATCGTTATGTGCATCAACACGTTGGTTTGTTGGTCCTAGTTTTCTACTCACACCAGAAAGTAGTTGGCCATCATCTTCACCAGTAGATATGGCTAGTAGGAACATCAACCATGACTGTGAGCTTAAATCTTCATGCGTGGTAAATCTTGTTACTTCAGTGTCATCTCCCATGCAATGTTACGAACTCTTTCGTATTTATTTTTAAATATATTTTGTTAGTTAGGAGTTTGACGTTTTCTGTTTATCTTAGTTACCAATTACATGTATTTTTCACCATCGTTGACCAGCGTATTATTTCTCAATATCCTTACTAAATTCATACAGTCCTCAACATTTTGGTCCTTCTACCGTTTCTAATAACAACGATGGTGAATACGCGATCACATAAAATAACGACCGACTCCAACCTCCCGTCGGGTGAGGCTCAGGATTCTCGAGCGGCCCATTCGTCGTCGACTAGAAACATCGACGCGTCGCCGGGAAGCCACGAAGAGCCATCGCCGAGGAAAGGACGTCACACTGCGTCGCATTATACAAATGGATCACACAATACAGGGAGTACTAAAATTTCTATCGCTAAAGCAGTAGCTGAAGCTGAGTATATTCGCCGTTTAGCCGACATAGAACGCCGGCAAATAGAGTTGAAAGCAGCTGAAGCCAAGTTAGCTTTAGATAAAAAAGTCGCGGAGGCAGAGTTACGGGCCGAGCTTGTCGCTGTAAGAAAAAGTGGAAGCGGCAGTTCACGGAGCCGTAGGGTGGAGTCGTGGCTTCAAAGCCATGATAACTTTGATGGTGATTCAGTAATGGGGCCGGTTAGCCGGCAGTCCAAGGTTAGCACTCCTGTGCTCGCTGTGCCACCGTCCAAAGAAATGCCATGTAACGGTAACTCTTTTTACCTTCCCAATGACGACTATAAAAATAGTATAAATTTAACTAAAGCCTTAGAAGGTTTAACAAACGTATTGTCTAATAAACCGAATTCAGTTAGTGTAAACCTACCCACCTTTGATGGCAGGTCAGCGCCTGAATGGCTTTCTTTTAAACGTATTTTTATTGATACACAAAAATTGTATTCAGCAGGTGAGAACCTGGCACGCCTTAGTAATGCGTTAAAGGGTGCTGCGCGTGAAGCGGTCTACGTCCTTCTGGTCTCCGCGCGTGACCCTCTACAGGTTATAAGCGCGTTAGAAAACAGGTTTGGTTGTCCTGAAAGAATTGTCCTACAGGAAATAAACTCTGTACGTGCTTTACCTAAAGTGAGTACTGAAGGTAAGGATCTAGCCGTGTTTGTGTGTCGCGTACAGAATTGTGTGGAAATTATTCGTCTGCTGGATCAACCAGATTACCTACGCTCTCCAGAGTTATTCAACGCTCTTATAGGTAAGCTAAACCCTTTATTACGTGCCAGATGGATGGATTATGCTGTAAGTTACGATTGTGGACAGAGCAAACTTGAATTGCTTGCCGAATTTTTATCTCGAGAGGTACAATTACAAAATAAATTTGGTATATGTGTCGAAACTTATTGCCCCCCGTCAACATTTGGACAACAACCCTTTAGGTCACAAAATTACAGTAGACCTGGGCAAGACACACAAAAGTTCAATAGGATCGGGATAAACAATATTAGCATGCATTCTAAATCTTCTGAAAACACAAAATCGGAAAAATTATGCATATTTTGTAAAAATAGACATGACATTGCCAATTGTGATGACTTTTTGTCGTTGTCTATAGACAACAGATGGAAGTGGGTAAAATTAAACAAAGTTTGTCATCGATGTTTACAAAAAAGAGTGCATAGGTTTAAGTTTTGTAAAAATAAATCCTTATGTAGTGAAGAAGGATGTGCATATAAACATCATAAATTTTTACACCGTAGTGATATTAATGTAGTCACGCATACGGACATCGCCGAGTTAGAACCAACTGTATCTAGCGTGCCAATTCAAATGACGGAGACGAGAAGATCAAACGAAGAACCCGTTAAAGAAGAAGCTGCGCACAATGCTTCGACATTTCACCATAATAAAAAATCTTTCCGTTCTTTATTAAAAATTATTGCTGTGAAAGTTACCGGTCCTTCCGCTTCTGTGGACACCTTTGCGCTACTAGATGACGGTTGCACTACGACGCTGATAGATTCGAATATTTCGAAAAGAATCGGTGCTGTAGGTCCTAAAGGCATTGTGAATATTAATTGTATGGGTGGACTATCAAAGATTAGTGAGTTTCACTCAGTAGATTTTTCTATACAAGGTTTGCATTCTTCAGAGGCATTTCAAATACATGGTGCACACTCGATTGAAAACTTAGGCGTAAGATGTCAAAGTGTAGTCAGCACTGAAGACTTAAGTATGTATAGTCATCTCTCAGATATTATTGATACTATATGTTATGAAAATGCACAACCTACGATCGTATTAGGTGTTGATAATTACCATTTACTAGTTCCGATTACCGCTAGAGTGGGGACAATTTCGGAACCGATAGCTATTCAAACAGCTTTAGGTTGGGTTGTTTGTGGACCTATTTCGCATGATAGTAAAGTCGAGTCACACGAAGTAGTCACTCATAATATTGAAACTAGCGAAAATGGTACTACTGATGAATTGATTAAAGAATACTTCAAATTAGAGTCAATCGGTATAGCTAAAAATGACTATCGTGGTACTTCCGATACTCATGCATTAAATATTTTAAACCAAACTGTGAATCGGCTTCCAGATGGTCATTTCGAAGCGGGTCTTTTGTGGCGGCCAGATATCAATAACGTGCCAAATAATTATAAATTAGCACTTCAACGTTTTTTAAGCCTTGAACAAAAAATGAAAAAAGATCACGAATATCGTAAATTATACCGCGAAAACATTCACGCTATGATAAATAAAAAGTATGCAGAGATCTGTGAAGAGCCGCCTACTGGTATTGTGTGGTACCTCCCTCACTTTAGTGTTACTCATCCCCACAAACCAGGTAAACTGCGTGTCGTACATGACGCCGCGGCTAAGTTTCAAGGTATTAGTTTGAATTCTCTTTTATTACCTGGGCCAGATCTTCTTCAACCATTGTTAGGAATCCTAATGCGTTTTAGAGAGCATCCTATTGCCCTAACGGCAGATATTCGCGAAATGTTTCCACAAGTGAAAATTCGAGAACAGGATCGTAATGCTCAAAGATTTTTGTGGCGAGACGACACCACACAATCAATTAAAGTTTATCGGATGTCATCCATGATTTTTGGAGCATGTTCTAGCCCTTGCACTGCTCTTTATGTTAAAAAAGTAAATGCTGATGAGTTTCATGGGGAGCTTCCAGAAGCAGCACATGCGACTATTTACGACACCTACATGGACGATTATATTGGTTCGCATGAAAGTGTCGAAAAGGCAGCTCGTTTAGCCGCAGATATTGTGGAATTAAATAAACGAGGTGGTTTTGAGATGCGTGGTTGGGTAGCTAATAATATTGCTGCTTTGTCTGCTCTTCCAAAAGACCTCGTATCTGAAAAATGTTTTATAAAATATAAAGATTCTGTTGAATTGGGAAATCCAAATGAAACTCAGACAATTCGAATTCTAGGCTTAATTTGGCGTGCTTATGATGATGTTATAACATTTAGCACAGGTATCAAAAACGATATTTTACCAAATTGTATAACAAAGCGCGACATACTTGCTTCCCTGATGCGTGTCTATGACCCCTTGGGTATTTTAGGTCCAATAGTTTCTAGGGGACGTATTATGTTTCAAAATTTGTGGCGTAAAAACTTTAAATGGGATGACAAATTACCTCAAACTGAACTTGATCTTTGGAATATATGGTTCAAAGATCTAAGTTCGTTAGTCAATCTTGAAATTCCTCGATGTTATAGTTTGAATGAGTCGCTGGTAGTTAAACGTGAGCTTCATGTCTTCTGTGATGCTAGTGAGTTAGCCTACGCAGCCGTGGCGTATTGGCGAATAATTTATGCTGATGGAAGCATGAAGACTGCCCTTATCTCTAGTAAAAGTAGAGTAGCTCCATTAAAACCGACCTCCATTCCTAGATTAGAACTTCAAGGAGCATTAGTAGCTAGTAGACTTGCAACTTTCATTATTAAAAGTCACTCGTATAAGCCTACAAAGCGGATATTTTGGTGTGACTCGTTAAATGTATTGGGGTGGATTCGAAGCGACGCTAGGTCATATAAACCATTTGTCGCTCATCGTTTAGGCGAAATACTCGAAGCCACACAAGCTAACGAATGGCGATGGATTTCTAGCGACTGTAACGTTGCTGATGATGCTACCCGAATCAGTCGTCAATCGTTATGTGTATCAACACGTTGGTTTGTTGGTCCTAGTTTTCTACTCACACCAGAAAGTAGTTGGCCATCATCTTCACCAGTAGATATGGCTAGTAGAAACATCAACCATGACTGTGAGCTTAAATCTTCATGCGTGGTAAATCTTGTTACTTCAGTGTCATCTCCCATGCCTCTCGTAGTTAGCTCTGATAGGCTAAGTTCTTGGTTAAGACTTGTAAGAGCGACAGCTAGAGCTCATAAGTTTATTGACCTGTTACGGAGGAGAGGCACAAAACATATCACTGCAGAAGATTTACATAAAGCAGAAGTACATCTGCTAAGGCAGAGTCAAATAGATTCGTTTGCGAAAGAAATAGAGAGTGTTAAAAATGATCAACCGCTTTCGAGAAAAAGCAAGCTCTTGCATCTTAGCCCTACTATTGGAGAAGACAACCTTCTACGGCTAAAGGGCAGAATTGATCACACACCTCATATTACCCAAGAAACCAAACGACCGATAATCTTGGATTCAAGAAATAAAACGGTTAAACTGCTTATCGCTCATTATCATGCAAAGGCTGCACATGGAAACACTGAGATGGTAGTCAACGAATTGAGGCAATTTTATTGGATTATTCATCTGCGTAGCGCTGTACGATCCATTTCATTTGAGTGCAGAATATGTCGCATGAGAAGAGCACAACCATTCGATCCACCAATGGGCGATCTCCCCCTGGCACGATTAGGGCATCATAAGAGAGCGTTTACCTACGCTGGTTTGGATTATTTTGGCCCAATACAGGTATCTGTCGGCCGTCGTCGAGAAAAGCGCTATGTTGCACTTTTTACATGTCTTGTGACGAGAGCGGTTCATTTAGAATTGGTGTATAGCCTGAGCACCGACGCTGCCTTGATGGGTCTGCGAAGATTTATTGCTCGAAGGGGAGTTCCTACGGAAATTTGGTCGGACAATGGTACGGCGTTTGTTGGCGTCAGCGGTTTGTTAAGATCGTTGTACGGTGAAACCATAGAAGAGTTTGCAGCTAATGAGAGAATATCCTGGAAGTTTATACCACCCTCAGCTCCGTTTATGGGTGGAGCATGGGAGAGACTGGTTCGATCCATAAAAACTGCGCTAAAGGTTACTCTCAGAGAACGCAACCCTTCGGACGAAGTTTTAAGTACTGTGCTCTTTGAAGCAGAAGCTTTAGTGAACTCTCGCCCTTTAAAACCTACCCACCTTTGATGGCAGGTCAGCGCCTGAATGGCTTTCTTTTAAACGTATTTTTATTGATACACAAAAATTGTATTCAGCAGGTGAGAACCTGGCACGCCTTAGTAATGCGTTAAAGGGTGCTGCGCGTGAAGCGGTCTACGTCCTTCTGGTCTCCGCGCGTGACCCTCTACAGGTTATAAGCGCGTTAGAAAACAGGTTTGGTTGTCCTGAAAGAATTGTCCTACAGGAAATAAACTCTGTACGTGCTTTACCTAAAGTGAGTACTGAAGGTAAGGATCTAGCCGTGTTTGTGTGTCGCGTACAGAATTGTGTGGAAATTATTCGTCTGCTGGATCAACCAGATTACCTACGCTCTCCAGAGTTATTCAACGCTCTTATAGGTAAGCTAAACCCTTTATTACGTGCCAGATGGATGGATTATGCTGTAAGTTACGATTGTGGACAGAGCAAACTTGAATTGCTTGCCGAATTTTTATCTCGAGAGGTACAATTACAAAATAAATTTGGTATATGTGTCGAAACTTATTGCCCCCCGTCAACATTTGGACAACAACCTTTTAGGTCACAAAATTACAGTAGACCTGGGCAAGACACACAAAAGTTCAATAGGATCGGGATAAACAATATTAGCATGCATTCTAAATCTTCTGAAAACACAAAATCGGAAAAATTATGCATATTTTGTAAAAATAGACATGACATTGCCAATTGTGATGACTTTTTGTCGTTGTCTATAGACAACAGATGGAAGTGGGTAAAATTAAACAAAGTTTGTCATCGATGTTTACAAAAAAGAGTGCATAGGTTTAAGTTTTGTAAAAATAAATCCTTATGTAGTGAAGAAGGATGTGCATATAAACATCATAAATTTTTACACCGTAGTGATATTAATGTAGTCACGCATACGGACATCGCCGAGTTAGAACCAACTGTATCTAGCGTGCCAATTCAAATGACGGAGACGAGAAGATCAAACGAAGAACCCGTTAAAGAAGAAGCTGCGCACAATGCTTCGACATTTCACCATAATAAAAAATCTTTCCGTTCTTTATTAAAAATTATTGCTGTGAAAGTTACCGGTCCTTCCGCTTCTGTGGACACCTTTGCGCTACTAGATGACGGTTGCACTACGACGCTGATAGATTCGAATATTTCGAAAAGAATCGGTGCTGTAGGTCCTAAAGGCATTGTGAATATTAATTGTATGGGTGGACTATCAAAGATTAGTGAGTTTCACTCAGTAGATTTTTCTATACAAGGTTTGCATTCTTCAGAGGCATTTCAAATACATGGTGCACACTCGATTGAAAACTTAGGCGTAAGATGTCAAAGTGTAGTCAGCACTGAAGACTTAAGTATGTATAGTCATCTCTCAGATATTATTGATACTATATGTTATGAAAATGCACAACCTACGATCGTATTAGGTGTTGATAATTACCATTTACTAGTTCCGATTACCGCTAGAGTGGGGACAATTTCGGAACCGATAGCTATTCAAACAGCTTTAGGTTGGGTTGTTTGTGGACCTATTTCGCATGATAGTAAAGTCGAGTCACACGAAGTAGTCACTCATAATATTGAAACTAGCGAAAATGGTACTACTGATGAATTGATTAAAGAATACTTCAAATTAGAGTCAATCGGTATAGCTAAAAATGACTATCGTGGTACTTCCGATACTCATGCATTAAATATTTTAAACCAAACTGTGAATCGGCTTCCAGATGGTCATTTCGAAGCGGGTCTTTTGTGGCGGCCAGATATCAATAACGTGCCAAATAATTATAAATTAGCACTTCAACGTTTTTTAAGCCTTGAACAAAAAATGAAAAAAGATCACGAATATCGTAAATTATACCGCGAAAACATTCACGCTATGATAAATAAAAAGTATGCAGAGATCTGTGAAGAGCCGCCTACTGGTATTGTGTGGTACCTCCCTCACTTTAGTGTTACTCATCCCCACAAACCAGGTAAACTGCGTGTCGTACATGACGCCGCGGCTAAGTTTCAAGGTATTAGTTTGAATTCTCTTTTATTACCTGGGCCAGATCTTCTTCAACCATTGTTAGGAATCCTAATGCGTTTTAGAGAGCATCCTATTGCCCTAACGGCAGATATTCGCGAAATGTTTCCACAAGTGAAAATTCGAGAACAGGATCGTAATGCTCAAAGATTTTTGTGGCGAGACGACACCACACAATCAATTAAAGTTTATCGGATGTCATCCATGATTTTTGGAGCATGTTCTAGCCCTTGCACTGCTCTTTATGTTAAAAAAGTAAATGCTGATGAGTTTCATGGGGAGCTTCCAGAAGCAGCACATGCGACTATTTACGACACCTACATGGACGATTATATTGGTTCGCATGAAAGTGTCGAAAAGGCAGCTCGTTTAGCCGCAGATATTGTGGAATTAAATAAACGAGGTGGTTTTGAGATGCGTGGTTGGGTAGCTAATAATATTGCTGCTTTGTCTGCTCTTCCAAAAGACCTCGTATCTGAAAAATGTTTTATAAAATATAAAGATTCTGTTGAATTGGGAAATCCAAATGAAACTCAGACAATTCGAATTCTAGGCTTAATTTGGCGTGCTTATGATGATGTTATAACATTTAGCACAGGTATCAAAAACGATATTTTACCAAATTGTATAACAAAGCGCGACATACTTGCTTCCCTGATGCGTGTCTATGACCCCTTGGGTATTTTAGGTCCAATAGTTTCTAGGGGACGTATTATGTTTCAAAATTTGTGGCGTAAAAACTTTAAATGGGATGACAAATTACCTCAAACTGAACTTGATCTTTGGAATATATGGTTCAAAGATCTAAGTTCGTTAGTCAATCTTGAAATTCCTCGATGTTATAGTTTGAATGAGTCGCTGGTAGTTAAACGTGAGCTTCATGTCTTCTGTGATGCTAGTGAGTTAGCCTACGCAGCCGTGGCGTATTGGCGAATAATTTATGCTGATGGAAGCATGAAGACTGCCCTTATCTCTAGTAAAAGTAGAGTAGCTCCATTAAAACCGACCTCCATTCCTAGATTAGAACTTCAAGGAGCATTAATAGCTAGTAGACTTGCAACTTTCATTATTAAAAGTCACTCGTATAAGCCTACAAAGCGGATATTTTGGTGTGACTCGTTAAATGTATTGGGGTGGATTCGAAGCGACGCTAGGTCATATAAACCATTTGTCGCTCATCGTTTAGGCGAAATACTCGAAGCCACACAAGCTAACGAATGGCGATGGATTTCTAGCGACTGTAACGTTGCTGATGATGCTACCCGAATCAGTCGTCAATCGTTATGTGTATCAACACGTTGGTTTGTTGGTCCTAGTTTTCTACTCACACCAGAAAGTAGTTGGCCATCATCTTCACCAGTAGATATGGCTAGTAGAAACATCAACCATGACTGTGAGCTTAAATCTTCATGCGTGGTAAATCTTGTTACTTCAGTGTCATCTCCCATGCCTCTCGTAGTTAGCTCTGATAGGCTAAGTTCTTGGTTAAGACTTGTAAGAGCGACAGCTAGAGCTCATAAGTTTATTGACCTGTTACGGAGGAGAGGCACAAAACATATCACTGCAGAAGATTTACATAAAGCAGAAGTACATCTGCTAAGGCAGAGTCAAATAGATTCGTTTGCGAAAGAAATAGAGAGTGTTAAAAATGATCAACCGCTTTCGAGAAAAAGCAAGCTCTTGCATCTTAGCCCTACTATTGGAGAAGACAACCTTCTACGGCTAAAGGGCAGAATTGATCACACACCTCATATTACCCAAGAAACCAAACGACCGATAATCTTGGATTCAAGAAATAAAACGGTTAAACTGCTTATCGCTCATTATCATGCAAAGGCTGCACATGGAAACACTGAGATGGTAGTCAACGAATTGAGGCAATTTTATTGGATTATTCATCTGCGTAGCGCTGTACGATCCATTTCATTTGAGTGCAGAATATGTCGCATGAGAAGAGCACAACCATTCGATCCACCAATGGGCGATCTCCCCCTGGCACGATTAGGGCATCATAAGAGAGCGTTTACCTACGCTGGTTTGGATTATTTTGGCCCAATACAGGTATCTGTCGGCCGTCGTCGAGAAAAGCGCTATGTTGCACTTTTTACATGTCTTGTGACGAGAGCGGTTCATTTAGAATTGGTGTATAGCCTGAGCACCGACGCTGCCTTGATGGGTCTGCGAAGATTTATTGCTCGAAGGGGAGTTCCTACGGAAATTTGGTCGGACAATGGTACGGCGTTTGTTGGCGTCAGCGGTTTGTTAAGATCGTTGTACGGTGAAACCATAGAAGAGTTTGCAGCTAATGAGAGAATATCCTGGAAGTTTATACCACCCTCAGCTCCGTTTATGGGTGGAGCATGGGAGAGACTGGTTCGATCCATAAAAACTGCGCTAAAGGTTACTCTCAGAGAACGCAACCCTTCGGACGAAGTTTTAAGTACTGTGCTCTTTGAAGCAGAAGCTTTAGTGAACTCTCGCCCTTTAAAACCTACCCACCTTTGATGGCAGGTCAGCGCCTGAATGGCTTTCTTTTAAACGTATTTTTATTGATACACAAAAATTGTATTCAGCAGGTGAGAACCTGGCACGCCTTAGTAATGCGTTAAAGGGTGCTGCGCGTGAAGCGGTCTACGTCCTTCTGGTCTCCGCGCGTGACCCTCTACAGGTTATAAGCGCGTTAGAAAACAGGTTTGGTTGTCCTGAAAGAATTGTCCTACAGGAAATAAACTCTGTACGTGCTTTACCTAAAGTGAGTACTGAAGGTAAGGATCTAGCCGTGTTTGTGTGTCGCGTACAGAATTGTGTGGAAATTATTCGTCTGCTGGATCAACCAGATTACCTACGCTCTCCAGAGTTATTCAACGCTCTTATAGGTAAGCTAAACCCTTTATTACGTGCCAGATGGATGGATTATGCTGTAAGTTACGATTGTGGACAGAGCAAACTTGAATTGCTTGCCGAATTTTTATCTCGAGAGGTACAATTACAAAATAAATTTGGTATATGTGTCGAAACTTATTGCCCCCCGTCAACATTTGGACAACAACCTTTTAGGTCACAAAATTACAGTAGACCTGGGCAAGACACACAAAAGTTCAATAGGATCGGGATAAACAATATTAGCATGCATTCTAAATCTTCTGAAAACACAAAATCGGAAAAATTATGCATATTTTGTAAAAATAGACATGACATTGCCAATTGTGATGACTTTTTGTCGTTGTCTATAGACAACAGATGGAAGTGGGTAAAATTAAACAAAGTTTGTCATCGATGTTTACAAAAAAGAGTGCATAGGTTTAAGTTTTGTAAAAATAAATCCTTATGTAGTGAAGAAGGATGTGCATATAAACATCATAAATTTTTACACCGTAGTGATATTAATGTAGTCACGCATACGGACATCGCCGAGTTAGAACCAACTGTATCTAGCGTGCCAATTCAAATGACGGAGACGAGAAGATCAAACGAAGAACCCGTTAAAGAAGAAGCTGCGCACAATGCTTCGACATTTCACCATAATAAAAAATCTTTCCGTTCTTTATTAAAAATTATTGCTGTGAAAGTTACCGGTCCTTCCGCTTCTGTGGACACCTTTGCGCTACTAGATGACGGTTGCACTACGACGCTGATAGATTCGAATATTTCGAAAAGAATCGGTGCTGTAGGTCCTAAAGGCATTGTGAATATTAATTGTATGGGTGGACTATCAAAGATTAGTGAGTTTCACTCAGTAGATTTTTCTATACAAGGTTTGCATTCTTCAGAGGCATTTCAAATACATGGTGCACACTCGATTGAAAACTTAGGCGTAAGATGTCAAAGTGTAGTCAGCACTGAAGACTTAAGTATGTATAGTCATCTCTCAGATATTATTGATACTATATGTTATGAAAATGCACAACCTACGATCGTATTAGGTGTTGATAATTACCATTTACTAGTTCCGATTACCGCTAGAGTGGGGACAATTTCGGAACCGATAGCTATTCAAACAGCTTTAGGTTGGGTTGTTTGTGGACCTATTTCGCATGATAGTAAAGTCGAGTCACACGAAGTAGTCACTCATAATATTGAAACTAGCGAAAATGGTACTACTGATGAATTGATTAAAGAATACTTCAAATTAGAGTCAATCGGTATAGCTAAAAATGACTATCGTGGTACTTCCGATACTCATGCATTAAATATTTTAAACCAAACTGTGAATCGGCTTCCAGATGGTCATTTCGAAGCGGGTCTTTTGTGGCGGCCAGATATCAATAACGTGCCAAATAATTATAAATTAGCACTTCAACGTTTTTTAAGCCTTGAACAAAAAATGAAAAAAGATCACGAATATCGTAAATTATACCGCGAAAACATTCACGCTATGATAAATAAAAAGTATGCAGAGATCTGTGAAGAGCCGCCTACTGGTATTGTGTGGTACCTCCCTCACTTTAGTGTTACTCATCCCCACAAACCAGGTAAACTGCGTGTCGTACATGACGCCGCGGCTAAGTTTCAAGGTATTAGTTTGAATTCTCTTTTATTACCTGGGCCAGATCTTCTTCAACCATTGTTAGGAATCCTAATGCGTTTTAGAGAGCATCCTATTGCCCTAACGGCAGATATTCGCGAAATGTTTCCACAAGTGAAAATTCGAGAACAGGATCGTAATGCTCAAAGATTTTTGTGGCGAGACGACACCACACAATCAATTAAAGTTTATCGGATGTCATCCATGATTTTTGGAGCATGTTCTAGCCCTTGCACTGCTCTTTATGTTAAAAAAGTAAATGCTGATGAGTTTCATGGGGAGCTTCCAGAAGCAGCACATGCGACTATTTACGACACCTACATGGACGATTATATTGGTTCGCATGAAAGTGTCGAAAAGGCAGCTCGTTTAGCCGCAGATATTGTGGAATTAAATAAACGAGGTGGTTTTGAGATGCGTGGTTGGGTAGCTAATAATATTGCTGCTTTGTCTGCTCTTCCAAAAGACCTCGTATCTGAAAAATGTTTTATAAAATATAAAGATTCTGTTGAATTGGGAAATCCAAATGAAACTCAGACAATTCGAATTCTAGGCTTAATTTGGCGTGCTTATGATGATGTTATAACATTTAGCACAGGTATCAAAAACGATATTTTACCAAATTGTATAACAAAGCGCGACATACTTGCTTCCCTGATGCGTGTCTATGACCCCTTGGGTATTTTAGGTCCAATAGTTTCTAGGGGACGTATTATGTTTCAAAATTTGTGGCGTAAAAACTTTAAATGGGATGACAAATTACCTCAAACTGAACTTGATCTTTGGAATATATGGTTCAAAGATCTAAGTTCGTTAGTCAATCTTGAAATTCCTCGATGTTATAGTTTGAATGAGTCGCTGGTAGTTAAACGTGAGCTTCATGTCTTCTGTGATGCTAGTGAGTTAGCCTACGCAGCCGTGGCGTATTGGCGAATAATTTATGCTGATGGAAGCATGAAGACTGCCCTTATCTCTAGTAAAAGTAGAGTAGCTCCATTAAAACCGACCTCCATTCCTAGATTAGAACTTCAAGGAGCATTAATAGCTAGTAGACTTGCAACTTTCATTATTAAAAGTCACTCGTATAAGCCTACAAAGCGGATATTTTGGTGTGACTCGTTAAATGTATTGGGGTGGATTCGAAGCGACGCTAGGTCATATAAACCATTTGTCGCTCATCGTTTAGGCGAAATACTCGAAGCCACACAAGCTAACGAATGGCGATGGATTTCTAGCGACTGTAACGTTGCTGATGATGCTACCCGAATCAGTCGTCAATCGTTATGTGTATCAACACGTTGGTTTGTTGGTCCTAGTTTTCTACTCACACCAGAAAGTAGTTGGCCATCATCTTCACCAGTAGATATGGCTAGTAGAAACATCAACCATGACTGTGAGCTTAAATCTTCATGCGTGGTAAATCTTGTTACTTCAGTGTCATCTCCCATGCCTCTCGTAGTTAGCTCTGATAGGCTAAGTTCTTGGTTAAGACTTGTAAGAGCGACAGCTAGAGCTCATAAGTTTATTGACCTGTTACGGAGGAGAGGCACAAAACATATCACTGCAGAAGATTTACATAAAGCAGAAGTACATCTGCTAAGGCAGAGTCAAATAGATTCGTTTGCGAAAGAAATAGAGAGTGTTAAAAATGATCAACCGCTTTCGAGAAAAAGCAAGCTCTTGCATCTTAGCCCTACTATTGGAGAAGACAACCTTCTACGGCTAAAGGGCAGAATTGATCACACACCTCATATTACCCAAGAAACCAAACGACCGATAATCTTGGATTCAAGAAATAAAACGGTTAAACTGCTTATCGCTCATTATCATGCAAAGGCTGCACATGGAAACACTGAGATGGTAGTCAACGAATTGAGGCAATTTTATTGGATTATTCATCTGCGTAGCGCTGTACGATCCATTTCATTTGAGTGCAGAATATGTCGCATGAGAAGAGCACAACCATTCGATCCACCAATGGGCGATCTCCCCCTGGCACGATTAGGGCATCATAAGAGAGCGTTTACCTACGCTGGTTTGGATTATTTTGGCCCAATACAGGTATCTGTCGGCCGTCGTCGAGAAAAGCGCTATGTTGCACTTTTTACATGTCTTGTGACGAGAGCGGTTCATTTAGAATTGGTGTATAGCCTGAGCACCGACGCTGCCTTGATGGGTCTGCGAAGATTTATTGCTCGAAGGGGAGTTCCTACGGAAATTTGGTCGGACAATGGTACGGCGTTTGTTGGCGTCAGCGGTTTGTTAAGATCGTTGTACGGTGAAACCATAGAAGAGTTTGCAGCTAATGAGAGAATATCCTGGAAGTTTATACCACCCTCAGCTCCGTTTATGGGTGGAGCATGGGAGAGACTGGTTCGATCCATAAAAACTGCGCTAAAGGTTACTCTCAGAGAACGCAACCCTTCGGACGAAGTTTTAAGTACTGTGCTCTTTGAAGCAGAAGCTTTAGTGAACTCTCGCCCTTTAAAACCTACCCACCTTTGATGGCAGGTCAGCGCCTGAATGGCTTTCTTTTAAACGTATTTTTATTGATACACAAAAATTGTATTCAGCAGGTGAGAACCTGGCACGCCTTAGTAATGCGTTAAAGGGTGCTGCGCGTGAAGCGGTCTACGTCCTTCTGGTCTCCGCGCGTGACCCTCTACAGGTTATAAGCGCGTTAGAAAACAGGTTTGGTTGTCCTGAAAGAATTGTCCTACAGGAAATAAACTCTGTACGTGCTTTACCTAAAGTGAGTACTGAAGGTAAGGATCTAGCCGTGTTTGTGTGTCGCGTACAGAATTGTGTGGAAATTATTCGTCTGCTGGATCAACCAGATTACCTACGCTCTCCAGAGTTATTCAACGCTCTTATAGGTAAGCTAAACCCTTTATTACGTGCCAGATGGATGGATTATGCTGTAAGTTACGATTGTGGACAGAGCAAACTTGAATTGCTTGCCGAATTTTTATCTCGAGAGGTACAATTACAAAATAAATTTGGTATATGTGTCGAAACTTATTGCCCCCCGTCAACATTTGGACAACAACCTTTTAGGTCACAAAATTACAGTAGACCTGGGCAAGACACACAAAAGTTCAATAGGATCGGGATAAACAATATTAGCATGCATTCTAAATCTTCTGAAAACACAAAATCGGAAAAATTATGCATATTTTGTAAAAATAGACATGACATTGCCAATTGTGATGACTTTTTGTCGTTGTCTATAGACAACAGATGGAAGTGGGTAAAATTAAACAAAGTTTGTCATCGATGTTTACAAAAAAGAGTGCATAGGTTTAAGTTTTGTAAAAATAAATCCTTATGTAGTGAAGAAGGATGTGCATATAAACATCATAAATTTTTACACCGTAGTGATATTAATGTAGTCACGCATACGGACATCGCCGAGTTAGAACCAACTGTATCTAGCGTGCCAATTCAAATGACGGAGACGAGAAGATCAAACGAAGAACCCGTTAAAGAAGAAGCTGCGCACAATGCTTCGACATTTCACCATAATAAAAAATCTTTCCGTTCTTTATTAAAAATTATTGCTGTGAAAGTTACCGGTCCTTCCGCTTCTGTGGACACCTTTGCGCTACTAGATGACGGTTGCACTACGACGCTGATAGATTCGAATATTTCGAAAAGAATCGGTGCTGTAGGTCCTAAAGGCATTGTGAATATTAATTGTATGGGTGGACTATCAAAGATTAGTGAGTTTCACTCAGTAGATTTTTCTATACAAGGTTTGCATTCTTCAGAGGCATTTCAAATACATGGTGCACACTCGATTGAAAACTTAGGCGTAAGATGTCAAAGTGTAGTCAGCACTGAAGACTTAAGTATGTATAGTCATCTCTCAGATATTATTGATACTATATGTTATGAAAATGCACAACCTACGATCGTATTAGGTGTTGATAATTACCATTTACTAGTTCCGATTACCGCTAGAGTGGGGACAATTTCGGAACCGATAGCTATTCAAACAGCTTTAGGTTGGGTTGTTTGTGGACCTATTTCGCATGATAGTAAAGTCGAGTCACACGAAGTAGTCACTCATAATATTGAAACTAGCGAAAATGGTACTACTGATGAATTGATTAAAGAATACTTCAAATTAGAGTCAATCGGTATAGCTAAAAATGACTATCGTGGTACTTCCGATACTCATGCATTAAATATTTTAAACCAAACTGTGAATCGGCTTCCAGATGGTCATTTCGAAGCGGGTCTTTTGTGGCGGCCAGATATCAATAACGTGCCAAATAATTATAAATTAGCACTTCAACGTTTTTTAAGCCTTGAACAAAAAATGAAAAAAGATCACGAATATCGTAAATTATACCGCGAAAACATTCACGCTATGATAAATAAAAAGTATGCAGAGATCTGTGAAGAGCCGCCTACTGGTATTGTGTGGTACCTCCCTCACTTTAGTGTTACTCATCCCCACAAACCAGGTAAACTGCGTGTCGTACATGACGCCGCGGCTAAGTTTCAAGGTATTAGTTTGAATTCTCTTTTATTACCTGGGCCAGATCTTCTTCAACCATTGTTAGGAATCCTAATGCGTTTTAGAGAGCATCCTATTGCCCTAACGGCAGATATTCGCGAAATGTTTCCACAAGTGAAAATTCGAGAACAGGATCGTAATGCTCAAAGATTTTTGTGGCGAGACGACACCACACAATCAATTAAAGTTTATCGGATGTCATCCATGATTTTTGGAGCATGTTCTAGCCCTTGCACTGCTCTTTATGTTAAAAAAGTAAATGCTGATGAGTTTCATGGGGAGCTTCCAGAAGCAGCACATGCGACTATTTACGACACCTACATGGACGATTATATTGGTTCGCATGAAAGTGTCGAAAAGGCAGCTCGTTTAGCCGCAGATATTGTGGAATTAAATAAACGAGGTGGTTTTGAGATGCGTGGTTGGGTAGCTAATAATATTGCTGCTTTGTCTGCTCTTCCAAAAGACCTCGTATCTGAAAAATGTTTTATAAAATATAAAGATTCTGTTGAATTGGGAAATCCAAATGAAACTCAGACAATTCGAATTCTAGGCTTAATTTGGCGTGCTTATGATGATGTTATAACATTTAGCACAGGTATCAAAAACGATATTTTACCAAATTGTATAACAAAGCGCGACATACTTGCTTCCCTGATGCGTGTCTATGACCCCTTGGGTATTTTAGGTCCAATAGTTTCTAGGGGACGTATTATGTTTCAAAATTTGTGGCGTAAAAACTTTAAATGGGATGACAAATTACCTCAAACTGAACTTGATCTTTGGAATATATGGTTCAAAGATCTAAGTTCGTTAGTCAATCTTGAAATTCCTCGATGTTATAGTTTGAATGAGTCGCTGGTAGTTAAACGTGAGCTTCATGTCTTCTGTGATGCTAGTGAGTTAGCCTACGCAGCCGTGGCGTATTGGCGAATAATTTATGCTGATGGAAGCATGAAGACTGCCCTTATCTCTAGTAAAAGTAGAGTAGCTCCATTAAAACCGACCTCCATTCCTAGATTAGAACTTCAAGGAGCATTAATAGCTAGTAGACTTGCAACTTTCATTATTAAAAGTCACTCGTATAAGCCTACAAAGCGGATATTTTGGTGTGACTCGTTAAATGTATTGGGGTGGATTCGAAGCGACGCTAGGTCATATAAACCATTTGTCGCTCATCGTTTAGGCGAAATACTCGAAGCCACACAAGCTAACGAATGGCGATGGATTTCTAGCGACTGTAACGTTGCTGATGATGCTACCCGAATCAGTCGTCAATCGTTATGTGTATCAACACGTTGGTTTGTTGGTCCTAGTTTTCTACTCACACCAGAAAGTAGTTGGCCATCATCTTCACACGTAGATATGGCTAGTAGAAACATCAACCATGACTGTGAGCTTAAATCTTCATGCGTGGTAAATCTTGTTACTTCAGTGTCATCTCCCATGCCTCTCGTAGTTAGCTCTGATAGGCTAAGTTCTTGGTTAAGACTTGTAAGAGCGACAGCTAGAGCTCATAAGTTTATTGACCTGTTACGGAGGAGAGGCACAAAACATATCACTGCAGAAGATTTACATAAAGCAGAAGTACATCTGCTAAGGCAGAGTCAAATAGATTCGTTTGCGAAAGAAATAGAGAGTGTTAAAAATGATCAACCGCTTTCGAGAAAAAGCAAGCTCTTGCATCTTAGCCCTACTATTGGAGAAGACAACCTTCTACGGCTAAAGGGCAGAATTGATCACACACCTCATATTACCCAAGAAACCAAACGACCGATAATCTTGGATTCAAGAAATAAAACGGTTAAACTGCTTATCGCTCATTATCATGCAAAGGCTGCACATGGAAACACTGAGATGGTAGTCAACGAATTGAGGCAATTTTATTGGATTATTCATCTGCGTAGCGCTGTACGATCCATTTCATTTGAGTGCAGAATATGTCGCATGAGAAGAGCACAACCATTCGATCCACCAATGGGCGATCTCCCCCTGGCACGATTAGGGCATCATAAGAGAGCGTTTACCTACGCTGGTTTGGATTATTTTGGCCCAATACAGGTATCTGTCGGCCGTCGTCGAGAAAAGCGCTATGTTGCACTTTTTACATGTCTTGTGACGAGAGCGGTTCATTTAGAATTGGTGTATAGCCTGAGCACCGACGCTGCCTTGATGGGTCTGCGAAGATTTATTGCTCGAAGGGGAGTTCCTACGGAAATTTGGTCGGACAATGGTACGGCGTTTGTTGGCGTCAGCCGTTTGTTAAGATCGTTGTACGGTGAAACCATAGAAGAGTTTGCAGCTAATGAGAGAATATCCTGGAAGTTTATACCACCCTCAGCTCCGTTTATGGGTGGAGCATGGGAGAGACTGGTTCGATCCATAAAAACTGCGCTAAAGGTTACTCTCAGAGAACGCAACCCTTCGGACGAAGTTTTAAGTACTGTGCTCTTTGAAGCAGAAGCTTTAGTGAACTCTCGCCCTTTAACGCACGTTTCATTCGATCCCAGACAGGAAGAAGCGTTGACACCGTTTCACTTCATATTAGGAACTTCTTCCGGAAAGTCAATTCCGACGACTTTAGATGACTCAGACCTGGTCAGCCGAAGCAGTTGGAAGAAATCAGTACGACTTGCTGATCACTTTTGGTCAAGATGGCTGAAGGAATATCTGCCTACTTTACTCCCAAGACGTGCACGAGGTTTAGTTCCAGAGCTTAAAGTCGGGGACCTAGTAATTATTGTCGACGACCAACTTCCACGAGGATCCTGGCCAAAAGGAAGAGTTATTTCTGTCCACCCTGGGCGAGATGGAGTCGTTCGAGTGGCGGATGTACAAACTTCTGCTGGGTTATTTCGTCGACCATTGAGAAAGCTGGTGCCTCTCCCCATTTGAAGAAAAATGAGAGAATGTTACGAACTCTTTCGTATTTATTTTTAAATATATTTTGTTAGTTAGGAGTTTGACGTTTTCTGTTTATCTTAGTTACCAAATACTTGTATTTTTCACCATCGTTGACCAGCGTATTATTTCTCAATATCCTTACTAAATTCATACAGTCCTTAACATTTTACTGGATTGTTCATCTACGCAGCACTGTACGATCCATTTCATTTCAGTGCAGAATATGTCGCATAAGAAGAGCCCAACTATTCGATCCACCAGTGGGAGATCTCCCTATGGCACGATTAGGGCATCATAAGAGAGCGTTCACTTACGCTGGCTTGGATTATTTTGGCCCAATACAAGTATCTGGCGGCCGTCGTCGAGTAAAGCGCTGTGTTGCACTTTTTACATGTCTGGTGACGAGAGCGGTACATTTAGAGTTGGTGTATAGCCTGAGCACCGACGCTGCCTTGATGGGTCTGCGAAGATTTATTGCTCGAAGGGGAATTCCTACGGAAATTTGGTCGGACAATGGTACGGCGTTTGTTGGCGTCAGCCGTTTGTTAAGATCGTTGTACGGTGAAACCATAGAAGAGTTTGCAGCTAATGAGAGAATATCCTGGAAGTTTATACCACCCTCAGCTCCGTTTATGGGTGGAGCATGGGAGAGACTGGTTCGATCCATAAAAACTGCGCTAAAGGTTACTCTCAGAGAACCCAACCCTTCGGAAGAAGTTTTAAGTACTGTGCTCTTTGAAGCAGAAGCTTTAGTGAACTCTCGCTCTTTAACGCACGTTTCATTCGATCCCAGACAGGAAGAAGCGTTGACACCGTTTCACTTCATATTGGGAACGTCTTCCGGAAAGTCAATTCCGACGACTTTAGATGACTCAGACCTGGTCAGCCGAAGCAGTTGGAAGAAATCAGTACGACTTGCTGATCACTTTTGGTCAAGATGGCTGAAGGAATATCTGCCTACTTTACTCCCAAGACGTGCACGAGGTTCAGTTCCAGAGCTTAAAGTCGGGGACCTAGTAATTATTGTCAATGACCAACTTCCACGAGGATCCTGGCCAAAAGGAAGAGTTAGTTCTGTCCACCCTGGTCAAGATGGAGTCGTTCAAGTGGCGGATGTACAAACTTCTCCTGGATTATTTCGTCGACCATTGAGAAAGCTGGTGCCTCTCCCCATTTAAAGAAAAATGGGAGAATGTTACGAACTCTTTCGTATTTATTTTTAAATATATTCTCTTAGTTAGGAAAGTGACGTTTCTGTTTATCTTAGTTACCAAATACTTGTATTTTTCACCATCGTTGACCAGCGTATTATTTCTCAATATTCTTATTAAATTCATACAGTCCTCAACAACTATTATAACTCAAAGAAAATAGCCCGCGACTTATAGTTCTTTCTTTCTTTAAAATACTCACGGTCGCCATTCTGTAGTGGTCTTTGAGCAAGAGATATAATTATTTTTAATAGAAATATCCTGCTTTTGTGTTATTTAAATATATATAAACTAAATAAACACGACAATGGATATTTAATATGTGTGTATCTCTCAATAATATTCACTCGACAAAACAAACAGTTTGACATAAAAAATAAAAATCACATTCAAAATTCTATTCTATGGGAAAAATAGGTTAACACCAATGAGACTACAACACCCAGAATGCTGGCTGCATTGCCACGCTGTATGGCAATAGGTACTTATTTGTTGTGCAAAATATGAGCCAGGCTTCTGATCACGGGTAGTGTCAAAGAGTTTCTTACATATTTTTTTAAAGAAACTCCTTGCTGAGGTACCCCACGGGCCTAATGCTTCAACCCCAAACGGCACAGATATGTAACCCTTTCCTAAGGCTCCATATTTGCGTCGTTTGACGTCTTCAGCTGAAGCGGCGGCGTTGCTGGCCCTCGGTCATTAGAAGATGTGACCGGGTCAGTGTGTTTTATAACTGTAATGAAATTTTAAATAAGGGATGATTCATATTATACTGGATTCAAACATACGTTATGAAAGTTTGAATTGAAAACGAATATTAGATGTCAAAACTAAGAAGATGCTGAGCATTAAGAAGAGAGCATAAAGATTAATAGTAGATTTCCCAAGCGTACTATAATATATAGTGTCCTATCATATTTTTAACCGACTTCGAAAAAAGGAGGAGGTTCTCAATTCGTCGGGATCTTTTTTTTTTCTTTTTTTTTGTTGCTTTTTTTATGTATGTTCGCCGATTACTCCGTGATTTATGATCCGATTTACGTGATTCTTTTTTTGTTCGACGCGGAATAGCTTCCAATTGGTCTCCTAAAAATTTTACATAGTTTGGCCCAGTACTTTTCATTTTATGAACATTTTTCATGGAAATAATTTTCACTCCGTTCCATATGTACACCGATTACTCTGAGATTTATGATTAGATTTACGTGATTCTTTTTTTGTTCGACGCGGAATAGCTGCCATGTGGTCCCCTAAAAATTTGACATAGTTTGGCCCAGTAGTTTTCATTTTACGAACATTTTTTTGTTCCCGGTTCTTGGGACCTATATTTTTTAAGAAGCGCGGCAACATTCGTAGGTCCACCCATACATAGCTAGACACTAAAAAGTAACAAATAAAATTTAAAAACTTAGTTTAAAAAAACCGTCTTCAAAAACGAAAAAACTAAAATGTATAAAATAACTTATTTCTTAAGCTATTATTATTAATATATATTATCTAAAACATCTTGAAGTCGGTGCAAAGTAAAACATAAAAATTACTATATTTTGAAAATTACTAAGCACCGACTTTAAGATGTTTTAGATAATATATATTAATAATAATAGCTTAAGAAATAAGTTATTTTATACATTTTAGTTTTTTCGTTTTTGAAGTCGGTTTTTTTAGCCAATTGTAATATATAGATTACATATATTTATATGACATTATTATAGAGACATAATGTTACAACCTAGGCGCGGACAAAAACAAACTCACACCTGCATATCTGTAAAAACACATTTTATTACCTGTCGGCATTTGAACTTATTGTAATTCTTTTATGATTGTCTTCTTTTCTTTACTTATTTATTGGCATGCGTTTACTAATTATTCTAGAGAACAGTCCATTGTTTTATTGTACTCGTTTATGGGCGCTGGTGGTCGGTACATTAGCCAGGTGTTACGGATTAGGTCGACTACAATACGGGCACATTTGTATTTGTGAGATATAAAACCAGGGTCCGATGGTGAGAGGAGGCAGTCGAGCGAAAATCACGATCATGGCGAGACGTGTGTACATTCGGTAATCTATTAGTGACGGACTTTGCGCGTTTTATTGAATTACGACCTTCTGTATTACGTTTGGATTTGCTGTGTTCGGTTATATTTGTACCTGTGTTATACGTGTTTGTATAGTTCTAATAAACTCTATAATAATTCCAACGGCATTTTAAGTCGAGTCCCGCTAAACTCGTAACAATAATAAAGTACGAAATGTATTACATATTCTTTGCTAATTCAATTGGGACCCTTTTTTCTGAATTTTATTATTATTTTGAAACATTCAATAATGAAATAAATAAAATATGAAATAATAAACATTCAACGTGTACTTCTTTCTCGGAAATTTCCCCAAAGTACTATTTATATTTTTACAGCTTAAGAACAAAAATACTATAATAACACGTACAGTATTATACACACGTGTCAAAGTCCCTAAACGGTTCTCGAAAAGCAGCCACTTTAGGTCCTCAGATTCGGTGTTATTTAAAATAAGTTATTTTTATTGCGGTATAAATTCGCGTTTGACCATTATCTCGCCCGATGATAAAGTACTAAAATAGGAATGCGTTTTTAAGAATCCTTATTACATAGGTAACTGTTTTGTATAGAAACTATTATCATTCTCTTCTACTTACCACTTATAGACTTTGAGTGAGCGTGACGAAAGACTTTGGAAAGAAAGAGAGAGATTGTGACATCTACGCATATATAATAATTTTTAAAGAGAGAGAGAGAGAGATAGCACTTTATTGTACACCATTAAAGAAAATACAGAAAAACTTAAAGCCTAAAAATATTCTAAATTTGCACAATTGGAGGTCTTTTCGCTAAAAAGCAATTTCTTCCAGACAACCCGTTTAGTTTGATCAAGGATTTCAAAATGGTGTTAATGTATCTCGTGGATGTATTTCCACATAAAAAAAATTGCAGTTGTTACAAAGATGAAAAAAGACGGTATATAGTTTTTCGTTTATAACTCGAAAACTATTAATATATAAGAAATATCGAATAAAGATACTTAAAGAGGAGGAAATTTCTAATAAAAAAGCCCTGACGCACGGAACTCTATCTCCATTATTCATAATTTTTGTTTAACGGTAGTTGTATGAAGAACATTTGGAGCGCTATACAGAGCAAGCGTTACCGAGGACAGTCCCATACAATACAAAGTGAATGTGTCATTATGCAATCCCCTGCCTCGTGTCTTCTAACACAAAGTCTAACTTAACATTTTCTAAATTAGTCCTCACCTAATTTACTAGGCACAAAACCCAGTGGTATTCAAGCACTTAGAAAACGTACCTTCTAGCTATTTTGTGATGGAGCCCAAAGGACATGGCTGCCTTGAACCGGTAAGTTTGAGGAGAGCCGTTAAGTTTCGTTGCCTTTAATATAGAGGTAATAGAACTTTGGCAAATATGTCCTTTGGGAGTATTTTATATGTTTAGTAGCTGACCAGGCAAACTTTGTACCGCCTCGGAATCAATAAATAAAAAACGTTGATTTCTAAACGACGAGACGAACATCAAACGTTTGACACTCAAAAACAAAAAAATGAAAAAAAAACTTTTAATTTGATTTCACCACGACGAAATTATTGGTTTTACTATATTCCAAGCATTTTTTCATATTTTAAACCTTCCCTGGACTTCCACAATTAATTCAAAACCAAAATTAGCCAAATCAATCCAGCCGTTCTCGAGTTTTAGCGAGACTAACGAACAGCAATTGATTTTTATATATATAGATTAAATACTCATATTTTTATAGCAAGAAAATGATAGGGCTACTTAGCTTACATTTTTGATAGCTTAATAAATTACTTACATTACTTAGTTACGTACATTATGTCTTTTTTGGTTTACTTTTTTGGGGTCACATACTTGAATGTAAAAATGTAAACACGCACACGGACGAGTTTCGTTGCAATGATGAGAAACAGCCACTGTTTTCAACATTTGTAAGCTGTTACATTTCCATCGAAATACGTTTCGGGGTCCATTCCAGACAACATTTTTAAGCAGAGAGACAAAATATACAAAATTGTTTATCATACGAATGGATCTAAGAGTTATAAAGAAAATGAAAAAGGAAATTAATTTTACCCAAATATTTCACTCATAAATTCCTCTTCAATTTAATTTGCTTCTGCTTGTAGTGGAACACTTACAAGCCAATAGATGGCACTGTTTAATTGAGGTCGCAAACGATTCCCGAGGCGTACAAAAATATATACAAATTTCCAACAATAACAGATGGGCCTCGGCCTGCGGGGCACAACAGTAGTCTCGCTGGAAGATATTCCTTTGAGGCGGACGGCATTACATCTCGCTATTCCATTCCACCTAGTCGGGACTCGGGTCATCGGTAAAGGCTAAACGCTACTTGTTTCTCTTATAATTCTATCTCTACGGATTATGTGAGTATATTGTTGTTCTTATTTTGGTCAGAGTAAGCCTTCCGCCTGGGGAAATGCGCTATTGACAGAACCAACGTCCGGCTGTCCCAATGTTATATGAAATGAAAAAGGTTGTTTACCTTTATACCAATCGTTTCGGAAAAAGGAACGCAAAACTAGACATACAAAGATCTTAACCAAACAAAATTCTAATAAAAACGGCTTATACACGGGGATCTAACGTCCTGCAAGATTTTTTTTATTTATTTATCAGAAAAGCAAACAAATACAATATATATTTTATAACTAATGTGATATTCTATATGTAAATAATATGGTATCCAACAGCACATTTCACATTTTATATTAGGACATAATAACATATTTTTTTTACCGCTAACCACGCAACTTACATGTAGTAACAAAAGTAATGATAAAATATATATATAACATGGTATTTTAGTGCCTGCTCTTTTATACGAAAGCAATATTAGAATTAATTGCAACATTTATCATATATCCAGTTCAAATCGCTTGGTATTGTAAGAAGTCATATGGGAGCAGTTGATTATAGATTGCTTCAACCCAAAGATTATATAGAGCATTATTTCATTCTTTATATTAGGAAAATTTACATGGAAATTACAATAAAGGATAATCGTACCTATTCAATTATACTGAACGAATCACTTTAGAAGAAACGGAAAAAATAAGCGGAAGTCATAATTTCGGAGGGAGAAAATATGAATGACTCAATAACGTTTTTATAGACGAAGTTTCAGAAAATGTAGAATCAAGGGATTTTTATTCAACAGAACTCGTTCAATTTATAACCCCATTACGCACAGAAGCTGCGTAACGCCACAATTTTTGGGCAATAAAGGATTACATTAGTGGGGGAAATATAATATAGTGGATTTCGTTTAGTTGGAAAATGAATGGTGCACCTTTTAACACGCCACATCACGCCAGAATTTTTCACAATGAATAACAATTTCATACATACGAGTAGGTATACACCGGGTGACGGGGGCAGTGATGTTCAAACGTGTTTATATACAGCGTGGAATTTTTTAATGCCGCCTGGAGGGAAAGTACTCAAAATAATAGAGATAGCAATTTTTTCTCCAACGAAACATTTCTTTATTTTTGGAAAGAAATATAACTGCATTCAGAGATTTTCGAAAAATCTCTTGCTTCACCCGGGTATCGAACCGACTAAAATCTGTAAAAATTACACCCTGTAATTTTATTGCATCGATCGTTATCCATCACAAGGATGAAATCTGTCTAACATACTCGGTAAATTGAATGAAATTATTTGTTTCTAAACTAGCACTCCCACACAAAATAGAATCTCTGGGTGATAAAATATTTACCTCCTCGTTTAAACAAGCTTCAAATTGAAACCGTCCAACGAGTGTTCTGTTACCAATAAAAATTTAAACTTCTGTGAAGCAAAACTTTATTGCGAACTCGGCACAAACAGAAGTGGTGGCAATACCAGAGTTCGATCAGTTACTATCTCTTTGATGGTGCTCTGAATTTTAAACTTAAAGTAGACAAACTTAAATTACATTTGTGGGGCTCAGAACGTAGTAGACCATCTTAATTTAAAATTGAATATTTGTTTATTTTATGCAATGTAGTAGTAAAATGTAAAATTATCTCCAGAAGGTTGTCTGGAAGAAATCGCTGTTAGCGATAAGACCGCCGATTGTACTAATTATAAGATTGTTCATTCTTGTGTAGTATTAACTTCTTGTGTGCAATAAAGAATATTCTATTCTAGTAAACGCTGTGTTACCTTAGCCTATTCTGCGTTATTATTATAATATATCATCATGATATACATAAGAAATAATTTCTTGTAGTTGGTGGGGTTATGGGGGTCGGTACAAATGAAACCACTATATATTTATAATGAATATGTATATTATTAATAGCTGTAAATAGGCTTTACTTATTATCAAAGTTGTATAACTTAATGACATGAACGACAATGCGCGCCGTTTTGCATAGGAGCTTCCCTGGCGCTCGTGGAAGCGAATGCGCGCAGCCTTGCGGCTTGTTAGTATAAAGACTGACCACTTGAGCTTCTAGAGACCTGGACTCTCCTACGGGCGGTGCATAAGAATTCGATATTACGATTATGAACGAACATTCCCGATCGCACGTCGGCTGTATTTGCCTCGCCACAGGGTTTTAAGGAAAATTTTGCCATCCAGTTTTATTTATAAAAAATGTTGCTGGTCAAAAGTGAACAACAGTCATTTTGTATTAATGTGGAAAATCATAAAAATGGACTCGACACAGATAATTAAATTGAAGTGTCTGCTTGTAATTTCAAACAAAGTAACAGCATTTTTTACTAAATGCATATTAAAATATATACAGTACTTACATCAAAAAAAAACTATTTGTCCATCAGTTTGTCTATCTGGATGTTCCGGCTAATCTCTGAAACGGCTAGATTGATGTTAACAGGACTTTCAATGGCAGATAGCTGATGCTCTAAGGAGTATCTTAGCTTTTTTTAGGGTTCCGAGAAAAAAAATCCACGCGGTTTGAATTCATGGGCATGTCTAGTACTTATATAATACACTTGATCTGTTCGAGCTGCCACAAGAATTCCGTTTGGCATCAATCCTACCTACAACTTAGCTGACGGGTTTGCTTGAAGATGAAACTCGTGAATTCTTGACTAGATATAAAAATATTTTGAATAACAAAATGCCAAAACGCGAGAGAAGATTGATCTGTAGCGCAATTTTTGGCCGGTTCCTATATCTTGCTATTACTTATTTTAATGTCAAAATTTGTCATAAGCTGTGGAGCTTATGTCAAATGTTAACAAAAACAAACGGTCGGTAAGATATAGGAATAGGCCATTAGTCATCGGGTGTTTTTACTTTTTATACTGAGCTATTTTCACTCTCTTCAGCACTATGCGGCTAACCGCAGTCCGGTTAGCGCTCCGGCTGACCGCAATATGCTTTGGAATATGCTGCTAGCCGGATTGCGGAAGCCGGAGTTGCATCTGCAAGCCGCTATTGAGTACAAACCGCCCACTAAACCGCATAGTGTGTATAGCGAAGTCCGGCTGACCAACAATGAGGCTATACCGCTTCGAAAAAGTCGCATAATGTTACATTTATTTAGTTGCATAGTGGTTCTTGTCATGTTTTCTTTTTAAAGTTAATAATTAATTTTGTTATGTACCCTCTTATCTTCAAACGATACAATCGGCCATTTCGTTAATTGAATAATAACGTTATATTTTTATTTATTCTGTGATTAGCGCCTGTTTCGTATCACTATGTAGGTAGAGTAGTTCTCTATGTACCATAATTTTATGTAATAAATAAATCATGTAATAAATAAATTGATTTTATAATATTTATCCCTATTTAGATGTAGTACTTGTGTAGATTATAATTCAAAATCTCTCAATTGTATATAGACGGTATTTATTACATTTTATTCTCATGTTGGCAGACGCGATAGATTTTTACTGTGTTCGATTCATTCTATTACATGTAAAATTTCCAATCAGTATGTATTTAATACTTGTCATTCATAACTCTTTTAATTAAAATAGTTTATCAGTGACTTCAATCCGCTATCGGTTGTGCCAATTTGCTTGCCAAGATTTTTATATCGTAAAACTGTTGGAGGGATGGCGAGGTGTTCTAAAAATGTTTGTGTAGTCAGTGTATGGAGTTATATTAAACCAGTAAGGCTCTTGTAAGTATAATGTTGATTGTAAGTATAATGATCAGTTGCTGTTCTTTTATTACCAGAAACCCTTTTGAGTTGTTGCAAGTATTACACATTTTGCTAAGAGGCACGATAGTAGAATTTGTAATTTATTTTTTGACTCCTAGAAATTAAATTCTCCATGAACATGGAAAATATCGCTTTAGCAAGATACCAGAAATCTCTAATTTACCATAAAATCATTTTTGTCCATGGTTTGACGTACAGTGGTTTATTGGAGGCCTTTATTCTATTCAGAGTAAATACTAGGACAGTAAACCTGAAGGAAAACAAATTGAAAGAAAGATTTAAGAACCTATTTGGTAACATTTGTTTGGTGAGATTAAGTGCTTCGCTGAAATCTCTCTAAAAGAGTAAAAACGCTAACATAAAACAGTATTTAGTTCAACTTCATTTCAAGGATAGTTAAGTTTTATACTTAACTGTTAGTGCAAGTGTAAACTTTAGCTTTTAGTTTAATAAGATAACAAGACGAGATAGTTTCTTTCTTTATTTTTATTTTATGTCTATAAAGTTAATATACCTATACAGAAATACACTTGAGCTGATACAGTAGCGACGCCAGGAAGAAAAAGAAATCGAGAGGAAGCGATGGTGCGATTATTATCTACAAGGCGTTGCCAAACTTTACCAAAATTAGCACAGGCTTTTGAATTATGATTTTAAACTATTTTAGATGCCTTTTATCTATTCAGGAACGGAGAAAGAATACAATTTCCTGCGGCCGGGCGGCCAGTCTTAATATACTAGAAAACAATGCACAGCCAGGTGGTAGGGTCTTTGCTGGCCTGGATGGCCGCCACCCTTGTTCTAAAGTATGTCATAACAACTTTCACTCAAGTCACTTGAGTTGTGTTCCGTCGTTAGTAGCTAGATTCCAGTCTCCATATAGAGAGCGGCATCACATTGGTGTTACAAATAGGTATCCATAGACGATGATAACTGCTCTGCGCTAGTTTTTATCTTGGGAATCCCGTGTGAATTTTTCTGAGAATGATTTCGGATGGCGAGATTTCAAAAAAATCCATTGTGATTTTATTACTAATCGATAGCAAATTTAATGTAATGAAACGTGTAATATTTTTTATCACGGGGATTTTCCCGGGAGCGGTTTGCTCGATTTGGGTGCGTAAGAATTAGATTACTCCGACACCGTTTTCACTAAAACGGACATATCCAAATATAAACTAAAATTAACCTATACTTTAAAACTTATATATAAAATTCTCGTGTCACAATGTTAGTTACCATACTCCTCTGAAACGGTTTGACCGATTCTTATGAAATTTTGTGTGCATATTGGGTAGGTCTGAGAATCGGACAACATCTATTTTTTATCCCCCTAAATGGTAGTCCACCCATAAATTATTTTTTAAATTTTGGATAAAAACAAATAAAAAAAAATTATGATACAGCAAAAAAAATATACTTACAACCCTAAATTTTCAACCCTCTACGATCAACCCCTATTTTTTATTTGTTAAATATCCATTGAAGCTTTTCCGGGCAAGACGACGTCTGCCGGGACGGCTAGTATAACTATATTTTCAAAATAACATAATACATCGAGCCGGATGTTTTGTTGATATATTAAATTCAAAAGTCTGTTACGATTTTAGATATATTTTATGTTTTTACACGTTTTATATGGTTTAGAGTTTATATACCAATATTGGGTGTTGATGCTTAGACGTATGTAAAGCGAGTGTCATGAGTGATTTTTAATAATATAATGTTTTGATGTAATGGTTTTGTGAAATGAAGAAGTTACGTTAATAGCGAACATATTTGCGTAGCCGCCTGGGAGTCTAAGATACGGCTATAAGCTGCCCTGCTGGCGTAGTATATCTCGTCTATTAAATGTCGGTCCTGCTGATGTGCTTGATCATCATCCTCTAGATCTTCTATTGATGATTGAATTGTATCATATTGATCGTATATCTTTTCCAAATCGTTGTATCTGTTTTGAATTTGTGATACGTCGTAGCTTTCTTGTAAAATGTAGTTATGAAGTCGAGTAAGTTTTCTTTTTATTGTTGTTCGTTTTGTTTTAAGTTGTGAAATCGACATTGTGAATATTGATTTTTTAGTAAATATATGAATCTTTAATTGCTGGTCTAATCCGGGTCGATTAGGGCCCAATGTTTTGTTAATGTATTAAATTTACAGTCTGTTACTATTTGAGATATATATTTTATGTTTTACACGTTTTAAATGGTTTTAGAGTTTATATAGCAATTATTAGGTGTTGATGTTTTGACGTATGTAAGGCGAGTGACATGAGTGATTTTTAATAATATAATGTTTTGATGGTTTAGTCGCAAACACACAGTATCTAAGTGGTAATTTGCGTTCTTTGCAAAAAGTTACTGTAGGGTTTTTCCAGCTACTTATATCAATTTCACGCAAACGCTGGCTTTTCCGATATCGTGAAGTATTGTCGCCAGAGGCATACATAAATAACCTTGCTTGGGAACACCAGGGCAATAACCTGTAACAAATGGTCTGGAATAACGTACTTGTTTGCCTCCACATAACCTTATTTTGTTGATATGTTAATTCAACCGATATCTTCAATTGAGACTGCCTCTAGAACGTCGTCATCGTCAGAATAGTAGTAAATTACATAATCAATCAGTGAAGAAAGTGAAGCAGGAAACAAGGAATGTAAATTACTTTGTAAGGACACAACTTAAAGCCAAAAAATCTTAAGACGGAAAAAGAATATGACAATGAATTAATTAATAAATGATTGAACGAATGGATGTTCTTTATTTTATTGTTACGACCTAGATGCCGACATTGTGCACACCTGTATACCTGTAAAACACATTTTATCACCTTTCGGCATTTATAGATCTTTTGTCTACTTTGTGTTTAAAATTTGTGATTAGAAAACAGTCCTTTGTTGTACTGTAATCTTTTATGGCAGTCATTAGCCAGGTGTTGTGGATTTAAAGTACATACTGATTCTAGGAGATTCAGTCCACGCGCCTGGACGGGCATATTGCATCTGTGCAGGATAAAGCAATGACCCCTCCATCGGGGCAGTTGAGCGATAACTACAAGCGAAGCAAGACGTGTATACTACAATCGGGAATCTTTTAGTGACGGACTTTGCGCGTTTTATGGAATTACGATCTTCCGCATTACGTTTGGACTTGTTGTGTTCGGTTATATTTGTACCTATGTTATACGTGTTTGTATAGTTCTAATAAACTCTATAGTCATTCCAACGGCATTTTAATTCGAGTCCTGAAACTCGTAACAGTACATATAAATCTTAAATAAGAAATAGACAAACTTTTATCTACGCTAGGCTAATAGGAGAGATGCAGATACACAAGTAATCACGAAGGGTTTTAGTCCGTTAAAATGCGACTCTTAGTTCTTCCAATATAGGTGTACTGTGGCGGCCAGCGGCTCCGAGCTGACCGGAATCTTCAATAAAGTAGACTGCTTCAGAGGATATATCTATATATATATAAGCAAAGTTTGTTTTCTTTGTCCGAGGTTAACTCGAAAACTACTAGACCGATCAGCATGAAACCACAACCATTCGACGCGGAATTAATCGTAGATGGTTATAGGCTATATATTTTTCAAATTCTATGAGCCCTTGTGCCATGTTTTCTCAATTTGTTTGTTTATTAATTTATTTGCTCCCATAAAACAAAAGACAGGCATTTATCCTTGGTTCATTTGTTTTCTAGCTCATAAAAGAGGAACATGATTTAACATAACCTCTATGTTAGAAATAACATGATTTTCACTTATACAAACCGTGATCCGTTTTAAAAAATTCTATAATGTCATTCGCCAGGCGAAGCGGGCGGGGACGGCTAGTTCTTTATATTATCAATCAAGAGACTTTTACATGTATTCCGTGTGCGGCCCGATACAATTATGATATCAATTGTTTTACGAGGCGTTTAAGGTGCTAAATTCAAATTATTATATTTCTTAATATAAACGACGACTAAAAAGTTTTTAGTCGTTACAGTACTGAGACATCTTCCGCAGTCTTACACTTATAGCAGCTATATACTGTTGAATTCCAGATAGGGTTGTCACTATCATAACGACGGTCATGAGTAAAAGACGAGTAGACATTCCACATACGCCCATCTAGTAAAGGAAGTTTTTGGTAGACTATTTTCCGATTTATAAACCGATTGTTTTTCTCGTTACTGTATAATTTTATAGTCCAAAATACAATAAGTTTCTGAAAGTTTCAGTTCAAAATTTGAGATTTAAATGTTCGCTTATATTTTTTTTAAATTTACTAATGCATTACTCACTCGAAAAAATCGGAAGTAATGCCCAGTGCATTACTTCCGATTTTTTCGAGAAGACTACTACTTTCACTAGAACATTAAAAAAAAAAATGACCGCCCTTACATATATATATACAGTATACCCGCCACGCTTGTTCAAGGCGGCTTGGCAGGTCTGACACATCGGCTATATCGATGTGCAGGTTGCATCACGATGTTTCCCTTCACCGTTATTAGCACGAGGTAATTGTAACAATATGCACATTAGCCATGTGGTGCATGCGTTCGAGCCAGGATCGAACCCGCGCCCTTTGAGCTTTGGACGCGACCGCTAACCACTACGCTACACGACTTTTTCGATTAAAATTTCTATAAAAGAATATTCCTATCTCGTTGCGATATATCAGTGCCTCTTGAGCCAACAAATGTTCCAGTGAAACTTACAACTAAAAACTGCAACCTATCTATAGTATACCATTAATTTACAGTAACTCACAGCATACACAAACACATGGCATTTCCTATAACTTGTGCTTGTATGGTGATAAAACTTCGGCCATTTGCGAACAAGTCGTCGTCCCTGTGGCCTTTAGGGAAATTCCCACCTAAACTTTTTATCTCACTTTAAGCTTGTGTATGGCCATTTCAATGTAAATCTTATCCACTCGTAATACAGTCTAAAATTTCTTCGGAGAATCAACTTAGTGGCCTAGTTTCCAAAGTGACAAATACGTGGAGAATCTTTTGATAATATTGTTACGAGCTACATAGGACTCGAATTAAAATGCCGTTGGAATTACTATAGAATTTATTAGAACTATACAAACACGTATAAAACAGGTACATATATAACTAGACACTACTAGTACAAACTGCACGATTCAATAACACGCGCAAAGTCCGTCACTATATCGCTCATCGAATATACGTCTTGCTCGTATCGTAGTCCTCGCTTGACTGCCTTACCCTTCGTTAGGGCATTGTTTTATTCTAACTATACAATACAACAAAGGACTGCGTGTACTAAGGTTTCCGAGAAACCGTAATCTGCACACCTGGTCTATTATTCCTACGAACGGCCAAAAACGAAAACAATAACAATAGGATGATTGCAAATATTAAACACAAAGTAAACAAAAGAAGTTCAAATGCGGGAAGGGTAATAAACCATGTGCGCATTTCTTTGTCAGTATGTAACAATATAATGCGTTATTAAAGATAATGGTTGTTACAGCAATCTGTATAAAGAGATAATAGTAATTAATATTCAATAGTGACCATTGCGAGTATTAGAAACCTATCTATCTAGAGTTATATGTTGGTACATATATTCAGATTTGTTATTTTGTCTGGCTTTAGAGCCACACTCTGTCTATTTGTCGCCGGCAATACAGCCTTTTTATTGCAGGAGTTCAGCAGACAGGCAGACGGCCCTCTTGATAGAAAGCGGTTACCATCGCCTATGGACATTTGCAACACCAAAGGTGCTACAAATGGGCTGCTGCTCTCTTAAGGGACACTGGAACCTGGTCCCTAATGCCGGAATACAACTCAAGATTGTTATGGCGACATACTTTAGGACAGGGATGGTAGCCACCCAGTCGGGCAAATGCCCTACCTCCTGGCTGTGGGTTGTTTTGTCGCCTTTTACTACAGGCTGCCCGATCGCAGGAAATTGTATTCTTTCTTCGTTATTGGACGTATATTATTCCGTGTTCATTACAATCAGCGGAGCTGTATAGAATTAAATATAGCAAATATATGTAAGACTAGAGGTTTCCAGGACCAACCCTAGACCTATTAACACAGGTTAAATTATATTAAATTATTATGTCCGTGCTATTTGCTCCCCCGGAAGATTCACTTCATTATATATCGCAAACAACCCCATCTCCCGGGATGAAAACTATATATTTCTCTTTTCGGTATTAAAACTGCTTATTATGTAAAAAACTACAGCAAAATCGATTCAACACTCCAGTAGTTGTTCTGTGAAAGCTTAACAGATAGACCAAGTTATTGTGGTAATTTTTCATAGATGATGAATTTTTATATCTATAAACGTGAGAAATGATTGGTCTGCCATCCAAACTTTCATCCCCTATTTCAACCAGATGTAGTTTTATTTTTACGATCAAAAATAGTAGCCTGTTTCAAGTCTCGTCTGTCATCTATAAACTACAAAAATGATGAAAATGACGAAGATGGCAAAAATTACGAAAAATCAAAACGACCAAAGTAACTTCACAAAAAATCACACGCTAGGATAGGTTGTGATTTTTGCGATAAACTTCACATAAATGGGGTTAAATTTCTGTGATAAATATTACATTAATCTATCCTAATTTATCCCTTATGCGGGATGAAAAGTATCCTAGATATTGCACTTGCATATGTAAACTTTCAACTATATCGGTCCAGTAGTTTTCCATGAAAACTAACAGATAGACCGAGTTACTTTCGCATTTATAATATTTATAAAGTTTTGCCTGCTATATATCACCAGTAAACTGTTGCAATACTTTGAAGCAAGACAGTAATAAATACTCTAAATGACATAATTTTAAATTTTCTCTTTCCAGTGCTCCAGAAATATGAGGTAATAGAACGCCACATTACAGGGAAACTATTCAGAAATAGGTCGCTTTCCTCACCTGAGGCGAGCAATCGTGATGGCATCTCGATGACATTGCCGACGGCGTTCCGATGCAAAAATTGACGTTCCGCAAAAGTTTTGCGGCTCGAGATATGCCACGAGCACTTTACTCGCATAGCCTTCGTAACGACGCTTCATTGGAAATACTTAGCCTGCTGTATAGTATTATAAAATTGTTTTTATTAAACTCTTAGGCCCGCTTGCATAACGATCGCCTTTAAATTAAATTAGTTAATCATATTAATTGCCTAAATACGTTTTACACAAAATGTATTGACAGTTCTTTAAACACATTTAGCGGCAAATTTTGCATTGTGCAAGACGCTAATTGTATTGAAGGGTGTTAAATACGTTTTGTGTTTCTTAAATCAATTTAAGCAACCTTATGCAAGCAGCCCTTATTGTATGTGTTAAAAAGTGTTTAAATTTTAATATTTACCCATGGAAAAAAACATACTTTCTTCCGTGATTCTTGTGACATTTTATTTGTTTGAAACTTAGACCAATTAAAATATAGACGGAGCCTTGGTTAAAAAAGTCCAATGAATTGAATTATTTTTTATAAACTTGAGTGCGTAGAGTTGTGTCGCACGCCTGCATACTCCTGACGCACTATAGTGCAAAAATTTAAGCTAAATATTTACTATCATCAGTGACAATAAAATACTGGCTAGTAGAATTCCACAGACAAAAACCTCAGGGGAAAGCCTATTTAGGCACTCGCAACTATTAGCGCCTTCGCTCACTCGTGCGCCAAACCATCTCATGCCTAAAAATGTCACTTTCACCTCTAGTGTAATAATCTTATTTTATTGCAAGAGAGATCGATCCCATAGAGAGTTGCTAAAATACAAGAGATAGAGCATAAGAAAAAAGATTTCTTTTATGACATTTTCTAATATAGGTTTAGAATTTTTGTGTTTTAGAACGAGTAATGTTTCAAAATTTGATCAAATGCCAGAACGTTTTTGACCACCCCGTAATAGTCAATAATTTTAAAAAAACATAAAAGGAGAATAAGAGAATTCTAATTCAAAAAACACCATAAAAAAGGACGTCCAAAATGTATTTCGAGGTCAGAAATCACACAAGTAACGAAATGAAAAGGATATCATGAGAATATATTGTTGAAATAAATCACAGAGTCCGCTTTCACCAAAACGCTGTTTGTTCCGCGAAAACAATAAATTCCCCATAAAACTTTTAATATGCACCCCCATGCCGGCGTAATGTATGAGTCGGCTACGCTGAATTAATTCCGACAAATTGGCAACTTTTATAGCGACCGCGAGTGTCTGTCGGGTATCATTCTACAGATTGAAGAAAAAATTAATTAAACTGAATGACCCCTTAGACCATTATTTATTATTAATTTTTTATTGCAGGAGTTCAGCAGACAGGCAGACGACCCACTTGATGGAAAGCGGTTACCATCGCCTATGGTAACCGCTTTGCAACACCAAAGGTGCTACAAATGCGCTGCTGCTCTCTTAAGGAAGACTGGAACCTGGTCACTAATGCCGAAACACAACTCAAGCTTGTTATGGCGACATACTTTAGACCAGGGGTGGTAGCCATCCAGTTGGGCAAATGCCCTACCTCGTTGTCGTTTATTTTGTCGCCTCTTACGACAGGCCGCCCGGCCGCAGGAAATTGTGTTCTTTCTCCATCCATTTTTCTCCTGCACAGATAATTGAAATACAGTATTGGACTCTCAATGTGACGCCGGCTCAAGGATGCCGATCATAGTATAGGATGCCGATCATAGTATAGGATGCCGATCGCGCCACAGGGCCTTACGAACTTCTCCGAACTAAATTATGCTGTTTCTAAGTGTTCATTTTACTTTTGACATTTGCACGTCTATCAAGTTACATATTTCTCGACAGTAAAGCCCACATGAAACAAATTTTATAATTGTCGTACTTTATTGTTATGGGTGACGTTATAGTGATGTTCTGTAAGTCACTCGCAGACTACTAAGCCATCGACACTACGCAAATAAATCGCAAGTTTATAAATGTTCTACTATCTTACATTTTCTTTATTACAAAAAATATTTATTTAATAGTCATGCGGCGTCCCATCTTCCAGACACAACCGTGACAGCCGGGGCAGCTGCTGCGCATCAGGAGGCCCTGAAACATCGCAAATATGTGTCCATTACTAGTGGGTACGTATCTGTGACTTTCGCGGACCTGGAGCCGTGGGGCGTAGCGCTCGTCACCTCTATCAAAACATCTCGACTCGGCTAATTGAGGTCTGGCTTGCACCTAGGGCAACGAATCGGCATTGCCATCCAACGCGGAAATGCGGCCAGCATTTTGGGCACGCTCCCGTCGACAGCGACTTGGAGTAAATTTTTTACTTATAGATTTATGTTATTTCGTAACTATAGCTTAATTTATAGTATAGTTTAGTTTATTTATTTTTAAAGTAGTAGTTTATTTTTAGTTTTCAAATATATTTTTTATTGCAGGAGTTCAGCAGACAAGCAAACGGCCCACTTGATGGAAAGCGGTTTCCATCGCCTATGGACATTTGCAACACTCTTAAGGGAGACTGGAACCTGGTCACTAATGCCGGAACACAACCGAAGGTTGTTATGGCGATATACTTTAGACCAGGGGTGGTAGCCATTCAGTCGGGCAAATGGCAAAACCTGGCTGTGAGTTGTTTTGTCGCCTCTTACGACAGGCTGCCCGGCCGCAGGAAATTGTATTCTTTCTCCGTTCCTGCACGGAGTAATTATAATTTTAAGTTAGTTTACTACCATGGTCAGAAATCGTATTAACTGATTTTGAAAAAAATCCTATACTTTATTAAGACACCAATCCATAGTGTAGCTCGTAAGGATCGATTTCTGTGAAAGAATTTCCAACGAAAAATTAGAAAAAAGGGGTCAAATTTTATCCTGTTTAAATATTTTATTATTTTAATCTCATTATAATAATAAATAATAAAACTACGTTTTAACAGGTTAGAGCGCGCCAATTTATTTGATTATGGTTATTCCGACGTTTCGGCAGCTTTTCAGTGGCCGTGGTCACGGACGACAAAGATGACATTTGTCCCAAAACCAACTGCCAGACCTCAAGACACTGTGAGCTCTTTCGGCGTGCAACGAATCACAAACCAACTTGACTGATAAATAATTTTATTTTTCCTTCCACCCATTTTAATATTATATAAAAAATTATAGCTAGGCATGTTTGCTAAATGTTTGTATGTTTGTTAAATTAGATTAGGCTCCCATAGAGTAAATAATAACCATTAACAAAATTAAAACTAAATTATTAAAATGAACAAGTTGGTGGTAGGCTACATAAAACTTTAACAATACTCGTTGGACAAATGACATCTTTGTCTTCCGTGACCACGGCCACTGAAAAGCGGCCGAAACGTCGGAATAACCAAAATCAAATAAATTACCGCGCTTAAAACCGTTAAAACGTAGTTATATTATGTACACAAGTCGCGAAAACTTAAGAAGATATTATTCTTTTCATTAATTAAATATTAACTTGCGCTGCGCCGGTCAGTTGACTGGTATCTAATTTTATCCAAAATAATAATTCTATCCCAGCTAAAATGTACACACAACCCTAAAAGACCTTTTACACGCAGATGTGTAGAAAACTTACTCATGTAGTCCATACACAAGGGAGTGTTTTTCGGTGAATTGCTAGCACATTCAATAGATGGTAAATCTCGTAAGACGGGAGTTCACCTTTGTACCCGCAAATAATATTATGTGTCAGATTCACGCGAATCCTCAAAGGTATTGTTGACCTCGGGACTTGGTCATAAGAGACTTGATAGCGATTTTATCATTATTTTATAGGGTATAAATGAAAATATCATAAAGATATTTTTATAAAAGATATTTTGACGGCCCCTGTGGTTGAGCGGGCTAAGCATTTGCCGGCCTACCTCACTGCAACGCAGAGGCTCCGGGTTCGATTCCTGGTATAGTAAATTTCGGAAAATTAATTTTCTCCGTTATTTACTATAGTCTGGGTGTCTGGGATCGGCCCCAGAGTAGTCCGTTGTATAATACACATAAGAAAGCGTAACTTGCTTGAGTTGGGGTTATACAATATGTCTGTTTGTCTCCCGATTATTATTTGTCATATCTCTTTGCGATCATTTCCAAGTCCAAGTATAGTAGGGCGTTATTTACCTAAATAACCTAAACTTTGAAAGTAGATAGGTATCTACTTTCTAAGTCCTGATCAAAAGTAGATAGGTATCTACTTTCAAAGTCCTAATCAAAAGTAGATAGGTATCTATTTTCAAAGTCCTAATTGAAAGTAGATAGGTATCTATTTTCAAAGTCCTAATTGAAAGTAGATAGGTATCTAATTTCAAAGTCCTAAGCAAAAGTTGTGTACTACTCTCAAAGTCCTAACTCATTGATGGACGGCTTAGTTAGAAAGCGTGGTAATGGCTAGTGCACGCGTCCCAACCTCAAAGGGCGAGGTTTTGAATTCAGCAGCAAGCGCCACTTAAGCAAATTTTCTGACCTAACGAGCATACTGTTAAAATTTCCAAGTGTTAACAGGAAGTTGAAGGCACGTTCAGTTCACAAGCTGAAGGAAAACATAGTGATGAAACCAGCACATCAAGATAACCGATGTGTCAAACCTGCCAAACCGCCTCGGTCAAGCATGGCGGGTATACTGTCCGTATCCAACAGCGATCATTTATGCTGTTTATTATTATATTTCAAAGTCCTGAAATAGGTGTCACTTTTTTAACTCTTTAAATAAAGCTGTGGCAAATTCTGATAAAGTTCAAGATTGTACAGCTTTAATTATATTTGTTTTTGAAGTATTTTACATCTTTTTATGTTGTCTATTGGATTTTTCAACTTTGGACCTATGATATAAGTGCAATAGTGAAAAACATAAGTGAGGTTATTTTTACAAAAATATTAATATCTCAAGAAGTTTACTTTTTTGTGACATTGGGATTGCAGCAGGGGTGAGTATTCATCCCTACCCTCCCCGTCCACACTCCTCCACCGTTCCAAATACTTGAAATCAGTGTGCCGTATATCTATACCCCACTCGATATGGGTAAATCTAAAGATGTTTAATGCACCAATTTTAAGAAGTGGGGAGAGGGGAAAGCATACTTATCTCTTTTTTAACCAGGGGAATTGTGATTGATTAGGTTATATATTATAATCAAAAGTAGTACGCATTAAAAATGCTTTAAACTCGCAGTTTATGAACATAGGTACTACTTAAATCCTTTTTTATCCTTTACAAATCTCAACACAGCGAAAGGTCAGTAAGTACTAAGTATTCAGAGAATGGACCAATTTAATAGATTGTACGTTATACACACGTGTAATAGTGCAAACATTTTACGTGAAAATGTAGTGCTCTTTTATATAATATTTTACTACCCTCGTCGAAAAAAGTGGGTTGTTATAATAATTATGTTACGAGTTACGGGACACGAATTAAAATGCCGTTGGAATCACTATAGAATCTATTAGAACTACTTATACAAACACGTATAACACAGGTACAAATATAACTGAACACAACCAGTGCAAACGTAATTTACGATTCTATAACACGCGCATAGTCCGTCACTAAAGTCTTGCCTCGCTTGCGACTATCGCTAGACTGCCTCTCTCTGCATTGGGGCATTGCTTTATACTGCACAATTACAATAAATCTCTCGGACGTGCAGACTGGATTTCTAAGAATCACGCCTGGCTAATGCCTACCATAAAAGATTACAATACACAATGGGATGTTTTCTAATTACTAATTTTAAACACAAAGTAAACAAAAGAAGACGGTCATAAAAGCGCTTCAATGTTATTTGCTCAAACGACCGCCAGCAGGTAATAAATGTGCTTTCTTTGCAGGTGGCCCAAATTGTAACAATAATAAAAAAACATGTGTGTGTCTGTGAGTCTATCTATAACATCGTAACTCCCATACGAAGCGAAGGCACTTTAATGCTGTTTTTGAAGTGATAACTTCTTATCGGAGGATTATCCGCTTCTTTACGTTACGCGTTACGGCGCTAGTTTGTCTGGCTTCCCTTTCTTTCACGCAAGTTATCACTTCTGTCGAGCGTCCCGGACGCACACGTATTTTTTCATTTATGGATTGAATGAATATAGTATTTTTTAATATATTAATTTAAAACGGCACGCACACACAAGATTACTGTCAAACGAAGAAGATTACTGGCGGATTCGAGGAAAGTGTACAAGGTGCTTGAGAATATGCCGTCAATGTTAAGTCCACATAATAAAGCAATTTTTATTTTCATTTTAAAAATCTAGCCAGTGTTAATTTATATAAAGTATGTTGAATATATGTATGTACAAAATAAGTATTTCAGATACAGTCATTATCGTGGTATGTTTGTTAAAAACAAAGTTGATATATTCAATATCATTACTATAAACCATAACCAATTAATTACCCACCGGTTTAACACCAGAAATCGTTAATAATCACTAAATAATTAATACAAATAAATAAAAAGCTTTCTTTCTCTAAATATATCATTGAGTTGTTGGCATGAACACGGTTTTATCGTTAAATGATTTGTTAATAAAATCAGAAACAACAGAATGCGTTACTCGGACTACTTTTATTGTTTAAGTACTATAATGAGTGTAATCTGTGTTATTTGTGTTCTTATCACTTGGTGCAAGATACCCGAATTTAGAAGTTTTCAAAACTACATCAGCATGAATCAGATTGCTACTGGGACGATGCATTTAATAAGCATAAGTTTAGGCGAAGCCACGGCATATGAAATTGACCCATATGAAATCCTTTTTACAATCGATGATATATGTTTTTCTATTACGGTATGTTGGTCATTTTGTGCATCACTAGTTGCTTATTCTAAACTAGTGTTGTTATACAACACGAAAATAAGCTATGCAAAAAGAAAAGCAACTGTTTTTGTCTACGGTACGGTCGCAATCTCTAAAATCATAAATAACCATATTGTACCAAGCATCATAGAATCACCCAAGAGGGGGCTAACTGGATTAACAACGGGGTTCTATATTATGGATATAAATTTAGCAATATTCATCAAGATTTTCATTTCAGTCATGTCTTGCTGCAAAAAGTCACTTTCTAGACGAAATGGAAAACATGTGATATCCTTAATAGGAGTAGGGCTGGCATGTGACTCTGCTTTAATAGTTTACGTAATGTTAATTATTTTCTCGGCCACTAATACGTGGTTGTCGGATGTGGGAGAAATATGTTTTACCCAGAGAATATTTGTACAAACTTTATTTGTATTACTAAGAAGATCTACGCGAGATTTGTGGAAAAAACATTTTGCCATGCGAAGACGCGTCGCTGACGGTATAAGGATATAAATCTTTATACATTCTTGCGATTATGAAGGAAATTTGTGGTATTTGTTAAAAGGAATGCAACAAATCCATAAACTTGACAAATCTATAACATGTATTTTGTCTGTGGTAACTCCTTCCTAAGACGGCCGACCTCCATTCCATTCCACAAGTACTCTGCTTTATCCATCTGTAAAAATGATATTAAATAGAAACTAGAAACAATCACAGGCTTTCATTTCATTAGTATTAACTACAGAACATTAACTATGGGAAGAGATAATACTCCCACGCAGTATGTTCTGATGCCTCGAATACGCATCAGATTAATCAGACTCTATAAACAAATCTAAAATTTCTAATGGTTCCTCCAAGAAAGTGGATTCTTAAGAAATAAACTCCAACAAATTTATAAAATGAGACGTGGTAAAAAGCATCTGTGAAATCATAATTTATAATAATTACAGCGAAAAAGATCCCGATTAATAACAAAAGATTAATATGCTTATTGCGATCCATGGCAGAGATACGTGCAGCAACTTTCTTCTTAGGTATATAATATAACATACATTGAGGTATAACATGTCTAGAGAGAGCATTGCGAACAAACAAGATCGCCAAAAACGGCATCAAAAACGCGAAGCGTTGCTATATTCACTCTAGAAAAACTATCAATCTGTGCGTGATTTCGGGATATCAGCTAAAAAATATTACCCCATTTTTTATATTTTATAATTAAATATTTTTATATAAGTGAAAAGTTTAAGTGATCGTAATGATTTAATCCCTCTTTGTGTTATAAGTTAATATTACTCAGAGGTTTCAGTTTTTCTTCTTGATTAAAGAATAAAAATCTATAAAATTAGCAACTAAAGTTTTGTGTCTTGGACCGAATCATAAAAAAATACATGCACAAATGAATTCATAACACATTTTAGTATATGTAGTAATTTTAATTCGCAATTAAATGTCTGTACAGATATTAGTACATTTTTATAAGTCTGTTAATTACCAATACTAATTTAACGATTCTAAAAAAATATCCATACTGGCAAATTCTTTTTGTGTTACACAATATGTTCACGATGGCTATTAGACGACCAGTTATGGCCCAAAGATTATTCTACCCTAAAAGTCAATGAAATAATTTGTAATAGTGGACTTGGGATGATTCGATGGGTTCATACTGGGTGTGTTTGTACTGTAAATTTATATCAGTAGTAGGAACTAAGGGGTAAGTACACGGAATAGTTTAATGCAGCGACTTAAGAGCAACTAAACCACTTGAAAAGGGCTATTATTAAAATAAAAATATTCATATCCAAAAGGTTTTATTCAAACTTTACGATTTGATTGTTTCATAAACTAAAATTTGTTTTCTAACATATCAATATATTAAATTATTATTTATTAGGACTTAATGGAGATGCAGGTAACAGAATATAGGTAACAAAATTAATTTCTTAATTATGACAATAATCTACTAAAAAATGTCAATACACCATATCTCCATAAATTCATTACATGTTTATAGGTAATATAAAATAAAGCTATACAAAAAATAAGTTTCGAAATCGTTCCCTCTCTCTCACTACTTCTCCTCTTTAGCGATAACTAAAATTGCATTAGAAGAAACTAAACAGTAAAAGTTAATTAAAATTTTAGAGCACCAAAGATTTACTCTTTGTTAATTTGTTGTAAATTTTCTATCCAGCAAAAACAAGCACTACGGCAACAATATATAATTGGTTATTTAAAATTTGCTTGCATGATACTTAAAATGTTCCGTATTTTCTGTTTTAAAGATAAACAGATTAACCAAACAAAAAATACCCAAATTGTAAAACTCATCTGAAAAATTTGATAGAATCAAAATTGTCAAACGGTGATATAAAGGGAGCAGCACGGATTCTGTTCTCAAACGACGATGTAGCTCCCAATGATGAGACTACTCTGCGTGCTTTACGGGATAAACATCCACCTTCAGGAAACGCCCAATTACTGGATGACGATGATGCCAATAACAGTAGTATATACGCTACCCCGGAAGAAATACTCAAGGCTGTTATGTCCTTCAGAAGCGGCTCGGCTGGAGGACTAGATGGCCTCGCTCCACAACATTTGAAAGATTTGTTAAGTGGGGCCACTGGTACCTCGAGCGTGACACTTCTGAGAGATATAACAGATTTAATTAAATTCATGCTTTCGGGTGGTGTGAATATGGATATATTACCCATAATGTACGGTGCCAACCTATGTGCTTTAAAAAAAAAAGATGGTGGTATCCGTCCCATAGCAGTTGGCACCACGTACCGGCGCCTCGCAGCCAAAGTATGCTGTCGAGCCATAAAAGACCTAAGCTCCAGCTACTTTGCTCCAAACCAATTAGGTTTTGGAACCAAAGGTGGCTGCGAGGCGGCGGTACATGCACTGAGAACATTCGTCGGCAGTAATGTTTGTGAAGCCATCCTTAAGGTGGATGTCAAAAATGCATTTAATTTCGGCCAGCAAAGTGCACCTAACTTTGCTGGCCGAAATTAAAAACCGTTTTCCAAAAATTTACAATTACATTAGGCAATGCTATAGTGAAAATTCTTTTCTGGTCTACCAAGACAACCTTATACATTCGGCTACTGGTTGCCAGCAAGGTGACCCTCTTGGGCCAGCCATCTTCTCGCTCGCTATCCACCCAATTATACAGAAGCTAAATTCAAAATTTAACGTATGGTATCTTGATGATGGGACCTTAGGAGGTGACATAGACACTTTAAAAAATGATCTGATATATTTAATAAGTGAGTTTGGTAAAATAGGTCTGACTTTGAATTATTCCAAATGTGAACTTTTTATACCCAATGCTACCGAAAACTGCAACAACACTTTTTCCGATTTTTAAGTTCTGGCTCCAAATTTAAGATTAGTAAAGAAAGACAATCTAAGCCTCCTTGGGTCCTTGGGTCTTCGATGAATCTTTTCCTTATTTCGTTGACGATAAAATTCAAATATTTCAGTCGAAAATAAAAAACGAATAGCAACGGATAAGTGGCAAAACGAATCGCAACGGACAAGTGGAAAAACGAATGGCAACGGATAAGTGGAAAAACGAATCGCAACGGACAAGTGGAAAAACGAATCGCAACGTACAAGTGGAAAACGAATCGCAACGGACAAGTGGAAAATCTTCAACTGACAAGTGATAAAATGAATCGCAACAAAATTTTGACTTGAAGTTTTACGGGCAGGTTTTCAAATTGGACAAGTACATTAACAATCTGCCCGTAAAACTTCAAGTTAAAATTTTGTTGCGATTCATTTTATCACTTGTCAGTTGAAGATTTTCCACTTGTCCGTTGCGATTCGTTTTCCACTTGTACGTTGCGATTCGTTTTTCCACTTGTCCGTTGCGATTCGTTTTTCCACTTATCCGTTGCCATTCGTTTTTCCACTTGTCCGTTGCGATTCGTTTTGCCACTTATCCGTTGCTATTCGTTTTTCCACTTGTCCGTTGCGATTCGTTTTTCCACTTGTCCGTTGAAGTTTCACTTCTAATATGTGTCCCAGCACACATTTCGATTTTTCGCAGGTTTACTGCAAATTATGATTTGGTTAGGTTAAGTACATTTTAATGGTGTATGTAATACGCTACCCACGCACCGACCATTTTTTACGTCAGCACTTTTGTTGTTCGTTGTCGTTCACTTTTGTTATGACTTTCGAAAAACTGAACAGTTGGCAAAGTTTTCTTGTTGTTATTTTTGTTTACTCAACAAACCCTATTTATTTATTTATATTTTTTTTACACATACCACAAATAGAGGCAGTGATGCCTTGTCACGTGGAGAGCAGAGCTATAGTTCGATGCAAATTTAAGTTTGCCTCCATTAATAGCGGCTCGGAACATCGCACTTTCCGATGCGCAGAACGCAATTTTAAGTATTAGAGGGATGAGGTAGTCTGAGGACGCGGTATATCCTCGCTCGCTCTCTCGCTAGCTTTCTCGTTTACGAGACTTTCCCGGCGCTCGGCTCACCAGAGCTGCCAATTTAGCGCTTTAAGAGCTAGATATAGCGCTTTTTAGGGCAATCCAGCTCCCAATTTTATTAGGCAACTTCCAGCGCAAAATCTTACGCTTTTTATAATATGCAAATATTTAATTAATTTTGTAATAAATATATTTATGAATATCTAGACTAATATTATAAAGAGGAAAGATAAGATTGGTTTTTGCTTGCATGAAGAGGCTCCGAAATTACTGAACCGATTTGAAAAATTCTTTCACTGTTGGCAAGCTACGCTATCCCCGGGTGACATAGGGTATATTATATTTACAAAAAAATTAGGGATCATTACTAAAACTCCAATAATGTAGTCCAAGGTATAAAAAAAATACCTAAAATCGCGTGCGCTGCGAAAACTATTGATGATAAAATAACAAATAAAATAAATTACTGAACCGTTTTGAAAAATTCTTTCACTGTTGGCAAGCTACGCTATCCCCAGGTGACATAGGCTATATTATATTTACAAAAAAATTAGGGATCATTACTAAAACTCCAAAAATTTAATCCAAGGTATAAAAAAATACCTAAAATCGCGTGCGCTGCGAAAACTATTGATCATAAAATAAAATAATGTACTACGACTTTGTAGAACACATCATTATTTACAAAAAGTATCGCGACAACATATATCTAACTATTATAGTTATGCCACAATAAGCGTTTTTTTATTATAAAAAATTAATTAAAATGCCGCCGCTAGAAAAGGCTCTTTATTTGTATCTTGATATTAATCCTTATCAAAATAAATTACTTCATATTCAAGACTGCTTCAATACCTTTATATAACTTTTTGAATTATTCAATTCGGACATTCCATTCGAAAGATATCACGAGTTTAAAAATGTAAGAATTAGTGACGGTGATCACGTGACTGTGACATCTTTTCGTGAGTCAAAACTCCATAAGACCCCCTCTATCTACTCTATATAGAAGTTTCACTTCAAAAATTTAAAGAAATAAGTGCACATAGTGCCTATTTTATTATTCGGTATTGCCTGTTTACTCCAAATTTCACGTACATTTTGTGGAGGTCTCCACTTTGGAGGCATCCAAATATTTTATATAATCTAGACAACATTATTCGGCAAACCTTAACCTCCATTATAAACATACCTTTGGAAGATCGATCGTGGACCCAAGCATCCTTACCAATACGGTTAGGAGGCTTGGGTGTACGCAAAATATCTGACATAGCACTACCTGCCTTCCTGTCTTCAGTTTATAGTACTGTAGCCCTCATAGGACAAATATTAAACCCGTCACTTAGTGGCTTTGAGGTCCCATACTTGACTGAGGCCAGAAATGCTTGCCCAACGGAAAATTTACCCGCGGAACCAAAGTCGCAGAAGCTATGGGACGGGCCGCTCAGCAAGCTAATACATGAGAACCTTTTGTCTTCTTGTATTGGCGAAACTGACCGCGCCCGTCTTTTCGCTGTCTCTAAATGGGAGTCAGGTTTGTGGCTCCAAGCTCTGCCCTCGGCGAATCTAGGCACTCTCTTGGATGACACTACATTCAGGATTGCTGCCTGCATTCGCCTGGGGGCAGGTGTTGTGGTGGCACATCGCTGTCGGTGCGGAGATATAGTTGATGAGTTAGGCCACCATGGCTTGTCATGGCATGCATGACAATGCGTATGGAGCGCTGGCAGGATGTCACGGCATGCTACACTTAATGACATTATCCGTCGGTCTCTTGCCACCGCCGGGGCACCAGCTATCCTTGAACCAAATGGGCTGTGCCGCGACGATGGTAAAAGACCAGACGGGATGTCGTTGGTGCCATGGAAGATGGGACGCCCTCTAGTATGGGACGCAACTTGTATCGATACTTTGGCGGCGTCCCATCTTCCAGACAAAGCCGTGACAGCGGGCTGCTGCTGCACACCAGGAGGCCCTGAAATGTCGCAAATATGTATCCATTGGTAGTGGGTACGTATTTGTGGCTTTCGGGGTCGAGACCGACCGACCGGGGGCCGTGGGGGCCTGGAGCTCATCACCTCTATCGAGACCTCTCAACACGTCTTATTGAGGTCTCGCGTGACCAAAAGGCTGGCTTGTATCTAGGGCAACGGATCAGCGTTGCCATCCAACGCGGAAATGCGGCCAGCATTTTGGGCACGATCCCCGCCGACAGCGATTTAGAGTCAATTTTTTATTTATAGATTTAATTATATTATTTTTGTACTAATTATGAATTGAATCGATTTCTCTACACAAGGAATAAAGTGAATTTAATTTATGTAGGGTGCATTTCTCAATTGGGGCTTCAGGGCCAAATCCTAAATTATACAAAATCGCTAAAAACACGCCAAACGTATATTATGTTTATTTCCATTACTGCAAGTATATACATACATACATACATACATATGACAGTATTAAAATAAGTTTGTATTGTGAAATTCATGGTAAATCGGTTCATTTCCCAAACTAATAAATAGAAAATATTATTGAAGTGTATGAATCATGATTACTATTAATTGAATTAGTAGTGCTATTTTAATACACCTTTCTTGACACAGCTTCTTTTTGAATTTTTCTAAAACCTTTTTCCGATATACAAATTTATTTTTCCTCAAAATAATTGGAAAACACAAACGACCTTTTGTTTGGATTCCAGTGGTGGATATCTTGCGATTCCCAGATTTCTTTTATGCAACGATTTGCTACAATTAGATTCGTAGGAAATTTAAAACGTAATATAAACTGTTTTAAGAAAACCGGACGGACCCACAAACATTATATGTCTGTTTTCTATAGATTTTTCAAATTATTCATATTTTACAAAAAAAAATCGTAACAAACTCCCCAAATTTTGGAAAATAAGTTCCACTTCTCACCTTACAACATTAGTCAATTCGATAACCTTGGAAATATCGAAATTAAATTTCATGTTTTTACTAATCATGAATAAGGTGATAAGTTTTTCGTTGAAATAACATCATATCCTTATCCTTTCCTCTTTTAAAATAGTTCCGACACATTTTAATAGCGCAGGACGGTATAAAGATTTTTTCGTTAGAGCTCCAGCCAGTAAAGTAGTCAAAACGACACTAACAGGCGTGACCGTGAGGAGCGAGTGCACCAAATTTGGTGCACTGTTTTTGGGCCTTTTTTGTGCAATTGATGCGTGATCTAGACGTATATATGATCTAAGATAACATATTATAGTACGCGGCACGCAACTTGGCCACGTTTTGGCGTAGTGGGGGTAAGTTCGCGCATGGCACGCTCAACACACGTATACCACGTTGTGCTTGTGTAGTGTCTGTGAATATCCGCGTGGTGTGACGTCGCACTGCATGCGCATCATGAAAAGTCTGTCCGCCTCTCTCGCGCGCGGACAAGCTTATGAGTATGAAGGAGACAGTTTAGTAGACTCATTCCCCGCGTCCCGCTTGACAACCAAAGAGATCTAGAAAACGACTTGTGCGCATCTAACGACTCTTGCCAAGTTACGTGCCGGGATCTGTACTTCTCAATGCTTCATTCTATAATGGTGTGACGCTTTGCGGCGCAGCGCCGTAACGCCAAGATATTAAAACTGCGGTTTTAGCGCGATATGGGGGCCTAATCTAATTTATCATAGATTCGCAACATGTTATTATTCGTTGCCTGGAAGAGATCGCTTTAAGCGATAAGGCCGCCCTTTGTTCAACATTTATTGTATATAGTTTTTAAGAACGTAGTGTTAATTTTGAGAACAATAAAGTGTTTTCATTCATTCGCGAAAACTGAAGAAAATATTATGAGCTGTAGACTTTCAATTTATATACGTCACTAGAAATACTGAACTGTGATTTCCTGTAAAAACAAGGCTTATTCTGTTCCTGTTATTTTACTGTATGATAATAAGTCTATGTTGTATTTGTTCTAAATAAAATATTATGTCTTTCTTTCTTTCTGTCTTTCTAGAACTAGTGGCGCCAACTGTGATGTAGAGTCTATTACAAGTTACGTTTTTCTTTACTGGGCGATTGATCATTGACATTTATTAGTATTCTTCCATATCAGAACTCTAAAAATACAGTAAATCTGATTAAACTCATTATTTTCAATATGTTGTTAATTAGCTACAAGTACTAATTGCCAATTAATCATTATCAAAATGCTCTTAAGCCGCGTATCCATCTGCAAGTCGTAGCTGTAACCGAGTGTAACCGAGAGTACGCCGACATTAAACTTCGCTTTGTCGGCTGGTTACGAGCGCGCGTACACACATGGTCGTCTTTACCAGGGGCACGCACTCGAGCGCAGGAATCTAGGGACGCAAGGCGATTGATATGAAATGATAATTCATTAAAGAACATCGTCACGATTTTCCAAGATTTCACTAACAACACCCTACAGAACAGTTAATTTAAATGAATTTCAACCCTTAATTACACATAATTATGGCAGCCACTCTTAATTTCCATTGGTGAAGAGCCACATAGAACACACGTCCTGTCAAATTTTATATGTAAGTATCTATCAGTACTTTCCTAGAAAAATGACTTACTTACAAAGAGAGACAGACAAACATAACGATTTCATAAGATTTTGTTTTTGTAGCCGGAAAAGGGGGTCGAAATCTGCACCCGAGCATCCAATATGCTTAAGACGGCTCTGCGTATTCACTGTGAGTTTTGGTTACACGGTTACGGTTACGACACGCAGGTGAGTACACGGCTTTATATGGTCATTTCATTCTATTTGTTTATTTATATATCAGTTACTATATTAAAATTAAAAAGAATTCACGATGCATATTATAGACTGGATTTTAAATTTAAGCTCTGTCATTAACGTGTTTTGTGTTGTTTGTGTTATTACAACGTGGTACATGTTAGTCAAATTCAGAACTTTTCACAACTATATAAGCATGAATCAGATAGCTACTGGTACGCTACATTTTCTAATCGATTTATATAACTATTGCTCAGATGATTTATACTACATTCTTGTGGTTATCTTTAAAATGTGTTTTTCTGCAACACTGTGTTGGTCGCTTTGTGCATCACTATTCGCTTATTTTAAACTAGTGTTGGAGTTTTTGGCGGGAACTGATAGGAGATGTTGTGCTGTGGAGTTTTATTTTTTACAAATGCGTAAAATTACTCTAAAATGAACAATACTTGTAGGATATTGATAGTTTTTGAGTAATAATTATGTGTTTTGTGAGAAATGTGAACTGTATAGTGAAATGTGGCCTTTTGAGTTGTCACAAGAACTCCGTTGAATGGCACTAGCTGATTACCTACAGTTCAGCTGTGCTGCACATAGGCTTAAGAAAATGAAGAAACTATATTGTAAACTAAGATCTGGCTTAAAGGCCTAGCTGCCAAGTCATAAACCTAAATAAATAAAATAAACTAGTGTTACTACACAACACTAAGATAAGTTACGAAAAGAGAAAAGACCATTTTTGCCTATGGCACGGTCGCCATGATTAGAATCATTAGTGACATTATTGCACCACGAATTACCGGCGTATCCCACGCCGATTCTATTGGATCTTCATACATAGCATTTTGTTATATTATGATTATAAATTTAGCAATATTTATCAAAGTTTTCGTGTTAGTAATGTCATGTTGCAAGAAGAAACTGTCGAGGCGAAATGGAAAGCACGTGATATCCTTAATAAGCGTGGGAATTGTATGTGATTCAGCACTAATCATACAGTTGAGTATAATATTTTTTGCACCCTCTTCGTTGGTGTCCAATATAGGAGACATATCTATTAGGTAAAGAATATTGATCCAAACACTATTCTTATTGCTAAAAAAATCGACACGAGATTTGTGGAAGCAACATTTTGCTATACGAACGCGTGTTACTAACGATTTAAGATTGACAAATCGTTAGACATCAACCAAATTGACAAAAGCGCAAAAACAAAGTGGATTCTACGTTGAACTGGAGCAGTGGCAGAACTTTATGAAACCCCATCCATATGTCGGACTAAGGAACTTCTAACCGTACTAAGAATAAACGTATTAAACAATGTAAAAAATCAGAATTGTTTTATTTCGTATTCAAATGTAGATAGATAACTCTTTATTGTACACCAATACAAACATGAACTTAAAGACTAAAATTATATCTAGTTATGTACAAAGGGTAGTCTTATCGCTAAAAAGCGATCTCTTCCAGACAACCCCAGGAATGAATTTAGATGATAATGGCGATTGTGGTATACGTAACATATAGTACAAACTACTTACATTTTTATTATAAATACATAAATTTACATAGATATATATTTAATATACATACCATACATGATGATGATGATGATGATTGTTCCGACCGTTTTCGGCCATGGCGACCACTTTGACCCCTAGTCTGATAATTGGCGCTGGTGTGTGCGAAGATGGCTTATATAGCCTATCTTGGCGGCGAAACTCCGTGCACACTGAGGGCACGTGAGTACGCCGTTGACATAGTTATATGCAATGGCAGCAGGTGGGCGAGCCTTTAACTGGTCGCGTTTAGTATCAAGGTCAGCTTTACGCTGCACCTCGAACTCACGTACTTGGCTGTTCACCTTCCTGCGCCATTCTGGCCGCTGTGCTCCCAAACTTTCCCATCCAGAGGGCTCTATATTGCACTTTTTCATGTGTTGCTTTTGGACATCCTTGTACCGAAGGAGGGGACCGCCTTGATTCCGCTTTCCTTCCAGTTCAGAGAAGAAGATGCGCTTGGCCACTCTTTCCTCCGCCATACGAGATACGTGACCGCACCACCGAAGCTGTCGACGCATTAAGTAGGCTTCAATGCCACCAACATTGGCTCGCCGAAGAACTTCGGTATTTCGCACTCTATCGGACCATCTGATCTTCATGATGGTAAGAAGGAGCAGCGGAAGCGGTCAGATGCGCAGGATATATTAACGTGCACAAGGGTAAGCGCGAGACCCAGGTGCACATGCTCATCCTTGTCCTTCAGGACCCAATGGAACGGAGGCCGTTACGACTGGAGAAAGACTTGGATAGATGGATCAGTATCATGGTGAGAAGGTTACAAGGAGCCAGTACCTTCTCACACTCCCTTAATCGCCTTTTACGATATCCACGGGAAGATATGGGGTGTTGCTATTCTACTCTGCCGGCACCACACGGCGGACATACCATAACTACATATCTATCAAATATACATCGTATTGTAACCACCATGTTCATTCTCTTAGCAACAATGTGAGTACGGGTCTCTCTCCAGTACAGCCGTGGAATATCACGCCACCGTGGACGAAGCAAACAAGCTAATCAGGGCCCCAATTCTGCTTAGAGCAGACAAGATTGTAATCAATCTTGTCAAAATCGCCGGACAATATTGTCTCAATCGTAGGTTTGCCTGATTTCAATGGTCTGTAAATTCCAATTGACTGCCCCTAGCAAGCCACTCTGATGATGTAATAGTTTTAATATTTAAAATTTTTGGTAGCTTTTTAATATTCATTTCGACTAACGCCGTTTCTGCTGATGTTAATATCATTTTTTTCTACTATTATCCCCCCGAGACGATACCGAGAAAATATTGTGGATTTTGTGAAGACGAATTTTTGAGACATCGTAATGGCATCATACTTTAAATTAATATCTTCGCAACGTCACGATATTGAAATAGCAGAATTGGGCCCCACAGGGGCTACACAACATACAAGGTTGTCCTCCGCGTGGTACAGAAAAAGACTGATGATCTTTCCGTCTACACGCCATTCAATAGTAATCGGCGATACCTACCTCTATTGTCCATTGAAAAGTTACATTTAGGATTGCGTTTTTCAGAGGACGTCATTTTAGTTCTTTGATGTATAGTTAGTATAAGCTTAAGTTCAAGTTTGTGAGGACGCCAACCTAGTCCCCCGGCCACCATCATGTAAAAATGGGCATAATACAAAGGGTTTTTGCGCTGTATCTCGTAATCTAGCAATCCTACAGAAAATGTTGTGAAACTTTATTCTTACTACAATCGCCGGCACATAACTTGGCAAGGTTTTTGGGGTAGTGGGGGAAGTTCGCGCTTGTAAAAATGTATGAAATTGTACGTGCGCGAACTTCCCCCACTACGAAAATCGTTGGCAACTTACGTGCCGGTATACTTTTGATCATAAAATGGAAAATAAAAAAGTTGTAAACAACACTAACAGAATTTTTTGTACAAATTTTCTTTTGGGCTTTAAACTTTTTCTGGTCATTTTATAATAAAATGACATCAGAGCAATCTTATAAGTGTTTTTTTTTTCAAATAATTTCCACTACAAATTTGTTTAATTTCATAAATTTTCTGGGATTTACAGCGCTCCGTAGTTGACCAGGTTCTTGAATACTAGTAAAAATACGATAAAAACGAACTATTAGACTTATTTTTCTATTACATGTTTTTTATTAATATAATTTGTCATTTTCTTGACATTTCTATGTTATTGTCAATTTATTATCGACACTATTCCTTTTCCTTTGGTAAAAATGTTTGTAAATATATTATTAATTTGAAAAAAATCATTTATTTCAGCGCCATCTCGTTTGGTATGTGTAAAACATATTAATAGTCCACTGACGTTTATTATTATTTTAGGTACAATATAATAGAGGTCAGTGATGTAGTAGTAATTTAAAATTCAACACTATTGTTTTTTGTTTTATAGGTATTATATATGCGGAATAATAAAACTACACTGGTTGTATTCGTACTAATTTACTTCTTTAAAAAAGCGCGGGAGCTGAGTCTCCACAGATACACAACAATAGGTATTAATAATTTACTTAGACTATATACCTATAGACAGTGCCATTGCGTGCTACACATGAAACAGCAATAGTTATTATAATGTTCCCATGTAAAAAATATTTCCCCATATTGAAGAAAACGTAAACATTCAGAGTCCCTCACTCAGTCCCATCCATCATAATAAATGAATAATAAGTAATAAGGTATATTTCAAACGATGCGCTCCAAGCCATTATTAGAAATATGAAATTATCTCCAGAAGATTGTCTGGAAGAAATCGCTGTTAGCGATAAGGCCGCCGATTGTGCTAGACTGCAATATAATTAAATTTTCTTGCGTGCAATAAAGAATATTCTATTCTATTATAGTAAGGAAGGGTTATTAATAAACGTACGCCATTAAAGTATAAACATATATTTCCAAAAATAATATTTGAAAGTGAACATAGAACATATCACATAGAATGGAGGTACATAATACAGAGGAGCTCTTTGCACAATTGTGAGTCAGTTTAAGGAGGTCAAAAAGTGGACATTAACAGTGTTATTCATAAACACTATTTTGATAACCTGCTTAAACAGGTACTTACGTAACTGTCAGTTTAAGATTGTATAAGGCTTAATCAGTTGCTTATTTAACTAATGTTTAAAATGTTAATAAACAAACTTTACGAATTGCGCTGTTAGTCTACTGCCCCTTAAATAAAACTAATTTTGTATGAAAACTTCTGATTCTATCTTGCCCTAGAGACGAGCATTTCATAATAAAATGAATCCGTATTTCAAAATACCTGAAAGCGATTGCTTTGATTAAAAGAGCAGTGTGATTTTCCAGCGGATTTTGTTCATTAACATGATCGTTTAACTCTGCAAAAATTTGTGTGTTAATAAATCTTTTTAAAGTGCTACAGACCATTTTGGGTAAACTATCTTTTTTTGCGAAATATGCATTACTATGTACTGCAATTATATGTTTGAGAGTTTTCTCTGAAAATAGGCACACTTTAACTACATCATCTGATGGATAATGTAATCCACCAACATCTCTTCGTAGAATAAAGCCTGGATACTTTTCATTTGAAATAATTGCTCCAATACAGTCTGTAGGGGATTGTTCCGAGGGATTCCCAATTACACACACTAGCTTTTTGATAATATATATATTTTATTACGTGAGAGCAGTTTTTGTTGTACATGTAGTTAAATGCGAAGAGAGGACAAAAAGGTGGCGCTGCTGTTGCATCGCACCAGTGTTGCTATAGTATAAAATAGTTAACATACTCCCGCCCTTTTATAAGGACTATATTTATGAAAAAATAGTTTAAGTTATAAAACAGAGATGTTACAATATAATGAATTCGAATTTTAGTAGTAAGAAAATGTAGTACAATATTTTGTAGTAGTATGTAGTGATTCTATATAATAATAAGTAGTAGTATGTAGATATGTAAGTTCTTATAACTAGGTATTTTAAAATTAAGCATAAGTATTTTTAAGTTAAACATAAGTATTCTTAAGTTAGACAGGTAAGTAATATAATTAGTTATAATTTGACAAATAAATTCAATTATAATTTTTGATTATTATATAATAAAATCAACTTATGTATGGGTCTTGTAAAATCACCTTTAGAAGTTCTAATTACTACAGACCTAATTAGTTTATCAGTTTTATTAATATTTGTAGAAATAACCTTGCCCAGGGGCCAACAGGTTGGAGGTGTACATTCATCTTTGATTATGACTATATCTCCTATATTTAGATTTTTCTTTATTTCTAACCATTTGTTTCTGTTTTGTAATTCAGACAAGTAGCTAAAATAAAATTGTTTCCAAAATCTTTGTTTTATTGACAATAACCTTTGATATATATTTAATCTAGATTCACTGTGGTCTAGAATATTAGGTTCTGGTATATCACTAATTGATGTACCTATAATGAAATGAGCAGGTGTTAGACAGTTGATATCATCTGGAAGATCTGTGATTTTACACAATGGTCTTGAGTTTACAATGCCTTCAATTTGTACTAACACTGTATATAATAATTCATAAGTTAACTTTGTGGAACACAAGTGTCTTTTTAGTAATGATTTGACTGATTTTATTCCTGCTTCATAAATACCACCCATGTGACTTGCTAGGGGTATAGTAAATTTATATTCTATAGAATTTGATGTACAATAGTCAATTATTTGACTATATGACTTATCACATTTAAACATTTTATATAAATCATGTAACTCTGTTTTAGAGCCTTTGAAATTGGTAGCATTATCAGTATATAAACAGATTGGTATACCTCTACGCGATATGAATCTCTTTAATGCACATATAAACGCTTGTGAGCTAAGATCTGTTACCAATTCCAAGTGTATTGCTCTAGAAGCTAGACATACAAATAGACATATGTAGCCCTTTGAATATTTACAATTACGAGACATAGCGCTCCTGACAGCTATAGCACCACTAAAATCAACTCCAGTGTGAAGGAATGCTCTCTTTAGGGTTACTCTAGGACTGGGGAGACTTGCCATTTGTTGACTGCATGTCTGAGCTCTAAATCTAGTACATCTGACACAAGAATGAATAACTTTCTTGACTTCATTCCTGCCGTTTAGTATCCAGTATTTTAGTCTAATGTTATATAAGGTAGTTTGAATTCCAGAATGTAGCAATTTTTCATGATAATGTTTAGCAATTAATGAGGTTAAGTGATCTTTTGATGGTAGAATTATTGGATGTGCTTGTGTGTATGGAATGTCTGAATGTTGGATTCGACCTCCAACTCTTATGAGTTTGTTCTCATCCATAAAAGGGTTAAGTTTCCTTAGTGGACTTGATTTAAATGTAAATAACGATGAGGTTAAGCATGAGATAGTATTTTTTATTGAATGTAATGTGCTTGGGCTATTTAGTGAATGTAGTTCTGATCTTTCTTTAGGAAAATATTTAAGTTGAATTATGAGTAGTATGAAGTTTGTAGCTATACTATGTTCTGAGACTGTAAGATAAGAAGTAATATGTTTTTGTTTTCTTATATTATTCAAAAATCTAAAAATGTATGCTGTTATTCTTACTACTTTAGTAAAATTTGAGTATCGACAGAATATGTCATGGAAGAAAGTATAGTTTATGCTGTGTGTCTTTTTCAGTATTAGGATCTGAAAGTGATATGTGTTTTAATATTTGAGTATTATTAGCTGTCCATTTATGTAATTTAAAAGAAGCTTTTTTAAGCAAATCAATTAGTTGTAAGCATAATTGAGTACACTTCTCTAAAGAATTGTCTCCGCTTAAGTAATCGTCCATATAACTGCAATTGGTAATGCATTAATATGCTAAGCTGTGAGTTTGTTTGTATTTTTGTGCTAGATCTAGCATTGTGCGACATGCTAAGTATGGAGCACACTTGGTACCATAGGTTACTGTGCTTAGTTCAATGCATTTTAATGGCTGTAACTTAGATTCTCTCCATAAAATTCTTTGTAATGATCTTTGTTCAGGGACTATAAAAATACCTCTAAACATTTTTATAATATCACAAGAAAATACATACTTGTGTAGTCTGAATTGTACAATAATATCTAGTAAATCATTGTAAATATTAGGACCTTCAAAAAGTATATCATTTAAAGATATGCCTGTTGAGGTTTTACAACTAGCATTGAAAACAACACGCAGTCTTGTGGATCTGCTATCAGGCTTAATAACAGGTAAGTGCGGTAAGTAATATGTATTTTTATCTGTAGGTGAGAAATCTTGTATATAATTAGCGTGTCCTAACTTAATATATTCATCTATGAAATCTTTATACTTAACAAATAGTGAGGGATCTCTTTGAAATTTATTTTCTAAAGTTAGTAAACACCGGTAAGCGGTTTTAAAAGAGTTACCTAGATCTGGTATTTTTTCTTTCTTTATTGGCATGTTCACAATGTAGTGTCCAGTGTCATCTTGTGTAGTTGTAGATTGATATAATTCTTCACAATTTTTGTCATCTGGAGACTGTACTTTGCAAGGTGCAGTTTCCTCCTGTTCCCAGAATCTTTGTAATAATTGATCTGTGGATTGTGAAATGTGCAAGCTAACGTGTGTGTTAGAATGTATATTGGTATGTATGTTAGATATGAAAGAGCCTGAAATTATCCACCCAAACACAGTTTCTATCATGTTTGGTAAGCTTGGGCCAATTTTAATTGAACCTCTTAGTAAGAGCGTATAGAAAAGGTCAGCACCTATAAGAAGGTCTATATTGCCAGGTATGAAGAAAGTAGGATCTGCTAGTTTATTTTTAAGTGTGTAGGGTATATTCCAGCTTTGTGTATCTATGTATTGGTGAGGTAGGGGAACCGTGATGTTGTCCATCACTAAGAGTGTTATGTTAGAAGCAAAGTTGCTGTGGTGACATGAAATATTAGTGTTGATACTGACTTGAGATATGTTGTTCTTGTTGCCTACTCCTTGTATTGTACAGGCGTTATATTGAAAAGGAAGTTTTAAAGTGGTGGCAAGCTTATGTGTTGCAATGTGGACTTCACTACCCGAGTCGAGCAGAGCTCGAGCATTTCTCCATTTGCCATTAATATCTTGTATTTTAATCACAGCTGTAGAAAGTAAAATAGAGTTGTTTGTGTTAGCCATAAGAACAGTGGAAGGCGTGACATGTTGAACAAGTTCCTGTTGGATATTAGGGGAATTATTAAGCGTTGAAGTAGCATTGTTATTTTGATTTGAAAGAGCACTTGTTTGTTGGTGACTTGTAGTTAGAGATGCAATAGCTGCAGGGCTGCGTGAATATCCATCTGTGGTGGACTTCACTTTACTCTGAGAGCTGTCCATATGTATTGTTGTATGATGCTTGCGATGACAAGATAAGCATGATAGCTTGGAACATTTATGATTGTTTTTGTAAGGCTGTAAACAGTTAAAACACAATAATTTGGATTTTATAAAGTTGATACGATTAGGTACAGTCATTTCTAGGAAGACTGGGCATTTATATAACTCATGATTTTGTTGACATAATATACAAGTTCTAGAATGTTGAATAGAATTCAAATGAACACTTTTTATATTTTGTTTATAGTTACAATCAGTATTTTTGTCATTTAATAATTCAAATGCAGTTCTATGTAGGTTTAAGAACTCGATTAAGTCGGATAAGCTGGGTAATGAGTTATCTTTTCTATTTATTTCCCATGCGGCACGTAATGAATTATCTAGTTTTTGAGAAATTAGAAATACTAATAGTACATCCCAACTATCAACAGGGAGTTTAATTGCTTTTAATGAATCTAAGCTTTGTTGCAAAATTACTAAAAAATCTTTTAAGTTATGTTTTGTTATGGTATTGAAGTTCATAATTGATTTTAAATGAAAGTTTACAATGATGTTTTTATTCTCATACCTTTTTGATAGTATATCTAATGCCTTACTGTAATTTTCCTCGGTTATGAGTAGAGATGATATCAAACCAGCAGCTTCTCCTGAGAGGGCAGACTTTAAATACTGTAATTTATTGACCGTTGGTATGTCTGAGCTGTCCACCGATGCATAGAATATATTTTTGAATGCTGGCCATTGTCGAATGTCACCATCATACTTTGGTAGTTCCAATAAGGGCAGTTTAACTCGGGGCTTTCGAATAGTACATTCATGTTGAAATGAAGTGGAGTTTAAGTCGGGCTGATTTGTACCTGAAAGGAAAGACTCAATTTGTGCCTTCGCTGTATAGTACAGGCTTTCTGTATTTTTTCTGTCTTTTTCGTGAGCAGAGAGCGTGTCGCTCGATTGTTCGATTAGTTCCCATTGGGTCTGTATTTCATCATATTTTTCGAATATTGACGTTAATTCCTGTGATCTCACTTTTAGCTCGTTTATCGTATTATTTTCAGGATCATATGATTGTACAAAATGAGCGATCCTTGTAATTTTCCCTTTTTGTATGCTTCTTGTACGTTGTAAAGTTTCCACGTCGTATTGTGATTGCGTCATCTTTTTTGTTTAATAGATGAATTATTGTTCGACTTCGTTGCACTTTTATATTATTTGTAGTTTGTATTGTGGATTTACTGTAGTTTATATTGTATATTTGCACTTTTTGTAGTAATTTTTCAATTTTGTGTAAGCGTGGTTGTAAAACACCGTCTTTGTAGTAAAATCTTTCTTGCGGTGGCGCTATGCAGCACGTTATGCGTGTGCGTTTTTGATTGGCCGTTGAGAGCGTCGTCTTCTCTGATTCGCGTATCGAGCGCGTCCTTTTTGTGCCTATTGGCTGTCAGCAAAATCACGCGCTAATGGCGGCGTGCCCTTTCCTCTCGCGACGAGATGGACTTTTTTTCTTTACCTTTATCTTGCGTGATGCGATGTGAAGTCGTAGTTCTTTTTTCTCTCGAAGGACCAGAATTATGTAGGGGATTGTTCCGAGGGATTCCCAATTACACACACTAGCTTTTTGATAATATATATATTTTATTACGTGAGAGCAGTTTTTGTTGTACATGTAGTTAAATGCGAAGAGAGGACAAAAAGGTGGCGCTGCTGTTGCATCGCACCAGTGTTGCTATAGTATAAAATAGTTAACACAGTCTCCACATTTTATAATCTTCTTCATATTCATAATAATATAACCTGCTATGTAAATTGTAGCTTCTTTAGAGAATGCTGTCATTTCACAATGCTCTATATAGTCGTGATCTTGGGGTAAATCAATGACTTCATCTTCGAAACCTAAAGATTCGTTCATGGTCAGCAACCTCGATCTTCTGCTATTAATTTTCCTACAAATTGCTTTCATGTTGCATGTCAAAATATTAATTGATTGTAATGGTATGCAATTACCTGATGAAATATTTTTCAACTCGCCATGAATCAACAGACGCCTATACGCCGACATAAATTGTAATGCAGTGGGGTTATTGTTAAAACCCCCTTTTGAGCGTATGGCGCTAAAAAATAACTCCAAGTGGTCTTGGCTCATTTTATAAGTACATAAATATCGAAGAGGAGCATTTTCAACATTAATGTACTCATTAAAAATTTCTCTTACTGCAGTGACACAGATTAAAAATCCTAAAAAACCAGTTTTCCTGCCTGATGAAACAACCGTTTGCCCTTGAGTAAACTTTAGATTTCTTACATATGTTTCAAATGCCTTTAGTTTCGCGTCTATAATCAAAAAATTTTCTTGCGAAATAGGTTTTTTAAAATCATAAGCGCTAAGTCTTCGGCTATTTAATATGTCAAAGATATCATTAAAATACTTGATAAATTCTATCGTGGCACCTGAGTCTGCAAAGTCATCAATATTTAAATCATCCCTGCAAAACGTAAGCGCTACAGCTACTGACCTACTGAAGGTTTGTGCGGCCAAACGGACCTTCATAATCTGTTTTTTAAAATTTACGTGAGCAATTCTGATTTTATTGCTCAAATGTAATCCTTCATTTTGTTGAAGAACATGTAATTTTTCAATATATTTCCAGGAAATGATTTCCTTGTCAGCATTAACCATTTCTTTTTTATCGGCTAGGGTGTTTCTCACAAGTTTTAACATATGACATGCATCTGGACAAATAACAATGTTTTGTCCTGCGATTTTAATTATTGGTTTGATGCGGTTGGCATCATCAAATTGAGCGCCTAAAATTTTTGCCATGGCAAAGTTAGCAGGACATCCATCAAACGTGATGGATGTTATTTTTAAGCCACATTCACTCAATAAATTTACACATGTCTGCAATAGAGCGCTTCGTTGCTCTCCATTGACGCCATTTGTTAGGAAATATCCGACAGGCATTTTCCAGTTGTCGTTTATTGCGGTAACCATGAACACCAAAGCGTCTTTAGCTATAGGTAAATTGTCAGTGTCCAAATTATCACCGACATTCACATACCCAACAGTTTGTTTGCCGTTCCACTGTAATTGTTGGCGAATTGACATCTCATCGAGACTGACAGAGCACAGCACAATTCCTGGTTTTTTACTTACAAGTAATTTGATTGCCTCCAAAGCTTCCTTTGTGAACCCTGGTTGACAATCTATACATGTATACCACCTATATAATGTTTTAGGGTGAGGTAAACTTGTATCAAATTGATTTCTGACGAATGCATACGCTTTCGGGCTTATAAAATGCAAACATAATGCAAATTTTCTTAGTGACGCTGAATATTTTCTCGGGCAATTTTTTTTGTCTAAATATCGCCTAAGAAAATCAGCATTTTCTGTTTCGATATTAGATAATAGATCCAACTCCTCCGGATTTATCTGCATTTTACATTTTAGCTCTGCTATAATGTTTTCTAAGCGACATATCTTTTTAGATAATCTTCGCTTAGATTCACGCACAGCTCGCAATTTTTTAAGTCGATTGGTGGCTTTTTTCTTCTCGCGGTACAGTAATTTCTTTAGTTGCCCTTCCTTCTTGGGGGTCGATGGCAATGCTGGCTGAGGAACTGGAAGCTTTGATTCAGCAACATTGCCCAAATCCCCGGTAGGCACCTGAAATTCAACATCTTTTAATATATTTTTTATGTTTTATGATCTAGCCAACAAAATGTAGACTTTGTAAATAAAATACTGAATGTCCACTAAAAATCACCATTCATTGGGAAACATTTGGCTCTTTATGTTGGACTGGAATCTGGTCACTAATACAGGGCACATACAAATATTTATGGGTCTAGCTAGTAGCTACTGACTACAGCAGTTGATCTATAAGATAACTTATTATTATAAAAAACATACCAAACATAGTTTTTTGGGTTGAATATTATGCACTTCTTTTAAAACATCACTACTTCTTTTTGTGGATGATGTTGCATAAATATTCTGCTGGCTTGTTGACGGATGTGTTGACAGAATATTTTCTTGTTGCATTTTGTGCAGATCTTTTGTACCCTGGTGACTTGGGATCCTAATCTGTAACATTAGCATATGCATAATGCATTTGAAAATATGATAACACCTATTATTATTTATAGTATTATGGTATTTTATCAGCTTCAAAAGTATGAATACTTACATGTATATGTTTTTCTGGCACTGAATTTGGTTTCAATAGCACTAATTTTTTTATATATACAAACAATTCATCACCAAAATGTACTGAACACATTTTGGAATAGATTGTAGGTTGCCAATTTGGCTTTCCAGTAGCGTCCACCCATTTTGATCTTGTATAAGAATTAGAGGGAAACCTAAAAAGTGAAATAAATGTTAAAATACGTGAATTAGTATTAATCAAGTTCGAATGAATAAAACGGATCTATTCGCGAACAGACTAATAACAAGATATCATTTAAAGATAGTATAATATTATCTCACAGAAATATGGGTGATAAAAATTCACAGCATAGCAACACCTAACCTCTATACTACATTTGTAAAAATAGAAAGAAATTACAATTTAACTGAATTTCTTACGCAAAAGGCAGTACTTTAGTTTTATTTCAGTGTAAAATGCCATAATTATCATTATATGGAATAAATATCTTCAAATTCATTGTATTTTTGATTACTTACGAGTGAAAGGTTATTCCGGTTATTTTTCGCTCACTGCGGCTTTTACAGCCTAATACACTACACCCTACCATCGCACATATACTAAGTTTAAGGAGTCTCTGTCTCAAAACACTCTAGCACTCTGAAAATATCTAAAACACACACAAAAAACGAATTTTCTATACGAACGCTAGACCAACTTTGCCAAACATCGTTGTTTGTTGTTGTTTTTCAAATTTGCCACAAAGGCAGGCAAAGGACGTAGTCCATACAGCCTTGTCAGTTGTATTCATTATAAAGAAGTCATGGTTATTATAAAAGGCCTAAGCCAAGTCAAATGTAATTTTATCCAATATATCTATAATGTATTGTACTCTGTGTCCATTTCCATTTTTACAAGTCCAATCCAGTCATAGTCAAAAATTTATAAATAATTTTATAAGTATCCTGGTTTCTTAATAAGTCCTGGGAGGAGCGCGGGATCTCTCCAGGGTCGTTATAAATCTTGAGGAGTGAATCGATCATCACAAGTCTAGCCATTGAGAAATGAATACAATTAAAGAAGATATGATCAATTGTCTGATCTTCTGCATTGCAATAATTACATGTGGGTGATGAAACAATTTTCATTCTAGCCAAAAATGCATTGACTTTACAGTGTCCAATTCTTAGCCTGCAGACAGTTGTATAAAACTTTCGTCCCAAGTATACATTAGACTTCGAAAACCACGGAGTAATTGGCTTAGTAGAATTAATAATGTAGGAATGCCACAATCCTTTTCCATTATTGATTTGATCCATTTTAACGCTTTCCCAATTTTCATTAATTTTGGTCTTCAAAATGTTATAAAAATCTGTATAAGGGATGGCAATACCATCAGAAACGTTCTTGTTGTCACTGTTAGCATTAGCAATGACATCTGTATTACTGTTTACAATGGCCCTGGCTAAGAAATCCGCGTGCTCATTTCCTTGTACACCAATGTGAGAAGGAGTCCACATAAATATAGTTTTAATGTTATTTTCTAAAAGGTTCAACCATGTTCTTTTGATTTCATAAATAATATAATTAACACTAGTGCTCAATTTACAGTTATTAATCGCCGATAAAACGCTCATGGAGTCCGAGATAATCAACCAATGTGAAGAAATTTCTTTATGTTGTTGTACATACTGGAGTGCAAATAGAACTGCTAAACATTCGGCTGTAAAAATTGAAATGGCCGCTGGTAGCTTAATTCCATGTCCAATTTTTATATGAGGTATGTAAAAAGCACAAGATACATTGTTTCCTTTCTTCGAACCATCCGTATATATGGAAGTATAATTGCTATATTGATTAATCTGTTCAAGAACTTCTTCTTTACATTTTAGATGATTCTGAATTACGACATTTATTTTGGAAAGTTTACTTTCAAATGAGCCTCTATAGCAAGGCCAGTTAGTATTTGCTCTATATATATTATAATTCTGACCAAACTGTATTATTTCAGAGAAATCTTGAAGTATAAAGGGACTAGAATCATTCAAAGGAGAGAAGCTATTATAAAAATGAAGAATTTTTTTAAACAAAGGATGGCCCATTAAAGAAAATATCTTGATTATAAAACGATACTTAAGATATTTAAATCTTAGAGATAAAGGAAGAATATTGCATTCTGCTTGCAATGAAATAATAGGAGATGTTCTCATGGCACCAGTGATAAGTCTCAAATTATTATTCTGTAAGACTTCAAGTTTATTACATAGTCTTTTGTTGGATCCAAAACACAAAAATGCATATTCAAAATGACTACGAACAAGAGATTTATACAGCATGAGTAATATTTTTGGATCAGCACCCCAGTATGTCCTAGCTATAGCTTTTAAAATATTAAAAGCTTTGGATGCTTTGCAAACAATGGAATCCACATAATTTGTCCAAGAAAGATTATTAGAAAAAATAACACCAAGAAATTTAACATTACTATCTATAGGCAAGCGATTTTGGTTATAATATAATTTTACATTAAACGGTCTATGTTTATTAAAAATTACAACCTTGCTCTTATCTATGCTAATATCAAGATTTAAGTAAGAAAAATAAGAATGAAGCTTAATTAAACAGTTATTAAGAGTAACAACTAGAGAGTTAACATTTTCCCCCGAAATGTAAATAACTAAGTCATCAGCATACTGTAGATTGGAGACAGATGGACTCAATATTGAATTAAGCTTATAAATATACAAAATAAAAATCAAAGGACTAAGAATCCCACCCTGACAGACACCCTTGTGAGACAATCTAGGCCCAATTAACTCACCACTCTGATTTATTTTAACAAAAACTTGTCTTTGATGTAAGAAATTAAAAATCCAATTTATTAATTTTATAGGTATACCAATAGAACCTAACTCTGATGCAAGGATATGATGGTTAACATTGTTAAAAGCTCCGACAATATCAAAAAATATGCCAATTAAAACTTCCTTATTTCTAAAAGCATTGTAAATATCTAGATGCAGATGCGTAATACTTTCTTGTGCTGATTTCCCACGTCTAAATCCGAATTGATTGGAAGGCAATAAGTTATTACTCTCTATATAAAATTCTAGACGTGATTTTAAAAGCTGTTCAAAAATCTTACCCAAACATGAAGTGAGTGTAATAGGCCTGTAAGAATCTGGAAACCCAGATTCTTTCCCAGGTTTTAGAACAGGAATAATAATGTCAATCTTCCAGTCACTTGGAATAAGGGATTTGTCCCATAATAAATTTAAGATGCTTAAAACAACATTCCTGCAGCAAAGTTTGAGCTTTTTCAAAACTTTATAAGAAAGACCATCAAATCCACAAGTAGTATCTTTCCTTGAGTCACAAGCAGCATTGAATTCATTTATAGAAAAAGGTTTAATGAGATAGTCTAGGTCTGCAACATAAGCTGTGGAAGATGTTGTCAGAGGTAATTCAACTGTATCTGCAGTATACTTATTTAAAATTTCATAAGCCCAGTTGAGATCAGTACAAGAAGAGTTCACACGGGGAATGTAAGTTTTATTAAATTTCCTAATTTTATTCCAAATGAAAGTCAGTGGAGTCTGTCTGTTTATGGATTCACAAAAAGTTCTCCAGCTTAGAGTTCTCTCTGTTTTTAGTACTAATTTCTTAAAAGCCTGTAACCTTTTGAAATTTATATAATTAGATTCAGTAGGGTCATTTTTGAATTTAACATAAGCAGACTTTGAGTTTAATACTGCTTCAGAGCATTTGTGATTCCACCAGGGAAGAGTAAGTTTCCTATGTTTTTTGTTAGACTTGGAAGAATTGCAGGAATGTTGTTGTAAGGGCATAGACTGCTGAATAGCCACTTTAAATAGTTGTGTAAGAGTGTTATAAGTATTTTGGGGATCACTATTATCAAAATTGCAATCATGTAATAGTTTGTGGGCATGTTTAGAATAATCAGACCAATTAATCAGAGGACTGTTTGAGGAAAATTTTGGACTGGTATTAGAGTTATTAAATCTTACACTGTTAAAGAAAAAATTGGAAAATACAGGGAAGTGGTAGCTCCCTGAGGGGTCATCACCAACATACCATTCTGAGGAAAGAGATAAAGATGGTGAAACTATAGTTAAATCAAGAGCATTTTGACGCCATCTATGAGAACCTACAGTTGTTTTATCTCCATTATTAAGAATAACAAGGCCAAAATCATCAACACTTTGCAAAACATCAATTCCTCTTGCGTCTGTATAATCACAACCCCACGCAGTATTTAATGCATTAAAGTCACCAGCAACGATCATTGGTTCAGGGAGACTGTTAAATAAATTATCTAATTTTACTTTACTAAAGGAAGGGGAGCATTGCTTAGGACTATAAAAAGTAACTAAAGTAATAAGTTTATTGCAAAAACTTAACTGTATGGCAATATTTTGTAAAGAATCATCGTAAAAAGTGTCAAGTTTTTTAAAAATTAATGAATCATGAATTAAAATAGCAACACCATTATGACTATTACCAGAATCCAGGCGGACAATATTGTAACCACGGATAGAAAAGTTATGATGAGATAGTAACCAAGTCTCACAAATAAGAGCAACATGTATTTGATTCTCATATAAAAGCTGTGTAAACAAGTAGCGATTACTAATTAAACTCTGTGCATTCCATTGTATGATTTTTAAACAATCCATAAAGATATTTATTTAGTATTTTTAAAAATATCCATGAGAACATCTTTAATAAACTGAGATGAGATTGATTTGTTACTAGTTTTATTTTCCGTTATTATTTTGACTATTGACTTTGTCATGAGGTCCATTACATCTACAGAATTAATTAACGAAAGAAACTGTTCAGATTTGGATTTAGTGGGTAATGAGGGAAAAGATTTCTCATTGAAGAGGTCATTAAACTTTCTTTTCTCAGCCTGCTCTTTATTTTCTACAATCATTTTCTTTTTGATTGGGCAACTACCAGACACACTAACATGTGGTCCCTTACAGTGTACACATACTGCTTTATCAGTGGAAATTGAGCACTCTTTGTAAGTGTGTGGTCCAGAGCAAATCGAGCACCTGATGGCGTTCTTGCAAAACTTAGCCATATGACCATATCTTAAACATTGAAAGCATTGTTTGACTGGAGGTATATAAGTAAACAATGAAAAACGCCAACCGTGAATATCCACAAATTCTGGTAATACAGATGATGCAAAGGTAATTACTACAGTACCTGTAGGCTCCAGAGAAAATCCTGAGTCCGTAGTAATTTTTCTCATAATTCGGCGTACACATATGATCTTCCTGTGGCTGGACAACAGAGTAAAGATTTTTAAATTGGATAAATTCAAGGGAACATTTCTAATAACACCTGAGACTTCTGTGCTGACTGCTGGGATACTAGCTTTAAATTTATAATCCATAAGAAAAGTCTTGTTGTTTAGAAATGCATTTGCTAAATTAGATTTTTCAAAATGAATTCCAATCTTGTATTTGTTCATTGATTGGAGGTATTTAATACCCTTAATGAATCGCTTTAGGTGGCTAGCTAAAGAAATCATGTCTCTAGTTCCGATAGGTTTACCCTGATCTGCAGACTCCAGGAAAACAACAAAATCAATCAGAGGTGAATCCTCGGGGTACCGTCGCGTGTAGTCAGTAACATAGTAGGGTTTAAACTTATCCTTTTCCGAAATTTCAATTTCTTCAGATACGCTGCTACTATCTGAAACCTCGTCCGGCCAATCATTGGAATTCCCAGTTAAGGGACGTTTTTTCTTTTTGGGCATTATGCCCTAAAGTAATAACGAACTTTTTATTTGTAAGTTAAGGTAAAAAGATACGAAAAATTAATTAATAATTAAGTTTTGAAAAAAAGCGCCTTCACAAATTAGCAGTTCCCGCCTTTTTCCCAAACATCGTATTTTGACAGCTTGACAAACAACAAAAATCGGCCACGGTGATAAAGACAAAAAAAAGTGCTTGGTCCTTTTTCTTTATCCATAAATTACATCTTGCGATCTCGCTCTAACATTTGTAAGTTCAAACATGGCTCTGTCTATAGGTTTATAGTCTAAGATAATTTATATTATGGGCGCGTTCCTTTAGTATCTCACAACGACCAAAATGCTCCATCTGCCGTTCCACAAGGCAACCGCGGTCCATGTCAAGAGTGGGTGGATTAACCGTTCCTCCTGAATATACGATTCTGACGCCGGCAAGCAAGTGGAACGCGAAAAATCGCAAGCCTGACTGTGGTCGTTGTGATTTATTTAATATGCCTTGGCTGGCAAAAGCATAGATAAAATAGCATATTTTTGGCATATATCTTCCTAACGCTCAGGTTTTGCAAAGTTTTAGATTAACTTAACGCCCAAAGTACTTTAAAAAGGTTTTTAATAGCGCAAACGCAAGACTTGGACTTTAAGATTTATTTTCACACTCGGCGATTTTGTTTCATGGTAACCAAGAAAGACAAATTTCTTTTGTTTTTGTTGGCACTTTTGCTTGGTCATACACAAACGAAAACCTCGAACATAATTATGTTCGAAGACATCACTTTATAAAAAGGTGTTAATTTGGAATTAGTAGCATGCATGTTTAGAATAGTTAGAATAGTAGGTACCCTGGGCGTTCATTTGACGAAATTGGATTTGGTGCTGGGCTTTATTCACTATTTCATTAAAGTACTTTTTAAGGATCGTGGGTGCTAGGAAGATATACTCAGATTTTTATTTAATTATCTAAACTATAATGACAGCTGCGATCGGCCTTATTTTTACTCATGTGTAAGTTATGTGAGTTGAATCAACAACTCACCACTTTGCGTTGAATCCTAGAATTTGTATAGAAGTTCTATAGGATTCACCTCATAATGGTGAGTTGCTTCATCGATCGGAGCTGTTTTTTTAGTCCAGGTAATTAAAAATCAGGGTATAAGTATAAAACTTTATGCCTCATTGCCTAATTCACCATTTTCAAAGAAGCAAACTGAAAAGTGACGAGGGAAATAGATTGGGTGGCATGTGAACAGAACATGTAATGTCATACATGGTGTACTCACGCTACCTGCCCATTTCGCTTGCCAATTTCCTGCTTCCTACCGTGGAAGTAAACGAGGGTTAATATAATTTATACATACTAAATATTCCATAATTAATGCTGCATATCTGGCAACCATTATAAACAAGATCCAAACCTTATGCCACATAGCCCCTTTTATACATTAGCAAGATAGAAGGAGAGAGAGAAGGGGACATCGCGAGTACCTATTGTTCAAATAAGCTAATTTACATACTGACTCCGCTCATTTTCCTCGCCATTTTTATGCTTTCTCTTTTCTTTCTTTCGTGGAGTGGGGTGTAAGCTATAAATTAGATTGAGTTCACGATAATTAAATACCTACCTATTAATACTATATAGAATGAACAATATTCCATAGTTTGTGCGATTTACGGATCAGCGTACAGTTATACTATGGCAACACTATATACGGCGATTGCAGAGCTGTATGTTTTGTGGCGACTAGTATATTATATTTTATAAGCCTAGCCTATCAACTAAGATATATTCGATTCGATATAGATTTATTCGATTTGAAATATAATCGCCTAAAATATAGCATTTTTTTGTGTGCCTGTGCCACTATTTCTTAGTACGTTCACCGTTCAGTACCGAGTACGTTCCAGTTTCCACAGATATAGATATATTCTATAGTACGTTCTTTAGAAAAAAAACACGTTTTTTTCTCGCATCGGCATTCAGTCAGTGGAAGCGTAAAATTAAATTTATGATATTGTTATTTAATTCTAGTGATAATCCATATTAATATAAACATGAAGAGCGTTGTATTTATCTGTTTGTTGGTAGTATCTCTGAGCCTGAGTCAGTCAATTACTCCAGGTATGTAAAGAAGAATCTGTTTCGTTGGAATTTTCTCACGATATCTTTGTGCGTAGTACTTACTAATTCATGAAATTATTATGAAATCCTAATCTATAACTGAGAAGAAGTGTATATCTCTAAAGTAATTATGATAATTTTTTGATATCTCTTATTCTTCAAGTATCAGCTTCTAAACAATTATGTCGGTATTCTGTTATACAAGGAAAAAGGTTGTGTACGTTATGCATAAACAGGTCTTCATTTTTTTTATAACGATGTCGTGTTGCTAAATCTGGTCACAGCATAAATTAACATGTGTTCGTAGATTCCAAGAACATTTATTTTACTTTCACGAAATGATTATTTTTTAGGTACACATAAAGTAACAACAACTCTAATATAATTATAACGGTATAATCGAACCGTTCATGTTATTAACAACTAGGGCTGACTAGGGTTTTCCCCGCCTCTTCGCATGTGAAACCCCTGATTATCACCTTATTTTGAAAACAAGCTTGCACACAGGTTATATTGCGTGAATTTTTTGTCAAAGCGATATTCGGCCCTGGTAATTCTATTATTTTTATCCTGGAAAATATCCCGTTTTCCAGGATAAAAGTATCTTATATCCATTTTCAATATTAAGACCAAATATATGCCTTTTAACAAAATCTGTAGGTACCTACTTTAGCTTTTCTCTGAATGCATCACGGACAGACAAGAGTTACTTTCACATTTATAATATTAAATATAGATTTCTATAAGACATTATTTTTTTATTAGCTCCCTACATCTTGATTAGGGTTCAGAACTGGGAAATTCTCAAATGTACTGAGAAATCCCAGGTTTTTGATGTTCTATTAGCATGATAATTCCACATTGATTCACAGTTCTTTCAGGAATTGACAATACAAAAATATGTTTTGGCTGCTACTCAGATATTTGATACACATATTTTAAGTAGTGTGTAGGCGGAGTGGATAGAGGGAAAGGTATACTTACCATTTCTCCCAACCCCTATGGTCTGGAGTTCTTGAAATATTATTTTTTGTTAAACAATCTCGCCTGTTGTCTCACTAATATTATTGTGATGCATTGTGAAAGGTCGCAACCAGTTATTTAGGTTAAGTTAGCTTTAGGCCAAAGTGCATGAGCCAAGCAAGTGTGCGGCAGTAGCACCCGATGAGTCCCAGAACTGACTGGTAACCATCTACTATTTATTTTATATAAATGAACAGTTGCAACATCTTATGGTTCACGCCACGTAAAAAGAATGCGGGCTCTGAACCTGCGCAGTGAGCGTTTTATTGATCAAATTGGTGGTATGAAGGGGGTGAGATGGAGTGATACTATAAGATACAACTGTACACCTGCGCAGACACATCCTCTCCACTACCGCTCAGTGTTCTTTTTACGTGGTGGGACCTATACCAACCGTCACTACTGTCATGTATGAAAGTCACAATACTAAATATAATAAACAATATATTACTGATAACAATGCTTATATACCTACATTGCAAATCAAATACTATTATGAAAAAATTGGTGGCATTTGGAAGATTTTCATTGTTACTCTTGTAGTATGTAAATGAGTACTGTTAAGTTTTTGATGACTACACTGTTTTTTGGATAATTTGATTCTTCTCCTGTTGATTAAGAGGTTTCTTTTGGATTTTGAAAGGATTGTTCAACTTTGAACCTATGATATAAGTGCAATATTGGTGAAAAATTAAGTGAGGGTATGTTTAACAAAATAATTAAATTTATATAGACCTCTGGACCATATGGGTTGCAGAAGGGGTAAGTATAACTCCCTACTCCACTGATGCTGTTGGCAATAATCTTAATTTTGCATGCTTTAAAACCTTGATTTTTTTTTATATTTCCTCTACAAACATAAGAAACTGTAAGTTATTTGTTGAATAATTATGTTCTTCAAGAAAAATGCAACAAGTCTTTTTCTAATTCTGATCACTAACTCTTAGTAACATCATTCATTACTAGTTAGTTCATTGGCTCAGTGCACTTAAATTAATTAAACATAAAACCAGCTAGTACCAAAAAAGGGAAATAGTGGTTCTGTCAATGAATAATATGGATATTCCCATTCTCAAAATCTATATACCCATAAATTCAATATTTTTTTTCTAACTTATCATCCTTAAAATTAAATACATCTGAAAGTGAGCTGGTTTGATCCTTTGCTTGACATGACTACAATTTATGCTCTGCACAGACCATAAATTGTATGGAGGAGCTTATGCAATTATCACAAATTTAGATTTTTCTTGCATGAGTCCCATGGACAGGCAGATAGCCCACCCGATGGAAGTGGTTATCTCGCCTCTAGACATTTGTAACCCCCATAGGTGCTACTTTTGTGCTGTAGCTCTCTAAAGAGATACTGGAACCTGACCATTGAAAGTTGGAATGCAACTCCAGTATGTTATTGTGTATTTTAGACTGAGCCAGATAGATAGGCAGCAGTGATAACCATCCAGATAGGCAGATGCCCTACCACCTGGCTGTGGGTTGTTTCGGCCACAGGAAATTGTATCCTTGCTTCTCTCTACAGGGATAGTGATTAAATTAATTACTGTTTCTTTATTCATATTAAAATTTCTTCTATAAATTATTGGGAAAAAGTGAAAGGAGAGAGAATAGATATTCAAAATCATCAATGTAATTTACTTTAATAAAGTTTATTCCTTAATAAGTATCTGGTGTACAGATTCATTATAAAAGGGAAAAAAGTTCTAGTATGCTATATAACACTGTTAATTCCACAGTGTAGCTCTTGTTTGCCTTGCCTTATCTTTTAACTTAAATATTGTTCAACTTCCTGTTACCAACACTTATTTTTAAGTTTCCTCATTTGTTAACATATACATGTGCTTATATTAACCTGATTGATAATTATCTTTCAATCTGGGAAAGAACTTTTTTAGGATAATATAGCCATTTTGGTAATAATGTAAACCTTATGAAATCATCATGTCCATCTCTTTCTCTATATGTCTTTATATGTTAGTAATTTTTCCTTAAAAGTTGTAGCTCTATATAGACAACTAGCTGTTTGTCTAAGTGTGGCCTTCCCATGGCCCCACGCAAGCCCTCCAATAGTCCGGGTCCATTCATATGGCCCGTGGTCTTGAAAGACATACACATATAAATAGTGCCAGTTAAGTATACTTATTTTCTCCTGTAAAAAAATTCTTCTGTCTACAGTAATCTTACAAGTTAAAATGTTTGTTAACATTTTTTAGAAGTTGTTATTTATACAAGTTTCAAATTCTCATACCCTAATTGGATAATTTATTAACAAATTACAAAACTAGTTATGATAATGAATTAAAATGAAGCCGAAGTGATACAGTTTAAACAAGATCAAAACTGATTTCTATTTGTTTTTTTTTTTCTAAAGTAGAGATATGATGTTAAGAAACTACACTATGGCCTAAACATAAAAGTTTGAGTTAAACAAAATACTAAATTGAAACAAATATAATTTACAAATTTTAGGTCCATTTATTTAAACAACACTTTAGTCTGTCCAGTATTTAATTTATTCCCACATATCTTCTGTCACACTATAAATTTTTAGTCGTAAAAAGTGTCTTCCTTCAACATTTAAGGAGCTACCTAAAAGAAGTTAAAGCCTCCCGCGAGTCAAAACAAATGCAGGGCTCCTAGGATAAAAAGTAGCGCAGATTTTAAGTCTTAGAACTAGCTGTTGATCCTTAAAAATCGCATCGAAACCGGCGTAGTAGTTTTTATGTTAAGCCCGAACAAACAAACAAAAATCTAAATGAAATTGCACCGTGTTCTGTATCTGTTTTGCTGCAACATATCTCCACATCGTTTATATAGTGTATACCAGTTGTTTTTTTAGTTTCTAAGCACAGACACGGCATCTTTAGAATTGTATAATATTAGATAGATAGATAACACTTTATTGTACACCATTACAGAAAACTTACGGACTACTAGTAATAATTTAATTGTGTACAAAGGGCGGTCTTATCGCTTAAAAGCGATCTCTTCCAGACAACCCGTATATCTATATTATAGATCTTTTAAAATATACTAGCTTCTGCCCGTAACTTCGTCCGCGTGGAATAGTAAAAAAAACCGACTTTGAAACATTCTTCATTGGTGCTCCGCTCGTATTGGTCTTAGCGTGACGATATATAGCCTATAACGGTCCTCGATAAATGGCTAACACTGAAAGAATTTCCAATTTAGACCAGTAATTCCTGAGATTAACGCGTTCAAACAAACAAACAAACTCTTCAGAAATATATATTAGTATAAGATAAAGCGTCGCCAGGCCGCGTGCATATCAATTTTATCGATAATTATTTATACCTTAACATATTGTTACTTATAATGATTGTCCCAGAAAACAGGGCTTTAGTGTGAATGAACAATGCATGTTATGTTTCAATAATGCTTAGGTTGTTACAGGAGACAATAAACGATTCAAGATTTTTACACTCATAATGAGTTAGCCGCGTCTCATTTAGGAGTTAAAGTTGTATGACCTCCAAAAACCAAACACGTTGAACAGTCCAAGGTACCATGTGTAGGAACGTTCAAAAGCATTGACTGATCCACGGTCCAAAGAAGCTTATTTTTAAAACAAGTTGTTTTTCAATAATATTAATTTCAAGGTTTCTCCTCGTTCGTTTTTGTATTTGTTGAACGACTTTAATATACAATGTTAACCCGTTATTATATTTATCGCATATGTTTTCTGTAAACACATTCGTAATAAATTAATAAGAAGAGTAATGGACGTATTAATTAAACATGAAATATTAATTATGCCTTTCCGTAATATGCGATGAATTTGTCTAAATGTATACCATACACAGCATTCCCAGCTTTTGTATTCGCGACTTCTTCGGTGAAAATAATTTCTATTGAAGAAACATTTGAAAAATATTTATTATTATTGATTGTATATGTGTATATGTGATGTATGGCCTGGCAACATTATAAACTGCCTGTATTACACGTTCGAAAGGACAAACTGTCGTTCCAGCAAAGAACACAATCTTCTTTAAATTATATGTAAGTGACATTTTGTGCAATAAATGATATTCTATTCTATTTGTAATTGTTATACAGTTTATATTGCGAAAACGTTATTTTTGTATTATCTCGTCAAAGTAAATAAGCTGTACTTAGGAATAACTCCTAAGGACTTCATATGAAAATAACAATAATTTTCTTACTATATTCTATTCCGGGGACAATGGACAAGTTTATTACGAGATGTAAAGGATCACAGGATTAAAAACCAAAGTCACAGAACCAATGCCTATAAAGATATGCGAAAGATGTGTCCAAATCAAAACATCCATCCAACATCCAAATAATAAATTATTAACAAGTAACCGTGTGCATGTCGGACTTCTTGATTTAACTTCTGACACCAAAAATGTATTTAACACTCGCTCCATGATATTGCTCAACTTTTTCATATTCAAAAAATATTTTCTTATAAGCAAATACATTTTTGTTGATAAATGGCACTTCTATAGGTGTGTAAAATTTTATATTTCTATGCTTGGTACTTTCCTACTCGCGAAGCAACTATGACAAAAACAGCCACCGGAATGAGGCCATGGAGTGTCCTTTTTCACTAAACTTAAAATTGTATCGAAAACTTAATAATTCAATCGCTTGGCTTTAAAGAATACAATTCTAGTGGGGAGTAAATTAGTGCATTTGTTTCGAACGATTTGATTAGAGATCTGAACTATGCCCTACCATCAAATATTAATAAAGCTATTATTAAAAGCTAATACAAAATTATTTGTTATACTAAATAAAGGAAGAAAGTAAGTAAATAGCATAGTCGTTTTCCTGTCCAAGTCCTTCAGACTATCCAATTACAAGGTCAAAGTTATGACAATTTAATCACAAGTATGTGACAAGTAAAGTACGTCTCATTTACAGTATTTAAGTCAGGTCAATGATCAACAATTGACCCCCTTGGCAATTTAATCTTAATTTCTTTTGCTTGAATCGGAGAGGACTGTTTGTATTATTGTAAAAGTTTAGCCGTTTTCAAATTAGTGCTTTTAGTCTTTAATAACTGTAGGAGAGCTTGTTTATAGGGTAATTCCGTCTGTTATCCGATTGGTAGATTAAGATTAGGGATGTGCCGACACGATAATACTATTTTACATATTACATATTAAACTGGAAGTGGCCTCTACAGCGGAGACTCCCAATAATTTCCAATTCTTCAACTAATCTTCTCCAATTTTTTCTACACTTGTTCACGAATACATCCCATCCCATTGCTTCTTTAGTCTCTCCCCCCCCCCCCCTCTCTCTTTCTCTCTCTTTCTGTCTTCCCATTCCTGGGTATACAACCGCAATCATGATTTGTTCTTAACTTCTTACTTACTTGCCTTCATGTCGTGCCCAATTTCATTTCAAGGACCTAACCCTTACATCTGTTATTATTGACATTTTCCTTGTATTCTTGTTTTGAACTTTAACTCCTATATTTTTATACCTAACATACACCTATCAATTTCCCTTTGATGTATTGCTAATTATTTTTCATCTTTCTTCTTTATAGCATGATATTTAAAAAATAATATCGACAAACATTAGAATTAGTGAATTTTATATACATAAAGGAAACAATACACGTTGCTTTAATTTTATATAAATTAATTTAAAAGGTTCTTAAAGTGTATCAGTTTTAGGTATGGTAAAATTTACATTAATCAATTTTTGTTCAGAAAATACATGTTCATTTTTAGACAAATCATACTGCCTTTAGTCCGCTACAGCTACTTCTCCGCCCGTTTAAAAATCACCTCCGATATGTAAGAAAAGATAAAATATCTTTATTTTATACAACCCTAGTTTAAATTATATATTTCAAAAAACAATAGTTTGCCATCGCAGTCAGTCGATATTGTCAATATTATGGATATATTTAATTAAACAAGTTGTTGACCTACAACGGTTGGTATTTGGTACCGAATTAAATTATGTATTAGTAAGATATATTGAAATTAACTTCCATATTTAAACGCTCGTGCTACGTTCAAAATTGTACTTATATTGTTAATATTACTGGTTATATTTTACGGATTTAAAGTTCGTTGTTGATATCTATACGCGAAAACTAAACGAAATTTTAAAAAAATCTGTTTAAACTCAAATCTATGAAACGATAAATAAAAAAATGACTTATCAGTCGCAGTGTTTGCAGGATAATTCTTCAAAACACTTTTTGTAACATGTTTCACGCGTGCTCGATGTGGTTTAGGTCTAGTGATTGCACGAGCCAGTCTAAGCTGGTCACCACTTGCATTGTGTGCACGGGCGTTGTTGTCCATGAGCGAGAATTTTTGTCCATTTTTAGTGTCTACCCGTAGACTAGTGGGACTAGGACCTGGATACACTATTTTTCGGCGGTTATGACATTTCTGATCTAAACGTTTACCAACATGAATTCCCGCTCAAACCACAATGGCCGCACCGTGAAATGGATCGATGTCCTAAAGCTGTTGTAGACGACTCTCATAACTAGAAACTCGACATACACATATTCTTCGTGAATCTGGATGGAAACTGAATCGGTAAATAGCCCTACGGAACACCGGTTATCTTCCAAAGCAAATGTTCACGAGTCGACTGTAGTCTTAGTCCACGATTTTTCAGTCTAATGCTGAAGTACGAACCAGTCTGCGAGTATGAAGATTAGCATCATGCAGTCCTGTCACAATTTGGAGACTCACAAGGAACTGGTGCTCTGACTGGAGCCTTTGAACCAAATGCATGGCCGTAACATTAGGTTGTCTTCTCGCAGCTACTTGCAAAAATTGGTCTTGTCGTTGGGTGGTTAAGCGCTTCCCTCGTGGGCATCTTTCAGCCACTTCACCAGTGACATGATAGCACAAATCTTGATAGCACGTTGTTTTGTTATCATCTCAGCAATCCTCCGTTAAGTAGCTTATTTTGAAGCATGTTTTCAGCCTTTAACATTTACTCTCTCCTTAAATCGCTGCACAGTGCATACATTAGTATACGCCACTGCTGATGTTCCATAATTTACGGAAAACCAATTTCAGAAGATGCATACGTACTACCTATCCATAAAGCAAAAATTAATATCAATACATCCAACAACATCGGGAGAAGCAGACGAAGGATTTACTCTACAAGGTCCTTCAATAAAGACACCAACCCGTCCATTAACACCTGCTCCAGAGCCGCCGACTGCTACACCGATACAAGCTGTTGAGCTATTGACTCTCCAGTGCACTAATTTTAGAGCCTTCAGACGTCTCACCAGGAGCATTCAGGTTGAAGAAATAGACTCGAAATGGGAGTTAGAAGACGAGCTTCACAACTTACAGTGCCGCTGGAAGGAAATAGACTCCTTGCATTTAAAAATAGACAACATCCTGCAAGGGTCCAATTCGGAATACGAGGAGGAATTTACAAATTATCAATATTCTTATAAAAATATCAAAAGAAGCATACACGAAAAGTTAGCATCAACAGCACATATACAGCAGTCAACGCCACAACTGGAAGTCCCTATTTTCACAGGCAACTGTACACAGTGGCCAACATTTTATGATTTATTTACTGCCGCGATCCACGATAATAAATCATTGAGCAAAGCACAAAAAATGCAGCATTTGAAGGGTAAAGTGCGAGGTGAAGCCGAATGCCTCATCCACCACCTGCATATATCAGCAGAGAATTATGACACTGCATGGGATATATTAACAAGGCGCTATAACAATACACAGTTGCTCTTTACTAAACAAACAGAGGTACTTTTAAATCAGCCCTCTATACAGAAACAAACAGCATATGAAATCAAAAAATTGCACGACACTACAGCCGAGTGTATTCACGCAATCCATAATTTAGGAGTGGATACCAATTCATGGGATCCGCTTATAGTACACATCATTTCCAAAAAGTTAGATAGTGAAACATTTAGTGACTACAAGGAGTCACGGGAATCTCCACGGGAATTGCCTACTTTAACGGAATTTATGAACTTTTTAGAAAACAAGTTTTTGGCTCTCGAACCCATACAGAAACGGGAGAGAGAACCAATTCAAAACAGAGAACCTAAATTTCAAAAATCACGTCCATCTTTTAATAAAAATGAGAATGAATATCAAAAACAACGGCCATACTTTAATGAAAATAAAAATGAGTATAAGAAACAAGCATTTAGCACCAGAGTCTCGCCACAATCAACTGACATACACCAAAATCATGAACTTAAATTCAAGGCATGCGTTATTTGTCAGCGAACGCATGGCTTATTTCAATGTAAAAAGTTTTTAAACATGCCAGATAACATTAAAATAATGAACATGGAAAAACACGACATATGCGAAAACTGCTTATATACTCATAATGGAAGAATTTGCATATCAGAAAAACGTTGTCGTCATTGCAACGGGAATCATAATTCAATATTACACGATACCTTTGTTGACAAGCGGCGAACTTATGACAATGCGAAACCTGAGCAATCGCATTCCAATGCCAATGTATCACTACAAGGCCATTTTCCTGAAATACTTTTAGCAACAGCCATTATCAAGGTTCAATCAAATAATGGTTCTTATCACAGCTTTCGCGCTCTTCTCGATCAAGGCTCCCAGGCTTCCTTAATATCAGAAAGAGCAGTTAAAATATTAGGGTTGCCGCGGAAGAAATGTCGTGGGATTATTATATCAGGAATTGGAAACAGAGAAAACAACTGCTTAGGAAACATTAAAATAAAATGCCAATCTAATCTTGAAGACTATTGTTTTGAAACCAATGCATTTATCATGGAAACTTTATTAAAAAATCTACCAAGTTGTACTTTTATGAAATCAAATTGGGAACTGTTAGAAGACATTCCTCTAGCAGACCCCACCTTCAACATCAGTAGCCCAGTTGATATATTATTGGGGGCGGATATTTACAGCAATAATATTTTAGAAGGAATATTTAAAATTGGTCACAACCTACCTATTGCACAAAAAACGCGCTTAGGTTGGATTTTAAGCGGCAATGTAGAACGCACTTTACAATGTAACGTAACTTTGAACAATATGGAAGATTTACATCAATATTGGCAAATTGAGGATATCACAGAACCATCATGTATATCCTCCGAGGATCAGAGCGTAATAGAATTTTATAAGAAAACCACGTTACGACTCCCAGACGGTCGTTATGAAGTACGTTTACCATTAAAATCAAACATAGATCAAGAGTTGGGTTCATCAAGAAACAAGGCTGTTGCACAGTTCAAGCAGTTGGAGAAAAAATTTACTAAGCAAGAAGATGTGGCTAAAGAATACAAATTGTTTATAAACGAATATTTATCATTAAATCACATGCAGTCAGTAACTTGTAACACAACACCGGGCTATTATTTACCTCATCATTGCGTCATACGCGAGGATTCCACTACCACGAAACTGCGCGTGGTATTCAATGCATCAGCAAAAACGACATCAGGGTTCAGTTTGAACGATTTTATGGAAAGGGGTCCGAATCTGCAACAAGATCTTCAAAGCCTCATAATTAGGTGGAGGCAGTACAAATATGGTTTTACAGCGGACATTGAGAAGATGTTCCGACAAGTTTGGTTAAATCAAAATGACCAAAAATATCAAAAAATCATTTGGCGAGAATCGCCTTTAGATATATTACAAGAATATCAATTATCAATGGTAACATACGGCACCAAGGCCGCACCGTTCCTCGCAATGATGACACTTCGTCAGTTGGCAGAAGATGAAAAGGAGAACTATAAAAACAGCACGGCTCCAAAAACTATAGAATCATCATTTTTATGGATGACTTAGTACATGGAAGTCATTCTATCGAATCAGCAAAATTATTAATACAAGATATTATAAGTATTTTGAAATCTGGGGGATTCAATTTAAGAAAATGGAAGAGTAATGAAGAACAGTTATTGAAGTTTGTCGACTGTAGTCAAGATCAAGTTAACTACGACTTTAAGCAAGCAGAATCATCAAAAACTTTAGGACTTAGCTGGAACCCGCAACAAGATAAATTTACTTTTACACCAAAATTAAAATTTTCAATTAAACTTCCAACAAAACGAACATTATTATCAGATATATCGAGATTATTCGATCCACTCGGTTGGTTATCACCAATTTCAACAAAAATCAAGATTTTATTTCAACAAATATGGCAGTTAAAATCAGAATGGGATGATCCCTTACCTGAAATCATGCAACAGGAATGGATTAAAATAAAATCTGACATGCAAGAAATCATCAGTCAATTTACAATATCAAGATGGTTAGGAACAACAGAAGAGAAAGAGTTAGAGCTTCATGGATTTTCAGATGCATCCATGAAAGCATACGCTTGCGTCGTATATTGTAAAGTGACATCAGGAGGTCACACATCTATTATCATGATAGCAGGAAAAGCTAGGTTAGTGCCGATTAGCAAAAATTATTCTTTACCAAAATTGGAGTTGTGTGGAGCACTCTTACTTAGCAAGTTAGTAGTAAAAATCAAGTCTTGCCTCGAAAATTATAATATCAAAACTTACTGTTGGACGGATTCAATGGTAGTACTAGGTTGGATAAATGGTGATATAGAACGATGGAAACCGTTCGTGTCAAATAGGATCAAACAGATAACACCAATTATCCCACCAAGATATTGGAAATATGTCAAGTCCGAAGAAAATCCAGCAGACTGTGCTAGCAGAGGTATGACTGCTTCACAGCTGCGGGATCATGAGTTATGGTGGAAAGGTCCGAACTGGCTACCATTATATAAAGAAGGTAATCAAGAAAAAGAAAGCTTTAAAACGGATCAAGAAGTTAGGAAAATCAAGCAAGTAACCACTGTATACGCTGAATCAGGAAGCATAATTAATCATTTGCTATATAAATATAGCTCGTTTGGCAAGATAACAAAAATTTTAGCATGGGTGTACCGCTTTATATCAAGAAAACATGAAAGAAAATCAAGAACATCATACTTAACTTTAAGTGAAATAAATCGCGCAAAAATCAGAATTATCAAGCAAGTTCAACAAGAAGAACTTCATCATGAAATATCAGCCTTACAAAAAGGTGATAACATATCACAAAAAAGCAAGATCATCATGTTAAACCCTATACTAGATCAAGATAGTATTTTAAGGGTAGGTGGACGTCTAAAAAATGCGCATATTACATTAGACATGAAACACCCTATAATCATACCAAAAAATAGTCGTTTATCAGATTTAATCATAGATCAATGTCACCAGCTCACATATCATGGCGGAGCTCGGATGACTTTGTCGATCATACGACAACAATATTGGTTAATAGGGCTACGAAAAAACGCATTCATCAGTATGTAAAATGTAGAAAGTATAATCCAAGTCAACACTATCAAATAATGGGAGATTTACCAGCATCAAGGGTAAATCCATCACGACCTTTCTATCATTCAGGGATAGACTACACGGGTCATATTTTTGTAAAGTCCAACAAGGGACGCGGAGTAAAAACTACGAAAGGTTACGTAGCAGTATTTGTGTGTATGGTTACCAAGGCCGTTCACCTCGAGTTGGTATCGGACTTGACTACGTCAGCATTTCTATCAGCACTTCGTAGAATGTCAGCAAGAAGAGGTGTTCCCAAACATATGTACAGCGATCAAGGTACCACATTTATAGGAGCAAACAAGGTTCTACAAAAAGAATATCAAGAGATACAGTGTTTATTTAAAAACGAGTTTATGACAGAAGTCACGGACATGGGTATCCAGTGGCATTTTAATGCTCCATCTTGGCCCTCAGCAGGTGGCCTCTGGGAAGCATCAGTGAAGAGCCTGAAATACCACATGAAACGAGTTTTAGGTGAACAGAAACTCACATTTGAGGAGTATAGCACGTTACTATCGCAGATCGAAGCATGTTTGAATCAAAGGCCTTTATGTTCTTTGACGGAAGATCCAGAAGACCTTAACTGCCTTACACCATCTCACTTTTTATCAAGCGGGCCAATATTAACATTTTTTAATACTGAAATGGATTTGCGTACACGTTGGCATTTAATACAGAAATTATACGAAGATATCTGGAAAAGGTGGAAATCCGAATATCTTACCCAATTATCAGCACGCACCAAATGGCAACAATCAAGAGCCAGTCTTAAAATTAACGATATAGTTCTTATTCATGACTATAATTTACCTCCGGGAAGGTGGCCATTTGGCCGAATCATGGAACTACACCCCGGAAGTGACGGTCACGTGAGAGTCGTCACGTTAAAAACAAAAAACGGAATCATAAAACGTCCTATCATAAAACTATCTATTTTACCTCTTCATAAAGAAAACAGCGATAATTAAGAATCAAGTGGATCATTCATAGCAATTAAAAATATATATATACAATCTAATAACCTTAATTACAAGCTTTCGCAATTATAGACTCATTTATATCATATGAAATGGGCACACAGAAAAATATTTTGTATAATTTACTAAAATGCCATTTCATCAGGAAGAATGGCGCCTCACATATTCTACGATTTGAATCTTTACTGGGAAGGTCCAAACGCTTTAGATAAGAATATTGTTTAACTAAACAACACATACAGAAAGGTGAAAACAATGCTATATGATCATGTTACATTTGCACCATAGAAATGGAACAGCTGCACCATTGCGATAAAAAATTGCTAAGTTATCAAAATACGCGCACGCGCCGAGCACTTCTAGACGGTGGATATTTTATAACATATTTGTTTGAAATTTTAACAATATGATAAAGATAGAAAAATCAAGAGCATTTAGCAATATCAGGGAAAGAACAAGCATGAAATCATAATTAAGATCAGCAATGTTTGATAACCATATTTCCTCAGTTGTGGCGGCGGCGACAGAGGGTACCCCTGAGTCAGCCCCCCGTATCAATGACTATTTAGTGTATTAGTGAAAAGTGAAATAAGGAGAGTCAATTAGTGTAAAAATAGTGCGCGTAGTCTACTGATCCAACAATCAGTACGTAACAATAACATACGGTTAAATCAAGTGTAGAGACTTTAGCGTTTTCATTGATAATTGTATCACTCATTAGTGTTAAGACAATTTGAATCATCTTTGTCGCATGTCATTCACCAACCATTAATTCATCAGCATCACACTTCCTTTTCTTCTCTCGTGTGGGAGCATGTACGGGCTAGCAACAGCCGTACATTGCCGTGTCAGCGGTTTACGCCGACACGTGCATTTTAACATATTTAAATCAGTACTCATTTAGCACCGTACTCGGTCAGTCGGCAAAACAGCCACTGATCTTAGAGCATAATCACCATCATTCCATTATTATATTTTATTATTATTATATTATATTTTATCAATAAACAATTACATCAAGAAAACCTCTATCATTAGCATTCCATGTAGGACAACCCCCTACAAGCATAAATTCGAAATTACCCGCTAACATATTTTAAAACATTAATTTGACACAAATAATTACCAAAATATAGTAGGTAAATTGAAACTTACAAATTTCCTTATAACTATGCCGCGCAAATCTATTGTTTTTAATAAAAAAAAATATTAAATACAAATTTGGAATGATTCAAAAAGGCCTACAAGATAAGTTTTCTTCAAAAGATTTTGATAACTGTCAGTATTTTTGTAAATTTAAGAACTTTATACAGTGTCCCTAAAAGGTGTTGATGTGTGTATATCATAAACATCTGTATAATAAACTCACAACGTTATTAACTCTATATTAGCATTATTATGTAACAAATGTATTAAAGGTTTTTTTCAAATGTATTAATATATAGTATAAATATTTCGTTTAAAAACAAATCATTTGGGGACTGTTAGTTATTATGACGATGAAATAATAAAATACGTGGCAACAAATAAACAAGTCTTTAGAAATGCTAATTAGGCAAGATAAAGTTAGAATATATTAAGTTAAAAGATCAAGTTTTCGTTATTGCTCTAACTTGTGGACTTTATGTTTCAAAAGTTCAAAACACCAGTATATTACCATATCAAATATGGTCTCTAAACGAGTTCAATAATCAGATTCTGTTTATATCTTTTTATGTACCTTTTGTTGTCGTAACATTTAAATCACGATTTGATGCAATGTACTTATTTAGAAATAGCAAAGGGTCAATATTAAATAAAGACACGACCTCAATTTATGTTATCGGGATATATATGTATTAGATTCCTGCATAATTATTTCACATGCAGTGAACTCTGTCACTTATTCAAGTTTTCGTAATATATTATGTAAATAAGATTTAATATAAATGTCTTAACTGAGATTTTCAATAACAATGGGACTGGTAGCGCCAACAGTGATTGCGTATTACAAGCCGAACTTGCTAGCTTGGAGATATGCAATATATGTATTTAACTGTGACTACTTACTGTGTGATTATTAAAGAGGGTAGAAAATTAATAAATAATAATTCTATTCTAGGCACTTCGGATCACCTCGCAAACGCATCACCAAAAGCAGCTGTACAGCCTAATGCAGTTGTTAAAACTGAGAATGCAACTGAACAGAATAAAACCGCAAGTCAGCCCCCAACTGCAGTAGATACTAACCAAAACGCGACAGTGGAAACACAAAACGCTACCGTCACCAACCAAACACTACCTGGCAAAAACGAAACTAGCCCAAATGACGGATCTGCTAAAACTGCAGTGAAACCAGAAGGAAATACTGAACCTGCAAAGCAAGCAGAACCAGCCAAGAATGATAAAAATGAAAAGAATGAAACAAATGAGAAAACTGAGAAGAACGAGAAGAATGAGAAAAATGAAAAGAACGACATAAATGAGAAAAATGCTAAAGAAGGGGCGGCTACTGAAACAAAAGCTGCTGACGGGACACAAGGTGGTGCCAAGAAAAATGAAACAACTACGGAAAAATCCCAAATCGCGTCGTCTGAAGCGCCCAAGACTATCCAACCAGTTCAGGCTCGAGCGTAAGTTTTATTGTCATTGTAATCATCGCGATCACTAGTTGAGTTTGTTTTTAGAATTTATGTCTGTCTGAAAGTTCGTCGCCAACAGATTGTGAAATGGCTTAATACATTTCAATATTAAAACAGACATGTATTATATTGAATAAGCATATCCCCTTTTAATATTTTTCAAGGTTCAGAAGATAAATATTTGTGCCAGTCTTAGCTAGTTGATAACTAATAACAACACTGCTTATATTTGACTATTTTTTTCAGATTTGATGGTCCCAGTTTCTTCGGTGGCATCATTCTTACCTTAGGTTTGCTCGCAATCGGCTTCATGGGCTTCAAATACTACAAGAACCAAACCGATGGAAACTATCACACGCTCTAAATAGTTCAAGTTTTTCTCTCGTAATTCATAAGTGCACCAAACAGTATATAAGATTTATTTTTGCTTAAAAATGTATTTATGTTTGTTTTGTATCGGAGTGCACTTACGTTTAATGTTAATACAAAAACAGGGTTTTCTCCATGTAAATAATTTTCTACGATTTCCTTATAATTGTCATCCGAATTTCAAGGTGGTTGGTTTATTTAGGTTCATTTTAGAAGTTCTATATAATACATTCGACGCCTTTCATGTCTAGTGAACTAGCATTTAACTCCTTAATTTTGCATGCCTTTTACCTTTAAGTGATTATTTAGATGTTAAGCTCTTCATCGTACTATTAGCTCCATTTTTGTAGCTTGATATTATAAAAAAATTATAAATGTTATTTCTTTCTTTACATTTGAGTTATATATATCTTGTATTATATTGTAATGTGTTGTGTCAATCTAAAGAAAACGTTTAGTGTTGAAAAAACGCTTGTGCGCTGGCATGGAGTGTTGTAGGTATAGTAGACAAATTTTCTTAAAGAATCATTGTTACTGCGCAATCTTCAGAGTCCAATTTGAACAAACTATTAAGTTTGCGAATGACAATATACAAACTGAATATTGGATAGGGACGTGTCTGTAGTATAATGCCACTATTTCAGAGGGTTTTCGAAATAAATAAATACCGAAGTGTGTAAATAAATTGATTCCACTATTAGCAAATATTAATTAATAACGGTTCACTTCAAACACGTTGACAATTACAATTAGAATCAATAAGTGACATATCTAATATCTTGTAAACATGATACGTCACAAAAAGCACGAAAATAGTCTATGACGATCAAAAATAGAGTGGAAGAGTGAACTTTTTATTCTTACCTCCAAAATATGATACATTAAAGCATAACAATCAAAATTAATAAGTATAGTACAAGCAAAATTTAAATGAAGCCTTGAAGTTCGTACACATTGCGCAGAACGATAATAATTGGTGGAACGTTCAGAGCTGAGGTGGGAATAATGCGCTCTCACTCGAACGCTATCCAAATTAATATGGCATCTCTTTCGCAGTGTCCAGTTTACACTGTTAGGTATAAGAGTTACTATTTGAGTGCACCTGCGCAAACTCAGAGCTAACTTCACACGAGACGTTTTTAAGATTAGCGCTACTGTAGTTATGTATTACGTACAAAATATATAACATTTTAGAAAGCTTCAGAAATAGAGCATTTACATTAACATTTCATTATAGGTATTCCTTGTATGGTAGCTATTGTTATATATTATTATATTTATATTGTCACAACATATTCCATTATATGTAATACGGATATATGATTGAGATTATAATATTTCCTTATCAAAGACTCAAAAACGCTTTTTGTCCAAATTGTATTCGTGTGCGCATATATTATACTTTTTAGATATTAAATATTCTTCCTTTCCAATTATATGTGTGCCATCGTTTGGAATTTCAAAAAACTTTAACACTGCATCTTGGAGTCTCAATATATTTGTCTACACTTATCTTGAAATTATATTAAGTGTTTACTATAAGGAAACGCAATGTGATGATGAAAATAAGGGTCTAAAGTAACTATGGTGGTTTGGCATAATCAAGTTTGTGAATCTCGTTGAATTTGTAAAAAAGATATCTCATGTAAAGAGTAGTTTTTGTTCATTAATGAATCTCGTAATTAATGTAGAACTTGATTGTGCCAAATCAATATGTATATTTTTTGTTTTTGTGATTTATAGCACGCTGTTTGTTACTGGACAAGTGTATTCCATCCTAAAGTGCTCTTAAAATCTGTTTATCGATAGTTATTGGAGATTTATTAGGCACTGTGAGGATTCCTGTCGGTCATACTGCTACTTATTCATGTCACAGTCAATGGTTACATTAAATAAAGGTATATATATTAAAATTGAACATTTTATTTTATGTGTGTACTGTATGTGCATAATAAGAAATCTTGGCATCCACTTAACGAAAGACCCCAGCGTCGAGGTTATGCAAGGCAAGAATAAACTTTACTACAAAATCAGTCCGACTATAGTAGAATTATTTTGTCCGTGCAGTTTGGGTCATAAATAATCGGAGCGGTGAAGCGAGTATTTCGCTCTCTCTTCCACTCACGGGCCTTATGGGCAGGCATAGTCATACGCATTATTTTTGTCGATAAGCGGTATCGATAGTGTATTTAGTTTTGTCATTTTGTGGGTTAGTGATATAAATGAAAGGATAGTATAGTGATATAAATGAAAATAGATAAAAAACGTATTTAAAAATAACAATAATAATGATTTAAAATAAATTAATAATAAGGTATCTGTGTATTAAAAAACTATAAGTACAAAAGTTTAGAATGTAACAAGTTATATTAAAGATAAATATAAATACTTATATCTAAGTTTAAAACTAACAGCAAAAAAGATAATAATGATTTTTTAAGAATGATAATCTTTCTTTGATAAGAATGAGTTTTTATCGATAATGGCGTTGCGCCCGCGCAACATGTTCACCGCCTTAGCCGGGCTGAGGCCGAGCTTTGATTTATGACCCAAACTGCACGGAGAAAATAATTCTACTATAGTACTTACATAACCTCATGAAAACTGCGTTCTATAACTTCTTTTCCCTTGCGGAGATATTTTTTATAAAATTCAGTTAAATGTGTTTATAATTATTAATTTACACTTGCTCCTTAAGTCGTAATAGCATAATGGCAAGTGCACATGTCCCAAGTCATAGCCTGACCCCAATGCAAATGTGTTAGTGAAAAAAGGAGTATGAAAATCTAAGCAATACACAGCATAAGTCGGGGTCATACATAGAGTATTGCTCCCACCTGGTCGGAGCACCTACTCATACCGAACCCATGCCACCAGATGATTTAGGATCGCTCAATTTACGGAGAGACAGCACACATTCGCCTCTTCTACGGTATGTAGAGTGGGGACTGTAGTGAGGAACTCGTTTGATTTATTGACTGAGAGTGGCCACCATTTAAAAAAACTAAAAAAAACACGCTTTTATAAAAAATCCAACTAAAAAAACAAAAAATAAAATTTAATATAATATAAAAAAGCGTGGGGTGTATTCAATTAATAATATAATATCTTAAAAAGCGCTTTGAATACACCCCACGCTTTTTTATATTATATTAAATTTTATTTTTTGTTTTTTTAGTTGGATTTTTTATAAAAGCGTGTTTTTTTTAGTTTTTTTAAACTATTATTTATTTTTCATTTTTTAGTTGATTTTTGTTTAAATGTTTTTAAATACAAGCTTTTGAGATCCTGCATATCATGTAGCAGCAGAGTGCTAGCCAAGACAAGTAAAACGAGCCCAAACACGACGGGTCTATCTTGTTTAGTACAGGAGTTCCTATGGCCACCTTCCGACTCCATCATCAGATCAGCTCCATGGTACCATATTATTGCATTGTCACGCGATATAAACATACGGGCCCAAACACGAAGGGTCTATCTTGTTTAGTACAGGAGTTCCTATGGCCACCTTCCCACTCCATCATCAGATCAGCTCCATGATACTATATTATTGCATTGTCATCGACCTTTGACAGGTGTGCAAAGTATGAATTAAATCTGATCGTTCAAAGTAGGACAAAATCGAGCTCAAAGGGGTCGGTTACAGACATACTGACATACAAGTGAAGCTAATATAAAGCGTGTAAAAAATTAAGTCTTTATGAATGTAAAACAAAAGTATTTGCTATGGCTGAAAACTATTGTAGTATAAATAAACAGTCTGCTTTTAACATGGAGCGACATTATAAAATTCAATTATATTAATAATGTAAGAATAAGCCTAAATGGCGCTCTGTTGTTCGTGCCTACCCCGCAAGGGACCTGGCGTGAAGTAATGTATGTATGTATGTATTAATAATGTACTCTGTGAGTAATACATTAAACCATTACAATAAAACATCTTAAAACTACTTAAGGCCGGGATTCTAATCTTACTATCCATGGTGTTAATTGTATGGATAGTTTCCAGTTTATAATGGCACACGAATGAAATATGGCTAGTACCTAAGTTTAAAAAACTCGACACGTGTACAATATCTATTGAATGAACGTAAACACTGTTATTCAGTATAAATTAAAACAAAGTACAATCATTTTAACAAAAGCATAGTATCCTACGGTAGTCTGTAAACAAAAGGTGACTAACCTTTTGTTTATCGCGAAAACAATCTAGGCAACCCAAAAACAACAATATAAAATTATTCAAACCATAAATAATAGACCTATTGTATTTCATTACAACTGTTAACTATACCTGTGAAGAAACGTAATTTAGAACAGTTGGAACCAGCTATCATTAGTGCTTGAAGTATTTAATATTTTAAATGCAATGTTTATTTGTTCGTATTTTATGTGCTGCCATGCCGTTTATCCGTCGTGAGCCAATCGCAGTCCACTAATCGACATAGGCCTCTACAAATTTGTTCTCTGTCTTCCTCATGCGTTGTCCAACAGGTGTTGGACCTGCTGACGAAGAAGACATCGGGTAAAAGGGCGGCCGAAACTAGGCGAGAGGCGTAAGACCGGCCCCTCAGGAATCTGAGGCGTGCCAGTCGCAGCTCCGCGACGTCGCCATCGTGGCCTTGCGATGGTGCCCCATGCATGCCAGGTTTGCGGAGAGGCTAGGTCATATACCCGTAGCTCTGGCATAAGGCGCATGACGGAACACTCAGGGATTTTAGTGGGTCTCCCTAACTTGGGGGTAATGGCGTGACACCACTTTGACTGGGCATGCCCCGATACTGACGAATCCCATACACGGGTCGCGAATTATCCTCCCAGGCTTCTGTGCCTGTCGCGGCTTAGTCCTCAAACGGATATCGCCTGGTTAAAAAAAAAAGAGCGCCCGACACTACATTTACCGAGATGCGGTCTCCATTCCCAGACTCAACTACTCCATCGACCGTCGGTCCTGCGACAAACATGACCGGCTTATCGCCACTTTGCTAATTTTGCGAGCTATCTACTATACCTTGGTTCTCTTCAGGGCCGTTTAAGCATATTGGGCGCCAGTGTGCGCGAAGAAAAAAGAAGTCAGCTTGCGACCCCGTAACCAAAAATAAGATTTAATTTTGTTTTTTTGTAAAGGTTTAGTCAATCGGCTTGCGCCCCCCAGATCAGTGGCGGAGCAAGAAATCCTAAGACTCTTATGTCGACGACATACATTTTGTGAGATCCCCTGGTAACGCAAGTGATTTCAAAACAATTGAAACCGTAGTTACCGCGAATGTTGCAAGTCGAAATAAAAAAAGAATTTGGTATGAGTAACGCTTATATTAGTTTCACGACATTTTAAATGCAACAAAAAAATTTACTCGTCCAGTCTTCTGAGCTGCGAGGCCTAGGCGATGGCCCACGTCGCTAACGTTTCACGCCGCCTCTGCCTAGAACCGTACGACCGGGTGCTACGCACCCCTAGCACCTTCGAGTAAAAACGGCCTTAGTTTTCTTAAAAGTATTCTTATTTATGCATAAGAGAAATATCCCATTAAGCGACTGTCAATATCCACGTCTCAGCTACCTACATGTCACATATTTCAGAGCACTTAAAATATAAGTATTAAATTAAACAATTGATATTTGCAATTGATATATATCTTTATGATTTATTTCATATCTATTTAATATTTTAGGTGCCTACTAAAAAAATCAGTATTAAAAATATACATAGCATGGAAGTAATCTAAAACAATAAATATAACACTGAAGTACCGACTTTGTCCAAATAAATGTCTAAAATACAGTCTTAGTCTTAAACTAACCCAATAAATCTTATTAGATGAAATTTTCTTATTATTCAGTAACTGATTTCGAAAAACTTCGGAAAACTGTATTTAAATTGTTTATGTATACCGAGTAGCAATTAATCTAGAGACAACATTGAAGAACAAAGATATCACAATGGATATAATTCGGTAGTTGACAATTTTTAACCGACTTCGAAAAAAGGAGGAGGTTCTCAATTCGTCGGGATCTTTTTTTTTGAGAAACAGGTTTATTTTGAGCCTTATGGTCTATTTTAGTCAAAATATTAATATTTCAGTAAAAAAACAACACGAACATATTTAATTTAGCAATTTTATAAATATTTTGACATTTCGTCACAAAAACGCGTCAAGCTGTCATGGCGTCTTGCATGTCGTCACAGTGTGCAAAACAAACATCTGTTTCGTTGAAGTGTTATCTGAGAAGTCATTGATAACTTCTTGTGTTTTGCACACTATGACGTCACGCGCTCTGATCGGCGCTCATTGTCACGTGGCTAATGGCTGCAATATAACAATTTTATTTCTCAAAAATATCAATTAATATTTAATATTTTAGTTAAAACAATTTATTCTTGTCACATTTAGATCGTAATCTACGATATATATTAAAGTCAGCCTATATTTTTCATACTGTCAACTATCGAATTATCATGCTAATAAATTAATACTGAAAAATGCTATACAGATCCATATCGCCGGTGACTGGGACTTTGTTGAGTAACTTTTTTTACCGCACGAGTTCTTCAGCAAACAGGCAGACGGCCTACCTGATGGCAAGCGGTTACGATCGCCTATGGACATTAGTAACACCAAAGGTACTACCAGTGTGCTGCCGCTCTCTAAAGGGAGATTGGAAACTGGCCACTAATGCGGGAACACAACTCAAACTTGTTATGGTGGCATACTCTACACCAGGGCTGGGAATATCTCACCGCCTTCCTACAGAGTTGGCACATCGCACTTTCTACAGGTGAGCAAATTTTCGAAAAGGATGTACATATTTACGCAGGTCGGGCAATAGACAACCAAAATATTGAGCAGCAACTTAGCGTCGTAGTGACTGCATCATCCAGAAATTCTGTGCCGCCTAGTACATATTTATATTTCGACCATTCATCATACATAGGAGTGGTTACTACTACCAGGCTGCCTAATGCACGGTCTGCCTTAAAGTCCCGCGAAATAGGCAAAGCATTGGCGCCTTTGGTGTTGTAGATGTACATGGAAAGCAGGAACATAAGTACCATTGAGTGGAGATCTGATCAATTGACTAGAAGCAAAGGACATCATTGCCCAGTTTGTTAGGAGAGTCGGGCTCTATATAAAAATGCACGAGCCTTTATGACTTTTTCATTAATTTGTAAAAAAAAATTAAATAATTATCATATACATTAAAAATATTTAAATTAATGAACCAGGTTTAAGAGAAATGATAATTTTTCTAGAGCAATATTTCTTAGAAAACCATAAATTCAAAGTTACACAGTTGAGAAATATGCTTATTTAATTATGGAAATTATATAAACAGCTGGGTTACAAAAAAATCTATAATTTTAATACAATAACATAAAAAACTAAACAAGATTTTAGAAATATATTGGCCTAAGGTTCATCCGATTTCAGGTGGGGGATCTAAAACGGGCATTATGATTTAGAAATTTAAAAAAATATCACTGCTTAAAGACACGTGAACATATTAATAAAAAATAAAGCTATGTATACATTGATATTGGTTTTAAAATACTGTTAGAAAAATAGAATTTTGTTTTTATAAATGTCATTGACGGCCATTGACAACAAGATCAGAGAAACACTGTATCAACATGTCTTAAGATGAAGTAAACAAATGGTATATAGACTTGCTAACAGATGGTCCAACATTACGACCTGTATCGCCATACTTTAAATTAGCTAATAGCAATTGGCCATCCTTCTCACTACATATTTTATACTTTTCAATCAAGGAATGTGGAGTGCTATACTCTCTTGTGATAGCTAAAGCTTTTTCCACTGACACACCCTTCAATTGTAAAAGTATTTTTATAAAGGTCTCTGTCACAGTTAACGCTTTGGTTTTCATCGATGATTTGTTAAAAAAACTGAATGACATTAGTTCATCGCAAGAAGGTTCCTTGTCGCCTCCTTTTAAGTTTTTATCCTGGAAATAAAAATAATTAACAGTGTATTAGAGCCAAATAATATGCATAATATTCTTACACAAATGTTACTTCCAGGATTGCCTGATTTTTTTGAATTAAATTTGACTATTTAAACTGATTGTTATTATATATAATATATGAGTCTATCAAAACTAAAGCTTTTAAATTTGTGCGTCCAATGCCATTGTTAGATGTACTTCATTGCTTAATTTTTTTAAAGTAAATGATAATTATCGTCAGCATCAGTGCAAGACTGTAACTGCATTTTATGGTGAAATATATTTTTTTCTTTGTAATTATTGTGATATACTTGTTAATTGTCTAGGCCAGGGGTCAGCAACCTTTTGAGTCGCAAGAGTCAAAAATACAATTTACTAAATTTCAAAGTTTTCAAAGAGCCATTTGTTTTCTCGCCAACAATAAATATTACTTGCATAAATTAAGTGTGTCTTTCTTTCTTTCTAAGTGTTTGATAGAAACAAACAAATCAATTTATTCATATATAAGTAGTGTTTTTCACAACAAAAAGATAATACTTGTGACATTATTAGATAATTATTAATTACTTATTATTAAATACAAAAATGTAAACCATTAACTCATTAAGTTACAAGACTAACTTTTGCTTCAATATCAAACAATTGGGCAAACAAACTCAATGAAAGCCATGTCCTTTTTTACATATCAAGAGCTTCATAACATATAGGGGTATACACAAAATGCCATTTTTTGTTTTTTACAAAAAATATGCATGTTACAAATTTAGGAGGTCTTACTAATATCCAAGTGTACCTAAGAAGAAGGGTATTCCGGATTTCAGCCTAGTAATCAACTAGTTTTGTTTTATTCACAATTTTGTCCCTTCGGTAACACTGCACTTTTGTCTGTACGCCCATTTGTTATGAAGCCTTCGATGTATAACCAAGAGCCGCAGCTCTACATCCAAAGAGCCACATGTGTCTCGCGAGCCGCAGGTTGCCGACCCCTGGTCTAGGCTACTCCCTGGGTTGTATAGGTTTTTGCAGTGATTAATAGACTGAATATGATGAGCTCTATTTTGACCACACTACAGGTATTATAGCGACAAAGAAAACTGTGTACTGTATATTATATACGTAAGCATCAGATGGTATAACGGAAATTCGCGTGTGGTTGCTTGTGGTAGAACATTAATAGGTTGAAGAAAAAAAAATTACCAAAAAAATATGGTTAGAAGGTTCTGCACTAACATTATTTTCGTAAAATTTAAACAAAGCAAAGCAATTGTGATTACTGGATATAAAATTTGGACAGTCTCCACCAACAAGTACACTACTCTTATAAAAAATCTATAAGGCATTTATTCCGGGTTCGATTCCTGGTATAGTAAATTTCGGAAACGTATTTTCTCCGTTATTTACCATGGTCTGGGTGTCTGGGATCGGCCCCAGAGTGGTCCGTTGTATATTACCCATAACACAAGCGTAACTTGCTTAATTTGGGGATATATAATGTGTGTGTTTGTCTGCCGATTATTATTATTATTATTATTATTCCCCAAGAATTCCAAAAGTTGAATCTACAAAAACTGTTGTTTTTCCTATGTACTTAAGTAAATATGTTTGCCATTACTTACTTGAATTATATATTTATTAATCTTTTTTTAGATTATTACTGAAATATCATGTTAAAAGGGGCAATTCATTAATTACGTAAGAGTACCGAGGAGAGGTGGTTAGAAAAATCTATACATGCCCTTATCTGGGCGAGGAGGGGAGTAAAAGTTAAAACCCATTCTTACATAATATATTACAAGTCGAAATTTAATCCCTACTAATATTATAAATGTGAATGTAAGTTTGTTTGTTACGCTTTCACGCGAAAACTACTGAACCGATCATCATGAAACTTTGTACACATATTCTTGGAGATATTAAAAGTTACATAGGATACTTTTATGAAAAAAGAAATCCAAGCGGACGAAGTCGCGGGCAGAAGCTAGTATTAAATAATGATAAGCTATATCTGATAGCAATGAAAGAGTATAACCTATTATTATCATCTGCTAAGGAATGTAATTCATTGATTTACATTAAACTGTGAGTTTTAGTGTGAATGATCCTTTCTAAGAATATTTTATTATTTAGAAAAACCAGATGGAATCTTATATAAGAGGGAGAGAGATTCAAGAAATCTTATGTATCCTTACATGGGGGTAGGGCAGTCAAAAATCATCCTGACATAATTAATGAGTGCCCCCGAAATACTTATAAGGAACTTTTTATGACTTGGCTACACAGTAGGGTTTTTCATTAAAAACTAGTTACTCACAATGATTTTGATTTGATATAGAGAGGACTACAGTAATTAATCTGCCTTAAAGGATTTTCCTTAACCTTAGATATAGGTTCAACTTCTAGAATTCTTCAGATTTTTAAATTTCTATATAAGAGTAATACTTTACCTTATACTCTATTGATAGTCTTTTAGTTATTATAGCCAAAAACCTTGCCGAGTCTGTCAAGGAATCTGTAACATGTACTTTAAAGCCATCCTGGACCCTGGTATTGGCCAATGCTTGCATCAAAGACTGCAAAGGTAAGCCTACATGCTTATTCTTTCCATAATTTTCAACCATATATACAACATTCTTCAATCCACATTTACGTAGCCTGAATTTCTGTTCATGAAATCTTCCATCTTTAATGCTGGCTGCAAGGTCATCCATTCTTTTCCTTTCTACTATATATGGTAGTACTAATTCTTCATTTTTGTCACTTTCGCTCTGAGCTATCCATGTGAAATCACCAACTTTTAGACTCCTATATTCATGTCTCAAGTTCGGATATTTATTAAATTGAGCAACAGTTGGGTCATGTTTTTTGGATACCCTGAAAAATGTTTAGCTTAGAAAATCTTTTGAAAAAAGTAATGTCAAAACTCAAACAATAGTAAGGCAAGAGAATTAATAGTAATTTGTAGCTCTATGGCTATACTATGTGGCCCATTTTATACAATTTTTAGTGTCTAACCCCCTCGGTGACCACAGTAGTTTAAGCCACGGCCCTCCCACTAGTTTCATGTAATAACAATTCATACTTATAGGTTGAAAATCATTTTTTGCAAACAGAAAATTTTTAAAATGTAATCTGGCTTCATAACCATTAAAAATGCTCTAAATGCCAATTTTTGATTAATGATTATTACTTGAAAAAACATGAGATATCCCTAGAGGATATTGACTGTGACAAAAAGCTAATCTAAGAAACATTTTATTTAAAAAATTGTAGTTTGTGTATAGTAAGAAATATATGTAATGATAAATACCCCATGTATTGTTTATATAGTGTGGCAACCGAGGGTGGAACTGCCCAGCAGCGTAAATCAGTTTTAGAACTTTTAGAAAATACTAGACATTTCTGGAAGGAAAAGACAAGGACGGATAGATGTTAGAAAGGGATAGACGATAAACGAATGAAAGAGATAGATAGATGTTAGAAAGAGATGGACAATGAACGAAAGAAAGAGATAGATAGATGTTAGAAAGGGATAGATGTATAAACGAAAGTTCCCGAACAGAAGGTTCGGGAAAGAAGAGACAGAGATAGATATATGGTTTCTAGAAAATTCTTTCGGGTATATAAACAGCGTAAACTGCAGCGTACCGGGCAGTTTTTAGAGTTGAAAGTTGCAGTTTTTAAAGTTGAGTTCAGTTCAAAACGGTGAAACGACAAGTGCGATACTAAAGGGTTATCAGAGAAGGTTAATAGAGTACAGAGACGGATTAAGTGGTGAATTTAGTGACAAGTTTGGTGGACAGATACGCGAAGGAGGTGTTTAGTGTAGTTCGAAGGAGGAACCAGAAGCGAGCTACCCGCGATAATATTGGAGGTGGTCCGCGCAATATCGGCGACGGTATTGAGGGTGTGACAACTTATCGTCGGGACTGTGCACCGTTGGTCGTGCGTATAGGGGCAACCCTACAGAGAGGTACTACGTGCGGCTGTGTAAGTCAATAAAAGCTTTTAAATTTAAAACTGGTGTTTTCTTCCAATTCATAAGTGCGTACCCCGCTCGTACGTAACAATATTATAAACAATACATGGGGTATTTATCATTACATATATTTCTTACTATACACAAACTACCATTTTCTAAATAAAATGTTTCTTATACAGCCAAGGCCAATATATATATATATATACAGCCAAGTGTAGTTAATATAGTACTAATAAAAAAATAATATAGTAGTACTGTATTGTACTACTGTAGTAGTACTACTGTAGTACTGTAGATATTTAAAAAAGCAAAAAGAATCTAAGTAGTTATGAATAAGTACAAGTGTTTAGAAAATAAGAGGATATATTAAACATATAAATAAGGAAAATTCAGATAATAATTAACATGATAAAAACAGGTATTAGCATAAAATATGTAATAGATTAAGTAGTACATACATACATAACTTCACGCCAGGTCCCTTGCGGGGTAGGCACGGTCAACAGAGCGCCATACAGGCTTATTCTTACACACCTCACTTGCTTCTTTGATTAAGTAGTAATATGATATAAAGTATAAATATACTTAGTAGAATTGTTTAGGCACAAATTTCTGTTAGAAGATAATTTATTAGAATAAGTTTTTGACATTAAGAATAATAATAAAAAATTTGAAGCACCCCTGACAAGTGTGTGCATCAGAAGATGGAGAAAAACAAATATATTTATGACAGTAAAGCTGCATGAAATGATTTAGGAGGTGTAAGACATGATACAATAAAGAATCACTTATGAATATGAGTTAATTCAAATGAAGATTTGAAATTTATTTTAAAAAAAGTAATTCATTGCAATACTTACCCTCCAGTCTCATTTTTATCAATCAATAATATAATATCAAAAGAACCAGCCATCATATTAATTGTGCCTTCATTAGTACTATTTGTTTCAAAATTATTTACATGTTTATTTATAACATTTTGATTATTTTCTTCTATAGTCTCATTGTTAAAAATTATATCATTGACTGTAGGTATCATAGCAGCATCTTTTACAAGCTCCTCAGCTAAGTTTAAGCCTTGGTCAGTCAATGAATATACTACTTTTTTACTTCTACTTTTGACTACCAATCCCTTGGTGATAAGTCTACTCATATTTGACCATGCTGTGTAAAATGAATCTGGTTTTGGCCTAGTAAATGATTCCTCACTATGTTTTTGAGCTAATTCAATCAACTTATCCTTATTTAGAGCTGGTGAGTTAGGACATTCTTTTGAATTCTCCATTAGGGCAACAAGTATAGCATAACCACCAGATCTAAGAGTAGGTTTATATGTTTTGTCTTTTTTCTTAGTTTTAGACTTCAAACCAGGTGGACTGATGTTTAATTTACTGGAACTGGCTTGATTTAAAGTAGATGCACTAGAACTTGCTAATTCTTTGTCTGCGCCTGAAGAAACTTCTGTTTGAGAATTTTTGTTGTGTTTGATGACACTAGAACTTAAGTTTAAATTTTCTGGCTGTTCCTTCCATTTTTCATTTATAGTAGATGATACAGGATTATTTGATTCTTCATGAGTTTTATTAGAAGTTGTAGGAGTGTGCTTTGTATGTATATTATGTGCACACGATTCATGATTAGTATTTTGACAATTATAACTGTCTGAGCACTTATCAAGGTATATACAAAGTTTCTTTTCAAATCCTTTAAGTATGGCACACTCAGATCCTGATTTAAGTGGCAAAGGGTACTTGGATATCGAGTCCAAAGCTTCCCTCAACATTGGCTCGAGTTTGCTGTGCTTTTCTTGTGCTTCCTGATGCAGGTCTTCCAACCATTCTTGAAAGAGAGGATTTGGTCGAATTCGTTTGCAAGTAATTCTTAATCCTTTGGACGAACTCATGCTTTGAATATTTTGTAGGTCAGTGATAATGCAAAACTGAATAAAAACATTGGGAAATCATAATTATACAGTTTCTCTAATAGGTATCAAATTTAACAAGTTCTTTTGATACGTTTTTGTAGATTAATAGGTATCCACAATGCCCACAATGAACAATAATTAGATGCTAGTTATTTTTGTGACGCTTGTTATTTGTTCTTAATATTGAGACATTATGAAATTATTTAAAAATCTATTTGTATTATACACAGTAGTCTCCATATATCTCCATATATTCAATGTACTCTGTGTATTCAATATACCACACCACAAACTAAAGATACTACGTATCAGTGTGACCAGATTTTATTTGACGAATCTACTGCTTGTGAAGGTTAAAAACTACTGAATTCTACCAAAAGAGAACAAGAAAATACTAAAAATCTACTAGATATTTTTGCTGTCGTGTTACAACGTAAAACATGAATGTTTTCTTGATTAAACGATAAAATAATAAAAACAACAAAGAAACTACCATTAATTAAAGAAACCAATGGTTTTTTATATTAAATTTTACAATTTAATTTAAAAAAACACTTTGGTTTCTTTAATTATTTAGATAAAAATATAATTAAAAATTACATTACATTCCACATTTTAACGTAAGTAACTTGCATACCTGAGAAATGTGTTTGGTATTTTTATGAAAGATGGAGTAACAGGTGATGCTAGTGAAAGCAAGAATTAAGAAAGGTTTGCTAAAGACAAAGTAGTTTGGGCGATACATTGATGTTAAAAAAAACGATGTTTCATTTGCATCGCAGGAACAAGCGTCAAAAGTTTATGTAAATGGTGATAAAAAAAACTACGTTTAATAAAACCGACTTCAAAAACTAACATAAAATAACATTTCTAAAGCTATTATTATTAATATATAATATCTTAAACATCTTAAAGTCGGTGCTTAGTTATTTTCAAAATATAGTCATTTTTATGTTTTACTTTGCACCACCTTCAAGATGTTTTAGATATTATATATTAATAATAATAGCTTTAGAAATAAGTTATTTTATAATTTTTAGTTATTGAAGTCGGTTTTTTTAAACGAAGTTTTTTTATTTTATTTGTTACTTTTTAGTGTCTAGATATGTATATGTATGGGTAGACCTACGAAAGGTGCAGCGCTCCTTAAAAAATATAGGTCCCAAGAAAGGGGAACAAAAAATGTTCGTAAAATGAATACTACTGAGCCAAACTATGTTAGATTTTTAGGGGACCAAATGGCAACTATTCCGCATCAGACTAAATAAGAATCACGTAAATCGGATCATAAATCTTAGCGTAATCGGTGTACATATGGAACGGAATAGATTTTTTTCATAAAAAATATTCATAAAATGAAAACTACAGGGCCAAACTATGTCAAATTTTTAGGGGACCAATTGGAAGCTATTTATTATTCCGCGTCGAACAAAAAAGAATCACGTAAATCGGATCATAAATCTCGGAGTAATCGGTGAACATACATAAAAAAAGAGATCCCGACGAATTGAGAACCTCCTCCTTTTTTTGAAGTTGGTTAAAAACATCGTTCATAAACATCGATATATCGTTCATAAACATCGATATTTTTAACATCGATGTTTCACTTTTGAAAACATAGATATCCTAACATCGATGTTTTTATGAGCGATGTTGCATCCCTAGATATGCCAAAAAAGCACTAGAATAACTGAAATGCGTGAATTCTACTAAAATCTACCAATTAATTTTTACATACCAAATTCTGTTGCCAGTACCTCAAAATCTACCAAAAAAGTAGAAATCTACTAAATCTGGTCACGCTGCTACGTATCAATATATAGTCGTATTTTTAATTAGACGAAGCCAACTGACAGTAACTAATGTCACTTTGTAAAATAATGTTGCCATATTTAAAGTAATAGTGATGCGTTCAGTTCTTGTTCAATCAGCTGAATGAACAATTAGTGTGAATAGTTAAGGTTGTCAATGAAGACCCAGACTTACCCAATTTTTCTTGGAGTACATTAAGAAATGTTATGAAACATTTAAATTTCAAATATGTCACAAAATCTAGACAAAGCATTTTAATTGACAGACAGGACATTATTTTATGGCGCCAGCGTTACCTTCGAAAAATTAAAGAGTATTGAAGGGAAGAAAGGTATATTTATTACCAAGATGAAACCTGGATCAACGAAGGTAATAAAATTTTTCTGTTTTCTTTACATTAAATTGTACTTTCAATAATTAATTGATATTTTTCACTATCTTGAAGGTCATGCACCAAAAAAGGCATGGATTGACCAGACAGTGTTATCGTCCCGCCAGGCCTTCCTAGATGGCTTGACCACTGGCTTAAAACAGCCTTCAGGAAAGGGCAAACGATTAATTATCGGCCATATAGGCGGGGAAGAAGGATTTGTAGAAGACAGCTTATTAATATTTGAAGCCAAAAAAATAAAGAAGATTATCATCAAGAGATGAATGACTATTCCTTTGAGAAGTGGTTTAGGGGGGTCTTGCCAAAACTAAAACCAAATTCCGTAGTAGTGATGGATAATGCCCCCTACCATTCCAGGAAACTAGAATCGCTGCCTAAAATGTCTTGGACTAAACGTAGAATACAAGAGTGGCTAACGAACAAAAATATTTTATTCGAAGCAACAATGGTTAAAGCTACTCTAATAGACATTGTACGGCAGCACAAACAAGAACATTGCGATAAGTATGTTGTGGACGAGATGGCAGCGCAGCATGGGATAATTGTTTTACGTCTGCCCCCATACCACTGTGAGCTCAATCCTATTGAGTTGGTATGGGCGCAAGCTAAAGGATATGTTGCAAGAAATAACAAAACCTTCAAAATGACAGAAGTAAAAAAACTTTTTGAAGAAGGACTTCAACATATCACACCTGAAAAATGGAGTAGCTGCGTGTCTCATATAATTAAAGAAGAAGACAAAATGTATGGTCTCGACCACATGATCGACAATGTTTCAGACAGATTTATAATTAATGTCACCGAAAGCGATAGTGATGATTTTTTATCTGATGATGAATAAAAATAAATTATGTAATAAGCTATGTTTTTTATTTTCATTACCTACCTATAATTGTTATATTTTATACATCTATAGTTTCAACTATATGATCTATTGAAAATAGGACAGTCTTACAAGTTTCCTCGCAATGTTTTCCTTAATGTTTAAAACACTCGGTATTTAGTATAGGTAGATATTATAGGAACATAGACGTCGAAAACTCGTTGGTATGTACAAAACACGACTATAATTCGAACCCCGTACCCGATATCGTCAGTTCGGCACATTAACTATTCACTGGACAATCGAGGCAATTTCATTCATTCAAGAGTTTTTTCAATCATTCATTTTGCTACAACACTAATGAACACTATTTTTATTTCATCAAAAACTGACAACACAGTAAACGTCAGTTGATGTCGTCTAATTAAAAATACGACTATAGGTACTCTTTGCACAGTAGTTTGTGACTTTGTATTGTACTTCCTTAAACAAGTTACTAGTTATAGTGACACCAACTTATCTGTAGAACGGCCAAAAGTGGAACTACTGACGCCATTTTGAAAACGTCATTTTGTTGTTGTCAGTCAGGTGTTCAATCGCGGGTTCTTCTTTTACTGAATATTACAAATATTTTGTGTGAAAATCATGCCGAAAGCAATCAAAAGTGGCGTACGAGAAATGGTTATCAAAATGAAATCATTCTTTGATGCAGAAAAGGAGCATGAAGCCCCAATAATACCATTTGTTCATGTCCACCAACGCATTGCAGCCGCTACAGGTCAGTGTTACCAGATTATAACTTAATGAATCGATATAAAATTGATATATTTTATTTATTTATTAAGTAACCACAGTATCACAATTCCATTTTATAATGAAAATTTTTATATTCATTGAATAATGAAAAACTAGATATTGCCTGCGACTTCGTCTATGTGAAGTTAGGTTATTGTTTTTCCGAAGCAACTCTAATGTTTTGGGATAAAATTCCATAGGGGATTTGTGAATTTAAACAGTGAAGCGTAGGAAGTCTTCAATGAAGCACCTTTTTCTTTAAAACTGCGTATATTTTAATTTTATGCGATTTACAAATTAATTTTCTTGCGCGTACAATAATTCGACGTCGTTCCGTAGTGAATATTTTGAATATTGGCGGTTGGCCGTAGACAAAGAGCGTTTTCATAGTAAAAGGTTAATATTGCGCGTACACAACGGCGCGTGCGTATTGTTTTCATGTCCGATTGCATCAGTGTGTATCACCCTTGGTTAATCGTGCTGCGACATACCCCCGGCCTTGGATGCTGCATCATCCAAAATTTTGTCATTTGGCACCTCCTCACAGACTAACGGACATATTCTGGTTACTGCGCGCTTGATGATTCCAGATGTTGTCCGAATCTCTGCTACTCTCGTGATACCGTCTTCACCAGGTATTGTCTTCACAACTCGTCCTAAGTGCCACTTTAGCGGTGGCAAATTGTCATCCTTGATAACAACCAGTGTATCGGGTAATAAGTTTGGTCTGTTTTCTCTCCACTTGCTTCTCGTTTGCATTTCTGAGATACATTCCTTCGTCCATCTCGTCCAAAAATGCTGCCGTACCTGCTCTACTCGCTGGTAACGTGACAGACGTTGCTCTGGTATATTGTTGATATCAGAACACACAGGAGATGTCAAAGTACGGCCAACGAGGAAATGAGCAGGAGTCAAGGGATGGAAATCATGTGGATCAGAGGATAAGGGACTAAGCGGACGAGAGTTGAGGATGGCCTCCACTTGTGTTAATAGAGTACTTAATTCCTCAAAGGTCATATGCGCGTTTCCAATTACACGGTGTAAATGGTGTTTACAAGATTTGACTCCTGCTTCCCACAAGCCACCGAAATGAGGAGAGTATGGAGGTATAAAAGAGAATTTAATTTGTTGACTAGTGGCGTAGTCAATAATGTGTGACGAGCAGGTGGATAAAAATTTTGAAAAGTCGTTCATAAGTCCAACGAAATTCCTTCCATTGTCTGAAAATATCTCCTTTGGTTTACCTCGACGTGAGATAAATCGTTTCAATGCGAGTAAGTATGCATCAGAGGAAAGATCACTTACCAGTTCCAAGTGTATTGCGCGTGTAACAAAGCATATAAATAGACAAATATACGCCTTATTTGTCCTTGCACCCCTTCCTTTGCGATTCAGTACGAGCACTGGTCCCATGTAGTCAACCCCGCTTTTTAAAAATGGGTAAGTTGGAGTAATACGTGCAGCAGGTAAATTTCCCATTATAGGACTAACGGTTCTACCTCTCAATCGCATACAAATGACACATTGGTGAACTACCTTTCTTGCAAGGTCTCGCCCTCTAACTGGCCACCACTGCTCACGTATGGTAAATAAGAGTGCCTGTGGAGCCGCGTGCATAATTCGTATGTGCTCATATCGAAAGAGTAACAGCGAGAAGTGATGTTTGGAACTAATTAAAACTGGATGTTTTTTATCATAACTAAATGTAGAAAGTTTAATTCGACCACCCACACGAATAAGTTTGTTACCATCGAGAAACAAATTCAATTTTGATAATTTGTGTTTTGTTTTTAATTGAATAGATTTAGATAGCAACTTGTATTCATTTGGAAAGGATTCCTGTTGCGACAACTTAGCTAGCCAAATTTCCGAGGCTCGCAACTCATCGACAGTGAGCAAGCCAGATCGTTTATTTAACTTATTTCGTGTATTATAGATGAAGCGAAGAACATATGCGGCGGCTCGTTTCATTCGATTAAATTGTGAAAATCTGTTAAATGGAAACAATAAAGGTTCGGATTCATTTACTGGCAAAGCATAAGCGACACTAGGTTTGACTTCAGGAAGTTCATGTGGTGAATGATATATATGCTCGTCTAAAGTGATGCTGTTAAAGTTAGGACTAGAAAGGAACGCGGGTCCTTCCCACCAAAGTGTCGAAGTGGAAAGGTCTACCAACCCTAATCCACGCGAGACTAAGTCTGCAGGATTATTCTTTCCGCTTACATGACGCCATGGGAGTTGATTAGTCAGTTCATGAATTTCAGTAGTTCTGTTTTGAACAAAAGTTTTCAACAAGTTAGGAGGCATGCGTAACCAGCCTAAAACAATTGTGGAATCGGTCCAAAATGTAACACTGTCAAAACGCCGTGTTAATGAACTATGTACCTTATCATAAAGTCTAGCCCCTAGCAATGCACCACACAGCTCTAGTCTAGGTATGCTAACAGGTTTCAAAGGCGCGACCCTCCCTTTAGAACATAATAATCGGACCGTTGTTTGATCATTGCTTATGGTACGTACATACATGCAAGTACCGTATGCTGTTTGCGATGCGTCAGTAAATATATGCAACTCAATGCGATCAACCTCGTTGCCTACGACATGTCGCGGTACTCGTATAGAACTAAGCAGAGTAAGATCATTGACAAATCGGTTCCAAGCACGTATGACGTCACTAGGCACAGGGTCATCCCATCCTATCTTTAACAACCAAAGTTGTTGTAGCAATACCTTACCCAGAACTATACTTGGACTTAGAAAACCCAGCGGATCGAATATTTGAGAAACCGTCGACAAAATAACTCGTTTTGTGAGCGTAATGGGTTTGTTTTCAAACTGAGTTGTAAAATGAAACTCATCAGAAGCGTTATACCACCCCACGCCCAGAGTTTTGCACTGTGTCTGTTCACCCAAAGAAAATTCTTTAGATGTATTAGTTAATGTTGTTTCGTTTTCAATGTGCTTAAAGTTGAATATCCATTTGCGTAGTGGAAAACAACCTTTCTTGAGAACTCGTGTAGTAGTTGTACATATTTCTAATAGTTTAGATTTGTCATCATGACTTGTGACCATATCATCTACGAAAAAATCCTCGTTAATGACGCGTTTGACGTCAGTGTCACTGCATTCTGAAGCTAATTGTTTTAAACAGCGTACACTGAGAAACGGTGCGGAAGCAGTACCGTAGGTGACTGTATTTAACCGATACAGGTCAAGAGGTTGCGATGGATCGTCTCGCCATAAAATCAGCTGCAAGTCGCGTTGATCTGGCTTGACAAGTACTTGCCTATACATTTTCTCTACATCGGCGCAGGCTGTGTATTTGTATTGCCGAAATCGAAGCAGGATAGCAAACAGATCACCTTGTATAGGCGGCCCTACCAACTGAATGTCATTAAATGATTTTCCAGATGATGAAGCGGCACTGGCGTTGAACACCACTCGTAGCTTGGTAGTAGTGCTGTGTGCACGGAAAACGCCATGGTGCGGCATGATAAAATGAGGATTGCCGTATGAGTTCACGCGGGTCATGTGACCTAGTTGTATATATTCACGCATAAAATTACTATACATTTGTTTGTACGCTGGGGAGCGAGAAAGTTTTTTTTCTAAAGTTAGAAACTGTTGTTTGGCTGACAAAAGGGTTTCACCCAAAGATTCAGCTATGTCCTTGAGCGGGATGCGAACGCAGAATCTCCCGTCACTGTTGCGTGTAGTAGTATCAACGAAAGATCGTTCGCACTTCACCTCATCATCAGACAATGTGATCTGAACTTTGGATATTTCCTCTAGTTCCCAAAACTGACGTAGTTGCATATCGATAAGCTGCGTAAAATTGCATCGTATAGTGTTACTGCTGCGTAATATAGAATAATAAACAGGTCCTGACACTATCCAACCAAACTGGGTGTTTTGTAAATATGGACCGTTTGGTAAACGTATTCTGCCTTCGATAAGTAGGTCCCAAAATCGATCTGCGCCTATTAATATGTCGATGTCTTGGGACGCTAAAAATTGTGGATTTGCCAACTGAATATTATCAGGTAACCTGAGCTGTGTGCGTGGTATATTGACAGCTGGCAAAGTTGATGTAATTTGTGGTAAAACGAAACACTTGATGCGCGTGGAGAAGGTGTTTATGCGTGATTTTATTTCTATATCACAGGTTTGCGTACACTGTGACACAGAATTACCTACTCCTCGTATTTCGAGAGTGGACTGTAATAGTGGAATGTTTAATAAATTGCATAAAGATTGTGCTATAAAACTACGTTGACTCCCATTGTCGAGAAGAGCGCGTACTACGTGTTTATTATTATGCTTGTCTGCTATCTCGACCAATGCAGTTGGTAACAAAACGGGCTCAATATTATAATTGTGTGCGCATAAGTCGGTACTGTTGAATTTATTTAGATCTATAGGTTTGTATAACTTGCTACTCAAAGCGACGACGTCCGCGGGGGCAGAGTGAGGCACGAGGGAACAACCACCTGTGGATGCGCATGCGCACTGCGCATACCCTGTGATTGCGTTGGCGCAGACCTCAGTTGACGACGGAAGCGTCGTTGTCGTGCTAGTGTCCTTGACCCCGTTACTATGAATTAGCGTGTTATGTTTGTTATTGCATTTCCGACATGGGCCAGACCTACACTCGTTTAAACTATGACCGGAGTGCAGGCAATTTTTACATAAGTTGTGATTAGATATAACGTTTAGCTTTGCGTCGAGATTTAAGTTTAAAAACTTTTGACATGCATATAGTGGATGCCTAGCGTTACAAATAATACACAACTTAGTATTACGGGTCTGATTGTGCGGTTTATTGCTGGAAACAGTGTGACAGTGAATTTTAGTGTTATTGTGCGTATATGTATGTTGTTTTTTGATGTGTGTGTGAACAATATTATTATTACGTGACACTGATAGTGTTTCTAGCATGTCAGCCCTGAGTTTTAGGAAATGCAATAAATCGTCTACCTTAATAGTCGCCTTTGAGTCTCTCTGGTTTAAATGTGTGCATTTATATTGTTCCCATTCGCGTTTTGTAGTGAAATCTAATTTTGACGTTACAATATAAATAACTAATGTATCCCAGGAGTCTGTGGGCTCACCTAGTATCTTTAATGCGCGTAAATTCTTTAAAATGGTATCTATGAGCGTTCGTATCAGACTAGGTGACTCTTTAGGCAAAGATTGGATACTAAATAAAGCTTTCACGTGATTATGTACCAAAAGACTGCTGTTATTATAGCGATTGAGTAGTAGTTCCCATGCGACAGTGTAGTTATTTGTAGTGAACTCCAGGGAGTCTATTACCAAGACTGCGCTGCCTGTTAATGATGATTTAAGGTAATGAAATTTCTGTATGTCACTTATATCTGTAGATTTGTGTACAAGAGACATAAATGTGTCCCTGAACTCCAGCCAGTGCTCGTACGAACCATCAAAGGTTGGCATGGCTATCGTCGGTAATTTAACCGATCTGTGAGTGTCACTACACCTAGAACTGCTTTCAGCAATCTGTCCCTTGTTAAGCATGTACTCAGCCTCGACTTGCGCGCTGTAATAACTGCTTTCAAACGTTTCGCGTTCATTTATCTGCTCATCTAAGTCGTGTTCTGAGACAGACTCTTCTATTTGCGTTTGAATGCAGTTAAATTCAGAAAACAAGCTTGTGGCACCCTGAAGCCGTAGCTTTAAATCTGTGCGTGATTTTGCTGGCAAAACATCATCACTAGTATTAAGTGTATTTAAATAATTTGCGAACTTAGTGAATCTGCCTTTAATAATGCCTCGCTTTCTGATTAAAGCTCGTAAATGATCTACGCAGATGGGATCATTGTCTAACGGTTTAGGGGACTTTGAACGTGATCTGCCACTAGGTACACTAATATTGTCCGAATTCATTTCGGTGATTGTGAGAAAAGGGAGTACTTACGTATGTTGTGTGATCTTTGCGCAAATTCAGCAGCTGCCGGTGCAGCCGGTCTGATGATCAGCTTGTATTGCTGAAATTAGCAATAAACACAATATTAACACAAGTGAACGCGTAGGATTTGGAATGGTGTGGATGGCTGACCGTACCAGATGTTCCTGTAGGATAGTTGCGTGCTTTTATTCTTCGCAGGCTCTGTGTATAGTCAGCAGCTCCAAAGGTCGCCGGCTTTCCTTGCGATGGAAGTCCAAATCCGGCTCGAAGGACCATATGAAGCGTAGGAAGTCTTCAATGAAGCACCTTTTTCTTTAAAACTGCGTATATTTTAATTTTATGCGATTTACAAATTAATTTTCTTGCGCGTACAATAATTCGACGTCGTTCCGTAGTGAATATTTTGAATATTGGCGGTTGGCCGTAGACAAAGAGCGTTTTCATAGTAAAAGGTTAATATTGCGCGTACACAACGGCGCGTGCGTATTGTTTTCATGTCCGATTGCATCAGTGTGTATCACCCTTGGTTAATCGTGCTGCGACAAACAGTGACGTTTATCATTACACGCCCACTTTCTGAAGTTTTATTTGTTTAATTACTATTGTACTTCTCTTTTAGGTATTGGTCTTTCAACAATTTATAAAATTGTACAAGAAGGCGAAACGGCTGCAGAAACGGGTACCAAAATAACAATACCAGGAAAATCGAGACGAAGGACATGTGGCAAAATTGACGTGGACAGTTTTGATCAAGGGGTAATCAGGCGAAAAGTGCATGAATTTTATGCGTTTAAAAAGGAATTGCCTTCTATAAATAAACTACTTACAGTACTGAGAGATGAAATAAATTTCAAAGGTGGCAGGGAAACACTTCGAAAATCGTTGCGAAAAATTGGCTTTCATTATCGAAAAACACAAAGCAAACGCAAGGTTTTAACGGAGCGTAATGATATTTCGGCGTGGAGAGCTAAATATTTGCAAGAATTAAAACAAAACTCATTATCAGCAAATCCTCGTCCAGTAGTATACTTAGATGAGACGTATATACATTCATCACATACCACTAATAAATGTTGGCAAAGTCAAGAAACAGATGGAACTCTAAAACCTGTGTCTAAAGGGCAACGTTTTATTATTGTTCATGCAGGTGGAAAAATGGGGTTTGTCCAAAACGCTAATCTTGTATTTAAGTCAAATACAAAAAGCGGGGACTACCACGATGAAATGAACAACACAAACTTTAAAAAGTGGTTAACTGACAAATTACTACCAAATCTTGAAGAACCATCCTTGATAATAATGGACAACGCTCCCTATCACAGCATTCGAGTGAATAAAACACCAACTACAAACACAAACAAACCTGAAATTCAAAAATGGTTAACTGATAATCACCTCAATTTCACGTCAGAATTAACCAAACCACAGTTGTTGGAGATTGTCAAACGAAATAAACCTAACCCTGTGTATGAAATTGATAGTTTATTAGCACAACATGGCCACAAATGCTTACGATTACCAGCGTATCATTGTGATCTAAATCCCATTGAGATGGTATGGAGTTCAATGAAAAGGAAAGTAGCAGAAATAAACATAGAGCACAAAAATCAAAATATGCAAAAATTAATAACTGAAGCGTTCAATTCTATTGGTGTCTCAGAATGGCAAAAATATTGTGCTCATGTGAATAAAATTGAAGAAGAATATAGACGAAAAGACGTATATTTAGATCAGCCCTTTGTAGTCCATTTAGACAGTGACTCTGACACTGATAGTGACAGTGATTCAGATTTTGAGGAAATTAGTGGAATATATCCACTGGACCACACTTATGGTATTAGTGCACATATTTCGTCTGCCTTAGATCATAATTACTGCTTGAAAGGTTTCGAGTGAAACGAAAAATCAAAATAAATAAAGCTTGATTTAATGTGTTATAATTAAAAATAAGAATTAAAAAAAATACTGGTTTGCTTTAATAATTCCAAGGCCAAATGGCTAAAAAACCCTTACAGTTAAGTCGGGACCTTTGTCTTTATCTTTCATGTACTTATATATTCTTTTATCTGTGATACCGAGCAAATCACGAACAGTAAAAGGCATATTTACGAATAATAAAAATGGCTGAAGTTGATTATTTTTATAATAGGTGGCAACCCTTTTCGATCGTAGCGCCATCGCTACATTCTACAGATAAGTTGGTGGCACTATACGATGACATGACAAGTTGACCACTAGGACAGCATGTTCCACGAGTAGCTCATAACGCTCAAAATGCTCAGTTGGCCGTTCCACGACGACCGCGGTCGCCAGCTGGAACGGCTAACGGAGCATTATGGGCGCTGTGAGCTACATGTGGAACGCGTTATACATGAAAAATAATTTGCATTAATGTATTGTCCAGTTGTCAATGTCAATTTGTAATTTACATTTTTTTATTTTGGCGTTCCAGTTCAGTTTGAAGTTCGTTCGTGATTGTAGTCGTATACTCGTATATTTATTGGTCGTTCGTTATTGTTTTTATTTATTCGTAATTTAAATAACTATATTTCTTGTGATGAAGTGATTGAACAGAAGCCGTCACAATGTCGCTTGAAATTCCGTTGATGCGAACTGATGAGGTGAAAGATATTTTTCAATGGTTGCGAGGCGCTCGTGTATATACGCGTCATTTTTTCAAGTATTGTGTCAGTGTCGTAACCATTTGTTTGTGTTTCATTTAGGTAATAGAGCTAGATCCTGAACAGTTACCATCCGGAGATGAAGTCCTCAGTATATTGCAACAGGAAAGATCCCAGCTCAACGTTTGGATCAATGTTGCGGTTTGTAAACTTAACCTCAAAAAATTACAGACAGCCTTCTGATGAATCTATTATCCGTGCCAAACTAACTGCAGTTTTAAAACTAAATACTACATTAGTTACTTAATAATTAACTTAAATTTCCTTACAAAGATAGGTGCTGCGTAGCCGTAGCTTCTACCGTAATCTGAAGAGGTTTGTTAGTTTGGGCGCAAACTTTTTCATATTTAATGCCTCATCCTTTGAATAATTGAATAGAAATAATTCTTACAACTTTACTCGTAACTAAAATACTGGTTAACAATCTTATTTCTTCCATATATCTACAAAATAATAATGTAAAATCGGCACAAGAGTTGAAGCCAAATCCCGAAAAAATAGAATAGAAGGGGATCTCAAATTAGTCAAAAAAATATTTTCATATTTCAGCTTGCTTACTACAAACAAAAGAAGGTTGATGACTTCCTCAAAATACTGGAGTCATCCCGTACAGATGCCAACATTGACTATAGAGAGTTTGAAAGAGACCAAATGCGAGCCCTGGACATGTTGGCCGCATATTATGTCCAGGAGGCAAATAAAGAAAAATCAAAAGACAAAAAGAAGGAACTATTTACAAAAGCCACCCTGCTGTATACAATGGCAGATAAAATCATCATGTATGACCAGGTATGCTATATATCTGATCACTATACACCATTGTTTTTCATATTATGTGAACTTCCTATTTATATCCCATTAACACTTGCATTTTCCAAGATGGATGGTAAGAAGTTTTGGTTGAGTAAATTTGAGGACTTGTTAGTCCAGGTTACCATGACATGTTTGGGGATTTTACATAGCTTTTTTATCATATCAGATGTTCTTTTCGGTCATGACTAAATTCTTAAATTTATGGTGTTAAGGGTTAACCACCTAACGATAATCTCATGAGCACCTATGCTGCTAATCTATGTATATGCTCATCAAGCTATTTGGTCTGAGTGAAGACACAGACTGTGTAACTCTATCTATGAAGATACAAGTTAAGTAATTTTCTACCAAAGGCAAGGTAAAAAGCATGGATAGGCTGTAAGATGGTAAGCTGTAAAAATTCAGCACTAGTGAATAATTTCATTATTTCTCAGATCAATTAAACTTTTTTGTTTTGTTTTTTATAGCTGGTTATTAATTTTTTTAATTCGGCATACTAAGCATACATGCCAGTTAAATTTATTCTTGTATTAGTATTATGTGTAATACCAGACAACGCACTCTATCCAATTTCAGACCATGGTATATAATAATAATAATTTATTCACAAAACACATAAGTTATACACTATTTTGGAACTAAATACAAATGATTCACCTACAGAATGTGTTTATAATATTAAGGTATGGAACACTTGGATTCAGCGTTAAAACTAGATTAAACTGTATCTTGCATGTGGACTCTGCCGCATGGTAACAAGAAATTTTTAAGCACTTGTGTTTGTGTGGTTGAGTGTACATAAATATGTGTGTATGTTTAATGACTATGCCAGTAATAGAATCTGGAGCCTCTGAGTTTCAGTAAACTAGGTCTGCAAAGGCTTAGCCCTCTTATAGATAGCCCTCAGATATGATGTATACTGTATATTAATAATTTAATTATTTCTTATCATTGCAACTTATGTATTTTTCAAGAACCATCTCCTCGGCCGTGCTTACTTCTGCCTATTGGAAGGAGATAAGATGGATCAAGCTGACGCCCAATTCAACTTTGTACTGAACCAATGTGCAAATAATGTGCCATCATTACTTGGTAAAGCATGTATTGCATTCAACCGTAAGGACTATAGAGGTGCACTGGCCTTCTATAAGAAAGCATTGCGAACTAATCCAGACAGTCCAGCAGCCTTAAGATTAGGGATGGGACATTGTTTTATGAAGTTGAATAACCAGGAGAAAGCTAGGTACTTCTTTTTATTCATATTTGTATAGAGCTTTTATACAAGATTGTGTATTTGAAGTATTTTATGGGTTTTTTTTATTTGCCTTTAAACATTTATTTTTGAAAAGGATCATTTTGGTACAAAATATAATAAAAACTTTCTGTAATTATTTTTTATCTAAATACAAATTGTTTTAGAGGATCCCAGGTTTTGATGTAAACTCAAATGATGATAATTAATCAGAGTTATAGTAGCACAGCAGCAAAGACAGTCCATATATCATTTAAATTATGGGGGTTTAAGTCCTGGCCAGGTTGTATGATATGATATGCTTAAACAGTTTTTATCATATATATATATATACTGTGAGGAAAGGTGCACAGTGAGATTATCTTTCATTAATGATGAGCTCATCATTGGGATTTTTATAATCTGTTATAAGTCTTAGATTATTCTAGCAAACATCATGTTTTATTAAATATAACAAGGATATTCTACATTAACAACAATGAAAATTAATGATTGTGTTTCCAGGATGGCTTTTGAGAGGGCCTTGCAACTAGATCCACAATGTGTAGGTGCTCTCGTTGGTCTGTCTATACTAAAGTTAAATCTTCAAGAGAATGAGTCCAATAAGATGGCAGTGATAATGTTGTCAAAAGCATATGCCATAGATCCCAAAAATCCTATGGTTTTGAACCATTTGGCGAACCACTTCTTCTTCAAAAAGGTTTGTTGTTCTGTCTTAGTGAGAGTGAAATAGACTAATTCAGATTGTCAGATGATATATGTCACCAGTTAAATTCAATACATATACAATTTGAAGACTTGCAACCTTTAAGATGATGTTTTACTCTAAAAATAATACATACATACATACATAACTTCACGCCAGGTCTCTTGCGGGGTAGGCACGAACAACAGAGCGCCATACAGGCTTATTCATACACACCTCACTTGCTTCTTTTACATTCATTCTAAAAATAATGATTATGTTAAATATATGTATACGCTTATAATTAACTTTGAAAAACAATTTATATTATACAACTAGATAGTATGCCTTAGCTTTAGAATTTTATATTAAAAAAATGTTTCTGTACAGTTTGTACACTTGTTCTTGCTTGTGGTGGTGGATACTGACAGTTGTTGGTGGAGTGCTGGTGCTTTCTTGTAGTAGGGTGAAGAAAATACACCTTGTCGCTTTCAGGGATTTATTCTCGTATTAGTTTGGCTTGGATGCTGATCCCTGGTCGCAGCTCAATAGCGACTTATTAGCGACTCAGTAGCGACTTAGTAGCACAATATATTTGTGAGCGTTATTTATACTAATGTTATTATATTAAAGTAGCCTAAAGTAGGCCGCAGCGTCAGCAAAACGCTGTACGTTGAACCGTACAGTTTCATTGTGATTTGTTGCCACAATAAGTCTTATTTGGTCTTAATCTACTGGTTAAGGCCACTGTAATTATAGAAACATTTTATCTAATCCTTAGTTACCAAAATTTAGAAATTCCATGTTAATTTATATTAATTGTTAAAGCCACAAACCATGCAGTCAAATATAATAAAATTAAGAAAGGTTAGAAAATGCTATGATAGCTTAATGGTAATACTCTCTCATTTCATACTAGTATTTATTATTCTCGATGGAAGGCAGTTTTGAGATCTTGCGTGTTTTGTTACAATTTCTGTAATAAGCTTGAATGGCGCTCTGTTGTTCGTGCCTACCCCACGGGGGACTTGGCGTGAAGTTATGTATGTATCTATGTACTATAATATACTGAATGTGGAGAGATATATTGTGATGAAACCTGCACATTAGAATAACAAATAAGTCAAAACTGCTAATTTTCCTTAGACCATTGTTTCTCATTTTTTTTTAAATTTATTCATGACCTTAGAATCAAAGTCTTTCAGTCGGAAACATGTTAATTAATAGGTCTTCGTATAGTAGCGCAGTTGTATTGCAGGCTACAACCGACGCCATTCAATGGAGTTCTTGTGAAAACTCGAAAGATCACATCTGACTATACAGTTCACATTTCTCACAAAACACACAATTTCTACTCAAAAACTATCAATATCCTGCAACTATTGTTCATTTTAGAGTAATTATACACATTTTTAGAAAATAAAACTGCACAGCACAACGTCTCCTTTCAGTTCCCGCCAAAAACTCATTGTTTCTCAGCAATTTTAATGTTGCTACCCACTGCAACACCTTCACTACAATATTATATTATATATTTTATTTACATATTTTCTTGTATATAGGTTTTATGTTTTAACGGACTGCAACCCCCTTGAATAACACACATGACCCCCAGGCTGACAAACGATGTCTTAGACAAATGTAGCTGTATAATATTCGTCCCTGAAAATGAATGCTCAAGTCCAGCAGTGGGATGTTTATGGAGTGATTTTCTTCAGGATATATTAAAATGGCTTGTGTACGCCTACCAGAAAAGCACCTATTTTACTACCAATAAATTCGAAATACCTGCCAGAATGGGTAAATGCTCACCAAAATTGTGTTTCATGAAGTATTGTAGAAATGAAGCAATTTTCCTTTTTATGCTATGCCATAAAAATATATAAGCGCCTTTAAAGCTAATTTCAGACCAAATATTTTACATTATCGCTAAATAGATATTACCAATATTTTGTTTCTCCACTTCCAATTTAGTAATTTTTGCTGAGGCAAAAAAGCAAACGTTCGAACATACAATTATTTTTAATACCAAATATAATATTGCGTATTACAAACATGATAATATATGTTGCTTGTTTATTGTTTTATGAATTTGATTAAAACATGATAATATAGCCAAATAAATACTTCACTCTCAATATTACTGCAACACAAATGATTGAAGTAGGTAAAAAATGAATCACTAGTAGAAAAATAAAAAAAAACAAAAGTAAAACGAAGTTATGTTTCATTATATTTACTTATAAGATTAATGTGTACTTAAGATTTATCAATGGCACTTTAAGGAACACAATAGTTAAAAGCATTCAATCACATAAACTTTTTAAAAAACTAACAAAAGAAAATAATTATTGAATCAACAGAGCTTTTTTAGATTTAGCTGGGCGCACTCTCTTTCTCTTCTCACCAATAGGGATATTCCTAGCTTCAAGAGGTGATTCCACGTACTTCAGCGTGACAATGTGTGACGCTTGCGTAACGGGATTGCGTCCTGCGGTCTGTGAGTCATATACCGGTGGCGGCTGTGCTGGTTGCAGGGTAACCGACTGTAATCTTAGTTTAACAATAATATATTTTGAATTCAGGTTGGATAATTTGATTATACTTAAGCTATTTAGAACTGTAATTTTCGGTTTGAATGTTAGTGTTTTAGTAAAACAATATTTGGTGAGCATTTATCCATTTTGATAAGCAAAAAGAATTTAAGTACAAAACGTACAATTTTTCTGATGAGTGTATATTTATTTTGGAACGTAAAACGTTGTATTTTAGGCACCTCGGTATAGAGTGGATTAAATTTATATGAAGTAATATATTTTATTTGGTGCTTAGTCTAAGGAACAAAAAATATTTTTGGTGAGCATTTAAATTGTACCCTATTAAAATTACTATTTTAATTAAAATCATGTCCTTTAACTACCAGGACTACAATAAAGTGCAGCACCTCGCTTTGCACGCGTTCCACAACACTGAGAACGAAGCGATGCGAGCGGAGAGCTGCCACCACTTGGCTAGAGCTTATCACGCGCAAGGCGACTACGACCAAGCGTTTCAGTATTACTATCAAGCAACGCAATTCGCTCCACCCAATTTCGTTCTACCGCATTACGGACTTGGACAGATGTACATTTACAGAGGCGATGCTGAGAACGTAAGTGTTTTTCAGTCGTTTTATAGACGAATCGTGCAAAAAACTAACATTTCGATTTCATTTTGGAATTATAAAATTAATAGAGAATATTTTCTATAATCATATTATACATAAATATTAATTGGGGTGAATTTTTAGATTAGCTTATTTTTCACATTTTTAAGAAATAATGTAGTTTATCAAATATGACAAAATAAGTTTTGTAACAAGCTACAAGGCTGAACAAGTGCAAATAAATCTGACTTTAATTAATTTATGGACATAGTAATACATACAAATATACTAGCTACAATATACATACAATACATCTTTGTTCCTTGGACCTGATTGATAAAGAAAATCCATGTTACGCATTTCGTATACGTGTTTCAATCAATTCTAACATTATTTACATATCAAAGAAAAGGCGTTAAAATAATCTCTTGTCATGTCACTTTTAAAATATTTTCTTAGTAATATCTTTTTTTACTTTTTAAATAAATGTCAAATTATATAAAACGGGGTATATATAATTAAAGGGGGAAGACCTAGACTCGATAGTAAGATATTTATTAGCCGAAATTATATCAAAATAAAATTATTATCAAAAATTCATACACTAATAATTAATTTAGATAGGTTCCCTGACTAGTAAGTACTACAGGCCTGTATCACAGGATACCACTTCACTAAGTTGGAATTATGTTAACATCATATTACATATATAATTATATTTTAAATATTATATATATAATATTTAAAAAATGACAATATGTAATATATTAAAAATCTTTATCAATGCAGATTTCTTAAATAAATTAATCTTCAGGCAGCACAATGCTTTGAGAAAGTGCTCAAGGCGCAACCGGGCAACTATGAAACTATGAAGATATTGGGCTCTTTGTATGCAAATTCTCCTTCACAATCAAAACGCGACATTGCTCGGCAGCATTTGAAGAAAGTCACTGAACAGTTCCCTGACGATGTCGAGGCTTGGATTGAACTGGCACAAATATTAGAACAGAATGACTTGCAGGTAGGTGTTTTACTCTTATAGTTGTAAAGAAGTCTGCGACTGAAAGTCGCATGTGAAATATAAAGGCATAAAACGGCCTATTTCTGATAGTAAACTTGAAAGGTGAAAAGAAAAAGAAGACAAAATGAAATGTCAATTTTGTTTGTCATTTCATAGTCGAAAACCATTAATACAAAACTCCTCATATCTGAAAATCTATTTAACATATCTTGGTCAAATTACTTTTTGTTGAATAACATTTTTTAGTTCTACCACATACCTCGATAATTCAAAATTTAGAGGGCAACATAGTTCTATGACTTTGGATTCAACTATTTCTCGATATATTGTTATAAATATAATCTAAAATGAAAAAATAATTAAGAGACATCATTACAATTTTTAGTAGTTACTGGTAAATTAGCTTCGAGACGTTTTTGCGTTTGTAGTAGTAGTATTTTTGTATATTTACAGGACTTCTAAACTTGAAATTTAGTATTAAAAATTATGTTTAATATTAATATTTATTATATTAATATCATTTTATATTACTAGTTTCATATTAAGTACCTGGCTATAAAAATATATAAAAAATATTAGTTTATTTATTTATCTGCTGACAGTACAATACTACAAACGCAAAAACTATTTAACTGGTACCTGTCTACCAGTTATTCATATGTTTAAGTACACAAAAAAAGAACGTCCTACATTGCATATTTTAAATACCCATCTATTATTTTTTCCATAAATTCGACATTTTTAAAAAACTTTACTAACTTATGTAGATATTCCTGATGATTAAAAATGGCTAACATAATGTTATTGAACATCTGAGGACCTAAAGTGGCCGCTTTCGCAGATTAGTATGACTAACATTAAAAATGCGGGGTGAATTTTTCAAGGGGATCTTCCAGGGCCACGTCCTAAACCATGCTAAATAGCGTAACACACTCAAAGGAGTCGCGCGGCCGATTTTGATGAAAACTTAAGTCGCACCGTTAGATTTTTTAAAAATCAATTACCCTTGTCAGGAACCGAATCGGCTGATTTTAAAGAAACCCCACCCCTCCGTTCGGGCATTGTTTTATACTAAACTGTACAATACAACAATCGACTGCGTGGACTAAGTTTATCGAAGGAAACGTAATCTGCACACCTGCTTCTTTATTTCTGCGAACGGCCATAAACAATAGCAATAGGCTATTCTCTTAATGCAAATTTTAAACCCAAAGTAAACAAAAGAAGTCCAAATGCGGGAAAGGTAATAAACCAGGTGTGCATTTCTTTGTCGGTATGTAACAATACGTTAATTAAATTCAACATAGAAATTATGTAAAATTATTATATTTTTAATAGGCTTCTATAAATTATAATTCGAAACGAAAATCAATCAATTGGGGTAAATCAGTATATCTAGAAACGTGTCAAGTTCAATAAGCGATTCTACGCTTTAGATCCTCAGGTGTTAAAGCAACTTAGTTCATTTTTTTGTCTATTTGCCCAGGGTTCCCTGAATGCGTACAGTACGGCAATGAAGATATTAAAGGAGAAAGTGAATGCAGACATACCTGCCGAAATACTGAACAATGTTGCAGCTTTACATTATAGATTGGGCAACTTGCATGAAGCTAAAAACTATCTGGAAGAAGCATTGGAAAGGTATTGTTTTTTGTCTTTTTTTATATCTTTTCTTTATTAAAAACTTACAATGATCCTTACTTCTAATATATTCTTATACTAGAGTCTCATGCTATTTAGGTTAAGTATACAGTTTTATTTATACAGTGTTTTTTACACTTGTTTTTACTAGTTTATCTTATTTTATATTTATTACGTTTTTGTGGTTATTACTTGTTGGTAAATGTTTTACTATTGTTATAAAATTTGTTACTTGTTATGTCGCTATTCTATTTATTTATTACTAATTTGATTATTTGTTTCCTATCTATTTTACATACTTTCTTACTCCAAATTTATATTGGTTATGGTTATGTGTAATAATTTTATTTATCTTTAAACAAATGTCAGTATATTTATGACAATCGGTACATTTTAAAATAACGATTATGATAACAAAACATATAAATTAAAAGTAATTACAATATCAAAATAATATAATAATTTAAAGATATTTTCTATGTAATATGTCAAAATGACGAAACTTTATTTCAGAGAAAAAGTTGATGCCGAAACATTAGACGCTCAATACTATAATTCGATAGCAGTCACAACTATGTATAATTTGGCCAGACTGAATGAAGCGCTGTGCATTTACAACAAAGCTGAGAAACTTTACAAGGACATATTGAAGGAACATCCAAATTACATTGACTGTTATCTGAGGTATTTTCCATACGAATTTATTTTGTGTTCTGTTACAAAGATTAAGGAAGATGTGTTTTTATGCAATACTAGAATTTGTTCCCGGCTCCGCTATATGTTAAACCCTGGGCAGTAAATCATCTACATATTGCAAAATGCACATCGATTGTTTTTAATGCACTACAGTGTCTTCGCTCGGCGATGCTTGTATTAGATTTTTTTATTGAAATTTGATATATTTTGAGTTTCTTATATTTATTTTTTAATTCCTTGTAATATTATCTTACACCTGGGTTATCATGTCTGCATTCGGAAGCTCCATAATCGTTTGGTCGTTGGTCTTGAAGGCAACATCCAATGATTTGCTTTCTTTAATTTAATTGCAGCTGTATTTTGCGTCCTGGTCGAGGTGTGCGTTCGTTTTAGTCATCCTTGTGACACGTTATGCCACAGCTTCTCCTCTCTTATTGTGGGAACTGCAGAGTGATTATGAGCATTGATTGAATTGTTACTTGAATATTGATTATTATTACCTGAAAAATTATACGTGCAGGAACGGTGAAAGAATACAAATTCATGTGGCCTGTCCTGTCATAAGAGGTGTAACGCATAAATTACATTAACATAAACATTTTACAATTCAAACTCCCGCGCATTACGTGAAGGTTTAAACTATTTAAAATTACTTGATCAAAACAACACGTTTCAAACCATATAGTTTTGCTTTAAAATGGAAGTCACTCAAACCGGTTGGCATTATAATTTGCCAGTACAATGGAAATTACGATATTTGATTAATTTCTATTACTCACTAAAAATATTTAAAACTACAATAAGTCCATATATAAAAAACAGTTGGTTTTTTATGAGAGACCTCCTTTATCAAGTGTGACCACCACCACTCTCGCGTTATTCCGAGAATCTATTTGCGGTAAATACTTTCAACGCGTATAAAATTACTTTAATTATTCGAGTTTTTATTCTCGTTTTAATGGATAAGTTTTCGATTGGTAATATTAGAAATTAATTAGATTCTATAATTTAGTTAAGTGGTAGATTTTCTATGAAGATTTGATGCTAGATTATTCGTATACAGTCGAATAATATTATTTACTTTAATGTTTTTAAATGGTAAATTTATAATTCTCTAAAGAACGTTATTGTAGTTTTAAATATTTTTAGTGAGTAATAGAAATTAATCAAATATCGTAATTTCCATTGTACTGGCAAACTATAATGCCAACCGGTTTGAGTGACTTCCATTTTAAAGCAAAACTATATGGTTTGAAACGTGTTGTTTTGATCAAGTAATTTTAAATAGTTTAAACCTTCACGTAATGCGCGGGAGTTTGAATTGTAAAATGTTTATGTTAATGTAATTTATGCGTTACAGAGGTGACAAAACAGCCCACAACAAGGTAGTAGGGTATTTGCCCGACTGAATGGCTACAAAACCCTGGTCTAAAGTATAGATAGATAGATAGATAACACTTTATTGTAAACCATTACAGAAAAACTTACGAACTAGTATTATTATAGTAGGGTACAAAGGGCGGTCTTATCGCTATAAAGCGATCTCTTCCAGACAACCCGTGGCAAGAATATTCTGATTAGGAGTGGCGATGGTCCTATATATAATTATTGTACAATTACTTACAGTTTAATAATAAATATATAACTATACTATATATACAAATATTCACATAAGTTGTATACATATACAAGATGATAAAATGCAACTATTTAAACATAATAAATATATAACTGTATGCAATATAATGAAGAGATTAATGAAAGTAGATGAAGCGAAATTTGTTTGTCAGGATCGTCGCAAGTGGAGATCTATAGTCTCTGCCTACCCCCATGGGAAAAAGGTGTGATAATATGTATGTATGCATGTATGCAATATAATATCTACTAATTAAATAATAAAAGTATGCCGCCATAACAACTTTAAGTTGTGTTCTGGCATCAGTTGCCAGGTTCCAGTCCCATCTACGAGTCTGGCAACACATTGGTAGCACCTTACCACTTTCTATCACAGTTGGGCCGTCAGCCTGTCCGATGTACTCCAGCAGGAAAAAAACTAATAATAATAATGTGCATTTTAACCCAGACTAGGCTGTATGGCACGTGATAAGGGACAAATCTATGAGGCATCAGACTGGTTCAAAGAAGCCCTGAAGGTGAACACAGAGCACCCGGACACATGGTCGTTACTCGGCAACCTGCATCTGGCCCAACAAGAGTGGGGACCAGGGCAGAAGAAGTTTGAAAGGATCCTGCAGAACCCCACCACATCCAACGACGCTTACTCTTTGATTGCTTTAGGTTTGTTGTTTTATTTTATGAGTAACTAGCTAAGCCCCGCGGTTTCACCAGCGTGGTGATGAAAAATCATTACCTATATTTTGGATAATTAACACTATATCTTTATAAATAATAATCTCTTTGTTATTCTGAAGTGTAAGTTATATTATTGTAAAGTTTCATCAAAATCCATTCAATAGTTCTTATGTGCAAGAGTAACAAACTTTCGCATTTATAATAGTAGGATAACCACTGTTACTCTATCCATTTTGGCTTAAGACCAAGTATAACCATAAAAAACCTCAAATTTTACATTTCACTTCATTTTTATTCAATTTAATATATATCTATAAATATTTTTTAATATTTGTCTTTTTCCCATTAAATGCGTACGAGCATCTTTTGATTGCTCTTACTTGAGTAAGGAAATGTGCAAGCGCTGCTTATATCTTTAACCTCAATGTTATAAATATGAATCAATGAAACGGAAAAGAAAATAAAAAACAAAAGTAGTCATTAAATAAATAATTTGTAGCACCTTTGGTGTTGCAAATGTCCATAGGCGATGGTAACCGCTTTATATCAAGTGGGCCGTCCGCCTGTCTACTGAACTCCGGTAATAAAAAAATACATTTCCCTAAAAAAAAGTGTCAACTTATTCAAAATAGAAGTAATCTTATTTTTTTTTTTTGTAACCATACAATAATACAATTACCAAGTCATTTTTTTTGTATAATTAAAAGGGTAGCAATTATAGCGGGAGCTGCAAACAATGGTATTGTTTATCCTATTTAAATTGTATTTATAGGTAATGTATGGCTGCAAACACTTCACCAGCCTTGTCGAGAGAAGGACAGGGAGAAGCGGCACCAAGAGCGCGCGTTGGCCATGTACAAACAGGTGCTCAAGAATGACCCCAAAAATATTTGGGCGGCCAACGGCATTGGATGTGTGCTCGCCCATAAGGTTAGTATAAAAATCCGCAACACAATTGAATGCCCTTTTCAGTTTACCAAACTAGTGCCCCGAGGTACAGTAGATTTTTTAACCAATTATGGTTGTACTAAAAAATTAACTAATTCTTAGCGACCTAAACTGACTAAACGAGAGCACGTCATTACATATGTGTCGTTCGCGAACGAACGAATCAAACGACCCGGGTCTCAAGATCCGCGCGAACGATAGGGTCACTTCGAAAAATATGAGTCGTTCACTAGATATCGATATCGAATATCGATTCGTTCAGATTCGTTTAACAAAACCTACGAATCAGAAGACGCGAACCATACGACAGTGAATCGGGTCATTTCGGATTGCCACGTCTCGGTTAGTCGTTCGTTGTCCCATGACGCATTTGAATTGTTTTGATTTCAAATAATATAATAATAATTTAAAATAATTATCTTTTAACTTTTCTAGGAACTTCTATTAACACAAGTTTCAACTTTTTTGTGATATTTTTTTCTATTACCCGCATAAATATATATATATATATATATATATATATATATATATATAATGTTATCAGACCTTTTTTGTAGTGCGTTCAATTCTCTATAAAGATTGGAACAGCGATTTATCAGTCAACCAGTCGTTTGAACGGTACATAAATCAGAAGAAGCAAAAAAATTTTTTCCTGTGTTATTCTTATGGGAATTAAAAAAATGCGATGAGGACAATCTTAATATTAATGGCTCGTCTTTTCACAGAAATTTTTTTACACCCAAAAGAAACTTTTGAGCCTGTTTGGAAAAAAATAAAAAAAATTTTTTTTTTGGATCATCCTAATATATATATAAATACGACCCGCTTGGTTGTATGTACAATTTGGACAATTTGGAAGGTACGCAACTTGCTCACAAACCAATGAACCAAGCGGCTTGGTTCGTTTGCGTACTGAGACGACAATCGAGTGCCGAATCCTTTAGTGAACCAATCGTTCGATTGAACGGGTCGCAAGATCCGGATCATTTTGTCAACAGGTCAGTATTGACCCGAATCTCTAAAATTGAACGAATGACACATATCTACACGTCATCTTTGCACTGCACAGTGTTTTGCATTAGACATGAAGTTTGCTCGAAGCAGAATGCCTAAACAGGTCGTTTCGCAATTTCTTATGATGAACATAACAAGTATCAACATAAAGTAGAATTAGGCTATGTCTTCCAACTACCAATATATCTACACACGTGGCATTACTTAGGGTGGCGCGTGGGGGGGGGGGGGGTGGGAGGGGGGGTTAGTCGAAGAAATTTGACAAGGGCGGGAGGGGTCCTAAATTGCTGTTTTAATTTGATAATTACTTGATGTAAAAAAACAAAATTTGTGACGTCACACCGTGGAGGGAGCAGTCTCGAGAATATGACAAGGACGGGGGAGGGTTCAAAAAATCATGAAATTTGTGTGACGTAATTTGTTCTGTGACAAAGACGGGGGGGGAGGCGAGGGAGAAATCTCGTGTAACGTGATTTGTGGATGGTCCCTGATGTGGCACGATAATGTTACATGTTACTATTCGTCAGGGTTGCGTGAACGAGGCTCGCGACATCTTTGCCCAAGTGAGAGAAGCGACGGCCGATTTCCCGGACGTGTGGATGAACATCGCACACATTTACGTCGAACAGAAACAGCACATCAATGCCATACAAATGGTATGTACTGAACATACCAACATTTTTATATGATCTACATTTTATTAATATTATAAATGTATTTGTAACGCGATAGAAACATGTTTTAAAATCATTATATACTCGATTTAACGACAAACTCCCTTAAGAGTCTTAATCACATTTTGGTTCATTTAGCTTGTCTTCCATACAATGATACACTCTACATATCATTACACCCGCTCAACAACGGCAATTCAGTAATAAATATTACCTTTTAAATTGCCAAAATTACTAAAAACTATGCAGTTGTGTGGTGTGTATTATTTTATCACTTTATTATTCTAGCCAGTAATAAACTCAACTGTTGTGATGCCAACAGTCGAGTTTATTGTTTATTCCATACCACAATTTTTAATAAATTCCGAAAATTCTAAGTACTCCGTTATTACCAAGATGTCTCAATATTGCAATTTAATATAATATCGGCCCACAATTAATAAAATAAGTAAAAAAATACAACAAAATTACTGGTGCAGCAAAAAACGTCAGAAAAAAATAACAGACTTCATAAAATTAATAGTCCCTTCAGTGTTGTTATATAGAGTTCACATTGTATATTCTATCAGTTCATTTAATATTTATCAACAAAATAAAACGAAATCTTGAAATCACTCCGATCTTTTTACAATCTAGGCCCAGGAATATATAATACGGCCGGCGTAACTTGGCGAATGTGAACATAGGCTCTGCGAACTTTAGCGCGTCTAAACTCGTGACGAAAATACAGTGATCAACTAGTACAAAGCAATGGAAAAGTACAGGGATGAAGGGCGACCAATTGTATTCACTGACGAGTCGTATGCCCACTCATCACACGAGTGTACATGCTCTAAAGTTCGCAGAGCCTATGTTCACATTTGCCAAGTTACGCCGGCCGTACTATATTACAGCGTATACGTGTCTTCTAATCGCCCTTACCACTGTTCAGTACGAGAACTGCATCCGCAAGTTCCGCATGTACCACGACGTGGAGTGGCTGACGTGGGTGGCGCGGGCGCACGGGCTGGCCGGGCGGCCGCAGGCGGCGCGCGCGGCGCTGCTGCGCGCCAGGCGCGTGGCGCCGCACGACGCCGCGCTGCTCTACAACACGGCGCTCACGCTGCGCCGGCTGGCCGCGCACGTGCTCAAGGACGAGCGCTCCTCGCTCGACGTCGTGCTCAGGGCCGTGCACGAGTTGCAGGTGTCGCACAAGTGAGTGTCACTGTAGCCCGTAGCACGCATCCGCTGCGAAACCGTAACAGCGGAGCCGCAGTAATTGTCGCCGCCATTGTCTTGGCTGTATAGCGGAACACGGATTTGACTATTAGTATTGTCCTCGTTCTTGAGGGTTGGTAGACGCTTCTTCAATAAGATTCCGAGTGAAATGTTAGATCTGCCTTTCACTAAATTAAAAACCAAATTAGAGACTATCTTGCTAAAAAAGGGATCCTACACTATCGAAGAATACTTAAGTGACAAGACTTCATTTACATAGCAGTTTGCTCCAACCTCTTATTCTATACTAGCTTCTACCCGCGATTGCGTCCGCGTGGAATTGTTAAAAAATCCATTGATTTTGAAACATTCATTGGTGCTCCGCGCCTTTTGGTTTTAGCGTGATGATATATCAATTTGGTACTTCGGGGTAGCAGTAATATAAAAATGTGAATGAGTTGTGGTGGCGGCGCGCAGGTACTTCGAGCGGCTGTCGGCGCCGGAGGGGGGCGAGGGCGGCGGCGAGGGGGGCGCGCGCGCGGAGGCGGCGGGGGGCGCGGCGGCGGCGGCGGAGGCGGGCACGTGCGCCGACCTGCTCTCGCAGGCGCAGTGGCACGTGGCGCGCGCGCGCCGCCAGCACGACGAGGAGGTGACGCTGCGCGACCGCCAGCGCGAGCAGCGCGACGCCTTCAGGCGGCAGCAGGTGCGTCAATCATCACAATTGGGACGTCACAATAATATTCAAAAATATCCTCTAGGGAAATCTCGCATTCAAATTAGCATTTAACACTTTTTAACAAATGACAGGCAAATATATAAATATATTTTATTCTCTGTTTGCAAAAAAATATTTAAATCCATATTTATGAATTATTATGTGAAAGGTAGAGGGGAAACGTAGGTCTGGGATGGGTAAAAATTTAAATCAATTGGTCACTAGTATGTGTACGTACCCATTACATTCAAAACCATGCATTAAATAACGTGCGGTCCTGTACCGCCCGTTAGCTAATTGATGATTTGAATCATTGAAATTATTCCAATTTCTGCTAACTCCACTACTTGGATAGCTGAGTTATTTAGTCTGCTATGTTTGATACACTCACGTCAACCACTTGCTGCCCGCGGTGCCATATATTATCGATACACTGGAGAGAGACACATGCGGTGCATCACTTATCAATAACCATACCTTTACATAGTATTAATATCGAAACTATATTGGTGTATCACACACAACACTTTCTATAAGGCCTTTAACAGACACAAAAAAAGAGAAACAGGCACTGTCCTATTGCCAAATTTTTATGCCACACAGGGAGTGAGTGTTTGACATGAATATAATCAAATTAAGCTAATAGAAAAGTTACAATACAATACATTTATTTAGTCATTTCCCTACAATTTATATGATATAAATTGACAGAAGATAGTATGGAGAAGAATATTAGATGAAAAGAACCTCTAATTTTAGTTAAGAGCCATTTCACGTTTTCACAGGAATTTCTAATGTTTTGAGCTCTGAAATTACCATAGTCTGTAACACCTAGAAGTTATTGAATATGCGCAAAAAATGGGCCAAGGTTTCGCATTGACGTTTAATGTAACACATTTACTAAAAATATCTTGTTTGATCTATAGTAATCAATTTCCCACAACCATTTTATTGAAAAACCGCCGCAGAGTTAATTTCAGAGTCGTATTTCAATCAAAAATACTTATAAATTAAGTTTTAAAAAATATATAACGCATTGGACATATATTTTAATCGTCCTTTAATGTAACAGATTATTGAATTGTATTACCATTATTTAGTAAAAAAAAAAAACCAATAGGCCAATTTTTGAGGTTAACATTGCAATTTTATCGTGATTTTTGGTTTAAATACACAGTAATTACAAAAATAAAAATATTCCAAAATAAACTACGTTTATTAGAGAACCGATTTCTACAGTAATATTGGAAATTCTCACATTTATACTTTGTCAAAATATTGACAAAACTTTAATCGAAATTACAATAAATTACGATACACAAGTGGGTACCGCTTAGAACGGCGCGAGCGCCCATCGAAGAAGGACCTGTGTTATTTTTTCCCGCGTCCCGATACTCGAGCGTTCGTAGAATGATACCATTATTGTACTGCGACCAAATAGTATTGATTCTCTTTGTATTTTTTCCAAATAAAAATTAGAAAATGAATTTTAATAAATTTGAATTTAAAATAGTGTAAGAAAAAATGATTTTATAGTAAAAAAAAGCGTGCGGTGCATGGTATCAATAGTAATAATTATTTTATGAACAGATATGAGTAGAAGGGTTATTTTAATAATATGCTGAAAAGCACCCCATGCTTTTTTTACAATAAAATCATTTCTTCTTACACTATTATTAATTCAAAATTATTAAATTTCATTTTCTATTTTTTAGTTGGATTTTCAATAAAAGCGTATTTTTTTAAAATAATTCTATTTTTTATTTATTTTATTTTGTGACAAATATTTAATCCAACATATTTATTAATTTTCATAATTAGGGTTCGACTAAATACATAATTAAGTACGTAAAACACATTTTTTACATGGAATGCGTCTCCAATAGAAAACGCAATTTACGCGCATACGTACACGACCACGTCCGATGCCAGCCGCCCCGCATAAATGAGAAAGAGTTGCTATCGAGTAGCTCTTAGTGTATCTAAAGCAGAAAAACCTAATACTATTGCCGAAAGTTTGATTTTACCAGCGGCTTTAGATATGGCGGAGATTGTTTGGCAAACAAGAGGTCGAAAAACTCAAAAGTATACCTCTGTCTGATGTTCGTGATCAAGTCATAGAAAAAATAAAAGAACATACTTTTGTGTCCTTGCAATTTGATGAATCTACGGATATTGCAGACTTTACTGCAATAGTTTTCCCAACCTTTCGCAACTCCGCTATAGAAGCTGCGCGACCCCCCTAAGGAGGCTTCGCGACCCCCCAGGGGGTCGCGACCCACGCGTTGAAAAACACTGACCTAGACCACATTACCTCAATAAAACATGGTAGAGACAGTGAACCAAAGGCTTTGGCACAACTCAGTGTCCAAGAAAATACTAATATAGATAAATGTGGTCGTTTTATAGACGAAGAATATTTTTATTTAGGCGCAACACCGGATGGATTGTGCAGTGAAGGGTTAGTGGCAGGGAAATGTCCAAGCTCGCTTTTTGGAATAGATCCTGATACCGCTTTGCAAGCTAAAAATCTGAAATGTTTCAAAGTGAACAGCCAATCTGAAATCAAGATGAACAAAAATCACGACTGGTACTACCAGGTTCAGGGCCAGTTGCATATAGCAAAAAAAAATTTTTTTATTTGCTGTATGGACTGGGCCTGATTTTCCATTGAAAGTAATAAGAGTTAAGAAAGATGACGTTTTTGGCAAGAGAAAATGCTACCCAAATTGACTCGGTTTTACAAAGAATGCGTATTACCGGAAATCATAGACCCAAGAAAGGCAAGATCAATGCCTTTACGCCAAATATTCATATAGCGTAAGCATTTAGTTGTTAACCGACAATAATATGTGATTGTTTTTATGTTAATTGTTATTATATTATTTTACATACCATAACTTCTTGTTTTTCTATTTAACTAGCTTGAAAATTTCATTAGACTAAGTAAAATGTGTAACTTTTTATTAATCTCATATAAAATCACATTACGGCTCAAGACTGTTTCGTCCGTCTCGGCGCTCGCGTTACACTGTTTGTGTTGCGTTTGTGTGCGTACCTATACACATAAACAATGATGCAGTATTTTACCTAAACTCGAGCGTAATCATTTTTTGAAATGGCTCTTAAAGCTGCATCAAAGGCCCTCTATATGGACACTGCTTACTGTGCGCTAATAAATGATATCGTTTAAACTAATTGCCAGCAGTGTTTTTTTTTACAGATGAATCTTAAATGTATACATGTAACTAAAATTTAAAAAACACGTGGTTTGAGCAAGAAATCATATAATTTGTTAATACGAATGCAATAATAAATCCATAATTTCAAGTTTTGAATTATTTATCAAAATATGAATATTTGGTTTTCAATCTATAAACATATCGCCATTGAATGACATTTGTGCTGTGATGGTGGAAGGGAGCACGACTATTCTGTATAATATTGTCAAAAATACTCCTTATTAAATATTAAAAATAATCCTTTCCAGGAAGAGGAGCGCCGCCGCCGCGAGGAGGAGCAACAGAAGAGCACAGTGGAGATGCTCCAGAAGCGGCAGGAGTTCAAGGAGAAGACGAAGAACGCGCTCGTGTTCATGGACATGCCCTCGGAGGGCAAGGCCAAGGGCCGCGGCAGGAGGAGGGACGAGTACATCTCGGATTCCCCGGGGAGTGGCAGCGACGGGCCCAGGGAGGGCGGCGAAGGGTGAGATACATTCTATCTACCTTACCAAGATAATGGTCTCATGTAGGTATAGATGTCAGACTCCTCTGAACAGAGGATTTTGACCCCTATTAAGAAGAAGTAGAAATTTATGTTATTGGTTTCGACGAGAACATCTCCAACTTGCCGGGAAGCAGAAGCTAAGAATCCAAGGATGATGGTGATATCAGGTCTTGAAAAGAAGTATGATCACCATTAGAAATAAAAATGGCAAGTTCCCTTCAAACTTAAATCATACAGCAATTTTACAGTAGGGTATTTTACTATGTCTTCAAAAAAAACTAATTTTTCATAGAACCTTATCGCCGTATAAAATCGGATTGTGTTATATATTCATTAAAGAATTGTAAATAATTATGCATATTCCATTTTAGAGATACATTTTTTGTCTGCTTTCGAAAATCGTATACCAATTTCACAAATTGTATATTATTTTTGCAAACCGTAAACTCATTTTGCAAATCATATAGCAATATTGCAAATCGTATACCAATTTCACAAATTGTATACCATTTTTGCAAATCGTAAACCCATTTTGCAAATCATATAGCAATATTGCAAATCGTATACCAATTTCACAAATTGTATACCATTTTTGCAAATCGTAAACCCATTTTGCAAATCATATAGCAATATTGCAAATCGTATACCAATTTCACAAATTTGTATACCATTTTTGCAAATCGTAAACCCATTTTGCAAAACATATAGCAATATTGTAAATCGTATACTAATTTTGTAAATCATGTACCAATTTCACAAATCGTGTACCAATTTTGCAAATCATATACCAATTTTGCAAATTGTATATCAATTTTGCAAATCGTAAACCAATTTTGCAAATCGTATACCAATTTCACAAATCATATACCAACTTCGCAATAATTGTTTTCAGTCGGGAGCCTAAGCAGCGTCGCAAGAAGAAGGAGGCGGGCGAGGGGCGCAAGGGTAAGTCGCGCAAACGTCGCGATCAAAGGGGCTCGGGCAGTGACAGCGACGCCCCAAGGAAGAAGGGCAGGAAAAGGGTAAGTTCCCTTATATATTTATTTGCCTACAGTTAAAGATCTTATTTGCGGAATGCTTTCGGAAGTTAGTACTTTAATTCTATCCGAGTTAGTCCAATTTTAGCTAGGTTTTATATATTATATTTAATGGTTGTGAATATCACCTTAACATTGATATTACTTTTGTGGAATTTATGTCAAGTTTTACCCAGTATAAAGGCAAATTCACGGACAATGACATATAGGAAATAGCTGTAATAGAACCTCTGTGATACATTGGTAATGTTGCTATGGTGACATATACTGGACCAAGGATGGTATCCCTGTAACCAGTCTAGATGCTTACCTATACCATCCAGACGGCCAACTGCTCTACCACCGTGCAATATTTTTTTTTTTATTGCGAACATTTTATTACGGTTTCTACACCAGGGGCAAAACTAGATCGTTGCCATCTTTTGTGATGAGATGGAAGAGACAAGATGGGATAGGGAGAGGTGGAAGGGGGCTCAAGCCTAACCGTTTCACACCCTTATTCTATCATATTTAAACTTGTATGATAAAACTAAACAAAATGCTTATGAATATTCAAATCCAATTTTTTTTATTCAAAACCAGTTACCGTAAATAACATTTTTTTTTAAAGGCATATTTATAGTTAACATGTTATTGCTGTTTAGAGAGAAAAATCTCCCCAGCAACACAATTTTTTTTATTTATTTTTTATCATATATAATAGGGCGAAAAGGGCATCGGCCGCCGCGAGCGCGCAAAGGCGAAGGCGGCCGAGGAGAAGCCCAGCACCAAGCTGCGGGCGAAAATCGTGTCCAAAGAGACCATATCCACTTCCGAGTCGGACTCGGAGCCGTCGAGGAAGTCCCGCTCGAGGTCGAGGAGCGGAAGCGGGAGCCGGTCGCCGCCGGCCAACAAGGGGCGGAAGAGGATCATGTCCGCCTCGGACAGTGACAGGTATTTGATAACCTCCATAGACTGTTACTCCCTTGAAGAACTAATTACAATCACCCAATAAAGAATGAACACACTATTGCGACATAGCTGGCGCCACATGTCTTCATCTCTCTCAAATCTCAAAACTTTGCATCAATATCTTATTATATAAAGCGTATTTTAAACTTATAAATTGGCCTAATAAGTTTATTTTGAATTTCATAACTAAATCATGGAAGAGGTTATATTTCAGTTACTCTATCTCTCTTTCAATTATCGTTGATTCAGAAACTAGAACTAGATTAAAGAGGCTAAATTTAGACCAATGAAATATTTAAAATGTTTCAGAAGGTTACTTTTTTTAGGAAAGAAACCTGGTTCCACAGTTATAGTAAAGTCAACACCTAAAGTATGTAACAAATGAGATTTATTTTGAGAGAAAGGAAAAGATTTAAGACGTAATAATAAACGATAATTTCTTTAAAATTACCATTCCAGATCAAGATCGAAGAGCAGATCAAAATCTAAGTCTCGTAGTCGATCCCGGTCCGGTTCAGCGAAGAGTCGCTCCAGATCCAAGAGTCGATCCAGGTCCAAGAGCCGATCCAGGTCCAAAAGCCGATCCAGGTCCAAGAGCCGATCCAAATCAAAGAGTCGATCCAGGTCCAAGAGCCGATCCAGATCAAAGAGTCGATCCAAATCAAAAAGCAGATCCAGGTAAATTGAAACCCCTTTTGCACCGTTAAAACTATACAGAAGTAAATAAAATTTTTAAGTAATTGGATTTTGATATCTAATACATAAAAATAAGGTATGAAATTGATTTTTATTGGGTCTGTATAATTCTAAGCGTGCGAAATGATAATTCCGATCGGCAGTTATCCGTTTGCGTAGATACGGAAGATCGGTTTCCGACGTGTAAATAAATAAAATTGAACTTTATTCGTTAGCGCAAAAAGCAGCATTGCTTGGTATGGATTGTGAGCTCTGTCCCGCTTACACGATTCGTATACTGTCGCTTATACTAAAATTGGTCTACTGCGCAGTTATATCGGGAGGTATTATTAGTCATATAAATCTGTAACGATTTGATGTACAGTTTTAATTATAAATGGTAAGTAGTTTATAAATGACAAACTGCACATTTTTGATTTATCCATTGTTATGCATTATGGCTATGAATGAATAATTTTATTTGAGCAGTGTACAAAATTGATTTTTTATAAAATGTAACTTTGGATTGACACAAGAACTCTTTATGTTGTAACGAATTTCAAATTAGACCTGGCATGAAGATCTTTATTACCAGGCCATAAAATCTTAAAACTGAAACAAATCATAGGTTCACTCAGAATAGACATTGAAAATGTATCTTTTCCCGTGCAATGTTATTTCCTAAAAATGAGTAACATTGGTTAACAGAAAATTAATTCATATTATAAATGCAATAGTTAGGTAGTTAGGTAAGGTAGTTCAGCTGGCAGCGCATTTGTAGCATCTTTGGTGTTGCAAATGTCCATAGGCGATGGTAACCGCTTTCTATCAAGTGGGCCGTCTGCCTGTCTGCTGAACTCCAGCAATAAAAAAATAAAAAAAATACTCCTGTCTGTTTGTCTTACGTTTTCAAACGTAAAAATGACTGGACTGAGCTAGAACAAAAGCTACAGGTAATTTGAAAGTCAGTTTTCTTCATGATTTCATTTTACAGGTCCAAAAGTGGTTCTCGGTCCAAGAGTCGTTCAAGGTCAAAGAGCCGGTCCAGGTCGAAGAGCCGCTCAAAGAGCAGGTCACGTTCCAAGAGTGGATCTCGCTCGAAGAGTCGATCCCGATCGAGGTAAAGCATACCTGCTCTATATCGCTGATATATTAATGGCCGGATCCTAATCTTATTATTCATTCACTTGCCTTACCATTGGTAGAAATTCAACATGTATGGAATTTGTATGGTTAACACTTGCATGGAACCTATGTAAATTTTTAACCGATAGCAAACTAACGATTATTAAGATATAGGAACGGGACTAAAATGATCGCGAGATTCGAAGGTGTACATAAATAACTCTTGAGTATCTTTCACAGGTCCAAAAGCAAGTCACGCTCGAAATCAAAGAGCGTCTCCCGTTCCCGCTCCCGTTCAAAGAGTCGATCCCGGTCCCGGTCTCGTTCGAAGAGCGGATCTCGCAGCCGGTCCCGGTCTCGATCGAAATCGGGCTCGAGATCTCGTTCGGGCTCGAGGAACTCGAGACCGGAGACGCCGGTGTCTCGAAAATCTGTGTCAGCCAGCGAAGACGAGGCTTGAGTATAATTGTGAATATTTTAATTTTATTAGTGTCACTGTCTTTGAGATAGTGTTTGTTGAAATATCGCAGTTAAGAGCCGAGGGACATCTGCTTGCATCTACAGCTGTATGGCGTTATGACAGATAAAACACGTTATTTTTTTAAATTTTGAGTTATATAAAAATAAATGGCATTGTCCATAGAACTATACAAAAATATTTATTTGTCTTTTTTCGATTCACAAATCGCACTGTCAAGTTTAAACAAATTCCCCTCGGTTCCCCATTACAATTTTGTTAGCAATATTATTATTAGTTAATATAAAATTGTATTATTATCGACCTGTAGGAATACGGACGGACAAAAACATTTAAGTAGGTTGTATTGACAAGTAAATTTTTGTGCTATTATGTCAAATTGTAAATTATTGCTTGAGTGAAATATCCCAGATATTGATTTCTACTTTTGTTATTTTATTTATCTGAAAATATTTGAAAACCAGTTTATTTTACAAGAGCATAATTTTCAATATTGATAACCAATTATCGCGGTTCCTGTGTTAAAGACTGCGTACATATCCCTGTAGTCAGAATATGTTGCAACATTTTAAAATTATTCGTTTTTTTGGAAATTCTTCGGTCAACATTTTTAAATTTCTACTCTGTGCGACTGTATGAACCACACACATGACTGATGACATATATTTTTAAATGCTTGACATTGTCTATACAAACATAAATATTGTATTTCATTTTATTTAATATATTTGTAACACATAATTATTATAATGTTAAAAAAATAGCTTTCTGCATTAGTTATACATAAAAACTTCAACTATGTCAAATCTAATACTCCCTGTGCGTACAAATACACTTAAAGAAGGGAACAAAAGTTCACATATTAATATCGGCACAGCTCGCGAATAATTCAGTATTAGTAATCTTGTTTGTCAAAAAAACTAGGGGGATAAATTGGAGGCCAATTCTTTTTTGTTTTATATTTAAAGGTTGATTTTTTATAGACCTAAAATTGATCCCTAGGTGAAACAATTCTACACGTTAATATATTTCAGAGCCAGTGATCGGCCACCTGTATGTATTTGACCAGACCTGAGGTTTTGTACATTGAGGCCCCTATACCTACCATACATGGTACGGGACTCACTAAGCTCTAAGTGGTGGACGCGACGAGCGCTGAAGTAAGACAGTATCGATCTTTGACGAATTTTAAATCCATTTGACCACGGCTGCCGTTTTGAAATTTGAAAATATAAGCTTATTATTATCGGAAAATAAGAATGGCAGACCATTGTCGCGCGGTTTTACTTTAAGGCAGACAATTTTGAATATAATAAAACTACGTTTTAACGGTTTTAAGCGCGGTAATTTATTTGATTTTGGTTTATCCGACGTATCGGCCGCTTTTCAGTGGCCGTGGTCACGGAAGACAAAGATGACATTTGTCTAACGTGTATTGTCAAAGTTTTTATTCAGCCTACCGCCAACTTGTTCATTTTAATTATTTAGTTTTAATTTTGTTTATGGATATTATTTACTCTATGGGAGCCTAATCTAATTTACCACCGCTTCACAACCTGTTGTGGCTTGAAGAGAAGTATAGAAGTGTATTATGTGTACAAGTCGCGAAAACTTAAGAAAATATTAATTTTGAATATACTAAAAAAATTTGAAAGTAATTGACCAGATCTGCCATTGATATATTTTGTTTATTATAGTCTTAAAAACTTATATTGATCGCGGCAGACGTCTACTTTGCGTATACACATCAATAAATAATAAAATATCAGCTACTACCCAGTCAGATGTATATGTTTTCCGTTCGCTGTTTTACATCAATATAATTTACTTGCGATTTACTTTATCACTTTATTTACAGAAATTAATGTTTTTTTATATATTCTATATACTAACTTCATTAGTTAAGCCTATATATTCAAATATCAAAACGGCAGCCCTGGTCAAATGGATTTAAAATTCGTCAAAAATCGATACTGTCTTACTTCAGCGCTCGTCGCGTCCACCACTTAGAGCTTAGTGAGTCCCGTACCATGTATGGTAGGTATAGGTGCTTCAATGTACAAAACCTCAGGTCTGGTCAAATACATACAGGTAGCCGATCACTGGCTCTTAAGCTATATAGTGCACAAGTCATAAAATTACAATTTGACAAAAAATATAATTAAATGATTGTGTACTATTATAACTCTCTTTTCTTTCCACCCTCCTCTATTCAGGCATGCATTTTTTGTCACATCACATATCGTCATATTATCATCCATCTTATAGTCAAACATTTTTTTTTCTTACGTGACTTTCCATCCCTCCTCATTATATACCCATACAAACTTAATCTTTTTCCTATCAATATATATACTCTGGTTTTTAATTACTTGAACTAAAATGACAGCTGCGATTGACCTTTTTTTTATTTGGCAAGCTTGGAGCAAAGCGTTTTAGTAGTATTCGTTGATTCAACTCATCACTTTGCGTTGAATCCTACCAAATTTTCAACGACACTATGCTCCAAGCTTGCAACATAAAAAGGTCGATCTCACATGTCATTTTAGTTCAGGTAATTAAAAATCAAAGCATAGGGTATCGAACTCTAGAGGTATCAAATTCTATGTGTAAATTCGCCACTGCGTAAAAACGTTTCCATATACTACAAGTTTTGAAATATGTATTTAAATTGCAGTGTGAATTATATTTATAATACCTTGTAGGCGACGTAGGCCATACATTTTATATCAAAGGCAACTGACTGTTTCAAATATTTTGTAAATATCAATATTACAATTAAATCCATTGTACATTGAACACGCTTTTATTTTTCTACTAAAAGCATCAGAGATTGGTTATTGTAGATATATATATATCTAACTATAATGCGAGTTTATTTTTAGCCCCTATAATAAAAAAATGCAAATATCATCTGGTTTTATTTTTGAAACATCCTAGACACTCGAGTTACAGCAGTGATTTTTAATACGCTTTTATTAGCTTCATACGTATGTCAGTATGTATGTATGTATGTTAGTAGGTAACGGAATCTTTCAAGTTAAATTTGATCGACTTCCCGGTTTCCGATTGAGCTGAAATTTTGCACACATGTATGATCGCGTGACAATGCAATAATATGGTAACATGGAGCTGATCTGATGATGGAGTTGGAAGGTGGCCATAGGAACTCCTGTACTAAGTAAGATAGACCCTTCGTGTTTGGGCTCGTTTTACTTGTCTTGGCTAGCACTCTGCTGCTACATGATATGCAGGATCTCAAAAGCATGTATTCAAAAACCTTTTAAAAAAATCAACTAAAAAATCAAAAATAAATAATAGTTAAAAAAAAATACACAATGGGAAGGACCCCATTGTGTATTTTTATTCAGGATATTATCAAAATAACCCTTCTACTCATATCTGTTCATAAAATATTTATAACTATTGATACTGTGGCCTTTCCCCACATTAAATAATTGTTATTTAAGATGCGCGTGCGCAGCCCGCACCGGGTATCGCCCGTGGACACGCACCCGAGTGATTCGATCGGCAGTGCGGCTTATGATCTTGCCCGGTGTCACGCGTGCATACCGTCTTATGAATTGGAATAATTGTATTTTTGTCGTGTGTTTTGTCGTTGATAATATTATAAACAAAATTATAAAACTTGCTTGCTAACTTGATATTCGTGAATAAATTATTAACTCCTGTTTTTGTGAGTGTCATTTGGTGTTGAACTTTGGGAGGCAACGCCGTACCAACCTACTACCAACACCACACCCCACCCTACAATACCATGCACCCCACGCTTTTTTTTACAATAAAATCATTTTTTCTTACACTATTATTAATTCAAAATTATTTTTAGTTGTATTTTCTATAAATTATTTATTTTAAATACGCGACCCCTTTACAGGTTGAAAAATTTTGGCGACCCCCTTAAGTAAGGAACATATTACTCTCTTACACCCTTGAGCCATAGGCAGACATAAAGTTAGTAATTTAAATGACTCCGACTACGTCCTTCCCTGTTTTGTTACTTGTATTCATTATTACGGCCTATACTCTGCACAAAGCTGCTGAGCTTAGAAAGTACCCAAGTATGAGGTACAAACTTAAATTGCCCTTTCCCTTTTGCCGGCGACCCCCCGAGCAAGGCTCTTCAAGGACCCAGGAGACAGGTTGAAAAACACTGAGATACAGCATCGAGCCTTTGTGGTATTAACAACTTACAAATAATGTCAAACTAAAACAACAGCCCATCAAATTCCCACTGGTGGGCTAACCCCCCCCCCCCCCATTAGATATATACTATCAGGATATATTTCACCGTTGTTAGCACGTGGTAATTGTAACAATTATAATTAAGTTTGAATAAAATAAAATACATGCAATCATGAAAACATTGTATATTTAATTTAGTTATTAATGCAAATTACATTCATCTGAGATAGGACTAGAATTCATTTTATTGTTTGATTTACTTCATTATTCATAATAAAATCTGTACTGCATATGGATAAAACAATTAATTATTAGAAATAAATGACACAACCATTTCATAATAGATAACATTTTTTGATGTACTTATCAACAGATTTAGAATGTACTCACGTATTTCAAAAACATGTTTCATCACATTCATGGCCTTTTATACTAGCTGAACTGCTATTAAGAGCGTATTTTAGAAAACTACCAATTTTGAGTACAACTTAAACAAAATCCTCAAACCGTAAACATATTGTCGGGCGCGTCCGTAAACCTCGACTAATTATAATAATTGTGCACGGCCATTTTGGATGGGATTTTAGTATTGCCAACTCTTGTTAGAGAAAATGCGCTTTATCGATATCTATTTCGGGAAAAGCGCTAAAATACAGTAACAAAAAAAGACAAATCATTATAAATACAAGTGTGTTTTGACAATAATATATTTATTATAAGAAATAAATAACACAACCATTCCCATACACGTCGATATTTCAGTGAATAGTTATATAATTTAAAAGAGCGCTAGTAATATTTCTGGGCGCTAACAGACATTAAAAAGTGTTATACCTAGCGCCGACTTGGTACCCCGTTCACGATAACTTGACGCGCTGGGTTACCAACAACCAAAAATATGATTAAAAACCACCTAAAATCGAGATAATTACTAGAAAATTCCAAAATCATTTAAGAATATTTTACATTTTGTGATAATCTCTATAACCTATTTTAAAACATGACTAACTGCGCCCACGACGTCGTCCGCTGGAATTTGTTTTCAAAACCCCGCGATTTTGATACATTCTTCATTGGTGCTCCGCTCCTATTGGTCTTAGCGTGATGATATCTTGCCTATATCCTTCTTCAATAAATTGGCTATCTTACACTGAAAGAATTTTTCAAATCAGACCAGTAGTTCCTGAGATTAGCGCGTTCAATCAAAGAAGCAAACTCTTCAGCTTTATATATTAGTATAAGGTATTAAGTTATGTTAATTTTTAGAGTTTTGTAGCCTTGCGCATCAGGGTGGGTATCTTGAACAGTGTGCGGCTTCGGGTTTGCCCACCGTTGCCAACTTAGTACTAGATACAACGCTTTATTTATAATCTTTTAAATGAATATCAGTCAACAACAATACACACACAACACAAAAACATAGTGGCAATGTAGTTATGAACACTTCCCGACCATCTATATTGGATTAGTAAACATGTGCCTGCGGGCGACTAGCTGAGTAAGCTTTCTCCAGCGGAAGGCCAACAGACGCATGTCAGCATTTATTAGCTTTAAGTTTTGTCTCTTAGATTATTCATTATTACGAGTCCTGCATTTAGGTCATACGTGTATTTTGTGATTATTAAAAATAACCCTTTTGGCCCGACCCAAGACTTGACTAGATTTTGCCTCATAGTATTTTTTAAATACGTATTATAAAACAATCAAACTTGATAAGTACAACAACAAATTGGATTTTTACCAATTTCTGTAAAATAATTCCACTACACTGATATTCAATTCCATTAGTGACACGAATCTCAGAATTATATAATGTATTATTCTTCGACTACATGGCTCTACAGCATACATATTAAAATTCTTACCTTATAATAATTGAGCTTTATAAACGCTTCTAAATATTTCATTCAAAATAACAATGCATAAAATATCTAAATAAAATTACATATGTGAATTAACAGAGTTATATAATTAGTACCAAGCTAGAGGAATAGCCAGGATTGATCAACCAGTAAAAAATAAAAAACTATAAAACCTTCTTATTGCTAGAAAGTGTCACAAAGTCATTCTCCTCTGACTTTTTTAACAGTACATGAAAGTACTGTGTGCATAGAAACGTAAACCAGCATTTACTAACACTTTAAAGGGCATCACACACGGCGAAAATGCTATAATATTTCATGTTAAGATGCCTGGATAAAAATATTATAGCATCTTAAGGTATCACACACGGTTAAGATGCTATAATATATCCGTTCGAGTCATTCCATCAAAGGTTTATTTACAGATGATATAATATGAATAACACAGCCTTATTATTAGATAGCTCATCAGATGATAATTCTGACTTCGAATACGTTTTAGAAATTTCTGCCGCACATTCTAAGTGTCGAAAAATCTGGGTAGAAAATCATATAAAATTTAGGAAAAACCGCGGTGAATTTAATCTTTACGAAGACCTTTCACCAAAAATTTTTCAAATATATTTTAATAAGTCATTATATCAACATAATATTAACAAAAATCGTAATGTGTGCTGGGACACATATTAGAAGTGAAACTTCAACGTACAAGTGGAAAAACGAATCGCAACGGACAAGTGGGAAAACGAATCGCAACGGACAAGTGGAAAATCTTCAACTGATAAGTGACAAAATGAATCGCAACAAAATTTCAACTTAAAGTGTTACGAGCAGATTGTTAATGTACTTATCCAATTTGAAAACCAATATACCTCTGTAGTTCGATGCAAACCTAAGTTTGCCTCCATTAATGTCGGCTCGGAACATCGCACATTCCGATGCGCTGAACACGATTTTAGGTATTATAGGGACGAGGTATATCCTCGCTCGCTCTCTGGCTCGCTTTCTCGCGGGATTTCCCTGGCGCTCGGCTCACTGGGGCTTCAATAGCGCTTTCGGAGATAGATAAAGCGCTTTTTAGGGCAACCCAGCTCCCAATTCTATTAAACAACTTCTAGCGCAAATTCTTACGTTTTTTGTAATATGCACATATCGAATTAATTTTAAAGTAAATACATGAATATCTGGGCTAATATTATTAAGAGGAAAGATTAGATTTTTTGTTTGCATTGAAGAAGCTCTGAAACTACTGAACCGATTTGAAAAATTCTTTCACTTTGGTAAGCTACACTATCCCCGGGTGACAAAGGCTATATTAGATTTACAAAAAAAATAGGGATCCTTATTAAAACTCCAATAATGTAACGCAAGGTGTAAAAAATACCTAAAATCGCGAGCACTGCGAAAACTATTGATGATAGAATGAAATAATGTACTACGACTTTGCAGAACACATAATTATCTACAAAAAGTGTCGCGACAGCATATGTCTAACTATTATAGTTATGCCACAATAAGTGTTCTTTTATTTTAAAATTTAATTAAAATGCCGCCGCTAGAAAAGGCTCTTTATTTGTATTTTGGTATAAATCCTTATCAAAATAAATTACTTTATATTCAAGACTGCTTCAATATCTTTATATAACTTTTCGAATTATTCAATTCGGACATTCCATTCGAAAGATATCACGAGTTTAAAAATGTAAGTATGACGTGACTGTGACACTTTTTTGTGAGCGAAAAATCGTAAGACCCCCGTCTACATAGAAGTTTCACTTCAAAAGTACATCGGGTAATAACAAAAACTCGAGAGAAAAGGTAGTTGAATAAATAAAATATATTTCATTCCATTTTGCGTTGCATATTAAGTGCACACGCTGTATAAAAGAGCTTGCTATATATTTTCTATGTTAAGATACAAAATATATAGCAAGCAAAATATTAAGACAATATTTCGCATATCTCGGCATCTTAAGATACTTAATATGAAAATATATATCATCTTAACCGTGTGTGATAGTTCATACAAATTGTATAGTGAGCGATATTCTATCTTAAGATGAAATATTATAGCATCTTCGCCGTGTGTGATGCCCTTAAAGGAAGATATAATATATGGAACAAAAGATATTAAAGACATCTAGCAAACAAAGTGGAACCATCAAATGTCGCCATGATGGTTAGTTCCATTAAAATACTGTAATTATCAATCTTTGTATTCACCTTCTATGTTTTTGCAGACAACTTTTTTTAAAAGAAGATATATATTTATGCGTGTATAGATACAAATACAGCGCGTTCCATTAGTAGCTCACAACGTTCAAATGCTCCATTAGCCGTTCCACAAGGCGACTGCGGTCGTTGTCTTAGTGGCGAAAACGTCACTAGTGACGTGATAATTTTCAATCACACAACGCTCACAACGACCCATGTCAAGATGGGGTCGATAAACCGTTTCCACTTGGACTTAGGATTGTAACGCCGGCAAGCAAGTCGATTGGTTTAAGACACATACATTTGTTTTACATTAATCAGCAATTAAATCAGAGATTTTGACCCATTTACCAAGGATTTATATGAAAACAATGTTTTAGACACATGAAAGGTATCAAATAATTGAAATATATAACCAGCTGGTGGGTCAAAACGACCACTTTTGCAGATTAACATCATTACGTTAATGACAAGAATCATAACAATATGGGAACTTTTATGACATGTTTTGCGCTTACCAGTTTAACTAGACACGTGTTAATTTTACAACGCGATTCTCCTAAAGTGATAGTTTTCAGGTCCCAGGTCTATATGATATTAAAGTTTAGGTGTATCTTATTTGACTTCATGATTTGTTAAATCAACAGTGCTACACATTTAATTTGAATAATTTTTGTTAATATGTATATATAAATTATTATAACAAATTAATTTCTTAGCTAATTCAATGCGGAAACTAAAAGCTGTTACAAAAGATCGTTTAAAATACTCGAAACATCAATTTATTATACTATAGGTAGTTTACAAGACGTGCTTACAATATTTCCTATTCAAATTCTAATACGATTTATTCCTTTAAATTCTTTATAAAATCTAAAAGAGTTTTATTATTAATTAATTATGATAAAATAATAATAAAAATTCGAGCACGTGGCAGTTATCGTTTTTTTAATATTTAATACTAATTCTTTTCGTGTAATTTTTTAATGTACTTATTCAAAAAATTTGTTTAACCTTCTTAAGAATTTAGGTACCTACTATTAATATTTTTCTAAAAAGATTGCATTCACTTTATTTCTAAGCTAGTCACCGGTAACGAGTCTGGTCGTCAGACTAAAAGTAATATTCAAATTATTCGTTATAAGTAGTTACTATGTCCTGGGAACATTTATCCATATTATCCATAGATAAAACAAATTAAACTGTCAAATTTTGACGTGTTATTCTCTACTGTTTGTTACCTCTGAATTCAGTAAATCATGGAGATGCTTTTATCTAACAATACTGTGCACTAGGAATTACTTAAATACTACTGGCTAGGAAAATCTTATGTGTTTCTTATCTATGTTTACTAGTACAATAAGACTGTTCCTTTATTATTAATATAAAATATAACTTTCATAAAACTCTGCTTAGAAATAAAATTTAAAGTACTAGTTACGAATTTTTAGCAAAACATTTGTAGGTCTTTAATGAGTTCACGAAGATGAGATTCTTTTTTAAAAATAAGCGTAAGCATAAATCATTTCAGACTTGTCACATAGCACTAAGTACAATGTTTGCAAGGGCTTGTGCGCCACCACGGTCTTCAAAAGAAAATAATAACAAAACCCGTCGTTAAGTCTCGATGTAAAAACTCTGTTAAAATTACACTAATATTTCTATCCTTTTTAAACAGTTCGTTTTAAAAAATTGTAGTCACACATTACAGTAAAGTTTAAATGAGTGAATAGAACACGAATTTCGTCTTGCAATTTTAATTACAAGATAAGCCTATCATAGGCTAAAATGCTACACTAAAAATTCATTATAATTAAACAGTCTATACTTTAGATGATGGACAACTTTTTTTATTGCTGGAGTATAGCAAACACACTGATGATCCATAATGGAAAGTGATTATACTAGAGGTGTTACAGTATTACACAACAAACCATTCCTCTGCTATGTACCAGAGCAGTAAACTAATTGCAGTGTAAACTCCATGTAACGACACTCGATTTAACGATAAAGCGTCGAAAGCACTTGGCTTTGGTTGGTTTAGCTTGTCTCCCATACAATGATACACTCAGTATTGCATTATTGTATTTCAATAACGATAACAATTAAGTAATAAAAAGTACCCTTTAAGTTGGCAAAATTAGTAAAAACTGCGCAGCTGTGTACGTTCTTTTATCGCTTTATTATCCTAGCCCGTAATAAACTCGACTGTCGGCATCATCCATACCGAAATATCTAAGATATTATTTCGAAATTTCTAAGTACTTCGATGCCATTTGGTTCGATGCCTCAATATCGCAAAATGAATAAAATAATTTAAAAAAATACAACATAATTACTGGTGCAGCAAAAGAAAAATAACAGACATCTTTCCAGTTAATGACAACTGTTACTGTCTATAACGCCATAAAATGCACAATCCCTTTAGTGTCGTTATACAGAATTTACACTGTATTTTAATACACGCGTTAGATTACGAATTGTATAAACGGGACAGAGCTTAGGATGCGTAGCAAGCAACACCCTGCCTTTTGCCTTATGAATAAAGTTTAATATAGATTATTTACATTTAGGAAAACGATCCGCATTATCTGCGGAAACGAAAACTGCCAGTCGGAACTATAATTTGTGTAAGACTGTAACTTTAGTACATCTTTTTAAAATACCTATATAGCGTTATGAGAAAATTTATTCAAAATTCTTATACTTCTATTTGATGACGCTGGTCGGCAAAAAAATATGAAAATTCACTCCTTGTAACTATTGATTTTTTTTTATAATTTCGACACTTATGAATATAAATATAGTAGTAAAGTACCACGTCAATTATTTTTTGTAATTGATGTTTTAAATTAAGCGCTTTTTTTGCTTCACATACAAAATGCACATTGAATTATTATGACAATAGCTCATTTAATTCATTCTAAAACATTTAAAATCATCAAAATTATATGTCTAATTAATTAATAAACTCATTCCAGTTAGTAGTTTTCTCCACTTTTATGTATTCTATTGTAATTTTGTGGCGAATGAAGTAACATATAATTCTGAGCATTTACAATTCGTATTATTTCTCTATATATGCCAAAAGGGTAATAAAATGTGTTTCTACAGACGCAGGTGTGAATTTCTCTTTTGTCGGCATTCAGGTCGTAACAATATTATTTTGCTTAAAGATTTGTGGAAAAGAAAATTAAATGTACTGACATGATAAGAAAAAAGTTTTGCACAAAAAATATTCAGTTAGGAGCAAAATATGAAAAAAAATATATGTGATAGCAAGAAACTAAAACCAGATCTAAATTCAGCATGTCAAATTCTATTTATTATTATATTTATCAAATTTTTATTTAAAGGAGGATTTGGTTGCAGACCAGTGTGATTAAAAAATGATTTAATTTTTTTATATATACATGAGAATAATATTTTCTTAAGTTTTCGCGACTTGTACACATAATAAAACTACGTTTTAACGGTTTTAAGCGCGGTAATTTATTTGATTTAGGTTTATCCGACGTTTCGGCCGCTTTTCAGTGGCCGTGATCACGGAAGACAAAGATGATTCAGAGACATTTGTCAAACGTGTATTGTCAAACGTCGAAACGTCGGATAAACCTAAATCCAATAAATTACCGCGCTTAAAACCGTTAAAACGTAGTTTTATTATGTATACATGAGAATTTAGTATTGCTTCGTTCATTGAAATATTTGTATGTCCAAACTAATAAGACAATGGACTAATGTCATTAGTAAATTTATGTAAAGATAAGATTAATATAAAAAATTGGTGTTATTTTCTGTCATACATAAATATTTAATTTAAAATTTAATAAACTTAACATTTTTTGTGCGATTGGTGTTCACACTTGAATAAACATCAAGACTGTATTGATTCAATATTTTAATTATTTCATTTCTATATTATTAAATATATATCTTATACTATAATATAATCAAGAAAACAAAACATGAAGGAAATCCTATGGCGCTTTAATTATTCTAATTTAATATGAAAAGTCCAATGATGAATGAATTGCACAAACTATTAATTCTATGTATGTTGGAATTCATTGGATTCCTTTTATAAAACTTTTAATATAAATAAATTCAAAATACCTATTGACAAAGCTCCTTTGAGTTACCATTCTGTGATACAACCACATTGCCATTGGGAATGATGTTTTGTGGCCCACCGAGGAACGACGTGAATGTCGTGTCCCTGCTCATTGGTGGTTCCAGTCCTTCTATAGGAATACAATCCAATGCCGGCACCGTATACTCCCTGTAATACCAAGAAAAAAAAATCGGTAAATGCTTGGCAATCCGCGAACAAGGGTTCCATAGAGATGACAAATGTCCACTGTATGTGACATTTGTCTACGGAGTCATAATATATGTAGTGGAACACTTACAAGCCAACAGATGGCGCTGTACAATAATTGAGGTCGCAAATGATTCGCGACACATACAAACAACATCAGCCTCGTGGAAGATCTTCGTTTGAGATGGAAGAGCATTCCATCTTGCACCTCTACCTTATACGGGGCACATTATGTTTGGTTTAGTTAGTTCACTTCAAATCAATTTTTACTGACAGTTTCAAGCTTTCTACAATTTTCAATTTCATAGTTCCAAAGTTAGACCTCAGTTCAGTTACTATGTTGGGAGCTGATATCTTCCCATCTCAATAGATAGGAAGATATCAGCTAAATTAAGTCAATACTTGCGCTGATATTACACGATTTAATCAAATTGAAACAATTTGGTTAAAAAGGACAGAACTGAAAGAAAGTGAAAGACACAGCGATGTTCAATGACATTGGATTAATCAAATTTACGTTCATATGTATCACTTAGGTTCATTCCTTCAAATGGAAACACAGATATTAACCATTTAATGTTGGTTTTAAATTAAAAAAAATGTAAAATGTGTCATCCACCGAATGCAAGTATGCTAACATGTACGAACTTCAGCGACATATTTAAGTTTTGCTTCTACTATAAAATTTTCAACAACTTCAGCAAATGTGTAGACTGGTTTCTGATGTATAAATAATCTATATTGAACTTTATTCCCACATGGCAGAGTGTTGGTATGTATTTGTAGCTCTGTTCTGCTTACACGATTCGTACACTATAACTGTACCTGTCATTAAATACATAAACTGTTTTCAAGTATATACTCACATTGATACATTGTCCTGGGATTGTACCGAATCATTGACGAGCTGAGGAAGCCGATCCGGTTGAGGCGGAGTAGGTGTAGTCGAACGAGAGCTGAACAAGAACACCCCCACCATCGCAAGAAAATAGGAGAGAAAATACAGGCCATGGAACTGTAAGAACAAAGAAGAATATTAAGTCTACTAATTATATTGTGACATACAATGTACAGTGGTGATTTATTAAAGGTATTTTTAACTAGGATATGCCCGTGATAGCAAAATAATAATAATCTGAAACATTATGATCAGTTTATTACACTAGAATTATTACAATCACAATATTAAATACAACACAATAATACACAGAAATATTAGGACAACTCCAAGAGTTGTCCCCACGCTTGTCAGGAGTCGAGCAGTAATTTGCCCCCCTTAAAGAATACTGCGATTATCAAACAGTAATTATTGACCACAATATACTATGGGCCTCTTGCCCAACAGAGCTTTCGCTCTGTTCTACCGTCGTGGTAGATTGCTGGTTGTAGACCGTTGGACTGTTGGTTGTAGACTAGTTGACTACTGCCTGATCACAGAGTATTTATAAGATCCTCATAGTAAGTCTGCAGTGACACCATTCTGTAATATGGCGCCACTTTACTTCCGTCACAACACCAACTTCCGCCATCCGTATAACTTCCAACTTCCGGTTACTCCATTTTCGATATCCGATGGCTTGATAATAAATGCTTCTACATTGACATTCGGTTATACGACTTCAGATTACTACATTTGACTACTTCTGTCATATGGTTACTTTACAATAACAAATACGATTCTAACACCCGCGACTTCATCCACGCTTGACTTGAAATTCCCGCGGGATTCCCGGCACACAAAATATCTCAGCATAAAAAAAATATGTCAACTATTCTTTTAGTGGAACTGCATCTGAACAAGTTAATATTTATGCATCCAAACAACTTCAAACAGCTTCCGGTTCGCATAGGACAAATCCTGCCTCTTTAACATTAATAATAATACTTCCTCTCCCCCTATTAAACAGTTCACATTTCACACAAAAACATATATTTACAATTCAAAAACTATGAATATCGTACAATTATTGTTCATTTTAGACATTTTTAGAAAATAAAATTCAGTTCCCCCAAAAGAAACTCTTACCAAGACTGGATTTAAATCAAGTTTCTGTCTTCTAGTGATCTAGACAGTCCGAGTAGACCATATAAGCACAAAGGCCGGCAACATTAAAAATAATGTACAAATTAAAAATAGTAAATCCTCACCTTAAATTGAAAGATAAACATGCCTGCGATTAGTGTATAATAATCAGCGGATAGAAATGACAAATGCAGTATAATCGCGCCGGCATCTCTCAGCATAAAACACTGTAGAATTTGGAATATCGTTTGCACAGAGCAATAGCTGCCCAACTGTATAATGGTTTCAATCTCATACCAGTTGAATGTCAATAATTCGCCAAAATCAAGGAAAAATGTTTGTGTACATGCAACTATACTGCCAATGAAACCAAGTATCGCAAGATAATCAGAACAGCAATGAAATTTAAGCATCATTTCTTGAAGTACTGTTACTATGGCGAATAGTAAGGATCCTCCAAGGCATAGCATATCTCCGACTAGTTGATTTTTACCTGAAACATAATACATAGTATAAAGAGGTGTTAAAAATATTTATTTGCTAAAAAGGTACATAATTTCATTTAAATTAAATAATTTAATATATGCATATACACCTGCTTTCCAGGTTTTTCTTCGACAAAGGCCTCTCTCAAGCTAGTTAAGCCCTATTTCGTCATCTTTAAAAGTTCTGGACCGCAATGTGTCTGTTGTGTTTCAGTAGCTAAAAATAATTGTTAAAAAAAAGACTAACCATCAGTAGGTGCTCCTTCAACATCGGCCCAAACCACACAGACCACAGCCATAAGGCCCAATGTTGCCCCAGCAACATGTACAACTCCAAGCCTTTGTCCCCTCCAAGCTCCTCCCACTAGTGCTGCACCAACCCCACTGCATGCTAACAGCTGTCAGCTCAAAACTGATGTGAAACGCTGCGATAGCACAAGCAGCCAGCTCGCTTCTACATCTAAGGTGCATGCTATTATGAGCACCCACCATCTTCTGGAAATGTTTAGTTAAAATTAATTTTGTGTTCCTGCATCTTATTCTATTATACCTTACCAAAGGAAGAAAATTTATCATTACTTACGCATCATATCAAATTGAACATTGAGGTCGATACTTACTTAGACAAATTGTTCACTCCATTACAAAGCAAGGATGGAGTAAAGAGTATAAACAGGGCCAGATATGGGACGACTAGTTGACCTGTGGTAGGAAACTGCCAAGTTGCACTTTGTAGTAAAGTCGTTAAAATACATTTGCAGCTGAGCAGCAACGACAGTACTTGACCCAAAATTATACTCCGCCACACCTTCCTGTGAGAATAAAATGAATAAGATTCAGTGTAAACAATAAATTTGCAAGCAGAAGAAAATACTTACCATCGCCTTAACTCTGAGAAATAAATTTCAACTTTGTCACTGAAACTTGGATTTTCCATCTTTAGAAGAGAAACTATTCTTAACTGCAGTAATTACAATTTAGGAAACATGATAATTTTTTACTTTATTTTGCATTTTACAGGTAAAATCCATATTTTTCTGCAATGAACTGCAAATGCAAAACAACATAATAATTGAGTCTTGACAGTTGACATAACAACTTTCAACTTGACTTGCGCCTTTAAAGATTTTTTTAATATTATGGCTATGAAACTTAGACTAATGGTATATTCAATATCTGCTATGGTTTGGAATGTTTTTACATCGCCATATGTACCATATTTTACTAAAATTATATATCTTAAACACTCGCCAAGTTTATATATAAGTCCGATGTTTAGCGTCAGTCGAATACCTACAAACTTAGACCACTAAGCCTACAAAACACAAGTTTCAGACGAGGTTTTATGGACCAAGCAGGACCAAGTTTCTTTGCCTGCCATTCCTCAACAACACAGAGTACTTTATATATACGGGTATAGAGTCAACAGTCATAATATATATATACTAACGCACTCTATCGGTATACGATGCAATACAACGGCAAAAACCGTCCAGGGCGTCTAGTATTATTTTGATTTTTATATTAGACTTTTGGAAATTGCGGGAGTTAATAATTTAACTCCTGCAATTCCCAAAAGCCTTTAAAAAAAAGTTTATTTGTTAGTAAATAAAACAACAATTTAGCGGTAGCGTCATTTATTATGTTTCCTTTTATTAAAATATTCAAAGGCATACATTTTCATAACATCATTTGTATCCACATCTAATCTGGTGCCGTTAGGATGATTTACTTACAAGTTTTACCACATCTGGGCACACAACAACCTCTTTCAAAAGAAACCATAATCCAAGTCAGCAGAGAACAAATCGTTAGGCAAATCGGTGTTCAGGGTACATGCGTAAATCCAACGTGACTACAGAACACTAGTAAATGTGATAAGCTAAGTCTTCGGAGTCCAGGAATCAAACAAAATTTGTCGAAAAATAATCAAAGCACAAACAGAGTACATACGTTCACGAGTGTGACTCATATCGATCGGAATGTCGTTTTGGTTTTGACATAATTGACATCTTTGAAATAAGTTTTTGGTAAATCGACAATTCATCAAAAATCCAGTAATTAAAGTTAAAAAGCGCTTTGTAATTTGAAAAATGTGAGGAATAGAACTTACATACTTTAAAATATGTTTATTAGCTGATATGGCTTGCAAAAACATAAAAACATATCAAATATTTCTTAGATAAGTATTAAAACAACTGCGTATAACGAAACATATTATTTTCTTTTATTTGGTGTTTAATTTAAGAACAGTGACATCTACTGCAATAAGTACCTACTAAGAGAACGCAAAAAATCTCTAAGAAAAAATAATTGTCAGTATAGTATCTATATTCAGTGTCACCAGATGGGGGGATTCCCTGCAAATTCGGGGATTTGTGACGTCGGGGGGACATTTGGGGTTTAAGATTCTTTGGGGGACATTCGGGGGAAATATTTTGTTGTCAGAAATTTTTGGCGATATTTTAAGTATTAATAATTCATCTACAAACACAATTATCATCACTACAATTATTATATCTAAGTTATAATACGGTATTATTACTTTATCTTAGAATTATACTCTACTAGTAAATCATACTTCAATTGAATAGTTCATTTTAATAATTCAATTCATTCGTTCGTTCATTTACATCATTAATGTTATTTATTATGCCGTCTCTACTCGTATGCGTCGTATCTTATAAGCTACTTTCCGTTAGACTCACAACGACCACGTTCACAACCGCGGTTTTTCCCGTTCCACTTATTTGCTGGCGTCACAATCGTAAAGTCAAGTGGAACGGTTATTTAACCCACCTATTTACACGGGTCGTTGTTACCCCCCCCCCCGTGAGTGAAAATGATGACGTCATTAGTGACGTTTTTTGTCAAAAAGCTTATATTTGGGGTTTTTGACAAAAATTTGGGGATTAATTGACATGGTCATCTGGCAACACTGTCTATACTAATTTGTGGTACTGACTGTTATGATATTATGATTGATTATGCTCAACAACAAACAACTTTTATTAATCATTAATTCGTTATTTTTATTTGCTAATTCTAATTAAAACTAGATAAAACTTTTAATTGATAGCAGCTATTAACGGGTTAACACAGAGAACACTGTATATAAAAAGCAAGAGAAAGAAACCAGTTGCTAAAAAATCAAAATATTATAACCTATAAATAAAAATACACTTGAGGTTAATAATTAAAAAAATAATGGGCGATGGTAAGTGTTTTCATTTTATAAATATACATGTAGGAATAGGACGAAAGCAATAACAGTAAGGCCAGCAAGGCTTTGGTGGAGGCTACGGGGCTACGGTAAACAGGTAGCTAACTTTCATTATAATATTGTTTATTTTTAACCGACAAAAAAAGGAGGAGTTTCTAAATTCGTCTGTAAGTTTTTTTATACATTGTTTTGTTTTTATTTTATAGAGGATGTCATCCGAAGACGACTCCTAATAGATGGAGATGGAACAGGTGACGACAGACGGCTAAACGTTCTATTAAAAACATTGATCAAATGGTGTACTAGCACCGATGAAAAACCTGAAGAGAGGTTAGGTTTTACTTAATTTTTACTTTAATACTATCATAAAATTCATTGAAAAACTAGTCTGCTTTGTTGACCATCAGTCCTGCAACAGACATGGCTGACACATTCAGCTTGTTAATGTTAGTTACCTGGCTTATCCGACTGCTATTTTCAGTTTGTTTTATAATCATAAGAGAAACTCCTAGCACAGCTCGTTCTGTTGCAAAGCAGTCCTGCTGTTAGTGTACATGTACTTTTACTCCATTTGTGTATCCTACTAATGTATATTTATGGTAATTCTAGCAAAGCAACACATGATAGAATGCTGGCACAATTGGCCCAATGTGAATTTGCTGTAACAAAGTCTCAGTTAAGTTCTGAAATGATGGCTGCAGAACTTGAAAGCTATGAAGAGCTCTCAAAGATATTAGAGGCTGGTATTGAAGTTGTTAAAGGCAATATAGATAAGAGTAAAGCAGACTTAACACATGCAAAAACAGTTAGAAAGAATAGGATTGAATATGATGTGTTAGCTAAAGTGATAAGTGAACAGCCTGACAGAAAAGAAACACTTGAACGTCTTAGTGCATTAAAAACTGAACTAGCTGGTTTGGAGAGTACGAAACAACAGTTGGAAAGCCGTTTGTCATTAAGAAAGAAACAGTTTCATGTGTTGGTTACTTCTATACATCAGTTGCAAGCGTTATTGGATGAACCTGATGATGTGGAGCCAGTTATTGATGATGTTGAGATGAAAGAAGCTATAAATGATTCTTAGATCAGTATGATAATGTTGTTTTAATGGGTGCAAAGTAAGAAGTCTGTCTCTAAAATAGTAAATTCATGTATATGTAAGTATGGTAAGAAAAATCCTATTTTGTTCATAAATTGCAAACTGATATAGAAACTTTGATCACTACACTTTAAAAGATGTAAGGTAGACTATACCATTGCTAGCATTAGATAGATAGATAGCACTTTATTGTACACCATTACAGAAAACACAGATGAACTTATAGCCTAAAAATATTCTAAATATGCACAATGGGCGGTCTTATCGCTAAGAAGTGATCTCTTCTAGACAACCCTTGATTGTGATTGGCATCCAGTCAATTCAAAACATTAAGAAATATTAATGTTACTTTATTTTATAGCCATACAAAGATTATGGTAGTATATTAAGGCTACAAAATAATAAAAAAGTTAAGATTCCTTAATATCTTTAATAAATTAGCCAACAATGGTACAGATTCCCTTTGCTAGATTTAATGTATTTGAGTAATTTTATGAATATGCTATTTTAAACTAATTATTTTACTTTGCACCTGTGAATTTGTATTAATAAACTATAAAAAGGTTTTGTTTTTGTTACTTATCATTATCATGATTGCTGTCATATCCAATATCAGTACATACAGTATATTGTAACTCAGTATGAAATTAATGATGAACAAATCAAATATAACAGACAATTCAAAGTGTGCTGTGAAAGCCTACTTCTGAAATAGCCAAAGATCTTTAAAATATTGTTATGAGCTACAGGACTCAAATTAAAATGCCGTTGGAATTACTATAGAATTTATTAGAACTATACATACACATAAAACACAGGTACAAATATAACTGGTCACAACCAGTACAAACTGCACGATTCAATAACACGCGCAAAATCCATCACTATAACGCTTATAGAATGTACGTCTTGCTCGTATAGTAATCCTTGCTTGACTGACTCACCCCTCCGTTCGGGCATTCCTTTTATCCTGTACAAATACAATATGTCACGACGCAAAACAATCACTGCCATAAAACAAGTACAATAACAATAGAATGTTTTTCTTAATTACAAATTTTAAACACAAAGTAAACAAAAGAAGTCCAAATGCGGGAAAGATAATAAACCAGGTGTGGATCCACTTTGTCGGCATGTAACAATTTTATTACTCTACTACCTGATGGCATCATAACACATGGTAGTATACAGAAATACAACTAGCTGTGCCCATCAGATGTCCTGCTTTAAAAAAATAAAAATCTAGAACTCGAATCCAGCGCCATCTACCGGGACGAAATGTTAATCTAAACTATTCTCAAATCCACTTGAACAACAACAAAAAAATGATCAAAATCAGGCAAACCATTCAGGAGGAGAATCGCGGCGCCGCCTTCTGGGTCCAATCGTTAATTAAATACCATTCCCGGAAAAACTTGAACACATACAACAAAAAACACCTAAATTCTGGTACCCGATTGCAGCGCCATCTACCTGGTTCAAATTTGAATCCAAATCATCCCAGTAGAAAATTAAAAAAATAGTGGTTAGTGGTAGCATGGTGAATATTTTGGGTTGTATGTATTTTTTAATGCCGAATCATAAAAAATCAAAACAAAAAATTTGTCAACAAACTATTTAGGGGTATGAAAAATAGATGTTGGCCGATTCTCAGACACCCGACATGCACACAAAATTTCATACGAATTGGTTCAGCTGTTTCGGAGGCGTTGGTAACAAAAACCGCGACACGAGAATTTTATATATTAGATTATATTATTTATGGGTAGTATCATGGAAAAAGACTACTTAAGAAGAATGATAATCGGCCAAAACACGATAATAAGTAAAATTGCTCTATGGTTAGAGTGTGCTACAGGTTATTTTTGCCTTTTTTGTCATTTTTTTATTACTTAAAACTCTTATTTTGGCCAAATCAGTGTAAAAATTAAACGAAACGTAACCGTCAATTTTTGGCGCATAGATATATACAACACCATTATTCACCAAAACACGAGTTGCGAAAACTTACGGCTGATTTGTAAGTTTTTTTTTTATTGGTGAGTTCAGCAGCCAGGCAGATAGCCCACCTGATGAAAAGCAGTTACCATCGCCTATAGACATTTGTAACACAAAAGGTACTACAAATGCGCTGCTGCTCTCTTAAGGGAGACTCGAACCTGGCCACTGATTCCGGAATACAACTCAACGTTGTTATGACGGCATATTCTCGACCAGGGGAGGTAGCCATCCAGTCGGGCAAATACCCTCCCACCACCACAAAACAACCCACAGCCAGGGTTGTTATGTCGCCTCTTACGACAGGCCGCCCGGCCGCAGGAAATTGTATTCTTTGTCCGTTCCTGCACCAAAGATATTTTTTTTAGTAAAAACTTCAAACAGCTAAATAGAGTAATGAATTTAAGGATCTAAGAGCTTCTCAACGTATGGTCACTTCTATTCCTCTTTTATTATATTTGTACTAATGACAACATTTGATTACATTTTTGATCTGAAGTAATCCTATATAAAGTATGGGTAAAACAGAGATTTCCGCGTGTGGCTGTTTATATATCCGGTAATTCCTAAACCACGCAACAGATTTTTAAGCGGATTTCACCATCACTTAGGTATTTTTTCAAGGAAGATTTATACTTACCCGCGACTTCGCTCGCGATATGTAAAACCTAATTGTTTTTATGCAAGCAAAACAGAGCCACTTACCACGGTTTGAAAATCTCAACTATACTTATCACGAATTTCATGAAAAATTATTTTAAATTCATGATTTTACAATATTCGATTTAATCTAAGGTGAACAAGTTTAAAAGATTAAATAGGGCACATGAAACTCATCTGGACACATACTCATTAATATTATGTATGGATTCAAAGGTGAATAGTTATTCTAAACTCACCGCGACCGTAAACGGGTGCATACATTCGCCTTATAAACAAATAATATTAGCAAAACAAAACATTATTTCCCTTATTTGCATAAGCTAACTTGCTTTTTGTAAGGGACCTTATATAGAGTGTCCTGTGTAAACAAACATTCGCTAAAGTGTCTCAATGCGCGCTATAACACGACCGACTGTTGTTACTATACAAATAGTGTTGGACCGGTGTTTCGGTTTTGGATATAAATGCCGAACGTTTGCGGAATACATGCACTTTTTATGTATTATTGATATTGTTGCGAGTTATAGGACTCGAATTAAAATGCCATTGGAATTACTATAGAATTTTTTAGAACTATACAAACACGTATAAGACAGGTACAAATATAACTGGACACAACCAGTACAAACTGCACGATTCAATAACATGCGCAAAGTCCGTCACTATATAGCAATTTAAACACAAAGTAAACAAATGAAGTCCAAATGCCGAAAGGTAATAAACTGCGGGTGTGCATTTAATTTTGTCGGCGTGTATAAAAAAGGGTTAAAGTCTGTTTGCTTTTAGTAACTTTATATGAGAAACAATATAAGTACCTACTAACTGTCATTTTATAATTATTTTGTTTTAAATAAACTAATTATGAAGACGCGCTTCGCTTTATTTTTTCTGGTGCGCACTGCTTAAGAACAGAACAATTTTCCGTTGTCTGTTCTTTCCGACAAATACAACTTAGAAAGACTTGAAGACTCGAGTCACGAATATACTGAATAGGTATCTTCTAGGTAAGCGTGCTCCATTCTAGATCGCGTCATCACTCACATCGGATGAAATAGTGGCCAAAGGAGAACCTACACCTAAAATTATGAAAGTCCACTTACAAAATTGCCCATGCAGAAAATCAATTCCAACATTCCTGTGTCGCAGATTTGTTTGTTTAACACTTTAATCACTAGAGACAGAGATCGACAAAGGTGATTAGAATTGTTGACGATAATGTACTCAATATTATTAAATAGGATGTACACGATGAGTACTTATATATACTAATAATATAAAGAGGTTAAGTTTGTGACGTTGTAGAGGGTAATCTCTGGATTTACGGAACCGATTTTAAAAATTATTTTACTGTTCGAAAGCTACGTTAATAGGGAGTGTTATAGGCTATATAACATGACTATATACCACGGGAGTGGGACAGAGCGCGGGTGAAACCGCGCCGGGCCGCTAGTTTAGATTATAAAATATAACAAAGAAAATTTAAACCAATAAAAAACTTAATTAATTAATACCTATTTGTTATATTTAATTCTACTTGTAATCCCTTTAAATACATGAACTATGCTTCTTAACTTTGTAAAATACTCGTAAAATGTGTGCGTAATATCGAGCCTTTCCAGTCATCATATCGTAAGTCACATTTGGACCAAAGCATTTTTTTTGTTGCAAAAGATATTTTAAACTTTTATTTCATTTCAAAGCGTTCAGTTTTTGATTTAGCAAGCTCTAATCTAACTAAAACGGAAATTCTTATGTTGATATACATATACTAACTTATTCATTATGTGCTCATATTACTCTATTGTGCCGTGTTGTTAAATGCCTCGCAAGCATCGCGTGCTCGGTCCGGGGATATTCTAGCTTGCCCCAAATGTACTTGTCAAAGTTTACATAATATATGCTAAGACAACAAAAAGATATAAAATATTTACAATCCACCTGCGGATTGTACTGTTACAGTCAAAAGAATATAGAATATCAGTTTTTGATTGGTATTCACTATCAATTTTTGGATCATCTTTTATCCTTGCAGGAACGGAGAGAGTACAATTTCCTGCGGCCGGGCGGCCTGTAGTAAGAGGCGACAAAACAACCCACAGCCGGGTGGTATTTGCCCGACTGGATGGCTATCACCTCTGTTCAGGAGAATGCCGCCATAACAACCTTGAATTGTGTTCCGGTATTAGTATCCACGTTACAGTCTCCCTTAAGAGAGCATCAGCGCATTTGTAGCACCTTTGGTGTTGTAAATGTCCCTAAGCGATGATAACCGTTTTCCATCAAGTGAGCCGTCTGCCTGTCTATTGAATAGCATCGCGTTTCGGTTTTGTGCCTTTCAAACAAATTAATTCAATTTGGATGGAGGATAGAATAGGCGATTCCGGTAGTACAAATCGCCTCTTAGGAAATATGAAATTCGGCTCGACGGCCTGTGCAAGGTCGTCGCTGGTATTTAGATGATGAAAACAGAGCGAGGTATGTTGTACCTACGTACAGCGGTGGATAACGATTAGCTGACGACACCTATGGTGGGTCCTATGTTTCGATTGCTTGTGAGCTGCCAGGCCGATTACAATTAGATTACTTGTTTTAAACTGACCAATCGGAAATTAAATAAAATTAAATGAAAGATAGCAATATTACTACCCTCCAATAAGCGAGGAGCGCAAGCGTATGCTACGGTATACCGCTATTACGCTCCGCATCGCAGTATCGTAAATCATATTCCATCTATAGATAGGTATCTGAAAAATTCACATAAGAAGTTTCGATTTCAAAAGTCTATAGGTGCTACGACAAACTAGTTAGATATTACGTTACAATGCTGGGGCTTCATCTGCGTTAGTGTTAAAGATTTAGGCTGCAACCGAATGCGTCTTGTTCAATGGTTAAAAAATAATGCTATGCACCCACAGCCACGTTATAGTGTCAATAACATACGTTATGTGTGTTACGACCTAGACGCCGACAACAACAAATTCACACCTGCATGTAAAAACACATTTTTATTATCTTTCGGCATTTGGACTTCTTTTGTTTACTTATTTATTGGCATGCGTTTACTAATTATTCTAGAGAACAGTCCATTGTTGTATTGTAATCTTTTATGGAAGTCATTAACCAGGTGTGTCGGATTAAAGGCGACTTAGATATGGGGACATTGCATCTGTGCAGTATAAAGCAATGAGGGACATGGAGTTGAGCGATAACCACGAGCTAAGCAAGATGTGTGTAATACAATCGGGAAACTTTTAGTGACGGACTTTGGGCGTTTTTTATGGAATTACGATTCTGCATTAAGTTTGAACTTGTTGTGTTCGGTTATATTTGTACCTGTGTTATACGTGTTTGTATAGTAATAATAAACTCTATAGTAATTCTATAGGCATTTTAATTCGAGTCTCGCGAATCGTTACATGTGAATATGGAAAGTAATTAAGAATATCGCATCTCAAATAACGCATTAAACCGCCTGAAGCGGCCTAAAACTTTAACATTATCCCAGATGAAGCCCCCACTTATTTCTGCGGCCCGTGGGAAAAAGTAGCTTATATACGAGACTATAAAGAAGGAATATGAATAATCAAGATTATTGAGAAAACTGAATATTCATTCTTTCTGATTGTCTGGATTGATTTTGGAAGGGAAAACATTTTAGCAATAAACTAATCTATACCGTAAGAGTATTATTCTTCGTTGTCTATGCTCACCGAGTCTAAAGAGTCATCTCAAGAATCTATTACCTACTTATTTACTTATTTATCTTAATCTCGTTTGTATGTAGGTATAACTCATACATCTTTCGGTGTTTGCGCTGCAATCTAATAAAGTAACATGACCAGCCTTTTGGGAACTTTCCCACTTGACGACTTTATTACGAATTTTGTTGATTTCTTGGTGATAATATGTAGGATTTACATAATATATATATCACAATCATTAAAACATCATATTATGATCATATGAAACATCATATTATGATGTTAAGTTTTGATATTAATACAAACAAATAAATTCATTAACATTTGGGACCATCCATAAATTATGGCATAGGCCGACGAGGGGGTCGATGAAGTGTGACAAGGGGTGGGAGAAGTCCTTAATTTCGTGACGTCACATTTCAAAAAATCTAATATATTTAAGCTAATTACGGAACTGTTGTTTAAATTTAATAATTGCTTCATGTAAAATTGAAAATATGTGATGCCACTCTAGGGGGGGGAGGAGTCTCAAGAATGTGACCAGCTGTGACAAGGACGGCGGGGGAGGGGTCAAAAAATCATGTAATTTGTGTGACGTAATTTTTGAATGGCCCCTTATCAGGCAAAACAACACTATTCCTGTTTTACCATAATTTAATCACCGTTTTCTCTTGTTATTCCTATTACCAAGTCTTTAGACATAGACATGAACGACACTTTATTGTCACTAAAACAAAAATTACAAAAATGCACAAGAATACAATAGTTACTGGGTAAAACAAAAGGCTTTATCGTTAAAAACTATCTCTCCCAGGCAACCTGACTCAAAGGAAACTCTTAAATTATCTGTAATTATTATGCAACAAAGAAAAAATAAAAATGACATACATGGACAGCAGATTACAGTCTAAAGTATTGTAAACTAGCACATACATTATTCCGTAAGACTAACATAATGATTCCTGAGTGAATTTTTAAATATGGCAAACGATTTATCTTTTCTGACGTCAGTGGGCAAAGAGTTCCAAAGTTAGACAGCCTGCATGGCGAAGGAGTTGGAATAATATGTTGAAGAGTGTGCAGGTGCCATTAACAACAGATTACTAGTGGTGGTCTTTCTTTATTATTATTTCTCTAAGAGATGTATCGCTGGAGTGAGGTAGTGGAGGCTGATGTGCGAGGGCTTCAAGCCTATGACTGGCTAGAGACAGCGCTGACAGAAACGAGTGGAGTATTCTCGTTTCGGAGGCCAGGACTCATTTTGGGCGGTTGAACCGCAGCAGTTAGTTTTAAACACGGCTACTGAAATTAATATAAGCATATCAACTTTCTTCCCCGTCAGTACACACGTCGTAAAAACTAAAGTTTAACGCGCAAGTCCAGTGCAAGTCTTATATAAAGCGAGCACAAGTCAACCGCGGCGCTCGGCGATCGCACGCCACCCGAAACTCCCGACTATCTCGGAAACTACCGTAAACACACGCGAAACTAAAATGCCTTCCTTGTGGGACTATCTGCACTTTAATCGGCAATATTCGAACAAAAGAAACTTAGAGGAAGGCTTGTTCCAAATTGCTTCCCAGACTTGCAATATTTTAGTCAAAGTCAACAATACGAATAATATAAACTTGACTCGGAACAGCAGTCGGAGTGATGAGTACGGGTGCGCTGGTCCCCCCCAAGGCAAGAGCTCTATGCAGATCTGCGTTCCGAAATTTCGGAAGAACTCTACTACTTCGGGCTGCGCTCCTGGACTCTCGGTAAGTGATATACCAAAAAAAGTGTATATATAAGAAGAATAATAAAAGTTAAGTGAAATCTGACATTTATAATGCTACCTAGCTATGAATGTGTCTATTTGAAAATTTGTCTCGTATATACTTCGTAATGGCTCAACGGTTTTCAATGAAAATTTAGCCTTTAACATAGTAATTTGTGCAAATTTTTCGGGTGTTTTATTTTAACATCTTACAGGGTTTATAAGATATAAAGTCTAATTACGGCGCTAAAGATGTGGCGCGCAAACCTAGTTGAGGGATGAAACAAACATTAATTAGAATGTATTCATCAGTTAGTGACAACTTAGATTCTCCTAGGGTGTTATAAATACGTGAATTTAATGTTAATGAAGTGACTTAATTTATTTAAAACATTAAACTACTAAGAATAAAGTATCCGATAAATAAAACTAACTTGAAATATAAATACAATAAAAATAAAATCCTATACTAAAGTCCATACAAATGTATCCATATCAATTGTCTAGAATTAAGTTTATGGTGAACAATAAAGAGTTTTCATTCATTCATTCATTAAAGTCCGTCCAGCCCCACCAGACCACTGTCGCTGGGCATAGTACCTAGAAGGCTGGCAGCATTACCTCCCTGGACACAGAGGCTAATCCTTTGAGCGAGTTAAGCTCCAGCCTTCCGGTCTCCTGTTGTATCGACCAGACGTTTTTAATATTTCATTTATATTCATCACTTTGTATATATTTATTGTAACAAAAGAGGAAATTTAGGATAACACTGAATAATTTTTGTTTTTGGCTTAGACAAATTTAATAATAAAGTATTATTATTATATTATATATTTAATAGTAGTATATAAACTAGTATTTAATTTTAGGTTTCGTTTTGTTAGTGTATTTTATTTTTTAAAATAAATTTAGAATATATTGTAATAAGTTTTGTGAAAATAAAAGTAATTGATACGATTCTTTAAATAATTTTAAAGTATTATATAGAAGTACTATATGTAATTCTTATTTTTTATGTAGTATATATTTCATAATCTTCATAATATGTTTGAAACGTATTTAATGAAACTAACCTACTTACAATTTCTAATTATCCAGTAAATAATATATATGTAATATTTTTTTCTATGAACTGCATATTATACCTTTAAAAAATGTATCATAATAAAAGAGGTTTTAAATGTTTTTTTTACAATTTTGGATACATGAACGCAAAACTAAATCGTTGTAGTATTAAATGAAAATATTTATGGATGTAAACTAGGATGAGTTTCGAGTATTGACGAATAGGATACGAATGTACATTATACAGCTATGTCAACCTAAATTGTGTATCTTAATGACTAATTCTTATCTATATTATTATCTGTCCATTCGCCTTAATACTGGTTGAAATCTTACTAATATGTATAACTAAATACTAATATAATTAAAGCTGAAGAATTTGCTTGATTGAACGCGCTAATCTCAGAAACTACTGGTCCGATTTGGAAAATTATTTCATGTTAGATAGCGTATTTATCGAGGGTATAACATATAGGCGTATACTGCAGAAATACCATTTTTTTGTTGTTAACCTAAAACTATGCATGGTACAATTTAGAAAGTCTTACCATTTTGCAAGTGTACTTAAAAAGAAGGGTAGGTATTCCAAATTTCAGCCTTATACAATCAACTAATTTTATTTTATTCACAATTTTGTCCCTTGTGTAGAAACGCATTTTTGTCTGTACCATTTGTTATGAAGCCCTCGATATCATCACGCTAAGACCAATTGGAGCGGAACACAAATGAAGAATGTTTCAAAATCAGGGGTTTTATTAACTTACTTTTTTCTTTAACTACTCCACGCGGACGAAGTCGCGGGCAAAAGCTAGTTTACCATAAACTGTAAATGTCAACCAACCGAGAAGGGAATGCCTATTAGGTCGGCATCAATCAATCCCAGCCCAGCCATCCATAAAACCTGAACATGTACAGTTTGCTATATATACCTTTGTCCTTGCGCTTCGGTGTTAAAGTTGCATAAACTGCACATGCCCTGTGCAGTCCGCGTTTATTGCTCATTGACAATAAGCGATATCCAATAACGCAAATAGTACAATGAAATTATCCGCACGGCGTGTGCTGCGTCGCTCCGTAAAGATAGTGTAAATTTTGCAAGCTGATTTATCTTGAGGTATGTTCTAGTTCTTTGTTTTGTTTCTTTATGCTTTTGTGTTACGTGCTGCGATCGTTGCCACTATATCGATTTTAGACGTGAAGAAAGAGCGGCCGCAGCAGACGCCGTCGGGCTGTGTGCGACCTTGTTCCAATTCACCACGAAACATTATAATGTTGCTTGTTTTTGTGAAGGATTTAATTTGAATATGACCCTTTATCGTGATTTAGTTAAGTGATTGAACAGTAACCGAAAGTTTTCAAATTCTATTTCAAGGGGTTTGAGTTAAGAATTGATTTTAAGTTACTCGGACCTGTTGCTGCAATTTCTTTAGACTTTTGTTCTGTTGTTAATATTTTGCATACAAACTATAGCAATGAAAATAGTTGATCAAAATTATAGTCGCCCAGATAAAGAATTTGGGTTTTAGTTACTCTTTTTACGTTTCTCAAACATATTTTACTAGATCAAATGAGTTAAAAGAAACTTTTAAAAACTTTCAAATTTTTGTTTGCTTTAGTATTATAATATGTTTACTTCTTCTTGTTCGAAATCGTTCCCTGACTGCTGACGATCGTGATTTTGATGAGAGTGACCAAGTGCTCTCTTCCACCGAGATTACATTCGTTGACGAGTCCAGCTGGTCAGCAATCTGGTCAATCCACCTATTTGGCGATCTACCGCGAGGTCTCTTGCTTTCGACTTTCCCAGTGACCACAAGTCTCCCCATATTATCTGGGTTCTTTCGGGCTATGTGGCTAAAGTACTTCAGCATACGTTTTCGGCATACAGCTGATGTTTACTAAAACCTCCAAGAGCGAAAGAAGAATTATCCTTCTATCTAGTCATGTAGCTTTTAGTGTTACGGTGTTGGGCGATTATCATTTCTAGTAATATTTTCCATTGTACGGAAATTTTATTGCAAAATGGTACATTATGTTATACTACAAACAAAAATAAAATCTATCTCCTTGTCAATATTTATTTAAATTAGGTTTGTTAAGCTGTTCAGTCGTAAAAATGTAATTGTTGATTTCTTTATTCACTGAAGATAGTTCGTGTCTAATTGAGGTCTCGCGTGACCAAAAGACTGGCTTGCACCTAGGGCAACGCATTAAGCATTGCCATCCAACGCAGAAATGCGACCAGCATTTTGGGCACGCTCCCTACCGACAGCGATGTGGAGTCAATTTTTTACTTATAGATTTTTGTTATTTAGCTAGTTCTGAGATTTAATGAGAGCAAAAATCATCTAACCAAGTTGTTTTGACTTTTATTTTTAGTGGGGCTTAAAAGTAGATCCTTTACAGTTACGCTATGTACTCTTTCTTAATTATCTATACTGTACTAATATACACTTCAACTATTACCTATTATTACTGTGACTGTTTGTGATGAGTTCCCTGTTGACAAGGACATGGCCGGTGGCAAATTCAAACTTCGCAGACAAATACACATCATTAACGGAACTTTGACCACTGAGGCGTCCAGTACTTTAAGAACAACAAATTACTTTTCGCGGGCGCGAGGCATAGGTTAAAAACCACAGACTGCGGGCGTCTGATGGCTGAAATGATTAAGATAACAATATAGGCGAGCAGGAGCGGCATTTTTCAGTTCTTGCTCTCTCGAAAAAATTCAAGATCCGGGGCTGGACAAGGAGCTCCATCGTCAACTTGTAGATCCTCCTAGCTTCTTGGGAAGCGAGAGATTAAAAGACTAAATGCACATAAGTCTAATATCAAAGCTTATATGACTGAACTTTTTGTATATGTATCTACAAACCATATCTGATTGTCCACAAGGGCTTAATACATTAAGCTTCATGAAATATTACGATAACATCATTCCGCAGTACATAATAATAATACCTACCTATTTGAATATTGAGTTCGGTACAATCGATTTTTAAGGCATTTCCTAATTAGGGCCATAAAATTGTAGTGTATTAATTTCGGAGAGCGATATTAGCATGGCCATTTTAGTAGTTATTAATGCTGGTATTAAACGGATCAACCAAATTGAATGAATTCGGTTGAAAGGCACAAACTGACACCACGTTATTGAATAACATTGAATATTTTTAGTTTATGTTTATATGGATCACTGGTTTATCCAAATAAAAAACAAAAATTAATCGTATAATATTGACGTAAGGTGCAGGATCGGAGAAAGAATACAATTTCCTGCGGCCGGGCGACCTGCCGTAAGAGGTGACAAAACAACCCACAGTCAGGTATCTCCCCGTCTGGATGGCTATCACTCCTGGTCTAGAGTATGCCGGCATAACCACCTTGAGTTGTGTTTCGGCATCAGTGGCTAGGTTCCAGTCTTCTTTTAGAGAGCGGCATCACATTGGTATATGGTAACCGCTTTCCATCAGGTGGACTGCCTGTCTGCTGAATTCATGGAATTAAAAAAACGTATATCTAAAAGTCACGATAGCTTAGTAACTTTTCTATATATACATATCTATTGCTGGAATAGTGCTGGTAGGATGACGGCGCACCTAATAGAACGTGGTTACCGTCGCCTCTGCACATTTACATGTCCAAAGGTACTATCAATATGATACCAGTCCCGAAGACGATGTCTGAAACCTGGCCGTAACTTCCGGAACACGAATCAAGGTTCAGTAACCTTGAGTCGTGTTCCGTCAATACGTAAATCACGATGAAAACTTGCGTTTCGAATGACGTGAGTTCGAATCCTAACCGGGAAGCATGCACCATTTGAGCATTTTTTATATCGAATGTGTATTTTGCTAGACATACACCGCAAAACTGATGAATCAAAATTCTTTTTCGTTTTTTTATTTTATTAATTTATTAAACTAAATATCTATACGAAAATTTCGCAGTCTTATAATTTATATATAGAGAAGAAGTGATGAATGCTAATATTTTATTAAAATTATGCATGAAAAATACATTAAATCAATAAAAAAAATTACACGCACTGCCATGTATTTGACACACACGCATATATACTCTTTTGTTTATTGTTCAAGCCAAATCAAAAGTGTAGCCTTGGCGAAATCTGTGATTATGTAAGTATAGTCTTTGACAGCAAATTATTATGATCGGATTTCGACCACAGGCGACCACTAGTTAAAATTAAATACCCTAACTATTAATATTATAAATGCAAATGTGAGTTTGTTTCTTTGTAACGTTTTCACGCTTTATCGATGCAACACATCCTCGTGAAATTTTTCATACAAGACATGTTATCAAGGATATAGGATAGGGTACATTTCATCCAGAAAAAAAGTTCCCAAGTGTTAGACGAATATAGTCGAAAAGATGGCGCTCCGGTCGCATTTAATTCCCGCCACCTTTGCAATTCATTAACAGATAGGTACATCGTTATGGCAACGACAATGACAAAGCAATTTTAAGGTGTTGCTTTCGTAGTTAGTTTCACTATCGCCATATAGCATTACGGAAAATTTATATTAAAAACAAGTTTGATACTTTTAAGGAAGGCGCATGTGGGTTCCGACGATCGGTTTTCCACTCTGTCTATTAAATAAAGCAAGCAATGCTGCGGCCAAAAGCTAGATTAACCTATAACTGACAATCTTAGACAATTAAGGGATACATCTTGAAGAAAACAATAGAACTGCGGCGCCATTACGTAATTTTGGATGTACCAGCTTTTCACAGTTAAGTTTATTATTGGGGTAATTTCAGTCCTATTTATTTCTTCCTGAATGTTTCGCTGTATGTAATGAATGAGCACATCGATAACGAAGTAAAAAGCATTAGGTTTTCTTTAGAAAAGAAATAAAGAAAGAAAATAATGTTCAATTAGTCTTATTTAAAATGGAAAATGTACATAAGCAGTTTAACAAAAGCCAAAGGTTAACTAACTCTAAACATGTCCTAACTCAGCAAATGCTGGTTGATAACAACCAACGCTAGTCTTCTGTTAGTGCCAGGCAGTAACGTCACCTTCATAAAAGAAAAAAATGAACATTTATTATTATTTATAATTAAAGCAACATCAAAAAGAGAATAGATAAAACATATATATTTCGAACAATTTTGGAATGATTATTGAGATATGAAAATAATGACTAATCAATATTTCTTTCAGGAATTAAAAATTATAATAATTTGAACACTTACGGTATAGTTTGTTTCCAATTTTTCTCCAATAACAGAAGGATATGAAACAAACATTACAATTACAAATATGACACGATCACTTTATTCATTTAAAAAACTAATTTAATTGAGGGTGTTGTAGCAAATTACAAGTAGTTTTCTAACCGCCGTATTTGTTTCAGCAATATTAACTTAACCCATTCACTGCTGTTCTAAATAAGCGCGTCCGCAAACTAAATTTATTTCATTCATTTATTACTTTTTTAACAATTATATCATAATATTCTTATAATTAAAAAATATAATTATAATTAACACCAAACAAGTTGGGGTAGGCTAAATAAAAACTTTCAAAATATTATTTTATACTAGAGATCTTTGTTTTCCGTGATCACAGCTAGTGAAAAGTGGCTGAAATATCGGAATCATAAAAATCAAATAAAACACCGCGCTTAAAACTGTTAAAACGTACTTTTATTACATGTCCTAGTCGCAAAAACATAAGAAAATACTAAGAGTAATTTTGGTACTTGCTAGTAACTTTTAGCACTACTTCGAACACAATGCAAGTATCAAGTTGGTTTATTTACAATATATGCATATTGTCAACATACTTATGATGTTTGATAACGGCTATTTATTTTGTAAGCCTAAGCTTTATAAAATCTTGTAACTGATTAACTGGACAACTATTTAATTATAAATGAAGCTAAACGCCGTTACAAGCCTGTCATGTTAATCGTTCTTTGGTAAATTTCCTTCTCCTTTTCTCGAATTATAAAGAAAAGTTTATTTATAATTCGAGTATATATTAAATTCCGTTGACATTATTGGTAAACTTTCAAAATCACTGCTCATATGAAACTTAGTATTTTTATATCCGTATTGAATTATTTTTTTGGGTGGATTTTAGACTAGGGTCAATGTTGAAATTAAAATAACATGAAGTTGAATTTTGTTTATAACTCGTTAATTTTTTTATCTCCAGAAGGTTGTCTGGAAGAAATCGCTGTTAGCGATAAGACCGCCGATTGTACTAGTTGAATGATTGTTAATAATGAATATTCTTTCTGTTCTAATCGTTGACGTATCATAGAATATTGCCAGAAGGCTAAAAAATCCCATCATGCCATGGCCAGGTTATATTTTGTTGCGTTGACTGCTTTCTAATTTCATAATAACGGTGAGCGAGGTTTTAGAACTAGTTATAAACACCACAGTAGACATGTTAACAAAAAATCGAAATGTGTGCTGGGGCACATATTAGAAGTGAAACTTCAACGGACAAGGGGAAAAACAAATCGCAACGGACAAGTTGAAAAACGAATGGTAACGGATGAGTGGAAAAACGATTTGCAACGGACAAGTGGAAAAACGAATCGCAACGGACAAGTGGAAAATCTTCAACTGACAAGTGACAAAATGAATCGCAACAAAATTTTTAACTTTAAGTGTTACGGGCAGATTGCTAATGTGCTTGTCCAATTTGAAAACCAGCCCGTAAAACTTCAAGTTAAATTTTTAATATCTATACTAATATTATAAAGAGGAAAGATTAGATTGTTTGTTTGCATTGAAGAGGCTCCGAAACTACTGAACCGATTTGGAAAATTCTTTCACTGTTGGCAAGCTTTTTTTTTTGGTTTTGAGGCGAGGGAAAATCCTTAACCGATTTACGCACAAACTGGGTCGTTGCTAGGGAACGACACGCGTCGGTCGGGGGCGATAACACTGCAGCAATAGTATGCTCTTGACAGTGCTCCGTCCGCGATCGACGTCACAGAATAATGTGGAGACTCCGAGCGTTGCTACGCGAGCGAGCAACCCCAATACCCACTAAAAACCCCCTCCTCCCTATCGACCCTGCGCTTTAGTTTGTGAAGGAAAGGCTGAGATGTAGCCTATCTATTAATTATGTGATCACATTGATAGCCAATGTGGACAGCAATTTATTTAATTACATTTTTAATCTAGTACTGGTCGTGCTTTGGAAACGCACAGCTCGTTCGTTGCAACAACCAGTTTTGGTGAGTACTTGTATCGGGCGTCGATCGCACAGCGCGCGGCTAGCACCGGCAGTCGGTATTCATACGACACACGCAAAACCCGCGTCGCTTGCCGTCCGTTCATCTCCATACATTCATTCATCTGTCATTCATACATTTAAGATATAGTGTACAACATTCATTGTTTCTTACCTGAAATAAAAACCTATGAACCTATAGAGACTTAGAACTTAGTTACGCCCAACCAATCCAGCGCAACAAAGTGCCTGGAGTGTGCCCTGGGAGAACACACCCCACTTCGTTAGACGGGGGTCGATGGTCCCTTGCTTTCCTAGCTAGCTAAGGGCCCCCCGTAACGGAACCTAACTCAGGGCGGGAAGTAGTGCGCGTACCTGCCTCTCCGGGTGCCAGCTGAAGGCCGGCGACCTCGAGTAGACGCATTAGCACGCGCTGCAGGACTTCTCTCCCTGTCGCGTTCTGCGGCCTCCTTGAGAGACATTACTGCCTCGCAAAAAGCAACATGGCTTTAACCAGGTCGCAGAGCGAGTCGACCGGACCTACTTGTGTCTCAAGGTCGAAGCGCTGCGGCTCCCATGCGGCGCACTCGACTAGCGTATGAAGCGCCGTGTCGGGTGCGCCGCACTGGCGACAGTCCGGAGAAGGCAAGCAGCCCACAATGCGATACAGATACTTATCGAAACACCCGTATCCGGTAAGTATCTGCGTCGTCCTGAAGGTCAGGGAGCCGCTGTTGCGGTTGACACATTCCATCAGCTGTGGCCTGATTGCGTCCACCGTGTAGTCGCCGGCCGCAGGGCTCTCGGGCTCTTGAGACCAGACGGCTATCATGGAAGCGGTTTCCCGCTTCCTGATCGCCTCGATTTCGACCTGACAGAAGGTCAGGCCTCTAGCTAGGGCACTGTTGGCAAGCTACACTATCTACGGGTGACATGGGCTATATTATGTTTACAAAAAAAAATAGGGATCCTTACTAAAACTCCAATAATGTAACCCAAGGTGTAAAAAAATACCTAAAATCGCGTGCACTGCGAAAACTATTGATGATAGAATAAAATAATGTACTAGACTTTGCATAACACATCATTAGCTACAAAAAGTGTCGCGACAGCATATGTCTGACTATTATAGTTATGCCACAATAAGTGTTCTTTTATTTTAAAAATTTAATTAAAATGCCGCCGCTAGAAAAGGCTCTTTATTTGTATCTTGGTATTAATCCTTATCAAAATAAATTACTTCATGTTCAAGACTGCTTCAATAGCTTTATATAACTTTTTGAATTATTCAATTCGGACATTCCATTCGAAAGATATCATGAGTTTAAAATCGTAAGTATTTGACCACGTGACTGTGACGCTTTTTCGTGAGAAAAATCGTAAGACCCCCTCTATATAGAAGTTTCACTTCAAAAGGTAAAGTAAGTAAATAACCGTTCAAATTACTGACCAAAGCAAACATTGTTCAATGAAGAAAATGTAAACGTTATGTGTGTTTGTTTTGTTAAGCGATATTTAGAAGGCTTCATGTTTGTTCTATTAATCCCTTCAGGGCTTAGGCTTGACTGACATCAAAGTGAATTTTACACGTATGTACGTAATTATTTTAATTATTTAAATTTCCTTTCATTCATGTAGGTACTGTGACGTAGAAAATTTGTATCAAATCTGAAAGAAAGAAAGTGTTAGGGTTTTAACAGCTTCTTGACCTATGTAAACTATTGAGTTATACGATGATACAAGCTTGCAATTTGATGAATGGCTCGCTGTTATATTTCTTTAAAAATATTACAGCAATTATTACAATAAAACAGGCTAGATGACAAATAAACGTTTTAGCGGCAAAAAGGTTGTCAAGAAGAAGAAAAAAGATTTGAAGCTTAGCTTTGGTTTGGTGTTGCCAGTGCAGCTCTTATGGCCTGGCGCCAACAGAAAGCAACCCAAAAAAAGAAAATAAACAAAAAAGAAATAAAACACATAAAAGACAAAAAAATGAATATAAGTAATAAGCCCGGACAATCAAGTTCGTCCGGAGAGAGGTTTAAAAAAAACAACGTCTCTACCTGAGTTGCTATACATTATGGGGTTTTAATTGCATTATCCTTTGCGTGACACTCCGTTGAGTAAAACCGATTAACCCGTTTCCAAGAAATTGCTTTTCATTTATCAACACCAACCTATTAAATGTGAGTAATTTCATTGGACTATGTACCTTTAAATAAATGCAATTACTCATACATTCTTCATCAGACGTAGATTTCTATAGAGCAGTGGTCGGCAACCTTTTAGCAGGCAGGGGCCACAAAGTGACAAAATTTAGTAAAGGCGTATATATATGTGTATTTTAGCTTTCATGTTAGTAGTTGCAATTTGTAAAATGGCTCTTAGATGCTTATCTGTAGGACGGGAAGCATATTTATTTTTTCGGTAATTAAGGAGTGATAAAGTTTGTTCTCATAAATAAATACTACAACGAATGGTAATTACCTGCTGAGAAAACCTTTTTAATTCGCGTATTAGTGTGGTACCTACTTAGTAATTACGATATAAGTATAATAATTATGTATTAGTAGTAGGTTAGTAGGATCCCACAAAAAATTTATGTATAAAAATTTAAAAACTTCGTTTAAAAAAACCGACTTCAAAAACTAAAAAACTAAAATGTATAAAATAACTTACTTCTAAAGCTATTATTATTAATATATATTATCTAAAACTTCTTAAAGTCGGTGCTTAGTAATTTTCAAATATAGTAATTTTTATGTTTTACTTTGCACCGACTTCAAGATGTTTTAGATAATATATATTAATAATAATAGCTTTAGAAATAAGTTATTTTATACATTGTAGGGTTTACTATTAAGCGCTTGTCTTCAAATTCCCACGATTCGACAATTGTCTAAACGTCACTGTAACTTCGCGAGTGACAATCAAATCGACATCTACGAGTGGCGCCACCGTCCATACGATATCACACTACTCTCATTCTCCTCAAATAAAAATCATCAACGAGCTATCGGTGAGTCGAATCAAATTATATACAAGCGCATTTTATTTCAAAATATCAAACTTTCAATCGAACATATTGGTCATTCGGCCGGGATTTATCCAGTTACGAAATCAATACGCATATTAAAAACGTATTTATATTGGTATAAATCTTATATTGACGAGTGCAAGTAGTTAGCTTGCACTCCATATTTATTATATTTATTCTTTCAAATACACCAATTACTCATTGATTACATTATATACGTGTCTAATTCTATGTTTTAAACATATATTCGTATATATTTAATCCTATTTTACGTGTATTTTAACTTAAAAATATTTTTTGTATCCACCCGCATATTACGTACATTTTAATCGGTCAACGCCGATCGAGCGCCATTGCATTTATTTGTGTAAAATACATTAATTAATTAATTCAAAAATGTCGAAATCTGATGCCAAACTCCAGGATGAATGCGATAGGTTGTTACAACCACATATTACCACTAAGGAAATGTGTTTTATGAGATTACAAAATCTGTTTGAAGTTTCTAAAAATGTTCACAAAAAACCCGAGTTATTAAACGAGTTTAATGTTCGTTACGGCGATATTTCTAACTTACGGGATAAGTTTGAACAAAGTGTACATAGTTGTGCAATCATTAAAAAGAAGTTTTGTCCTGAATATCAACCATCATACAGAGAAATAGAAAACTTTGATGAAATTTATTATCATATACGTTCCGTGTGGGAAGGTTTCAACAAAAGTTCAAATGAATCTCAACAAAACCTGAGTAATAATTCTAAGCCTGACAGTGTTTTTGTAAAACCTAGGTTACCTAAGTTGGAGATTTTTCCTTTTGATAGTAAGCTCGAAAACTGGCCTACCTTTCGAGATACGTTTACTAGCTTAATTCATAATAATACACATATCGCAGATATAGAAAAGTTTTATTATTTATTGTCGGCGGTTAGCGGGCCTGCGCAAACGATTGTTAAGTCTATGCCTGTTACATCTGACAATTACACCATCGTTTGGGACTCCTTAGTCAAGCGTTATGAGAACAAACGAGCGTTGGCGACTAATTTTCTTGATAAAATATTTAATTTTATGCCTTTAGTACAGGAGTCAGTGTCAGGACTTAATGAGTTTTTACAAACATTTCAAGAAAACATTAGGGCACTTAAAAGTTTGAAAATCTCTGATTTATCGTCATTTTTTTTTTATATCGCGTTACGTAACCTTGATCCACGCACCAGGCGTGAGTTTGAGCGTTGTTTAGGGCAAAATGAATTACCTGATTTTGATGAACTTATACAATTTATCGAAAAACATGTACGGGTCCTTGAAATGTCGCAGTGTACTACTAATTCCACTAGTACTAAAAGTGTAACGTACACTCGTGGACAGAATAAAGTGAATCCTTCTTTTTCTAAAAAATCTAACAATATATTTTCAAATATACAGCGACCTTCTTTGTCGTCAGCCGTCAATACAAACCAACTAAGGTTGTCAACAAAATACACGGAATGTTTGTATTGTCAAGGAACACATTCTATCTATCGATGCTCAGAATATAATAACCTGACGCCTGCGCAGCGTCTTGATAAAATTAAAGAATTAAAGTTATGTGAAAACTGCTTGCGTGCTCACTCTATTGACGTTTGTCCATCCAAGTTCCGTTGCTCAATTTGCAAAAGTAAACACCATCATACGTTACACAAAGATTCTTCTGGAAATTCGAATAATAATGCGATTGCGTTAACGTGTTCCGCAAATTCGACAGTGTTGCTCGGTACCGCAATTGTACACGTTGCGGATAGCTGGGGCCAGTACCATGCTGTGCGTGCTATAATTGACAGCGGCGCTATGTCGAGCTACATAACTCAAGACTGTGCGAAAAGGTTAGGATTAAAATCACGCAAATGTAGTTTTGAACCCATTGGTCTCGGTGGAAATAGAGTTCAAGATTTCGGTTTGACAACTTGTCAAGTCAAGCCTCGTCATACTGCCGGTCCTATTTTGTCCACTGATGCAGTCATTGTTGCTAACATTGCTGGTAACATACCTACAATGCCTTTGTCTAACAAAGTCTTACTCGAGTTTCAAGGTCTTACGTTGGCTGACCCGGACTTTTATAAGCCCGCTCCTCTTGACTTATTGTTAGCCGGTGACTTGTTCCCGTACATCTACGATGGAAACAAGATTCTTCCGCGTGTCGCAGGCTTACCAGTTGCAATGAGCTCAATTTTTGGATACGTAATGACAGGTCAGACAGAACTCGATAAATTTGTTAACAGAAACGATGCTACAGCTATAGTTAGTGGTGATCGAGATGTATCCTTTTGTGCATTAAACATGGACTTGGACCAGATTATTCATTCTTTTTGGGAAACTGAAAACGTACCTTCTGAACCATCGCGTAACCCAGAAGACGTATTAGCTGAAGAAATGTTTGTCAAGGATCACTGGCGTGACGACACAGGCCGATATGTTGTCAAGTATCCATTTCGAGCACCAGTCGAGCTTGGTGATTCAAGTCAAATGGCAATTCGCAGACTTATCAATATTGAATCGAAATTAGAAAGGGAACCTGATCTCAAAGCTCAATACCACAAATTCATGCACGAATATGAAGACCTTGGTCACATGACTTGTCTGGGAGATATTCGGAACGTGGATTCGAAATACATCATCCCGCATTTCTGCATCATCAAACCGACAAGTACTACCACTTCTCATCGTGTTGTGTTTGACGCATCTGGCAAGACGTCAAATGGTTTATCGTTAAATTCGGTGTTACTACCGGGTCCTAAATTGCAAGCTGATATTAATCAATTGCTTATTAATTTTCGCTTGCACGAAATATGCATCTCTGCTGACATTTGTAAAATGTACAGAGCTATCTGGATTGACAAAGATCAACGACCATACCAACACATTCTATGGCGGTATAATCAGAGTCAACCAATTCAAATATTCGAATTAAACACTGTAACTTATGTTGTCGCTAGTAGCCCATATCTAGCCATCAAAGTATTACACTCTCTAGCGGAAGATGAAGCCAGCAAATATCCCAAGGCGGCAGAAATTCTGAAGACAGCATTTTTTATGGATGACTTGTTGTGGTCTGTAAGCACAAAAGAAGAAGCTATTGCAGTTCGAAGCGATCTCATGGAGTTACTTGAAAAAGGGGGCTTCGTATTTCGCAAATGGTCAAGCAATGAACCCGACGTACTTGCAGATCTTAACGAAAGTTTTCAAGAAACACCACTTGCTTTCGATGACGACAAAAATGCTTCCATAAAAATTCTTGGATTACAATGGTTGCCTGCTGCGGATGCATATTCATTTTCTACCGCTCCACCTAATCCTGTTATTACTAAGCGAACTATTCTTTCTCAAATAGGACGCTTGTTCGATCCACTTGGCTTTGTGGCTCCTTGCACATTTTGCGCTAAATGTTTTATGCAGGTACTTTGGACCCAGCAGCTGGATTGGGACCAGCACCTACCTGTTGAACTTGAAGTTCAGTGGAAGAAATTTGTCGAAGAACTTCCACTTTTGTCAAATATAAAACATGATCGACATATTAAACTAAAGTGTCACACCTATACTCAAATTCTAGGATTTTGTGACGCATCTAGCCGTGGTTATGCAGCGGTTGTGTATCTTCGGACTAAAGACGTAGTTGGTGCGTCAAAAGTCAGTCTAGTCATAGCCAAATCGAAAGTGGCTCCTCTAAAAACTGTTACCATTCCTCGTTTGGAGCTCATGGCTGCTCATCTGTTAGCAAAGCTTGTGGAGTATGTAAGGTCTGTCTTACAACCTAGATTAGTAATAGATCAAACTCTTTTGTTTACTGATTCCTCAGTGGTCTTAGCCTGGCTTAACACTCCTACCCATACTCTAAAAACATTTGTTTCAACTAGAGTGTCCAAAATTCTTGAGACTATAGATAGAGAGTGTTGGTACCATGTGAGCGGTGTCTCAAATCCAGCCGATATATGCTCGCGCGGCGCTTCTCCTGCAGCGTTGCTGACGATGCATGAGTGGTTTAACGGACCTGAATGGCTATGTCTTAAACAGCCAGATTGGCCAATCAAAACAGCTAACGATTTTCGCGACTACAATCCTCCTGAACAAAAGTGTATAAAATCAAATCTTCTCGCTTCAGACACTGTAGTATCTGATCTAGTGTATGAGCTTACTGAGAGATACTCAAGTTACAATAAACTTATTAACGTTTTGACTAGGTGCTATCAATTTATACATAACTGTAGGACAGCTGCTCCAAATCGCAGATCACTTGCGGTAGTCGACATAAGGAAAGCTCACGATATTATTGTAAAATCTGTTCAAAAACATCATTTCTCAACTGATATTGCGTCATTATCAAAAACTGGTCGATGCAGTCATTCCTTGCAAAAACTCAACCCCTTTATGGATTCGGATTGTTTCCTCAGGGTGGGGGTTCACAATCTGATTTGACATTTGATAGGAAACATCCACTACTGCTTCCGAAAAAATGTAATTTTACGCATATTCTAATCGATTATTATCATAAACTTTATTTGCATGTAGGTCCTAACACTACAAAGTATATTATCTCAAAAATATTGGATAGTCTCAGCGCGGAGTACTATTCGTTCACGCACTTCAAAATGCATTCCATGTTTTAAGGTGTCTCCTACAAATCGACAACCTATCATGGGTGAACTACCTAAATATCGTTCTCAAGATATTTATGTTTTCCACACTATTGGAATTGACATAGGCGGACTATTTAACACGAAAGAGTCCACTCGTAAGAATGCTCACATATCCAAATCTTATTTGTGTGTATTCGTATGTTGTGCTACGCGAGCAGTCCATTTGGAAGTCTTGTCTTCGCTAAGTGCAGAGTGCTTTTTCGCTTGTTTTGATCGTTTCACTGCTAGACGAGGCCTTTGCCATTCAGTTGTATCTGATAATAGTACAAACTTTGTTTCTGTTGGAAAACAGCTTGATGAAGTGACTGAATTTCTGAATAACAATTCAGACAATATATCAAAAGGATTCGTATTCCGCAAAATACATTGGAAATATAATCCTCCTACAGGAAGTCATTTCGGCGGATTGTACGAGGCTGTTATCAAATCAGCCAAGCTGCACTTAAAACGAAAAGTCGGGTCGAGAGCACTGTCGTTTGAGGAACTCAGTACGTTATTCGCGCGTGCAGAAGCTGTACTCAATTCTAGGCCACTCTGTGCATTATCGAGTGATCCAAATGAGTTCGGAGTTTTGACTCCATCTCACTTCCTTATAAACAGGGAACTTCTATCTGTACCGGAATATGATCTTCAGGACATATCTAGCTCGAGACTGAATCGTTGGCAAGCTGTCCAACAAATGTCCCAACGTTTTTGGAAGCTCTGGAAACAAGATTACTTACATACCTTGCAGCAACGTCAAAAGTGGTTGATCAACTCTCGCAATCTTGAACTAGGTGATCTTGTTCTTATAAACACTGATGCTCCGCCACTTAAGTGGAGCCTAGCCAGAGTTACCAAATTGCACCCTGGCCCCGACGGCGTTCTTCGAGTGGTCAGTGTGCGTACCGCTAACAGCGAATTTACTCAGCCTGTAACTAAAAACTTAGTCCTCTTCCGTTGGATCAGGACTGAATAATCAGTCACATATATAAATATAATTTATTCAATATCTAATTAATATTTAAAGTTAATCTACAATTTCTTAATCTATTATATTCAATTTATATTTATAGCATTATCTTATACAGTCCACTACTAACATTACGCTAAAACACTATTTTTTTATATGTTTATCGAATATTTCTAATCAAGTTTGGTATCGTAACTGGGAAATCCTTGCGGATTTCGGTGGGGGGAAATGTAGGGTTTACTATTAAGCGCTTGTCTTCAAATTCCCGCGATTCGACAATTGTCTAAACGTCACTGTAACTTCGCGAGTGACAATCAAATCGACATCTACGAGTGGCGCCACCGTCCATACGATATCACACTACTCTCATTCTCTTCAAATAAAAATCATCAAGAGCTATCGGTGAGTCGAATCAAATTATATACAAGCGCATTTTATTTCAAAATATCAAACATTCAATCGAACATACATTTTAGTTTTTGAAGTCGGTTTTTTTAAACGAAGTTTTTAAATTTTATTTGTTACTTTTTAGTGTCTAGCTATGTATATGGGTGGACCTACGAATGGTGCCGCGCTTCTTAAAAAATATAGGTCCCAAGAACCGGGAACAAAAAAATGTTCGTAAAATGAAAACTACTGGGCCAAACTATGTCAAATTTTTAGGGGACTACATGGCAGCTATTCCGCGTCGAACAAAAAAATAAATCACGTAAATCGAATCATAAATCTCAGAGTAATCGGTGTACATATGGAACGGAGTGAAAATTATTTCCATGAAAAATGTTCATAAAATGAAAACTACTGGACCAAACTATGTAAAATTTTTAGGGGACCAATTGGAAGCTATTACGCTTCGAACAAAAAAATAATCACGTAAATCGGATCATAAATCACGGAGTAATCGGCGAATATACATAAAAAAAAGCAAAAAAAAAAAAAAAGATCCCGACGAATTGAGAACCTTCTCCTTTTTTCGAAGTCGGTTAAAAACAGTCATGGGCCGCATTGAGGCATCTCGCGGGCCGCGTGTTTCCGACCGCTGCTATAGAGTACTGAAATGACAAAATCGTAACCTACATCCACAGGATGGGTATCGTTCAATAGGTTAAACTGAAAACGCATAATAGAACAAAAATCCACACTTTACAGGGCTCAGCAAATATGAATGTAAAATCCCAGGCCGATGAAGTCGCGGACACAAATAGTTTTGAATAAATAAGCACTCCAACTGTCCTTTATGCTTAGAAACAGGGCACAGGTGTTTCATATCCTTACACTGGTGTGTAATCTCAGTAAAGATACTTATATAAGACATGTTTAAGACAAGAGACTTAGTTGTATCGTAGCTACTCTCTCTTTTATAAAACCGCTTTTTTATGCTTTAATACAATAAATATTTCGGAAACTACTGGGTCTATTTACATCATACATTATTGGGCCCAGATTGTAAAAAGATGAGAGTGATTTTAAGGTTTCGTTTTATTATGTTCTTATTTTCTTATAATTGCTTAGTTATTTTGAATAAATTAATCCTGTGGTTTAATGTTTTATAAAATTACACTATTAGTTCTTGAAATTCTACTACTTGAAAATGTAATCAATTACTCATATTATTTGTAACATTATTTTTATGATTTCTTGTCTTGCAGATAGAGTTTAAGGTTGATGTTTTCCATTTTTGTAATAGAAAAATATAATGCGTTTTCAAAACCATATCTTAACTCATTACTTTTCAATTGCCCAATAGTCCAGCAAAAGCCTTTGAGACAAAGCTGTAGTATATGTAGGTCGCTACACAATAAGTGAAAATGAAATATTAAGTATGGCTGCTATATATATATATATATATATATATATATATATATATATAACAAACGGTTGAAATATTTTTCAAGGCACATATTATTACCTAGTCTGTAGGGTATCATATGATCTTTTTTTTTTCAAATAATCGGCAGACAAACACGCATACATATATCCTCAAATTAAGTAAGTTACACTTGTGTTATGTTATGGGTTAAATACAACAGACTACCTAATCTAGAGCCGATCACCCAGACCATAGTAAATTCGTTTCCGAAATTTACCATACTAGGAATCGAAACCGGAGCCTCGGCATTTCAGCGAGGTAAGCCGGCAAAGGCTTAGCCCACTCAACCACACAAGACCGTCGAATTGAGTTTCTCCAACTTAATGCATTTATTATGCCAGACAGAAATAACATGACATCCAGATTATTAGATACTTTTAGTGCTTGGCTCGAATTTTTACATCCCAGAGGGAATTTTTTATACCAACCTCAATATTTTTTGACCCCGAACATAAGATTGTGGGACGACCAATCTCAAGGCCCTGAATTTTATAGGTGTTATTAATAAATGTAAAGTTCCATATTTTATACAAAATAAATGATTTTGAAACCTATTGACTTTGGCTCATTCCTATATCTTACTATTCATTCACTTGCCCCACCATGGGTTGAATTTTGATATTACTTGCAAGTATTTTTTATATTTTTGTTGCATAAGTTCAACAGATAGGTGGACCGCCTGATGGAAAGCGGTTACCATCGCATATAGACTTATGCAACACCAAAGGTGCTACAAATGCCTTGCTGCCCTCTAAACGGAGACTGAAACCTAGCCACTAATGCCGGAACACAACTCAAGGTTGTTATGGCGACATACTCTAGACCAGGGGTGGTAGCCATCCAAACGGGCAAATACCCTACCACCAAAATATAAAAATTACTATATTTTGCTAATTTGTGGTTTTTTATGTTCTACTTGGCACCGACTTCAAGATGTTCTAAAAAGAAGTTGGAAGTTGGTATTGTTGCGACCGAATGCCGACAAAAGACAAAATCACACCTACGTTTGTAGAAACACATTTTATTACGTTTTTCGGCATTTGGACTTCTTTTGTTTGCTTTGTGTTTAAAATTTATAATTATAATACACAGTGGTGTATTATAAGGTTTTTGATAATCATTAGTCAGGTGTGATTCTTAGCAATTATTGTTATGCGGTCGAATATTGTGTCGAGGCATATTGTATAGTTTAGTATAAAACAATGCCCGAACAGAGGGGTGAAGCCGTCAAAGCGATAACACGAGCGAGGCAAGACGTGTGTACATTTAGTGGCGGACTTTGCGCGTGTTATTGAATTGTGCATTACGTTTGGACTTATTGCATCTGGTTATATTTGTACCTGTGTGACTGATACCGTGTTTGTATAGTTCTAATAAATTCTATAGTAATTCTAACGACATTTTTTGATTTTTAGAATGAAGTTGGTTTGGTCTTGTTAAAAACGAATATTGGTACCAGTTGGCTATAGAACGGATTTATATGATTATAAGTTTTTTTTATTGTAGTTACGGTATCCAAAAGAACATTTACCGAGACAAAGCATCTGCACACAATGCTCTTCAGACAGCGATGCTTCCATTCCATGTCTTTTAACTTTATTGGGTATTGTTAGCGATTATGTTGCACTACTTTGTTCTGATTTGAAGTACTTTCGTTCTATAGTATGGCCGCCACTTTGTACGAGAGTTTATATTCGTGTCTACTGAATCTTACACGATATTTGGTAATGATACATTTATGAAAATTTAAGATAAAGACGGCCTCTGTGGATGGGCCTAGCTCACTGGAACGCAGGGACTTCAGGTTCGATTCCTGGTATTGTGAATTTCGTAAGCTTTCCGTTATTTACTACTGGGCCAAACTATGTAAAATTTTTAAGGGACTAAATGGCAGGTATACCGCGTAGAACAAAAAAAGAATCACGTAAATCGAATGATAAATTTCAGAGTAATCGGTGTACATATGGAACGAAAAGGATTTTTTTTTCATAAAAAATGTTCATAAAATGAAAACTACTGGACCAAACTATGTATAATTTTTAGGGGACCAATTGGAAGCTATTCCGCGTCGAACAAAAAAGAATCTCGTAAATCGGATCATAAATCACGGAGTAATCGGTGAACATACATAAAAAAAAGATCCCGACGAATTGAGAACCTCCTCCTTTTTTTGAAGTCGGTTAAAAAGAGAGTCGTGTTAGTTACACTATTTATAACTACTCCAGAACGGCTGTACCGATTTGGCTGAAAATTGGAAAATTGGTCGGGAGGTAGCTCAGAACCAGGAGACAGACATAGGATACTTTGTATCCCGTTGAAACCGGTAGGTGGCGCTGAGATCGGGTTGTAGAATCCTCCTAATCACCTGGACCGATTTTGGTGATTTAGTTTTTGTGTATTTGAGTGGGTTCCCGGGTGGTTAAGATTCACAATTGGAACCGGTAGGTCGCGCTGTGATCGGGTTCTAGAATGCTTCTAATCGCCTAGAGCGATTTTGGTGATTTTGTTGTTGTTTCATGAAACTAAGTCTTTTAGGAATTCAGAAAATATGGCGGTACGAAGTTCGCCGGGTCAGCTAAACCGGCCGAAACGTCGGAATAACCAAAATCAAATAAATTACCGCGCTTAAAACCGTTAAAACGTAGTGTTATTACTCGTTTTTATACTTTATGATTTTTTAAGAAGCCTTCAGATGTGCTCTCTCCGAATCGAATACTGTCAGTTGGAGAATTGAATTATTGAATGCACGAGTCGACGACCTTGTGACTATCTGATACTAATCTAATGAATGTTCAGTGAAACGTTAGTATATTTTTGACATTTCAATGCTGATAGCTAACAAAAGCAAAAATAAAATTTCAATTTATGAATGTACGAATGTTCTATTCTATTTTTGGCGATTTGGCTTGATTCGGCCAATGTCACAGTAACAGAGAATGTCAGGTGTGGGAAATTGGCAATGGCAGGTCAAAAAAAACGAACCTCAACGGACAAGTGGAAAAACGAATGGCAACGGATGAGTGGAAAAACGAACCTCAACGGACAAGTGGAAAAACGAATGGCAACGGATAAGTGTAAAAACGAATCGCTACTGCCAAGTGGAAAAATGAATCGCAACGGACAAGTTGAAAAACGAATCGCAACGGACAAGTGGAAAATCTTCAACTGACAAGTGACAAAATGAATCGCAACAAAATTTTAACTTGAAGTGTTACGGGCAGATTGTTAATGTACTTGTCCAATTTGAAAACCTGCCCGTAAAACTTCAAGTTAAATTTTTTTAACAAAATTGTTGCGATTCATTTTGTCACTTGTCAGTTGAAGATTTTCCACTTGTCCTTTGCGATTCGTTTTTCAACTTGTCCGCTGCGATTCATTTTTCCACTTATCAGTAGCGATTTGTTTTTCTACTTATCCGTTGCCATTAGTTTTTCCACTTATCCGTTGAGGTTCGTTTTTCCACTCATCCGTTGCCATTCGTTTTTCAACTTGTCCGTTGCAATTCGTTTTTCCACTTGCCCGTTCAAGTTTCACTTCTAATATGTGTCCCAGCACACATTTCGATTTTTCGCAGGTTTACTGCAAATTATGATTTGGTCAGGTTAGGTACATTTTAATGGTGTAATACCGAACATTTCAGTCAACCTCTCTCTGGAAGACACCACTGAGTGAGCTGGTGCTCCGTCGAGTTGGTACCACATCTGTCTATTTGCCGCTAGTGGTAGTTCATCCATGTAATCGGCAACGACTCCATTAAGAAGTTCTAAAAACTTCGCAGCGTTTAAATTACCTTCAATAAAAACCGGACCAATGATAACATTCCTGTGTATGCCAGCCCACACATTCACAGAAAATCTGTACTGATGGGAAGTCTCTCGTGCTAGATGTGGATTCACGTGACTCCAATACCGAAGATTTTGTCGGTTCCATAACCCGTTTCTTGTAAATGTACTTTCGTCTGTCCACATCAAATTGTACAAGAAGACCGGATTCTCGTAGTTTTGTCGTATAACCCAAGTACAAAAGGCTGCTCTGACAGGCTTGTCTCTGGGTATCAAAGCTTGTACTTTCCGGTACTTAAAAGGTTTCCGTTTATCGCGTTTTAAAACTCTATGTATTGTTGTATGGTTTACACGCAAATGTCGAGCAGCTCTACGCAGACTGGTTGTTGGATTGCGAGAAAAATAATTGAAAATTTGTTCATCACGTGTCACGGAAGCCCTTGAAGGGGCACTATCCAAACGCGGAATTAAGGGTTGATTCTCCCGAATCCTCTGCAAAGCTTGCACAATCGTGCGGCCATTAGTCGGACAAGCACGGGTGTGCCCATACCTTTCACGGTATGTCTGGATAGCCAAAACAGCATTACCGCGACATTCCCCGTAAATCAATATCATGTCTGCATATTCCGATGCTGTAAAATTATACCGAGGCATTTTGAAAAATCACTTATTGTTCACACGCTCAATACACTAATTTCTCTTATATCAATAAACATAAAGTCCTATAAATAGATTCAAAATTGCCAACCTCGTGCGCAATGATTCAAACAACGTTATAGGTTCAAGGCCGGCTCAAAACTGACATAAAATAAACAAATAAGTATAGGATAGGTCAGTTTCACAAATTTCTAGTGGTGTCACTTCAAGTCCGGAGTCCCAGTAGTCGATATCGATATTTCTCATTTGTTATAATGTACACTATTAAATATTTTTTTTATAGTATTATAATCGCGCACATATCTTATTAAAGTTTTTTTAATGAGCCATTTTATGAAATAGCCATACTTCATTATTTGAAGATTTTTTTACTTTAAACAATCTAAATCATATCATATCATCATAGCATCTCATATTATCACCATATGCTAATACGTAATAAACTCTTACTTACTAATGATAATAATAAACTATCCAATAAAATCCACCTAAAAATGCTGGGGCTAGCAACTTGTATCTAACGACATGTATCCATGCTATGGTTTGCTAAATATGTGATTTACTTACTTTTAATTGTGTGTAACAAAAAATATTACATACATGCCAGATTTAAAATAATTAATTTAATTTTAGTGTTTTACACAATTTAAGAAATTTCATTCAAAATAATATTTTATTCACTATAAAATAAAATTCAACGCTGGTTTCTTTAAATTCTGTGATAAAACCTTTCTTTTCATTGGAACATCGTTATCAAGTCCTTTCGTATTATCTATTCTGTAATTTTTTAACAAGGGTTTTTGAAATTTTTGCAGTTTTTGACGTCTCTGTCGAAATTATCCTTGTTACCTGTTTTAGTTTTGTAAATTAAAAATTATTCCTAAGTTATTTTAATAGACTATGAAGTGTAAATTTAACTGAAGTGTTGCGAGACCAAAATCGATAAACACGACGATGTGAACTAGTACAGCACTAATTAGTACTAACTTGACGGCGCACGTGTTGCGGCATTTGTTTGATGCGCAGATTTTGACAAAAAGAAAAGTATTTGTCCCTTTCGCATCTAATATTTTTTATTGTAATGAGCGAGAGCGTAAGAATGAACAACTTCCGCGTTTAATGATGAAGAGACGAGCTGGCAACATGATACATGTGGTCACTAACCTACCGATTTAGTCACAATAACAGATACATGTTGTTGTAAAATTCTGAAATGAAAAATGAGGTCCTGTGGCTAAACCAAAGAAGCTACCTTGATTCGTTGTTATATTTGGGCAGAGTACGTCATAAAGAAAACGTGGTCTGATTTATTGTCGTAAGTTCTGAAACACGCTGTATATGAATATCTATACTAATATTATAAAAAGGAAAGATTAGATTGTTTGTTTGCATTGAAGAGGCTCCGAAACTACTGAATCGATTTGAAAAATTCTTTCACTGTTGGCAACCTACACTATCCCCGGGTGACATAGGCTATATGTATTATATTAACAAAAAAATTAGGGATCCTTACTAAAACTCCAAAATCTAACCCAAGGTGTAAAAAAATACCTAAAATCGCGTGCGCTGCGAATATTATTGATGATAGAATAAAATAATGTACTACGACTTTGCAGAACACATCATTATTTACAAAAAGTGTCGCGATAGCATATGTGTAAATATTATAGGTATGCCACAATAAGTGTTTTTTTATTTTAAAAATTTAATTTAAATGTCGCCGCTAGAAAAGGCTCTTTATTTGTATCTTGGTATTCATCCTTTTTAAAATAAATTACTTCATATTCAAGACTGTCTCAATTACTTTATATAACTTTTTGAATTATTCAATTCGGACATTCCATTCGAAAGATATCACGAGTTCAAAAATGTAAGTATTAGTACACGCGGCCGTGACGGTTTTTCGTGACAGAAAAATCGTTAAGACCCCCGTCTATATAGAAGTTTCACTTTTAAAAAAATTGATCGGTTTTTTTTTTCAACTGTGATTTCTCTGAACACACTCAACAACACAGCATAAAACCGATTTTTTTATTGCCCAGCGCTGAAATGAAATTTATGTTGAATAACTTTATTGTACACTAGCTGCGCCCACGGTTTTATCCGCGTAGTGATGGAAAATCATTATATTTTGGATAATTCACACTTTGTCTTTATAAATTATGTGTCATGATGTGTAAACTATATTACTGTAAAGTTTCATCAAAATCCATTCAGTAGTTTTTGCGTCAAAGAGTAACAAACATACATCCATACATCTATACATCCGTTTTTTTATCTGTGCAGGAACGGAGAAAGAATACAAATTCCTGCGGCCGGGCGGCCTGTCGTAAGAGGCGACTAAACAACCCACAGCTAGGTGGTAGGGCTATGCCCGCCTGGATGGCTACCACCCTTGGTCTGGAGTATGCCGCCATAACTGCCTTGTGTAATGTTCCGGTATTAGAGGCCAAGTTCCAGTCTCCCCATTTCCGAAGTGCTACAGTGTCTGCAAAATCTGGAACTCGTTGTGTGCCTAAGTCTTCTGCATTTCCGTGGGCGTGATGAGGTGAGGTGGGGGTCAGGGAGACCCGATGAAACGGTTGACCGCTGGCCGCCCGCCAGGTAGTAGGGGACCTGAACCCGGACTAACCAATCCCATGGAGGCTGACCCACCAACTGGCGCATAATCTTGGCGAACACTGTCGTGCCGGTTGGTGACCGGATGTGGCCAGGCAGTGTTCTCCGGGGAGGATCAGGGGCCCTTCCGTGCCCCACATCAGCTTTTCATACAACCTGCGCATTTGAGGGACAATGGCATACCTCACATTTTCTCCTCTTCTTCGCAGACACATTAGCACTTCCTTAGACTTCCCTTTTTTATTTTTTTATTTATCTTCATGAGCCGAATAATAAGGAATAAAGTTACCACAGCGGGTGTTGACTCCACAATTAAAGTGGACTTTTGCAACATAAGAGGTATTCACGCCAATCATTGAGATTGGCCGTCCATCACCACCTCGAGACGGCAAAGCCGGCCTTATTGTTTTTGACGGAGACTCAGATTTCTTCTCCGGTCGACACATCATACCTTCACTACCCCGGCTACAATCTGGAACACTTGTTTCTATCAAAAGCCGGGGTCTGTGTATACGTTCGGGAAGATATCTGCTGTCGCCGTCTCCACGGCCTTGAAGATAGGGACCTTTCCATCTTGTGGGTACGCATAGATTTTGGTGGTTCCACTCGGATCTATGCGTGCTTATACCGGTCCCATAGCAGGGAATGCGCAAGGACTGAAACAGCTCGCTTTTTTGAACACCTTCATGAGTCCTTCGTGACCGACAGAGTTTTTGGGCAGTATCATTCAGCAGAGGTAGTTATACTCGGGGACTTTAATGCTCATCACGCTGTGGTTGGGTTCCCCGAGGACTGATTTGCCGGGGACTATTGCCTATGATTTTGCTCTCGCCCATGGATTCACTCAGGTGATCACGGGGCTTACCCGAATACCGGATAGAGTGGATCATGAGCCCTCTTTGTTGGATCTTCTGCTGACCACACACCCGGAGAATTACCAGATCTCGATCAGTGCTCCACTGGGAACCTCTGATCATTGTCTGGTGTCTTCGGTGGTGCCCCTTCCTATTCCCGATCGGACTCGTCCCGCTGGACGACGGAAGGTGTGGCGATACCGGTCAGCAGATTGGGATGGACTGCGTGAATTCTATGCATCCTACCCATGGAGGCAGCTATGTTTCTCGACGCATGCGCAGACTCAATCGCCGATGTGGTGCTGCAGGGAATGGAATGTTTCATTCCAAACTCAACGGTACCCATCGGTGGTACGAGCAAACCATGGTTCGATAAATCTTGCGCTGAGGCTGTAAAGCTAAAGCAACAGGCTTATCGAGCGTGGACTGCAGCGCGAGCTCGTCAGGATCCAAGTTCCTCTGACCTGAAAAAGAGATACAATGCCGCTTCCAGGTCCCTCAAAAAACAGCTCGCGAGAGCAAAATTCAATCACATCGGCAGAATTGGTGAGCGCCTCTCTAGTTACCCTTCTGGGACTAGAGCTTTTTGGGCCCTCGCCAAAGCTGTCGAGGGAAACTTCTGTCGGGCGTCTCTTCCAACTCTGCGTACAGTGGACGACCGTCTGGCACACGCCGCCAAAGATAAAGCCGATCTTCTGGGCGAAATCTTTGCGGCCAATTCGACTCTTGACGACGGGGGAGAAACTCCACCTACAATCCCAGAGTGTGACTCTAGGATGCCGGAGGTGCGCTTTACTCAAAAAGCAGTCCGATGTGCTCTCCGCTCCCTCGACGTCAAGAAGTCTTCTGGGCCTGATGGCATTCCTGCCATTGTGCTGCAGACGTGTTCAGCTGAGCTGTCCCCAGTCCTTGCCCGACTTTTCACTCTTTCTTACCGCAAGGGTTGTGTCCCCGATTCGTGGAAGATTGCCCATGTGCACCCTGTCCCCAAAAAAGGGGACCGTACGGACCCGTCCAATTATAGGCCTATAGCAATAACCTCTTTGCTCTCAAAGGTGATGGAGCGTATTATCAACGCGCAGCTTCTGGATTACCTCGAAGATTCCCAGCTGCTAAATGATCGGCAATACGGCTTCCGCCACGGTCGCTCAGCTGGGGATCTCTTGGTTTACCTAACCCACCGTTGGGCTGAAGCCATTGAGAGCAAAGGGGAAGCACTGGCAGTTAGCCTAGATATTGCTAAGGCCTTCGACCGGGTCTGGCACAGGGCTCTTCTATCGAAGCTGCCATCGTATGGGATACCTGAGGGACTTTGCACCTGGCTATCCAGCTTTCTTGGTGGGCGCAGCATTCAAGTCGTTGTAGACGGTTGCTGTTCAGGTATCAAGCCCATCAACGCTGGTGTGCCCCAGGGTTGTGTGCTATCGCCAACGTTGTTCATCTTGCATATCAATGATATGTTGTCTATTTGCAACATTCATTGCTATGCGGATGACAGCTGTGGCGATGCGCAGTACTCTGGTCGTGCAAACGTCCCTCGATCATTTGTGGAGGAAAGTCGGGTTAGACTTGTGTCTGAAGTTTAGCATTCCTTAGAGAGAGAGAGAGAGAGAGTCTCAGAATGGGGCAGACAGAACCTTGTCCATTTCAACCCCAAGAAGACACAGGTCTGCGCATTCTCTGCCAAAAAAACTCCATTCGAGCAAGCGCTACAGTTCCAAGGAACTCCCCTTACCACCTCCAAGAGTATAGGGATCCTTGGTGTTGACATCGCGAACGATGTACAGTTCAGGGGCCATCTTGAAGGCAAGGCAAAACTTGCCTCTAAGAAGTTGGGAGTGCTAAACCGGTCCAAGCAGTACTTCTCACCGCGGCAACGCCTTGTGCTTTATAAAGCCCAGGTGAGGCCGCATATGGAGTACTGCTCACACCTTTGGGCTGGAGCACCTGCCTACCAACTCAATCCCCTGGACTCTATTCAACGTCGAGCCGTTCGCGTTGTTGATGATCCCATACTCACAGACGGCTTAGATACGCTTAGCCTTAGGAGAGACTTTGCTTCTCTCTGCGTATTCTACCGACTGTACAACGGGGAGTGTTCCGAAGAACTGTTTAGAATGGTGCCTTCGTCCTCTTTCTACCATCGCACCGCTCGCCATCGGTTGGGAGTTCACCCCCACTTCCTTGAGCCACTTCGCTCATGTACGCAACGGTTCTGTAGAACGTTTCTCTTGCGTACCGTAGGAATCTGGAATGAGCTCCCGGCCGAGGTTTTCCCACAGCGCTACGATATGAAGTGGGAAAAGGGTGTCATAAAATTTCTTCGAGGCCGGCAGCGCGTTGGTGACATTTCTGATGTTGCAAACGTCCATAGGCGACGGTAACCGCTTTCCACCAGGTGGGCCGTCAGCCTGTTTGCTGTACTCCAGCTATTAAAAAAAAAACATCCATACATGCATTCTTACAAACTTTCACATTTATAATATTTATAGAGATAGATTAAAGTGCATTGGGCGATGTTCTCGCCACAGGCGATCTCCTTCAGATGGGTAGTCTGAAGGAATATTTAATTATTATAAACACTGATTATACTAACTTCACAATTATTAAGTGGTACAAGTCGTGCGCAGAAGGTTTACCGATGACAACCCCTCCCGCCTCCCACAACCGCGATCCGCGGTCGTTTAGTTCTTAGTACTACTTGACAAGCTCCGGTCCCAGTCGTAGGAAGCGAGAGGGCGACCATCGGCAAACCTTCTGTGCACGACTTGTATATTACAATATTTATTTATTTGCATTAGTCATAATTATATTATCAAAAATGTCTATTATAACAGTAAGCTACTTATTTATAAGTGTCACAGTAGACTGTAGACATTCTTATATTTAATAACAAGGAATCTAAAAAATGCGTCGTGTTCTCCATCGTTTATGTAGTGCAGTGCTTTTCAATCTTTTTGAATACGCGACCTCTTTACAGGATGAAAAATTTTGACGACCCCTTTGGGTCATAGACAGACAAAACGTTAGCAATTTAAAAGATTACGTTTATGTTTTTTCTCTATTTTGTTACTCATATTTATTTTTAGGGCCTTATACTTTGCAAAAAGCTGCTGAGCTTAGAAAGTACCTAAGCAGGCGAACTCCCGAGCAAGGCTCTGCGACTCCCTAAGGGGTCACGACCCACACATTGAAAAATACTGATGTAGTGTATTCCAGTTGTTTTTTTAATAACTTTAATGTACACGGCATGTTTTGAATTTTATAATATAATAGATTCCATTTTATTATTGTCGTCAAAAAAATATCCAATTGAATATAAACGACTGATTTCAGTTTAAAAATTATGTTTTAAATAATAAGAAATTGTTTTGAGGTTTTATTGAAATTGTCTATAAAAAGTACGGACTGGTGCATGGTTTTTCTTGTTAATGCATGAGTTGACCTCAATTAGCAATATATAATGTATTCCTTGGGCATAGAAGATTGTATTATCTGCCTTTGTTTAATGGAACAATGACAGCCGGGTTAACCCCTTTCAAATATCAACCCTCGTCATGTCTCGATGGGACACTTAAGTTTTACTCACGAATTAATTTAGTACAAGTCATTCCTAATGAAGCATAATACTACACTATTCTCAAAAATATTATAGAACGAAATCACAAAGATGTAAAATGTTTTTCATTTCTCATGTGCTAAAGGTATGCTTGTTGAAGGTTGCCTGATCACAGGGATGAAAAATTGTCTGTCTGTCAAAAAATTTAAAAAACTATACGTATCATAGATAGTACATGCGACTCGTGTCCCAACTGTTTGGCAGCCATTGTTAAATAGCGACATAATGAATTCAAAATTTGTAGTTTTAGATATTTTTCCAAATTTGTAATAAGGAGAATGCATTATTTTAAATTAGAAACAAAATTTGTAAAAGTTCATAAGAAAAATTGTAAAAGAAATAGAAATAAAACAGACGACCATATTTTTCGCAGTTTCAGTCTAAGAATTAGCTGCCGATCAGCGAAAACCGCATCGAAATCGGACCAGTAGTTTTAACGTGAATCCCGACCAACAAACAAAACGACAAACAGACAAAAAAATCTAGTGGAGAATACTGTCGTAAGAGGTAACAAAACAACCCACAACCAGATGATAGGGTATTTGTTCACCGGGCTGACTACCACCGCTAGTCTAGAGTATGCCGTCATAACAACCCTGAGTTGTGTTCCAGCATCAGTGGCCAGGTTCCAGTCTTCCTTAAGAGAGCAGCAGCGGTTTTCGCAATTTCAAGCAATTTTCGGCATCCCTTGTTGTAAGATCATTCTTACACATTAAGTCTGTAAGAATGATCTTACCTGGTCACTAATGCCGGAACACAACTCAAGGTTGTTATGGGGTCATACTTTCGACCAGGGGTGGTAGCCATCCAGTCGGGAAAATGCCCGACCACCTGGCTGTGGGTTGTTTTGTCGCCTTTTACGACAGGCCGCCCGGCCGCAGGAAATTGTATTCTTTCTCCGTTCCTGCACGGAAAAAGTAAATTAAGTACAACAAATCAGACGGAAGTTCAAAGGTTGACAAGCAATGTTTGAATACAATCCATTATTTCCATTTGAACGTGTATATAATTTATTAAACGGTATTTGTCGCCGTTGAGACGTTCAAGGCTGTTTTTTGTGTGGGCCGATGAATATTGTAGCGAGTTGTCGAGTTCCGATTAAGTTTTCGATGTGGCGTTGAATTACTTTAATATAGTTTGGTTATTGAAGGTCTTGCATGTTTTTAACTTAAACTAACTGTGCCCGTGTGACACACACACAGATTTTGTAAGAAGAAAATGTTACGCTTATCCTTTTTTGTTAAGTGCTCTGAAGTGGTTTTTTAGACGTTATTTAGTTGTTAAACTTAATTCTTACCATTATGTCAAAAATATTGATTAGCTACTAAATAATGAATACATACTTGATGTGAAAATTTTGTAATTGCATTTACTTTATTTGACTGACAGCTGTGTTTTATTTCCAACTCTATGGACAAAATAAGACCGATCAATCAGCGCGCGAGGTACGTTCCATCGTATGCCATTTCACAATTTGACGATTTCACGTCGATGTACTATAATCTACTGTAAAATAAAGCGTTAAATTGTAAGCAGTGTGTTATGATTCACAATATTTCGACAGTTTACAATCTCGCGAGATAGATGTACTCTAACGGTATTTACAAATTGAGGGTGATATTCATATACATATGCATCCATTTTACTAGAATTTTTATGTGTACTTGACAATTTATATGAAATCCGTTTACACTAAAATTGAAATGTGAGTGTCTATGTGTGTTATAATGTTTAAACATTGGGGTCGCGATCTATACATACATAAGTACATATGGTAATGTTATTTGGTAATTTCGATAGTCTAGACCGGCGTTGCTGGGTTGCCTATATGAGATGCGAATTTTTATCGTGCAGTCAATGTCCTCTTTTATGCTTTATTATGATGATACATGCCATATATTATTTACTTGTGGATATGATTATCTCATTTGAATTCAAAAGACTTTCCTTAAAAGTTCTGCGGAAGAATATTTTTGAAAGTCTTAGTATACCTACATCTTTTTCTTGTTTTTTAGCCAGTCCCTGTCCACTGCCTGTCGTAGGCCTCCCCAAGTTTGCGCCACTTATCCCGGTCACCCGTCTTCCTCATCCAGCTCCTGCCGGCGACCTTGCGCAGGTCGTCCGCCCACCGGATGAAGGGCATCCTACACCACACTAGCCGAGAAGTGGTCTTTACTCCAGGACACGCTTGCTCCATCGGCCGTTGGTCCTGTGACAGACGTGACCGGGCCACTGCCACCTCAACTTGCTAATTTAATAATAATGCTAGTATACCTGCATACTTATATCAAATTCATTTATTTCTATAAACTTATTTCTAGACCTTATATGTGTAACGACACACCTACGAAACTATCGGGCGACTGAAGATTCAGCGCTACTCTGAACACGGCATAATGTCTGTATTCATAGGTTACTAAAAAAATACTGCGAGCGTATTTAACTGCATTTTCTGCGCGGTACGTCCCGCAGTGTGACATTAGGTTAAACCCAAATGTAAATACTACTTACTCAATGTACATCGCTTCGTATAGCATTATTGTTTTTTCGAAGTGAAGTGCAGTGTACTCTCGCTCTATTTTTCGAGGACCTGTAGTCCTGTAGTTCGTACCGAGGGTCTCACCAGTGGAGATGATTAATTTCCACTGGCTATGGCCGTTTTACTTTATTTACTTCCAATAATCTTTTAATACATTCTTTTTGAAATAAAAAGCACATTTCATACAATAAAGTAGTAACAGCCGACAAGTGTCCCACTGTTAGGCTCGAGCCTCCCACTTACCGAGGGGAACGGATAGCATACCCACCACGTTTGTCCAAGGCAGATCTCGATATGAAGATTTCATCTCTATTTGCCTTGACCGTTAGCACGTAGTAATTGTTAACAATATGTACAGTCGCGGTGTGAAATGGTTCGTCACCTTAAAGTCGACTTTTGCTTGCACGAATGCAAAAAATAGTACGGTCAACATTTTAATTAATGTTACGTTTATAATATATAGGAAAGTAAAAAAAGAAAATTGCAATGTTGACAATGACGGACACTGAAATTGACAATAGTTTTAGTCAACAAAGAGGATATAATGACTACCCTTATCATAAACATGAAAACCAATAAAAAGATTTTCATCATATCTTAACAATCTTTTCAGACAAGAGAGAAAATCAAATAATTTTCATCATTTTCACCAATTTTGATCAATCCAATCAAACAATTTTGATCAATTTGATCACCGTTGAATTTTGACATTACTTGTATGGAGTTTATGTCACGGCAAATGAACGTTACGATATAGGAACCGGTCTAGGACCGGACGCAGAAAACTGCCTAAGCAGTGCATGCTTACCTGCCAGGATTCAAACCCGCACCCTTTGAGTTTAGAACGCATTCGCTAACCACTAAGCTACCACGGCTTACCACATTTAAATTCTTAAAATAACTTCAAGATAAGGTTGTGCCCTTACGACATTTTTTTATTGAAGTAATCAGTTTTAATTTCATATTTTATACATACCTACAACAATTTGCTTATGACATTACATAAGAAGATTTTACAAAATATTATCTTTGTAATTGTTGTAAAATCTTCGTATACAATAAATATACTTTGGACAGTTCTTTACAAATTACTCAGTAGTCGACGGTAACGATACGGCTGCAAATTAAACTTCGAAAATTACAATGATTTATAGAACTTTCGTTAGACATTACTGTAATTGTTTTCGTATTACTTTAAGGGCACCAACTCACGCTATATAGCGATTAGCGGTAAAAACCACCGAGGCGCTGTCATTTTATGTGTACATCCGTCATTTTTTGTTTATGTCCGTTGTAATATTGAAAACAGTCTTTGGAAAGTTGTCAAAGAGACAAGACGTTTTAAATTGTACACAGTAGGGTAAAGGACAGTTACGTCTATTGAGAGACTTCTATCACTTGCAAAATATCATAAGCCTACTGGATTTTGTACATGCAGTCAGAAAGCCAAGACTATAACGGGTGGAATTGCGTAATAATTACATCGCCCCACAGAAAATAAAAAGTGACCTGGGGTCAGATTGGTCCATACACCCTAAAAATGGAGTGGGTTTATGGACCAAAAGACCGAATCTGGGGTCAGATTTGTCCGCAAACTCTAAAATTTTTGAGGGCCAGATTCAGCGGATTCAGCGCATCGAAATACATTAAGAATAGTTGGGTCCGATTAAAAGAACAGATCACTTTTTATTTATGTGGGCTGGTGTCATTGTTTAAACAGTAGTAATTAAAAATATTTTTATGGTGATATTTAAAAAAATAACAATGGTATTTTAATGTCTGTTCTTTTATACATAAACTAGCTTCTGCCCGCGACTTCGTCCCCGTGGAATAGTTAAAAAAAACCTCCGATTTTGAAACGTTAGCGTATGATATATAGCCTTCCTTGATAAATGGGCTGCTGCTGCTAATACTGTTAAAGAGTGTGTTAAAGAAAGGAAATTTGTGAGACGAAAAATATATTGCAAGGAATAGAGCACGACTGCGCATAGGGGATTTGAATAAGACAGGCGGGATCATTAGAAAGCAGACATCATGAAAGAAAATGAATGAGGATAGAGAGACCACGGATAAAAGAGGTCTTAAGAGATGCCAATTCCTTTGCAAGCTAAATAAATTAAAAAGTATCTAAAAATCCTTCTTTAATTTGAGTTGAGCCGAGAAAGATTATTTAAGATACTGACAATTGGCATCACTTCATTCATTAATGAAATTTATACATTCTATTTATAAAAGTCTGAATTCTTACTTATATTTTTAAGGCTTTGTTTCATGTTAATTACTAGTAACGTATGGAATCCGTTAAGAATATTAGTAACCATAATTTTATTTTATTTTATTTAATATTAAGAAAATTTCTTAAATTAATATTATTATAATTCAATATTATGGCTTAAAATGCCTTTTAGTGTCTTACCGTCTTATTCATATTGAGTTACGAGTAAGTGTGTAGCCTCCTTAAAGAACCTAATGAAACCTACTTTTTTTGCTACAATGGGAATAATATTACTACGATGTAACAACGCGGGACGTAGCAATGCTACGGTTCATGAAGACGGAATGTAGCAGTGCTACAGCGTAGTAGTGTTTAAAATAAACGCAATCATATTTCGTAAGTAAAAACAAACACGGCTGGTGTGCATTACACATTTAAAGAGCGGTTAAAATAAAATAATCGCTGTTCATTTTATTTTAACCATTGGTTAAATGTCTAAGGCCTTTCTATGACCTATTATTTGCCTAAAGTAGCAGTCTAAACATATTGTTACGAGTGAGCGGGGGTACGCACTTATGGATTGGAAGAAAACACCAGTTTTTGTCTAAAAGCTTTTATTGACTTACACAGCCGCACGTAATACTTCTCTGCAGGGTTGCCCCTATACGCACGACCAACAATGCACAGTCCCGATGATAAGGTGTCTCGCCCACAATACCATTACCGATATTGCGTAGACCACATCCTGCTACTGAGGTGCTCACCTCTGATATTACCGCATGTAGCTCGTCTCTGGTTCTTCCCTCGAACTACGCTACACACATCCTTCACTTAACTGTCTGCTAAACTTATCACTAAATTCTCTACTTAACTTGTCACTATCTTCTATTAACCTTCTCTTACAACTCTTTAGTATTGCACTTGTCGCATCGCAGTCTTGAACTCAATTGAACTCTAAAACTGCCAGGTAGGCGCGCCTTACGCTGTTTATATACCCGGAAGAGTTTTCTGGAACCCTTAATTTCGTCATTCTTTTATTTACTATCGGTCACTTTCTAAACATCTATCTATCTCTGTCTTTTCCTTCCCGAACCTTCTGTTTGGGAACTTTCGTTTATACATCTATCCCTTTCTAACATCTATCTATCTCTGTCGTTCGTTCATCGTCTATTCCTTTCTAACATCTATCTATCTCTATCTTTCGTTCATCGTCTATCCCTTACTAAAATATATCCGTCCTTGTCTTTTCCTTCCAGAATCTTCTACCTTTTTCCAAAAGCCTTGCGACTGGTTAACGCTGCCGGAAAGTTCTACCCTCGGTCGCCTCAATATGAATAAGCAATAAATTGGTGACAAATGGTAGACCAAAACGTTTTACGTTCCGGTCCTTTCATAAAACGGGTAGTTGCTTACACAAAAGAGTCTTTGTTAAGGGTTTGATCGTACACATGAAGACAATTTCAGCTTCATTTTAACTGGATATTATCTTAAAATTATCGAGATTTAATTTTATTACTGATTCAAAAGAGGAATTGAGGAGGGTTGGAGAATTGTTGTGAGAATTATGTAACATATTTGAATTTTAATTGTAGTATGAATAAATTTTAAAGAGAATGAAATAATTTCATGACATTTTGTGCATAAGCCTGACGACGCCATATGAATGACGTCCTTAGGCAAATACATAATTTACCGATTTCATGAAATGTATAAACTATGTAATTGGCTAAAAATAAATAAATTTGTAATAATCAAGCATTACAAAAACTAATTGTCAAAGTATTTTAAAAATTAGTATGGTTAATACTAATTTATCAGAATTTTCCACCCAATTTTTGTTTAAATGTCAAAGAGGGAAGTTTTATAACTATAAATATAAACTTCATTAGGAAATAGAATGATATTGTTACGACCGACAAAGACCAATTCACACATGCAGTTTATTACCTTTTCGGCATTTGGACTTCTTTTGTTTACTTTGTGTTTAAAATATGTAATTAGAAAATCAGCCCATTGTGTATTGTAATCTTTTATGGTAGTCATTAGCCAGATGTGATTCTAGGAAATTATTGTTAAGCGGTCGAGTATTGTGTCGAGACATATTGAATTTGTACAGTATAAAGCAAGGCCCGAACGGAGGAGTGAGGCAGTCAAGCGATAACCACCAACGTGGCAAGATGTGTGTACATTCGATAATCTATACAGTGACGGACTTTGCGCGTGTAATTGAATCGTGCATTACGTTTGTACTGGTTGTGTTCAGTTATATTTGTACCTGTATTATACGTGTTTGTATAGTTCTAATAAATTCTATAGTAATTCCAACGGCATTTTAATTCGAGTCTTAGTAATTTTCAAAATATAGTAATTTTTATGTTTTGCTTTGCACCGACTTCAAGATGTTTTAGATAATATATATTAATATTTAATAGCTTTAGAAATAAGTTATTTTATACATTTTAGTTTTTGAAGTCGGTTTTTTTAAACGAAGTTTTTATTTTTTATTTGTTACTTTTTAGTGTCTAGCTATGTATGGGTGGACATACGAATGGTGCCGCGCTTCTTAAAAAATATAGGTCCCAAGAACCGGGAACAAAAAAATGACCGTAAAATAAAAACTACTGGGCCAAACTATGTACAATTTTTAGGGGACCAATTAGAAGCTATTCCGCGTCGAGCAAAAAAAGAATCACGTAAATCGAATCATAAATCTCAGAGTAATCGGTGTACATATGGAACGGAGTGAAAATTATTTTCATGAAAAATGTCCATAAAATGAAAACTACTGGGCCAAACTATGTAAAATTTTTAGGGTACCAATTGGAAGCTATTCCGCGTCGAACAAAAAAGAATCACGTAAATCGGATCTTAAATGACGGAGTAATCGGCGAACATACATAAAAAAAAGCAACAAAAAAAAAGATCCCGACGAATTGAGAACCTCCTCCTTTTTTCGAAGTCGGTTAAAAACGGAGAATACAAATGGTATCATATTTTTTATTCCCCATTAAATACTATAAATTATTATAATTCGTTTCATTCACTCATAATATTTCAGCTTTTATCAAAATATCTACGGACCTCTAAAACATTGTAATTAACTGAATAAAGAAGATACCATTTTTATTCCTCATTAAGTTCTATATATTGTGATTATCCATTTCATTTAGTCATAATTTTGAGTCATTGAGTTATTTGCCTCAAAAGAAAGAATAAATAGTTTTACGAACTTTATTATGGGTGTTGAGGCCACGCGATTGGCGGTTAGGAAACAAATTTCCGTTATTCCTAAAATTTCCATTTATTGAAGAACGTACCGCGATATATTTCTTTTGTGTTTTTAGTACAAGTCGTTTGTTTTTATTAGTTTTGAAGGATTTTTACGTACAATTCGTTACAATGTAACAGGTAAATACAGGTTAATACAATACGATGATAGAACTATACAAAACACCAAAGTATCTTTCTATGATCACAAAAATTTAAGGCATCTGTGCAGATAATCGATGGTTAAAATAAATAATCGCTAAAAATATATATGGCTTAACAGCGATTATTTCCTGTTTTTCATATCAATTGATATTGTTACGACCGACAAAGACCAATTCACACCTGCAGTTTATTACCTTTCAGCATTGGGACTTCTACTATTTGCTTTGTGTTTAAAATTTGTAATTAGAAGAACAGCCCATTGGGTATTGTAATCTTTTATGGTAGTCATGAGGCAGGTATGATTCTAAGAAATTCAGTCTGCGCGGCCGAGAGAGATATTATAATTGTGCAGTATAAAGCAATGCCCCAATAGAGAGATTGGCAGTCAAGCGATAACCACAAGCGAGGCAAGACGTGTGTACATTCGATAATCTATATAGTGACGGCCTTTGCGCGTGTTATTGAATCGTGCATTACGTTTGTACTGGTTATGTTCAGTTATATTTTTACCTGTGTTATACGTGTTTGTATAGTTCTAATAAATTCTATAGTAATTCCAAACGGCATTTTAAATCGAGTCCTGTAACTCGTAAGAATATAAATTGTAACAGAACAGGTTATGAATTAACGTGTTATCATCTTACTTTTAAAATATTATGATAGATATAATTTTAATTATTATTCAAACAATAAATTTATTATTTTATATGCTGTTGATTATACTTAATTATACAATTAAGTACAAATAAATACAGCTCGATAGATTGAAATCTCACAGAAAAAGTTTTAAAAAATCAATATACCTACTTACAAGCTGATGAACATGTCCTTTGCCCAAACTGAAGAGGTTAGGAATCTTGGGAAGAAGGGGGGGGGGGGTACTGGATAGTAAACTACTTTAGAATTTCACATTAAATTGACTATCTGTAAGGCTAACAAAATTATAGGTTTTGTTAGTAGAACAAGAAAACTCTTTAATAGGCCATGAACATGTTTCTATCTTTTTAACATTTACAAAATTAACAATAAAAACCAAGAAGTACGACCATATCCATATATCTAAGATAAACTTAATAATCACTGCAAAAATTGCCATTATAAGGCTAGACATGATTTTAACTAAATACAAAAGTAAAGTATTTCAAGTGTAAGGTAAAGCGTTTAGCTTTTACCGAAATATCCAGGGTCCTTAGGGTAAACTATATAACTCCACTACAACTAAGATATCAAGTTTAGTGCTTTACTTAGCGATAGGCACCCTCAGGAGATCGTCCGGCAACATGTTTTCGACGAAATTGTTTACCCTTCGCTTCAAACCGACTGTAAAATTCATGATCGCATTGCAGAGGTCTATAGAACAGTAAATTTGACACATTCATTTAAATTGGTCCAAGTTTCTGGATCTAAAACTGAAACATGATAAAAGAATACTGTAATGAGTTACGCAGGACTCGGATTAAAAGAATTTATTAGAACTGTTCAAACACATATAAAACAGGTACAAATATAACTGGACACAGCCAGTACAAACTGCACGATTCAATAACACGCGCAAAGTCCGTCACTATATCACTTGTCGAATGTACACACGTCATACAGTCAGTATCGTCATCGTCGCTTGACTGCCTTACCCCTCCGTTCGGGCATTGTTTTATTCTAACTATACAATACAACAAAGGACCCGTAATATGCACACCTGATTAATTATCCCTGCGAACGGCCATAAACAAAAACAATAACAATAGGCTATTGTCTAATTGCAAATATTAAACACAAAGAAAACAAAAGAAATTCAAATGCGTGCGGGGGGAAAGTGCCCGGTGCGGTAAACCAGGTGCTCATTTCTTTGTCGGTATGTAACAATACTTACTGTAATTTTCAATAGAAGATTTTATATTGAAAAGTCGCCTAAATACATTGTCATCTTAGCCATATTGGGCAACGGAATGTGAAAATTATCTTCCCCTTTGCTCAAGTCAACACGAAAAATTTAGATTTAATTTATATGCTCGATTTTTTGTAGTTAACTAATATTTCATGTAATATAATTGTCATTTTTCTCGATAGCTTTTTTAGGTTTTAGGCATTTTTATTTATTTATTTATAATTTAGACACGAAATTAGGCAAGAAGGTTAATATGTCGCTACACAATTAATAACATTTGACTGGTCCACAAAGAAAGTGGTCTGTACTTTGACCCGACCCATCTATTGTATATATTTCGATGCACTGAATCCAAATTATCGGTAAATATAATATAATCGGTAAATATACTGGATTATGCCTCTTTGGGGCCTGCGCCTGTGTGTCGCGGACCCTTGTCAACTCCGGGTAAAGTCGGTACATTTGTAAATTTTTAGAGGATATATTATTTCTTTCATGATTTTTAACTCATGTATTCATTTTTCTAGTTAAATATATGGTAGCCAGCTCAATTTTTGAGTCTTCTCGCGTTTTACTACAAGATTGTGTAGAATATACTTTTCAGCCAAATGATGTCATATATTGATCCCAGTTATGTTAAGAAACTCTTTGACACTAGCCGTTATCAAGAAGTCTGGCTCACATCGCACAACAAATTAGTGTTGCGTGGCAATGCAGCGAGGCTGGGCACGCTCCCCGTTTGCAGTGATCTGCTACTTAATGTATTTTACTTTCAATGTCTTTGTTATTTAAATGTGTGTATTAAATATTATTGAGAGTCAAAATTTTAAATCAAAATATTAATTTAACGAATAAAAGATCTATTGCCAGTCGTAAATTCTTCTATTAAACTCTTGAATTTATACTTCTAATATTCTGTAGGTAATTTATTATATATATCTTCATAGCCATAGAGTAGCAGTTTTTGTTGCGTATTTCTATTCGAGTGACTACGTAACTCTAGAAGCCGTATAATACCAGCCACAGGCCACAAATATATATTACGAGTAATAATCTCGCGTCAAGTATCAAATAGTTTCATGCAAGAAACTGCAATGAGGTCAACTTCGAGCAGTAATTATGTCGCCGGTTTAAGCAGCAACCGACATAGTTGAATTATAATTGAAACGAGCTTTCAGCTTATTGAAACGTAAGATATTAGGAAAGAAAATATTTCTGACTTATATCCTTCTGACGGACTCTCTTTTATAATATACTATTTAATCCTAATAGTCCTCCTTACCTTAAGGAACGTTTTGATTTTCTCCGCCTCTCCACTTCTCACAATTTGCGCTCAGACACATATCGTAGACTCCTGACACCTGCACACACTTCATCCTTTTACGATAACTCTTTTACAGTGCAGGCTGTCAAACTCTGGAATGCGTTGCCTCTTACTGTCAGAGAGGCCAAAACATTATAACATTTCGAAACTTCCTTCGAAAGTACTATATGTCTTTAAATAAATATAATATAATATATATATATATATATATATATATATATAAATACATTTACTTATTTGTCTATTGTAATATTATGTTAATTAATATAAAGTGCTTGTCACATATAATGTTAACAAATATATTTATCTAGATTGTTTTGTACATACGTTTACTATTATATTTATATATGTATTAAATTTATAAAATAGTGTAAGTATGTTTATTTAAATTGTACAGTCCTATCTTTTTCTGCTCCATCTACATCGCCAGATTAGTTAAGAATTTCTTTTAAGCTAGGTTGCCTGGAAGAGATCGTTTTAGCGATAAGGCCGCCTGTTGTTTTTCCAAGAAGTGTTGTAATTATGCATTTTGTTTTTGTATTTGTTTTTTTGGTGAGCAATAAAGTGTTATCTATCTATCTATCTATCTATTATTACAAATAAATTAATCGGTAGACAAATACACACAAATATACATACACTTATGTTATGAGTAATACTTGTACAAAAGATAACTTCAAAAGATTTAGATATTTTAAAAGATCAAGGTACATAAATTCGTTTTAGTATTTACAATGTAGGGCTGTACCAAACCAAACAGCATAGAAATAACACATCGATTCCAAAACAAAGTACTGAAAGGCATTAATCAAACAAATTGAAACATGACCCACCATAAGGTCATTTTCTTACAGTCGTGAAATACAATTAGGTTGAAATTCGCCTGAACATACATTTCTTTGGTAACGAACTTGTTATCATGTTATTAGACATTGACTGTTACTGACTACGTTGTATTAAACAGATCGAAGAGACTCGTCTATACTCGTGTAACATCTGACAAATGCTATTACGTGCTATTACTATCTCTGTCATTAAGTATGTTGGATTAAGTGCCGTTTCCTATATCTTACCGACCGTTTATTTGCCTTACTAACGATTAAAATTTGAAGTAATCTCTAAACAAGCAATGTCAAAATTCAACCTACGGTAAAGCAGGGGAAGTGAAGTGGAGTGAATAGTGAGATATCGGAACCGGTCATAAATCGACAAGCCAAAGGAGACACAGGCCAAACCTTTTGTATATACAACATTAGATATTAGGGTTATCGTTATACGTTAGGTAGCAGAAATACACAAGAAAATAAAACATTAACAACATTAATGTGGAAGAAAATTAAAAAATTTTTTTTTGTTAATTTTATTAATTGGTTGTAGTATTTCAAAGTTAGAAATGGCACTCATTTTACTTTATTTATACGTAAAACCGGGTATAAGCACCATTGTTTTCAATGACGTCTAATAGTCTATTACGCATCGACCCGATTAGACGATTGCAGATGTCGGTTCCCTTCATGTAATTCCAAATTTCATTACAGTGCTGCTCAATTGCTTCCTTTGTCCTCTCGTTTCTGTTATCCCACATTTGAACCATCAAACCCCATTAATTTTCTATTGGGTTGAGGTCTGGTGACCTAGATGGCCATGGAATTAGAGTAATTTCATCTTCATGCTGGGTAAACCAGTTCGAGACAGTTCTGGCGGTATGTACTCGACAATTGTCGTGAACGTAGGAGAATACAGGGACTTCTTCAAGTGGGTACACTATTCGCACTGTCAGTAACATTGATTCTTCCAACAAATCGACATAGTTTAATGCGTTTTGACGAGGAGAAATTTGGACAAGTTCACCTATACCCCCGGTACCCATCCAGGCGCACATGTTAGCTGAAATTCGACCAGATAATTGATTGGGTACTACGTGATCCTCTGTGTATCGCGTATTGTTATAACGCCACAAAGTTAAGCGACCATGTTGAGAAGATCTAAATGATTTTTCTCTGAAAATATGGTATTAGTCCAGTCAAAGTCTAAATAATTACGTGCAAAATTTAATCTTGCAGTTTTGTGTGCATTCGTTAAGTGTACTTTCTTAGGATAATGCCGGTAATGCAGTCCAATACGGTGTAAATGATTTATTATGGTCTGTAAACAAACGTCGTAACCTGCCGCGAAATATTGGGTACGAGAAAAAGGATGTTCTTCATAATGGTGCTGCATATCTGTACTTTGTTGGTTTGTTATTCGACGAACGCCATGATTATGTTTTCGTCTATCTTCAAGAATGCCCTCTTCAGCGTGCCGTCTGATCCATGTCCTCACTGTGTTCCGACTTATATTTAACACTCGTGATATTTCTCGAATGCCATAGCCTTCCTCACTGAGCACTACAATCCGAGCTCTTTGTTCTGCGAGACTACCCATTATACAATTTTTTATTTTTTTTAACTTCTGGCTGCAATGCCGTTTATGCATTGATTTTGCCAATGTCGAGAGTAAAGAAAAGCCAGGTGAAAAAAAAATTGGCTAAATAAAAAGCAATTTGACCGGTAAATTAAAAAGAAAATTCTGCAAATCTAATACAATATAAAAAACAAATTAACTTAACTTAACTTAACTTATTAACTAAAATTTTATTTTTAGATATTGAGTTCTAAATTTTTTCTCATTGACTTTACTTGACTTCTGATATACTTTCAGAATGACATTTTATTTTTAAAATTATAATAATTTTTTTATAATGAAAAGAGTTAGAGTTATAAGGCAGATTTCAGTTCGAGATTCAAATGATTTCAAATCATTACTGTTTTATCTAAAACATATCTAGTACAATAACAAAGTTTAAAATTGCGTAGTTCTGAGGCTAGTGACGCATTTTTATTAATGTTTATAACGTCCAAAGTGCAACACACAATAAACCTTACTATTTTGACGGTTTTCAAGGAATTATTAGCAAAGTGGGTCATAAATCAGTTGTGCCGATCGTACATGTAGGTACATTAGATCGAGCGACCTCCATCGGGATCTGAAAGTGGAGTTTGTTACTAGTATTATCAGAAAGTACGCGGAAGCTCACGATCATCGGCTGCACCATCATGTAAATGTTGAGGCGATCCAGCTCCTCGACAACACAGATATAATGAGAAGGCTCAAAAGGACAAAACCGTTTGAACTAGTGCTGTAAACAAAACTAAAGTGCAGTGTACTGTGCTAACTTATTAAAGAACAGATCATCAAAGTGTCTTCTCCTTAATAGAGACAATAAGAAAAATGCTAATGGACACTTTTTTAGTAACTTATTACTATAAGGCTGGTATGCACCGACTTTTAACTGATGGTTGAAATAAAATAATCTCTAAAAATGTATGCATAAACAGTGATTATTTTATTTTAACCGTCGGTTTAATGTTAGTGCCTACCTGTAACCTAAATTGACTAATGCTCGTATGAGCATTAGTCAATTTAGGTTATATTTAAATTACTTATTAGTCTTTTTAGATTAGATTGTAATATTAATGTGGTATTTTTAAATACAACATTTAAGAAAAAAATATATTTACAATATCAGGATATAGAGACCCTAGACCTCTGCGTTCGATTGAATTAGGTGAGCAAACACTTCTTACACTATTTAAACACAGAGGCTATCATTATTAACGTGTTTACTATTTAAAACTAAAGTTGATATTACATTTAATATTTTCTTAAGTTTCGCGACATAATAAAACTACGTTTTAACGGTTTTAAGCGCGGTTATTTATTTAATTTAGTTTATTCCCACGTTTCGGCCACTTTTCGGTGGCCGTGATCAGGGAAGACAAAACTATCAAGTGTCAACGAGTAAAGTTGCCACTGAAAAGTGGCCGAAATGTCGGAATAACCAAAATTAAATTATTTACCGCGCTTAAAACCGTTAAAAAGTATTTTATTATTGATATTACATTATACAATTATATATTAACATTGTTCGTTTCTATCTTTCAATTTTCATAAAGCACCCAAAGTGATTCATGTAAACAAAAAATTTGAATAATTCAATGCCGTTAATTGTCCTCATTTCCTTTCATTTTGGCGTATTTCAACCAAATTAAATCAATTTGATGTTGCATTATGAGCTATATTTTTACAGACCACATCAATCAAAAATTGAAAATGATTAGGTACCATTGTTAATTTCTGTTTGACTTGATCTAAGTAAATATAACTTTAAAAAAAAAAAAAAAAGCGAGAGAGAAATGATCTATGGAGTCAAGATATAGGTGCTTTAGAGAGATGCATTATTATTTTTGAAGTGAAACTTCTATATAGAGGGGGTCTTATGGAGTTTTGACTCACGAAAAGATGTCACTGTCACGTGATCACCGTCACCAATTCTTACATTTTTAAACTCGTGATATCTTTCGAATGGAATGTCCGAATTGAATAATTCAAAAAGTTATATAAAGCTATTGAAGCAGTCTTGAATATGAAGTAATTTATTTTGATAAGGATTAATATCAAGATACAAATAAAAAGCCTTTTCTAGCGGCGGCATTTTAATTAATTTATTATAATAAAAAAACGCTTATTGTGGCATAACTATAATAGTTAGATATATGTTGTCGCGATACTTTTTGTAAATAATGATGTGTTCTACAAAGTCGTAGTACATTATTTTATTTTATCATCAATAGTTTTCGCAGCGCACGCGATTTTAGGTATTTTTTTTATGCCTTGGATTAAAATTTTGGAGTTTTAGTAATGATCCCTAATTTTTTTGTAAATATAATATAGCCTATGTCACCCGGGGATAGCGTAGCTTGCCAACAGTGAAAGAATTTTTCAAATCGGTTCAGTAATTTATTTTATTTGTTATTTTATCATCAATAGTTTTCGCAGCGCACGCGATTTTAGGTATTTTTTTATACCTTGGACTACATTATTGGAGTTTTAGTAATGATCCCTATTTTTTTTGTAAATATAATATACCCTATGTCACCCGGGGATAGCGTAGCTTGCCAACAGTGAAAGAATTTTTCAAATCGGTTCAGTAATTTCGGAGCCTCTTCATGCAAGCAAAAACCAATCTTATCTTTCCTCTTTATAATATTAGTCTAGATATTCATAAATATATTTATTATAAAATTAATTAGATATTTGCATATTATAAAAAGCGCAAGATTTTGCGCTGGAAGTTGCTTAATAAAATTGGGAGCTGGGTTGCCCTAAAAAGCGCTATATCTAGCTTCGAAAGCGCTAAAGTGGCAGACTTGGTGAGCCGAGCCGAGCGCCGGGGAAGTCCCGCAAACGAGAAAGCGAGCGAGAGAGCGAGCGAGGATATACCTCGTTCTCCGACGACCTCGTCCCTCTAATACCTAAAATCGCATTCTGCGCATCGGAAAGTGCGTTGTTCCGAGCCGCTATTAATGGAGGCAAACTTAAGTTTGCATCGAACTATAGCTCTGCTCTCCACGTGACAAGGCATCACTGCCTCTATTTGTGGTATGTGTAAAAAAATATAAATAAATAAATAGAGTTTGTTGAGTAAACAAAAATAACAACAAGAAAACTTTGCCAACTGTTCAGTTTATCGAAAGTCACAACAAAAGTGAACGACAACGAACAACAAAAGTGTTGACGTAAAAAATGGTCGGTGCGTGGGTAGCGTATTACATACACCATTAAAATGTACTTAACCTAACCAAATCATAATTTGCAGTAAACCTGCGAAAAATCGAAATGTGTGCTGGGATACATATTAGAAGTGAAACTTCAACGGATAAGTGGAAAAACGAATCGCAACGGACAAGTGGAAAAACGAATAGCAACGGATAAGTGGCAAAACGAATCGCAACGGACAAGTGGAAAAACGAATGGCAACGGATAAGTGGAAAAACGAATCGCAACGGACAAGTGGAAAAACGAATCGCAACGTACAAGTGGAAAACGAAGCGCAACGGACAAGTGGAAAATCTTCAACTGACAAGTGATAAAATGAATCGCAACAAAATTTTAACTTGAAGTTTTACGGGCAGATTGTTAATGTACTTGTCCAATTTGAAAACCTGCCCGTAAAACTTCAAGTCAAAATTTTGTTGCGATTCATTTTATCACTTGTCAGTTGAAGATTTTCCACTTGTCCGTTGCGCTTCGTTTTCCACTTGTACGTTGCGATTCGTTTTTCCACTTGTCCGTTGCGATTCGTTTTTCCACTTATCCGTTGCCATTCGTTTTTCCACTTGTCCGTTGCGATTCGTTTTGCCACTTATCCGTTGCTATTCGTTTTTCCACTTGTCCGTTGCGATTCGTTTTTCCACTTATCCGTTGAAGTTTCACTTCTAATATGTGTCCCAGCACACATTTCGATTTTTACTAGGTGACAGTAATTCCAAATATTGTATTTTCATACCACTAATTGCACATTAGAGTCTAAATTTGAGTTTAAACAAAAAATATTTTAGTGAAATTAGTTTATAACCAGACAGTGCAAAATCTTAAACAGCTCTATATTAAACGGTTCTATATTCTATGAGGAAAAGCAAAGAATTCTACAGACTGTAGTCTACACAAGTAGATATAAAACAAGGTTGGCGCCAAGGAGTCTGCTCTTATGTGACACAATGTACTGTATTAAACTCGCTACTTCAACGTAGTGTCCTTCGAAATCTAAGATCCACTTTAGTACGAGATAAAAGAAAGCTAGTTATTTCCTACAAGTACCTGCTATTTATATTTCCATTATCACAGAAGTCCAAATACGGCTTATGATTGTTTCATATAATTTCTTCGCTTATTCATTAATAGTATAAACAATATAAATTGTCTCTGTGACTACGTATTAGTTTGGTGATCCAGGAAAATAATGTAGCCAGGCTTCTGGGCAACTTATTTGTAGAAAATGGTGACTTAAGCTTAGTATACTACATGTAGTTTTGAGGGATCATGTATAATAAAATATAACTAATAAGTACTAATTAATTAGGGATACATGGGTTATGTTTTCTTCATTACATTAGTTTATCATTTACTAAGCAATAACTATATTTTATACTTATATAAAACTTAATTGAATTACGAGACAAACACACCATGATCAAAATATCAGAAGTGTTAAAGAGAGGTAGGTAAAATTCATCTCAAATAAACGTGCATCGTCTATGAAAAGGTTAATTAAAGTAGATGAAGCGAAAGTTGTTTTTCAGGATCTTCACAAATGGAGATCCATAGCCTCTGCCTAGCCCCATCTAATGTACTACCCATGTAAAATAAAATATAGAATATAAACAATCATAGTAAGATTTGTGTGGAACGTGAATCAAACTTGTTAGAAATTCTTCATCGATGTTTTGATAATGTCAGAGTACGTTGGCTGCCATAAAGTCTATCTACAGGCGATAAATAACAGTGTCGAGGTCTTATCGTGTCTTGCTTTAAGACGTTTTCAAGGCACCGTTCAAACTCCCATCGTCTGCACGAGAAAGTTTAGACTCTTTCAATATTGCGTCGACCTACTTTAGATATCGAATTCACTTTAAATCGAGCTTGTATGCTCGCCTTGGCATACAAATACTCAATAATAGGCCTTTGATATTTTAATCCTGAACGTCTAGTTCAGAGGCAGGTGTGCATAATTTGTGCCTGTAGGTTCTTTTATTAAAGTAGACAGACATTTTTTTCCCGGGTACTTGAATAGTGGATAAAAAAATTGAAGAGCTCAGCCAAGGCCTTTATTGTCATTCTTCCTGCCTGTAATACCGTCATCACCGCATAAATCACGATTACCGACCTCCGGGATATATAATGGCGCGTGATTGGCGCACGTGGATTCGTTGCATTTTGTCGGAGGCTTCTCCACCAATAATATAGTAGAATGCTTTTTGTATTACAATACAGAAGCAAATATAACACAATTATATTTTAACAAGAATTGAGTTGTGTCTTTTCAAACTGGCACTAGAACTCCCTTGTTTGGCATCAGCCAGAGACCTACACTAGCTTAGAAGTCTGTTGTGCGTCTAAATTACTCTAAATAATATTGTGCAGTTTTATAAAAAAAATCGAACACTTTGAATAGCATTTTTTTGTTTTAAAAATAATTACTGCTTGGCTGTTGTCACGGCCTCCTTCATCGTATAAAGGATTGAATATGATTAACTTGTTTAATCAGCAAGTTTTTCAATTTCGTATACTCTCAGTCCTCAGAGCGAACATATCATGAACTAGTCTCTTTTCAGGAACAATTATAAGAGAGTCATCATCGCAGGGTTTAATCTCGGCTGCGTTCAAAGTGTCGAAGCAAAGTCCGCTTTCCTTTTTCTCCACTTCGTGCGGTCATCGGTATCTCTAATTTTAAGACCATTGGTACGCATGTCATTCGTAACGACGTCAAGCATTTCTTGGGCTTACTTCTAGTTATGAGAGTAGCAGCGACTGGACATATGCAGTATAAGGGTATATACATCGTGTATTCAATATTAGAAGAAACCGAGCACACTACAAACACCAGGTGAATATAGTTCTGGATGGTGTGTCAAACATTCTAGATATTTTATTCTTCAACTGTCCTGTATTAGAATAACGACTTAATGGATCAAAACCTTTTATGAGTATTACGGCAATTGCACATGACCTCTTTTTCCAGACACGAACTTAATAGCAACACTACGATAGGGTTATAAACTTGCCAGCTGATAAACCATTGTGAAAACGTTAGAGCGGAATATGGGTAGGTGTAGGTAGACTACAAAGAAAATTTCTGATTGTGCGAAGAGACCTTTGTATAATTTTACTCAAGATATTGTTTTTTTTTGTTGTTTTTTGTAATCTGAGTATATTTTTTTAAATATTACAGTGTCATTTAAAAGAATTACAAAAAAATAAAGACGCAGTGTTAGAAGCTCCGCTTATGAGCGTTGTATCTGGCTGTATTGTTTAGTTATAACGGCAAGGGTGCCTGCTTTTGTGAAATAAGATTATGCTTAAAACATGTATCTCATATCCAGGACACTTGGAAGAATATGGGGCTATTTTAGGATTTAAAAGATTTGAAATCCTGGATAATAACACAATTATTTATTTATTCAGCAATCACTACTTGGACACGAAACGTATGAAGTTTCCTTAATAATCGGTAATTAAGCAAAAACAAAAAGAAAGACGCTCTGAGGCCCCATTACACAAGTGAAACACAACAAATGCTATTTGTATGATAAAAACGAATGAACACACACCAAAAGTGTCTAGGGATCAAACACGTTTTTAGAGTATAGCCGCAATTGAGGATTATTATTTTAACTTTTTAAGATCGATTATTATCGATTTATTGATTCTTTTTAGTGAATTTCACTATTTGAATGACGAATTTTCTCAAACATACAAGTAACATACCATTCAATGTAAAAACATGTAGTCATTACTTTTTTCATAGTTATGTTCCAATAGGGCTACTACATACCAAGGTCGTAGGTCATTTGAACCACTCCGCTGGCTCGAATATTTGCCTAATTTTGTTATTGTACACGTCGCCATGGAAACCGGTAGTCAACGCACATTCTCTTGATGTTGTGTAATTTTTCATTTTACTATATAATCGACTTTTTGCTTTTGTGTATTACTAATTATAAAACGGAAGCAAAAGTTAAGAGATAGATAAATAGTAGCTGTGCGACGGAGACTCGCACATTGCGCTTATAAAATTACAATACAGACTTTATAAAGGTTAAAATCAATACGAAGTTCTAAAATGACAAAGAGTTCAATCAGGGACAATGTTTGTAACCTAACTCACTTAACAATTACACTGCAGATCATATCAGGGTCAAAGAAAAAAAAGTTTTACGGGTCTACAGGAGAAGACTACAAATGTTGGAACGATATGTCTATATGTTTTGATTCGCAAACATGGATTGCTATATGAAAAGTTGTTTAATTTTTATATGTTTATATAATTAAAAAGTGTATTTTTTTGTTATTAGATTATTTTTTAACGTCTACCAAACTGAGGTGTTCAGTATCCAAACAGTCTACAGAGTAGACATTTTGATTTAAACGAGAGCAATAAGAAATAATTTATTTGTTAAAATACAAAAGACTGTCAAATCTAACATACCCACAACATAAACTTACATAATAAAAAAAATACATGAACAAATAATGTACATATGGAATTAATGAACTTGAACACTTTATCTTCCGTTTTTGCGTTTGACCCATCGCTCTTATTAGCAACTCTCGCATCCGCGGCAGCCTTAATACCAGAGACATTGCGGAAAAACTGCAATAATATCCGAAAAAGTAGGAAAATGGACCTTGGACTTTGGGGCAGAGGCTATGAACGCAACCAGGATTTAACACTAACATTATTATGAGGATATAAATAAATCTTGTGTCTTATTGATATCAGAATGTATGAGTATAATGAATTAATTATATGTAAAATATATAACAACTCTAGAGAGAGATATATATATATATATATATATATATATATATATATATATATATATATATATATACGTGGCGTATTCATGCACATTATTACGATAACAACTTTTACAACTTTTTGAATCGTTATATCTCAGAAACGGTGGCTCGTAGGAAAAAGTATAGACAAATTTTTTATAGATAATTTTATGTTCTCCAATTTTTGTCGGGATTCTTTTATGATAAAATTTACCGTTTTGCTGAAAATCGCGAAAAAATCATTTTTTTCTACCTTTGGCTTTTACTCGAGTAAAAAAAATTCCATACATGGGAATGATGGGGAACTTAAATTTTTTATTTATAAATGTGATTTGAACAATTTCACTATTTTTCAGCTTGTTGTGATTTTATGCACCTTCACTTTCATTTTTTGGTCTATAATTCTAGATTGACCGGACTATATTATATAGTAATACTAGCGGCCCCAGCAGACGTTGTCCTGCTTTGAAAAAATAAAAATCTAGAACCCGATCCCAGCGCCACCTACCGGTTCCAATTGTGGATTTAAACCATCCGGGGACCCACTCAAATACACAAAACAAAATCACCAAAATCGCTCCCGGTGATTAGGAGGATTCTAGAACCCGATCCCAGCGCCACCTACCGGTTCCAATTGCGGATTTAAACCATCCGGGGACACCCACTCAAACACACAAAAACAAAATCGCTCCCCGTTGTTAAGAGGATTCTAGAACCCGATCTCAGCGCCACCTACCGGTTCCAACGGTATAAAAACTATCCTATCTTTTAAGTTGGATCAAACTGCACACGGTGTGCAAATTTCATTAAAATTAGTTGAGTAGTTTAGGAGTCCATCGCGGACAAACATCATGACAGGAGATTTATATATATTAAGACTAGCTGACTCGGCGAACTTCGTACCGCCTTATTCAAATAATTTAATAAACAAACAAATTGAGAAAACATGGGAAAGGGCTCATAGAATTTGAAAAATATATAGCCTATAACCATCTACGATTAATTCCGCGTCGACTGGTTGTGGTTTCATGATGATCGGTCCAGTAGTTTTCGAGTTTACCTCGGACAATATATATATATAGATATATATAGATAAATAGCCATAAACCATCTAGGAAAAATTTCGCATCGAATGGTGGTAGTTTCATGTCGATACGATCAGTGGTTTAAGCGTGATTGAGCCTCAAACGAACACCATTTTCATTATATATATATAGAAGATTTATGTATTGAATTCAAAACCCTTTCACGTTTTCTGCTTCTCTGAACATCTTGCATGAACTCAAACGCCGCAATGCATATTTAAAGCAACTGCTACAAAACAATAAGGGTTGACCTTTCTTGTACTCGTATGACATGATTGTACAGTATTTCCCTGGAGCGTTCCCAACTTGAAGTCAAACGTTTCTTTGAGATGAACAAACACGGTTCGAAGTTTGAATGAGATGTTGAATAGCGTCTTCTGAATTTCCATTCCGTTTGTAGAACGCTACATAAAATATATTATTTAAAGTATTTTTGTTTCATTTTTTATCATTTTAACTAATTTTTATGACAATGACTAATCGTTGTTTAGCCAAATAGTTTTAGTGATAATTTGACTTTAACTATCGTGTGATGGACTCGAACGAGGCAAAATTATATATAATTAAATGAAAACGGGACTACAGAAAATAAGACGCCATTTTTCCTTACGTTCGAATCGCAACCAACTCGATTTTCTTGTTATTGTAATAACGTTAAACCGAGCTGCCAGTATTATATTGAAATAAATAAATATTTATTCCACAATACATCCGTTAAATGTCTATGTTCACCAACCTTAGTATACTACTAATAGTACCACCAGATAATGTTTAATTATTATTTAAGTTAGGTTGCCGGGAATAGATTGCTTTAAGCGATAAGGCCGCCTTTTAATTTTACCAAGGCAGTATTGTAATCGCGCATTTTTGTAATTGTGTATTTGGAGAGCAATAAAGTATTATCTATCTATCTACATAACCGTAATACTATTATCTTTTAACTATAATATTGTTACAACTCATGTCCCAAAAAAACAAAATCTACCTACATATCTGAAACAAAACACATTTTATTACCTGTCGGCATTCAAACTAATTGTAATTCTTTTATGATTGTCTTCTTTTGTTTACTTATTGATTGGCATACGTTTCTAAAAAAATAGCCCATTGTTTTATTGTACTCTTTTATAGCTGTTTGCGGCCGAGTCATTAGCCAGGTGTGGCGGATCAAGTCGACTACGGTACGGGCACATTGCATTTGTGCAGTATAAAACGATGGCCGTGTTGAGGGAGGGGCAGTCGAGCGAGAACCACGATCGAAGCGAGACGTGTGTACATTCGGTAATCTATTAGTGACGGACTTTGAATTGCGACCTTCTGCATTACGTGTGGATTTGTTATGTTCGGTTATATCAATAACTGTGTTATAATTGTTTGTATAGTTTTAATAAACTAAAAATAAACGGCATGTTAATTCGAGTCTCTCGCAACTCGTAACAATATGTGTAATAACAACCCATAAACGTTTTACAGCTGAGCTCGGGCCTCCCTTTTCGATAGGGGAACAAATAGTATACATGAATGAAACATTAGTTATCATAATGTTCAAGTCTCATCGCGATGTTTTCCTTGGCCGTTAGCACTTGGTAATTATAACAATATACACATTAGGACAGAAAACTGCCACACATTTGTCAAGTGTCTCACAAAAATAACACACACTGTTTAAGGTTAGTGTGTCTGAAAGAAATACATATTAAATGTGAACTTTTACTTTGTTGTTAGCGATTCCAAGAAAGTTGGATAATGGATTACTCATGGATTGTAATCAAGGGCGAACTAGTTCACCGAAAGAACTGTGGTATAAAGTACTTATTTTTAAAATACAAACTTCGTATGTTAATTTTATTTATGTTTACTTTAAATGTAGCTTTCTACTTTTATTTGAATTGTTTATATCTTTTGTTTGTATAAATTATTGGAATTTTCTCACATTGTACATCTCAGCTAAACAAATTACCCTTGAGTTATAGGAGACATTAAAGCATGAAAGATGAATACTTTCTTTTTCCATGATAAAACTATGGAGCCGATTCTAGACATCAAGACGAGTAAATAAAGAAAGTTTTGTTTACGAAGTTTATGATACTAGAAATCGTACGCGAGAACTCGGCGTTCCAGTGATTGATTCTTGGAACGCCTCACCGTGGAAGAAACTTCACCTTTCTCCACATTATCTATCGTCCGTACAATGCGAAGTGTTCCGAGGAACTGTTCAGAGTGGTGTCACCGTCCTCCGTCTACAATCGCACCGCTCGACATCGGTAGGATGTTCACCACAAATTCTTTGAGCTGCAATGGTCACTTACACAAATTTTCTCAAGATTTCTCTTGCGCACTTTAAATGCTTTAATTAAGCACCCAGCCGAGATTTCCGCGCAGTATTAAGTTATAATCAGGAGCGGGGTTCAAATTCCCCAAAATGGAATTAACCCAACAGAATGTTAGCTAACGAAATAGTGAACGCAAAACTGCGTAACGGTGCCAAAACAATTGATTATTTTTACTACTGATCGATTAGATGCTTGGTAACTTGGAACTCTCGCCGATTATATTGAAGTCTGATAAAAATCTTCTTATTTTACTTTTTACATTTTAATTTTTAACGTGAATATTACTGTCATTTTATGCATATTTTTGTTGTTTTATTTCATATTTTATGGTATTACGTCCCCCCCCCCCGGGGGGGGGGGGAATACCAAGGTAAGTTTTTATAAAATATACAAGGGTAATTTATTGTTGTCTGGGGAGAATAAATAACAAAATTTCCCGTCTGTCTCGACAAGATCCCGACAGTAGTTATTTTATGAGCCATAAAGCGGGTAGCATTTGAAAAAGTCATGGGAGGTTATTTCGCTTAAACGGGAATGGGCAATCTTGTCTAATGATCCGAAACTTCCATATGTATGTTGAATATTATCTCAATAAGATGTAGCCACGATATCAGATGGTTAAGCAGCTTAATAATACTGGCTAACAAAACGAAAGAAAATGCTCTGTACATTTGAAGAAACTCAAATGGCTAAAAGTATTTCGCACTGAATCAGAATCTTAGCGATTTTTCGCAATTTACTCAAAAAATGAAGGGTGCACGACCCAAAGGGACCTCAGATCACGATCAAGCGCGTCGAAATTCATATAGGAATCTCTTATTTTTAATTACCTGTACTAAAGATAGCTACAATCGAACTTTTTTCTTTCATAAGTGCGTTGTTTGAGTTGAATCATCAACTCACCACTGAAAGAAACCGGGGGTGTTTCTATATTGTACTGAGGGTTGTCTGTAATAGTAACTGATTGGTTTTGAAGCTACCAATAACCGACGGGTAAGAGGGCTATACGAGCGTTTCACAAGCTCATTGACAGTTAGAAATACTGTCGGTTATCAGTAACTAATCCCCTCCCAAGTGTTTTGCTAACGCCACATAGTTGTAGTAGTAGTACACGTAACGTAATTCCTAAAGAATCCCTCCTATCGGTAGTTGGCACTTTCATGAGTAACTAACTACGAATAGTTCATTATAGAAACATCAGTTGAGTTACCAGGGGTTAATATTGTGGCGACCGAGAGTAGAACTTTCCGGCAACGTAAACCAGTCGCAAGACTTTTGGAAAAAGGTAGAAGATTCTGGAAGGAAAAGACAAGGACGGATATATCGGACGGACGGGATAGACGATGAACGAAAGACAGAGATAGATAGATGATAGAAAGGGATAGACGATGCACGAAAGACAGAGATAGATAGATGTTAGAAAGGGATAGATGTATAAACGAAAGTTACCGAACAGAAGGTTCGGGAAGGAAAAGACAGAGATAGATAGATGGGTTCCAGAAAATTCTTCCGGGTATATAAACAGCGTAAGGCGCGCCGCCGCGCGCCTACCGGGCAGTTTTAGAGTTGAGTTCAGTTCAAGACAGTCAAGCGACAAGTGCGATACGAAAGAGTTGGAAGAAGAGTTTAATAGAAGACACTGACGAGTATAGTGGTCAGTAAGTGAAGGAAGAGTGTAGCGTAGCTCGAGAGACGAACCAGAAGCGAGCTACACGCGGCAATATCGGAGGTGAGCACTGCGGAACCAGGAGGTGGTCTAAGCAATATTGGCGACAGTATTGTAAGCGAGACACTTTGTCGTCGGGGCTGTGCATCGTTAGTCGTGCGTATAGGGGCAACCCTGCAGAGAGGTATTACTGCGGCTGAGTAAGTCAATAAAGGCATTTAGTTAAAAACTGGTGTTTTATTCCAATCCATAAGTGCGTACCCGCGCTCGCACGTAACAATATTTTAACCGTCGGCAACAAAAACGAATCGTTTTTGCAATAGTGAAACCGGGTATAAGTTGAATCCTACAGAATTCTATAAAGATTCTATAGGATTCAACTCATAGTAGTGAGATACTCCAAGCTTGCTACATAAAAAAGGTTGATCTAATCTTCATTTTAGTCCAGGTAATTAATGAAAATTAGAGTACACGTGGGTCTGGACAAACACACTTTATTATTTTTGTGTGTCGGTGTTGTTAGCAGACTGATTGACTTATACTACTTATTTTAATGAAATAGAAAATTAAACGACTGACTCAGACTGATTGACATATAGATAACAAGAACAAAACTTAAACTTATTAATGAGTGTTGTTATCCACAACCACACCACAGATTATTCTGATAAAACATCTGGTAATACACAAAGATAAATTAGATTTAAAATTGCTATCTAATTACTCAACCGTAAGTAATGAATAAAGACAACTAAGTGCCGTATAAGTGAATCTAGATAACTTAATGTATTTTAGTGGTTCATTTTACTTTACTATGTATTGCTCAATTTCGAGTAATTTACTCCATTAAGTGTACCAAATGGAGTCTTAAGCACTTAAGTAGGTACTGTATTCAAGCTTTCTATTAATGTATTAAACGTATATGATTGTAATGAACACGGAATAATATCCGTCCAATAACGAAGAAAGAATACAATTTCCTGCGATCGGGCAGCCTGTCGCAAGAGGCGACAAAACAATCCACAGCCAAGTGGTAGGGTATTTGCCCGTCTGGATGGCTACCTCTGGTCTAGAGTATGCCGCCATAACAACCTTGACTTGGGTTCGAGCATTAAAGCAGCAGCGCATTTGTAGCACCTTGGGTGTTGCAAATCTCCATAGGCGATGGTATCCATTTTCCATGAGTCCGTCTGCCTGTCTGCTGAACTCGTACAATAAGAAAAATCGCAATATTCCTTAATTAAATAATCTTATGAAGCTTAATAAATAATATTTACTAATACAAAAGGCCACGTGCATCATTTATTTATTATCCAAGGTATATAAAGTAAATACGTGTAATTAATTTAACTTTTCTATGTGTGCTCATTAATAATCCAATATAAATTTACATTAAATAGGTATTGTGGCTACGATGAAATGGTATAAATGACCTGAAACCTAATCCAGCGATTTATTAAATTGTGAAAGATAATGAAATAGGGAAAGTTAGCAAAATCGATTGAATCTCTGAAGGGTTAACCGTTATCAGGACCGATAAGCATATTTTTTATTAGATTATGTTACATGCTGATTGAGTAAAATATTTAGTTTATCTATAATATTGTCTTTGTCAAATTTAATTCTTGATTCTTATAGACATCGGACGGCCTCGGTGGTTGAGCGGGCTAAGCCTTTGCCGGCCTACCTCACTTCAACGTAGAGGCTCCGGGTTGGATTGCTGGTATAGTAAATTTCGGAAACGTATTTTCTCCGTTATTTACTTTGGTCTGGGTGTCTGGGATCGGCCCCAGAGTAGTCCATGGAATATTACCTATAACACAAGTACTACTTCCAGTTAAATGCCAATAGGCTGCAAAGATTTGCATCATTTAGAAGTAAGTCCACCTTTTTTTACACGGCAGCCAGTTTATTAGCACTAAATATGAATACATGTTGAGCGGAGAGCAGGAGGCCGGATGGCAACGACCGACTTGTTGGTCGTAAAACTTAGTCTCGAACATTGACGTAGGGTGCCAGCTTGTCGGTTCTCTATCTGATACATTGGAAGTCTGCTGAGCTCTTCGATCTGATCTAACCGTCTCCTTTATATCTTCGGACACCAGAAGCACTGGGATGCGGCACCGATATATGGTGGATATTCCACCTCGATGAACGAAGCGCTTTACTTCCACCTGCATAATGCACACTGCAAAAGAGTGGATCTCATTCCAGGAACCTCTTTCTGAAATGAATAGGCTATTTAGGTGCGCAGGTTTTATCCTAATGTTTTCCTGCACTATCAATGAGTAATTGTGACGATATGCGCGCTCTCATAAATCAGTTCAGGAAAATCCCTACTCTATGGCCAGGAAACGAACTCACGTCATCACAACGACACGTGGCTGCCTTAACCACTAAGAACCGGTTCCTAGATTTAACCGACCGTCATTTGCCTTTCAATCGGTTTAAATTTGGCATAATAAGGATTATTACCTCGGGCTTAGTCAATCTTATTATCTTTATCTCTCCCATATTTGCGTAATTCTATACAATATTACTAATACTAGTAATGTCAATATATGTATATTTTGGTCTTACTAACTTGCCATTTGCTATTGAGTCGTTTTAATCTTACGCCAAAGGGAAGGTTTGTACTGAAAATAAGCGATGTATTGGATATACTAGTAATTCCGACACAGCAATATTATGCTGAGCAAACCTTGTTTGCTGCAAATGCGGCGTAAAATTTTCAAAACATGCTCTGTGTATAAAAATGTATAAGGAATCTAATTATGTCGCTATTTCTGCAAATAAAGTTTTTCCTTCTATTTCAAAATTTTATATATTGTTACGAGTTACGCAGGACTCGAATTAAAATGCCGTTGGAATTACTATAGAATTTATTAGAACTATACAGACACGTATAACATAGGTATAAATATAACTCGCCACTACTAGTATAAACTGCACGATTCAATAACACGCGGAAAGTCCGTCACTATATCGCTCGTCAAATGTATGTCTTTCTCGTATCGTAATCCTCGCTTGACTGCCTCACCCCTCCGTTCGGGCATTGTTTTATACTAAACTGTACAATACAACAATTGAAGCTCGTGGACTGAGTTTTTTCCAAGAAAACGTAATCTGCACACCTGGTTAATTACACCTGCGGACGGCCATAAACGAAAACAATAACAATAGACTATTGTCTAATCGCAATTTTTAAACGCAAAGTAAAAAAAGAAGACCAAATGCTACAAAGGTAATAAACTGCGTTTTATGACAGGCAGGTGTGCCTTCACCTATGCCGGCATGTAATCCATCCTAAGGTTGTCTGTAAGAAATTGCTTTAATGATAGCCTTCTGTCTCTCTTTGCCTCTTGTCTTCTGTACTTAAACTTATTGAATTGTATCTTAACGCTATACAATAAAGTATATTCTATTAGATTATATAAGCTTCATAGAAGTAATATCAAAATCCAACCGATGATTACACAAGTGAATGAATATTAACAAGGAACCGGTCATAATCTACTCAAAGCCATACTTATCAAGACGAATAAAAGACTGTAAATTAATTAATATTAACATTTAATTCAAATACATAATTAAGTTCTAAAAATTTTTTTTTTCAATTAAAGTAGTTGATTGCTTTTGGTCACATGTTCTTTCTACTAAAGTCTGTTAGTATAAAGATCATGTAACTAAAAGCACTTAATGCTAAAAGTATTATAGTGTACGTTAAATAATAATTATTATTTATGACTCTAATATTAAATGTAAGCCGAACAGCAATAAATATCTCACCAAAAACATAATGGAATCATTTATATTTAAGCCTGTAGTTCAAGAAGCAAACTTAGGAGTATTTTTGTTACACAAACGTCTCCCATACGACAGGGCCGGCCCTAGCAATTTTGCCGCCGTAGGCGAACTCGAAAAATGTCGGCCCCACCGAGCGAGCTTTTTTCTGACAGACCCCTGTCTCTTCGTGTTGTGTGTACTAGTTGATTTCACTTCATATATTTTCTAGAGAAGTCATAGTAGCGTAATGGCTTGTGCACGCCTCCCAAGCTCAAAGGGCGCGGGTTCGGCCCTGGCCGGAACGCATGCACCACTTAGGCAGTTTTCTGACTAAATATGCATATTGTTACAGTTACCATGTGCTAATAATAGTGAAGAAAAACATCGTGATGCAACGGGCACATAGAGATAAGCCGCCTTGGACAAGCGTGGCGAGTATATTGTCCGTTCCCCTATAGTGGGAGTCCTGAGCCCAGCCGTGGGACATTTATGGACTGTTATTATATACATTTTCTAGATTCAAGTGAAAAATTGACATATATTTTTGGGTGTTGTTTGGTTTTTTTTCGGAAGGCTTTAATAGTTCAAGTGTTTTTGCAGACATTTTTGTTTGGCAATGTAGGCAGTTGTCTACCGTGCCTACCGTCTGGAGCCGCCCCTGCATACGAGAACAAAGGTCGAATAATAATATAACACTAACACGCTTATACAAGTTCATCGAACTTTATAAAGTAAACGACTTTATATAAAAACAAACAACAAATGTATCATTCTTTCCGGTATTCTACCAGTTTTTATACGGAAAAACATTATTTTTTATATAGTTTGCTGTTTAAGAATGTCAATAGAGCGTAACTGATTGAAATCAACAAAAGCTTTGCTTTCAACCAATAATAATTAATTTCTTAGTGGATAATATACATATTTTTTTAATAGTGCGTTATATAATGTTATAAAACATATTTCAATTATTATTTTAATCCAAAAAACATAAACCGTCATAAAAATATTATTAACTCTGTTATGTATTCTAACGCGTTTTATTTTTAATTTTTGTGTTTCTACTAAGGGTTGTTGTTACATTTCATTAATTCAATTCTATTCAGGAAAAAATATATACATATTTATTTTAAAACCTTATACTATTTATACTAAACATAGGTACTATCTATATGAATTGAAAACAAAAACGCTTCAATAAATATATACGGATAAAATCATAAAAATTTCAATAGATTAATATTGTGGTGGTGTCTAATAAATGTATGCGGTACGTGTCGCAGAGGGCATTAGTTATAAGCGTCATCACTAGATGGCGCTATCTAATAAGGAAACACGCTATGTTTTGTAATACATATTTTGTTAACCTCCTTTGTACTTTTCATATAAACCAGTTCAGTTCAGTTCAATAAACGAGTTCAAGACAAGTAAGTGTTTCATTTAGTTTATTCAGTGATTCTTGTGCTAGTGCTTAGGTCATCTAGGACATAATTTGGTCCTACGGAGCCGGATATGAGTTTAGTGAAGTGAAGTGAAGTAAAGTGAAGTGAAGTGTAGTGTGCAGTGCCCCCCCCTGGATTGCGGTGTTCCCCCCTCTGGATTGCGGTGTGCCCCCCTCTGGATTGCGGTGTGCCCCCCTCCCCCCGGATTGCAGTGCGCCCCCCCCCCCCCGGATTGTAGTGCTTCCTGGTGGATTGCGGTGTGTTCCTTCGGACTGCAGTGCTCCCCGTTGGATTGCGGTGCGCCCCCCACCCCTGGATTGCAGTGCGCCCCTCTGGATCACGGTGCGCCCCCCACCCCTGGACTGCGGTGCGCCCCCTGCCCCTGGATTGCGGTGCGCCCCCCACAGCTTCTGGATTGCGGTGTCCGCCCCCTCTGTGAGATCGCAGAGCACCCCGCCCCCTGTTGGATTGCGGTGCGCCCCCCCCCCCTCCCCCTACTCTATTATAAGAGGGTGGACAGCGTTTTAAAAAAAGTACTTGTGATGTGAGGTCAATCTACCACGTTTTTAGGTCAATAAACTTAGATCAAACGTGTCTTAGTGAATGTGCAAACAAATAAAAGTGCAAACAAAAAACTGTAAGTACAATTATTATATAAATATTTCTTGGAAGAAACCAACTTTGAAGAAGCATTACGAACTCTAAATTAGTGTAATTAGTTATATAATATTTAAAAATAAGAATAATAATAATATTATAGTTACTTTTTAAATTATAAGTTGAGCAAATATGGAAGGTGTAATTAATGTCCAAAAAAATATTTATGATTGCATAGAAAAGGCTTTTGTTACATTTAAAAACTGCTCGAAAGAAAAACTTACAATTGAATATGTTCAAGCGAGATTGGAAAACTTGGAAAAAGATTGGGATTTGTTTCACAAAAATAATGCACAATTGTATAAAATTAGTTCACCGGATTTATTAACAGCATCTATTTATGTAACTGAAGATATATACGTTTGTACCGAGGATTGTTACTTGAATTATAAATCTGAATTAAAAATATTGATTAATAAATTAACATCAAATACTTGTACAATAAATCAAAGCCAAGATGCAAAACAAAGTTTATCACAATCAGTAAAACTTCCCAAAATAATAATTCCTATGTTTTCTGGTAAATATTCTGAATGGATAACTTTTCGCGATATGTTTACTACACTTATACATAAAAATAGTTCACTCAACGATGTCCAAAAATTACACTATCTTAAAGCTCACTTAATCGAAGAAGCAGAACAATTAGTTAGATATATCCCTATTAGTGAATCAAACTATAAACAATGTTGGTCTATGTTAGAAAAACGTTATGACAACAAGCGTTATCAATGCAATTCTATATTAAAACGATTATTAGCTCAACAGTGTAAAAATTCGGAATCTGCAACGGATATAAAACAAATACTCGATACTACAAATGACTGTCTAAGAGCTCTTCAAAATCTAGACATAGATATAGGTCAATGGGATCCCATAATTATTTACATAATTTCTGCAAAACTTGATGATGAAACGCGGAAACAATGGGAGCTAAATGTGTCTTATAATAGTCCAAATAACGTGCCAGCATATGAAGAATTTCAAAAGTTTTTAGAGAATCGTTTCCGTGCTCTTGAAAGCATTGAACAGGAAAATTCACAGTTTGATTTCATGAGATCAGAGAGGTATAATAATAAAGCTAGCTTAGTTAATAAAAATTATTTACTCTGTGAGTTTTGTTTAGAGGTTCACAAGTTGTGTTTTTGCAAAATGTTTGCCAGACAAAATATTGAATTTCGTCTTAATTTTGTTGAAAGAAATAAACTATGTTTAAATTGTTTAGGAAGTAATCATACTGTACATTACTGCAACAAAAATAACTCATGTCGTATATGTCATAGAAGGCATCACTCATTATTACATCCAAAGGAAGAAGATAATAGTTTAAACTCAGAAAAGATTAATATCAATGTTATGCATGCAAGTGTTATCCCTGAAAAAGATCAATTAAACATTTCCGAACCAAGTAAAATGTACAATAGGTCAATTAGAATATCAAGGAATAGCAAATCAAATTACCCATTCATGAGATAAATCCAAATCATATGTATGATCAAGACGTAAGTGATACAAGAGCAAAAATCGTAGTTAAAGGATAGTACAGAGAAACGAATGTATGTAGATAATTTAAAAGGTAATATTACTTGACTATAATCGTGCGATTGTATAAAGTATGCAAGTAAAATTGCCTATGTTGCCTATGCAGCAAAAGATCAATCAGTCATAGGTAAGCAAAGAATTTGCCTTAACCCATTAGTATTTAGTGTAACTGATCAACCATTCGTTTGGTTATTTCTTGATATAATGTAATTAGTTATAAGATTGTATTTGTTTCTGTATTTTTGTAATAATAATATGCTATTCATTTAAGTTTCGTGATTATGTAATATCTTATATTTGTTGTAGTTCAATTTGAAATTTTCAATGATTATTCTGCCAAACGTAGGTCAATTACTCATACTAAGAAAATATTTTAATTTTAAATACATGTCATTCACCAAGCATTTATAGAACAGTTATGTTTGTTTAAGTACATTTTGTCACTAAATGTCCTTGGCGGGCCGCATGTCGCAGAGGGCATTAGTTATAAGCGTCATCACTAGATGGCGCTATCTAATAAGGAAACACGCTATGTTTTGTAATACATATTTTGTTAACCTCCTTTGTACTTTTCATATAAACCAGTTCAGTTCAGTTCAATAAACGAGTTCAAGACAAGTAAGTGTTTCATTTAGTTTATTCAGTGATTCTTGTGCTAGTGCTTAGGTCATCTAGGACAGTACGTGAAAGGCGATGTGAGACAAAACCTTTGCCTTCCATATCGATTTTGTGAAGTATTTGCGTGACACAAAAAGTAATAATTAACTTAAAATAAATCAAACGATCACCAAGTCAAAAATTTTAATCGATTTTTCGTGATAATCGGTTAACTTGGTTAACGATTTGGAGATTTCAATCCCTAAATACAATGTAATGAGAAGTATCAAATCGGGCCCATTATTTTATAATAATTATAAGTAATGACGAAAACAATAGCTGTTTGACACCTCTACGGAGCCCTTCAGTTCGGGGACTGCCATACAATACATTTGACAATTATTTTTAAAATCTGTTATGAAATTAATATTACAAACATAAAATATTAGTGATTTTTTATTAGTGAACTAATATCGTTCACTAATAAAAAATCTATAAAAATCAAAGCAAAAGTCCAATCTCTTATATTGGCGACAAAAGCTTTTAATCTTATTACGGTCGTGTAGTACAACGCCATGACTGAATTTATTGCAAAATGGTTGGGGTTAGGCCAAAGCTTTATAGTTTATTATTTTCCTACAAATTGGCTCCCAAACTCACTTGCCCTTAGGCACTTACCACGCACTGCGATAAAACGCGAGCGAGTTGAAACTTGAAACCGCAGAACAATGTAACACGATTATAGCCACTTATCAATACAAGCGTACGCATTATCAATTTTTTCAGTGGCTGCTTATAAAAATTTAATTTGTTACATTGCAGGGCTTTCCACAACTAGCTCATAACGCCCAAAACGCTCTGTTAGCCGTTCCACAAGGCGACCGCGGTCCTTGTGATCGTGGCGAAACGTCACTAACGACGTCATCATTTTCGATCACACATCGATTTCACTCACAACGACCCAAGTCAAGAGGTGGGTCGAATAGCCGTTCCACTTGGGTTTGCGATTCTAACGCCCGCAAGCAAGTGGGACGTGGTCGTTATGAGTCCCTAATAGAATGTAGGCTTGGAGAGTGGTTTGACATTGCAATTATTTTATATATCATATACCTATGTTTTGGTGACGCATGCAGTGCGATAAACCACGTTTGATTTTTACATTGATTATCGACCGGACGAGCGCGTAGGATAGCCACAAAACACGCTGCTCACCAGAAATCCATTCTTGTAATTAAATAAAATTAAGGAAATACGCCAACCGCTGCGCGTGTACGAGTTTTTGCGTTTTCAGCTTCTAAACTGCTCGCTTTTAATCGCGGTGCGTACTAACCCTTAATGTTGCTTATACTTTGAATTGGTAATATCATCGTAAAAATATTTTGTCACAGTATTATATTGTAAGCTGCCGCGTTCACACGCCAGGGCTGTGATTTTGTTTATTATTAAATAATATTCGTATGCTACACTCTACTTTCTCGATTTTAACACGGTTCATTCAAACATTTATGTCACAAATGAAACGGTGGATATGTGGCAGGCAATTTGTATGATTCGGCGTTTTACAAACGGCGTCGTCCGTTCAAAAACGCTCGCTGTATTGAAACATGCCGAAGGCAAAATGTAAATTGCCTTGTCACTTTATAATATGCCACAACATTTGATAGATAATTCAATCGCCGTTTACAAAATGCCGCGGCAAATTGAAGTATATAGTTCTTTATCTTACCGCGCGTGGCGCTACTAATCAAAACAAGAAAAATGGCGTCGAGTAGTGACATAGAAAAATATTGAAAACAGTTCAAATTCTACGTGTTCAGTATTGTTTTAAAGACAATTATTACAGTGAATTGAGAAAATTTTACGATTCACAAATAGGAGCAGTAAAAAGACCGTGGACAATTGACAAAGTTTTTGAGGTTATCCGGCACGTAAAATATGCTAAGGTGTCCATAGAATTTGGTGCTCGGAGGACTCTGCCGCGGCAAATTGAAGTATTTAGTTATTGTTCTTACAAGCATTACAAATATCGTCAAACAAATACCTCCAAGAAATCCCGCACAACATCATATCATTGAGAGAAGCGGTTTCAAAGGAATCTCTATTTGGCGGACAAGGCTTTAGCAAATGTTCATGTAAGCCGGCTAAAAGGCAATGTCAAAATAAGAGATGCATATGTTTTAAAAAGAATGTGGCTCAACTTTTGCAGAGAGCGGCATTAACGAAAATTTAGTTTAGGGATATACATACGCCTTATATATAGACACAAGACCTGTTATTTGTGTTAGGAAACATGTTTTTAGGGTCCACCAACAAGTTTTGAATGAATAATGGAAAAAACAAAAATGGACTTAAACGGCCAGTTGGTTGGGTTGGGTTAGTGTTTAGACCAAAGCGCACGAGCCGAGCGAGCGAAGCGAGCGTACCGCGGCAGCGGCCGGCGAGTGCCAGAAGAGACTTGTCACCATTTATTAATTGATAACTATTTAAATGGTGGCTACACATCGGTTGTGCCATTTGCTGACCGCTGTCATGGCACACTTGCTTTACTCGCTAGGCTTGTGCGCTTTAGTCTGCGTTTTTAGACTGTATTAAATGTTTTTTACATTGACCACTACCTTTCTTCTGCATTTATCGTTATTAGACACAAGAAATAAGTACACCATTTTGAAAAAAATAGTAAAGTTATGTTTACAATATGTGTCCAACTTGTGTTTTATGATGGTCACCCTACTATAACAATCAATGTCGAAATTTTAACAATTGAACGAGTCGCCAATTTGCCTTCGGTATATTTCAAAACAGCGAGCGTTTGTAAAGGGACGACGCCGTTTGTAAATTGCCAAAATTGCCTGCGACAGATATACACGCAAGGGTGGCTCTGACTGACACAAGCCTGAAGGTGAGATAGGATGTTATGAATTTACGATTAGGAAACTTCATGTTAAGTATTTTCATAACTTCAGAGGCGTATATTATCACTTTTAGCCAATGAAATTGTAACTTTATGACATGTGCACTACCGTCCTAATTACACTATCGTTTTCCAGCGAAGAAATGTGTGGACCTAGGAGTTAAATATGTTTTTTTTCTATAATAGAAAATTAACATTTACTTAGCACTTAAGTAGTTTTTGTTTTAGTTTGTTATTAATGTGTATAGAGATTTTGGGATTAAGGACTTGGGAAGTCCTTGGTGGGCGGCATGTTTGTAACGATCCACTTTAGTATGTAGTTCTTTTTATAAGTGTTATAAAGACATGTCACTCTTATGTCAAGTTTCGGTTTTGCAATATATTAGTAAATTTTATCCAAATTTTCTTTTACTTATTTTACCTAGTAGTAACTCTCCTGGACCAGGAATCCATCTTTACACTTGGACACTTAGTTTATTGTTAATAGTTACTTGTATTTTTGTAAGTTAGTTTAGTCAATTTGTGTTTCTGTAATATGTAAAAAAAAATAGTTTCATTTCAGCCTACTCACATCCGCTACTAGCCTTCACTCACTTAAAACACGGGAAACGAGTTCATGTAAATATGATCATAGAATTATGAGTCATTTTTATATGAAGAACCTAGGACAGTGTAATAACTGCATATGATTTATATTTTCTATGATCATAGTTAAAGGATCCTATTTGACAGCAAGCGTACAAATATGATCGTGTCATTCGTCTAACCTCTAAAGTGGCGTCGAATTGCAAGAATTTGGACTGGAATAACTTGTATATTTTGTAAGACTTTATCTTCCACTCTAAGTTCTACGAGTAAGTAGTTATTAATCTCTCTCTCTCTCTCTCTCTGATCGCCTTCTTACCCGTGATCTATTCTAAATGTACGTCTTTTATTTTTTTGTTTTCTTGTTATTATCTACTTTCTTAATGCAATTATTAAAATTGCACTTATGTCAACGGAAAACACGGCTAAATCGTTATCCATCTTGATAGTATCTTCTTAGTAGTGTGATACAGGTCAGTTATCTTGATAAAATATGACGTTTATATGATCATAAGTGTAACATGTAAAAATGAAGAACACTTTCATTTAAATATGATCATAGAATTTGACAGATATGAGATCATATTTATATGATAAAATATATATAATAGTTTGTTCTTTATACGTCCATGATAATAGTGTAATTGGGGTCTAAAGTAGGATCTGTAATCGTTTTAACAAAGTTGCATCTTGAAACAGAGATTATTACCTACTTCTTTAAGATAATAATTTGATTTTATTTCCCAAATAAGAATTTATTCATGTTTAACAACAACTATAAGAAAATTATAATATATTTGATACAATATTGGAAAATTAGATATAAAAAAGGAATTAAATAATACAAATATAGTAATTACTGTATCGGAGTCTGTTTTATTTTAATTTCGCAAAGTTTTAGTGTAAATTGCCTATGACTATTCAATAGTTAAAATATGCATGAGGAACTCGTACCGTGGTAAAAATTAGTTTCACAACAGCTTACGATTATATCGTGCCGTTACAACATAACGATTGCGGTTCAAACTTGTGTCATGAATAGTTGTACGATTTGTAGTACGAACTTAGTATTTAAAATGCATTTTCACAATGCGGTGGTTGCCGACGTCATCTACTTTGCAGTAATATTTTTGCTACTAATGCGCTTGCACGAAAAAGGAAGCTAGGATAAGCAAAAATGCAGTTTAATAGTTGTGGCATTTGTGGTTACATTTTTAAGTTTTTGAATGGTGAACGCGTGTTTTTTTTTTCTCAATTACCTCCATAATATTCGGACCATTTAATTGTATTTTTCAATGGTTAGTGTGTTTTACTAAGTTACTGCTTGTTTATTTAAGTTTTTAACGCGATTTTCTGAACGGATTCAAACCACTAATTAATTGTGTAATTTTATACATTTTTGGGGAGTTTTTGGCGGGAAATGTGTAAAATTACTCTAAAATGAGCAATAGTTGTAGAATATTGATAGTTTTTGAGTAGTGATTATGTGTTTTGTGAGAAATGTGAACTGTATAGTCAAATGTGGCCTTTTCAGTTGTCACAAGAACTCCAAGCCTGTATGGCGCTCTGTTGTTCGTGCCTACCCCGCAAGGGACCTGGCGTGAAGTTATGTATGTATGTATGTATGTACAAGAACTCCGTTGAATGGCACTAGCTGATTACCTACAGTTCAGCTATGCTACAAATAGGCTTAAGAAAATGAAGAAACTAAATGTATATTAAAAACTAAGATCTGGCTTAAAGGCCTAGCTGCCAAGCCATAAACCTAAATATAATAAATATACATTTTTGGGTAGAAATATTTGTTTTCTGCTTGAAGATGTAGGATATTGTTGTTTTAATCGAATAATCATTGCGTTTTTGTTAAAATCTGAACTATTTAGTGTAGTGTAAGTTTTCGAAGCACATATTAAGTACGACATTATTTGGCACCAGTCAATGAACTTACAGTTAACAGTTTGCCTAAAGCTTTTTTCTTGACCTTGAAGCTGGATTGATAAACAAATCGTACAAAACCATATTTAAAAAAGCGTAGAATCCGCGCCATCAAAGAAGTCCTATGACGCTGCGCTTCAATCATCAATCGCCTTACTTAATCCCGCCAGAGTAATTATTTGCTAATCCGTAAATCGATATAGGTAATTACTGAATAATAAATACAAAGTATTCCGTAGTTAAAGCTGCAAATTTATTTTCTGACTTCTTTATGATCAAAATTCTATCAAATAATGGAGCTGCCACTTTTAGTTTCCTAATTACTTATTTTCCGCGGGACTACCTACTTTCATGACGCAAACTCTATAGATAATTTATTATAGTTGTCACTGTCATCAAGTCACAAGAATCTCTTGGGGCACTTTGGGGATAAAAATATTATATATTCGACCTATTATGAAATTGCTAGTAAAAGTTAAATCCCAATATGTCTTTATACAATAATTGTGATGGTATTGATTACATGACACTTTGGTGTTAATTTAATTTTAATTATACGGAGAATTGAGAATTTTCTAATTTTTTGGAGTCGCTTAAAAATAGCAATCGTCGTCGCTTCTACCATCCCAGCACCCAGTTTTCAACGCTTTCTGAAACTAAACGCCCAAACATCTTAAAAACGATTTCTATCGTGAAGTCTCAAGACTTTGAACTTTAAAAATAGTACCTTACAGTAATCGCTTAAGTATAATTTTTTTGTCGTATCAGGTGAACGAGGATAAGGAAAAAAGGACAAAAATATATTACCTTTTGGTAGGCCTTTGGGTCATAAGCAATAGACTTAAGTAAACAAACTTCTTACAATGTAGGTTGCATTATTTCAACTACCTTCAAGAATAAAATTAAACTTAAAAAGCGATCACTAACCGTGATAAACAAAAATAATCTTTAAAAGAAAAAAATATTATTGAAGTGAAATTTCTTTATCGGCGTTGGAAAAAAAATGTAATGTCACATTTTTCGGTTACGCGTCACGTGACATTTTTCATCCATCTATCAACAACTCGTTGCGGCAACGAGTTGTTGTTCAATGTACTCTGTGAGTTGTTGGTAGGTGGATTGTGAGACGTAACTGTGTAACTCAAAGTTAGAAAATAAATAATAGTGTTGTTAGAATACAATTATAATAACAATGGGCTATTTAATTTCTGTATACAAATATTTGTTTGAATATTTCAAGGTTAGTTTTAAAACTATTGTTTCATAGATTAAAAGTTTTATAGACTCATTTTGTTGTGTGTAATGAGTTTTATTAATAGTTCACTTTGTAGATAGATTTACGGTATTATGTTTTAATAACATGTTCATATTATACAGAAAGTAAAAATTCTCCTTTTGGCGGGAACTGAAAGTGATCTTTTGCTGTTCAGTTCATTGTACAGAATAATTATTCATATCTCCAAAACAGAAGAAAAGTTTCCCTTTTTGAATTCAGTTTCTCTTGTTTTAGACTGTCCTAGAGTCAGGGAGTGTGGGGAACGCGTCCTCGTCAGATGAAGAGCTGGAGCAGTGGGAACAAATATTCATGATGAGAGATGAGAATGGCAACAGTTACAATGATAAGTAAGTAAGATATAATTATTTCTAACTTAGATGAGAAAGATAATTAGGGATTTTATTGAACGCATAGGACCTCTATCATCTTTATTTTAAGTAAGACTATATATAGCCAGTATTAATATATTTCAAGTTCTAAAATAATTTTCAAATAATTGGCACCAGACATTTACTGTCTTACAGAATGTCGCTCTTTACTTTTATAAACCATATACAAAATTATGATACTTTTTGCTTTGTTTTGTTTTTTCAAATCTTCTTATCAGTTTGAAGTGCTTGAATGTGGTGTGGACTTTAATTTTCAGTAGATAACGCTAGAAAGAAAATTGTAAATTTGATTTATTTCATTAACATGAAGTCTAATAAGCCACATGCTTGTTAAGTTTCCTTTAACACATTCTCCCTGTATATCTGACCTAAATATTTCAACCTTCGACAATACATCTTTCAATTTACAAGCTATTTTTCATTTCTGTCTTTCACTTTTTCCCAATAGTTTCTGTTTGGCCCAATATGGGGTATATATATATGGCACATTCTATATATAGTATATACAGGTAATTATTTCTTATTTTCAGAAGAAAAAGACGCAGTATATGGTGCAGGCCTTCATGTATACCAGTGTCAATAGTTATAGTCTTGATTGTGCTAGTTGTATTGGTGCCGCTACTGGACCAACCAAATGTAGTCCATGTGGGCTCAATTACAGAAGCTGTCTCCTTGCAGTGTGCAGATGAGTGTAGGTAAGTACACACACTGTATATACCTAAGTACAGTTTTACACAAGAATTATAATAACAGGCCATAAATGTCTCACTGCTGGGCTCGGGCCTCCCATTATAGGGGAACGGACAGTATACCTGGCACTGTCCAAGGTGGTCTGGCAGGTTTTACACATCGGTTATCTCAATGTGCAGGCTGTATCAAGATGCTTTCGTTCCCAGTTGTTAGCATGTGGTAATTGTATCAATATGCACTTTAGGTCAGAAAACTGCTTATATGGTACATGAAATCTAACTTGAAACTTCACTAGTAATAATTCCTCCTAATATACCAATTTTAGTAGGGAAGGAAACTTTATTTTCATGCTGCAAATTGTGTAAGTGGAACAGAGCTAAGAATGCATAGGAAGCATTACTGTGATTTCCGCTTGTAAATAAACTTCTTACATGTCGGAAACCATTCTACACTTTTCTGCACAAACAAAAGCTGCCAACCAGAATTATAAGCTGTGTAATATTGTGCACTTATAAAGGCCTATCTTAGACACAGCTATGTATATAATACTATCAATATATTCTATCAACACTATTTATTTCTGGAAAACTATAATAATTTACACATTAGGCTCAAAATTTTGTGTAAGGATATATAAAACTGGATTGTTATACAAACTTTTGAGCCTTGTAATGATCTTCAAACTTGTATTCTATAAACTAGCTAAGTCCAAAATTAAGAAACTCCCAAGAGGTCAAAGTCAAAATGATTAACTAAAATTAGAATTACGTGAATAAAAAATGGAGTATAATTACATAACAAATAAAAAGTTGTTTATCAAAGTCACATTGAAATTCTTGCAAATCACTTGGTACATCAACAAACAATTTTCTTTTCTATTTCCAATTCTTAAGGTTGAAAATCATTTGAGCTATTTTTTGTGGTAAAACAATACTAATCCATCAAAATTAATCATGGTTCTTTTACTCCACTATGATGGTAAAGAGTGACTGTTAAAAATTTGATTTATGCTTATTTCTTAAGGCCATAAAAAAGAATTTCAGTAACCAAACCCTAAAAGATATACATTAATTTAGTAAGTAATGTTGTGATTCAAATCCAGGTAATTTGCAAGACAAATATAATATATTACTTTATATTAAATATTTCCAAATGGCAAATCATCTATTTTGCAGTTCACATTATAGCCTAAAAGTGATTTAGGCTGCTGTGCATAGTCATTCAACCAACAGTTAAAATAAAATAATCGTGCTTTAGCCATATAGTTTCAGTGATTATATTATTTTAACCATCAGTTAAATGTCGGTGCACACCAGCCTAAATTTAGTTATGGATTGTAGGAATAAAATTGAACAATCTTCTATCACACATTTTAAATGGAGGAACAACAAATGAGGTGCAACTAACTACCCGACCACAGAATATTATTACTTGAACTTATGTAGATGTGTTGCAATTATACTGATAGTCCAAACGTAACAAAAAGGTTTTGTAGAAAAAAACAGCCAAATTCCTCTCATTGGAATGATGTGTATGGATACTATGGTCACCAAAAAATACACTGATACAACAAATATTCTTTTTATGTGTATTATGTTTTTAGCTTTGTTTTTAATTTTTTTAATAAATTATATATATGTTACAAAATCTAGAATAACAGTTGTTATATTACTACTATTTCTTAAAATTTCTTTGCAGGGTATCATTAGTGGAAACAATACCGGAGGGTCAGATGTATCCTCCGAACACAACCCACACACCAACTAAAAATGTGTGGTTAGATTTAATAGATGAAGCTCAAACATCCATAGAAATAGCATCTTTGTATTGGACTCTTAGGAAAAATCAATATTTTCCCAATTCCTCTATACAGGTTAGTAATTAATATTAAGTATTATACTCTTTTAGAATTCACTTCAGGAGTAACTTCTACACAATATTAATTGAGCAAACATCTAGCTGCATTGCTACTGATTTGATAATCTTCAAGGATGACACGAGTGCTAATGATACCAAAATAAAGCTCCCGGCAATACAAAAGTTAGTGGGCAGAATGTCCCATATTTTTAAGTAGAGAAGACAAAAATGGGAAAGTGGACTCCAGGCTCCGAAGCGGACTCTTCTAATACTCCAGAGATTTAACGCTAGGGATAATTATGGATAAAGATGCCAGTTACAAACTCTAGCAATGGTGGGATGAATTGCCATTCAAAAGAAACACTGATATTTTTTTTGTTCCAGGGTGATCAAGTGTTCCAAGCGTTATACATTGCAGGGTCGAGGCGAAAGATTAATTTAAGAATTGCTCAAAACTGGCCCTCAAAACTATCTCCCAATAATGATACTGAATATTTACTTAAGAAAAAAGCTGCGCAGGTAATAACTGAAATAAAAACAATCTATTATTTGCTAAAATATTTTGCTTTAACAATTTATGTATCCATACGACATAGCCATAGAAACATGGAAAATGATTAATAAACAGTAGAGATGTGCCGACTAGTCGGTAAAGTCGATTATCCGGCTTCTTACTTTGTAGTTTATAATCAATTCGGCCTGTCATAAGAGGTGACAAAACAACCCACAGCCAGGTGGGAGGGTATTTGCTCACCTGGATGGCTACCACCCCTGGTCTAGAGTATGCCACCATAACGAGCTTGAGTTGTGTTCCGGCATTAATCACAAGGGTCCAGCCTCCCTTAAGAGGGCAGCAGCGCATTTGTAGCACCTTTGGTGTTGCAAATGTCCATAGACGATGGTAACCGCTTTCCATCAGGTGGGCCATCTGCCTGTCTGACCTCCACAACATAAAATAAAAAATAAATCCGTGGACAAAAACACGCTTTGGTTTATAATCTAGAAATTTAATTTTATGAATTTACACACTATTTGATTGGTGTTATTATAATATATAGATAAGTCCAATAAGACCTTAATGCCAAACAAAGTTGCAATAAGTCTTCGTAACATTTGTACTTGGTTGTTTACAGTCTTAGCTACCATAACACAATGTTTTTAGTTTTAATAATTTCCACAGGTGAGAAGTTTAAACTTCTCAAAGTTGTTAGGCAGCGGTGTTTTACACACGAAGTTCTGGATCGTCGACAGAAAACATTTTTATATCGGCAGTGCTAATATGGATTGGCGCTCATTAACTCATGTATGTATAATAGAGTATTTTATTATGTATTATATGTATTTATATTGTCAAAATACATTACATTACTTTAGTGTTCCATATTAAACGTTTAATATTTTTGAAGTGAAACTTCTATATAGACGGGGTCTTACGATTTTTCGCTCACGAAAAAGCGTCACGGCCCCGTGTACTAATACTTACATTTTTAAACTCGTGATATCTTTCGAATGGAATGTCCGAATTGAATAATTCAAAAAGTTATATAAAGGTATTGAAGCAGTCTTGAATATCAAGTAATTTATTTTGATAAGGGTGAATACCGAGATACAAATAAAGACCATTTTCTAGCGGCTGCATTTTAATGAAATTTTTAAAATAAAAGAAGACTTATTGTGGCATAACTATAATAGACGTATGCTGTCGTGACACTTTTTGTAAATAATGATGTATTTTGCAAAGTCGTAGTACATTATTTTATTCTATCATCAATAGTTTTTGCAGCGCACGCGATTTTAGGTATTTTTTTTACATCTTGGGTTAGATTATTGGAGTTTTAGTAAAGATCTCTATTTTTTTTAACTTGAAGTTCTACGGGCAGGTTTTGAAATTGGACAAGAACATTAACAATCTGCCCCTAACACTTCAAGTTAAAATTTTGTTGCGATTCATTTTGTCACTTGTTAGTTGAATATTTTCCACTTGTCCGTTGCGATTCGTTTTTCCACTTGTCCGTTGAAGTTTTTTTTTAGTTCTTCTTTTGATCTTTTTATTTATTTATCAGGTAAAGGAGTTAGGAATGGTCGCTTACAACTGTTCCTGCTTAGCGACAGACCTTGGGAAGATATTTGATGTGAGTAATAATTATATTATAGTCCTATTATTACTATGTATTTCTTTCCTTCCGTCTCAATGTTTGACTATATATTTGATATCTGTCCTTATTTGAATTCTATTGTTGTTTACTTTAATAATTATTATTGACGCTTATATGCCTCTTGCATCTATGTATAGAAATTGTATAAAATTTAATCATAGACCGTGATCTATCACAGACGCTGAAAGTGGCTTCTATCGTCGATTGACGCTGGACGCTGCTTCCGGCGTCGGATTGACTTTATACAGATGGTCACCCTGGAAACGTATGATTTCCGCTTTAGGCGTCTAAGAAATCCCACTATAGTGCGTTTTCTTAAAAGCGTTCATAGGTGTGAACATGAAAATTTTAATTTAGAATTATTGATCATTCTTTGGGAAGTGGTATTACCTATATATACATAGGTAAACCGGCAGACAAATAATTTCTATATGATAAACTATATTTGGGCCGTTTAATATTCTTGATTAACAAGCACGTGACTCCGGGAAACGGCTTAATTAGCGCCCTATAAAGCTCACGTACCAATTATAAAGTTAAATTAGCAATACACCTACACTTTAACCCTTTTGTCGCGTACCGGTGACTGCATTTAGCTTATTGATTTCGTTTTATTCCTATTTAAAGCCTCGTCACATTCGTGTTACGTGGGATGCATCGATATACTGTTTTATGTAATAAATACTAGTGTGTGATATTAATAGGCTGGCAGTTAAATATGCTTCTAAACATAGATTGAATGGATCCTTCATAGATAAAAGGAATACTAGAAATAACAGTCGCTAAGTAAAAATAGTAATTCTGATAAGCTCTTATATTCTATGCTACTATACTTGACGATATAGGAAAGTAGTTGCAAACCATTATCAATTAAATACAAGAACAATAATTCTCAACTCTTTATTGTAACACACAACAGTAAAACATTTTCTTGTCTTAAGATTACGAGTGTAAGGTAGTAACAGGTAACACGAATACAATGGGTAGCCTTATTGCTTAAATCAATCTCTTCCAGGCAACCTTTGGCTGGACAATGATCTTATTTAAAATATTATCGATACTTCCTTATATTAAGATTAGACAAAATTTCGTATAAAGGAAAGGCATGTAGGTGTAAATTTCATTCATATATACAGCCAACGGATTGAAGAGAAATCTTTGTGACATACAAAGGTAGATGGTAAGACTGGACGATAGATAGATGTAACACTTTATTGTTCTCCAAAACACGTATTACATATATGCACAACAACACAGTAGTTACGTACTAGGTAAACAAAAGGCGGCCTTATCGCTAAAAGCGATCTCTTCCAGGCAACCTGAAGCAATGAAAGGAAATTCTTAACTTATCTAATTGTTACAAATTAATGAAAAAGAAAATGGAAAAAAATTGCGAAATACATGGACAGCAGATTACAATTTAAGATAGGACGATTTTTGAAATGTTTCAAACAAAATGACAAAAGAACCTTGTTACGTATAAAATACACACACTATAGTGTTTTGAAAACAGGTACTGCCATCTGTTGCGTGTTGGCGTATTACTAGCCACCTCTCGTTCGATAGTCATATCGTCGCATAAGAAATGCAACTACCATCTGCATTAGTGTGTCGTCAGATGTCGTTGTTTTTAAGCTTTTGAAACTCAAATATTAAATTCTATCTCCAACGAAGAAATACTTCAATAGTATCCAATTTGCAGACGTGTGTAGAGGTTTCAGGTTGGATACCTTAGAAAAATGCAAGTACGGTCTATGGAGAAAAGGAAGTACAGTCACGACATCTGACGTTCACAAGTCGTTAGAATTGGTAGCCATTTTAGAACATCTAGAATGCAAAACGCGGAGGATGTGACGACATAAATGACTGCTACTCGAAATGAAAGGCAGATGACTACGCAGGAGAATTCGATCGGCGTCGCGTCATTCCTCCTCTAAAGTTCTCAATAGACGGTCGAACTTAACTTGGTTTTTTTAGTGGTGCATAGTAGCATCGTTTAAATTCAGTGCATCTTATCTTAAGGTATGTAGCCTTAGTTCTTTCTTTCCAAGACCTTAGCATCGAATACATCCTTCAGATAGTTTAGACCTACATTCTTTACAGAATGGAGTACCATCGCAGAAACGCGTGGTTCTCATGCAGGGCACTCTTCGGAAACCTAGGCGATCCTCACGCCTTCGTTTAAGTTCCCCATAGGTTAGTAAAGTTGTAGTTATATTAGTTTCCAATATTCAAATTAGTAAAGTTAGATTGTCCAATGTATCACGCTTGTTGAACGTGACACGAGCACTAGGCTCGTGGATCACAAACCAGGGCGACTGGGAAAGCGGACCCTGGTTTGTACTATTCCATCAGGTCACCTAGAGACGAGCTTTAACTTGCCTTGGCATCGCCACCCGTCGCCGACCGTCCCGTATTTTAGTACGCGTTAATTATAACGCTATTTATCGCACACATTACAGTGGGAGCAACGTACGGGGCCCAAAGGTTACGCTGGTCTTCCGAACAGTAGGCGACCCCTCTACGAGTCTCCGATAAGACGAGTTATACCTGGCTGGACTGGTTGCCGGCCTATCCTTCTACAACCAGTGGCGCTCAAAAATCTAATTACCAACCATATTATTAAAAGCAGTTCTGAAGGTATTGTCTCTTAAAATACTCACAAGCGAATCCATACGTTGATGGTCTTAGACGGACTCCATCCCTGAGATCCTCATTAGTTGTTATTATTAAGAAAGTTTTGGAACGTCATCCTTAGGTGTTATTTAAGTTATACTATTGTAACTATTTAATTTGTAATCTTTTTAACGGAGATATTATACTCCAGAGATTGGGGGGGTTGTGCCATAAGAAGGTCAAAATAAAGACAACGTAACTGGCTCTTTGAATGGTTTTATTTCTTATCTTCCAATAGTATAAATACACCAGTTTAACAACATAACTTCCAAGCTTTTCATAATACACCACTTTCAATGTTATAAATACAACAGCTCACAAATTTTTAAATACAACAGTGGCTGCCCAACAGTGGTTTTATTTAAGACACTAATTTTTCCGTTGGAACAATTAGGATAACGTATGGATGACCTTGTACTAATCAATAATTTTATTTCAGAGATTGATTTGAAATCACATACATTGTATACATTATACAAGTATAATAAGTACTAGTGATACATAGCAGTTTAATTATTGCAAAAGTAGCGATTAATTGTAGTTGTAATTGTTGTACAACTATATGCATATTTTTAGTCACAGTTTTAATACTCTAATAGGAGGTACCGTGATTATTTTTTACCATTTATTATTTTCGTGCCAAATTTGAGGTACTTTGAAATTGCTACAAATTAAAGTTAAGGCGTATCAATACTTATATAATGTGGTAGGTAGAACAAAAATCGAATCTTCGTTTACGAAGATCGTTTGTAACAAATAAAATTATTGTGGTTGTTGTACAAAATTATTTACGTGTAACCATTAATTTAAGCACTTATATTTAATTGTTTGTTTATGGTATAACTCTTTATTACTATATTACTTTACAAATCTGTCTGGAGACATAGGAATATTTTTTTTTGTTTTTATATAAATTTTCTTAGATTGTTTTATTTTAACAAACTTTGTTAATTGTAAGTACGTGTACGAACATATTTTATATATATAGCTATCAACAACATTGACATTGTTGTAGTCAAGTTGATATAGACTTCCATTTTACGGAAATTAGTAAGACATTCCAAAACTTTTACGCATTTTAAATCTACCTTCACTGATAAACACTTAAAAGTGAATTAAATTAGTTTTCGGGTAAAGATTTTTTCAAATTTATCATGGAACGTCCGATTACGTACAATTTATTACACAAAGAAGAGTTAGCTTATGAAGCTACTATCAGAGGCGAAACTCCGGCGGCGACGGTGGTCGAGCGTTCGTTCTCAAGTGAGAACTGTCAGTTATACAGTTTTAAATTAGCAGAAATAGAATCATTTTTTTTAAAGAGACTAAGCAGCAGTTTATATCATCAAATAGGGTTCGAGCATCATCCCATCATTAATATCACGTATTAGGGTCTCGATCCCAAGTTTATTAGTAAACTATTTTCATCAAGACGATAGTTCTTGTGTTCGTATCTTGTACGAAGATTGAAAGAATTTTATTATCTAGTGACATTGCGAATCAGCATTTGTTTTACTCTAAAAATAGAATAAACATTTTGTTTTATTTGGTTTATATTTGAATAGTATTCATTACTTTATTCAAAACGGTATTTCAACGTAGTACGTTATTACTTGGAGTTGACATTTGTAACCACGAAGTTATCGTGAGTTAGTTCGCTGTTATCAGCATTGCTTAGACTCGCGCAGTTCATTGAACTCGGCGCTCGCGGCAGCGTCCCGCATTCCATCGCATACTTTAGATAGTTATGCATTTTTATGTATAGTTTGTTTACTTTCTATTTGGTTTTATGTAGTTTAGTACTTAGGTTGTAAGATATAACCGGACTTTACTTTTGTTTATCTTTGTTTTTATAAAACAAATTGATACTTAGGCATCGGTCTACTGTAGTTACCTGAGTCATATTGACATTTCAGTTACTATGAAGTTAGTCGATTGCTATTCATTGATAAATATGATATTTCTAGGGTATTGGATTTTATTTAGGTTCTTGGACAGCAGGTATTATTGTTGTTATATGGATTTTTATCCTTACAGATTTGTTATGTAGAACAAATCTGTTCCGTCTGCTGCAGCCCGCCAAGCTGTAGGGACGTAGAGGTCATTATGGGGTAATGACCTATGCTGACATTGTTGCCAGCGTTGGACGAGCATACACGTATTTAGAGGCGTGGTAGTTCCAACACTTTATTCTCTCTTGTTGTAGAGATTTTTTCTTGCTGTTCCATATTTTAATAACCAAATATATCCAGAGTCAAACAGCACTTAAAACGAGTTTGTGTCTTCGAGTTTTGGGAGTGGAACCCAAATACTCTTTCAAGTATGAATGATGAAGGATTAGGATATATGAAAGGTTTGAAAGTGATCGATTGAAGAGGAATGACAGAGAATGTATGAAAGGATTACGCGATGATGAATATAAGGTACACACATTTCTTGGTTTCTTGAGACTGATTACTAGTCATCTGTTTGTACTTACCATAAATAGATTATTATTATTTTTTCTTCACGGATATGACTTTATATTGTTATTATGAAACAATGTTATTTTTCCCTTGGGTTATTAATTATATAACCAAATTGACTTTTTGATAGATATTTTTATCTTATCACTTTTATTGTACCAGAGTTGTACTGACTTACTTTTACTGTAGCTTCGTTATAAGAAGACTACAGTAGTTTTTACCGATTATGGAGAATTTTTGTTGTTATTAGGATTATCCTGATAATGTTAATGGCTTATTCCGTTTTACGATTCTATTGTCTGACAGTATATTTGTAATTATTTTGTGATTTTTATTAAATTTTTTTAATTGTTGTTTCCTTATCAAATTGTTATAATTTTTTTTCTTTTTTTCTAGTCACCGTCTTCTTTCTCAAGTAATGAGATTACTTCTATTACTATGGCGGTGGGTTACCTGGCATAGGTGTGTGTATTTTTACTCGGTTCCCTGTAGTTAGGAGCTGGGGGGCCAGCCAGAATTTTTCGTGGAAAAATTCTTATCGGGGTGACCGTGCACTGTTACGTATAAAATACACACACTATAGTGTTTTGAAAACAGGTACTGCCATCTGTTGCGTGTTGGCGTATTACTAGCCACCTCTCGTTCGATAGTCATATCGTCGCATAAGAAATGCAACTACCATCTGCATTAGTGTGTCGTCAGATGTCGTTGTTTTTAAGCTTTTGAAACTCAAATATTAAATTCTATCTCCAACGAAGAAATACTTCAATAGTATCCAATTTGCAGACGTGTGTAGAGGTTTCAGGTTGGATACCTTAGAAAAATGCAAGTACGGTCTATGGAGAAAAGGAAGTACAGTCACGACATCTGACGTTCACAAGTCGTTAGAATTGGTAGCCATTTTAGAACATCTAGAATGCAAAACGCGGAGGATGTGACGACATAAATGACTGCTACTCGAAATGAAAGGCAGATGACTACGCAGGAGAATTCGATCGGCGTCGCGTCATTCCTCCTCTAAAGTTCTCAATAGACGGTCGAACTTAACTTGGTTTTTTTAGTGGTGCATAGTAGCATCGTTTAAATTCAGTGCATCTTATCTTAAGGTATGTAGCCTTAGTTCTTTCTTTCCAAGACCTTAGCATCGAATACATCCTTCAGATAGTTTAGACCTACATTCTTTACAGAATGGAGTACCATCGCAGAAACGCGTGGTTCTCATGCAGGGCACTCTTCGGAAACCTAGGCGATCCTCACGCCTTCGTTTAAGTTCCCCATAGGTTAGTAAAGTTGTAGTTATATTAGTTTCCAATATTCAAATTAGTAAAGTTAGATTGTCCAATGTATCACGCTTGTTGAACGTGACACGAGCACTAGGCTCGTGGATCACAAACCAGGGCGACTGGGAAAGCGGACCCTGGTTTGTACTATTCCATCAGGTCACCTAGAGACGAGCTTTAACTTGCCTTGGCATCGCCACCCGTCGCCGACCGTCCCGTATTTTAGTACGCGTTAATTATAACGCTATTTATCGCACACATTACAGTGGGAGCAACGTACGGGGCCCAAAGGTTACGCTGGTCTTCCGAACAGTAGGCGACCCCTCTACGAGTCTCCGATAAGACGAGTTATACCTGGCTGGACTGGTTGCCGGCCTATCCTTCTACAACCAGTGGCGCTCAAAAATCTAATTACCAACCATATTATTAAAAGCAGTTCTGAAGGTATTGTCTCTTAAAATACTCACAAGCGAATCCATACGTTGATGGTCTTAGACGGACTCCATCCCTGAGATCCTCATTAGTTGTTATTATTAAGAAAGTTTTGGAACGTCATCCTTAGGTGTTATTTAAGTTATACTATTGTAACTATTTAATTTGTAATCTTTTTAACGGAGATATTATACTCCAGAGATTGGGGGGGTTGTGCCATAAGAAGGTCAAAATAAAGACAACGTAACTGGCTCTTTGAATGGTTTTATTTCTTATCTTCCAATAGTATAAATACACCAGTTTAACAACATAACTTCCAAGCTTTTCATAATACACCACTTTCAATGTTATAAATACAACAGCTCACAAATTTTTAAATACAACAACCTTAAAAAATATGAAAGTAATATACGTTTTGTAGGGTAGTATTTTCGTATAAAAAGCGTAGCGGCCTATAGACGGTGTTCATTGCTTACTGTGCGATGTGAATAGTCACACCAAAGGCTGAACAATAAAGGGGAAACCCTGCCCAAATAGTTAATATTTGGTACATTCTTACTCAAATTTCTGCAAGGCTGTTACATATGCCATGTCTGTACATTGAAGCTATTTAAAAAATACAATTGGAAAAGACTGGATAAACGATGATTTTTTTTAGATTTCTTGTCTGTGTGTTCGGGATTCACGCAAAAAGTACTGGGCAAATTTCGATGCGGCTTTCTCTGATCGACAGCAATTTCTTAGTTAAATATGCGCTACTTTCAAAACCGGGAGTTTCCTGGGAATGTTTTAAAATGGCCAGATAAAAAGAACGCATTCCAATATTATTATTTTTACTGATCGGTAGCAAATTTTTAACCGACTTCGAAAAAAGGAGGAGGTTCTCAATTCATCGGGATCTTTTTTTTTTGTTGCTTTTTTTTAATGTATGTTCGCCGATTACTCCGTGATTTATGATCCGATTTACGTGATTCTTTTTTGTTCGACGCGGAATAGCTTCCAATTGGTCCCCTAAAAATTTTACTTAGTTTAGCCCAGTAGTTTTCATTTTATGGACATTTTTTATGAAAAAAATTTCCTTTTCGTTCCATATGTACACCGATTACTCTGAGATTTATGATTCGATTTACGTGATTCTTTTTTTGTTCGACGCGAAATAGCTGCCATGTGGTCCCCTAGAAATTTGACATAGTTTGGCCTAGTAGTTTTCATTTTACGATCATTTTTTTGTTCCCGTTTCTTGGGACCTATATTTTTTAAGAAGCGCGGCACCATTCGTAGGTCCACCCATACATAGCTAGACACTAAAAAGTAACAAATAAAAAATAAAAACTTCGTTTAAAAAACCGACTTCAAAAACTAAAATGTATAAAATAACTTATTAATATATATTATCTAAAACATCTTGCACCGACAAAGTAAAACATAAAAATTACTATATTTTGAAAATTACTAAGCACCGACTTTAAGATGTTTTAGATAATATATATTAATAAGTTATTTTATACATTTTAGTTTTTGAAGTCGGTTTTTTAAACGAAGTTTTTATTTTTATGTAATAAAATGTGTTATTTTTTATCCCTAGAATCACGCATTTTCCCGGGAGTGGTTTGTAGGTGTTCGGGTTTATAAAAATAAGCTTATTCTTTTGGTACTTTTCGTCCCGGAAATTTCAAGTTAAATGTGCACTACGTCGCGGGCATGTCCTAGTTTTTTTTTTAAGATTTTGTCCATCTAAAGGTTGCCTGGAAGAGATTGCTTTAGGCAATAAGAACGCCCATTGTACTACCTTACATTGTAAAGTGCCTTACTTTTAATAAGTTGGTGTAAAAAGTATCGTTATTGTTGTAAATAATAAACAATCTAATATACATACGTACATATATACATACGTATATACCTCATGCAGTCATTAATAAAATTAAAACTTTGTTTTGTAAATTTCATATCAATGAAACAAATGGACATATCCAATTTCACTAAAACGTTGTACCTAAAGGTTAACTCGTTGTCTGTTGTTTATTATAAGTGGTCGGTTTTTTTGCGTCTCAGCGGATTTGTTTTGTTGTAACTATGTATGCAGTTTAACTTAAAATTCACTGTATAATATAATGAAAATGACTTTATAATATCGAACATTGGTCATATTTTATGATTTCACGGGCAAATGACAATAAGCCGTGCAGGAACGGAGAAAGAACACAATTTTTCTGCGGCCAGACAAAATATCCACGGGGTATTTGCCCGTTTGGATGGTTACCACCCTTGGTCTAGACCAGTGTTTTTCAACCTTTTTCATGACACGACCCCTTTAGTAGAAATATTTCGCGACCCCCCTACCTGTTGCTTTTTAATTCGCTTTTATTAGCTTCATACGTATGTTAGTATGTAACGAAATCTTTCAAGTTAAATTTTTGATCGACTTCTCGGTTTCCGATTGAGCTGAAATTTTGCACGTATGTGTATATCGCGTGACAATGCAATAATATGGTACCATGGAGCTGATCTGATGATGGAGTCGGAAGGTGATCATAGGAACTCCTGTACTAAACAAGATAGTTTTACTTGTCTTGGCTAGCTAGCACTCTGCTGCTACATGATATGCAGGATCTCAAAAGCTTGTATTTAAAAACCATTTTTAAAAATTAACTAAAAAATGAGTATTTAAAAACCTTTTTTAAAAATTAACTAAAAAATGAAAACCTAAATAATAGTTTTAAAAAAACTAAAAAAATACGCTTTTATAGAAAATCCAACTAAAAAATAGAAAACGAATTTTCATAAACCTAATACTATTGCTGAAAGTTTGATTTTACCAGTGGCTTTTGATATGGCGGAGATTGTTTGGCAAACAAGAGGTCGAAAAACTCAAAAGTATACCTCTGTCTGACAGTATCATTCAACGCAGGTGTACATAGACTAGGAAGTAAAATTAAATTTTAACCTATATGTATGACCTTCAAAAAGTGTACTCCAGTGGAACTTATTTTGAATAAAAACTTTTGAATTTGCAGGATAAGCGATATGGTGACTGATGTTCGTGATCAAGTCATAGAAAAAATAAAAGAACGTACTTTTGTGTCCTTGCAATTTGATGAATCTACGGATATTGCAGACTTTACTGCAGTAGCTTTCCCAACCTTTTGCAACTCCGCTATAGAAGCTTCGCGACCCCCTAGGGGGTCGCGACCCACGCGTTTTAAAACACTGGTCTAGACAGTCTAGACTCTAGAGTATGCCGCCATTACAACCCTGAGCAGCGTTCCGGTATTAGTGACCAGGTTCCAGTCTCCCTTAAGAGAGCAGTAGTGTATTTGGTGTTGTTAGTGTCCATAGGCGATGGTAACCGCTCTCCAGCCAGTTTGCCTCTGCTGAAATAGTGAAATAAAAAAATAAGCGGAACATTTTGTTATTGCCGTCAGTCGGTCGTGTCGATCTATAATAATGTACCCGCCAATTTCCTCCAAAACTGTAAAACTTTCAAGTCTACAAGTCTTACAGTCTAAAGGTGATGTGTGCGTTTCCAAAGTTGTAATAAGTGCCCCCACCGCGATTACAGCCCGATGCATACCGATATTTCAGTGAAGACTAATATAAAAAAAAGGTTTAACTATGTCCCTGGTATCAGTTTGTCATGTTTTATCATACCAATCGATTCACTTCTCTTGATTCGAACATATTTTATAGACTTCCCTCAAGCAGAGAACTTTTGACCGAGATCTTCCCTGTACGACAGGAAGTCAATTAAAAAGGGCGTCATAAAATTTCTTCGAGGCTGATAACGTGTTAGCGGTGCTCGTGGTGTAGTATACGTGCTTAGGCGATTGTGTCCACTGACCATTTTCCTTCTTGCTTTAATATACTAAGGTGGCCTGCGAGGCATAACAATGGCCTCACTGGAAGATCTTCCTTTGAGACGGAGGAGCATTCCACCTGGCTCCTCCACCAGTAGCAGCAGTATCGTAATACATTCCTATAAATAAAGGTCTGCAGTAAAAACTTAAGTAATTAACTAAGTTTTCCTTTGCCAACTTGGAACTGGTACTGGGTGTCACGGCAATTCGTTCGAAACTTCTTGTTTTAAAAGGGATTAAATTTATTTAAATACTATTTGTGTCAACTTCGTTCGCACTTACTTACTTACGTTCGTACTTTAAGTTATGCCACCCAGAAAAAGCACGCCTTCATGAGAATTTTGAATTAAGATAATAAGAGGTTGCCATGACGACATGTTTGTTAGTGTTTTTTGTCATGTAATAAAATATTATAGTCAAAATAATTATGTTGACTGCAGAATCGTATTGTTATTCCGACGTATTTTTACACAATATAACTACGTTTTAACGGGGTGATTTTTTGTTTTTTATTATTCCGACGTTTCAGCTACTTTGCAGTAGCCGTGATCACGGAGGACAAAGATTTCAAGTGTCAATGAGTATTGTTAAAGTATTATTTAACCAACCGCCAATTTGTTCATTTTAATTATTTACTTTTGATTTTGTTTATGGGTATCATTTACTCTATGGGAGCCTAATCTAATTTACTACCGCTTCGCAACATTTGTGGCTTGGAGAGAAGAATTATCGCGCTTAAAACCGTTAAAACGTAGCTTTATTATGTATACTAGTCGCGAAAACTCAGAAAATAATATGTATTTTTAGATGTACTGCTAGACTCAATATATTGAGTTATAATAGTAATATATTACGAGTAAATTACATTGAGAATTTGTAATGCGTACAGGCCAGCAATGGCCTTACATTTTAACGTGTCACACTCAAATCAAACCTATTCGTTCAGCAGTATCCAGTCGGTCGGCAAATAGGCTTTGATTTTTAGCACAATCCTAAGCACATTCACTTCATAAATTGGCATAAATTTATCAATAATTTTCCATTAAAACGTCAATCATCACCATCCTATGTAGGAAAACTCCCCACATATTTATATACATACTAGTGGTCGCCCGTGGTCGAAATTCGACCTTTATAATTTTTTGTCAAAGACTACTTCTATAATCACAGATTTCGCCAAGGCGATTTCGCGCAATTTTTGTAAAAAGGGGTACAAAATTTTTTGCTTCACGTACTTAATATATAGATAGATTCATCGAAAGTGTTCCCTAGATACTGATTAGAAATATAAATTAAATATTACAAAAAAATATTGTTTCTTTTTGTTCCACATCAACACAGATTGTATTTTTCTAGGTCTACTGGAGTATGGGAGAGCCTGACGCCAAAGTACCAGACCAGTGGCCCGAAGAACTCAACACCGACATCAATTCGGAGCATCCAATTAATATGTCAGATTCAGTGCATCACTACGGTGCTTATATCACGGTGAGTGCTGAAACATGTTATTATTACCTTTCAACCCTTATCCCTTGTGACCGTTTTTAAGGTTCCGTAGGCAAATAATGGAAACAAGGGACGCGTGTCGCCTCTACGGGACTCTTCGTTGTGTGCGACTGCCAAATTTACAACTTATTAAACGTTATATTTGTTCTTGTTTTAATTATTTTGTTCGTAGCTTAAGGGTAAAGAGGGTAAATTAAAACAAGTCTATTTAACGAACTTTTATTATGTAAAATCGTTTAATTGAGGTTAAAGGCAGAATAAATATCTTCATCATCCCTTTGTCATGTTTTTTCAAGATCTCTCTGACGGTACAAGACAATACTATGATCATCCTTGTAACCAGTAGTTTTTAACGAAAATGAGTGACATACGAAGATAAAGAGACGGACGGGCACGACGAATCTTCTACTATTAAGTCCGTTAAAATTATAATCCATTATGATCAAAAGTGGCTGCGATGCCCTAAAAAGAAACATATTGAAATGTAATATATCAACCTCTTTATATGTATTATTATCAAATCTATAGGAAAATGAGGAAAATGTTTTTAAGAAGTTATCGTCCTTTCACACAATACACAAGGGCGCGTTCCTTTCGAAGCTCACAACGCTCAAAATGCTTCTTTAGCCGTTTCACATAGCAACCGCGGTCGTTATGGTCACCGCGAAAACGTCACCAATGACGTCATATTTTTCGATCACGCAGCGCTCACAGCGATCCATGACCATGTTATGAGGTGGATCGAAGTGGGTGTTGACCACAGAGCATTAATTTTCTCTATCGATATGTTGAAAAAGACACGATTTTCAAACCAACGGATTGCATTTGTGTATTTCTTTGTTATTGATATTAACGCTCCATACTCTGTTCCACTCGAGTTTATGCTTATAAAGCTAGCAAGTGGAACGGGAAAAATGGTGATCTTTGTAAGTTTCCAATGGAACGCGGCTAAAGTGTACCTACGTTAAATATCACTTGCCTACCAAACATTTGAATTTCAAATACTTTTTACATTGTACATTATTCAGCTAGAGAATCCAGACCCACGATATACAAGTTCTTCAATTAGTATGCTTATCACATCCATAGAAAGACGCTGTTACGAGGTATGTCGTCCTTTCACACAAAATTAAAAGTGTACGTTAAATGTCATTTTACTGCCAAACACTTTAATGTCAGACGCTCTTATATGGGTATGAACAGAGCTAGCAAATATTTGTCCACAAAAGGCGTCATAACGTTTTATCTGTCATTAAAAGCTAGACTGAATGGCTTTGGTACGTTTTAAATTGGCTGTCTCGTGAAAGTGCCTTGACGGGACATTCAGCGCTTTTATAACCGCATCCTCAACCTTCGGATGAACGCAATCAACGCTGCTTTCATATTTAGTACTAGGATATGCCCTACTTTATCCACGTTTGACTTGAAATTACCGCGGCATTCCCGGGACACAAAGTATCGCAAAATTTAAAAAAGAATGTAAGCTATCGTTTTAGTGGAAACTGTGTTGGAATAAGCTGATTTTTATACATCCGAAAAACTTCGTACCGCTCCCGGGGAAAAAATTACATATTTTATTACATAAAATTTACTATCGATCAGTGAAGCTGTGTGAAGTGTCGTTTAATCGTATAGTAGTTTATACGTGATGTGCAGATAGACAGACGATAGAAATTCTAAAAGCTACATTTTCAGATTGGTCCGAATTAACCACCCTCCCCTTTTTTTCTAAATACTAGAGCTATCAAATTGTGTATAGTTATGTATTCAATACAGATTTTAATATGTGATAATTATGGAAAAATCTGATGATAAAGAAGTCATAGTAATTTTCTTCTATAGCCATTATTTCTATGTCGGTCCTTCGAAGACGGATGTTGTTTAATGAAACGTTATAGCCAAAACTTAGCTCGCAAACAAAACGAAAGTAGTCAAAAGACATGCTGCCATAACACAAACTAACGTTAATGTTTCCCCGGGTAACATGACACAAAAGCGTTAAAAGCATCGTTCGCTTTATGGAACCATACAAACCGGACTAGCTTCCTGAGCACTTAAAGAGTACACAGAAAACTGACACTAGCTAAGTAATGGGGTGACGTGGCGCGTAAATCTGACCATCGTATTTTGAGCAAATATTTAAAAACTAATCGATCAATCTCTGTCATACCCTATTAGCAAAGCTATCGAGGAAAGTTTTAAGCTTGCTTCCTGTCATATTCAATTAATTCCTTGAATTAGTTAAGTTATTCAAAATTAATCAAGCTTAGATTCGTTGATTATTTATATTGGATACTTAATTAGGTTTATTAGTAATTATTCTTTTTCATTGTTACGGTACGGAAAATAACATATATTTCAGCGACTGTAACATATTTTAAGGTTTAAGTATGCCATTTAAACTTAAAATCAGTCTAAGTGTGTCGAATTTCGTAGTAGTCCTTTGTTATATTATTTTTAAATTCTTAAAATATTAAGGATTATTGCTTCTCTGCTCTTTTAACTCTCAGTGGTCACTCGCATTTTTCAGATAATATATTCGTGGCTAAGCAAATATAATATACATCCGTATAAGTCCCCGAGATAATTTTACTCGTGAATGTATCGAAATATATAAACTTTTTTTAAATTTATATATCAACATCGATAAAGTTACAGAAGTATGTCTAGAATCTTACAAAAAATGTTTATTGTAAACATGTTAGCAAATATAGGTACTGTGATGTTATGGGGGTCGGTAAAAATGAAACCACCATATGGTTAAATTAAATGTCTATATTATAAAGCACTGTGCTAAATATTCCTTAATTACTATTACATAAAGTTCTACGCTTAGAGATATGTCGCGTCGTTTTATTCATACATTGAAACATCCCTGGCGCGTGCCGTGGGAGTGAATGCGCGCGGCCTTGCGGCTTATCGGTACGACATGGACTGACTCGCTCCTACAGGACTCGGCTTCGGGCGATGTTCTGCCGTGCGTTGGAGTTCGGTATCGCGAGGACAACCGAACATTCCCGAGCGTACGTCGGCTGTATATGCCTCGCCACAATGTAATCAACAAATAAGTTCTCGGAAAAATAAATCTGTCCCTGAAGGACCAAAACTGGTAAACAGCTATTTTATACAGTAATCAAACATCCTTGACAAAATAACAAATACGTGTGGGGCTTACATACAGTTTACTCATGTATTTAAAGATGAGCGGAGGTCGACGAAGGCTGGAGGTCAACTGTGTTTATGAAGTACACCCAAATAGTGGGTTCGCTTCACTAATGACTACGAAGGGACGTTTTATCGTTCCAAAGCAAACGTGTGTGTATCGAATAAGGCAACAGGCTGCGTCCGTTTACGTCTGTAGTGCTTGAACGTAAAATTGTATAAATTAGTATGTAGAAATCGGACTCGCTTCACTCATTTGTCTTTTTTACGATTATGTTCACCATTAATTTGGGTTCAATCGAAGCTTAGCTGTAGGTATATGTTCCACCTCGTCAGTGGGAGGGCTTAATACATACAATAAATCGGTCCCTGTGCTTGTTTTTAAAAACTCTGGAGTAAAGAAGGGGGAAGATGTTTGGCCATTTGTTGGCCAAGGGGAGGGAAGGGAAAACCAAGGCGAGCATTCATGTATCAAATAAAAGAAAAAAATCGGTGTCGTGTCTTACATAGAAGTAAAACAACTGGTCCATAATAGAGAACATTGGAGGAGGCTCCACCGAGAAGAGCATAGCTCATAAATGATATATACACTTGTTTTTATTGTTATTTAATTTTTTTCCGTTCAATATAGTAATTGGTGAACTAACATTGCATAATGGACGGAAGCACAAACCTTTATGGTGATAAAGATTTGTTGATGAATTACGAATGGAGCGGCATCAAAACCCTTTTTGCATTTGGCTTTCCTCGTCTATCCAACAGAAACATATTTTATGTTGTGAGCCAGTGTATAACTTACCTCTGTCTAACTTTATTGAAACTTTTCAAGTTATGCGCTAACCATATCTATCTAGATAGAAATAAAACAAACATAACAAAAATTCTAACATTGCAGTTTGCAGTTTTATGATCTCTACTGGTCCAAATGAGCCCTATTTTTTTTTAAACTCTTTGTAAAAATTGACGTTTTAAAATCTGTAGAAGAATTGCGTTCTACAGATTTATATAGATTACCTATAGTAGCAGTGACATTTTAAGCCACTTCCCCATAACATTTTTATGAGTTATATAAAATGCCAAGGTAAGTTTTTTGCCGTGTTTTGTTCTGGGAATGTTTATTGTTCCGAATAGTCTGCCTATTGTTTCAATTAATAATCAAATAAAATCAGCTAGGAAACTTGGCCATCGCGTTTACTAATCAGTAGTGCCCGCCAACTCGTTTCGGAATATCGCAGCTGGTATACCCAGCTAGTTCTCTATCTCTAGATTCTAGTTTTGCAGTAGGATGTTTATGGACTTTTACATTACTTACATTAGGTATATAATAGTAATAATTGGTAGACAAACACGTGTCCATGCTCCCAAGCTAAGCAAGTTATGCTTGTGTGTTATGGATAAAATACACCGAATAATTCTAGTGCCGATCGCAGATATCTAAAAATTTCATCCGTTTACGAAATTTACCATGCAAGCAATTGAACCCGGAACCTCTGCGTTCAAGTAAACTACGCGTGTAAAGCCTTAAATCGATGACCTATTTAAAATATATACTGAATAAACTATAGTGGTCCCATTAAGCAGTAACAGCCATTCACAAATGAATTTATCTTTAAAGAATGCTATAATTTCTTATCAAACGTCAAGAAAACTATGTAATATTATAGACATTATAACTTTTATACCCTATAATGACTACACAACATCGTTTTGATATTATTACAAAATGAGATACATTTGCATAATAAATAAAGCTTATCAGTACTATCGATAGCGTGTGTAGAGAAGGTAAAGATAATCATGGATTACATTACTTGTTTACGAAGCGCGCTGGCGATGGCATCAAACTTTGTATTGACCAAAACATCAAAAATAAAGGGTTAAATGTCTACAAATATTCTTGTAAATAGTATTTTAAAAGATCTCGTTTATAAAAAATAAAATGTATTTATCCATTCTACTAATTTCCAGTTTACATTAGATTTAACGTGAATCCCGAACAAACAGACAGACAAGAAACCTAAAAAACATTGCATCGTGTTCTACATCGTTAATATAGTGTATTACAGTTGGTATTTTTTAAATAGTGAAGCTATTATTAGACACGGCATTATTAGAATTTTATAATATTACAGACTGAAAACTATACTGCATGACTGAACTTTGGGTATTGAATGAAAATTCTTTATTATGTGTTAAAATATATAGTTGACAGAAATCACAATAAAAAATATAATAGGCAGTCTTATCACTATTAACGTTTTCTTCCGGACAACGTTTGGATGGAAAAAGAATTTGGTAAGAACAGTGATATGTTGCTTTATAATTACTCAACATATTAAACTATCGTAAAATTAATAAATACATATCGAGGGCTTCATAACAAATGGGCGTACAGACAAAAGTCCAGTTATACAAAAGGGACAAAATTGTGAATAAAACAAAACTAGTTGATTGTATAAGGCTGAAATTTGTAATACCCTTCTTTTAAGATACACTTGCATACTGGAAAGACTTTCTAAATTGTAATATGAATAGATTTTAGTAAACATCAAAAAAATGGCATTTTTGCTTATACGCCCATTTGTTATAAAGCCCTCGATGTATTGAATATTATTACATATAGCTTTAAAAATATAATCTTCTTTTAAAGTTAGTTGATAGCTGGATATAATTATGCGCTTCTATGGCCGTGAAAAGGGGCTGGAGGGTACTTCCCGCTTGCGCCGTAAAATGGGGATATTATAAGGGCATTATAACTATTTCTTCAATGCCGATGACGTGTTGGCGATGGAGTTGTGTTGCAAACCGTTGGCGACGGTAACTGGTTTCCATGAGGTCGAGCCTTCGGCTGCGTGTTTACGAAAAAGCGTGCCCGATTTTTGAATTATCTTCTCTCTTTTATTTTATGGTTTCAACAAAAAATCTGAAATTGGTGAAAAATATCAAAACTGTAAGAATTTAAAAAACACTTAAACGAAAATTGGTTTTAAATCCCTAATTATTTTCTGTTACTTCCGCTAAAATTGTAGTTTAGTAGCGTTCAATGATTCTGAGCTTGGTTGCTCGACAAACATACACGAGAGCAGCAAGCTATTTAGAATCTACTTTTCAGCAATAACAATTTACATATAAAAGATTATTTATTATAATAGCGTGGAAACGTAATTGAGTATTTGGAGCTTATTCACTTCAATTGACTCCAACTTGTATTGCTTCCTAGGTTTATGTTCTTAAACATTTGTTATTATTAAATTTATTTGCATCGTTGCGTCGATGTACTGGTGCGTTTTGACCTTTGACACTAAACTTATTAACCTTTATAGGCCTTTTGTGGAAACGTGCCATTATAACGGCTTTTGCTGAGCCCTGTTACCTAAGTTGCTCAGGTTTCATGAGTGTAGGCGATATTTTAGTTACGTGCAATCAAACTTAATTGATTCGTTTTAACTTTTACGCAGTGATTTACGTGTTGTTTCGAGTTTATTGTTTGCATAATTAAAATACTTGGTGTTCGTGTTGGACAATGAAGGTATTGAGAATTTCAATTAAGCTGAAGTTATGGGCATGAAGTAAGTTTAATTAAGAGTAGCGTAACATAAAGGTTCGGTAACTGCGGATATGGAACGAGAGGGAGGAAGATTGGTTAGCAGTTACGTACTCTCTACCGAAGGTTTCCACCGAAGTGAATCAATTATTTGCAGCAGTACAAGTTTGGGGAGACTTCGGTTCCATTTTTTGTCTTTTATCGTCAGTATAGTCGGAAATCTTCCAATTGTTCAGGACGTTACTTCGTCTATTCACTGCCATCGTATCTCTTGCCATCAACTGAGCCACATTACGCTCCTTTGATGCGCGTTAGATTTACAGAGTGAGTTTCCTGTAGATGTATGATTTTTGTAAGGTTTTCTGTAAGCACTCCGCTATGGGGTTTTTTTTTTCACGTTTTGGTGTCATTCTCAGACTTCGGCAATATGTTGGTATCTCATCATCATCCCGAGTGTTAAATTTCCGTTCCGTTTTTGTATTTATTCTTCTAAACTTCGCGTGGTCTTTAGTATCCCTTGTTGTGAGACTATTGGTTCGATGTCATCCATAACGACGCCAAGCCAGCATTTCTTGAGCCCCTTATACTGGGGCTCGGCGGAGGGGGCATAGCTAGACATTTGTTTCCCATATGATTAGTCGGTCACCATAAAACAGGGTTGTAGCAGTGTAAGCGACTCTTTCATTCTCTCTGTTATATTGAAGACTGCCGCCGATGCGAAGGTTTCTGACGCGGTCCTTCCGTAGGCTGTACATACCCACCGCAGCATAATTATTTCCGTAATAGGCAAGCTCTTGTTCGTGTTGCTCAGTTACAGGCCACGCAATATGTTGGTAACTCCTACTATTGCAAATAGGCGTATAGGCGACGGAGTAGGCCAAACACTTAGTCTGTCAATTGTACTCCATTTATTTAATTTAAAAAAACCAAGCGGAAGTGCACACATACTGGCCAGCAGTCGGACGTATATTCTCTGCTATTTAGAATATTGAGCCTTCTCCATACAAATGACGTGACTGAGTATTGTTGGTGCGTGTCGACTTCCCACTGTAATTAGGCTACCGGTCGTGGTACGTGTGTATAACGTTTAATGTGTATTGTGGTGAAGGCGTGACCAAACTGTCGCCCTGTGGCATATTGATCGTCATTAAACAATTTAAAGCGCTATATTAAGTCTAGTGGGCTTTAGAATTGAGTGCCTTTATATTCGATTCGTTTGTTTTTGAACTCTTTAGTTGTTTCTGCATTATTTCGTGAGCCTATACACGTTCCATACAGTTAATTGTGCCTACTAAATACTAACTTTTTTGTAATGTAAAGTGTCTGTGTGTAATGTAAAAATAACAGCTTTTTATTAAATGCGTATGAAAGGATATACCTACGGTACTTACATAAAAAAATAGATTTCATATTTTCGTCATGTGTGTCTGTTTGTTCCGGCGAATATCTGAACGGCTGGACCGATTTTGACGGGATTATCATTAGCAGACGGCTGATGTAATACGAAGTAACTTGGCTACTTTTAAAATTAGGATTTCGTGAGAAAAATACCACGCGAACTAAGTCGCGGGTAACGTAAATTTTGCGTTCATATGCATCTCTATGAATAAGTCTGAGATGTCATGTAAATACGTAGTCGAATCGTTTATTCTTTCATCTTAGAAATGTGAACATTCCCCAATTTTGTTAATTAGTTCGCCAATTTGTTCTTCAGAAAAGCAGACAAATTCATGGTCGTGTATTCTTACAGAGGTAATATAGAGATGTTATTAGTATTTAGCAAAAACTTTGTTAGGGTTTTGTGATATGATAAAACAGAATAATCACATACCTATTAGTAGGTGCAAATAATTTTATTTATTACATAGTACATGGCGAAAAATAAATAAAATACTATAATCATATTTTAAGCATTGCACACATCTTAAAATAACAATTTTTTAAGTAATTCGTACTTAAATAGTTCTTATCAGAGACAGCGATTTTTCTAGACAATCTTTGCACAATATACACAATAAATTATATTAAATACTTCCATGTTTTGTAAATGTTTATTATGGATTTCATGAAAGCTTTTCTTCAAAAAAATCAGCAGCTAAACGTGTGTTTAGCTGTCGATTTGTTCATTATTATTGTACACTCACAATCAGACCGGAATATATTAAGGGGAAGTTTACAAATGTTCTGCCTGGAATCGAACTTAGTTGTTTTTTTTAATCTTTATTTTTTTGGGATTTTTGCCACATAGCCATGTCAGCCACATCATCTCCTAAACGTACTATAACTTATAATTAAATAATGAGCTGTCTAACAAACTAGCCTTCTTTGAGGCTGGCCCTGCCAGAATTTCTGTAAAGATACCTACATCAAAACGATTCAGTCCCCCATCAGTTGTTCTCTACCATCTCTATTTCTGCTGCACTCCATTAAAACATGTTGAACATCTTCACGAGTTCCACACACTAGGCGTATTTCTTGTTGCAGAGTTCTCCGCCGCCGTTCAGTCCCTTGGGTCGGACGAATGACGACGACGCCATCGTCTCCATCATAGACGCCGCTGAAGAGTTTGTCCACATCTCTGTCATGGACTACGAGCCAGCTCTCATATTTACACCGAAAACAACGTGAGTGGACCTAGAATAATATCTGCTAGTCAATTCTTGAGCCGCGTACTCATACTCGCAGGTGACTCGCGAGCCGTAACTGTCACCGAGCGGATACAAAAACAGATAATTGAAACGAACATTGAACTGATGCTTTCTCCCTCTAATTACTCAGAATTTATATTAGAGTAAAAGAGACGATATAATTCTCTTGGTTTTGGCGCGGCAATTTTGATGGCAGCTTTCGACAAAATATTAACTTTGTACCCTCAAAAGGAATGTTATGTTGGGTAAAGGTAAGGAGTACCATTTTCCCCCCAAGCTTCTGAGCTTGTCGCGGCTTATGGTTCTAAAAAACAGGAGTACCAATTTATATGGAGGGAAGTTGAAAAAGCGTCCAGCAGCATGCTGAAAATAGGGATACTACTAATTCGAGTACTTAACACAATAGCGCTGGCGAAAACTAGGATATTAAAATTAAACATTGTCGAAGTGCCATAAAATGAACAAAATGCCAGCATAAAAAACCTCATCTATTTACGTAGTCTTATAAAATAATTAAGTAAATACGAGTACTAGTTGCGCCCGCGGTTTCACCCGCGTGGTGACGGCAAATCGTTATATTTCGGATAATTCACACTATATCTTCATAAATTATAGCCCTATGTGTTATTCTGATATGCAAGCTATAGCTATTTTTGCAAAGTTTCATCAAAATCCATTCAGTAGTTTTTGCGTGAAAGAGTAACAAACATACATCCATACGTTCTTACAAACATTCGCGTTTACAATATTTATATAGATAATGCCGTGAGCAAACATGTAGGATGACTTAATCGTTTTGAATTGATTTTAATAATAAAAAACAAAGCGGAAATCTTTTGTTCCTTGTTCATTTTTCTCATCATCATCATCATCATCACCCGAGCGTTAAATCCCGGTTGCGTGCGGAGCGTTCGTTCCGACGCCCAGGGTCCTCTTTCGTACTCCACTTCACGCGATCTTCTGCATGTCTCCGTAAAACGTGGCTGTAGTAGCGTAAGCGACACTTTCAGTCTGTCTGCTATGTCACGGACATGAAGACTGCCGCGGATCCGGTCTTTCCGCGTCACTCCACACATGTTGTTTATTTCTCTATCTCACTTTAATTACTTGTGGCGCTTCCTTTAAAATTTGTCCTATGCTACCGCAGCGCCACACTCATTGTCCGCGTCTTGACGAACACTATAAACACCATGATGTATGATCGGATGTAGCATCCGTTTTCTATACAATGGCGATCGGATACTAGATACCGTAAAATGGGGGGAATAGGGTCTAGGGGGTGAATTGGGACAAACCTCAAGTTTTATTTGCGACCTTATATACACATTTATTTTACGTGTTACACTTAGTGGTAGGATTTAAATTTGAAGCTTGCAATATTTTTTCTATAATCCGGCAAAACTCAGTCATCCTGTCATAAGTATTTTAAAAAAAACGTACTTCAAAACATTGGGTCAAAGTTGTGTGAAATTTGTATTGTAGGTACCTGCCTATAGTATGAAAGTGTCAGCCCTAGCGAAAAACTCTATTAACCCTTTAAGCGACCCGATTCACCCCAACGCCTGGGTGAATAGAGACAAGTGAGTTTTTGTAACTTTTTATGATTATTCTTTAATAAACTATATCTGAATGCATTAGAAATGAAAATGTAAACTACCGGAACCATTATGATCTCCGTTTTATTACTATAACTACAAAAAAACGATAAAAATCAATGTCGAACTTAAAAAGTGTCCCGATTCCCCATTTTACGGTACTCTGGATGGTACTTTTCGATTCCTTCGACGCTCAAGGCTCTAGATCTAGCAGCAGCGATATAAGCACAGTACGTATCTGAGTCACCCACGAACCTAAAAATGTACTTTACTTATATTGTAAACTTTATTATCCGTTACTAGTGATATGTTATTGTAACATTTTTTGAACTGATAACTTCTTATGGGAGGTTAAACCGCTTCGTTACGTAACGCGTTACGGTGCCAGTCTGTCTGGCTTCCCTTTGTCTCACGTATACGACAGCGTTTTAGGCAAGCTCCTCTTGTATCACTTGAACCCACGCGCTATATCAATAAAATATAAGTAATAAGTTAATAACCTAAGCTTTTCTCAAGTTAAACAATTTCAATATTAAATAGTTTAACTTAGATTAGATTTAGGAATTTTTCAAATTATTGATCAGGAATTTTTCGCAAGAAAGATTATTTAGGATTTCTTTTCAAGATTTACATGACTATATTCTATTTTCTTCAGATTTTGGCCGAAGATAGATGACGCGCTGCGAAGAGCAGCGATCGATAATAGGGTGAAAGTCAAAATGTTGATTAGCTTCTGGAACCATTCTCATCCGGCCGATGACTATTTTCTACGCTCTCTTGCTTCCATATCAGGCTCCTTTTCTGGTGTCGATATACAAGTCGTAAGTAGAAAAATAAATTCATGTATTATTTTACACACGTAATGATTCCTCCCGATGTTTCTGCGCAATAGACCAATTTTAGAAGAGCGCGACGGTGTACGTATCGTGTAAGCGGAACAGAGTTAAGAAAGCAAAGCAAGAAACACTACCATTTCTGCTTGTGAATAATGTTCTATATAGATTATTTACATGTCGGAAACCGGACTGCACTTTTCTGCGCTTGCAGGAACTACCGATCAGAATTATGAGTTGTGTAAAACATTACGGTTCTGGCTGCTAAGACTTTTGAACAAATCTGATATCACATGGGAAATAATAATATGATTATAATTTATATATTATCACTTTTTATTGATATTATTATTGTAATTTACCTATTAATTTACGTTGTAAAATTTTAATGTTACACGCCCAATTTATTACCATAACCAAAAAGCCTTATACTGTACATACATTTCTGGCAACAAAATATTCTATTTTCTATAAATAGTCACTGATATATTACAATCTTCAGGTCACATTTTTTTTCCATAAAAATAGTTTTTATTATTCTTTAACAGAAACGGTTTATAGTCCCCTCGACACCGGACCAGGCAAGAATACCATTCGCTAGAGTGAACCACAACAAATACATGGTTACCGATAAAACAGCATACATCGGAACGTCAAATTGGTCCGGGGACTACTTTACCGACACCGCCGGCGTCGCTTTCGTGTTTCAAACCGAACACAATAACGGATTCTTCCAGAACCACACAGTGAACGACGTGAGGAAAGAATTGCAAGAGGTTTTCTATAGAGATTGGTTCTCGCCTTACGCTGTGCCATTGAGGATGTTATAGCGAAATTGGTGGTAAAATTGTACTGTTTTAAACGCCCGGTGTTTAATATTTTTTAAGAGTCCGCGACTAATATACATAATAAAACTTCGTTTTAACGGCTTTGACTGCGGTAATTTATTTGATTTTTATTATTCCGACGTTTGGGCCACTTTTCAGTAGCCGTGATTTTAATTCAAATGAATACATAAGTTGGCGGTTGGCTAAATAAAACTTTAAAAATACTCAATGATACTTGCAATTTTAGTCTTCCGTGGTCACGGCTACTGAAAAGTGGTCGAAACGCCGGAATAATACAAATCAAATAAATTACCGAGGTTAAAAACGTTAAAACGTAGTTTTATTATGCCCAGTGTTTATTTGACATTTTTATGTAGTGACTTTGAAAAATTCAATACCTATTTTATAATTGAAAAAAAAAACCTTTGTCTCGATTAAATTAAGTCATAGTCGTTATTATTGTTTAACTATAAAAAGAAAATTGTAAATTAAACAATGCCGTTATATTCATATTGAGTTAGAGTAAGTCTGTAGGCTTCTTTAAGAACCTCAAAACCTACAAAATAATTCAAACTCAATATAAAGACGACCTTGTATGTTTAATTTAATTTTTGCACTTATAAATTATTTTTTGATACTTTGGATTTGTAATTAAATTGTATATTAATTATAGAAATAATAATTAAAGTATAAATTATTATTTGTAAAGGTTGATTTACCTTTTTACTCTTTTAAGGTTTTTGATTGATATCTAAATGCTTTTTTAGTACTATTAAGTTTTGTGCAAGTAAGTGTAAAGCAAATAAGTTTATATCCGTTTATCAATATCAGTCAAAATTACATTTTCTTGCTATTTTTCAAGGTGTATTAAAATTAAAATGAAATACTTATCTCTCTTGACCACTTTTAAATGTTAATATATTAAACTTAAGAGTTGTACTTAAGCAATCTTCCTACTTTGAGGTGTGCTCATAAACATAAGTTAAAATGACATTTAGTAATAGTGTATGATTAAGGAAATTGCATTTCTATGATTTTTTTATTAGCTATTTAAGGACATCTGCTTCAAGTTTCAAAACATCCTCAACAACAGGTTTATTTGAATAATATTATTTGTTTCAGTTACGGATATAAAGTAATTTCGGATTTTCCGATAGTGCCAGTTATGGATATTAGATTATTTAGGATAATTCCTAAATCTGTAGCCCGATATAGTAGTTTGCCAGAACCCCCAATTGAAATTGTTTTATAGTTAAGCGAATTTGCCAATCAAAGCGTCCTACAGTCAAAACAGATGTTCGTCAAAACTCCTATTAGGGAGTTAAACATTTAGGGCCTTACTTATAATAATCTCGTTAAGAAAGGATTAGCCATCTCTTAAATAAGAGACTCTTAAGCCCCGAATCAATGGCTGTTTCAAATAAAACTTGCCATCTTGCCTCTTAGCAGTCACTTAAACTACGTCTCGATATAGGTTATTTTTGACAGTTATTTATGAGTTACGTTACCACCACCTCTTGTCCTTATGAGGAGTTTATGGGTAAGATTATCGTTAATCAGTTTCTTAAAATTTAACAAACGATTATAAGTAAAGCCATTACTGTTTGGAAATGATTATTCAATTTTGTTCAGATTTACATTTAATTATGTTGAAAAATAATATTCATGTAAAATAATTATAAATATTAACACACTGTTTGAAGATACTTTTATGATATTTAAACGCTAGTTTGATCTTGTTTTGATTGGAGAACTTTCCCGTGCAGAAGTAAATTAGTCCCAGAAAGAAAACAATATGTTTTTTCATAAGGGAATGCGACTTACTCCCTGCATTACGTAGATGGCGTTGGTAAATTTGTTTGAATTCATAATTTATTGAACATGTCCAAAACATTTAAAATCAAAGAACGGCAAAAGCCATGTTGGTTTTTTTAAACGTATCAAAGCTGTATTGAAATTTTGTACATATTACATATTAATAAACAGTATTTTATCTTCTTCGATGTTGTGACTTTTAGATATAATTAGAAATTCGTTACAATTTGTGGTCGAGATGTCAAAATCGACGGGTGCAAAGTAAATAAAGTTATCTACAAAATGATGATTTTTAGTTTATTGTACAATCGTTTTAATAAAACAATTCTTTACAATATGACATTATTTGTTTTGCATATATCACATTATTTCAATAAATTTTCGTACGTAAAAAAAGCCAGCTACGTATGTTCTTTCAAAGGTAATACGACCATCTTTTCGCTCTCCTGTAAAGTAGCTATTTTGCAGATATCTCTTTTTACTTTGCACCCGTCGAAATTACATGAACTAGGTACTAATTAAAATGAGATTTTATGATCGTTATATCGTAGTTTTAATTATTTTCTAAAGTATTACATAAAAACAACTGCAAGATTTACTAAACATACCACCATCTACTTAAAGCAGAAGTATCTCGGATCCCCGAAAATGAGTAATATGTCGGATTCTATTTAGATAGATTTAATTCAAATATTAAAAAAAAGTGTGTGTGTACTTAGGTACACGCGTTAGAAGTTATACTTCTTTAAATTGGTTAAATAAATAAAGCCCCTACCACGGTCGAATCGACGGTGGTAGGGGCTTTATTTGTTTAACCGACCGTATTGAAAAATACAATCAAAAACAGAGGTTAACTCTAAATAACTTAGAAAAATAAATACCACAATCACACCCAAGTATTAGAAAAAGCGATATAATTACTTACTTTTTTTAGAAATTCACTGGAATTAGAATTAAAATAAATCCTTTTGCTGATCACTTTAATATATATATATATATATATATATATATATGTGTGTGTGTGTGTGTGTGTGTGTGTGTGTGTGTGTGTGTGTGTGTAGGATACTAAATAAATGATTTATAAATCATCAAACTCGTATATTAATTAAAACACAATAAAGTATAGAAATATTACAATGCTCGTCTCACAATCCATCTATCAACAAGTTGTTGATCAACCACCATACTACACTCGGCCATCCTGAAAAACTAAAATGTTGACTATAGCTAACTTCAGGGTGTAGATTTTTCGTGTGACGGTGTGCGCGCGCATCGTAAAAATTTACTCTCATCGCGCCTAAAGAAGTATAACTTCAAAAACTAAAATCTTCTAAATTAGTATAAACTAGGCATAAATTGTATGACAGTGAGTGCCTTCCCTTGCTATTTGAATGTATGTTCCCTTGTAGTGTTTCTGTAATGTAGATTTTTATATTCTACTATTAAGGCAATTAAAGTATTAAAAATACTAAAAATTTAAGACCTATGTAGTTAAGAAATGTAGAAAAAATATTTATTATAATAACCGCCGATGGTATTTTATTTATATGGTTTCAAAATAAAGCATTACTTCATACTACTTACTAGCAGCGCGTTCCATTAGTAGCTCACAACGTCCAAAATACTCCGTCTGCTGTCCACAAGGAGACCGCGGTCGTTGTGGTCGTGGCGAAAACGTCGCTAATGACGTCATCATTTTCGATCACGTACCGCTAACAACGACCCGTGTCAATAGGTGGGTCGAATAGCCGTTCCACTTGAGTTTACGATTGTGACGCCGGCAAGCAAGTGGAACGGGAAAAATCGCGGTCGTGAACGTGTTCATTGTGAGTCTCAAATGGAACGTAGCCTAGGTATATCAGACACGTGTCAACTTCATGACACTATTCGTCAAAAGTAACCGTTTCACCCAAAAATGCCTTTTACCTTCGAAAATTAAAAGTTTTCATGAGATAAGTACTGAAGATTATGCGGTGAGTTAACCCGTTACTAAGCTTAAACCAAGTATGAAGTTTCACAATTGAAGTATTTGGAATGATTCCTAAGATCTTCAGTGTGGTGTGATTCCGAGTGAAAAAAAAAAACTAGAGCTGGAGTGCTTTTAACGCTTCGTACATATCATTTTAATATTAGATTAAAATAAAAAAAACAAATTTGAAAAGTTGTATTCACTTTAAAAGTTTTCAGTGTCGGATCAAATAGGTTCATTAACCGTAATTGCATTTTCTAACTTATTTTTATCATACAATTCTTTAGCTTGCTTACAACAAAGTATTACTGATACCAGTGATAATATTATGATTTAAGTTTTAATTGACAGCTACAACATAAGCAATTGTTTTTCAGACTTGTGCTAGAAACCTGTTATGTAATATAATTCTACGGATCTCCTGTTTTCATTTTGATTTGCATTTCTTTAAATTATTTTTAATGACGCGGGTTTATTTGTCGCCACATTTTATAGGCGCTCTACACTCGCGAGACTGTCTTTTGCGATGGTGCCGTTTGGCGGAAAAATATATATCGGCAGTCTTGTTATGTGATCTTTTGGGGCTTTGTAAAGAACACATCTGAATCAATCTTAACATTGTGGATCCATATTTGCAAACCGAACTCAAATACATTAGTAAAATTGAATTGTATAGAACCGACACTTCGTGAATTCGGAGTTTGTTTATCTTTAAAATTGGTTTGTATAATGTAATATCATATATAAAATAAGTATGAATATTCTAGTTTTAAAGAGGCCCATTCACTATCCTGCAGTGAGTGAAGCTTGCAGGACTCGCGATGCATTCTGCTAGGTGTTGCCGGATGCAAAGCAGGCTGCAACATTTACAATCCTGCTTTACATTGTGGACTGCCTTGCAAGATAGTGAATGAGCTCCTTTAGATTTAATCCTCACTCAATATAAAAAAATATATTCTCAAGCATCGGTTTGCGTACCAGTATAACTATAGATTACGGGTTTAAAAACTAAACTTGAAATCCTTGTGTCTGAAAATGGTTCAGAGTTTCAACGTTGAATATTACTTTATCTGTGTAGTTTAAGTGCTCTGAAGCAATAGTATTTTACCTTATCGTATACAACAATACGGTGATATTAGAATACTGTTGAAGTGTAAATAAAAAAGATTTATTTATAAAAATTCTTTATTTTGAATACCTATCCTAAACTTAATTATAGATGGGGCTAAATTTAATTATTACATTTATTAGTTCATATATCGTAGTAACAAATAATTTGCATGTCTGACAAAATAAATTTTAAAACTTGGCCAATTTAATGTCCATATCATGGAAGTAGAATATAAAAGACAATGTTCCAATAAAAAACGGAAATCATGACATACTACATTCATAGTTGGCGCCACCAGTCCGTTCTTGTTTTTACGGAAAATCTCAAATTTTCAATCGACGTCTTTATTAATTTTTTTATTAAGGTAAATCTGTCTTAAGTTGTTTTGGGTTTGACACTAATGGGTGGCGGAGCGAGATGGAATACTCCTCCGTGACCTTCGTCTAGAAAAAGATCTTCCGCCGAGGCTTTTCTTTGTCGTGAATGGTTTGCGTTTTCAATCATTGCCCAGCGCCATCTATTGGCTTGTAAGTTTTCCACAACATTCTCCTTCGCAAATATTAAAAATTAATTAACATGTTTTAAATAATAAGAGATAGACTGAAAGTTTTGATTGAGATTTTCTTCAAAAACGAATGAACTAGGCGTCAACTGTGATTGCAGTGTTACGAGTTTCGTATTATACTGGGTGATTGTTTTCCCTAGTACTCTTCCATGATCCACAGTAAAGTACAAACATAAAAGTGAGTACAGTTTTACACAACTAATAATTCCTCCCGATGAGACTGGTAGTAGTAGGTACCAATTTTATTAGCGCGCGACGGTACGAATCTTGCAAGCGAAACAGTGCTAAGAATACACAGCAAGCAAACTTTCCATTTCCGCTTGCGAATAAAGATTAATAGAGATACATGTCGGAAATCGGTCTGCACTTTTCCGCGTACATATATTTCTTGCTCTTCAAATTTGAATATAAAACTATGAAATTTTTCATATTTAATTATTAGATCCGATCCAAAGATTAAAGCAGCACTCGGCTTTAATATCTTACTATAGTCTTTCAACATACGATTGATACAAAATTATCTATAGGAATTTTGACAGATTTTAATCAGTAGCATAGTAAAGGGTCATTTACATGGAGAGTTTCTCGCCTTGAACATACGATTGTAGAAGCAAGAAAAAAAAAATGATCATGTAAACTAAACATATGATAAGGTAGGTGGAAGGCCGATAATCGCCTTGTCATTGCATATTGTCTCTGTGTAAACAAAATTTGGAAGCACGAATCATATTTCGAGTTCAGCTACTGACCAGTCACAAGCATGAGTGTAGCGCGCGAAGGTGTTGTAATTATCTGCTCTTCTAGGACAATAATTAATTAAATAAACGCGAAAAAAAATGTTGGGTTAAAAAGTGGATAAAAAAAACACATTAGGAGCCTCAAATATGTTGTGTCTTGAATTGCAACTAGAAGATGATGACACATTTAAAAATATATTTCGTCTTACTAAATTACAGTTTTCACATTTACTATAGCGATATATACAACTATAGCGAGCTCGAATGGCAAGTCTTGGATACAAATCGGTACGAACTAATTTGTACAACACTCGCATGAACTTGAAAACATATCATATGAGAGCAAACAAAACTCTTGGCGATATCACCTTACGATTATCGTATAACAAACTCGTAGGCGAGTTTTGTTTTATTGGTTGAATGTAAACATGTCCATGCGATTATTATTTGAGGAGTATCGCCTATGAAAATATGATAGTATATGACTTCTCGCCCTAAAACGTGCGATAAACACTCTCCATGTAAATGGCCCTTTAAGGATGGATAGTAAAGATACTATAACCGATACCGAGGTATACTTTTCAATAGATGTTAAAAACATCTCCATAAGATTTAAGTAACAATTAACTAAATCCGCAATGTTATATTCCAGGACAAAACGAGTCAGAATTTTAAGACAGTTTAAGAAAAACAAAAAAAGATTCTCCTTTATAATTATTTCTGGATGACTTGTGCATAATACATATAATTTTAAAATTTAAAATAATGTTCCTAAACTCGGACAAGTCACTGACTGACTTCTGAGAAGTTCTTGTATAAGTCGTCGATGCACATTTCAGTTAGTTTTCAAGATTTTCAACAGAGACACACAAGTTAAAAATAATCAACAGTAATTTACAACCATTGTTCGCTTGTAACCAATACAAAAGACTTTTTAAAATATAATTGCAAAACAAAACAACCTTTCAAGGTCCCGCCAAAGAGTCGTTTAATAACTATACAAGTAAAAAAATAGCTATGAGCAGAGCAGAGAGTAGGAAGAGCCTTTTACTAAGGCTGGTGTGCACCGACTTTTAACCGATGGTTAAAATAAAATAATCGCCAGAAATGTATGGAAAATTAGTGATTATTTTTGGTTAACCGGCGGTTAAATTTCGATGCACACTAGCCTAAACACCAGAAAACTCGGGATACTTGGCATGTCCATACTATAATTACGTGTTGCAAGTATAAAAAAAAACAATATATGGGATATTGTGTTTTTTTATTAGATACATTTTTAAATACAATTTTCATTGGATTGTGTCATTATAATATTTTAAATTAATCATTTAATATATTTCATACTGTGATATGTAAATTTAGATGTAGACTAATTACCGGTTCCTACATTTTGCAGCTCATTCACTTGCCTTACTCACCATCGCTTGAATATTTACATTACTTTATGGAGCTTATGTCAAATTATAACCGACAGGCAAAATAACGGTTAGTGAGATACAGGAACCGGCCATACGACATCATTAAATAGTGTAAGTGGTAGAAAAAATCGCGTGTGTGTGTCAGAATGATCTCTTAATAAAAATACAAAGTATACTCCATATACTAAATCTGCAGTCTGCTTCAAATATGACGGTATGGGAGACATTACGTAAATAGAGAAATAAACACTGTGGTTCTATATATAAAAAAAGATTATTATGAAATAGTAACAGGATTAAATATATCCCTATTAGTATTATAAATGCGAAACTAACTGTCTGAATGTTTTGCATTTACGGAAAAACTACGAGACCTATTTGGCTGAAACTCAACATATATCGATGCCGACGATGAACTAAGGGTTAAGGTTATCCCTACAAATGGGATAGTTTCTGGGATAAAAATATATTTGTCTCTCTGTTTGTTACGCTTTTACGGGAAAACTATTGGAGCGGTTTGGCTGCAATTCGATATATATGTAACTAGAGTCTCCCCAATTACGAGATGGGATAGTTTTCGATATAAAGTAAACTGAATCTTTTGGGGGCAGATAGCACTAACATAAAATTTAATACAACGAACATGTATTAACGCCTGCTTTCTGAACAAGAGGTGCGCATCAGTTTTTATAATATCTAGTCGACACGACAGGAGACCGGAAGGCTGGTGCTTACCTCGCTCAAAGGATTAGCATTTGTATCCAGCGAGGTAATGCTGCCAGCCTTCTAGGTACAATGCCCGGCGACAGTGGTCTGGTGGGGCTGGACGGGCTTTAATATAGGTTTGTATTTTAATTTTCGTTGGTCTACTATAGTATATATATTTTTAAGTTAGGTTTATTTTTAGGATATTTTAGTTTTTGTTAATAGTTATTCTAATTTGTTTTGTAATTCTAAATAAAATAAAAAGTTTTTATATAATAAATATCTCCTATCTCTTTCCGTATACCGTACATACCGTCGCATTCGAAGGAGGCGTGGCGGCGTGGAGGCGTGGCGGCGTGGAGGCGTGGAGGCGCGGAGGCGTGGAGGCGCCTAGGCGTGCGTGGCGCTGTCCTCGACGAAGTCGCGCGCCTCCTCCTGCGAGACGCACTCGACGTGCGACACCTTGTTGCGGAACTTGACGCCGTAGAACTTGTGCGCGTGCTCGAGCAGCTCCGGCCGGAACGTGGTCGTGATGAACTGCGCCGACGACGACAGCTCGTGGATCATGTTCGCGATCGCCTTGCGGTGCTGCGCGTCCAGCGCCTGCGCACACGCGACACGACGTCACTACTTGGACGTGGTTACGCAAAAAGGATCCAACCAGCAAAATGTTATTTTTGAATGATTAAAGATTGAAGTTTTTTCTTTAACTACTCTACGGACTCGAGTTCCGTACCCTTTTTTAAAGCTTTATTTCTAGATTTAATTTTTAAAATTTTACACGCATATTATTTTAGTTCTTGTGTGTGACATTAATTAATTTGTGTTGAAGTGTATGTATCTTACGAGTGATTTATTATATCAATTTATCCTACTAAAATTATACTAGTGTAGAGTGTATCTGTTACATGCTGGTGTTGTGAGGAAGTGCATGTGCAGTGTGGGCCTTATGTCTGTACTTATATATTATCCTATCTAGAGCCATGTGGATTGTTTTCCTTTCTGTGTCTGGGTTATTAATTTTTAGACTCTTTGTCTGTCTTGATTTGGTTGTGAAATGTGCGTGTAATGCAATGCGGTGGTAGTGCACATTGATTTGAGTGTGTGTATAAGTTTTGTTGTTTGTTTATGACTTTGTGTGGTGTTTTAATTTATTGTTAAGATTGAAGTTTTAGCTGTATTTCCGTATTGATGCAGTTAAACTTATTTGTATGAAAAATGATACATTTACGCTTATATTTTCCTAAGAACCCCTTAGACAGAAACAAGTGCATCAATGCGGAAATACAGCTAAAACTTTAATAACTCAAAAATAACATTTTGTGGGTTGGATCCTTTTTGCGTAACTATGTGCAATTGAAAGAGAGAGTGTTTGGTCCTTCGCTCCATCAATTCTGCTGACTATCTCTTTCTGTGAGGTGACGGCCAATGCACAAGAGGGTAGATGCGGCCATTTAAGACACTTTCATCTGTCAACGTGCGTTGATTCTTTAAAACATATTAAATTCCAATTGTAATTACTCGCCGTGCTAAGAACTTCTGTGTGATACTAGAGAACAGAAGTAACCACTCCAAAGTGAATTTGGTGTCGTGCGCTGCTACCAGAACCAAACCAGGAGAGGTCGGATCTCAAGGTTGGTAGAGCTTCTTTTCTAGTGCAAGGATTTAAGCTAGATAGCTATATTTCCCATACAGTCCATTATTATAAAAAACAGCGTTATTTGATTAAGGGCCACCATACCATATTACCCTTGGACTACACTGCCCCAGAGAGAAATAGAGAGAAACTTATACCCTGTATTACTATATATATAATTTTATCTGTACAAGAACAGTGAAAGAATATAATTACCTGTGACTGGGCGGTCTGTTGTAAGAGGCGACAAAACAAGCCACAGCCAGGTGGTAGAGCATTTGCCCGACTGGATGACTGGTCTAGAGTATAACACCATAACAATCTTGAGTTGTGTTCCGGCTTTAGTGACCAGGTTCCAGTCTCCCTTAAGAGAGCAGCAGCGCATTTGTAACGCCTTTGGTGTTGCAAATGTCCATAGGCGATGGTAACCGCTCCAGTTTCCATCAGGTGGGCCGCCTGCAGAGCTCGTGCAATAAATAAGTAAATAAAAAAAGAGCCGATTGGCGGCGCTGACCTGGTCGATCTCGTCGAAGAGGTAGAAGGGCGCCGGGTCGCACTTCTGTATGGCGAAGATGAGCGCGAGCGCCACGAGCGACTTCTGCCCGCCGGAGAGCTGGTTCATCTCGCGCATGTCGCCCTCGCCGCCCGTGAACGACACGCGGATGCCCACGCCCGTGAACTGGTCCGCGTTCCCGCGCTCCAACAACACCACAACACGACAACACAATAACACAACAACACAACAACAATACACGCACGTTATGCACAAAGCCCGCCCGGAGACTCGCCTCTATAACTTTGGCTTTTTTGTGTATTTGTGTAACGTAAGTACATGTAGGGTTAATGTGTCTTTCCACACTAGCCGAGTCGATCGCGGGTGGATTACTGCTAAAAGCATAGTATTGCTGCAGTGATGCCGCCCCCGACCGACGTTGGCCCGTTTCCTGGCAACGACCCGGTCTGTGCGTAAATCGGTAGCATTTTCCCTCGCCACAAAAATGATAAGAAACAGTGTGATAAGGGGGCGTTGTGAATTCAAAGAAGATGTAGTGGCAAGAGTTGAAAAGGGAATGTTAAGGTGGTTTGGTCATGTAGAGAGAATGAATGATAGCAGAATCACAAAACAAGTATATGATAGCAATGTGACTCGGAAGAGTCGGTGCCGGTAGACCGAGACGTGCTCACCATGATCAAATTGAAGATATTTTGAAGGAATGTCAGATAAAAAGTAGTTTAAATAAGCGTGTATGTATGAGAAGATTAATGAAAGTCGATGAAGCGAAAAGTGTTTGTCAAGATCGTAACAAGTGGAGATCCATCGTCTCTGCCTACCCCAATGGGAAACAGGCGTCACAATATGTATATATGTAAGACTTTTTTTGTAAGAAATTAAATTTCCAACAAATTTACTATTGTTACTCGAATTAAAATGCGGTACTATTGAATTTATTAGAACTATATACAAACACGTATAATACAGGTACAAATATAACTGAACGCAACCAGTACAAATGTGATGCACGATTCAATAACACGCGCAAAGTCCGTCACTATATAGTTTATCGAATGTACACGTTTTTCCGGGACACAAATTACCGCAGCAATTAAAAAGTGAACGTAGGCTATCATTTTAGTGAAAATTCCCGGGATAAAAAGTATCACACATTTTATTACATAAAATTTGCTATCGATCGGTGGAAAAACCGCATTAGAATTCCATCTTTTTTTCATTTAGTCATTTTAAATCATCCCCAGATAAATTCTCGTGGCATTCCCGGTTTTTTTCAAATAGTTTCAATGTACAGACACGGCATGTTTAAAATTATAATATAATTATTATAGTTATTATGTATATATCAATACTGCAGAAAATATATGTAATATAAATAACATATGATTATGTATTTATATATAATAATGCGCTATCTCTGTAGTTTTTACATATACTGCCCAATAGGTTATATTTGAACTCATTTTTGTGTATTTACTATTTTGAAGATAGTCCGATACAAATTTCTATATATCTTTTTTTTGTCATTTTTAACTTACGAGACGTGAAATCACCCTGCCATAATACAGTTTAAATTAATCACTATTGTATATTGTACTTGCGCAGCTATTATTGGAGATGAAGATTGTGTTTAAATGTGTGAAACTCGCTTACGTCGGGGTTGGTGTCCTGGGCGTCGTCGGCGACGCGCATGACGAGGCTGCCCCTGCCGTGGGGCACCAGCTTCTTGAACACCTCCGTGAAGTTCTTGCTCACCTGCTTGAACGTGAACTGGATCGCCTCCAGCTTACGGTGCTCCAGCGTCTCGATCAGCTCGCGGATCTTCTCGCCGCTGAGGAACGCACACTCAAATACTAGATAATGGAGAAAGTATAGAATTTTCTTCATCCGGGCGGCCTGTTGTAATACAAAAAAAGTATTACAACAGGCCGTTATCCGTGATCTCAAGCGTTACTAGTTCGATTTGAAAAATTGTTAGATAGCCTATTTATAGAGGAAGGCTATATCACGCTAAGACCAATAGGAGTGGTGCACCAGTGAATTTGGGCGGTTTTGTTTTAACTTATTTTGTATATATATATATATATATATATTAGTATAGTATAGTAGCTTTGAGACAATTGCTTAGTGAAATTGAACATATATCCAATAAGCGTAAGAAATAGTACAAAGTTTCACTTAATTTCATCGACTGTCATATTCGTAAGAGAAATCTTTTCGATCAAGTATCTTTTTCTGGATCGAAAGTACCTTATGTCCTATTATAGCCCTCACAGCGTGTAAACAAAATTCCATGATGATCTGTTGCGTAGTTAAGGCGTGGAAGCGTCACAAAAAAACCAACAAACAAACTCGCATTCACATTCATATTATTAGTTAAGAATATACAAGTCACTTGTTTCTTACCCAATGTCGAGCTCCTCCTTTCTCTTGTAAAGTTTCTCCTTTTGCTCCGAGAAACTAATAAACTGATCCAATGCCTTTTTGTTCACGTGATTGTATTTCTTTAGGTGCTGATTGGCCTTCTCTAATTCTTTAAACAACTGAAATTCACAAAAACAAAATGTTTTAATATAAGTACTGCACATGGAAGAACAGTAATAGGAATGACAATTGCACAATGAAAAACATTAAAAAACTGCAAAATGTTTAATTTGTAAAAGGCGTCAAAAGTTATTCTGCCGAGTTTTGAACACGTGCATTAGTCGCGTTTTAACATAGAGAAAGTCATAGATCAGTTGATTTTAATATAAAAAACCTTGTGCATTAGTCTCGTTTTGATATCGAAAACGTCGTGCATTAGTCTCGTTTTGATATTGAAAACTTCGCGCAAGTCACGTCTCGATATAGAAAACGTTACGCTAAAGTCGACTTCTGATGTAGAAAATATCACGCAGAAGTCTCGTTTTGATATAGAAATCGTTGTCCATTAGTACCTTTTTGATATAAAAGAACGTGTCGTAATTATCGGGTATACACAATTCTTCTGAATAGTCTCCTTCCTTTTCTAGAATTAAAGAGTTATCTACAATACTTTTTAAAGTTTGCTTACCTGTTTGAGGGACAACTTCTGATACTTGGAATGCAGCTCCGGCGCGTTGGGCAACGTGCCCAGTGCCGCGATCTTGTCCAGGGACTCTTGTATCTTCTCCTGAAGTAGAACTTCCTTTGAAGCCATTTTCTCTAATCCTTTGGCGTCTTCCTCCATTTTGTCTTGGGCTTCTTTCTCCTGTTAAAATATACGAGTGACAAAATCACATTGGTTTTATTTTAAACTGGCCATTTTAAATCATTTCCAGGAAAATTTCCGAGCGATTACCAAAATAAAAAGAAGCGCAGATTAGTTAGTCGAAGAATTAGCTGTCGATCAAAAACGAAAGACGCATCGAAATTGGCCTATTCGTTTGTTCAATCACATAATCTGATTTATATCTCAAAGCTATAAATTTGAATACATGCTACTGAATAGTTGTGGTGAAACGTAACTAGATGGCATTACACGTTTTGGAATAAGCATAAAGTCGATTTATTCTCATACATTTAAAATTTCATCCTACCGACATGACAGTTATATATCAAGTAGACTTTGTTTATAAATATAAGTAAAAAGTGATAAATATACGAGCTATTTCGAACACGTTATTACGCGAATCCCGAACAAACAGAGAAGAAATCGTTTATATAGTCTATTAAATATTTATATATACATTTTTTTTCAAGCTTTAGTACAGAAACGGCATTTTTAGAATTTTATGGTATTATAGATAAGGAACATCGTGTCATTATCCATTCTATGAGCGTACACATACAAATTTTTTATTTTAAATAATCTTATTTTATTTAAATTCCAGCTGGATGGACTGAAGACCTTCACAAGGGCGCCGGTCGGAGAAGGCAAAGGGCCTACGTCCAGCAGTGGACGTTAATTCTTGGCTGACGACGAAATTACATTTTACGAATTAAAAAATACTTTAAAACTAACTTATATGATTATTTCAGCTTTAAATAACAATAATTAGAGTTACATATCCAAATATTAACCTTATATAAGGACCAAATTTAGTATTATTTTATTCCACAAGCTGCCAGTTGCAATCAAAATGGCCTCGCCAAAACCAAGAAAATTATAACGTCTCTTTTTATTCTAACACAAACTCTACATAGTTAGAGGGAGAAAGCATCAGTTCAACGTTCGTTTCAATTATCTGTATTTGGCCACAAATTTGTGATGCTGCCCAAAATTAGCCGTGTGTGACAGTTTGGAGAACATATCTGTGGTGGTTCCGTCTTAAATCTTATATATTAATATGTCGGAGGGAAGCTATGACTATGACGACATGACGATGTATTGTTGACAGGATGTATAACGCACAATATCATTTGTTTACATTATAATCACTTCTAAAATTCTTAATGTAATTTAATTAGATTTGTTAATGTTTCTATAACTTCAAGATCGTTCTAACCTAATAAAAGTTATGAATATTGTAATTTAATAAACGACCAATCAGAGCAGAGCATATGGCGGAGCGGGGTCAGACGCCCTCTATACTTTGAGTAATATCTACTTGGGTAGACTGAGGAGTTTTTGTGGCACATTTGGTTGGTGGCAGCAGGTCGAGTTGGACCTTAGAGTATTTTAAAGAAAGTGTTTTAAGTTAGAAGTATGAGCGGGTGCCCTGAACCCGCTGCTCGGTCTAAACTATGTCATAATGTTGATCAAATCTAAATTAAAAGTGTATAAACCGTGGCTATTGTGTTTTATGCTCGCATTTCATCCTGATGACGCCCACTAAACCTGAAATAACTAAAGATGTCGTGAGTACGAGGCCGTTCTGCGACAAATATATAAAGCTGAAGAGTTTGTTTGTTTGAACGCGCTAATCTCAGGAACTAATGGTCTGATTTGAAAAATTCTTTCAATGTAAAATAGCCCGTTTATCGAGGAAGGCTATAGCCTATATATCATTAAGCTAAAACCAATAGGAGCGGACCAACAATACTGGTATACTGGTAAAACTTTCTAAATTGTATCATGCATAGATTTTAGTAAACAACAAAAAAATGTCATTATTGCGTACACGCCCATTTGTTATGAAGCCCTTGATATTGTTACGAGTTGCAGGACTCGAATTAAAATGCCGTTAGAATTACTGTAGAATTTATTAGAACTATACAAACACGTATAACACAGGTGCAAATATAATAACACGCGCAAAGTCCTACACTTAATAGCTTACTGAATGTAGTACACACGTCTTCCTCCGCTTGTTCTTATCGCCCGACTGCCCCATCTCTCAGTTGGGGCATTGCTTTATACTGTACCAATGCAGTATGTCTAGAGGGCCGCGTGGGGAATTTCTTAGAATTAGCTTGTATTTTAAATAAGAGACACCTGGCAGTGATCACAATACCAACAATAGGCCCTAAAATATCACAATACACAACGGGCTGTTTTTAAAATTACAAATTTTAAACACAAAGTAAACAAAATAAGTCCAAATGTCAAGAGGTAATAAGCAGGTGTGAATTGGTGTTTGTCGGTCGTAATAATATATAACCTTGTTCCTCCACTTGTCGAGTTCGATCTTGAGCGCCTTCTCGTTCTTGACGGCGGCCTGCACCTTCCGCTCCACCTCCTCCAGCTCCTTGTTGATCTGCCGGATGCGCTTCTCGGAGGCGCCGAGGTCCGCCTTGCTGTTCGCCAGCCGCCGCTTGCGGTCCTCCACCGAGATCTCCTGCAGCGCCTGCACCAGCTCGTCCTTGCGTCTGCGCCATTGCACACCCAAAGGCTTATTTATACAGAGGGGCACATCTCTTAGTAAGCGTCCTTCACTCTTTTTTATATTATTATTACATTAAAATATTAAATTAGTAACTAAACAAATCTGGATTGCAATCCAAGACAGGTCCATACAGGAAAAATAGCATTCAACTAATCATGTGTAAACACTTATGTGTGTATATACACACACACACACACACATACATTTTTGTTCGTAACGTACCTGTTATTATTTTTCGAAATCATTATTTTCAAATTTTGATAATTATTTCATAACATAATCGTTAGGTACTTATAGTAAATTATTCAAAATATGTCTGTTCTTTGTTTCATGGTGTTCTAATTATAAATAATATTAAAATTCAATTCAAATGTTCATTAGTTATTTTTTATATTTTTCTTTTGTGAAGGTGACATTACTGCTTGGCACTAACGGAAGACCAGCGTTGCTTTTTATCAAGCAGCATTTGCTGACTTAGGGCCTGTTTAGAGTTAGTTAAGTTTTTGGCTTTTATTAAGCTGTTTATGTATACTTTAATAATTTTAAATAACTCTAAATAAACATTATTTTCTTTCTTTCTTTCTTCTATACAACTGAGGTCGTCTAATACAGCGTTTTTGAATCTGTGGGTCGCGATCCCTAGGGGGGTCGCAGAGCCTTGCACGGGGGGTCGCCGGCAAAAGGGAAAAGCAATTTAAATTTCTTAGGTATTTTCTAAGCTCACCAGCTTTTTGCAGAGTATAATGCCCTAATAATGAATATGAGAAAAAAAAATTAAACGTAGTCTTTTAAATGAATAACTTTTTGTCTGTCTATGGCCCAAGGGTGTCAAAGTGTTCAAAAAGATTGAAAACCACTGGTCTAATATTTAGTACGGATCAACCTTATTGTCCAAAAATCTGTGTACTCCGTGATCACGGCTACTGAAAAGTGACCGAAACGTCGAAATAATAAAAATTAAAACCGTTTAAAAATACCTCTTACCTGATCAAGTTGTTGGTCAACAAATTTTCGAGTTTGTTCTTGGTGGCCTCCAGGTTCATCCTGGCGCTGAAGGCCTCCTTGTTGTCCTGGGTCAGCCGCCTGATGGCGTCGTTCAGCTCGTCCACTTTGCCTTGGTCTGCGGTCGACAGCTGTTCCATTAGTTCCTGGTATACAACAAAATATCCTATAAATATTGTAAACGCGAAAGTTTGTAAGGATGTATGTATCGATTTATGTTTTCTACTCTTTCACGGAAAACAATGATGTAGAATGGATTTTGATGAAACTTTACAATAACATAGCTTACACATCAGAATAACACTTAGGCTATAATAACATACAGTTAAAATGATTTTAAAATTAATTATATTTATTGCTAATATGGTTATTGGACTCTAATAAACATCATAAACTTCATAAACATTTTCACAAGATTATTTATCTTTCCACTCTCTGAAATAAAAAGTACCCTCAATTAAATAGTTTTAGGTGCGTTACCTGATGCAGCTCAGACTCGAGCCCTTCCTTAGTGGCCTGCATGGCTTCCAAGCTGGATCGGCATTGGGCCAACGACCTTTCCTTTGGCCCTCGACCCCTTTCTATAGACGCTAGTTCCTCTTTCATCAAACGAATATCAGCTTTTACTTTGTCAAATATGTCTCTGTAATTAAAAACAAAAAGTTATTAAATACTTATTCTTAATTTTCTTATATATCTATTATATATATATATATATATATATATATATATATATATATCTGATTATAACAATAATTGGATCTAAATGAGGGATTGCGCCCATAGTCACTTTTTTATTTATTTTTTATTTATTGCAGGAGTTCAGCAGACAGGCAGACGGCCCACTTGATGGAAAGCGGCCACCATCGCCTATGGACATTTGCAACACCTAGCGTGCTACAAATGCGCCGCTGCTCTCTTAAGGGAGACTGGAATTTGATCACTAATGCCGGAACACAACTCAAGGTTGTAATGGCGACATACTCTAGATAGCCATCCAGTCGGGCAAATGCCGTTTCACCTGGCTGCGGGTTGTTTTGCCGCCTCTTACGACAGACCACCTGGCCGCAGAAATTTGTATATTATAATTATATAATCATAAACACTTCTCTCGAAGAATATTCTACTTTGGACGCGTTCCTTTAGTATCTCACAACGCCCAAAACGCTCCGGCTGCCATTCCACAAGGGGACCGCGGTCGTTGTGGTCGTGGCGGAAACGTCACCAACGACGTCATAATCTTCGATCACGCAGCGCTCACAACGACCCCTGTCAAGAGGTGGGTCGAAGTGGGCGTTGACCACTGACCATTAATCCTCTCTATCTCTTGACAATAAAAGACTATACAAATGACGGAAAACACGTTGCCATTTTTTTCAGAGTTCTTCTCTGTTTGTTCGCGATTCACGTAAAACCGTTTCGATGCGGTTTTACGTGAATCGCGGATCGACAGTTAATTCTTACGACTTAAACTCTATGCTACTTTTATACTGGGAATCCCGCGGGAATTTTCCTGGGAGCGGTTCGAATTGCTTTGGATGCATCAAAATCATCTCATGCCGACAGTTTCCACTAAAACGATAGCTTACATTCCTTTCTTAAATGCTGCGATACTTTGTGTCCCGGGAATTCCAAGTCCAGCGTGAATGTAATCGCGGGCAAATCCTAGTAATAAGTAAAAACTAACTTAGCTTTGCCCTGCTTCGTCTCGGTCCTTTGCATCTCCGAGACAATAGTGTTGATACTTGTCTCGGTTTTGTTCAGCTCCTGTCTCAAGGTGCTCAGCTCTTGGTCCAGACTTGTTATCTGCTCCATTAGTTCCGAGCGGGTCTTCTGCATCTCGAGGCGAGAACGCGATTGGTTGAAATAACCACCGGTCAGGGAGCCCTTTGACGACACCTGAATTGAAGATATACACTGGCTGATAAATTTTAAAACTTATTAAACCTGCAACATTTGTCACTTTGTAACGTTGCATGCTTGGTCAGTCCTGATAAAATATAAGTGAAAAATCAAAAATACATACTATACAAAAAGGCAAGAAAGGCAAAGCAAAAGTTTTTTAGGAATTAACAGAAGTATATTTTGAAATATATTTTGCGAAAAATTCTGTATTACACAGGAAAATCTCGCGACAAACTTTTATCTATAAAATTCTACACATCCGGTGGCTGTTCATTGAAGCTATTAAATAATTAAACTGGACTAGACCATACAAACGATGGTGAACACAATGCAATTTTTTTTAGATTTCTTGTGTTTGTTGGAGATTCATGTAAAAACCACTGGGCCGATTACGATACGCTATTCTATAATCAACAGTAGGTTCTTATACATTAATTCTGCGCCAAAGTGGCAAAAAAAATACAAAAAAAAAATTTAATTCCAATGTGATTTTTTCACTGATCAGTAGCAAAGTTTATGTAATAAAATATGATATAATTTTTATCCCGGGAATCCCGCGGGAATTTTCCTGGCAGCGGTTTGTAATTGTTCGGATGCATAAAATTTGCTTATTCAGACACAGTTTTCAACGAAACGACAGCTTAAATTCTCTTTTGAATGATACGGTACTTTGTATCCCGGGAATCCCGCGGGAAGTTTAAGTCAACTAGGACATACTCGCGACTTCCTCCACGCTCGACTTGAAATTCCCGCGGGATTCCCGGGCATAAAGTAGCAAAGCATTTAACAAAGAACGTAAGCTATCGTTTTAGTGAAAACTGCGTCGGAGTAAACTCTAGTTGTATATTTTTATTTCGGTGTATTTACTTCAAGTTTATTCTTTCCATTTTAGAGCTTAATGTAAAAGCTTCCTTTTAATTTTTTCTTATTTCCCTTAAAATAAAAGCACAAATACGTCAAAATATTTTAATTATTATTCATTCATATCATGTTAAATGAAGGTACAATATAATTTCCTCACCTGGTCACCTTCCAAAGTGACACAATCGAGGTTGAACTGCTTCCCCAGTTCCGTTGCACACTCCAGATTCCTGCATATCAGCGTCTTGCCGAATATGTATTTCATTGCCTTCGCGTATTTTGCGTCATATTTCAATTTATGAACCATCGCTATGGCGTTCTGTAATGGAAATAACATTAAAAGGAAAACTTCCACCGAAAGAATTAAACACTGAAGTAAGTCCTACATTTCTAGAGGACGTCACAAGACATTCTTTAAGGGTGATATTTAAATGCTGTTTTTTGTGGCTCACCAAATTTTATAATTGCTTAACATTTAATTACTTCTCATTCTTTAATAATATTTATCAGTTAATGATACAATAGATTTAATTAGATAATAGCGTGTATGTGAGTGTATGTATATATACATATAAGTGTTTAGCTCGGGGGTAGTTTTTTGGTAATATTTGTTTCTAGTATTTTTACAATCTACATTGCCTAATCTGAGGAATTCCGAGATATTTTTCTTAACATAAAGGACATTTGCAAAAACATACTGTGAAGACACATTTAGAATATTTATATCTTTGACCTTATCACGCAATGTACTATATAGTAGTTATGTGCTTACATTATCATTGGGATAGGTCATATCTCGAACTTGCAGGCGGTTCAAGGGCATAAAAGTCACCTCACCGGGCAAACTTTGCCGGTTCATCTCCTTGAGAATTTTCGTGCCCACCGTGTCGGATTCCACTATGTGGTGGAACAGTCTGTTGCCTGCTGTCACCTACAATATTATTTAAATAAGAGTAATGAAGTAATTTTTACAGCTCAAGCAAGCTTTTCAAGTATCCTTTTGTTTACTTGAAAAGCTTGCTTGAGCTGTAAAATGCAGCAATGTAAAATGGCAGTGAGCGTGTCACAGCGGATACAAGCAGGAGATGTGTATGCCGCTTTGGATGTATAGAGTTATGAGGAGGGATCGCGTTAAGAATTCCCGCTTCTGCAGCTATATTCATTTCTGTAACATAACAGATAATCTGCAACAGAATTACCGAGAGTGGTATAGTATATATAAATTGTGGGTAGTTGTATATTTTATACATAGCCAATAGACAATCTCAATACCGCTGCCATATTGTTTTATTAGAGTCATTAAACTGGCGACGAGGATGGGATTACTGTAATAAAAAAGAGGAAATTGTAATATGTATGAATTGTGGGTAGTTGTATATTTTATACATAGCCAATAGACAATCTCAATACCGCTGCCATATTGTTTTATTAGAGTCATTAAACTGGCGACTAGGATGGGATTACTGTAATAAAAAAGAGGAAATTGTAATATGTATGAATTGTGGGTAGTTGTATATTTTATACATAGCCAATAGACAATCTCAATACCGCTGCCATATTGTTTTATTAGAGTCATTAAACTGGCGACGAGGATGGGATTACTGTAATAAAAAAGAGGAAATTGTAATATGTATGAATTGTGGGTAGTTGTATATTTTATACATAGCCAATAGACAATCTCAATACCGCTGCCATATTGTTTTATTAGAGTCATTAAACTGGCGACGAGGATGGGATTACTGTAATAAAAAAGAGGAAATTGTAATATGTATGAATTGTGGGTAGTTGTATATTTTATACATAGCCAATAGACAATCTCCATACCGCTGCCATATTGTTTTATTAGAGTCATTAAACTGGCGACGAGGATGGGATTACTGTAATAAAAAAGAGGAAATTGTAATATGTATGAATTGTGGGTAGTTGTATATTTTATACATAGCCAATAGACAATCTCCATACCGCTGCCATATTGTTTTATTAGAGTCATTAAACTGGCGACGAGGATGGGATTACTGTAATAAAAAAGAGGAAATTGTAATATGTATGAATTGTGGGTAGTTGTATATTTTATACATAGCCAATAGACAATCTCCATACCGCTGCCATATTGTTTTATTAGAGTCATTAAACTGGCGACGAGGATGGGATTACTGTAATAAAAAAGAGGAAATTGTAATATGTATGAATTGTGGGTAGTTGTATATTTTATACATAGCCAATAGACAATCTCCATACCGCTGCCATATTGTTTTATTAGAGTCATTAAACTGGCGACGAGGATGGGATTACTGTAATAAAAAAGAGGAAATTGTAATATGTATGAATTGTGGGTAGTTGTATATTTTATACATAGCCAATAGACAATCTCCATACCGCTGCCATATTGTTTTATTAGAGTCATTAAACTGGCGACGAGGATGGGATTACTGTAATAAAAAAGAGGAAATTGTAATATGTATGAATTGTGGGTAGTTGTATATTTTATACATAGCCAATAGACAATCTCCATACCGCTGCCATATTGTTTTATTAGAGTCATTAAACTGGCGACGAGGATGGGATTACTGTAATAAAAAAGAGGAAATTGTAATATGTATGAATTGTGGGTAGTTGTATATTTTATACATAGCCAATAGACAATCTCAATACCGCTGCCATATTGTTTTATTAGAGTCATTAAACTGGCGACGAGGATGGGATTACTGTAATAAAAAAGAGGAAATTGTAATATGTATGAATTGTGGGTAGTTGTATATTTTATACATAGCCAATAGACAATCTCAATACCGCTGCCATATTGTTTTATTAGAGTCATTAAACTGGGGACGAGGATGGGATTACTGTAATAAAAAAGAGGAAATTGTAATATGTATGAATTGTGGGTAGTTGTATATTTTATACATAGCCAATAGACAATCTCAATACCGCTGCCATATTGTTTATTTAGAGTCATTACAACTGGCGACGAGGATGGGATTACTGTAATAAAAAAGAGGAAATTGTAATATGTATGAATTGTGGGTAGTTGTATATTTTATACATAGCCAATAGACAATCTCAATACCGCTGCCATATTGTTTATTTAGAGTCATTACAACTGGCGACGAGGATGAAATTGCTGTAATAAAAAGAAGGGAAATATAATATATATAAATTGTGAATAGTTGTATATTTTGACGTAGCAAATAGACAATCTCAATACCACTGCCATATTGTTTTATTAAAGTAAATACAACTGGCAACGAGGATGGAATTGCTGTAATAAAAAAAAGGGAATTATAATATATATAAATTGTGGGTAGTTGTATATTTCATGCATAGGCAATAAACAGTCTCAATACCGCTGCCATATGGTTTTATTACAGTAATTAAAAGTGGTGTGGCCACGTTTTAAGAAACCAACTAGTACACTTAAGTTTATTTGAGGAATTTATGTTTAATGGTAGATTCTGGCTTGATCTGATGAAGGATGATATCTGACCAGTTATCTCACAATAATATCTGCCGAAGACCGCACTACGTGAAGAACTAAGAAAGCGGATAAGGGCGTCGAGGCGAACTTTTGTAAATTTTTACTTACGGTCCTTACTATATAATGTCAATTATAATAAAAAAATAAAAGTGAAATGTCTGTTTGTAGTGTCAAAATAACAGTTTTTTACTTAATGCACATGAATTGATATATGGTACATATATCAAGAAATCAATTTGTAAATTTTTATCAATCGGTCTGGATGTTTCGGGTAATCTCTGAAACGGCTGGACCGATTTTGACGGGACATTCACTTGCCATAAAGACATAAGTAACTTAGCGTACTTTTTTTAGGGTTCCGCGATAAAACACCACGCAAACGAAGTTGCTGGCTCAGTTAGTTTTAACTAGAATTAATGGTTTGCATATGTAATACAAATATAGTTCTTACCTCCACAGCAGTGTAAATGGTTTTGTCGCAGGTGAAATTCTCGATCACCGGCCCATAGTACTGGGTCGCAATCTTCGCCCATTCGCCGCCCCTCTCTTGGAATGTCTCTAGTACTTTGCGGACACTGTCCCTACCGTTCAATATTGGCTACAAATAAAATTTATAATTATCTTATTAGCTAATAAAATCGGCCAAGTGCGTGTCAAAGTACATGCATATTCTGTTCTGGAGAGGTGATATATGACCACCATTACGTCGCATGGCCAGGTCACGATTCTCCAAAAGTCAATTAATTGAAAAGTACTCTATGTATCGAAATTACTTGTATTGTAATTAAATCTCATTAAAAGCGACATAACATTTTTTAAATTTGATTTTTATAAGTCTACCTTTAATTTCGTTCAGAATTGTGAACAAAAAATGTCAGATAGAGAATACGTCATTCTAGAGAACGAGTGTAGAAAGCTAAAATTTATGTGTTGCAGTTAAATTAATTAAAATGAAACATTTATACTGACAATACATAATAGTAGCTAAACGCCTGTTTCCCTTGGGGGTAGGAAGAAACTATATATCTCCACTTGCGACGATCCTGCCGAACAGCTTTTGGTTCATCTACTTACTTTCATTAACCTCTTCATACATGCACGTATTTGAGATGCTTATTACCTGACCTCGTTTTAACACGTTTGTCATTTGATCATAGTGTGTAATTCGTGGTCTATGGGTACCAACTCTACCATTCACAATACTGTCATACACTTGTTTTGTGATTCTATTTTCATCCACCCACTCTCATGCCCAAACCACCTTAACATTCCTTTTTAAACTCTTGTTATTTTTATTGGAATGTAAATGATGACAAAATTTAAAATAAAATTATTATATTAAATTTATATACTCATATACTCTTTCACGAATGTACTGAATAAAGCTCAAAGTTAATCTTAAAATTTAATGTAGAAAATAGATAAATATTTTTACCTTGCCAGCCATAGATCGCAACGCTTGGTCAGCTTTTGCCAGATCCTCTTTCAGTGACGACAAGTTCTGCGTCAATGAGGTCTCCTTACGCCACAATTCGCTAATGAAAATACGTGTGTAAGTACATTTTACCTTGTATGTTTTGTTTCCTACACGTTACAATCTCATGGGGCCTGGCATCCTTTAAAAATAACAAGTTTTCCGACGCTTTTAATGGCGTCCCAATCTCTATCGAAGTTTGATAGTATAATAACCACGTATGAAGATAGTCATGATATTTTAGATTGGATTAGATCAGTGTTCCGCAAAGTATGTACCACGGGACACTGGAGTACCGTGATCATTAATCCGTGTGCCTCGGAAAAATAAGAATATGCTGCAATTTAAACTTTAGGTTTGTTGACTAATAATAAATATTGTTCGTGGATGATAAATAAATGTTGATTAGTATCACTTAAAAAATAATAATTTGTGGTGTACTTCAAAAATTTTCATTTACCTAGATGTATGTACGTACCTTGAACACAAAAAGTTTGCGGAACACTGGATTAGATAACTCTTTATTGCTCACCAAAAAAATTACAAAAACAAAAATGCATAATCACAACACTTGTTGGCAAAACAACAGGCAGCCTTATCACTAAAAGAGATCTCATCCAGGCAACCTATCTTAAAAGAAATTCTTGACTAATCTGGCATTGTAGGTGGAGCACAAAAAAGATAGGACTACGATTTAAATAGACATACTTACACTAATTAACCAATTTAATAGATACATAACCATAGCCAGACACATTTATAGAATACCAATATATGTGTATATACGAAATTATCTATATAAAATTAAGTATATTTATTAAGATTATGTATGACCAGCATTTTATTTTATTTAGTAGCTTTATTTTATTATATTATATGAATTATAAAAAAATATTTTCGGAAACTGCTGGTCCGAATTAGCCCCCTATTTTTTCACATTTTATATGCTTTATACAAACTCGAACCATTTACAGATTTATTATGGTATAGATATATTAAAATAGATTAATAAATAAATTATATTTTAATGACAATATTCATTTACATGTATGGCGGCTATGTACGCCATTATGCAAAATTTTATTCATATAGTCCCAGTAGTGTTTGAGAAAATTGATTGTGACATAGACAGAGAGACCAACATGACTACTGTTTATGGATTCGAATTTTCCCAAAATGACTACAGGATTTAAAAAAGAAACTCTCATACTCACTTCCTAGCACTCTGCTCCTGGTCCTTCCTCTTCTTGCACTCGTAATACTGCTTGTTGTGTTCGTCGATTGCGATTCTTTGCATCTCCATTTCCTTAGTGGTCTCTTCTATTCTCTTCTCGAGCTCCGTCAACTTGGCCGCGTCGCGACGGAGGTCTTCGCGCAACTTGCTCTCGTGATCTTTCTTGTCTTTTATCTGTTTGCTCAGGGACCTGTTAAAATAGTTTATTTTTTATTTTTGTGCCTTCTACTCCATCATGGGCTAAAACAGAGGTTTGTTGAAGTAGACTTAGCCTAAGGCACTTTCATCTATCTTCTCATACATAAAAATCTCGTGTGACGAATTTGTTTGTGGTCGGACTCCTCCGAAACGGCTTAACCAATTTTAATGATTTTTTTGAAGTAAAACTTCTTTAGGCGCGACTAGGAGGTAGCTGGACGACAATGCAACGGAAGTCCGTTACGGCAATATGGCGTACCATCCGGTTTTCAAATATTTTTTTACCAATAGATAGTTTATAAACAAATCAACCAAAAAACTTTGAAATTTTTTTGAAAAAAAAAATTAGTAAAAAAGTTTTACTTCAATCGCGTGTCAACGTTACACGCACTCTTTTTTATATATTTGGTATGTGAATAAGTCGTAAAGTATTATGACAGAACAACGTTTGCCGGGTCAGTTAGTAATATTATAAAATTCTAAACATGCCATGTGTGTATACTGAAGGTATTTAAAAAAACAACTGGACTAGATTATATAAGCGATGGGGAACATGATGCAATTCTTTTTAGATTTCTTGTCCGTTTGTTCGGGATGCACGTAAAAAACAACTAGGCCGATTTCGATGTGGTTTTCGCTGATCCACAGCAAATTGTTAGACTCTGCGATACTTTTCATCCTGGGAATCCCGTAGGATATTTTTGAGAATGCTTTAAACTGGCCAGATTAAAAAAAATCGAATCCCAATGTGATTTGTGTCACTGACCGATAGAAAATGTTATGTAATAAAATGTGTCATTTTTTTTATCCCGAGAAACCCGCGCAGTTTGTAATTGTTGCGCATAAAAATTAGCTTATTCCGGTACATATTCTTTTTCAAATGCTGTGGTACTTTTTGTCCCGAGAATTTCAGTCACGCGTGGACCAAGTCACGAGATATATAAACCAATCAACCAATTTAATCCGAGAGAACTATCATTCCATCTCTTTCGACGTGTTTGTGGCTAGAGAAAACTTGCTGTGCCACATCCACATGACTGTGCTTTGAAGGTGTGCGCTAAAAACCGTTCGAAATTTTTCGAAGCCGGTTTATTCAACATAACCTGCTTAATGAACTTTTGTTACCAAAAACCGAAAAGGAAAATTCCCAATGTACTAGGCTGTAACCGGTACGACTTCTTTAACCGATTTCCAAGACTTGATACTCACTTGAGTTCCTTTTCAATCCACCGATCCCTGTCCTGCTTGGACGTGAACTGCGTCCCTCTGCCCTGCTTCGCGTACAACTCCTGCCGCTTCTGCTGGTTCAGCGCCAGCGCCCGGGTGCACTCCTCCTCCTTGGCCTTCATCTCCTCGTATTTGGGCTTCAGCTCCTCCAGTTCACGCTCCTTCTCCGCTATCTGCTGACGGAGACGCTCCAGTTCCGCTTCAGCTCTTTCCTAGAAATAAACAATTAATAACATAATGTTACGAGTATAGCGGGACTCGAATTAAAATACCGTTTTGAATGATTATAGAGTTTATTAGAAGCATACAAACACGTTATAACACAGGTACAAATATAACCGAACACAACAAATCCAAACGTAATGCAGAAGGTCGTAATTCAATAAAACGCGCAAAGTCCATGACTATTACATTCCCGAATGCACACACGTCACGCCCGTATCGTAGTCGACGTAATCCGCGACACCTGGCTAATGATTCAGCCGCAAGCGGCCGTAAACGACTACAATAGAACAATAGGCTGTTCTCTAGTAACGTATGCCAATAAATAAGTGAACAAAAAAAGACGACCATAAAAGTATTACGATTAGTTCAAATGCCGACAGGTAATAAAATGTGCTTTTACAGATTTTTTACCTGGAATTTGTCATTCTGGACAACTGCAGCCAGACTAACAGGCTAGCTAATGGAAAGTGACTTTTTATTATTTCCTCTCTTAAAATATATCAGAAGCCTTAATAAAAAAAAAATTAATTTTATTTTTAGAGTGGCAATGTACAGCTGTCAATTGTCAATGTCACTCAGATACAACTCCGGGCGCTAGTGTGCATTTTTTTTTTATGGAAGTATAGGTTTGAGTTTGACCACTGTCTCACCTGATGTTGAGTGATGACGCGGTCTAGGATGGAGCACGCTCACCTAGAAGATACCTATTCACTCGTGACTTGAAGACTTTAAGGTTGTATTTGTCAGGAAAAACAGACTCTGGTAAATTATTCCAGTCTTCGGCAGTGTGCACCAGAAAAGATGAAGTGAAGCGCTTGGTTCTGACTGCTGGTGTTTCCACCATGTAACGGTGGCACAAACCAGTGCGTCTGGTAAAATGGGGATGGGGGAAACAGCTAGTGCAATTCTATGGAACACTCTCCGAAATGTATCTGATAGAAGACAGATATATACCATGCGTTCCATTTGTCGCTCACAACGCTCAAACTACTTTATCAGTCCTTCCACATAGTGACCACGGTCACTATGGTCGCCGCGAAAACGTCACAATGAACCATATCAAAAGGTGGGTCAGAGTAGGCGTTGACCAGAGAACATTAATTCTCTCTATCGAGACGTTGAGGAAGGCTCGATTTTCAAATCAACCGTACTTCAACCAATGACATTTGTGTATTAATGACATCAATGCTTCATAATCAATTCCACTATATTGTTATAATTACCATGTGCTAATAACGGTGAAGGAAAGCATCATGATGCAACCTGCACATCGAGATAATCAATGTGTCAAACCTGCCAAGCTGCCTTGGACAAGCATGACAAGTATACTGTCCGTTCTCCTATAATGGGGGCCCGAGCCCAGCAGTGGGACATTAATGGGCTGTTATTATTATGATTGTAACGGCTGCAAGCAAGTGGAATGGGAAAAATCACGGTCACGAGCGTGGTCGCTGTGAGCTTCCAATGGAACGCGCCCATAATGTCTATTCTATTCTATTCTATTTTGTTCGGCGGTGGCTCCAACGCTTTTAATGTGCGTTGATTTTGCCAATGTCGGAGTGAATTTTGGTTTTCCGAGTGACTATATAAAAATAATAATAATAATAATAATAATAATTTATTTGTCAGACTTGCGTCCAAAATTTCTGTTAGTTACACAAGAGACTTAAAAACTAATTGTTAGTAAAATAAAAAACAAGTAAAAGTAACAAACACACTTATTTGGCGGCTCGGTTTGACGGCAGCACATGCAATTTAACCCTGTGTTTGCAGTAAGGGCCGTCAACCCGCTCCGCCACAGTCCGGAGTATGCTGTTGGAGCTGGCGCGCACCCGCCGCCACAGGGATGCGACCCGCTTACGCATTATAGCATAAAAATCATCTATGCGTTCTTCCGCAAACATCCCTGAGGCACTACAGTAGCGCGGCAGCCCCATCAACATCCTAAACGCGTTATTATATTGGACGCGCAGAACGCTGTATGCCCTCTGAGTACAGCTAACCCACAAGCTGCAAGTGTAAAAAGTCTGGCAGTATGCACCAAACAAGGTTCTTTTGACGCCCTTTGTACACCTTCCAAACCTGCGGATCAGCATGTTACTCCGAATAGCCAGCGCCCTACGCTCCCTCTCCACGTCCATGTCATCGGTCTGGTCTGCAGTAACCCAGTGTCCCAGGTATTTAAATTCTGACACTATCTTCAGCGGCGTCCCACGTATTGTGACTGGTGGTACCTCAGAGTAGTGCTTTGCACCAGCCCTAAATACAAGCAGCTCGCTTTTGTCCGCATTGTACCTGAGACCATGGGAGTCCGCATACCTCTCGCAAATTGCAAGCATTTGCCGAAGGGCACTGATTGAGGGACTCAACAGCACCATGTCATCGGCGTAACTTATATTGTTTACAAATGTGCCATCAATAGAACAACCAACCATGGTGCTACTGAGCTCCTCAAGCAGCCGATTAATATACAGGCTGAAGAGCTTAGGTGAGGTTATCCCCCCCTGCCTCACCCCACACTCGAGCCTGTACCGCTCAGATAACGAGCCCGCCCATTTAACAGCATTTGTCTGGTGCCCATACCAAAATCTAAGTAGTTCTATGGACTCAACAGGTAGTGTTGTGTCCATATAAAGTTTCTTCCAAAGTTTATCATACGAGACCATATCAAATGCCTTTGAAAGGTCAAGAAAACACGCATAGACGGGTGTTTTTCTGTCAGTGTAGTACCGGACAGTGTGCTTGAGGCATAAAACTGCTGATTCTGTCGAAAGACCAGATCTGAAGCCAAATTGGGCGTCGTTAAATGCCAGATGCTGATCCAACTGTTTGTCAAGAACACTGTCCAGTACTTTAGCAATGACAGTGGCAAGTGATATGGGTCTATAATTTTTCATCGCGGATGCATCTCCACGGTTCTTTACTATGGGAACAACCAGAGTCATCATCATATCCTCAGGAAGGTAAGAGTGCTTCAGACAGTAGTTAAAGAGTTTAGCCAGGACTACAGGCAGATGGTATCCTGCATACTGCAAATGTTCTAAGCTAAGTGAGTCGTGTCCCGGCGATTTACCCCGTGTCATACTTTTTATTGCCGCTAAAACATCATTTGCACTGAAGGTCGTCTGCGCATCTATACCACTCTTCCTAGAAAATGATGACTCATCCGCAGTTCCCAAAGGCGGATCAATTTTAAAATGGTCCTTAAATAGTTGAGCTATTTGGGCGGGCTCACTAACGCCCTCAACACTAACCGGCAAACTCGACCTTGGGCTCAGTTTACTGGTTTGTTTCCAGAATCTACCAAAATCTTTTTGGGTATGATATGATGCAATAATATCTAACTTTATTCGTTCAGCGTTGTCTTGACACCATTTTAATTTAGTCTTAAAAGCTTTTCTTGTATTCAACATAGTATTATATACTAGGCCTAATCTAGGTCGCCCATATAATACCCAATTCTGAAACCCCAGTCGAGCCTCCGTATGCGCTTGCCTCACATACCTGTTCCACCCAACGACATGCCTGTGTTTTTTAAAAACCTTACATTTATAGCTTTTAATAGACGCGTTTCTTAAAATACTAACAATATTCAAATACATTTCATTAATTAATGTCATATGTTCTAAATTATTACAAGAATTATCGCAATTATCGCAGAAGTCACAGTTTAAATCATTTAGTTTACTATCACATAAGTCATGGTATAATTTTATTTGTTCTTGATTCCTATCCCCCCATAGCACATTGTTAAATTCTTTCCTACTGCTAACTATATTTTCAGGTCGAATTAAATCAAAATTACATTTAATTTCTAATGGAAAATGGTCTGACCAAAAAACGTCGTAACGTATTCTGGCGTCCAACACTGTGTTCCATCCTGCCTCAGAAACAACACAATGGTCTAACCAACTTTTAGTGTGGTGTACATCGCTTATATATGTAAAAGAGTCAGAATAGCGTCCCAAAATGTCAATGTCCGCACATTTCCAGTTCTGTTCTAGGCAAAAATCTTTTAATTCTTCGCCAAATCTACTCCCAGGTTGTGCGTTAAAATCCCCTAACATAAACACAGTGTCTATCTTACATTCCTCAACAATTGCAGAGATTTCTCCGAGACACTCGGTGTATTCTGCAAGATTCTCCGCAGAGTCTATAGGCATATATACATTTACAATTAAGAGACAGCGCGCTAACAGTTTTACTTTAATAGCTACTATCCTGGTACTTCGACACTCCACTACGGTTACATTTTTAAACACACTTTTCCTCCATAATAGAGCCACGCCCCCAAAAGGTCTTCCTCGAAGAATCCCGACACCGGTGTCTACAGCAGATTTAGCAGCATACTGGAAATCCGAATGAATGGTACTCAAAAAAGGTATGTCTTGCGGTAGCAACCACGTTTCTTGTAGTGCTATAATATCCGCCGCTCGACACAGCTCTCTTATGCATTCCACTGAACGTTTAATCGACTTACAATTGAAAGTCACTATAGTCGAGTCGTTACCCATTAATACTAGTTCGTTTCTCGTCAGTTTGTAATACCTTCATAACATTACTAGTCCGTTGTTCATATGTATCTCTGTTAAAATAAATAAAACGGCGGAATCGTATTCCTTCCGGCCAAAGATTGTCATTTAAAAACAACGATAATTTGGTGTGTGGTACAAAAATTTTGTACGCATTATAGCGTTTTTGTTTTTTCATTATTATTTTCTTCAGAGTAACAGTCGATATCATTGTTTTTTGTTTGATATAATCTAGAATATCATTTTCACTTGTTTCTTTATCCACATTGTTTATAAATACCGGAACACTACTGTCAGCAGCTTTAAATTTTTCATTCGGCTGTGTAACAGCTTTCCCTTCGTGTTCTACTAGTCTATTTCTTAATCTTTTCCTTTGTACGATTTTCCAATCTTCTGATGACTTGTCTTCTTTCAGATGTTTGTCATCCTTTGTATTCACTTCACCCGCCTTTGTCTTGGGCCATACGCTTGCCGCCTGTTCGACACTGATGCTAGTGTGCGCATTATGACCGTGTTGCGCAGGAGTAAGCGAAACAGAACGGTTGTCTACCGCCGAATCCACCCGTTCCTGTGTGATTGACAGAGACAACCGTTTTTCAATAAACGGTTCCTCCTCAACTAAGGAGTCATTTTGTTTCGATGTTGGTGTGCCATTCCTTTGTACAGCTGTATTGTTCTCTTCGATATGCGGTAGGCCCACAGGCCCGCTATCGAGATAGAAACTATCTCTTCTACTACTACCCACATTTTGATGGTTAACATTTAAATCAAAATTATTTACTATAGATGTTTGCTTAAGATTTCTGAGATCATTTTTGAGTTCACTTAGTTGATTTTTGGTTACATAAGTCACTTTTATGCTATGCAGTTCTTTTTGCAATATTAAAATATCTTTTAATAATCTTGTCGCGTCTATGTGATCAAACGTAACCGGTGGGAGTTTGTGTAGTTCTTTTGCCACAAATACTGGAACACCTTCCGGATCTACTTGCTTAAATACTGATATAACATCATATAAATCTCGTTGTGATTTCCCTCTTCTTTTTCTTGGAATATTTCGCTGTTTGGTGGTAATCGAGTCAAACAGCAAATTTTTTGCAGTTTCAATATCCTCTTCTGAGAAAGATGTCGTACATAACTGCACTAAACCTTCTTCGTCCATGACATCCACTTTGTTTTGAATGAATGCTAACAATTCACATATTACTATATTACAATTTTTACATTTAATCACATTAGAGGCCATTATTTAGAGCCAAGTCACCGTGTTAGCGCCCGTACGTTCCGACGTCGGCGCTGCTACTCTGACAAAAAATGAAAAATGACAGGTGCTAGGTGATCAAAAATTAATTTAAAATGATAGCTGTGCGGTGGAGAACGTTTTCTGATGACCTGAGGACAACACAAAACATAAATTGTATTAGACTAACTATGTTATAAGTAGATATTATTAGTATATAAAAATTTACTTAAAGTATATATGAATTTAGAATGGACAAGAGTTAACAGGTAAGCGACATTCACAGGACGATCACAATTTGCAGGTAAAATATCATAAATATGGGTGGTAATTTTGGGGCAATGAAAAAATATATGCTCCACTGTTCCTTCATCTAGACCACATTCACACAATGAGTGATCTCGAATCCTTAGTTTCGCTAAGAAAGCAAGGGAACAGACGTGACCAAGGCGAAGTCGAATTATGGTTGACGTTATTTTCTTGGGTATGTATCGATGACGAAAGAACCATGGAGTAGAGGGGATATTCGGTTGAAGAGAACCATAATATCTGCCAACTGTTTGAGAAGATTGCTGCCATTGCTGATTCCATTGTTCACGCATTTCAGGAGCAGAAAGAGCGGATAAATCTCTGGGGAAGCATTTGCTGTACTTATCAATGCCTAAAGAACTAGCTTGTTTAGCACAGTTGTCTGCTGTTTCGTTGCCTAGAATTCCACAGTGACCAGGTATCCAAGCGAGAGCAACCTCAAGGCCTACAATATGGCACTGGTATAGAATTTGTTTTATTTGGAGAGTGAGAGGGGAAATTTGACGGGAATGGAATGGAGATTTGAGAAGGTCTTGCAAGCAGCTGAGACAATCAGTGAAAATAATTGATTTTTTTAATTGATGTGATTCTATGAATAAGGCAGCCTCCAGTAGAGCAATAGACTCACCAGAATAAACTGAATTATAAAAGGGGAGTTTAAAGTTGAGAACAATTTTAAATCTGGGAATCCACACAGCTGCACCGACAGGACTATTAGATGTCAATTTTGATGCGTCTGTGTATATAGGGAGCCAGTCAAACCATTTTTCTTGAAATATTTGATTAAATCTTTGGTTAGCTGCGGTAGAATTTTTGTCAATGCCAAAATTGAGAATGATATTAGGGACAAAGGTGAGACTATCGAAAGAAGTTTCAAATAGGGGATGACAATAAGTTTGAAAAAGATTAAAAGGGATACTCGTGACTTTTTGGAAAGATTTTACTAAAAGGGGAGGAGACTTGTGATTCCAATAAGGAGATGAAAAGGTTTGGTCATTAAGGTCTCTAAGAGAGTCAAGAAGGGGATGTCTTACTATTTGAATGACTCTGCAAAAAAAACGGTCTGCAAGGAGTTGACGGCGTAGGGATAACGGGGGCTCTAGGCATTCGACCTGGAGAGCTTTGGTAGGAGACGATTTCATGCAGCCAGTAATAATTCTTAAACATTTTGCCTGTAACCGATCAAATTTAGCAAGGGCAACTTTACTGCAGGGTTCCAACAGAAAGCTCCCATAATCAAAATGGCTCCTTATTATAGCATTGTATAACAATTTCTGGTTATATGGATGGGAACCCCACTTAGCACCAGATAAAGCTCGTAGAATGTTAATATTTTTTTCCACTTTATTTGAAATATAATTTAAATGATTCACACCAGAGAGCTTAGAATCTAGATATAGTCCTAAGAATTTTACATTATCTTTAACTGAAATTGTTTGATTGATTACCTTTATGTCTAATGGAGGGACAGATCTTTTCCGAGAGAAGATTACGACAGAGCTTTTAGGGGCAGAAATTTCAAGCCCGTGATCTACAAGCCAATTATTAAGATAGAAGAGAGCGCTGTTTAGTCGACTGCAGCAATCAGTGAAGGAGTCAGATGTAACATACAAAGCAATGTCATCTGCGTACTGTAGAATCTTACAAAAGCAATTGACGGAAGCCTCTAGGTCAGCTGTATAGATACTATAAAGAAGGGGACTTAAAACTGAACCCTGTGGAAGACCTTTCCACACAAATCTGGGAGAAAGGGGACAAACAGAAGAGCGGATTGAAATGGAACGTTCCATGAACATGTTGCATATAATGGTTATGATTCTTTCCGGAATACTCAGCTTTTGCAATTTTTGCCTGAGAAGAGGAAGCTCCACATTGTCATATGCTGCTGTAATGTCTAAAAAGGCACCAACGACATGTTCATTTTTTGAGAAAGCTGAGCGGATATCTGAGGTGAGAAGGCTAAGGCTATCTATCGTGCCCATTCCCTTTCTAAATCCAAACTGGCTTCTACCGAGGAGACCTCGATTTTCTACCATCCATTCAAGCCGGTTTTTAAGAAGATGTTCCATGATTTTACATAGGACAGAGGAAAGGGCAATAGGTCTATAGGAATTGTGGTCTAAGGGAGGTTTTCCAGGTTTTAAGATGGGAACAATCAATTGAGTTTTCCAACTATCGGGAACCTTACCAGTTACGAAAAAATTGTTAATTAAATCAAGAAAGAATAATTTAGTAGCTTTGGAGGATTTGGTTATAAAGGAATAAGGGATTCCATCCACACCAGGTGTGGAATCGCGGACATGGTCAAGAACACAAGAAAGTTCGGCGAAAGTAAAAATAGAGCTCATAGAGTCAAAGTCGGATGAAGGAGTAACGGAGGTAGTTGGCAAGCACACTTCATGAGGAACAAAAGGTGGAGCAAGTTTGGAAAAAAAGGTAGGAAGCCATGATGTTGAGTCATTAGAGTTGATATTATTATCAACTTGAGATTTCCGAAATCCTTTGATTTTTTTCCAAATTAAATTGGTTGGGGTCCTGGGGGCTAAAGATTCACAAAAATTTCGCCATCCATCCATTTTTTTTTTACGCAAAAATCTTTTAGTCCTTGCAGCAGTCTTTTGAAAAACAACAAAATTCTCAACTGTGAGGGATTCAGCAAAGTTATATTCAGCTTGTTTCCTTTCTTTAACAGCAGAGGAGCATTCACTATCCCACCAAGCAGGTGAAGGGATTTTGTTGAGGGACGAATTTTTAAGAGGTATGCAGGAATCTGCAGCAGAAGTAAGGGCTGAAATAAATTTTGAATACAAAATAAAAACATTTTCATTAGTCACGTTAGGCATAGTATCAACCTGATTTTGCACTAATTTTGAAAAGAGATCCCAGTCTGCATGTTTTAATCTATATTTTAAGATAGGCGGAGGTGCAGGAGGAGGAAGAGAAGCATCAGCAAGGCAGGTAAGGATAGGTAAATGATCGCTACCATGTGAGTTCAATAGGACTTTCCACGAGAGATGGTTTATTAAACAAGGAGATGAGAGGGTAAGATCAGGGATGCTAGGATTTTGAAGGGGAGATACCCTACGAGTAGGAGTACCATCATTTAAAATACATAAATTAATAGAATCCAGAACATCAAGGAACAGAGAAGATATTGAATCACAGTAATGAGAACCCCACAAAGAGTGATGCATATTAAAATCTCCTTGAATGAGAAGGGGGGAAGGAATAGAAGACAGAATGGAAGAGAGTTCTTGAATAATATCAGCATTAGGATGAGGAATATAAATAGATACGAATGATATGTTCATGCATCTAACTGCAACTATATTAATGGAAGGGGAATGATCTGGGATGGTAAGACGGTTAAATTTTGAATTTCGGTCAACCAAGAGGGCACAACCAGCCCATCCATCTTGTCTATCGTCTCTAAGACAAGTATAACCAGGGACCCTGAAAAGAGAGCCTGGCCTTAACCATGTCTCAGATACTGAAAAAATTATTGGTTTGAATTTATTAATTAAAAAAATTAGTTCCTGTTTCTTATTTTTAATGTTTCTGCAGTTCCATTGAAGTAGCTTCGCCATTATTATGGTGTGTGTTTAGTAAAGAAGATAGAATAGTTTGGATCAACTGTAAGGTATTGTACGGTAGAATCTCGCTAAACTTGGTTAATATATTTACAAGAGTCATAGACATTAATTCAGCCAGGTTGTCATTAGGAGCAAGAGTATTAATTGTTGAAGAGTTGTCTAATGCACATCCATTAGGAAGAGTTGATGGAGGTGTGGAAGTAATATCATGATGAGCCTGTTTGTCATATGATTGGCTAAGTGCTGGTCTTGGTTGGCGTTGGATGAAAACGCTTTTCTTATAGGAATATTGAGGCTGAACTTGTGGAAATTGCGACGGTTGCTTGGAGGAGGAGGGGCCAGGAACAGGATTGGCTAGAAAGACAGGTTTTTTCGGTTCGGTAGAAGTGACTATATTGGCATATGAGGTTCGAACAGCAGGAAACCTACGAGCTGCTTCAATATAGCCTATGTTTTCTTCAGACATAACTATCTTAATATATTTTTGCCGGTTATGCTCTGGGCATTTGAAATCAGTAGCTAGGTGGGGTCCTGAACAGGAAAGACAGGAGATCTTTTCATCAGGGATATTACAGAAAGAGCCTTCATGGGGTCCTGAACAGCGGAAGCAGCGGGGATTTGACCGACACTGGTCCCGAACATGCCCAAATTTACAGCACTTGTGACATTGGATTGTCGGAAGGGAGTAACGATCAACAGGGAGGGACATACTGCAACAGTAAACATAGTCTGGAAGAACTTGCCCCAAAAAGGTAAGTACCACTGAGCCAGTAGGCTCCCATACTGTTTTCTCATCTAGTTTCTTCTTCCTATTAAGTCGACGAGCTTTGATTATCATTGGACATGTGTGATGAGGTTCAATGAAGTCTATCAGTTCGTCCAGGGTCCAATCAGTAGGAACATCACGTATTACTCCCATTCTAGTCAGATGAAAACGCGGGATTGTAGCAGACAACTTGTTTGAAAGGAGAAGGGGGGTTATCTAGAAACCTATTTGCATCCTGAGAAGTTTTGAAAAAAACTGAGACCTTGTTTCTTCCTAAATGTTTGATCTCATCAATGCCAGCAACCTTACCATTATAGATGGCTTGAGCAATCTTTAGGGAACGCATGTTATTTGAGAGTCTAGTTGGTTCACTATCAGAGAGACTGACGTGAACAATAAATGGGCCAGAGTCTGAATCAGAATATTTCAAATCAGTATTAGACTCAAAACCAGGGCGAGTATAAGTATGTTGAATAGAAGCAGAGGGTGGCGTTAATTTAGTTTTACTAAGAGAGGGATATTCGGAAGGGGACGCAACAAACTGGGCAGAACGTTTTGGTCGAAGTTTTTCAGCAGCCTTTTCAGGAGTCTTACAGGCTTCAGCTAGTTGGTCTATGGCAACATCCATAGAATTTCTTCCGCGATCTGGAGGAACATCTTCGCCCACGGAGGACGCCATAATAAAAAATTAACACCTACCAGATATTAAGTTGTATAATAAACCACCACCAACACAAAAATTGAACAACACAAGTCCTAGAATAGCAGAAAAACGGTGAAAACTAAAAGGAATTCCGAACGCGTGTATCCTTAAAGATGTCACCTGTCACTTTCCGCCCATAATGTCATAGTGGACAAAGTGGGCGTTTTTGGCGGGAACTGAAAGGAAATGATAGATAGATAGCTGTGCAGTTTTATTTTCTAAAAATGTGTAAAATTACTCTAAAATGAACAATAGTTGTAGGATATTGATAGTTTTTGAGTAGTAATTATGTGTTTTGTGAGAAATGTGAACTGTATAGTCACATGTGGCCTTTTGAGTTGTCACAAGAACTCCGTTGAATGGCACTAGCTGATTACCTACAGTTCAGCTGTGCTACATATAGGCTTAAGAAAATGAAGAAACTATATTATAAACTAAGATCTGGCTTAAAGGCCTAGCTGCCAAGCCATAAACCTAAATAAAATAAAGAGGACAAAGTGGGAGTTTTTGGCGGGAACTGAAAAGAGATGTTGTGCTGTGCAGTTTTATTTTCTAAAAATGTGTAAAATTACTCTAAAATGAACAATATTGTAGGATATTGATAGTTTTTGAGTAATAATTATGTGTTGTGAGAAATGTGTACTGTATAGTCAAATGTGACCTTTTGAGTTGTTACAAGAACTCCGTTGAAAGGCACTAGCTGATTACCTACAGTTCAGCTGTGCTACACGTAGGCTTTAGAAATGAAGAAACTATATTGTAAACTAAGATCTGGCTTAAAGGCCTAGTTGCCAAGCCATAAACCTAAATAAATAATAAACAAATAAGAGGACAAAGTGCATTACTATTAGTTTTATTTAGACAAATCTATATTCTATGATTTTATGTAATTTAATTGCTTGTATAATAAATCTGTCAATTTATTTCTTCGAAAATATGGTGCTGAGCGAACAAAGTAGGCAGTAGCAAAAGTTTACCTTTGACTTGTTGTCTCCGTCAACATCGTCAGACAAATCCTTGATGCCAAGTTCCAGCTTCGTCTTCTCCCTCAGCAGCTGCTGCTGTTCAGTGGACAGGATGTCTTTCTCTTCGCGCGCTGCAGCCACATCTTTGCGGGCTTCCTTCAATTTTCTATAAAACACATACAAAAATGTGTTGTATCAAGTAATACAGTACTGGACTCGGATTTGAGGTATTCTACGTATTTATATTACAACTATTGTTCCCGTTAATATATTTTTTTCAGTTTATTGTTTTGAGATCTTGAACAATAGATAGATATTATTGCCCTCTGGATAAGCCAAAACTATAAGAGATTTGTTTTGCACACATATAGACACTATTTCAAAGCAAAAAATAAAATCACTGTCACATAATGAGGGTGTTGATTCTGTGGTGTATCTGTGCATAAAAAATAATTGTATGTTGTAATAATAATACCTAGAATAGCGCCAGTCCGAGACTAGGCCAAATTTATAATATGGGTCAAAAATACATCAAATAAAATAAATAAACTAAACAATGTAAGAGATAGAGCATATAATGATGTGACCTAATTTTAATCTCGTTCTAACACATTTTTAGGGTTCCATCATCATTTTCTTGTTATATCGCTTTTGTTGTCGTCATGTCCGACTTACGGTAGAATTTTGACTTCTACTTTATTACTTTATACTACAATTGGTTAATTTCTAGTTTTATGTATTACTACCTATCACTATTTTATGTGCTTTATTGCTTTTGCTGCATAGAATAATTAATGTAAAATATATGTCAATGAAATGCTTCAATAGAGGACTGACCGACTGACTAATGGACATTTATGAATAAAAAAAATCAATGTTTAATTTAATATTAAATAACATTGTCTGTATAAAATTTGTTGATTGTAGACCTTTGTGTCCGAAATAAATACATAATTATTATTATTAACCCGCAGGGGGGCTTTGTGGCGAAGCGTTAGGTGAGTGGCGACATCTCGTACCTGACTCCGGGGGCCAAGGCAAGGCCCAAGTGGAGATCGCTAGAGCTAAGACTCAAGCTCCAGGGGTGGAAGTGATAAATGGCCTAATGTCGGAAGTAGCTTCGGTGAACCTGCAGCCCACCTCTCTACACCCCTTAGCCACTCATACCCATGTTGCCCCTGTCTTTTATGGCATTTTTAGGGCCCCATGCAGGGAGTGGCGAGTCACCGTCTGCCCATTTTCCATGTTCCCTGAACATTGCGACGGGCAGACGCCATAGTCCCCATATTCCCAGAGCCTTAGTACCACTAACAGTTCACCCCAATAGCCCGGTACTTTCTCTTCTCATTTCCCACCATAGTCCTACACTGGCCGGGGCTTGTCCTTTGGTGCATTATTGTATGGTGTGTATACAGGGAACGCAAGCCCTCCAAAAGTCCGGGCCATTTTTATGGCCCGTGCTCTTGAAAGACATACAGAATAAAAACATATTATGAATACTACGCTAAAGCATATACAGCAGCTTTAGCAGTTGTAAATGATAAGAAATTACTTGTTAGACTCCCTGACATGCTCCTGGGCCTCCCTGACCATATCGGCATAATGCTGTTGCTCTTTGCCGCTGTTTGAACGGAGCTTCTCTAGCTGAAATATAAATTTTGGATCACGATAACATCAGAAAAAATTCTATTAACCCTCAAATGGGGTACAGAAATATTATTTTTTTCCAAAAGCTGGCATCAAAATTGCCGCACCAAAACCAAGAGTTAATTATATCATCTCTTTTATTCTAATACAAATTCTATGTAGTTGGAGGGAGAAAGCATCAGTTCAACATTCATTTCTATTATCTGTATTTGACCACAAATTTGTGGTGCTTCTCAATTAACAGTATTTGTGGTGGTTGCTGAACATATATCTACAAAAAATATCGCGTAACCATATGTCAAACTATTGTGGTTATCTCACAATAAGTGTTTTCTTTTATTTTTTAAATAATTAAAATGCCGTCGCTTTAAAAACTCTTTATTTTGTACCTTTGTATTAATCCTTATCAAAATAAATTATTCCATATTCAAGACGAATTCAATACCTTTCTAGAAATTTTTGAATTATTCAATTCGGACGTTTCATTCAAAAGATATCGCGATATTTAAAATGTAAGTATTAGTGTTGTAGCCAAATAAGTATTGCGCGCGCATGTATGATGTGGTCAGTCATGAGGGGCGATACCAGGAGACGGACATAGGATACTTTTTATCCCGTTGGAAACGGTAGGTGGCGCTGAGATCGGGTACTAGAATCTCCCTAATCACCCGGACCGATTTTGGTGATTTTGTTTTTGTGTGTTTGAGTGGGTCCCCGTATGGTTTAAATCCACAATTGGAACCGATAGGTGGCGCTGGGATCGGGTCTAGGACCCGATTTTAATTTTTTCATAGCAGGACAACGTCTGCCGGGGCCGCTAGTATATATATATATATATATTCAACTCAAACATAGCTGAGGAGCGTGATAGGTGGCGCGTACTTGGGGAGCCCACGTCCAATAGTGGAACACTTGGCTGACGACAATGGCTACTAAATCAACTAAGCACAGCAGAATGATGAGTGTTGAGAAATAATAGCAGACTCTATTTAGTTAGTTGGTTTTTATAAATAAAAAAGATACATATAATGTTAGGATTTCTTGTTACACAATGTTAATACATAGTCACATCGCTATTATGGTCTGTGAGTTATTCTGATGCACAATCTATATCAATATAAAGTTTCATCAAAATCTGTTTAGTATTCCTACGACAAAGTGTAACAGACATCGTCAAAAGTATTCTCATTTATAATATTGTTACAACTTAGGCCCCTACAAAAACAAATTCCACATACAGATCTGTAAAAGCACATTTTATTACCTGTCGGCATTTGAACTAATTGTAATCTTTTTATGATCGTCTTTTTTTGTTGGCATACATTTCTAGTTATTGTGGAGAACAGCCCATTGACCTATTGTACTCACTCAGGAGCATTAGCCATGTGTTGGGGATTACAAGTACAAGCTAATTCTAGTAAATTGTGTCCATGTTGCCGGACGGGCACATTTGCATTTGTGAAGTATAAAACGAGGGCCTGATTGAGAGAGGGAGCCAGTTGAGCTACAACTACGATACTGGCGTGACGTATGTACATTCGGGAATCTAATACATGACGGACTTTGCGCGTTTTATTGATTTACGACCTCCTGCATTACGTTTGGATTTGTTGCGTTCGGTTATATTTGTACCTGTGTTATACATGTTTATATAGTTCTAATAAGCTCTATAATAATTCAAACGGCATTTTAATTCAAGTCCCGCATACTCGTAACAATATTAACAGAATAGGATATAAATAGTGATTATTGTTAAATTTACCTCTTCAAGTTTCCTTTTATTCTCTCTATGCTCTGTGTCATGTATAATGAACTCCAGCACTCGCCTCGACCGATCCCACTTTTGGTACTCTTTTAACTCCTCCTTTTCCTCCTCCAAGGTCTTGAGACGCTCTTCTATTGTTTGGAGAAACTCATTTATTTTTTCAACCTGAATATAATTATTAAAATATTTATGTATGGATATTAAATCATGGTCAAGTTATCTTGTATAACATTATTACTTTAAACCGCAAATTAAGAGGATGAAAGAAAAATTATAATTCTACGGAAAAAGCTGAAAAACCTATGTAACTTCTTATTTCAACAATGTATCAGAATTAAAGTAACAGTAACACAAAATTTACATGTATAGAATTATAGCAAATTGATATTAGTGACATCTAGTAAACAGGGTTGATGAACTATTAGTGACAATTTTTTTTTCAGCACTCAACCCTTTTCAAGTGTTAACACTTTCTTAAGAAAGGGAATATTAATATAAGAAAACGACAAGTTAAAATATTGGAATTGCCACTCCCAATATATTTCTTGATATTCAAGAATATATACTAGTGTCCCAAATAAAAGGGACTCTAGGGAGAGCAAACACACAGACATCCTTTATGCACACCTTTCAAGAATCTACTTTCATTGTTGTCTCTACATACACACGTCATGTGCAATGTTTTCTTTTATTTTATACTTGTTTTTTGTTCAGAACATGGTGTATGTATATCTATCACTTTAGTGGATTGTCTTACCTTGCCAACAGTTTCTTTGAGAATTGTGACCGATTCCTCTCTTCGTTCATCATAAACTCTTGTTCCGGCAACTTCTCTGAGAAGCTTTAGCCTGTGCGAATCTGGTGCTATAGCCATTTGGTTAATCTGCCAAAAATATTACATTTTAACATTATTTTGTTACATTATTAAGCTGTGGTAATTTATTGGTTAAAACACTTGAATCTCGGCCTCGCCTCTTATCAAAAGATGTGGATGTGAATTCTGGCTGGGAAGTGTGCAACAAACAGGACAAATTATGCAGTTTATTACACTTGAAGTATGTCCTATAAGTTCTTTGGATCTTTATAACCATCAGATGAGACCATTGTTTCTTAACAATTTTTAAGTTATGAACTATGAAAATAATAAAATAATTAAGTAAAATGTCTTGCGATCCCTTCATTACAAAATTTCATTTATATATAAGTCTTATTTTTATCAGACTGTATTCTTCTATAATAATAAACACTTCAGAAACTGATGTTTAGATAAAAAGAGCATGAATTCTATTATCAATACAGTCAGTAGGTTTTTTGGACCAAAAAGATTCATTTGGAAAAAGTAAAAATTTATATTGTAATAGTGATTATCTGAAGTGTTTGTGGGTTGCTTTACTGAAAGTAAAATAATATAAAAACTTTCAACAATTCCAATAATGTGCTAACCTTTCCTTGTTTGACAATGTAGTATGGATTTGAGTTTGATAATCCAGCGCTCTCCAATAAATTGAGAACTTCGGACCTTGGAACCACCTTTTTGTTAAGGAAAAACTGATCTTTCTTTGAACCAATGACACGACGCAGGAATATTTCATCTTTTTCAATCTATAATACAAATCACAAAATAAAACAACTGTAATTTCTGAGATTTTTTAAAATAAATAATGTACCGTAAAATGGGGGGAATCGGAATCGGGACCCTTTTTAAGTTCGTCATTGATTTTTATCGTTTTTTTTTGTAGTTATAGTAATAAAACGGAGAACATAATGGTTCCGGAAGTTTAAATTTTCATTTCTTATGCATTAAGATATAGTTTATTAAAGAATAATCATAAAAAGTTACAAAAACTCACTTGTCCCTATTCACCCAGGCGTTTGGGGTGAATCGGGTCACTTAAGGGGTTAATAGACTTTTTCGCTACGGCTTACACTTTCATACTATAGGCAGGTACCTACAATACAAATTCCACACAACTTTGATCCAATGGTTTGAAGTACGTTTTTTAACGTGTTGCCGGATTATAGAATAAATATTGCAAGTTTCAAATTTAAATCCTACCACAAAGTGTAACACCTAACAAATGTGTATATAAGGTCGCAAATAAAACTTGAGGTTTGTCCCAATTCACCCCCTAGACCCTATTCCCCCCATTTTACGGTATTTAAAAAATGCATTAATATTATCATCTAATCTACACAGACAAGTTTAGCTAATTTAGGTTATATTTAAAGACATAGACACAAACAATATTTTATTGCAGTTCTTCAGCAGACAGACAGACGGTCCACTTGATGGAAAGTGGTTTCAATCGGCTATGGACATTTGCAACACCAAAGGTGCTACAAATGCACTGCTGCTCTCTTAAGGGCGACTGGAACCTAGCCACTAATACTGGAACACAACTCAAGGTTGTTATGGTGACATACTCAAGACCAGGGGTGGTAGCCATCCAGTCGGGCAAATGCCCTACCACCTGGCTGTGGGTTGTTTTGTCGCCCCCCCTAAGACAGGCTGCCCGGCCGCAGGAAATTGTATTATTTCTCCGTTCCTGCACGGATAACTACATATGTTTACACACACAAGTTAAAAAAATGCTTCAATTGATTTGACTATAGGTTACATAGGCTCTGTCTATACTTTAATTCCTTTATCTGAGCTTTAAATAGGTAAAACATGTTTGAACTGTTATTAGTTCAATACTAGTGCATAATATTCTATCTGATTATACAAATAATTAAATAACTGTTTTTTACATTATAGTTTTAGTTTTTAAATCATTCAATACCTGGGTGTAATGTAGCAAAAGGGTAAACTTACAGGTATTCTGTTATCCGAGTTGTCAAAAATAATTTCCACGAATGCCGAAATAACCCTTGGTCCTGTCCCTTCATGAAGTAGAGCCAAGCGCTGTTCAGGTCTCAGGTGGGAGAACTCATCACTCAATACAAATTGTATTGCTGAAAATAAAATGGGGATAGTTTTAACTTCATGTAGTTAATTATACAATTCATCATCAGTACAGCAGCTTTAGCATTCAGAGCATTCACTTCAAAGTTAGCCTTGCTCTATTTTTTTTTCTCCACATTGCACAATCTTAGGCACCTTTTATTTGAAAATCATTACAATGCACGTCATTCATGATGACAAGCTAGCATTTCTGAGCTTCACTCTATCTATTGGGAACTAGCGGAAACAGCATGAAATTTTTCATATAAAGTATTATAAAATTTAAGTTGATGTTTATTACTTATTCATTTACTATTGTTTACATGCAACTTTAATTCAGTTCTTTTCCCATGAAAAACATTCAATTATTTGAAATAAAAGTAACACGGGACTAGTCTAATATTGCTCTTCAGGCTGTGGAGTAATCTATGGTAGTTGATTGTACTTTATTTAGAATCACAAATGAAAATATCTGTAAGACAATAAAGGTAATTGATATAGCTATTGGAAAGTTGAAGAAAGTGTAGACTGTAGACAAATATGAGGTATGGTCCTCATTGTCACAGCACGGACAAAAACAGGAAGGCAGAGCACCAACTCCAAATTCTCTCAAAACAAATTTTATGGACAGAATAATCAACCTACTTCGTTAGTGTTCGGAAGTATTTTATATTATTATTACATTAGGACTAACCATGAAAGAAGTTACTTTTTCCCGATCCATTACGTCCTACCACAACATTGTGCCGTTTGTCGAATGGTTCTACGACTATCTGCTCCCTATAACTCTTAAATCCTTGTATAATGACCTGTAAACATTGAATTGTAAAGTAAATAAAGAACATAGATATTATTTTATTTGACAAGCAAACCTAACAGAAAGATTTCTATACGTTTATATATAATTTTATTTACCTGTTTAATATGCATTTTTACTTTAAAACCGATAGAAAACTATAAAAAACAAGTTTATTGTTGTGTTAAATCATTGACCGCCATTTCAAAACGTCAAATAACCAAACCTAGGAGTGCACGATATATATCGATATTGAATAAAATATCGATATATGTACACGATATATCGATTCCTCCCGATATTATCAAACAATCTAGTATCGATATGTACAATCGATACATCAAATATCGGTAGAAATTATAGAACAAACTTTTACTTTTTTTAACTGATTTATGGTTGGTAACTTGAATAAAAATAAAACGTAAAACCCTGAATTATTGAATAACTAGCCTTCCCAGTAACGAAAGTTTCGTGGTTAACAAAATAGGTACTCTAAATGACTTCAAATTAAACTCCACTACATACCTAACCTACAATGTATATTCGTCTCAACAGCTAAAGAACGATTTCTGAGTTTCTCCAATAAACTCTCAGTTTTATTTTTTTTGTAGTTTTTCAGCGCTGGTTGATTATGAGATATACTAATGAAATGATTCGATTATAAAATAAGTAAGCTACTAATTTCATAATCGATTTTCAATATTAATATTCGAAAATAATTCGATTATGACATTAGTCATAATCGCCCCCCGCTAAACAACATACTACTCCTACTCTTAGTAAGGGCAGCACTAGTATTAAAAATGGTATAATCTGTGTCTGTGGGTACTCGTTTCGGTCTCAGTACAGAATAACTTACAAATAAAAGCTATCTCTTTTGATTGTTTTGTTTGATACATTTTACGAAATGTAAATACAGTTATATAAAATCTAACTAATATAAATAAATAGCACAATATATAAAAGCGGCTACAATTCAATTGTATAGAAGAAGCAAGCTCTGGCAATAAATTGATTACCTGTTTTATATATTATATTTTAATTAAAATTTTGTTTGAGCAAGGTCTCGACAAAAAATATTGGGAATTATAAATAATTAAACTTGATTTGTTTCTTATTCCTAGCTATTTTTACTTATATCAACCTGATCCCTATCAAATACTTAATATTAAAAACTAACTAAATAAGAAAGTTACATTTTGTTACGATATATCGAAGATATCGATATATTTCTACGATATATCGCAAAGTATCGATACAACATTACGATATATTATATCGAAAATAATATCGATATTTTTTTTGTATGAACATCCCTAACCAAACCACAGCTAGCCACAGTCAGGGATGGATTTGGGTAAGCTGAAAAGGATAGCATAAAAAATTCAAAAAGATAGTATTTGTAAAAAATTATAGTACACTTTATTATTTTGAATTAAAAATACCTAAAGATTAAATCAAAAGGATTTTACATAAAAGTTAGTCCTCTTCCAAGTTTATCAGTTCTTCAGCAATATGCAAACTTATTGTTCGAACAATCAGAATGTCAGAAGAAAAAAGTATAATTCACGGGAACTCCCCGTAAATAGTTCATGGATGACGATTTATAATCTGTATTCTTCGATTACAGATTAGACAACGTGATTAAATCTCAATGAACTTTTTTTATTATTGTTGGGTTAGCACCGAATGGTATTTAAATATTACTTATATTAGTCATATAGGAAAGGTATTGAAATTATAATATTTTTACGTACTATCGTTAGATATGGATAGTATATACTATATAGTACGAAGCATGAAATTATAGTACAAATACTATAATTATAGTACGAAATCCAACCCTGGCCACAGTGATTGTTGTTTGTTTATTTATTCGCCACAAAGGCAGGCAAAGGAATCTTAGTCCATACAGCCAATTCTGATGTGTTTATTACGTCTTCGTATAGAGCGCAGTTGTATTGCAGGCTACAACCGACGCCATTCAATGGAGTTCTTGTGAAAACTCGAAAGGGCACATCGGACTATACAGTTCACATTTCTCACAAAAACACATAATTCCTACCCAAAAACTATCAATATCCTGCAACTATTGTTCATTTTAGAGTAATTTTACACATTTATAGAAAATAAAACTGCACAGCACAATGTCTCCATTCAGTTCCCGCCAAAAACTCCATAACCACAGTGACAATAAAATAAAGTTAAATACGTTTTTCAATTTTTAAGGCTTTGGATCAAGGAATTTTGCTAGACTGTAATATTATTTCTAAAAGTTATTTTATCGATTGTGTACAAAAACTTTGTGTAGTAGTAAATCTCATTTTTTGCAAATATCCATTATGCCAGCAATTACCTACAAATAGCAATTACAATAAAGGGTTTTCTATGTATTTGTTTACTTGAAGATTTTAGATATTGGCTAGATAGCAAGTAGAGATAGCAAGTCACGCGAAACCACAATAAAAAAAGGAAGAAAAATATCATTATATTCGAAAAAAAAAACAATCAATTTCCAGACGGGAATTTTAAACTTATATTTTCACGTTTCGAATTACATTTCATATTCTATAGAAAATATGTCATTAATAAGTTTATTTAACAAGTTCCTCACCGAAACCATCAACATCGAGCAGTTTTATCCCTCTACAGCCTCCATTTACGAAGTTTGGAATGCATTTCTATTATACGAGAACGACTTAGCATCTTGTTAATTTCTTTTGACGGTGCTACTATTATTAGCAATTGATCTTGTCAATATTAGTTTTCAGCTCAAGTGTGCTTTACTAGTAAAGCTTGTTGTTCTATAAAGAGTGTAAATTAAGGTGCTATTCGAACCTCGGCTGTAGGCTGCGGTTGCAGGTAGCACACGCATGACACGCAGCCGCTGCCTGCATTCGCAGCCGGGAGTGATTCCGAGGCTGGCTGCACGTGCTGCGGCAGGCAGGCGGCTTAATTAAGTGTTTCTTAATTAGTATTGAATAACTTCCATCAGTGGGTCTACATTTTATATAAGGATGTGTGGCTACTCTTCTCTGGCTAGTTAACAATGACAACATGTCATCATCATCCTCTTCCTCTTCTAATAAAAAATATAACATCAAACTATTCTCACGACTATTCCTCACGTCCGACATTCTGAAATATTGGAAGCGACTGGCCGCCACCTGCTGACTTCTCGGTCTATTCCGGGCGTGGGGCGGTCTGTAACGCGCCCCACGGGAAGAGAGATAAGCGCACGCGGAACACTCGCGCTCTCATCTCGACGGCATGTGCGGGTGAGTGAGAACCCCTATACCTCTAGGGGCCCCACGCGCGCCGCCCGCTTACGGTGGCCGAAGGTCTAGTTCCGAACTTCGGCGTCGGCGCGTCCTCCTTTGGCGGGAGCGGAGCAAAGACGTACACTCACGTTCTCGCTGCTCCCTTGAATCTTTTGTTTTTTGGCCAGGGGAAATCCTTTTGAGGACTAAGCCGCGACAGGCACAGAAGCCTGGAGGGATGTTCGCGACCCGTGTGAGTGTGGGATTCGCCAGATCGGAGGTGGCACTAGCGTGCCCGGTCAGAACTGGAGCCACGCTATTGCCACGCCCCAGTTAGGGATACCCACTAAAACCCCTGCGTGTTCCGTCCTGCGCCTTATGCCAGGGCTACGGGAATAGGCTACCCGGCTCCGCGATGCCCTGGCAGGCGTGGGCCCCGCTCACTGGGCCTCTTCCAATGCCGGGGGAGCTACTCCCCCGGCGACTTCTCGGTCTATTCCGGGCGTGGGGCGGTCTTTAACGCGCCCCACGGGAAGAGAGATGAGCGCGCACGGAACACTCGCGCTCTCATCTCGACGGCATGTGCGGGTGAGTGAGAATCCCTATACCTCTAGGGGCCCCACGCGCGTCGCCCGCTTACGGTGGCCGAAGGTCTAGTTCCGACCTCCGGCGTCGGCGCGTCCTCCTTTGGCGGGAGCGGAGCAAAGACGTACGCTCACGCTGTCGCTGCGCCCTTGAAACCTGAATTAACTATACCGCGACTAGAATTGTTAGGCGCTTTATTGGGTACACGACTACTTTTACAAAGGTGATACGATCTTTGAGTTATAAGGATTTTAAAATAACTCGTACTATTCTATGGAGTGATTCTACTATAGTTTTGGGATGGATTAATACACAACCTAAAACTCTAAAAACCTTTGTTTGTAATCGTGTACAAGAAATTCGTGAACTTACCTCTCAATTCGAATGGCGTTATATGCCGACTCTTGACAATCCAGCAGATCTTGCATCAAGAGGAATAAAATTACAACACATAAAAAATAACACAATGTGGTGGCATGGTCCTCCGTTTTTAACCAAACCTGAAAGTGAGTGGCCTCAATACAATATTAATAATACAAATACAACATTACCTGAAACAAAGATTTGTCTAACTATAGAATGTCAACAATACAATAATTTATTTGATAAATTTTCAAAACTATCTAAATTACAAAGAGTTTTATGCTATATACTTTGGTTTATAAATAATTGTAAAAATAAACATAATAAATTAAAAGGAAAAATTACACTACATGAATTACAAACATCCTTAGAGAGATTAGCTAAATTAGGTATCACAATCCACTTCATTTGCTAAAGATATTTATGAACTTAAAACTACAGGATCGCTTAAGAATAAATCAAATATTTTGTCTTTGAGTCCATTTATTGATAAAAATGATATTTTACGTGTTGGGGGACGGATAGTTTGCGCTTCACAACCCTATAATAAAATATATCCAATTTTAATTCATTCTAAACATACATTTACAAAACTTTTGTTTGAAAGCGAACATCTTCGTCTTTTTCACTGCGGTCCGCAGCTCTTACTGAGTTAGTAGAGTAGAGTACTAGCAACACAAACTGTTAACAAATGCATTCAATGTGTGAAAATGAAAGGTAAAACAATACAAACTAAAATGGGTAACTTACCACATCCTCGTGTGAACCCTTCTCCACCATTTGAGACCTGTGGCACAGATTTTGGGGGACCATTATATCTCCAGCTGTAAAGGACGTGGCGCAAGCACTAGTAAATGCTATTTATGTTTATTTATTTGTTTTTCCACCAAAGCTTTGCATCTTGAAATTGTTAGCGAACTAAGTACAAACGCATTAATTTTATGTTTGCGTCGATTTATTTCAAGGCGAGGAAAACCTCGTGTTATTTACTGCGATAACGGCAAAAACTATGTGGGGGCAAATAACGAATTAAAAAGGATGTTAAAATCGGTTAATGAGTCAGTTTCTGAGTTCGGTATAAGTGAAGGTGTCGAATTTAAGTTTAGTCCACCGTACGGGCCTAACTTCGGCGGAATCTTTGAAGCTGGTATTAAGTCAGCTAAATTTCATTTAAAACGCATTACAGGCAATTCTATTTTGACTTTCTAAGAACTTACAACATTAGTGGACAAATTGAAGCTATTTTAAATTCACGCCCCCTGACACCTATGTCGTCGGATCCATCTGACCTTAGTCCTTTAACCCCTGGGCACTTCCTCATCGGTCGACCCCTGACATCACTACCATCACCTGTCATTGCTCAAATATCCGTTAACCGATATAAACATCTGGAGCACCTAAGACAACACTTTTGGAGACGATGGTCGACGGAATATCTGACTGAATTACAACAACGCCATAAATGTAAGACAAGTGGTCCAATGTATTCATCGATGATAAATGGTGGTCATCAAGGATGACCAACTGCCACCAACGAAGTGGATCATCGGCCGAATAAAAAGGCTATATTTTGGAACAGACAACCTCTACCGAGTCACTGACATTACTAATCCAAGGGGTACAATTCGCCGGCCATTCAACAAGATCTGTATCCTGCCGGTGAACAAGGATCAAGGTATTAAAAGCTCCGCTTCCAAGGAGGCGGAGGATGTTCACGCTGTAAGTAGGAGTGGGGCGTGCAGCGCGAAGAGACGACATGCGGGGCACGGCGCGCGCGCGGCGGGGACATTCGACTCACAAGAAAAGAGCAGCGAACACGGTCGTCTCGAAATATTCATATTTATTGTATTTAAAGTAAATAATTTGCTTACAATATACATAGTTCAAAACAAGAAGACTACCTCATTAACAAGTACGATCGCTGGCTCGCATTCCATAAAGAGTATTCAAATGAGATCAATGGCTTGGTGACAAATTTAAATATGGAGCCATGCAGCGATTCCAATCATAAACATGGAAACTTAGATTACTTTTATAAACACTTCGAAAGGTTCGGCATATACCAATTGATACAATTTTTTTTAATTTGTTTACCCCTGTTTGCTGTATCGATGATGCATGTAAATTATGTGTTTGTTGCTGAAGAAGTTAAATACAGGTATAAAAACATTTATTTTTTCTTCTTGCTTTCCATCATCATCATCATCCGAGCGTTAAAACCCAGTTGCGTTCGGAGTGTACGCTTCGACCTCCAGGGTCCGCTTTGCTACTTTTTCTTCTACACTTCGCACGGTCTTCAGCATTCCCCGTTTTGAGACCAGTTTGAGTCAAGTGTTCTTCTTCTTGCTTATTTACTCGCCGAAATGTGTATAGAGGTATAATGTCTAGCCATTCTGCCTTCAGCAGGTCTGATATGCATAGAAATAAGTAACGTGCGAACTAAGGTAACCCGGGGGTCCAAAGCCATAGCTCCGAACGCAACCGGGATTTAAATCCAAAAATATATTGTACACACATATTCAATTATTATTTGGACGGGCATTGGCATGCATAGCTTCAGTTAAAACCTTGAACTTAGAATAATTGTTGTACCTACCTATATCATGAATTTTAATTATTTGATTTTTTTTATTATATGAATTGTATTATAATATATTTTTAATAACTAAACTAAATTATAAATAAATTAAACTACAAACAAAAACTTAGAAATTAAATAAACATATTTACAAGTAAAAGATGCAGTCCAAATCGCTGTCGGTGGGGAGCGTTCCCAAAATGCTGGCCGCATTCCCTCGTATGGTAACGCTTATTCGTTGCCCTAAATATAGGCCAGCCCTTTGGTCACGCGAGACTTCTTTCAATCGCCTTGAAAGATCTCGATAAAGTTGATAAGCCTCACGTCCCCATGGCCCCAAAGTCTCTATCATGGTTTAAATTATGTTATATCATTGTAACGATAATTGTAACTACCTGACTTCACCTGTGTGGAATTTATTTTCTTGGAACCCTAAAAATAGTAGCCTACGTTACTCCGTATAACATCAGCTATTTGCCAGGAAAGTCCCGTCACAATCGGTCCAGCTGTTTCAGAGATTAGCCGGGACATTCACAGACGTACAGAAACATACAAAAATCTTTTGATACTTATATCAAAAAAGCATTTTTTTTTAAGATTTTTACTAAATGGATATGAAAGTATATACGGTACTTATACCGTATATACTTTCATATGTATTTATTAAAAAGCGGTTCTTTTGGCGTTACAAACAGACACATCAATTTTATTTATCTGTATAGACTAACTATAGCCGCCACTTCGATTTGAGAACCTAGTATTAAGGAGACAAAAACAAATACATAGGTAGCAGTTTTCAGACAGTTGTTGGCCTAAAGTATTCAGTTCTGCAAAGTTCTGCATGTAAAGGTTGTTCTGGGCGCATAATGTCTTCTGTGAGCGTGTCATGTTCACTAAGGAGGAGGCGCAGTTGCGCTCTCGCATAAGGAGGACGCGCTCGCGCCGGTGTCCATTACTAGACCTTCAGCATCCGTGAGCACCCGCTTACGTGGCTAGGGAATCGTTCTCAGCCGCGGTTAATGCTGTTAATATGGAGGTGCGCTGGTGTTCCGCATATGCTCACCTGTCCTCTCGTCAGGTGCATTCGTTACTCACCGCCCCACGCAAAGAGATAAGGAAGGCACCTGGGACTTGGTTTCCCCATGGAGTTTTTATTAATTTTTATTGCCAAAAACTGGTAAACAATGGCGAGACCGCCTACCTGTGGCCCTGGCATAAAGGCGAAAGACGGATTAAGGAAGGGTTTTAGTGAGTATCCCCGACTCGTGTGGCAGTACAACTTAACCCCCACCACGTTTCCTCACGGTGGCATATCCTCAATCGGGTTTCCCCTCGTTAAAAAGACTGCGTATACTCTGTGTGCGCATAAGTATAATCGGTTACTCTGGTAAAAGCGGTAGGCCGAAGAAATTATGGCTTGACGTATTGAGGGATGACATAAGTCTTCGCTGTGTCACTTTTTGAAGTGATAACTTCTTATGGGAGGGTGAACCGCTTCGTTAAGTAATGCGTTATGGCGTCAGTCTGTCTGGCTTCCCCTTTTCTCGCGCAAGTTATCACTTCTGTCGGGTGTCCCTAGACGCACACTTTTTTTATTTTTCAAATATATTTCTTAAATCAAATTAGTCAAATATTCAAAACAAGAGTCTAATTTTTTTTTAAATAAGAACACTTCAAAATACTGAAAATTTTGATAAGTGGTATCAGCTAGCTAGTTATGAAGCGAGTTATGAAGGTCACCACAGAGTATAGTGATATATGTATATATCTACTTATAATATTTCTACTTTATTTCTGCTATGCTAAACTACTGTTTATCCTCGGGCAATAGGACACATCATTATGTACAAAGCGTTCCCATCTCAGATAAATATAATGTACCAGTTGAATAAGATTTTACAATTATAGAAACAATTGTTGACAGATGCCTTGTTCCTGAATGTGAGAATGCAAATTCTACTGTAGATACTCCAAGCTGGTGGCCAGAAACAATTGACCCAAAATGCCAAAAACCTGTAACAGTAGATAAAAATAATTCAGAAACATGCTTTAATAACACATTCTCAAACGCATTTGAAGATTGCAGCGAGTGGATTTACGAGAATGATAATACTATATTTTCTGAAGTAATTATAATCAGTAAATAACTTTATTTAATATAAATGAGGCACAGAATAGGAAATAAGAACTGAGACGATGTATGAACGTGAAAGAGTGAAAATAATTGAAGATATTCTGTTTTATCATAGCCCAGTTGAAGTCCATCTCTGAAAAAATTCCTCTCACAAGACATGGCATTTAGCCCGATCTTGAGCTAGTCAAAGTCCATTTTTGCTACTCAATCTCGCAAATAATTAAAGGAAAGAAACTTTTGTAAACATGCGAATTCATAACTCCAAGAAACTTCAAAAATTGCGTACCACAAATTGTTTTAGCTTTTAAAGTAATCGTTCTTACAGTCAGTCTACAATTCTACATACATACTAGTATAAGAGACTATGGAATTCCACTGGTTGGTGGTGTTGGCAAACACCCTTCGCTCTTATTTCTATTAATTTTGAGCAAGTATAAATGCATGTCTTTTAAAGTGCTTTTTACTTGACGTAAGTTAACAATGTCTGCGATTTTGGCATGGTACAAACGTCGTGGTCCGTTGAAATCAACTACCATCCACACTGTCTCCCTACACAGATTTACAAACTGTCCTTAGATTCCTTCATCAACAACGAATGACTTAATTATACCTATATAATAAACTATATTTTATCGTGTTTAAGTCACCTGTAACCTTGTACCTGTTTTAGGTAATTTTATCTAAACTCAATGTTGTCAGAGTGTTAATAATGTAAGTCTTATGTTGTTTGTTTTTAATTGTCAGACGTATGTTGTTATTCCTATCATTGTCTTATTAGAATATTTAACATTGGGGATATTTTTATGGTATAGTGGTCCAAATATTGAACTGCTTGCCTCGGAATAATCAATAACATAATTTAAATGCAGTCCTAGAATAACAGGAACTTCTTGCACAGCGATGTATTTTCAGATTTAATACAGTGTGCATGCTCGGTAGCTTAAGCACTTAACGTCTTAAATGCCCATTTGCAAAATTGAGTTCCTTTGAATTTTCCTTCCTCGTCTTGGGAATTATCTCATATTATGTTATACTTTTAGATAAATGAAAATAAGATAATTTCTATACCAAGAATAATTTCGTTCCCATTGAAGACTGATTCTATAAAAGCGGCAATTACTAGAATATAGTTATAAAGACGGAGTAGGAATCGTACAATTATATTGGAAGGAAATTTGAGTTTAGTAATGTAACAAATTTAAAAGTTATGGATTTTTATTTGATTTACTTTTAGCTTAATCTAGCTTGTCAGCTATGGAAAGCTACGCTAGTCGGAAGTATTCACAATGCTGGCATGATTGTCTCTATGGCATTTACTGGATGGATAGCGGATAAGTATGGTGTTGACTAACTTAACTTATTTTTGTATTTACTCTAAAATAATCTAATTTGAGTAATCACAAATTATTTCTATTTCAGAATTGGAAGAAAACCAACAATAATAATCTGTTCCGTTGGTGGTGCTATTGGCTTAATTAAGCTATTTGTAAAACACTATTATGTCTACGTAACTGTAGAATTCCTTGAATCAGTTATTGTATCTGGTGTTTATACAGTAGCAGTAGTATTAAGTAGGTTGTTATTAAAAATAAAATTAACTTCGGATTCCGCAACCTTTTGCTTAAATTTTAATGTTCAAATAAATTTTACAGTGATAGAAGTTGGAGGTCCATCCAAAAGGGTATGGACTGGAGTGACATTTTCATGTGCAGTTTATGTGGGTGAAATTGTCTTTTCACTTATAGCACTGGGTTTTCAATACTGGAAATATATGATATTAGCAGTGTACTCTCCAATGATCTTATTCATATTATATTATTATGTACTCGGTGAGAGCCCAAGATGGCAGATACTACGAGGTAAAACAGATGAAGCTAAGGATACTCTGATACTAATAGCTAAATTAAACAAAATTCACTTAGACGCGGACACAATTAAGAAACTCGATGATCAAGATTTAAGAGCGAAGCTTAATATAGAAGAACGAACTCAAAAGGAAGGTTTTAGTGTTATAATAAAATCGAAAGAAATAATGATGAGGCTCTTCGTAACTTCTTTTTGTTTTTTCACATCCAGCTTCCTTTATTATGGGTTAATAGTACATTCAGTATATCTGCCTGGAAATAAATATATGAATTTTATATTGTCCTCCTTGACATCGTTTCCTGGAGAAGTGATATCATTTTTCATGTTGGATAGAGTTGGAAGAAGAATAGGTCTACAATTTGGATATATTGTGTCTGCAGTATTTCTTATCGCACAAAATTTTACACCCGAGTGTAAGTATACCATAAATATTTTAGTTATAGGATAACAATATTCTTTAAAAATATTATTTAATAATAGGCTACTTTCAATATTTACTCAGTATTTGTAAAAATATAGGAATTACAATGCCATAAATAATCTAATACAATAAAAGAAAACTTATGATATTGTATTCTATCTATAGTCCCTCAAGACTATAACTAGAATACTGAGCCTAGATCACCGTCTTCTATGCGTAAGGAGCCCAAAAGGCTGGCTACGGTTCCTCGCTGGATCGCCATACCGATCCGGTGCCGAGGTAAGCACCAGCACCCATAGTTTAAATCTTGAAGTGTAGAGATACGTAAATTTTTGGCTTAGGGTTCAATTTTTTACCTAAGAGAGGTTAATAATGACTAAAAATAATAATTGGTATTGATTATGCTACTTTATTAAATAAGCTAGAACTAAATGATCTTATGTTTTTAGCGATCATATGGCTGAAAGTGTTATTATTTTGCTTTGCAAAAATGGGAGTAGTCGTCTGTTTCACTGGAATTTATACATACAGTTTGGAATTATTTCCTACGAGTGTAAGAGGATCGTTATTTGGAGTAGGAAATACTGTTGCCAGGATTGGGAGTATGTTAGCCCCACTAACTCCATTTATGGTGAGAAAATTTTCTTTTGTTAGGATATACTTCACAATTATTTTAAGATGTATTATAAAGCGTTAATTTCTTCTATTTATATTTATTTATTGTTAGTACATGATTACTGCAGAAATGCAGACATCCCGCCTTATGACTTACTTATTGCGCTTCGTTCACACTTGTCGGGTGTAGGGCACGACAAAAAATCGGTTACTTTAGAGACTGAATATTTGATAAGATGCTGTTTACAAGACATGATGGGGGTTTTTCTAGCTCTCTATGTCCGTAAAAAAATCGTGTCGGATCTCGCTCGCCTAAGAATAAGTATGATTCTGTTCACACTTGTCGGATATTGGGTCCGATAAGTTTCTTCTCACTCCGCCCGCCGCTTTGCTCTCTACCGCAGATCACACACACAGATCACACTTATCGCGGCTCTAGCTTCAATCGGTTCCGACAACCGACAACTGTGAATAGAGGTGCCGACACCTGATTAAAATCAGGCGGCAGACATCCGACAAGTGGAAAGAAGCTGTTAGGGACTAGCAATAAGAAACCTACTGATGGATATTCGATGCTATGTTCGGATATATCAACTGAATATACCCACATACTCTTTCTTCTATTCGTTGTCATAAGACAACGTGTCAGAATCGAAAGGGACTATCGGTGACGTTACACGCTCATAGACCTAGAATCCTATTAAGAACTGTACAAACACGTATAAAACAAATACAAACAAAAACTGTATGCAATCAGTTCACACTGCACGATTTAATGCAATTCAACACGCGCAAAGACCGTCACTATATCGCTAATCGAGAGTACTATAAACGTCTTACTCGTATCGTAGTCGCCGGTTGACTGCACTACCCCTCCGTTCGGGCATTGTTTTGTACTAAACTGTATAATACCGATAAAGGGGCGCACATCTGGCAAGCTTCGACGCAATGCAATAAAAACAAGGATTAAGTCGTTTGACACTAATTACAGCCATAAAATAAGTACCATAATAATAGATGTTTTTAAAGTTTAAACAGGAAGTAAATAAAAGAATTAGTTTTTATAACATGCAGCTGTGCGGTCTTTGTATGTAACTATAATGTGTTTCTTACACATACCATAGTATTGCCCTTTACGGTATGGACTAAGAGCCGGTGATCGCCAGACCTACCAAATAGTATAAAGGCTAAAAAAGTTTCTATGCAAGCATCCTACAGCAGGTAATGTTTGGATATTATGAATCTCGAACCGTAGTGGCTTTGACAGGTAACAGGTAGCAAAGGTGAGCATAATTGCTGCCCAAAAACATGATAGCATAATGCGCAATTTTTTAGTATGTTCTACAGGATACTATTATAATATCATATCATCCGTTGCCAGACACTTTGTAGGGTGGCAACCCCCTGCCAGACGCCTTTAAAGTTTAATAAATAATAATTCTACTTACGTCATAATATAAAATCTAAGTTTTATATATGTTTCTTGGTCACCTATTCAAAGATGTTTCCCAAATGGCCAGACAGTTTCAAAAGTTCTAATACTCTCCCAGACATAGTTGAAGCTCAGCTGTAGGGGTGAGCGCAGAGGCGGTTTATATACTATATGCAATATAAGTATAAGTAGTGAGTATGATTTATTGGTCAATCCAATCGTACAAAAATATTATTTTTATAAATTAAAAATATCTTTCAATTGATATCAATTTAATTATAATATAAAAGAACATTATATATTAATATAGGTAAAAAAGAACTTAATCATTTTACAAGTAGATGGCTATGTCAATTTCCTCATCGCTACTGCAGTTTGTAACTTGATCATTTTCATGATCGTCTGTTTCTTCAGTTTCTGTAAAAATATAAACAAGGTAGTGAGAATTTGAACAGCTTAAAATTAATGTACAATAATTAAGATAACAAACAACTAAATACCTGATGGAACTATCAGTGCATCAGTGACAAAGACATACTCACTACTTATACTTATATTGTATATCTATACTAATATTATAAAGCTGAAGAGTTTGTTTGTTTGTTTAAACGCGCTAATCTCAGGAACCACTGGTCCGATTTGAAAAATTCTTTCAGTGTTGGATAGTACATTTATCGAGAAAGGCTATAGGCTATATTATATTATCAAAAAAAATTAGGGATCCTTACTAAAAGTCCAATAATGTAACCCAAGGTGTAAAAAAATGTCCCGAAAAATCCTTACACGGCGTGCGCTGCGAAAACTACGCATTATAGAACAAAACAATGTACACCACTTTGCAGAACATTCTCTACAAAAAATATCGCGTACCCATATATCTAACTATTGTAGTTATCTCACAATAAGTGTTTTCTTTTATTTAAAAAAAAAGGCCGTCGCTTCAAAAACTCTTTATTTTGTACCTTGGTATTAATCCTTATCAAAATAAATTACTCCATATTCAAGATGAATTCAATACCTTTCTAGAACTTTTTGAATTATTCAATTCGGACGTTTCATTCAAAAGATATCGCGATATTTAAAAAAATAAAAACTTCGTTTAAAAAAACCGACTTCAAAAACTAAAAAACTAAAATGTATAAAATAACTTATTTCTAAAGCTATTATTATTAATATATATTATCTAAAACATCTATGTATGGGTGGACTTACGAATGGTGCCGCGCTTCTTACAAAATATAGGTCCCAAGAAACGAGAACAAAAAAATATTCGTAAAATGAAAACTACTGGGCCAAACTATGTTAAATTTTTAGGGGACCACATGGCAGCTATTCCGCGTCGAACAAAAAAAGAATCACGTAAATCGAATCATAAATCTCAGAGTAATCGGTGTACATATGGTACGAAGAGGAAATTTTCTTCATAAAAAATGTTCATAAAATGAAAACTACTGGGCCAAACTATGTAAAATTGGAACAATTGGAAGCTATTCCGCGTCGAACAAAAAAAGAATCACGTAAATCGGATCATAAATCACGGAGTAATCGGCGAACATACATAAAAAAAGCAAAAAAAAAGATCCCGAATTCCCGACGAATTGAGAACCTCCTCCTTTTTTCGAAGTCGGTTAAAAATGTAAGTATTAGTGTTGTAGCCAAATAAGTATTAAGTATTGCGCGCGCATGTATGATGTGGTCAGTCATGAGGGGCGATACCAGGAGAGTAGGTGGCTCTGAGATCGGGTACTAGAATCTTCCTGACCGATCTTGGTGATTTTGCTTTTGTATGTTTCAGTGGGTCCCCGCATGGTTTAAATCCAAAATTGGAACCGGTAGGTGACGCTGGGATCGGGTCCTAGATTGTTATTTTTTCATAACAGGACAACGTCTGCCGGGGCCGCTAGTAGTATATAAACCGCCTCTGCGCTCGCCCCTACACCTACAGCTGACCTTCAACTATGTCTGGGAGAGTGTTAGAACTTTTGAAACTGTCTGGCCGTTTGGGAAACATCTTTGAATAGTTGACCAAGTAACATATATAAAACTCAGATTTTATATTATGAACTAAGGAGAATTATTATTTATTAAACTTTATAGGCGTCTGGCAGGGGGTTGCCACCCTACAAAGTGTCTGGCAACGGATGGTATGATATTATAATAGTATCCTGTAGAATATACTAAAAAATGGCGCATTATGCTGTAATGTTTTTGGGCAGCAATTATGCTCACCTTTGCTACCTGTTACCTGTCAACGCCACCACGGTTCGAGATTCATAATATCCAAACTTTCTTACCTGCTGTAGGGTGCTTGCACAGATTTTTTTTTAGCCTTTATACTATCTGGTGCTGGTAGGACTGGCGATCACGGGCTCTCAATCTAGTAGGACTAGCACTTTTATTAAAATCGTAACGTAAGAGTATTTTTCATAGAGACCATAAAGCCTCATTAATTGTTTGTAAATAATATTTCCTTTTTTCAGATCTCAGACGTTCCAGCTTTACCATTCATACTATTTTCAACAACTGCATTGATCTCAGCAACGCTATTATTGTTTACTCCAGAAACAAAAACCTTACCATTATTCGATACTATAGAACAAATTAAAGAACACTCTAGGAAAACTGTTACATAATTAAGTATTATCAACACTAAATACAAGGCATTGAGAGTAGTGAAAAGTATGCCCTTAGTACGTAACTTCAAAACGTCAATATATAAATAATAAAATGTTATATGAAAATTACGTACATATAGAGAAAACTATTGTGAAATTATTTATGATGTCATTTTTAATCAGTAAGATGGATTACATTATTTCTATATAATTAAAAATTTGTTTCTAATTCAAAGGTCATGTATAAGATAGCTACAAGTTATCTTCTATGGGACCTGCCAGCCAAACCGTTGCATTTGAGATAGAAAATAGGAATAATAATATCGATTGCTTTATAACAAATGGGCGTACAGACAAAAGTGCAATTTATAGTTGATTGCATAAGGCTGAAGTTTGAAATACCCTTCTCTTTAGGTACAACTTGCATACTGGTAAGACTTCTAAATTGTAACATGCGTAGTTTTTATGAAACAACTAAAATTGCATTTTTGCGTATAAGCCTACCTATATGTTATGAAGCGCTCGATATATAGTGTACCTATATTATCTATGGTAGGTACTTCAGCCCCTAGAATAATTTTATATTTCATCAGGGTTTTTAATAAAAAATGCTTAATAATAATAAAGTTTATATTCACACAGTATACAATTTATTTATTTAAATGAAAAATATGGAAACAACAAATAAATTTAACTAGAGGGCCCAACAGACTTTGTCCTGCCTTAAAAAAATAAAATTTAAAACTCGATCCCAGCGCCACCTATCGGTTCTTATTGTGAATCTAAGCCATCAGGGGACCCACACAAGAGAAATCATCACAATCGGTAAAGTCGTTCTCAAGTTATGCGCGTACATATCTACGATTCATTTTTATTTATTTATATAGACAAGACATGATCTTTACTTATTATGTGCATGTGAAAGTAGATTTACTTGTCAGCTCACCTTTATTATAGTATAAAGGTATATTCCTGGATAATTGGGCTTAACAGTCAATGTAGGATATGTTTTTATTAGAAAATTTTATGGTGGCTACGATATAAAATCACGCATGAGATTAATAAATATTGTTACTTTACTTAAATAACGTTTCTGTAATATATATGTCATGTATATATTTTATTTTGTTGTTCTCTGTGTATTGTGTTGTCTTTTGTTTTTCGGAAAGTATATCCAAATGTAAATCAAACTCTACGCACATAAATTTGTTAAAATTTAAAATGAAAGAAAAAAAAGATTTATTTGAAATTTATATGAAACTAGCTGTCCCGGCAGTGCGTCAACGCGACAATTATCTAAAAATATACAAAAAAATATAATTAATAGTTATAATAATTTTTACACTGACAATGTATAAAATAATCTGAAAGATTTCTGCAATATTTTTAGACTTCCGTTTTATGACCGGTTCCTATACCTTACAGTTGATTAAATTGCCTTACCATCAGTTGAACTTTGATATTACATAAGGCAAATGAATGTCCGGTAAGATATAGAAAAGCCGGCCATTAGATGAACAATAAATGAATAGCCTACCTGAACAAAAGCGTCAAGTCAAATGAAGCATATTGTAAAAACTCGTGTGCGTAAACTTAGTACTATATTATCCCCGCAAATTGCTAATGCGCTGGAACCTTGTCAAATTAACATTCACGTGACGTCATCCGCAACTCGATATGTACGCATACTCGCCGGCCAGTGATGCTAACAGTACTGAGTATTCGGCTACGGTTACGTCATCAAAATGGCGGCCAGGCGCAATAGCAATTTGCGGGGATAATACACGTGGGTTTTGTCTGTGCATTTAACATTATTGTATCCACTGGAAACTATTCCGTTTTTATCTGTAATAACTCTTATCCGTTTCCCCTTTTAGGATGATAGGCCATTTTTATCCGTGCAGCAACGGCGAAAGAACGCAATTTCCCGCGGCCGGGTGGCCTATCGTAAGAGGCGACAAAACAACCCACAGCCAGGTGGTAGGGCATTTGCCCAACTGGATACTACCACCCCTGGTCTAAAGTATGTCGCCATAATAATCTTGAGTTGTGTTCTGGCATTAGTGACCAGGTTTCAATCTCCCTCAAGAGAGCAGCAGCGCATTTGTAGCACGGCTTTCCATCAAGTGGGCCATCTGCCTGTGTTCTGAACTACTGCAAAAAAAAAGGTTACCTATTGCCATACATAGACAAATGGACAGAGTATGGTATATATATATATATATATATATATATATATATATAGGTGGGTCGAATAGCCGTTCCACTTGGGTTTACGATAGTAAAGCCGGCAAGCAAGTGGAACGGGATAAATCGCGGTCGTGGTCGTTGTGAGTCCCTAATATAGTTGTAATTTTGTTTTATCGGGTTATATATTTATACCATATTTTAAAAATGTGCTACACTAAAATTGTTTTAAGCTTGTTAATAAGTTCTAACTTTTTTCCAAAATCAGCAAGAGTTCCTCTGGTGTTACAAAATTCTCATAGTGATGTGTCCCCTTCGGCACCAACTTACAAACATTTTCGATATAGAATATTAAGCAGAATCTGGAGACCCATGTTCGGTTTGGTGCTGTGAAGAACATTTTTCCACCAGGCTTTACTGCTTGGATACACGATTTCACGAAAAACTCTGGATTGATAATATGATCGATGACTTCTGATGCAATAAGGGCGTCATAGTAACCTTTATATTTTGTAATGTGTTCCTGGAATGTATGACAAAAGATTATATTACGATGGTAGAAAATCTTTGATGCCGCCCATGGTCAGAAGGTTGGATTATAACTTCGCACAGAGACTGAGCATTGACATCCAGTATTATATTTTACCTATAGTCCCTCAAGACTATAAGTGGAATACGGAACCTAGATCGCCGTCTTCTATGAGTAAGGTGCCCAGAAAGCTGGCTACGCTAGATCGCCATACTGATCCGTTACCCGAGGTAAGCACCAGCCCTCTGATCACCTGAAGAGTCATTGACTCGTTTTGCTAAATTTTGGTAGAGACTCATGGAATCACGGTCCAAGCGTCTCGACAGCAAACGGCACAAACATATAACTCTTACTGAGGGTTGCATATTTGCGCCGCTTGAGTGATTCAGCTGTTCCGCTGCCGAACCGGCTGATCTAGACACGTTTGGTAAGTGGAATTAAGAGTAATTAAAAAATGTATTTCTTTCCATTTTTCTCCAAACTATTATTAAAAGTTTCGTTTAGGAATGAAAAAGTTAATAGAAATATCAGTCATTATAATAAGATAGTGAGAATCGTACTTTTCAAATTCCTATAAGCTATAAATTAAAGCACCACACAAAGTCACAAACACACAATCAAAAACAACAAAACTTATACACTTACTCACACCAACGCGCAATACCACTACATTGCATTACACACACAATTCACAAACAAACCAAGACACACAAAGAGCCTAAAAATTAATAACCTAGGCACAGAAAGAAAAAACAGCATACATGGCACTAGTTAAGATAATATATATAGGTATAGACATAAGGCACACACTGCACATGCACTTTCTCACAACACCAGCATGTAACAGATACACTCTACATTAGTATAAGTTAAGTATTAAAATTAGATAAAAAAATATTATATAAGTTATTCTTAAGGTACATAACACAACACAAAAATCATAAAATTAATGTCACACATAATAACACATAAACAATAAGCGTGTATAAATTCAAAAAACTCTAACAATAATTAAGATGTAAAAAGGGTACGGAACTAGAGTCCGTAGATTAGTTAATTAAAAAAAAAATCTATAAGAATAAAAATGACAAAATATTGTTTCTGATTTTTGTAAGTAACTCTTTAGAGACGATTGAACGCTGTACAAAAAAATCTGAAGTTATTTTTTGATAAGTCAACTTCAACTTTTTCAAGGTTAAAGTTAAATTTAAATTTATCTTGAATAATTGTTGAACATGTCGACTTATCAAAAAATTGCTTTAGAACTTTTCACTTTTTGCTTCATTATCGACGGCATATGTGGTTGAGCGGGCTAAGCCTTTGCCGGCCTACCTCACTGCAACGCAGAGGCTCCGGTTTCGATTCCTGGTATAGTAGATTTCGGAAACGTCTTTTCTCCGTTATTTACTAAGGTCTGGGGGTCTGGGATCGGCCCCAGTGTAGTCCGTTGTATATTACCCATAATACAAGCGTTACTTGCTTAGTTTGAGGATATACAATATATGTGTGATTGTCTAAAAACGAAAAAAAAAAATATATCAATGAAAGATTACATCAACAGTTGTCGCAATATAAGTTGGTTTATTATCATCCAATTCGGGGTCAAGATGTTTATGAGTTTCAGCAATGTCTATGTGTGTCTGACTGGGATCCAATACCAGTAACTATTGCTCCCAATCTAGCAAATGGCTGTAAATTAAGAAATGATATATCAACACGACCTAACTGACTTTGTAAATAATCTATATCTATATACTTATTAAAAAAAATCAAGTGTCTGTCTGTCATTTCAAAATACATGTATAACTTACCAAAATTTAAGTGAAAACTGTTCTGATAACACAGTTTGTTTGGTTAGCAGTTTGCGCTTGGGCAACTACGGCGCGCAGCGATTCTTCAGCCTAGCCCATAGAATACAATATGTCTAACCCGAATATTGCGAAAGACCGGTCTTGTCCGGTCTCGTGATCCACATCAGTTCAAGAACTAAAACTGCAATCATTTTTACACACGATAAGTCCAAGGACTTATCCCAAATTTATAAATATACTTGCATATTGGTAAGACTTTCTAAATTGTAACATACATTACTAGGACCAACTAAAAAATGGCATTTTTGTGTATACGCCTAAATGACCCAGTACACCTGGTAATATTTTCTGTGAAAACTTAACAGATAGACAAATCAAGTTACTATCCCGTTTTTTATTATAGCTGATATTTTTTTATATCTATAAACTTGAGAATTGAGTGAAGTTTCACCTCTTTTTTAAACTGTTCTAGTTTTATTTATCTATCCCCCGTGCATCCATCTGTAAACTACATAAACGAGAAAAATTACGAAAATGACAAGTGACTTAATAACCAGAACTACCAAAATTACCAGTACGACCAAAATGACTAAAATGACCAATTTGACCAATATGTCCAAAATTACCAAGATGAGTGAGTTTTCCCCGGGGCTGGGCCGCGGGCCAAAATTTAGTAATCTATAATATTATAAAATTCTAAAAATGCTGGGCATTGTAGCTATTTAAAAAAAACAACTGGAATAGATTATATTTTTTTTTAGGCTTCTTGTCTGTTTGTTCGTTTCACGTAAAAGATACTACACCAATTTCGATACGGGTTTCGCTGATTGACAGTTAATTCTTAGTCTTAAGCCCTGCGCTACTTTTTATTCCGGGAATTTTTCCGGGAGCAGTCTGTAGTTCTTTGGGTGCATAAAAATTAGCTTATTCCTACACAGTTTTCACTAAAACGATAGCTTACAACATTTTTTAATGCTGTGGTACTTGGTGTCCCAGGAATATCAAGTCATATCCTAGTATATTAATAAAGTCCATATGCCCTGCATCAATCGAGTATAGGTTACAGCTAATTTTTATTTAGGTTTATGGCTTGGCAGCTAGGTCTTTAAGCCAGATCTTAGATTACAATGTAGTTTATTCATTTTCTTAAGCTAATGTATAGCTCAGCTGAATTGTAGGTTATCAACTAAAGCCATTCCACGGAGTTTTTGTGACAACTCAAAAGGCCACATTTAACTATACAGTTCACATTTCTCACAAAAACACATCATTCAGGGGCGGATTTAGAAATTTGCCGCCTTTAGGCTATTCAAAATTTGCCGCCCTTACCGACCTCTATAAATCGATACCTACCCTAGTTATTCAGAATCATAGCATTACATTTTTTTGCCCATGAAATTGTAACTTTACGATTTGTGCGCTATGGTCTTAATTACATAACCCTTTTCCCGTAATTAGTAGATTGTAAAGCAGGAGACCGATGGGTTTGTTTCTTCCGTAGCCAAAAGCGACTACTGAAATTGTAGAGAAATTTATCTAATTGTTGAAACATAATTAATGTTGAATTGTTTGTGTGGACTTAATAAGAATTATCTTATTATGTTTTAGAATTTAAGTAAGAGATAATTTCTGGAAGACATATAAAATATAGGCCTAAAATTTGCCGCCTCTCCAAAATCTGCCGCTCTAGGCTCCAGCCTACTCAGCCTATTGGTAAATCCACCACTGACATAATTAAAACTCAAAAACTATCAATATCCTACAACTATTGTTCATTTTAGAGTAATTTTACACATTTTTAGAACATAAAACTGCACAGCACAAGATCTCCTTTCAGTTCCCGCCAAAAACTCCGGTTACAGCTAATGTATAAAATAAAGTTTGTTTTCAAACCACAAAATTTATTTTCATCGCATTAAGTGTTGATTGTTCTTGACTTCGAAAAGTAGACATGAATAGAGCTATAATTGCTGTTATATTATGTCGACGGGTAGTTATGAGAGTTTAAATTTTAATGACAAAGTACCTAATAAAAGTACCTAATAAAAGAATCTACTTTACCTCAGACACTATGCCTCCGCCGCATCCTCTGTCTAATATTTTTATACCTTTAAGTGGATTGTCATTTTTTTCAGTTGTACCTGATGGAATGGAATTCTGAAAAGTAAATTTAAATAATTATTATATTTCTAGTTGTTTTTAAGTTTGTCTAGGTCTGCATTTTGACCACGCCGCGGGGTAAACTCTAGTATAATATAATTAAACAAGTATTTCTTGGACATATTTGGTTATACTTTTTTGGGGTCCCGTAGGATACAACACTTGTAGATTCACCATGGTCCGTCCGTCTGCTTATATTACAATTTGATTTGAATTGTTAGAACTTAAAATTCGAGATATCCCCCATATACCTGAGAGCTCAGAGTAACGAATAAAAGACCGAACCTATTTATTTGTTGCTAGGATATGCCCGCGACTTCGTCCACACTTGCCTTGAAATTCCCGCGGGATTCCCAGAACACAAAGGACCGCAGCATTTAAAAAGGAATGTAAGCTAAAATTGTATTGGAGTAAGCTAATTTTATTTTAACCACTCCTGGGAAAATTCTCGCGGCATTCACTGGATAAATCGGCTCAACAGTTTTTCCGTGAATCCGTCCGTGAACAAACAGACCGATAAACAGACGAAAAAAATGCATCGTGTTCTCTATCGTTTGTATAGTCTTCTTTATCAGCGAACCGTTGTTCAATGCTGGACGTAGGCCTCTCCTAGTTGTGCGCATGAGTCTACACGAGGTCGCCGGCCTTCAGCTGGCACCCGGAGAGGCAGGTACGCGCATTACTTCCCTCCCTGAGGTAGGTTCCGTTGCGGGGGGCCTTTAGCTTGCTAGGGAGCAAAGGACCATCGACCCCCGTACAAAGAAGTGGGGTGTGTTCTCCCGGGGCACATTCCATGCACTCTATTGCGCTGGATCGGCTGGGCGTAACTCTGTTCTAAGTCTCAGCCTTTCCTACACAACAAAGCGCAGGGTCGACAGAGGAGGGGGTTTTTAGTGGGTATTGGGGTTGCTGCCCGTGCAGTTTCCTTTGAGTCTTTTCACACTAGCTGAGTCGATCGCGGGTGGATTACTGCTAAAAGCATACTATTGCTGCAGTGATGCCGCCCCCGACCGACGTTGGCCCGTTTTCTGGCAACGACCCAGTCTGTGCGTAAATCATGGCGAGGGTAGCATATTCCCTCGCCTCAAAAAAAAAGGCCTCTTCTAGTTCGCGTCACCAATCCCGATTATCTGCTGTTCTCATCCAGCCTCCACCAGTGACCTTGCGCAGATCGTCGTCCCATCGGGCTGGAGGCCGTCCTTCACCACGTTTGCCGAGACGCGGTTTCCACTTGTATAGCGTATTCCAATTGTTTTTTTAAATAGCTTCAGTGCACAGACAAGGCATTTTTAGAATTTATTATAGATTATATTAATATATACTTTATTGCACACAAGTCTGCAATATTACATTACGAGTGTAACAAAAATAATACAATTGGCTGTCTTATCACTATGACCGATTACAGATAACCTTTGAATGTAAAATTTAATTTGAACTGAACAAATAAATGTATATGCATAGGTTTGTGTACACGTGATTTCCGTGTGTGTGGTAGTACGGTATCGAGTGGAAACCTATCCACCTTTATCTGCACTATTGTTAAGTTTTTGAAACGCTTTGCGGTGTGATCGGCTTTCTATTCCAAAATCAACTTGCTCTAACCGGCTTCACTCTGTGAGTTTAGTGGTTAGTCTGTTCTGTCGTTCGTCTGAGTCTGATAGTTGAAAATATTTGCAATACATCTGTTAACATTTTTGTTTGTCTGTTTGTAAGAGGTAAGTGTCCAAAAGTCCGCATCGTAAGCTTCGAACGCATCGCATCCAACGGAATCGTTTTACACAATGGGTCCACTGTATCGGCAGCGATTTGCCTACGCAACCACCAGCAATCGGATTGCCGATGCCTTTTCATTCGGATTTGCGAAGTGAGCGTAGGTACGTGCGGAATGTATTTGTGAGATAATGGAGGAAAGCGAAGAAGAGCAGAACAAAACTAAACATTCCGTATGACGTCATCGGCACTCATCGCAAAAGTTGGCCATCGGAGCACAGGCGGTGGCATTACACGACAGTAGGTACGACACGGATCAGTGGACGTACTTGTGTTACTTTCTATATAAGCCGCGCGCAGAAGGTTTGCCGTTGACTACTTACTGGGACCGATCAATTATTACAGACAGGACTATTGTTGCCAACAAGCCAGATATTGTATTAGTTGATCGGTTTGCGAGACGTGGTATAATTGTAGATGTCGCGATTCCCCATGATGGTAGCCTCGTGAATGCCGAGAAAGATAAACAAATAAAGTATATTGATCTTGCTCACGAGGTTACCGCCATGTGGAACCTGGACTCTATAGTCATAGTACCGACAGTGGTGTCAGTGAATGGACTAATAGCGAAGAGCCTTGACCGTCACCTTGAAAGGCTCTCGCTTACTATCTAGTTGTAGGGTCGGATACAGAAGGCAGCTCAGTTGGACACGGCCCGTATTGTGAGATTCCTATGTCTGGAGCCTTAATCACCGGTAGCCTGGACCCTAGGCCCCACTACCGGCGAAAAGTTTTATTACTTACTATTATTGTATATACTTATGTAAAGAATATACGATAATGAATTTATTGCAACAACTATTTATTTAACCTTTTTTGTCAACCCTACTAACCATCGACACGTGACATCATGAGGCTATCGGCAAACCTGCGTACGGATAGTACAAAGGATAATACGATCTGTTTGATACGATGCGTTCCATGCGTCCGCCTATTACGATGCGGGCATGTGGACGCTTCCCTTAGAGCATCACGTGGAAACAACAGAACGGATTGAAATAAAATTCGACACTGAGCAAGATTATATCCAGGGTCAACACTTAGATCACTTTCTATCCCGAAAAAATGACGTCATTTCCGTGGAATTCACTAAAAAAACTGTGTCATCATGGCAAAACAAAATCTACACTAGCTACTTGGTGGCAGTTGCTTCTTTATTAATTTGGAAATCAAACTCGATTTTATTGGACTGTATAATTATTAATGAGGTAAAAGAATACATAAAGTAAGTACAGAGCGTAATTATTTACAAGATACATTAGAGCGATGCTGAGAGGTGAAGTGTAGAGTAGCAGAGAGATTTTCGCCTGCCAGGGTCGCTCCTTAAGTCCCGCATCCCGCCCGACGCCTAAGTGCTAATCGTGCCCTCTGAGGGCGCCGGCGGTATGCGGGGCGCGGAGAGTAGGTGTGCTCCGGCGGGCGGGTCAGGGGGGTGCTCTCTGTCCGCAACACTAGCTTTTATTTATAAATACTCTAAGATAGGAAATTACAAAACATTACCATCTAAAAGTTTCTTATCTAACATCTTAATATATATAAATTACGTGTCACGTTGTTTGTCCGCGATGGACTCCTAAACTACTTAACCGATTTTAATCAAATTTGCATACCGTGTGCAGTTTGATCCAACTTGAAAGATAGGATAGCTTACATCTTAATGGACCCTGTAGATGGCGCTGCAATCTGGTTCTAAATTTTATTTCTTCAGGGCAGGACAACGTCTGCCGGGACAGCTAGTATTATATATTCTTATCTGTGTCCGTCACCTTTATGTAGTTGTTATTTAATTTTAGACAAAATTACTTATCTTTTACAAAAAGCCGATCGATACCTGTTATGTTCAAAAAATGTTCTATCCATAGTAATTAAAATCTAGGTTTCAGTTTAGGGTGGAATTAAAAAAGTTTTTCACTCATTCAATATTTTAAAGATTAAATAAAACCCCTACTACTGGGATTGTAATTTCTATTACATAAAAGAACTCACTTTATTTGGACCTTGAAGAAGTCTGCAATGTTGAAAAGTACACATGAAAGAAGAGAGAATACAGTTCTAATTATAATCAAGAACAGTGTTAAAAATGTTTTAAAATTCTCCATTGTAAAAAACGTCTAAAACGGCACTCAGTACTTTGATCAATGTCTATAATAATGCATGCATTACATACATACATGCATTACATACAGATAAAGTCAATAAAGTTTAGGAATAATAAAGATTGGGAATGGGAAAGTTATCAATAAAAGTTATTGTTTGGTTATGATCTGGAGGGAACTTCCCGCCGCGGTTTTCCCTTTGCGCTATGACATGGGGTTCTTTAAGAAGGGCGTTATAAAACTTCTTAGAGGTCGGCAACGCGTTGGCGACACCCCTGGTGTTGCAAACGTCCATAGGCGACGGTAACCACTTTTCATCAGGTGGGCCGTCTGCCTATTTGCCTACTTAAGGCAATAAAAAAAAAGCTACCTATTGATGTTAAATGTTATTCATATAGACTTAGAGTAAGTTTGAAGGCTTCTTTAAGGATCTTAGAGAAGATCTTAGACACACTTTTAAAATAATGGCCAACGCTTGTCCAAGGCGGCTTGGTAGGTTTGACACACCGGTTGTCTTGAACTGCAGATTTCATTACGATGTTTTCATTCACGTTGTTAGCATGTGGTCATTGACACAATTATGTATGGTTATAATTACCAAGTGCCCACAAACTTACTCAAACTCAATATGAATAACACCGTTATTATTTAATAGATATTCTCAGACGAACAAAAGGAAAGATGCAAAAGTATCAAACGAAGTGAAGGATTTTTGAAAAACTTGAGTGCGTAAACATAATATGTAGGTAGTGTACACGTGGTTTGCGACTGTGTGGTTAATATTAATGTGTCCACTGGACACTGTTCACCATTCATCCATACTAATTGCACTATAATAATAATATCAGCCCATAAATGCCCCACTGCAGGGCTCGGGCCTCCTATTAACAAGGTGATAACTGACAGAATGCGTTTTTAGATCATTTTCTCAACCATTTTTACAGTAGTTATACACACTTTATTGCGGTGAAAAAAATATATGTCAATCTTGATCATATTTCTGACGTAAACTTTGTACTCAGAACGCATTTACGATAAATTTTCTCGATAGAAAATAATTGCAAAGTAACCTCTAAACGAGTTATTCAATCTTGGTTATTGTTATTACTGTTAATCGTACATCGCTAAAATAAATAACAGTAACATATTATATTATAACAAATTCAATTATAGATCTTTTATTGGGTTACTTAACTTAATTTGGAAGTAATTAATTATTTTATTAAAAATGACTGCAAAAATCCCGCCTGCCGGTCCCAATGTATGGAATTTATCATAACGCCCGAGGCTTTCGTCTAAACTGCACGCGCTGCTCTGCTCCGCGACCGCCATTGAAAAATAATTTTAAATAAACGAAGGAGCAACAATAACAAGAATTTTGAAGCGGTCGCGCTATACTTGTTTGGCGTATACGGTAGAGGTCTGGTCTAAATCACTAGCTGTGTGGGTTCGAACCCTACTAGTTTCACTTGATCTAGAAGATTTTTTTATTTTGATATGAAAGTTGATAAAATGCTCTTTTTCTCTTCCTAAATAATTTTATAAAATGCAATAAAAATACTTTTCTAAATTTTTATATTTCATTTCATCTGGACTTTTATACTATTGACAATAAAACGTATTTAAATCAATCTTACCGGTAACATTAAAATTCGAAAGCGCCATCTATGATTCTTCATAGAAAATTACGTTGACACGTGGATAAGTAGAGTTATAAATATTACAAAACTTTCAATACTTTCTCCAATGTTATTGTGGTAGAGTGAGTTGATACTAGTACACGTACGATTAGAGTTCATGGTTCGAGTGCTCATTTCATTTTTCTGTCTAATTTTTTTATGTTTTATCTTTTATCTATTATAATTTATTTTAAAGTTCTTATCTATACAGATAAACAAATGGTTTGTTTGTAATGTCAAAATAAAAACTAAAAAATTGGACCAGGAGATTCCAAAAACGCAAAGTGAAGTGCCTGTTTGATATCTCAAAATAAATTTTAAAAAAATCTGACCAGGAGATTCCGAAAATGCTATTTATAGAATTTTTGTCAGTCTGTCTGTGTGTCTGGATGTTCCGGATAATCTCGGACACAGCTGGATCGATTTTGACGTTATTTTAAATGGCAGATAGCTGATGTTATAAGAAGTACCTTAGGCTACGTTTTTAGGGTTCCGCGAAAAAAAATCCAAAAGCATATTTGTCTTTCTGTTTGTTATCCTTTTATGGACAGACTATTGAACCGATTTGGATGAAACTGGGTACATAATTATGTTATTTTAATATCGAGGGTGGCCAAGAACTACTTTTCATCCCGAAAAATGAGATAGTTTCCAATATGAAAATATATTTGGCCGAACGGGCCTAAATGATCAAACGGCTGAATGACACAAATGGTCGAATTGACCGAAACGACTGAAATGGCTGAAATGGCCGAAATGGCTGAAATGACTGAAATGGCTGAAATGGCCCTAATGACCGAAATGGCTGAAATGAATGAAATGGCTGAAATTGCCCAAATGGCCGAAATAGCTGAATCGACTGAAATGGCTGAAATGGTGGCCGAAATGACTAAAATGGCCGAAATGGCCTAAAAGGCCCAAATGGCTGAAATGACCGAAATGGCCTAAATGGCCAAAATGACGGAAATGGCCCAAATGGCTGAAATAGCTGAAATGGCTGAAATGGCTGAAATGGCCGAAATGACCAAAATGGCCGAAATGACCAAAATGGCCGAAATGACCAAAATGGCCGAAATGGCCTAAATGGCTGAAATGGCCTAAATGGTTGAAATGACTGAAATGGCTGAAATGGCCGAAATTACCGAAATGGCTTAAATGGCCAAAATGACTGAAATAGCCCAAATGGGTGAAATTACTGAAATGGCCCAAATGGGCGAAATGACTGAAATAGCTGAAATGGCTGAAATGGCCGAAATGACCAAAATGGCCGAAATGACCAAAATGGCCGAAATGGCCTAAATGGCTGAAATGGTCCAAATGGTTGAAATGACTGAAATGGCCGAAATTACCGAAATGGCCTAAACGGCCAAAATGACTGAAAAGGCCCAAATGGCTGAAATGACCGAAATGGCTGAAATGGCCCAAATGGCCGAAATGACTAAAATGGCCTAAATGGCCTAAAAGGCCCAAATGGCCGAAATTGCCGAAATGGCCTAAATGGCCCAAATGGCTGAACTGACCGAAATGGCCCAAATGACCGAAATGACCGAAATGGCCTAAATGGCCAAAATGACTGAAATGGCCCAAATGGCTGAAATGACCGAAATGGCTGAAATGGCCCAAATGACCCAAATGACCAAAATGGCCGAAATGGCTGAAATGGCCGAAATGACCAAAATGGCCGAATTGGCTGAAATGGCCAAAATGACTGAAATGACTGAAATGGCTGAAATGGCCCAAATGGCCGAAATGACCAAAATGGCCGAAATGGCCCAAATGGCCTAAATGGCCAAAATGACTGAAATGGCCCAAATGGTTGAAATGACTGAAATGGCTGCAATGACCAAAATGGAAAATCACAAAAAACCTACCCCATTTTTTGGGATAACCCATAATATTGATTACATAAATCCATTATACCGAATTTTAACTAAATCGGTTCGGTAGTTTTTCCGTAAAAGGATAACAAACAAAAAAAGACAAATATATTTTTATCCCGGAAACTATTCCATATTTCGGGATAAAAGCATCCTATGTTCATTCTCAGCATCGAAAATATATATCAAATGAATTTCAGCCAAATCGGTCCAGTAGTTTTTCCGTGAAAACGGAACAAACAGACAGACAGTTACTTTCGCATTTATAATATCAATAGGGATAATATGAATTCATTGTTGTTCCATAATACAATGCAATGATTTTTATAACATTTACATCTAAAAACTAATATCATTAGAATAAAGTTTAACGTATCAAAATTAGTTAAAAAGAGAAAAAAAAACCACCCGTGTGCGGGTTCGAGTCTTCAACCTCCTCACTACCTTAGTATTAGAAAACCACTAGGCCAAACATGTTTAGTACCTCGTGTCGAATTTTCAATACCTATTATCCACGTGAACTTCTCTCACTTTATCATGTTTTGTCTCGCTTCCTCTTGTTCTCAGCCGCATGAATAGTGTGATATCGGTGCCGTGCAATGTTCGTTAGCTACGTATACACCTATTTATGTTATGTAGCGTATGTTCGGTGATATACAATATTTTACCACACGCACGCACGCCTTAAATTGGCGCTGTCCCATCGAAGTAAACATTGGTTGCGCGGGGGTAAACTATGTGAAACACCGATTTGAATTAGAAGTATACAGGCTCTTAAAGTGGGAACGGACGAAACGAACCCTTTGAGTGTTACGTTACGCATTAATTTTAGGTCAGTACACCCCCTAGCGTCGTTGCAAGCGCATGTGTCAATCGGGTATCACAGTTTCGAAGTGTTATTGACGAGCGTTGAAGATGGAATGGGACCAGGATAAAACTCTGTTGTTCATTGAAAAATATAAAAAAATACCTATTTTATTTCTCATGCACAACATCCGACATTTTGATAATTTGATTACCAAAAGACGGAGCGCAGTCGAGCATAATGCTCGCCACGAGCTAGGGGAACAGGTCAGTCAGTTAATGCCGTAACGTAACACGCTCGACTCGAATGTACTGCGCCAGACTAACAATATCATTAGATCAGAAAACTGATTAAGTGGTGCATGCTTTCCCATTACGCTACCATGACTTATTTTAATTGCACTATTTAATTTTAAGGCTTAGTTCTCGTAACGTATTGCGGCGGCGTATGGTTACGCGGCGTATTGGTTAAATTTAATTGGTTTTGTACTTTGGATATCGAAGATGAGCATTTCTTAAATTCAAATACTCGTAGAAAGCAACATACACACACACACACACACACATATATATATCCCTACTAATATTATAAATGTGAATGTAAGTTTGTTTGTTACGCTTTCACGCGAAAACTACTCAACCGATCATCATGAAACTTTGTACACATATTCTTGGAGGTATTAGAAGTAACATAGGATACTTTTGATCACGAAAAATTAAAGAGTTCCCGTGGGATATTTAAAAGAACTTTCCACGTGGACGAAGTCACGGGCAGAAGCTAGTATATATATCTATGTGTGTGTGTGTGTGCATAAGTTGATTTGACTTTCAACTACTCTATTTTGGAAAATATCAATTTATTAAAACAGTTTATATGAAACTGAGCTCTCGGTGTTTGGGAATTTTCTACATCAGCCGGTTTTGGCGAGAAATGTTGGTCTTGACTCTCACTGGATGGCAGTAATACTTTCAAACTCAGTCTCTTACAAGATTCTTGCTCATAAATATTGACTCTCATTACAAACAGATATTTTATATTATCTGAACCCTGCCAGATATCGAAAGGCTATAGGTATACACGAACTTTAATGATAAAATCTCTGTTTCCAATCTTAACAATTTTATTAAAATCAGTTGAGAGCAGCTCTAGAAACCTATCCAACATTACTTTCATATAGATAGTATCATACAGAAAAAAATGTTAAAATGGTTATTTCGATAATTTTTTTAAATTTTAGCATTCAATTTGAAGGTTCAGCGATTTCCGTTTTTCTTATTATGTACGTGAGAAAATTTATCATTGTCTAATTCAAAGGAAATTAAAAATAAAATTGAATTGTGTTGGTACCTACTTCACACACACGTTTTTTGAATTTAGGTAATTATGTTGTAATGTCTTAAAGTTACTTAGATAATATTTTAAAACATACAATTTGAATGAGGTTTTATTCCAAAATTTATTACGTAAGAAAAGGCAAAGGCATTTAACACCGCCTTGTTGCATGCCGCATTGTTGGCCCACTATCTTTGACTTTGAAACCGCTGCAACTTGTTACATTTGTACTAACTTTTATCCAACATAGCCGACAGTTCCTCAGGTGTTACGAAATTTTCATAGCGATGTGTCCCCTTTGGAACTTCGTAACATTTTCGGCAAAGAATATCACGCCGAACCTCGACAGCCACGACCTGTTTGGTGTTGTAAAGGATATTATCCCACTGGGTTTCATGGCTTTTGTACATGAGTTTACAAAGAATTTTGGATTACTAATATGCTCGATGACCTCTGACACAATAACGGCGTCATAGTAAAGACGGATGGATTGCGTGAAGGATGAAAAATGATGATTTACAGAAGATGTATGTTAGAATAGACGTGTGGAAGGAAAAGACATATTGTGCCGACCCCAATTAATTTGGATATGGTTAAAGAAAAGAGAGAGAGTAGTTACTAAATTGCGTATTGTGTTCCTGGAAACAAAAAATATATAATAGAACAACACTTATATAATTTTTATTGAATAATTCATTGTATTATCTCTTTGAAATGATTTCAATTATAACAGACGTTATGTACTTATTGTTAACAATAGAGTTCTGATATTGGAACCGCTGGATACCAGCCTTTTATTCATACATAAAACCTGTTTGGTTCAGGTTGTACTTTTACCAACAGTTGATCCCAAGACAAAAAGGCGCCTTGCGTCCAGGGTATATATAATACCTATCTGTATATTATACGTATGTTGTACTTCGGAAAAAACCTACTTAGCTGTTGCATTATGACATTACACGCCCTTCGCCTATGATTATTTTTTGTCATTTCGTTTTTATCTTCAACCAAAAATCATTAAAGAATATCGCCATCATTTTTCATGGTTTAATAAACTGTCTAAGAACCCACAAGTCTATTTATTTACATTGAACTGTTTTTCAATTTGTTTCATGACTGTTGAAATCTCCAACAAGTTTACTGGACATGAAGTACATCTTTAAAAGAACAAAGATGTTCTATTATTTTTATAAGTAATCTATTTATTGTATGGTTTTTTTCGCGAATGTGTAATTTTAATTATTAGATTAATTTCATGCCGCTAATTAACAATGAGTGTTTTTCTGCATATTTTTTTGGTCCTTCGACCCGGATGCCAGCGACGATTTGCAATGTCTCAACATTGAAAATTTTAATTAAATGCTTTATTAATTAATCTTTGCACGTGACCAAAAGACGTAGTGTGGCCTGTATTCTCGTCAACGCGCATTACTATGCAGCTTTCTTCTGTTTGTGTGTATGTACTGAACTCTTCTTAACGATTTAACTGATTTTAATGGGTTTTTTTTGCGTGTTTAAGTGGGTCCCGGGGTGGTTGACACAGATTCACGATTGGACCTGGTACATAGCGCCGCTGAACTTCTACGCAGGGGGACCGATTGTGAAGAACTTTTTATGTGTGTTCAAATGAATTCGAGAGTAGTTTAGATAGGTAACGCTGCAATCGGTTTTCAGGGTTTGACGATTTTTTTTGTGCGTTTGAGTGGGTCTTGGGATGGTTTAGATTCACAATTGAACCAAGTAGATGGCGCTGCAATCGGGTTTCAGGATTTAGGAGAATTATCTTTGTGTGTGTTCTAATGGGTCCCGGGATAGTTTCGATTCAAATTTGAACCACGTAGATGTCCCTGCAATCGGGTTCCAGGCTTTAAGTGAATTATTTTTGTGTGTGTTTAAAAGGGACCCTTTTGAACACGCACAGGCTTTAGATTCTTTAAACCAGGTAGATAATGCTGTAATCGGGTTCCAGGATTCAGGTAAAATTGTTTTTATGAGTATAGAAGTGGGTCCCGGGATGGTTTAGATAATAAATATACGGGTAGATATATTGGTAGGTGGCACCGTTAAAATCCTAAGCAGTGGGACCTATTTTGATGTTTTTGTTCAAGTCGATTCGAGAATGGTTTAGATTAATAATTGGTCCCGGTAAATGTCGCTGCAATCGGGTCCTAGATTTTTATTTATAAGGGCAGGAAAACGTTTGCCAGGTACAGCTAGTATCAATCAATCAATAACTCTTTATTGTACACCAATACAAAAAAGAACTTATCGCTAAAAAGCGATCTCTTCCAGACGAACCCTAGTATATATATAAAATCGATACTCATCTCTTATATATATTATATGGTACAATTCTGATTGTGAAATTATTATAGTTACATTCATCTAAAAGAAAAAAAAATGAAATAGGTATGAATGCGTGCGTGCGTGCGTGTGCGTGCGTGCGTGCGTGTGCGTGCGTGCGTGCGTGTGTGTGTGCGTGTGTGTGTGTGTGTGTGCGTGCGCGTGTGTGCGTGTTATGTGTGACTTGTGATATTGTGAATTTGTATGTCTAGTCTAAAAAATAAAAAATAAAGATAACAATTATCAATTAAATAAAAACAAGATTTCGGGACATACATATTAGTTAGTTGTGTTATATATTTCTTTTTAACAATTGTCTGTCCCATCATAGTCAAGAGTTAAAACTATGGCAATCTACAACCTCATATTCCCACATATCCCTGGTTTTTCAAATATCGTAATTTCCCCAAAAAAATTACTTCCACTATAATTCGCCTTCGTCTTGGTCATGTTTGCACACCAGTGTTTCTAGCAAAACTTAGAATACGGGACAGTTATCTCTGTGAGTGCGGCTTGGATAACGGGTCAGTTCATCACATATTTTTTAACTGCCCGAAACTTTCCATTCCCCTATATGACATCCTTCCTCATAACTGCCCCCGCCCTATCAATGTAAACTTTTTATTAACATTAGCTCATAGTGATCTTGTGTATGTCCTGTGTAAGTTTTTAACGCTTAATAACATCTATGTTTAATGTAGCTAGTTTAACTTTGTTTGTGTTGTCCACAGATTTGCAAAAACTCGTACAAATCACCGATCAAAACCTTTTTTGCGGATTGCATAGAATAAAGCACCTGTCTTTTCTACTTTGAAATTGGCAAAATCAATGCCAAAGGCGATGCAGCCATAGCATTAAAAAAAAAAACATAAACTCGTAGAATTTTGTTAACTTTGTTGTATAAAAATATACCTAAGTAGCATACCTGGTGTTGTAAGTAAGCTGTATGCGAAAGAATATTAGTGCAGACTATGTCTTTTCTCCTTTTTGTTAATGATACGTTATGGGGTATTACTTTATGTTGCCCAAGAACAATGTGTAATACGTAAATTTGCCTAACCGAGAGTTGCTTACATTCATCGTATAGTTGAGAAGTCGGGTATCTAAAGGATTTAAAAAGCATGACTTTTATGACACATCTTAGAACTCGTTCTAGTTGAATCAAATGGGTTTTGTAAGACCGACCCCAAACGGAAATACAATATCGAATAATCGAGCTATATAGGGCTTTGTAAATCTTTGGAGGCAATATATCTTAATTTTCTAAAAACCCATATTATTTTCGAACTCTAGTAGTAATTAGCTCAACGTGTTGTTTCCATTTACAGAGATCATCAAGAATGATACAACAAAAAGGTACTTTCATAGGAAAGTACCATTTTTACCAGAAAAAACTTGTGTAGCCATAATATACAGACACGAATAAAATGTGGTAATAAAACATAGTTCATTAAAATAATATTTGTATTCAATTTTCTAAAAGTAACATATTTTAAACTTCTGTATTTCGGAAAGCGTATCTAAACGTAAATTATCTGCGGTTTTTTTTAAATTTATAAAAAGAAATATTTTCTGAAAATTCCTTTGTTATTTAATTAATTTTAGTGGCTCGCAGACCATACATATAGTGTAGCATGTCAATAGAAAACCATGTATGGTTAAGAAAGTTGTAGAAGAAACCTTGCATTGCATCCACGCGACAATTATCTGGAAGAAAACAACAAATATAATTTAATGCTTACAATAATATTTACGCTAATAATTTATGCCATAATCAAATAGATTTTAAAACATTTTCAGGTTTCCTAAATATTTGAAACGAACCATTATGAAAGCGTCATGTGAATCTTATTCGCCTGTTAGTTGCGCTTTCCATGTCGCAGTCATTTTTATCGTTAACTAGCTGTCCCGGCAGACGTCATCCTGCCCGGAAAAGCTTCAATCGATATGCCGACAGCAGCGCCACCTACCGTGTCCAATTGTGAACCAACTCAGAAACCTTCTTTGGCTCATACAACAACTTTGCTAAAGATCATCACATGATCAAATGTATAGTTTACGATTCTATAAAGGACATACAGAAAAACATTCCTTTTTATATATAAGAGATTACTGTACCTATCCGTGGATTACATTTAACAGGAAGGTATAGTGTAAGTAATTATGTGGTGTCACGTGTCAGTGAATTCGCGATAAAAATAAATATGGAAAGATGTGAATCCATTGAGCTTGCAGAACTTTAAATATTCTATAAGAAAATTGCTCTTACACGTAAAAGGCTTATTCGGATATATTTTTTGTGGTTTCTCTACAATTTTGTCTGAATTGTCTCTACAATTATTGCCTCTGCATATAAAATATATTTTTGTATCTCATCCATATATCATGCAGTTTCCGGCAAAAAAATGACTAGCCTATACAAATACACGGACGAAAAGATTTTATATATCTATATTCGAAACCTTTAAAATGTCACTAGAAAAATTTAAGTAAAGCTTGTTTATAAGTACTAACTTTTTTCTAATATGGCCGCCAGCTCTTTTGGTGTTACAAAGTTTTCATAGTGATGTGTTCCCTTCGGCAACACATTACGTACATATTCGAGATAGAATATCAAGCCGAATCTAGTAATCCACGTTCGGTTTGGTGCTGTGAAGAAAATTTTTCCTCCAGGCTTTACGGCTTGGATACACGACTTAACAAAGAACTCTGGATTACTGACATGATCAATGACTTCTGAAGCAATTAAGGCGTCGTAGTAACTGTTATATTTTGTGATGTGTTCCTGGAAAATATTTAGTAAGTACATAATTACATTATAATAATATTAGGGTGATTAATTTCCTTTTATATCTTTTTAATAATAAATTAAAGTATGTTGTGCAACAAAGTTTTTGGATTTTTTTGTAGAGCATGAACGCTCTACAAAAAACCTTAAGTATTTTTTTTAGAACATCAACTCAAAGATTTTTCCAGTTTTTACAAGATTTTATGTAATTTGCAATTGATGTACCTATGTATGTAAGTTCGGGTGGAATGTTGCAATTTAAATTTGACCAACTTTCCAGTTTTCGCATGAATATGCAATAATATGGTACCATGGAGTTGATCTGACGATGGAGTCGGAATGTGGCCATAGGAACTACTGTTCTAAACAAGATAGACCCGTCATTTTTGGGCTCGTTTTACTTGTCTTGGCTAGCACTCTGCTGCTATATGATATCCAGGATCTCAAAAGCTTGTATTTAAAAATCTTTAAAAAAAGTTTTTTTTAAATTAAAACCATTAACCATGAATAACATTTGTCTAAGTTTAACTGTCCGAAAATTGCTTTTTCACTTTTTGCCTCACTACTCTATCAATGATTACCTCTACAGTTGTCGCAATGTAAGTCGGCTTATTATTTTCCAATTCGGGATCAAGATGTTTATGAGCGTCTGCAATGTCAATGAGCGCTTCACAGACATCAATGCCGGTAACTGTTGCTCCCATTCTAGCCAATGGCTGCAAATTAAGAATTAAAATATCACTGCCTAATCAACTCTGTAAATAATCTATATCAACTAATTAATACATTTTAGAATAGAATATACTTTATTGCATAACATTAAGAAACAATTCATCAATTCAAGAAGTTTAAGTACAGAAGACACAAGACAAGAAGTCGGTCTTATTACTAAAAGCAATTTATATTTTAAATTTTAATTGTCTGTTTGTTATGTCAAAATTTATAAATACCTAAATGTAAGTAAAAGCCGCTATGACACGATGTCTATTCATATACTTATTATCATTTTGATAAATCTGTCTGTCTGTTTCTGTAAGCTCTGAAAGTTTGTTATGTATTGCAGAAATAATTTCAATGAAAATGTTAGTTAAAGATTAAAACATAAATTTTATCATAAGTTTTGTTATATGTTTGACTTGATATTTGACCGACTTCAAAAGTTATCCATAATAATATTATAAATGCGAAAGTAACACTGTCAGTCTGTGAAGCTTTTACGGTAGAACCAAAGTACATAATTTGTTATATCGTCATCAGCCATTTGGAGTCCACCGCTGGACGTAGGCCTCCCCAAGACGGCGCCACTCATCCCTGTCCTCCGATTTCCTCATCCAACGCCTACCGGCGACCTTGCATAGGTCGTCGCTCCATCTGGCTGAAGAGCGAATTTGGTATTTAGTCTCAATATTTAGAATGGATAAAGGATTCTTTCCATCATGGAAAAGGGCCTAGTTTCTGGGATAATATTAAGTGAATTATCCTGAGGCGAGTAGAGCCTACATAAAAGTTTAAATTAATCTGTGTGAATGTTTACACTCAAATAAAACTATGTAGGATTACAACTACGGCTCACTATTTTGAATATAATACCCACGACCTGTATGTAACGAATCGAGTGGTGTTCACAGCTAGTGTGTCGAAAAAGGTATGTTTTAGTTGAAACACATAAACTATTTTCCTTGAATTATTTACTGTTCTTGTTTTCGAAGAAGTACACAAATGGAGCTACATTTAGCTGTAGCTATGCAAACGGATGATTATGAGAGATATGATGTAAGTAGTGGATTATTTACCTCAGATAGGAAGCCTCCACCGCAACCGACGTCTAATATTTTTATACCTTTGAGTGGTTTATCATTTCTTTCAGTTGTACCTTTTGAAAGTGCGTTTGTTATGAATGGGATTCTGAAATGTAAAGTTTAATAATAACCGTCTTATCTTTGATTATAAGCCTACAAACTTATAAATAAGCCCACAAATATACACCAATTCAATATAACAAGACCGTAAATAATTATAGTTCTGGGTTCGTAATTTTGTTTATATTACTTTCTCCTCTTAACAAACACGATTTATCAGGATTTTCTTTTTTATGTATTTTAATTTAAAATTCTTCTTTTTTTCTCTTTTCTCCATGATTATCATCAACATACACATAACTATTACAATGTTTTCTATAACTGTTTTACATGTTTTCTTATATTCTATTATATATTATACATAACTGTTTCTGTCTTATCATATTCATTTACGTTTATCAGCATCTTAAACTATTACAGGATGTTAGCCCAATTGATTACATTTATCTTATTAATTAATATTTATTTATTACACGCTTTATTTATACATTTTAGATATTTATTACATCTTATGTCTTTTATTATTGCTAACTGTATTTTTGCTTTCTCTACCATTTACCATATACAATTGAATATAATTTTATTTGTAAGTATCACAATATTGTCACATAATAAGAAAGAAACTCTTCATAATTCTTTTTTGCCGTCAGCTTTTGTATATTGCCGTTCATAACTAGGGTTCTGATCTTGCTTTCCGGATCGTACCTAAGTTGAGCGTGCACGGGCTAGAAGAATGTTAAATGTGGAATCGTCTCAAAGTTGTCCTCGTTGCAGATGCACGAAGGGTTCTCCTTCAACCCGAATCGGCTCGGAAGGTATTTAGAGAACCCTTCGTGCCCGGTGAAGGTCCACATTTTCTTGATTTGGATGTGTATTGTGTATTCTGGTGTGTAAGCTAGATATGATAATCGAGCGTAAGGCGTATTATATTTCACTTTATCAATTCAAAACTTCTTTTTTTTAAATCTGATTGCCGTTCAGGTATCGACTTTGTTTCTAAGAAAAGCGACAAGTACTATGGCAAAAACACTTCTGATTTACAATCGTCCTCAATCTAACATTAAATCTTGGTTTCGATTTGGACGTCTCTTAAAGAACTCAGGGACCACTTTCCTATTTTTTGTTGACAAGCAATGTTTTCCCTCATGAAATTTTCTTTAGTCTTAGCTCTTCTTCCGGGACCAGTCGGTAATATAAAGGTCGTCATGGACGACCCTCCGACGCCGCCGCCGGCTATGGCGAGAGGGGAGCTTGGCGGACTGCTCCCTCTCCCGCTCCGCCGTCTCCTTCGCGGACATGACGGTCTCGCAGAAGGAGGCGGCTGAGTCCCACGCGTCGGCGCTCCCAACCATGGCCTTCACCACGGCCAGGAGGATCAAATCAGCTCCGATGCCCGCGACGAGATCGCGGCGCTACTCGTCCCAGGCTGGACACACCTGGAGGGTGGGCAGCGCCGTGTCTTCGTCGCCGCCGACGCAGATTGTGTTCTACCCATAGGCCCTTAAGACTTTAAGTAGAATACGGAGCCTAGATCACCGTCTTCTATGGGTAAGGAGCCCAGAAGGATTGTTACGTTTCCCCGCTGGATCAACATACTGATCCGTTGCCCGAGGTAAGTACCAGCCTTCTGATCACAAAATGCAAATAATGGACGTTTGTCATCTCTCTGGTACCATTATAGTTTATGGCACGTCACGCACTTGCCAGATTAATTTTATTTTTCTTTAATTCTTACCTCACTAAATTAATATTATGTAGACCCTCAAGACGTCCTTTTGGATCCCACCAATCTGTTAGGCGGGAAAATCGATCCATTTCAGCTGAATCAATTGTTGTTTGTGGATTACTCTCATCTTTTCTCATTTTAGTAGAAATAGACCTGAAATAATAAAATCAAACATCATAATAATATAATCCGCGCCGTCCAGCGCGTGAATGCGACATTTTGGGCACGTTCTCAACTGACAGCGATTTTGTACTTATATTTTTTTGTAATTTTTTGAAGTGAAACTTAGAATCATTGTGATTTAAAACTTGATGAAACGAAAAAACGACACTAAAGTGATAAGCATATAAATAAATATTATATGAAAGGGCGATTTACATGGAGAGAGTTTATCGCATGTTTTGGGGGCGAGAAGTCGTTGAAAACTTTTTTAGGCGATTGTCTTTAGATAATAATCGCATTGGTGTTTAAATTCAATCAAAAAACAAAATATTGCCTACGACTGTGTCATACGATAATCGTAAAGTAATTATGACCAAAAGTTTTCTTTACACTACGACACAAATTGCATTGAGATATTTATCTAGAATTTCTCGACTTGTCTAAACTAGATCTCGTATGATATGTTTTCGAGTTCACGCGAGTATCGTATAAATCAATTTGATCAGTTTGTGAACAATAAAGAGTTTTTCATGCATTCCATTTTTTTTTAAATAACTCAACGTGTAATTGGAATACTTAGTTAAATTACCTAACATGTAGTAATTACTCGATGTAAATTGAACATTGTCTTCTAGTCTGTGAGAAATCAAACAATTTAAACTTAAATAATACTGTAACATTTTTCCATTAAAATAATTATAATTATTCTTATTTATCATAATAATTAAAATTATGAACAATTTCCTAATGAAAAAATAATACAAATAACATATAAGTTCCAAATCGGTCTCGATTGGGAACGTTCCCAAAACGCTGGCCACATTTCGATGGTAACGCCGATGCGTTTTTTTTGAGGCGGGGGAAATGCATTTCGCACACTACCGGGTCCTTTACTAGGGATTAGATTAGACCAAAGCGACGAGAGGTGAGACCATGAATGGGCACCAGAGTCATATCGCCGGCTTGTGTGGAGACTCGACTACTCAATACTCCACTAAAACCACCCTTCTCCCCTGTGCCCCACGCTTACGACAGGAAGAGCGTGATACTTAGAACGTAGTAACATCCACGCTGATCCTAGCGCATCAGTGGTTGAGAATGCCCCGGGGAAGGCAAACTCACTTCGTCAACAGGGGTGAAGACTCCTCTGCTCCCTAGATGCTAGAGGGCCCCTGTAGCGGTATTACGGGAGGAGATCTTGCGCATATCTGCGCCTCCGGGATCCCGACTGATGTGTGTTACCCGCGAGACGCATGCGCACCCCTATCCATTTCTTGTTCTGCGGCTTCCTTTTGAGACATCACTGTCTCGCAGAAATAACGCCGGTGCGTTGCCCCAAGTACAGGCCAGTCAAGTATCATCAAAAATGATGATAGATCTCGATAAAACTGATAGGATTCGGGACCCCATGGCCCTAGTTTCGGGAACGAACGCCACAAATATGCGTGGATACATTGCCGATAGATGCATATTTGCGGCGATTTAGGTCGTCTTGTCGTGTGGCAGCAGCGTCAGTAACACAGCCGTGTCTGAATGATCGGACGCAGCTAAAGTGTCAACGCACGTGGTGTCTCACACTTAAGATCGTCCTGTCTTCTAGAGTACCAAAAACATTTTATAATTTAACTAGCTGTGCCCGCGTCGTCGTCTACCTGAAATTTGTTTTCAAAATCCCCCAATTTTGAAACATTCTTCATTGGTGCTCCGCTCTTATTGGTCTTAGTGTGATGATATATAGCCTATAGCCTTCCTTGATAAACGGGTTATCTAACACTGAAAGAATTTTTCAAATCAGACCAGTAGTTCCTGAGATTAGCTCGTTCAATCAATCAAACAAACAAACTCTTCAGCTTTATATCTATTAGTATAAGATATAAAGCCCCCCACGGAGTTGTAATTATTATACTTATATAAAAACTCACTTTATTTGGTTCTTGAAGAAGTCTGCAATGCTGGAAAATACCCATAAAAGAAGATAAAATGCAGTTTCGAATATAATCAAGACTAATTTTAAAAATGTTTTGAAAGTCCCCATTGTATCGAACGTCCTAACCTGTAGTTAGTACTTCAATGTCTGATGATGATTAATGTCGGTGTACACAGTGTGTGCCTGAATAATTTAATTAAACAATAAAGATTACGACAGGTCGTATCATAAATAGATATTTGTTATTGTTACTGTTTTTTTTTAATACTTAGTAGATTACAGTTTTTCACTCGTCTTTGTTAGCTGAAACTTCGTGTCCAATGCCAATGAAAGTACATATTCGATGTTCAAATAAAAAAATATCTATTTTTTTATTAATTTATTAGACAATGCCTGCACCTTCGTCTACGCTTGACAGGTAAAGTAGATTACATTTATTTTGACAGTATTTAAATTCAAAGAAAAAAGTTTAGTTGGAAAAAAAGGTGGATAAATTCAATAATTAAAAATTAAATAACTTCATCTGTCCTACTAAAGATGTCTAAAAGACATAGAAACTGTCATATCAAAGAGTATATTGAATATATATTGAATCAAACGCGAACCTATACGTAATAAAAAAAAATTAAAAAATATGTCATATTAAGCAAGCCCTAATATCACGTAGTTTCTAAGCTAGGAAATTCCCGAAAATTATAAATACTCCCGGATTATATTGTTTTAGTATCAATCAGTATCAAATGAGCTAATTTTTATGTATACTACCCATTTTAAAACACTCTCGGAAAATTCCCACGGGTTCCCGAAACATAAAAGTACCGATTCTCTTGAAATAGGACTCAGTTATCGTTCTTGAGAAAACGTATCTGAATGAATGTAAGTTATCATTTTACTAAAATAAACAGAAATTAAATCTTTAAAAAATGCATCGTCTTCTCCATCGTTTGTATAGTGTATTACACACTCACTCGCTTACACACACACACACACACACACACACACACACACAAACACGCGTGCGCGCGCGCGCACACTACACACATTATTTTCTGTGTATAAAATATAACCAACAAATAATTAGAAATGTGCTTCGTATCTCAGTATTTGTTGCTTTATTATACACGTTTACTTTTACTTGACGTGAAAAAAGGGTGTGCATAATAATTGTTTATAATAGACAAGATAAATGAAAACGATTAATATATTACTTCGGAATACAAAAATTTTTTTACAAATGTGTATGGATGTATGGATGATGTATGGATTTATTTTCTATTTCAGACCCCATTTTTTAAAATAAATATTTTTTTTCTCAATTTTAACACTACTAATATGATAGTTCTACATGTATGCTAAATTTCATATCTCTAGCTTTGATTTATAGTTTTTGAGACACTTACAGTGACATACAGACAGATTGCTGCTGAAATGACACCAGGGTTCTTAAAACCTTTAGGTGTACAATATACAATTAATTAAAATTAAATGAACTTATTGACCGTTTTCATAATTAAAGGGCACTCTCGCTTATGTGATTATGTTGACATGCTAAGTTCAAATACTTAATTTAAATTTATACCTACATTTTGTCTTGGAGAAATGATTCATAAATAATAATAAAATGAAGCTTGGTTCAGTAGTTTTAAAGTTTTGGAACATTATTAATTCTTTGTAAAAATCTGAAAGTAATCGTTTAGTAGCAGGGGATTATTCATTCGGCTTTTTTTGTAAAATAAAACATAAATAAATTATTTACAACAATAAAATAGGGGAGCGTGTTACCATAAATTCTAATATTTTTCAGGCGTTAAAATCACTAACATCTTATCATCTTATTCTAACTTTTAAAATATTACGATAGAAATAATTTGACTTTTTAATTACTGTTACGAACTCTTTCGTAGTATTAATTTATTTTGATAGATAAGAGAATTACATTTTTGTTGATATTGGTTACTAAATTTATGTTTTTTCACTGTCGTTGTCCAGCGGTATACATGGTCAAGCGTAAAATTTTCATTATTCTTTCTAAATTCATTCACAATTACTTTTCAAACAGTAATTAAATGCGCTATTTAAACGCTCGTACCAAGTATGAGGCTGCGAATTAGGCAATCGCCCGGCCTGGGTTTGCTTACGAAAGTGCTGACCAAGCGCTTCGTGGGTAATAATTAGATTTTAAGTCAAAGTAGTTTATAACAGTTTAATAGTAATTCATTTAGTCTTGTAAGAACTGCCGAGCAATAAACTTGTCTTAGATTTTTTAAGACTTCTCCGCTCCACCATACTTATCTACTTGTGTAATTTTATAAAAAGTATTCCAGTTGATTTGGCAGTCCGCTCCCTTATTTACCTATGGTCTGAAATGTTACTTCAGGGAGCCAATGTAGGACAGAGTGAATATTTAAATAAATAATAGTTTTAAAAAAACTAAAAAATACTTTTTTATAGAAAATCCAACTAAAAAATAGAAAATAAATGTTAATAAATTTGAATTAAAAATAGTGTAAGAAAAAATGATTTTATTGTAAAAAAAGCGTGGGGTGTTTTTCAGGATATTATCAAAATAACCCTTCTACTCATATCTGTTCATAAAATATTTATAACTATTAATACCATGCACTCCACTAAAGGCCCTGACTATGTTAGGGGTGAAGGGGTCTGAAGGGCCCTTATATATATAAAAAAAATCATAGAAGTGTCAGTTGATTTAATTATCACATATATCATTATTCATGTTAGTAATAAGGAGAGAAATTTATGTAATTCTTTAATATACTCGTATATAGTAAGACGAGTTTGTATTTTCTGCATTTTTCTAAAGTTTTTAATTGAAACTTTCATAATTGCTTCTTTAATCATTCTTTTAATTAAGCTTAGTGGCTTGCAGACCATACATCAGATGTCGTAGTCTCACGTTTGACCATGTTTTGGTAAAGATGTTGTAGAAAAAGCCTCGCACTGTCTCCACTCGACAATTATCTAAAAAAAGAACAAAATAAACATTTTTTACACGAATAATTGAGTTTAAACATTTCAGAAGCGTCCTGAATGATGTATATGAAATGAGCTGTTCAGAGCCAAATGTTACAGAACTGATCAAGAAGGAACTTGGTTGATTCACCGTACAGACGAAATGTTTAGATTTATTTAAATATTATAGATGTTATATCTCTTCGTCTTCACTTCAATTGTCTAAGGAATAATAATATTAGGTCCTCTAAACTTTATTTTAAGAAGATTATTTTGGTTCATACAAACGTTCTTTACTATCAATAATTGTTCTATTTAATGATGTTTAAGTAAATATCTTATTGGACATTAAAATTAGAAACATGTACAGTTAGATAATAGATTAAAGTGAGAATAAGTATAATTGTTCTAAGCAGAAAATAGAATCCGTGACCACTACATATGTGAATGTGGCTTAGAAGATAGAGCACTCCATAACATCTTTGAATGTCCTAAAAACCCTGTACTCCATCCTACCCAAAGATTTCCCCCGTCCTGTCAATGTTAACTTCCTTCTTACTCTAGTAGATAGCAAATATATTTATATATTATCTAAATAAAAATAAATGACATTTATTTGTAGCAGTATGAAGTTAGCCTAATATTATATGTCTTCTGTTCTCCACAGGCTCTCAAAAAGGACTGGAAAGTCAACCGGTTAAAATTTCCTTTGCGCCCCCCCTCTCCTTTTTATATATACTGTTACGAGTTACTCAGGATTCGAATTAAAATGCCGTTGGAATTACCATAGAGTTTATTAGAGCTGTACAAACACGTATAAAACAGTTACAAATATAATTGGACACTGCCAGTACAAACTGCACGATTCAATAACATGCGCAAAGTTCGTCACTATATCAAATGTCGAATCTACGTCTTGCTCGTATCGTAATCCTCGCTTGACTGCTCCACTCCTCCGTTCGTGCATTGTTTTATACTAACTATACAGTACAAAAAATCGACCGTGTGTACTGGGGTTTCCGAGAAACAGTAATTTGCACAACTGGCTAATTATTCCTGCTAACGGTCAAAAAGTCGAAAACAATAACAATAGGCTATTGTCTAATTGCAAATTATAAATACGAAGTAAGCAAAAGAACTCCGAATGCGGGAGGTGCAATAAACCAGGTGCGCGTTTCTTTGTCGGTATGTCACAATACTATATGCACACATTTATACTAACTTTTTTCCAAAATAGCTGTCAGTTCCTCTGGTGTTACGAAATTTTCATAGTGATGTGTCCCCTTAGGGACGAGTTTAATAACATCTTCAGCAAAGAATATCACCCCAAATCTCGACAGCCAGGTTCGGTTTGGCGCTGTAAAGAATATTGTCCCACCGGGTTTCACAGCTTTTGTACAAGATTCCACAAAGAATTCCGGGTTACTAATATGATCGATGACCTCCGAGGCAATAACAACGTCATAGTAATCACTAAATTGCGTAAGGTGTTCCTGTAATTAAAAATAACGTTTTATTTTCTATTAGCTTCTGCCCGCGACATCAACTTTTTTTAACTATTCCACGGGAACTCTTTAATTTTTCGGGATCAAAAGTACCCAATATATTTACCAGGGATATAAGCTACCACCATACAAAATTCCATTTAAATCGGTTCAGTCGTTTCGGAGATTAGCCCGTACAAACAGAGAAACAAAAATTAAAAAAAAACTAAATTATCGGTATATCGGTTTTTAGCTTTTTTTTATTCTACAGAAATTCGACCTCTGCAGTTTTATTATATGTATATAGATGTTTCACGTTATTTTTAGCCCACTTTAACGAGAAGAAGATTCTCAATTAATTCATCTGTATATTTTCTTTATTTGATTGTTCATTACTCGATTTCTCCTTCAATTGTGAACCGATTTAATTTTTTTCTTTTAATCAAAAGGGTATACTCCCGAATTAGTTCTGTTATCACCATGCCAGGATATGATGAGTGGCCCCCAGAAAAATCGATAGAAACTCGTTACACGATTTGTCGTCAATTGTGGGTCGATTTTCAAATATTTTATTTTATTCGTTTGTCTGCTCTGTTGAATGAATTCCAGGGAAATAGAGCAACCCTTGTTGACAAACGTCTACATTGAAGAGTGAGATAGCAGGAACCTTGTATACGGGTGCCAGTACTATAATATCTAGCTATTCAAATATTTGTGCAACTAAAAAGTACATAATGTATTTTTTAGCAAAAACAAAACCGACTCTAAGGTAAAAAGTAAAAACTAAATATTTAACAGACTTTTTTCTACAACTTTTTGAAGCCGGTGCGAAGTGATAGATAACAAAATACTATATTTTGCTTTGTTTGTTGAGTCGGTTCAATATTTATTTTTTGCTTTTTAGTTTGAATTCGGTTTTGTTTCTGTTATAGTCTTAGACCATTCAACCGTCTAAGGTTATAGTACAACAAATGTTTGGTCGTAGCCCAGGTTATGTGGTTATACGTGAGACACTCGGAAAGTTTTGCGAAAATAAAAAAAATATTTCTATAGGTAAATATTTTTGTATCTTTTCTTTTACTGGTGGTGGTGGTGGAGATTATTATGAAATCTTTTCATATTAATCTCCACCAGCCTCTATACAAAGTTGCATGCGTCTGAAACAGTTTTCGAACCACTTTTTCCAGTCCGCCACAGAAACCTCGTTTACAGGTTGGTCGAACGTAGACCTGCGCACCTTTCGGCGGCAAAAATTGTATCCCTTTGAGCTGATTTTGTAAAAGTGACAGTCACACACAAAAGATTTACATTAGTGTTCCGATGTTGTCGAAATAGCTATGACACTTTTAAAATGTTAACCTAAAAAAGGGCTACTGTAAAATTAAAATTAGGGACTACTGCTTAAAACTAACTGGCATATAATCTTTTTCAAATTTGAAGCTGCTTGTGTTAGGTATCTAAGGATTAAATTAATGATTCTAGAAAGTAACATGAACATGGTATATGTCAGGGAAGTACCTTTGTGAATATTAGCCAGTGAATTTTAGCACTATTTCGTCCTAATTGCGCCCCGTTACTTAGATAAAGAGATTCAAAAATATTATAATAGATTCTAGGAATTTTTTGTTTCGTACTCTTCATTCCATCGACTGTCTTGTGCGGCTAAGACCTTAAGCTGTCTCCTTTCCTCAATAGTATCCTCACACTCTTGATTCCACCATTTTCTTCGTTTATTTTTCTTCACTCTACCTAACACCTTTATTGCAGTCTCTTTCATTATGGTTTTCATATTATCCCATCCCTCGTCTAACTTCTCATCAACGATTAAATCTTTAAATCTATTACTTATTTCTAACTGAAATTTGTTCCTAATGGTTTGTGTTTTAAGATTTTCAACATTTATTATCTCTTTTATGTTGTTAGATTTTCTAGTATGAGATTTTATTTTGCAACGTAGCTTTATTCCAACCAGGTAATGATCGCTATCGCAATCAGCCCCTCTAAAGGTTCTTACATCTGTAATCGAGCTTTTGTGCCTGTCGTCTATAACAATATGATCTATTTGGTTGACCGTGTGTCCATCAGGAGAACGCCACGTTCCCTTATAAATGTCTTTTCGGGGAAACATAGTACTTTTAATTACCATTGCCTTAGCTGAAGCACAGCTTATAAGCCTTGTTCCGTTGTCATTTGAGATATTATGTTTACTATGCATCCCAATCGTGGGTTTGTATATTTCTTCACGACCAACCTTTGCATTACAGTCTCCGAGGATAATTTTAATATCATAATTGGGTATTTGATCATAGACGAGTTCTAGTTGGTCGTAGAATTCGTCTTTGTCCACTTCATCTGCCATAAAAGTAGACACAACGTTAAGACGGCTATAAAAAGAGCCCGAAGAGAACACTTAGAAGGCTTAATTCAAAACATGGAGACTCTCATACGAGCAGGCGAATCTAGAAAATTCTACCAGGAACTAAGAACTGCCAAAAAAGGATACCAACCCACTGTTCAAATTTTGGAGGATAACTCTGGGAATCTTGTTACGGATACCGTACAAATTATATATTCTTAATAGCCCACCGTCGGAAGCGCTAATCAGGCAAGAGGTGGAAGATAATATGGAGGAAGTAGTACCCCCTACAATTTGATGAGGTAAGGAAACGCCCGGAATCGATGACCTTCCCTCCGAGTTGTGGAAGTACAGTGGAAGAGTAGTTCAACTCAAATTTTACGAACTCGTAAAAACTATATGGAAGGTAGAAAGACAGCCACTAGAGTGGAATACAGGAATAATTAGCCCAATTCACAAGAAAGGGTGTAAGAAGAGATGCAATAATTACCGTGGAATAGCGTTACTGCCAGCTGCCTACAAGGTCCTATCCTACGTGCTGCTGGAAAGATTAGAGCCACACGCGGAAAGAATCCTTGGCGATTATCAGTGTGGCTTTCGCAGAAATCGTAGTACGATAGACCAAATATTCCTCCTGAAACAGCTGATGGAAAAGACGTGGGAGTACGCTCAGAGTATCCACGCACTGTTTGTAGACTTCCATAAAGCGTACGACAGCATAGACCGAGCTGCCTTGTATACCATTCTTAGGAACTTTCATATCCCAAAGAAACTTATCTATATGAACATAGTGGCCACAATGAGCACAATGCGTGTGAGAGTAGGAAAAGAGCTTTGTGATGACTTTGCGGTGATTACCGGACTAAAACAGGGTGACGCCCTCACACCCATGCTTTTTAATCTGGTGCTAGAATATGTGCTGAGAAGAGTAATGACACTCGAAATAGGCGTGCAGCTAAACGGAAGGCATAAGGTGATAGGGCATGCCGATGACTTAGCACTATTAGGGGAAAGCCGCGAAGAAATTATAAAATCAGCTAAGATCTTAGAGCAAGAGGCAAAAAAGGTTGGACTCAAGATCAGCACGGATAAGACGGAGTATCTTCATAAGAAACGGTACAAAAACACCCGCATTGCGTGTACAAACCTTCAAGTTGGAGATACACTGTATAAAGGGCTGAGCAAGTTCAAATACCTGGGATGCACCATCACAGACACGAACTCCCGAGAGGAAGAAATACACATCCGTGTCCAAAATGCCCTCATGTGCAGTGCTGCCCTACATAAGGTGTTAGTGTCCAGGCTCCTTAGCAGGAAAACCAAAATTCGCGTCTATAAAACTGTCATTAGACCAATTTTGATGTACGGCTGTGAGGCCTGGACACTGACACTGAAGGAGGAGAACCAATTGCTGGTCACAGAGCGGAAGGTTCTCCGAAAAATCTTGGGCCCAACAATAAAAGAAGATGGCAGCTGGAGGGTCCGAACAAACTCCGAATTAGAAGACCTCATGGCCGAGCCTAACATAATTGGGGAGATAAAATCTCACCGTCTCTGCTGGCTCGGTCATGTAGAGCGGATGGAAGAGGATCGGGGAGTGAAGAAAGCATACTTGGGACAACCAATCGGTCGGCGCCCGGTTGGTCGTCCCAAGTATCGCTGGAGGGATAGAGTGGAAGCTGACCTGACCGCACTGGAAGCCCACAATTGGCAGGACACTGCGCAGGACAGAGGGAAATGGCGTGCTCTCGTTTCGGAGGCCAGGACTCACTTTGGGTCGTTGAGCCAACGGAGTTAGTTAGTTAGTTAGATTCTAGGATTGGAGGCAAAGGATTAGTTACCTCAACAGTCGTCACAATATAAGTAGGTTTGTTGTTTTCCAATTCTGGGTCTAAGAGTTTATGAGCATCCGCAATATCAATGAGCTCTTTGCAGGGATCAATGCCAGTCACCGTGGCTCCAAGTCTTGCTAATGGCTAAAAATTAACAATTAAGATATTTGTAGAATCTAAAGAATAAATAAAATCATAGTGACTCAGTAGCTGCGGCAACTATGCATGTTTTAATATAATTACTTTTTTACTGATAATATTTATTGAATAACTAGCTTCTGCCCATGACTTCGTCCGCGCGGAACAGTTACTTTGGGCTAATGCTAATTTCTATCACACATGATTTTTGCGAAACTTTAACTGTTTACGCAACGTTCGCAGCGGAAGCTCTCAAAAGGAAAAAACCCCGATTTCGAAATATTCTTCACTTGTGCTCGGCTTTTATTGGTCTTAGCATGGTGATATATAGCCATTCTTCGATAAATGGGCTATCTAACACTGAAAGATTTTTCAAATTAGACCAGCAGTTCCTGTGATTAGCGCGTTAAGCAAACAAACAAACAAACTCCGCAGCTTTTTAAAGTTTATTGTCAGCTTTATTAGCATAAGATGTGTCTAATTATCCTTCTGGTATAAGCGTGGCGGGTTAAGCGTTAATTCCGTAAAATGGATCCTTTTATGCCACAGATGCTTTATTATAAAAAAGTCATACCATAGACGTAAATTTATTTACCTCTGATAGTAATCCTCCTCCACATCCTACGTCTAATATTTTGATACCATTGAGTGGCTTATTATTTGTTTGAGCTGTATCTTTAAGAAGTCCGTCTTTTATAAATGGAATTCTGAAATATAACTATTTGCATTATCTCTTATATAAAAATGAATGTTTGTCTGTATGCCCTTTATGGAATCGTAAACTATACATTTGATCATGTGATGATTTTTAGCAAAGTTATTATGCATGTGCCAGAGAAGGTTTTGAGTTGGTTCACAATTGGACCCGATAGGTGGCGCTATTGTCGGCATATCAATTGAAGCTTTTCCGAGCAGGACGATCTCTTCCGGGACAGCTAGTACTACATTATATTATTTGTTGAATACTCTGCAAAGTTTTTGGTGGGAACTTATACAAAAATCGTACAGAGTCATTTTTGAACAGAAGAAGAGAGTCTTTGAGCAGTGGGACCTACGTGTTATGTGTCGTATGGTCCTAAGATATGATCATTGATAGCAGAGCTACTCCATAAATTTAAATTGCCCAGCAGGCTATGGATCGAGCACAGCCGGCTGTTTCATTAATTTATATAGGCCGAAACGAGGATATTTGTAAGAGACCGAAGTTTACCGACATAGCTGTCAAAATCACAAAGTTGAAATAGTAGCAGGATGTTTAAGTCTGTCCGCTGTCCGCATGTCCGCTGATCAATGCAGTAGAAAAGTAATGAAAGAAAGAAAAAAAGAAAACTGTTTACTGTCGAGAATGAAGGCGCATTAAACTAAAAAACGTTACATATATATATATATCGTTTCGGCCACTTTTCAGTGGACGTGATCACGAAGATGTCAAGTGTCAACGAGTATTGTTAACGTCGGAATAACCAAAATTAAATAAATTACCGCGCTTAAAACCGTTAAAACGTAGTTTTATTAGCCTACGACAGCTTATTATTTTTATAATATATTTATGAAACTCAAATATTATTTTATATTTTAATGCAAAATATCATATTTCATATATTACATATTTCAAATATAAGAGGCATTCTAAATTATACTTCAAATCACTAGTATAACGTTCAAAATTCAATGCACTGTTACGCCTAACTTCCTTTGATCTAAGTATAAAAGAATATCTGCTAAAATTCATTTGATATCTTTTAATTTTTTTAAAAGTGATAATTTAATTAATACTAACAGATAAAGACAAAGTGTTTTAGTTCGAATTAAATAAGGTTGATTTTTATGTGTTTTTCTCTTTTTAGTGTCGCTTTTCGTTTCATCGAGTTTCAAAACAACGATTCAAAGTAATTTTCAAAAACTTATTAATTAATGTTAATATTTGACTGACTTGGCCTAAAATATGTTTAAAATTAAACACCAAAAAGAATGCGAAGAAAGAAATGACGCATTACTTTATCATTGCTAGAATTCTTTTTATAGCAGTTCTTACCTGATTGTGTTCAGGCTGTGCAGTCCCATAATTTTTCCGTTAGGATCCCACCAATCGGAAAAACCGGAAAATACTTCAAGTTCAGTTGGATTTATTGTTGTTTTGGCATTAATTTCATCTTTTCGCATTTTCGTAGAAGTAAAACTGCAGTAACAAAAACGGTAGATAATCTATATGTATGTACTATGTTCTTGTTCTTATTTTAATTAGCAATTGTTTCGGTCTTTAATCGTAAAAAGATAAAAACAACACACACTTTCTCGCTTCTAGTTTTTAGAATTATATGAAGTGAAACATCATAAAGAAATTTAGTTCTATAAAAATTGTTTCAACGAGAATTTATTCAACAATTATTTTCAACAGAGTATCGGCTTACCCTTGAGTTAATCGTTTCGTGTGATGAATGAGAGTTCCGATTGCCCATTTCCCGATACTATTCCCATTATGTCATCCTCTTAATAACATTCCTCTTATCTAATCCCTTTTTTATGTACTCTAGCGTCCTTCGTTCGGGCTGACGGCTCATTCGCGCATTCTCCTCCAGCCCGGACGGACGACGGCCGGCCCCCTTGACAGCTGGCACCACTATTAATTGGCTACCTCGATCTCACCTCGAGGGGAGAAGTGGCGCACGGATCGGGGCGCGTCCCTCCTCTCCGGCCTTTATGTGAGGGCGGGTCCGGTTTCCCCGCCGCCGCCCACATGGCCGTAGCTTACTGCAGCTGGCGGTCGTCATGGACGACCCTCCATCAGCGCCGCTGACTCTGGCGGTAGAGGAGCGTGGCGGACTGCCCCCTCTACCGCTACGCCGCCTCCTTCGCGGACATGACGGTCTCGCAGAAGGAAGGGGCTGCATCCCACACGTCGGCGCTTCCATGGCCTTCACCACGGCTGGGAGGGAAACATCTGCCCCGATGGCCGCGACAAAATCACGGAGCTGCTAGTCCCAGGTTGCACACATTTGGCTCTCTACCATTTTAAAGCTTGGCAACGTGTCGACTTTGTCTATGGTACAGCAAACATATTATTATAGGGGACGGTAACTACTTTTCATTGGATAGGCCGTCTGCCAGTTTCGCAAAAAAAGTACTAGTTTCTAAAAGAAAGCATAGTTTTGAGATAAAGGATATTTTCGATTACATGCCTTTTACGGTAGGTAATTTTTTGTATGGTAGGTATGGACGTCCGTCATTTGTATCTAACCCTTCATACTGTTGCTAACCGATAATGATCCTTAGCGAGCGCGTGTTTTTTTGCCGCCTAGACAAGAAGAATGCAAGCCCAGTATTGTGCCATGTATATCGCCTGATAATTAAGTAGGTAAATACATTAAATAACTTACTTTATTTGATTCTTGAATAAATCAATAATGCGCTGAATTACCCATAAGAAAACAGAAAATACACAAACAATTATATTTAAGACGACAGATAAAAATGCTTTTAAGATACCCATTGCAACTGGCGATCAAACAAACGTACATAGAATGTTTTGTACAGTCAGTCTTGTATATAAATACTTGTTAGTTTAGAATAGAGGGAGACAGAGAGTAAGGCCATTATCATAAATTAATAAGGATTCTCATAGTTAACGAGATTTGAATTTTAAATAGTATAATTAACAAACAAATAATAATTACACTTTTATCATGAATCATGTATAATTTTGTTACATGAATATTAAAAATAATGTAAAACATTAATCTGGTGGGAACCATACTACTTGAAGCGCCAATTTGAAAGACGCACACTTTTATGTGATATAATTAGAATGTTACGGGCTTGAATTAAAAATGACGTTGGAATTACTATAGACTTTATTAGAACTATACAAACACATATAACACAGGTACAAATATAACGGAAATCAATCAGTTCAAACGTAATGCGCGATTCAATAACACGCGCAAAGTCCGTCACTGTATAGGTTATCGAATGTACACAAGTCACGCCTTGACCGTGGTTCTTGCTAGACCTGACGCTCTCCATTGGGACATTGCTTTATAATGCACCGATGCAATATGTCTACCGGGCAAGCGTCGACGCAACTTCCTAGAAAACGTAATCCGCACACCTGCATAATTATGCCTGCGAACGGCCATAAACGAGTACAATACACAATAGGTTGTTTTCTAATTACATATTTTAAACACAAAGTAAACAAAAGAAATAGTCATAAAACAGTTTCAATGATATTAGCCAAACGCCGCGGCAAGTAATACATGTGCTTTGTCTACAGGTATGCAGGTGGCCCAACTTGTAACAATAATAATAGCCCATAAACGTTGTCCCACTTTTTAAAATAAGCTATTATTAAATATAGGTTATTATTAAGAAAAAAAATTGTGCGGGTACTAGTGTACACATGTAAGAAGTGAAACTTCTTTATGACCTCACTTTTGAAATTAGTTAAATAAATAAAGTCTTGCCCCTACCACGGTCGAGTCGACCATGGTAGGGCCAAGAGAACAAGCTGGCAAGGGAGGTCGGCCTCCCAACGATCCGTCCGCCTTCAGGCCCATAGTGCTGCTGAACGAGGTCGCCAAGGTCTTCGAGAAGATCTTGGCGGAGCGGCTTGTGAAGCATCTAGACGCTGTGGAGCCGGGGCTATCAGATACGCAGTTCGGGTTTCGGCGGAGGCGCTCCACGATGGACGCCTTCGAGACGCTGCGAACTTTGACGGACGAAGCCGTCCAAGCGAAGGACGTCGTTCTTGCAGTGTCGCTAGACATAGCGAACGCCTTTAACAGCCTCCCTCATGAGACGATCAGGGAAGGGCTCCGCGCGCACGGAGTCCCCCCGTACCTCACGAGGCTGTTGGGCGAGTACCTGCGAGATCGGCATATCCTTTGGGAGGGCGGTGAGTCCGCCAACCACGTGTTAGGTCGGCGACGTGTCGCGTGCGGCGTTCCACAGGGATCGGTCCTCGGGCCAATCCTTTGGAACGTAGGCTATGACTGGATCCTTCGGGTGACGGTCCGGCCCGGAGTAGGGCTGATCTGCTTTGCAGACGACACCCTACTCACGGCACGCGCTGCGTCTTTTGCGGAATCCGTGGACGTCGCCAACGACGGGTTGGCGATCGTCGTAGATCGAATAGCTAGGCTGGGCTTGAAGGTCTCCCCCGCGAAAACGGAGGCCGTCATGTTCCATAGGAAATTCCGGAATGGAGGATTCCTGAATTTCCTATGGAACATGAACCCGGACTTGTCCGTTACAGTTCAGGGGGTGGCGATTAGAGTAGGGCCCAAGATGAAATGTCTTGGGCTAGTTCTAAACGGGAAATGGCTGTTCAAAGCGCACTTTGAGCAGCTAGTTCCCAAACTCGTGAATTCCGCGGGCGCACTCTCCAGGCTTCTTCCTAACGTGGAGGGGCCGGAGGGTTGCGACGCGGAAGCTTTATTCCGGCATCCTGAGGAGTATGGCGCTCTACGGTGCGCCCGTCTGGTCCGATTCGCTTCACCGCCACAACCGAACCCTGCTGCACCGCGCGCAGCGGGTTCTGGCCGTGAGGACCATACGGGGGTATCGCACAGTGTCGTGGTCGGCGGCGACTCTCTTGGCAGGCGAGCTGCCCTGGCATCTCCAGGCAGTCGTCCTGTCCAGGGTTCGTCGTACCCGACAGGATGCCCTAGCTAGAGGACTGACCTTCTGTCAAGTCGAATTAGAGACGGTCAGGAAGCGGGAAACCGCTTGCTGCCTCGTCGAATGGTCTCGTGACCTCGAACACCCTGTGGCCGGCGGCTATACGGTGGATGCAATCAGGCCGCAGCTGGAGAGATGGGTCACCCGCACCAGCGGAACCCTGACCTTCAGGACGACTCAGATACTGACCGGAGACGGTTGTTTCGATCAGTATCTGTTTCGCATTGTGGGCTGCTTGCCTTCCCCGGACTGCCGCCAGTGCGGCGCACCCGATACGGCGTTACACACGCTTGTTGAGTGCGCTGCATGGACGCCTCAGCGTTTCGAGCTCGAGACGCACGTAGGAGCCGTCCGATCGCTTGGCGACTTGGTAACGGCCATGTTGCACAGCGACGACCGCTGGGAGTCTGCGGTTACTTTCTGTGAGGCAGTAATGTCTCTCAAAGAGGCCGCAGAACGGGACAGGGAGCGAAGTCCTGCAGCGCGTGCTAATGCCTCCACCCGAGGTCGCCGGCCTTCAGCTGGCACCCGGAGAGGCAGGTACGCGCATTACTTCCCTCCCTGAGTTAGGTTCCGGTACGAGGGGCCCCTTGCTACTAGGCATCGCAAGGGATTCATCTGCCCCCGTTTCGAAGTGGGGTGTGTTCTCCCAGGGCACACTCCAGGCACTTTATTGCGCTGGATCGACTGTTGCGTAACTATGTTCTATATCTCAGTCTTTCCATCACAACAAAAGCGCAGGGTCGACAGGGAGGAGGGGGTTTTTAGTGGGTATTGAGGTTGCTCGCCCGTGCGGCATCGCTCGGAGTCTCCACACTCCTCTGTGTCAAGCCATCGTGGACGGAGCGCAAACAAAGCATACTATTGCTAGCGTTATCGCACCCGATGGATGCGCGCCGTTTCCTAGTGACGGCCCAGAGAGTGCGTAAATCGGTTAGCATTTTCCCTCGCCTCAAAAAAAGAGAACAAGCTGGCGCGTAACCGAAAAAAGTGACGGTAATTTTTTTTCCAACGCCGATAAAGAAGTATCACTTCAATAAGCAAGACGATTATAAAGAATAGAGTCTTTTGTGCATGAAAGAACAAAAGACGTAATTTTTTTTATTCATTTTTTTTTTTACAATCATTAGCCTTTGTAAACATAAATAATAAACAGTTTTTTTATGTTATATAGCCTATGACACTTTTTGTTAACGTAGCTTTCCAACAATAAAATAATTTTTAAAATCGATTTAGTAGATCAAGAGATTACCTTGTTACTAATAAAAAAAGGCTATGCTATACCATTGGGGAAGGTGAAATCATACAAGCTTACATCAAAACAATTAGGTCATTTATTATAATTATTTTTCTTTACCAAATGTGTATACACTGAGCCACTTCCTTAGCCTCTAAAGTTCCTCCACGAGGATATAAAATAAAGCTTAAACACAGTTATTAATTTATTATCTATAGTTAACTTTATTACCTCGGTCTAGCAGCCTGAGCAGGGCTCTATACTCTTTGAATAAACAATCAAAATTTAGGGTATCGTGGGTTGGAGAGGCTATACCATTAAACCAGAAGGGGGGTCACCTTAATTTAGAAATAAATAGTAACTCAAGGCAGGGAAGCTACCCTGGCAAACAGAACTAGTCCGATCCCAAGGGGGATAATATAAAAGAAACTCCCTGAGGGTTCCAATCCGATCCTGTGTCCGGAGTCGAAAGGTAGGGGGCGTAGGTACCGCTCCGGGAAGCGCTGCTCAGCTAACCACGCTGTTCTACCTAACTCCACAGGCCACGGTCGTAGACAACAGTTTATTCGTGATTATACGAATACATAATAAAACCCACTGAAAGGAGTGGAAAAAGAAATACGTTATTATCTTGTCTTTACTAAACACTACTTTGAAGTTCTAGAGTGAAAGATTGTAGGGGTAATCGATAAGTTATTAAAATGAAATAAGTTATTAGAAAGGGGCCTGGCTTTAAGCAGGTCCACAAGATGGAAAGGAGAGAGTGTGGAATCAATAGCATTTTCTTTAAAAATAACACGTAATAGTTAAAGGTCAGGCGGTCAAAATTCGAACACGTGCCATTCACATGTGAGAAAGCGGCCGTAAGAAAATATATATCTCTAAAAAAGAAGGTATTTAAATCGTATACCTGTTAGGTGGGTTTATTATTCCAATATTATGGCTTTAATATGTTTTTTTTAATCGACGAGCCTTTGGGTAAAAATGCCTGTGTAATGGAATGCGTCGGTAGGTACTGTGAAGAATCTTTAGCCAACTACACTTCAAGATTTCTGCAAATATTTGCAGAATTCGTCTTCTGTATATACAGAAGACGAATCAAAATAAAAAAGGGCGAACACCGACGATTGGTTGCTTTAAAAATATAGAATAATACTTACAGGATAAACTTGTGCTGACACACTTTAAAAAAACGGGCTTTTAAGCCATGTGAACTGCGACGACGCGCGTTTTGAAATGACGGGCCGCCTCCGCGAACCACGCCACCCGAGGAATCCCGAAAGTAACCGAGCGTACCCGAACGGGACGTCGCCATAGGGTTTACAAATGATGATAACACTTACCGCGCCTAATTCAATCGCTTTAAAATTCATGATATTACAACCAATAGGCTAAGGAACTATGACTACGTAAATACGGCGTCACAACCTCCAACAACGTCACATACTTTACTTCTTTATAATATTACTATAGACAATGATGATACCTAGCCACAATAAGTTGGAAGGAACGAAAAATTGTTTTGGTTTGTTAAAGAATTAATTGTTATAGCAAAACGGAATAAATAGCATAATTAAAACTCTAATGCATTCGGAGAAACAAAAAGTTTATTGAAACCACAAACAGTTACCACAAATGAAATTGCAAATGTAATTGCAACCGTCAAGGTCTCTCCGCGGGAATTTTTGCTCACACATACATACGTAGGTAGTATCCATAGTAGTCTGTGATACAGACAAACCGCGTAATCACAAAAACAGCTTAATCCTACGAGTTACGAGGCACCGAAGCCTTTGAAGGTAAACTTTTAATTGCATAAGGACGCAAAGAACACCAATGACCGTAATATAGTTTTTTCAAAACGTGATTTCCTACAAAATCTTTGTACTATACGACTAAGAAGTTATTTTGAACTTCGAGGGTGGCATGTTTCGTTTTCTTACGGTCTTATGCATATTGAATTACGAGTAACTTTGAAGACTTATTTACAAACCATAACAAGCCGTCAAACGTACTCTAACTCAATATGAATAAGACTATGAGTGTTTAGTAAGTATATTTTTTTGATAAGAGAGCTTAAGGTCTCAAAGTATTTTATGGGTATGGGTGGTCAGAATATTTGTTGTTAAAAAGCAGACAAAAGAAGGATTTTTATTCAAAATAAGTTCCACTGTAGAATAGTTCTTGAAGGTCATACATATAAGTTATAAGTTAAACTAAAATCGCCAGCAACACGTCTAGCTAATAATTGTTATTCTTTATATTTATTATTCTATTATATCTCAAGTTCTATTTTTTATAAGTTTTATGAAGAAGTTTATTAAAGAACTACTTTTAGAAGAATTAATGGAGTTGTAGCAAATAGCGCATGCTCAGTCAGAAAAAGTAAGAGGAAAGAAGAATATTGAACAAATACAAGTAAAATTAGTTAAATATCTAAATTTTAGGACCAACTCCAAATCAAAAAATCTTCAATAGTGTAATATCGCTTTTTAAGCAAGATAATTTATAATTTGATGTTAAATTTAGTAATAGGCAGATCTAAAATTTCATTAGGAATCTTATTGAAGAAGCGTATAACAACCCCCAAGAAAGAGGACAATACTTGATATGACGAAATAACGAGTACTTCGAGTTTATAAAATTTCTATATGGCCGTGGTGTTATTAGTATTATACTATTGATACGGGTTTTAGGATAAGGAAATATAAAAAGATATTTTCATGTGACATACTTTTTATTGGTCTTCAAAGTAATAACATAAACCATAAATATTAGACAGAAAATAATATACCTTTACCATTGTTACCAAACACTGTTTATTATACAAAATTAACATTCGCAAAGGTAGGAACGCCGAGCTTTCAGAATAAAGCTGGAGAATGCCGATTTTGAAATAGGAAATTGATCTTTCCGCAGTTCTCGTAAAATTTATAGTAGAATTATTTTGTCCGTGCAGTTTGAGTCTTAAATAATCGGAGTATTTCGCTCTCTCTTCCACTCACGGGCCTTATGGGCGGGCATAGTGATTGCGCATTATTGTTGTCGATAAGCGTTATCGATAGTGTATTTGGTTTTGTTATTTTGTGGGTTAGTGATAAAAATTAAAGAAAAAAAATAGATAAAACAATGTATGTATTAAAATAAGAATAATAATGATTTGAAATAAATTATTAATTAGATATCTATGTATTAAAAAACTATAAGTACAAAAGTTAAGAATGTAACAAGTTATATTAAATATAAATATAAATATTCATATTAAAAATAAATATAATTGATATATAAGTTTAAAATTAACAGCAAAAAAAGATAATAATGATTTTTATAAGAATGATAATCTTTCTCTGATAAGAATGAGTTTTTATCGATAATGGCGTTGCGACCGCGCAACATGCTCACCGCCCTAGCCGGGCTGAGGCCGAGTTTGATTTATGACCCAAACTGCACGCACAAAATAATTCTACTTAGTATTAAATTATCGATTAGTACGAATAAAGGTAGAATAGTTTCCAGTATTGTATTCTCCAGACGCAAGTACCAATACAAATTTTTCACACAAAAATTAAATAAACCACTTCATTTGACGCTTTTGTTTCCGTAGGCTCCGTCTACTTTTATCTGTTGGTCTGGATTTGCAAATAAAGTATCACTACGGTTTCATATCAAAATCCCTTTAATTAATTTTCGTGGCCTGCAGACCATACATAAGATGGCGAGGCTTAACAAAAAAGCATGTATCACTAATGAAGTTGTAGAAAAATCCTTGCACTGCTTCCACTCGAAAATTATCTAAAACAGTAATAATTATTATTATTTAAATAATTAGTCTAGTTTCGGCCGCCGGAAGCTGACGTAGGCGCTCTGGGTTCCCACGATTTAAAGTATATCGAAACATTTTAATGCTATAATATGCTTTCATTTTAATGAAAATTTGATTCCCGGCATATCACAAATTTACATAATTACACATATATAGCATCACCGATTTTAAGTCAGACATTTTAATATGGGACAGGACAAAAACCGCGATAAAAAAAAATAACCATGGTTATTTTAAAACCCTTTTGGGAAAAAAATTGAGTGATTCTCGGGATATAAAGTACTGCTGATTTTATATCGATACTTAGAAATTTATAATATTCTGAATCTTGCAAGATATTGGAACCTATCAATTTTATTGAAATCTGGTAACCGGACTTGTTCGAAACAAATCTCAAATAGACAGACAGCCAAAATTTCAACTTTAATCTTCAAGCAATCTGGGCATTTATTGAATGACTTGTAGTATCATGTAGGTTTTAGGGATGTTTCAGTTACATTAAAAAGAATGCATAGTAAACTGCACCATTGTCTTTCTCAGCCTACCGAGCGCTTATATTTCTTTAAGCCTGATTGGACAAATCAGAACCCGGCCATAGTATTCTAATTCGATGATACTAACTTTTTTCTAAAATATCCGACAACTCCTCGGGTGTTACGAAATGTTCATAGTGATGTGTCCCCTTCGGCAGTAACTTGAGAACATCTTCGGCAAAGAATACGAAGCCAAATCTCGACACCCATGTTCGATTTGGTCCTGTAAAGATTATCTGTCCGCCAGGTTTCACAGCTTTTGTACACGATTGAATAAAGAAAACCGGATTCCAAATATGATCAAGGACTTCTGAAGCGACCACGACGTCATAGTAATTATTGAATTGCTTGATGTGCTCCTGGAAAACACATAAAATACTGTTACATGCGAGCGGGGGTACGCACTGAGGATTGGAAGAAATACCAGTTTTTAACTAAACGCTTTTATTAATTTACACAGACGTAAGTGATTCCTCTCCCCGAGGTTGCCCCTCCACGCACAACTAACCACAAACTGTTCCGACGGTAAAATGTCACACTCACAATACGGTCGCCGATATTGCGTAGACCACCCTCTGCTATGGCAGTGTTCACTCGCTTCTGGATCTTCTCTTAAGCTGCGCTACACTCCTTCTTCATTGAACTGTCCACTAAATTTTTCTCTAAATTCACCACTAAACTCGTGACTGTCTTCTATTAAGCTCTTCTTCTAACTCTTTCGTATCGCACTTATTGCTTCGCTGTCTTGAACTGAACTGAACTACCCGCACAGGCGCACCTTACGCTGCTTATATACCCAGAAGAATCTTCGGAACCCATAATTTCGATCTTCTTTTCGTTATTCTTTTATTGATAGTAAATTAATTCCCTTTATAAAAATCTATCTATCTCTGTTTTTTGCTTCCCGAACCTTCTATTCTAGAACTTTCGTTCATCATCTATCCCTTTCTTAACTGTATCTGTACTGTCCTTGTCTTTTCTTTCCAGAATCTTCTACTGTTTCCTAAAACTTCTTAAACCAACTAGATTGTTCCACCATCACTCGCTACAATATGTTTGTTTTTGACACTACACATAACTATAGTTATACAATCAAAGATCGATTACTGCGCAGCCGAATCTGTTTTGATCCACTATGTTTATCAGTGAAGGATGATTACCTCAATAGTCGTCGCAATGTAAGTAGGTTTGTTGTCTTCCAATTCAGGATTGATATTTTTATGAGCCTCTGCAATATCAATGAGCGCCGTATTGGGATCAATCCCGGTAACTGTTGCTCCAAGCATTGCTAGTGGCTGTAAATTAACGGTAGAATGAATATTAATGACTAAAAAGACTAAACACATAAACCAAATAAGTATAATCAGAAAATCGTAGTCACTCAGTAGTTAATACACACGTGTGTTGTAAAATAACATAGGTTAAATTTTGACAGTAAATCTTAAGTGGTATTTGTGACCTAATTTGCATAATACTTGGTCTTGATTTACAAATTTATATTCAGCCCGTAAAATTCGAAACGGAATTATATTAAATTCTAGTTTTAGACTCAAAAATTTTGATACAAATCCATGGAGCCTTTTCGAAAGCCAGTCTGAGGCAAACTTTTAAACAAGAGAAACGCTGTAAAAATGGCAATTTAGGGGCGCGTTCTTCTAGTAGCGCACAACGCCCAAAATGCTCCGTAAGCAATTCCACATAGCGACCACGGTCGTTATGGTTGTGGCGACAAGGCCGCTAATGACGTCATTATTTTTGATCTAACAGCTCTCACAATGACCCACGTGAAGATGTGGGTCAAAGTTGGCGTTGACTTCAGAGCATTCATTCTCTCTATCTATACCATTGAAAAAGGCGCGACTTTTAAATAAACCGACGACATTTGTGTGTTTAGAGATCATTATGTGATCATATTATTAACAGAAAAAACTGATACCATAATACTACATATGTACGTGTACTACGCAATACAAAGGATAACTAAAAGCTTTGTATACCTATATAAAAATTCACTGGCCAAATCTTATAACTGCTTATTGATGCAATTATTGACTGCTGTTGATTTCAAAGGTAATATTAAGGGAATTAAACTTGTTACATACTTGTTTATTTCATTACCGCAATGTAAAAAGGTTACTTTTTTTTGTCGGAGTAAAACAGACAGGCTAACGGAACAGTAGTCACCGTCATCCATGGACATCTACAACTCTATAGCTTGTGACGTAAGTAGATTGTTTACCTCAGATACTATACCTCCGCCGCAACCTACATCTAATATTTTTAATCCTTTGAGTGGTTTACTATTCCTTTCAGTTGTATTTTTTACAAGTCTGTCTCTTATGAAAGGAATTCTGAAATTTAAAACATTTTAGATATTTATGATCATAATAAAAAGACTCAGTTGGATTGGATTATGTTTGATAAGCCGGGTCAAGTCTTTTGAGGTATGTGATGTGTAAACAGTAGTACCTAATAAACGATCAGTGATATACTCGTCTTTGCATTTATCGTCATCCCAACACTTCATGGCGACCCCGCCTCCGGCACATATTTGGAAGTACACATTCAAAATTTTAAATTCTTTTACCGAGATGGGCACATCATATACAAAACAAGAAGAAAGGTAAATAATAATTTCAAAGTCAGCGATAAACGAAAATTTTACAAAACCTCTAAGAATACAGAAGTATTACAACGTACACATTATTCAATTAGCACTTAATGTGACAGGGTAACCATGAGTTGCAAGAACTAATGGAAGTACAATGCCCAACGGAGCGTTAACATACATAACTCTTATACATTACCTCAGTTTAAATTGATCATTTTTAAATTTTTATAAACAAGGTGCTTCAAGTAGTACATCTTAGCTATGATGACCTACAGTTCCGCGATATGGTTATTCACAATGGATCTGGTCTGCAAAAAAGTCACTCTGCAGACAATGGCGCGAGTTACATTGGATGTTGCTCTTATGAAAAAAATCCAAAAAGCGGAATCCACAAGAGTAAGTACAACAAAATTAGCATGTTCAAATGGTAACAAGCCAGTTAGATCTGTAGCAGCATAGAAAAAGCAGGACCTGTGGACCTGTGTGACAATCTCTGGTCCTGGGAATCAATGAACTGCACAAAATCGCTGGTAAAAAGTGAAGGCAGAGGATACGTGGTGTGAACTTGGAAAAGTTAAAGATAAAGGTTCGTAATCTCAGCCTAAGGTTACATAAGAAAAAAGGGGGCAAAATGGCTACTTGGTATGCTTTAGCCAAAAACATAGGTACTCAGCGCGCTCCTAATTTGTATGCAATACTTACCTTGCTGAATTCAAGACGTGCATTGATTTGGCAGTTCCGTTGGGATCCCACCAATCTGTTAGACGGGCAAACAATTCGATTTAGGCTGGATTTATTGTTGTTTGTGCATCATTGTCATCTTTTCTCATATTCGTAGAAGCATATCTGAAGTTATAAAAGTGCCAAGAAGGTTAACAATTAATTCTAGTGTTGTGAAGGCACCGTGGGTTTGAATCGGTGAGAAGTAAGGTAAGTTACCTTGTAGTTTTACCTGCATTGTTAAGTATATTAAGTTTTAACTCTTGCGATTCCCATTCTGATTTGGTCAGCTAAAGCAATATATAAATCCCGAGGCCTTTTCGAAGCACCCACGGAATAGGGTATAGAGATATCGACACGCACTTTACACCTCGACGCGAAACAACCAGAAGACTCTCAGAAGGTAAGTCAAGAGAAGACTCTGGGAGACTCACCAAGGCGGTGAACATGACCGACGTAGGTCAAGTATATTAATTTTATTGTTATACTATTAGGATGATACTTGTAGGATTTGATTGCGACTTCATCTACGTTTGTCAGGTAAAGTAGATTACAGTTAGTTTGCCTGTATTTAAAATCAATGGGTATTTTCAGAGGGCAGCGGTTTTTTACTATGAATATACATACATTCCTATAAAATATAGTATAGTAAATAGTAAAAACACGGAATATGTTGTGGTACTACATCTGTTCTACTAAAAATATCTAATAAATATAGAAACTGTCATATCAAGCAAGTCCTAATGTCATGTGGTTTCGAAGTAAGGAAATTTCGGGAAATATGAAAGTCCAAGATTATATTTTTTAAGTATCAATCGGATCCGAATTAGCTAATTTTTATGCATATAATCCACTTTAAAATACTCCTGCGAAAATTCCCGTGGGATTTCTGGAATATATCGCATCACTAGAAAAATAATTTAGTAGTTCTAGTTTTTACATTAATTTCCAAACAAAGACACAAATAGACATGCCGCAAAAACCAAGTAAAGCAGATGGGTAGGCGCGCAAGCGGTGGGGCGGTGGGCTACTTTCAAATGGTAGTAACAAAAGTAAAATATCTGTGCTCTAAGTGCGAATGTTATCGCTTAGAAGTCGTCGAATATTAAACCGTATGGGCCTACTGCATGATGTATGTTCTGGAAAAGTCGTACTTTACACAACTGCATTTTACAGCTTCACAAGCTGTCATTTTTTACAAATTCAATTATTAACGTTCCATATTCACGAACCATTTATATATATGGCTCAGATAGTAATGTAAGCGTTGACCGCGAACTTTTATTAATGAATTTTCCGACCTTGAACTGTTTGCGAGCTCCAAATATAAAGACAAAAACAGCTGCATCGAAATTAAATTTCACCTAACATTTCAAGTGATCAATAAGCAGATGTAAACCAATTTCATCGCGATGTGCACTGCATTAGAGGCATAAAGACGTATTACGTATACAAACAAACCCACTCACACATATACACACTACATGCATCACACTTCACTCTACTTCGTAAGTCTTTCACGTTGACAATCTTTCTTCTTCTTATGAAAATATAAATAAATATAAAAATGAATGTTTGTCTGTATGTCCTTTATATAATCGTAAACTATACATTTGATCATGTGATGATCTTTAGCAAAGTTGTTGTGCATGAGCCAGAGAAGGTTTATGAGTTGGTTCACAATTGGATCCAATAGGTGCCGCTGCTGTCGGCATATCAATTGAAGCTTTTCCGGGCAGGACGACGTCTGCCGGGACAGCTAGTGTTTTATAAATACCGATTATTATACTTATTTTTTCCTATATTGATTACAGTTGTTTTGTTTATTTGACTTCATTTTTAAAGACATAATTTCAATTTAAATGTTATTATTTATTTAAATTAATTAAATATCTTTGGACTACAAAATAAGACCTATTATTGGCACATGTGCTGTTTTTTTAAAAATGTATCGCCTTTATAATTAATGTATTGTGTAAATCTGTCTGATCTTTGTTGAATAATGATTAATAAGAGAGACTGAGCGTTTTCCTGCAAAAAAAATGTATGGCATATTCACACGATGACATACCATTCGATATTTTACGGAAAGACAAAACCGAATCCCATTTAAAAAGAGCATTCGGTTCTGCTGTAGTGTATACTATACTAAAATCCGATCCGGCAAAACTTGACTCCGTGTGAACGTAGCCTTAGGTTATGAGGAAACCAGCATGTCCAGATTACGGGTTTTAACCCATCAAATCGCCTTGAATAAACGTGGTAGGTATACCGTCTGTTACTTCTAGAGTAGGCTGGCCTAAGCCCATCATCAAAATGTAAAATTTATGGCATGATTTATAATTGAATATATTACAAAACTCACTTCCAGTTCTTCCTGGAGATCTATGGACTGTCAAGGTTATCGTGAAGATATTTAGTTTTAAGTAATAAACTTTTGGGAAAAGGTAAAGGCGACTATTTATTACGCAACTTACTACGAACAGAACGAACAAAAAACCCAAGGAAAATAAAAATATTTAGTTAAAATGCTGGTGTTGCAATCACTCACCTTATTTGGTCTTTGAAGAAGTCTGTAATGCGGTAAAGTGCCCATAAGATAACAGAAAATGCAGCTCCAATTACGATCGAGATAACAGATAAAACGGTTTTAGAAGTACCCATTGCAATAGACGACCAAGCTCTCATAATATATCGTAGTGTGATTGATATTCGGGAGGCCTACGTCCAGCAGTGGATTGTGAATGGCTGACGACGTGATTGATATTTATATAAACTATTTTAGACTGCGGAAGTTTTGATATTCATAAATTTTAATTAGGGGACGTATTAAAGCATTGTTGAATGTAGGTATGGGCACCCTTTGACATGCAGGGCCAAACTTTAGCGTACAAACACGATCGCGGGTCGCGTGTAAAAAAAATAACAAAATGAAATTTAAAAAATGGTACATTATAATTAAATCCTTAATATTGCAATTATTACAAACTACGAAAGTGAAATACATCAAAATCAATAAGACACTTGAGCTTGAATTTAGGAGACTAATCCATCGATATTTGGATCAATTCCACTGATACAAAGACGTAAAGAATTTTCCGAATTATCGTCAGTCAGTCTTGTACGATGTGTTGATTTATTAACTTTCATCAATGAAAAGAACTGTTCACATTTATAAGTACTGCCAAACGCACAAATCAATCTTCTTGCGTATTTTCTAAGCGGCGGACAATTGTCTTCTTCTAGGTATTTTTTATAGAAATCTCACAACTCTACGTTTTCAAGTATGCATATTAGGAGTGAGTTTTCTTGAATCTCGATCAACTCCATTTGTAAGTGTATTGGAGCATTTTGTAAATTACATTTGGTAGGAGTAGCAAATAAACTGAAACAGCCTTCCATGTTTTTGAAGTCGCTAAATCTGTTCGAAAATTGTTCCGACAGTAACTTGAGTTCTTCAGCATATTGAGCATAAGCAATATTTTCATACGCAGAGAGCGTGTTGAAATGGTAACTGGTACCAGACAGCATCTGTGACTCCCACAAGCGTAGTTTGATTTGAAACGCTTTCAAAATGGCTGTACAAATCATTTAATAACTGTCCTTGTTTTTGAAGCTTCAAATTTAAATAATTCAAATAGCCTGTAAGATCGCTAAATGCTAATCACATATCCATTTTGGGTCACTTAATTCATATAGTGGTTTATCTTTTATTACACGCTTTATATTAGCTTCACTTGTACGTCAGTATGTCTGTAACCGACCCCTTTGTTGTCCTACTTTGAACGATCAGATTTAATTCATACTTTGCACACCTGTCAAAGGTCGATGACAATGCAATAATATAGTATCATGGAGCTGATCTGATGATGGAGTGGGAAGGTGGCCATAGGAACTCCTGTACTAAACAAGATAGACCCTTCGTGTTTGGGCCCGTATGTTTATATCGCGTGACAATGCAATAATATGGTACCATGGAGCTGATCTGATGATGGAGTCGGAAGGTGGCCATAGGAACTCCTGTACTAAACAAGATAGACCCTTCGTGTTTGGGCCCGTATGTTTATATCGCGTGACAATGCAATAATATGGTACCATGGAGCTGATCTGATGATGGAGTCGGAAGGTGGCCATAGGAACTCCTGTACTAAACAAGATAGACCCTTCGTGTTTGGGCCCGTATGTTTATATCGCGTGACAATGCAATAATATGGTACCATGGACCTGATCTGATGATGGAGTCGGAAGGTGGCCATAGGAACTCCTGTACTAAACAAGATAGACCCGTCGTGTTTGGGCTCGTATGTTTATATCGCGTCAAAATGCAATAATATGGTACAATGGAGCTGATCTGATGATGGAGTCGGAAGGTGGCCATAGGAACTCCTGTACTAAACAAGATAGACCCTTCGTGTTTGGGCTCGTATGTTTATATCGCGTGACAATGCAATAATATGGTACCATGGAGCTGATCTGATGATGGAGTCGGAAGGTGGCCATAGGAACTCCTGTACTAAACAAGATAGACCCGTCGTGTTTGGGCTCGTTTTACTTGTCTTGGCTAGCACTCTGCTGCTACATGATATGCAGGATCTCAAAAGCTTGTATTTAAAAACATTTAAACAAAAATCAACTAAAAAATGAAAAATAAATAATAGTTTAAAAAAACACGCTTTTATAAAAAATCCAACTAAAAAAACAAAAAATAAAATTTAATATAATATAAAAAAGCGTGGGGTGTATTCAAAGCGCTTTTTAAGATATTATATTATTAATTGAATACACCCCACGCTTTTTTATATTATATTAAATTTTATTTTTTGTTTTTTTAGTTGGATTTTTTATAAAAGCGTGTTTTTTTTAGTTTTTTTAAACTATTTTTTCATAAAGGCTGCTATCTCATTAGCTCGTAAAACCGTTTCAACATTTTCCTTTGCTCAGTTATCTGAGTATAAAAATCTTAGTAGGCGCGTAACCACAGCGGTGCAGCGCAATAACAGTGATTTTGTCTTTTTTGGCGTAAACTAATTTTTTAACCGACTTCGAAAAAAGGAGGAGGTTCTCAATTCGTCGGGTTTTTTTTTTTTTTTTTTGTTTTTTTTTTAAATGTATGTTCGCCGATTACTCCGTCATTTATGATCCGATTTACGTGATTTTTTTTTTGTTCGACGCGGAATAGCTTCCAATTGGTCCCCTAAAAATTTTACATAGTTTGGCCCAGTAGTTTTCATTTTATGGACATTTTTCATGGAAATAATTTTCACTCCGTTCCATATGTTCGCCGATTACTCCGTCATTTATGATCCGATTTACGTGATTCTTTTTTGTTCGACGCAGAATAGCTGCCATGTGGTCATCTAAAAATTTGACATAGTTTGGCCTAGTAGTTTTCATTTTACGAACATTTTTTTGTTCCCGGTTCTTGGGACCTATATATTTTAAGAAGTGCGGCACCATTCGTAGGTCCACCCATACATAGCTAGACACTAAAAAGTAACAAAAAAAAATAAAAACTTCGTTTAAAAAAACCGACTTCAAAAACTAAAAACTAAAATGTATAAAATAACTTATTTCTAGAGCTATTAAATATTAATATATATTATCTAAAACATCTTGAAGTCGGTGCAAAGCAAAACATAAAAATTACTATATTTTGAAAATTACTAAGCACCGACTTTAAGATGTTTTAGATAATATATATTAATATTTAATAGCTTTAGAAATAAGTTATTTTATACATTTTAGTTTTTAGTTTTTGAAGTCGGTTTTTTTAAACGAAGTTTTTATTTTTTTTTGTTCAAAAAGAGTACACTTTGCAAGTATTTCATAGGTGAAAAAAAGAAGAAAAAAAATATTTTCTTTTAAAAATATACTTTTCTTCGGAGTGGATTTTTTTTGCTAAATGAGGACGTTCGTCTAATAATGTAGCCACATCCGAAGAACTTTCATTTTGCATATTAAATTTGACTGTTAAGATGGCAGATAATAATTTTGCAGAAAGTTGCGACTTCTCACTGCTCCAATAATAATCCCTAGTTAAAATACCCTTTCAACAGCAGCATTAGTGCCTGGACAACATAAGGAAATTTCTATTATTTCTATTATAATTTTAAATATTTAATTAATATACAAATGAGTACTTTCAGAGTACAGGATTTGAAAAAAGTACGGTATGCGAAAAAAGAGTACAAAACTCAGTAAATGAGTACAGTTGGTCACCTTATATTTTATTACTGTCGGGCGTTCTGATAATATATATATATATGATTTTAATCTTTAATTAATATGTTGTTGTAACCGCCCTTATTCGGCCACTGTCGCGGTGCATGGATACTAGTATATGTTTTTAATTTTAATGTAGGAGTAATATCCAGTCGTGCGTCGGAGGCGACACACACGTTATTTATTTAAAAAAAATTCTTATGCAAAATCTGATTAATAATTTCCAGGTGAGTTCGAAATTTTAGGTAGGTAATTAAACAATGATGTGCCACAGGTTATGACCCGTTTAATATGCGTAGCATATGAAATTAGTTACAATGGGCGACGACAGGCGGTCAGTGGGAATAATAGGGAAGCAGACACAATAATACTATTAGGTCACACACATGGAATAGTTTATTGCTACAAAATTAGCTATCTTAAAACTGAGTAGTCCATGTACGGACAAAATCTGTAAATCCAGAAAACAGCAAATCTTCGAAGATGTTTCTACAAACATGTTTTGGCTTTACATATTTTCACGTAGCAGTTATGATTTCTGTATAGACAGCCTTAAGTTTAATGTTAATTTAATTAAGCAACAGTCTTATTGTGTATCAAGCGGTAGAACCTAGCTCCTGCAGCGATGGAGCCATGGGCACTTGCCTAGTGGTGCTTAACCAGCCTACCACAGGGGTCATTCACCACCGAAAAATCACACGTTAATCAACCCCCCACAAGTCGTGACTCCGCTAATTTTTTTTTTAAATTTATTCATGACCATAGAATAAAAGTCTTTCAGTCGGAAACATGTTAGTTAATAGGTCTTCGTATAGTAGCGCAGTTGTATTGCAGGCTACAACCGACGCCATTCAATGGAGTTCTTGTGAAAACTCGAAAGATCACATCTGACTATACAGTTCACATTTCTCACAAAAACACATAATTTCTACTCAAAAACTATCAATATCCTGCAACTATTGTTCATTTTAGAGTAATTATACACATTTTTAGAAAATAAAACTGCACAGCACAGCGTCTCCTTTCAGTTCCCGCCAAAAAAAAACCACTCCGCTAAAGAAGAGTCAGTGTTGGCAGCATCGACATTAAAATTCTGAATATTTTGTTTTTCTTTTTTAACTTGAATATTCATAATAGGTACTTAACATTGTTAAAATTTACACTAGGTATATTTAAAAATAAAGAAGTTGAAGTTTATTTGATATTAAAATGACCAAAAGACCATGTAGCCAGATATATCTATTCCCATAACAGCCACACAACTGGCTTAAAGGCCTAGTTGCCAAGCCATAAATGCATTAAAAAAAAGCAGCCACTGTAGGGATGTTCATACAAAAAAAAAATATCGATATTTTTTTCGATATTATATATCGTAGTGTTGATCGATACTTTACGATATATCGTAGAAATATATCGATATCTTCGATATATCGTAAAAAAATGTAATTTTCGTATTTAGTTTGTCTATAATATTAATTATTTGATAGGGATCATGTTTATATAAGTAAAAACAGCTAAGAAACAAATCAAGTTTATTTATTTATAATTCCCAATATTTTTTGTCTAGAGCTAGACCTTGCATAAACAAAATTTTATTGATAATGTAATATACAAAACAGGTAATAAATTTCTTGCCACAGCTTGCTTCTTCTATACAATTGAATTGTAGCCGCTTTTATAAATATCGTGTTATTTATTTTTATTAGTTAGTTTTTATATAACTGTATTTACATTTCGTAAAATGTATCAAACAAAATACTCAAAACAGAGAGACCGAAACGAGTACCCACAGATATAGATTATACCATTTTTAATACTAGTGCTGCCCTTACAAAGAATAGGAGTATAACGTTGCTTAGCGGGGGTGATTGTGACTAATGTCATAATCGAATTATTGTCCAATATTAATATTGACCATCGATTATGAAATTAGTAGCTTTCTTATTTTCATAATCGAATGATTTCATCACTATATCTCATAATCGGCCACCACTGAAAAACTACTAAAAAATAAAACCGAGAGTTTCTTCGAGAAACTCGGGAATCGATCTTTAGCTGTTGAGACGAACATACATTGTAGGCTAGGTATGTAGTGGAGTTGAAGTAATTTAGAGTATTTTGTTAACAACGAAACTTTCGTTACTGCGAAGGCTAGTTATTCAATCATTCAGGGTTTTACGTTATATTTTTACTCAAGTTGCCAACCATAAATCAGTTTAAAAAAGTAAAAGTATATTCCTTAATTTCTAACGATATTTGATGTATCGGATAAAATGTATCGATTATACATATCGATACTAGATTATTCGATAATATCGGGTGGAAGCGATATATCGTGTGCATATATCGATATTTTATGAAATATCGATATATATCGTGCACTCCTAAGCCACTGTAACAGAATAATTATTATTTCTCACAATAACCTCAAAACTTTGTTTCTTGGTGAATTTTTTCGTTTTTCCACATTTTGTGACACTTTATTTTTTACAAACTAACGTGCTTAGTTATTCAGTAATGGACGGCATTGAAATAAGGATTTCTAATAGTAAAAAGGTATATGTTTTATATAACTTTAGTTTTGATTGTGGGCTTCAATATATTGAGACAAATTCAAATGAAATTTTCAGGGAAAGGGACTGTTTGCCACCAAAACATTTGATCAAGGGGACATTATTTTAGAAGAAGATCCACTGGTATCTTGTCAGTTTTCGTGGAATGCTTTTTATAGATATTTGGCGTGTGATAATTGCATGAGGTAAGACTTGCTTGTTTATAACTTTTTACGCCGGTTGTAAACTAAACGAAGCTCTATTAATGAGACTATTGCTATACTACGGTTCTGTAGCAAAATAGCAAGTCTGATTCATTTAGTTGCCCATGAACAACTAGTTTTTTGTAACCAGGTATTTCATCGTGTAAGGTTAATTTTAAACTCTTTAAGTCATTTGAATTTGGTAAGAAGGATGAATCGTGGGATGGGGACTTGTAGGGAAGTCATCCTTTATCTGATTTTGAAAAATGCTAACACCTTGAAATAACAATTAATTGTAACTTAGTTTCAATTACATAAGTAAATAGTTTATGAGACAGCTCATAAATATTGCATATTACATGCTTTTTAAAGGTCTTATAGTATTAAACCAATGTTGGCCAATTCTTTATAGAATGAGTTTGCTATTATAACTCAAAAGTAATTTTAACAGATCATAACTTGGTTCAATATGACTTCCACTCAATTCTAGTTGTTTTGTGACTGGTTTCTAAATCTTTCTATTCATTCACTTACCCTACCTCATGTTGGTGCAGCCTCTTCTAATCCTCCGTATCCTCGGCAAGCTGGTTCACCTCTTTATTCTTTCCTTTATTTGATTGATTATTCTATTATCTTACAGAGAAGAGTGTCATGTTGCTGTAATTATCCAAACATTCTTCCTCTTCTAACCTCCATGATTTGTAGAATTGAACACCTTTCTTTTATTATTGTCAACACTTCATTATGGGTCTTCTATTTCCAACTTAATTTAATAACTACACTTTATTGTGTTTAATTCTGAATTAACCTAATTACAGGCCACTAGAAACCCCGGAACAAAATGTAAGACGTCTATCTTGCAAACCAGATATTGTACTTCCACATTCAGATTGTTACGAAACGAATCTAGAGAATGTTACAAGTTGTAGTCAATGTGAAGCACTGTATTGCTCTGAGGGATGCAGACAAATTGCATTTGAGAAGTACCATCGACTGCTCTGTTATGATAAAAGTGATGCACAACATCCTATTTTTGTACTTTTGGAGGCTTGGAAGTGAGTGGTATTGTATGCAGTTATTTTTTAATTGATGAGTGGATGAGGAGCCATGTAACATTTTTGACATGCATATTAACTTATAACAGATCTTACAACAAATAAACTTGAGCTGGGTTTTAAAAATAGTAAGTAATGAAGGAGTTAGTTACATGTAAAGATAAAAGTGTGTTTAAATAATACCTACTTTTTCCATGATCACTAATTGTAGAGTCATTCATCTATCCATGTTTCTATTTATTATTAAACACAAATTTAAATTCGGTAGTTGACAGTATGAAAAATATAGGCTGATTTTAATATACATCATAGATTACGATCAAAATATGACCAAAATATATTGTTTTAACTAAAATATTAAATATTAATTGATATTTTGAGAAATAAAATTGTTATATTGCTACCATTAGCCATGTGACAATGAACACCAATCAGAGCGCGTGACGTCATAGTGTGCAAAACACAAGAAGTTATCAATGACTTCTCAGATAACACTTTAACGAAACAGATGTTTGTTTTGCACACTGTGACGTCATGCGAGACGCCATGACAGCTTGGCGCGTTTTTGTGACGAAATGTCAAAATATTTATAAAATTGCTAAATTAAATATGTTAATGTGGTTTTTTTGCTGAAATATTAATATTTTGGCTAAAATAGACCATAAGGCTCAAAATAAACCTGTTTCTCAAAAATTGACAACTACCGAATTATAAACTGATGCTAACATTTCCATCATCAGTAAACCCATTTTTTGTTATACATTAACAGTGCCATCAAAACAGCACTTCTCATTAAAGTTTTATCTGTGTAGAAATGGAGAAAAATTATACAATTTCCTGCGGCCACATGGCCTGTCTTAAGAGGTGACAAAACAACTCCCAGCTTGCAGTGCACAGCTTGCTCCTTTGGTGTTACAAATGTGCATAGGTGATGCTAACCACTTTCCATCAGGTGGGCTGTCTGTCTGTCTGCTGCAATGATGCAAAAGTGTGCCTATTAAAACTTGCGACATCAGTTACTTGTTTAATAACTGGATTTGTTTACAAACAGTGCTATTTCAAAAAATATATACAACTCCCAGGGCATTGGTCCAAGCCATAAATGTTGTAAATTAATTATTTCTGACTTGATATTTTCACATTACAGGCAAATGCACTACCCACCTGAAACGACAAACATAATGCTATTAGTACGTATTCTAGCATATATACAACAAAGTCCAGACCCTTCATCGGCTGCAGCCAAGGTGAAGCAATTCTGCCACAGAACAGTTAACGAGGATGCTGAATTGGTTCATAAATTACTTGGAGAACAGTTTGCAGATCAATTAGATACTCTGAGAGATTTGACTGCGAATGTTATTAGTGGAGATTCTGTACAAGAGGTAGTTGTATTCAATGATTTTAAAGTTGAATCTACTGTCAAAGTGTAGATATATTTTACCCAAGTAGTTACAGATACTGCATACTTTTTGATGTATTAATTCTGATTGAAATTCTTTTGCTCTTACAGTTTCTTACACCAGAAGGTTTCTGTACAATGATGGCTCTGATAGGCACCAATGGCCAAGGTATTGGTACCAGTCCGTTGGCCATGTGGGTGAATGCTGTACTGGAGTTAACCATGTCCGATGACGAGAGACAGCAGTTGGATTTGTTTATTGATAAATTGTATCAATATGTTGAGGATGGTAAAGTGAATGATTATAATTTCATGGGCTTCATCTTAGCAACTAGTTTGTTTTGTTTTGGACGTTTTGTGATTACTAAAAAAAAAATTTGCACCACCAGAACTGCTTGGTCTTCCCGTGGTTGTATTTCCCCCCCAATGTGTTTTTTATTGGACTGCACTGTGCGACCAGTCTATCTCCACTTCATGGTTTTTTCATTCCGGGTTACGTTCCATACCCCTATTCTTTTTCTTATGTCTACAATCATGTAATAAAACTTCACTGTGCAGGCTGTCCGACTATGGAGCTCATTGCCCGAAATCATAAGACAGGCAAAATCTCTCAAAATATTTAAAAATCTTGTAAGAGAATATTATCTCACACCTAATTTATATGTAAATTTACTTATAATATTAATAGATCAGTTTTTTATATTTTTTTATAAATAGTATATATATTCTATAAGATATTTATAAAAAAATGTAAAAGATTTGGATAATAAAATATATATGTGAATAATAATAGTATTATTGCTATTATTAATATTGTATACCTATTGCTATTGCTTTACACATATTAATAGTGTATATATTTGTATATATATATAATATTAATAATAATATGTGTTATCAAGTGTTTTTTTGTCTACTTATTCTAGTTATATATATGGTGAATAATAAAGAATTTTCTATCTATAAAACTATTTCTTTCAGAGTCTGGCACTTTCCTAAACACAGAGGGCTCCGGTTTGTACCAGTTACAGAGTGCATGCAATCACAGTTGTGCGCCGAATGCCGAGTCTTCATTTCCTTACGGCAGCCACAGGATACAACTAAAGGCCATCAAACCCATTGTGCCCGGTGACGAGATTTGTATAAGCTATTTGGACGAATGCTCGTTGCAGAGGTCAAGGCATTCCAGGCAGAAGGTAATGTATCAATTCATTTTTTCTATTTAAATTCAATTCTCAAGTAAATTACAAAAGTGTTCAATTACATCGCCATTAACCTGTTTGTGTTTCGTGAAAGATGGTCTCGTGTGACTTCAAAACTGTAGTGTTAAATGTGGCAAAACATTTTTTCTCATTGGGACAATGAAGGTAGTTGAAATTTAAATGTTAACTGCATCACATAGAGGTCAAACGAAAATGTCTGTCTATTTAAATTCAATTCTCAGGCAAATTCAGACCATTTTCAAGGGGCTACTAAAAATATGCTGGAACCGGTTTAGATTGAACTAGTCCATATATGTCAAAAGTGGTTTTGTCCATTTAATTATTTGAAGTGTTATTTAAATCGCTATTAACCTGTTTGTTTTCCGCGAAAGTTGGTCTCGTGTGACTAGAAAATTGCAGTGTCAATGTGGGTTTTTTTTTTCTCATTGGGACAATGGAGGTAGTTGACATTTAAATGTTAACAACATCAGATAGAGGTCAAACGAAAGTGCACTTTTAATTTAAAAAAAAAATCTTTATTTTTAGTAGGCAAACAGGCGGACAGCCCACTTGATGGAAGGTGGTTACTGTCGCCTATGGATATTGGCAACTCCAGGGGCGTTTTCCACCTGTTATCGGTCTCAAAGAAATTTTATAACACTCTTAAACGACCCCATGTCGTAGCGCAGGAAGTTCCCTCCAGATCATTGTTATATGCGGAACAAATGTTTTAGAGAATTGTTAAGGTAGGTGGATAAGTAAGGAAGATAACATATCCTTAAGCGGTATGTGATTACCAGCCAAGATTCGAATACACACCATTAGATTGAAATTTAGCCACTGAGCTACCACTAAAGTATTGCATAGATACTTATGGTTAAACCATATTGATATAAATAATGCTCACATTTTTTTATGGATTAATGGCCACAAATGACTTGAGTTGCTAATAAAGTCTTAACAGACTTTTAACTAGGTTGAGGAGGCAACTCCAAGCACTACTGTTGGAAGAATAAATCCCTAAAACTTCAAGGTGTTTTTTTTAATTGCATGAGTTTAGCAGACAGGCAGATGGCCCACCTGAGGTAGTGTTAGTGACCAGGGGTGGTAGCCATCCAGACGGACAAATACCACATGGATCTCTCTTTTCTTTCACCATGTCCCAATTAATTGGGATCGGCACAGTATGTCTTTTCCTTCCACACTCCTCTATTCGGACATACATCTTCTGTCACACCACATATCATCATATCATCCTTCACACAATCCACCAATCTTTTTTTTGGCCGTGGGTTATTTTGTCGCCTCTTACGACAGACCGTCCGGCTTCAGGAAATCGTATTCTTTCTTCGTTCCTGCATGGATTAGAACTAATGCCAGCAGAACCACCTCTACCAACGACTACTTATACAAGTCTATGAATACACGAAGAAGAAGTATTGTAGAAGAATAGATGAAGAGTGAAATTTTTATTTATAATACTAATGTGTTAAAGGTTTTTATAAAGGACTAGCCGAATGTAAGCCCGATACGAAGTCATCAGTTTGTAAAAAGTAGTGTCATACAAAGTTCCTCAATACATTTGCGAGAAAACAGTACAATAGTTAATGAAACAAACTTAGGTATCAGTCGGAAAGTCGTTACAATCTTTGACTTTTCTTATATGAAAATGGCGCGCATTTGCAAATGGCATCAAATGCGCGTGGTGAAAATTAGAACTACATCTTTCGTCTCATTTCTTATATAGTATTAAAGTGTGTTAAATGTATTGATCAGAAGCTCTTCCAAGGAGGTTGGATTATCCAGCTTATTTATTTTCGTATTGTGAAATCCTTGGTGGAATTCATATAATTTTTTTACAGTGCGGTAAAGTAAGTACTTGGTGAGAGTGCTTATTTTACCTCGCGTTTCGTTGTGTTTTGAGTAATTTTTAACTTCGAAGGTAATGTACACAGCCTTTCTAAATGGATTTTTTGAGCAAATGTGTTGAAGATTTATTTTCATGTTTATGTTTTAGGAGCTAGCCCAGAACTATCTTTTCGTCTGTTGGTGTGAACGTTGCATGGCACAGTCATCGCAACCGGACTGCACCAGCGAAGAAGAGATGAGTGATGATGAAGTGGAAGAAGTGGATGCTGACGACTGATGCTCCAACCTTCTGGCCTTCTGTCTTTTAGGCCTGTGATGGACATTACAATGTATAGGCTCCGTTAACTCCTGGTGCCTATTCTAACAGTAAATGCTTAAACACAGTTAAATAAGTCTAATAATAATAATATACATATAAATGTATGATACGTATATTCTCAAGTTAAGCGAGTGATGCTTGTATTATACAAGCTTATAGAATAAGCTCCCTTTAGCCATTTCTTCAGAGTGATATTGTGTTATTCTAAAACATTCAGCTTAAAAAGGCTTGGATAGGTATCGAATCCAAGACTACGCATTGTACGCTTGCTTAAACTATAGATGCCGGCGTAATGTAGTATAATAAGCAGGTGTCTACAAGCTCGATTGTGAGTGTGGATTGTCATACATTGGGCAAACAAAGAGGAGCATAAAAACACGGGTAAAAGATCACATTGCTGACATGAAACACAAGGTCTACGAAGTCTTCGATCAGTGAACATACGCTGGATAAACCCAAACCCCACATCAGATTCGATAACCCACAAATCCTCGCGAAAGAGAATCGTTTCATACCAAGAATGATGCGTGAGGCTATTGAAATCAAAAAACACCCAAATTTCAATAGAGAAGATGGTTGGCAGGTAACACCTGTTTGGGGTCCGATCATCAAAACTATTAAGACCCAAACCCAAAAAAAAACAACTGCCAGACCTCAAGACACTGTGAGCTCTTTCTGCGTGCAAAAAATTAAAACTAAATAATTAAAATGAACAAGTTGGTGTTGCACTAAATAAAACTAACAATATCTACTGAAAACTGGCCTATACGTTGGAATAATAAAAATCAAATAAATTACCGCGCTTAAAACCGTTAAAACGTAGTTTTATTATGTATACAAGTCGAGAAAACTTAAGAAATATTATTTTTAGTGTAATGTCAAATATTGCTTTTTTTTTTCAAAAGTTAATTACAGCTGAGTGTTATTAAATTCATGTATTTTTGAGGAGTAAAGAATGTCTGTATGTCTTATTTTTAATGTATTGTTTACAATAGTATTTGTAATAGCCGTAAAAAAATATAGCTTTGATTAAAATGTTGAAATTTTCAATAGATTGATGAAATGGGGCGTATTTTAATTTCTTTTTTATCTGTACGGGATTTACGTCAAAAATACTAGACTAATTTTTGGTACAGTTCGACGGTTTGGTATAAACAGTTCGGTGAAACAATTGACCATTGAAAGAGAAAGAAAGAACAAGAAGAAAACCGGTTTATTTTTAGGACATTTACAAGTAAACTAAACACATTAAAATTAATAAACAAAGCATAATAAAAAAAGAGAACACTGCTTAAACATTTTCATTACTTGATGTTGAGTAAAACAAAAAAGTAGGTAGAAGACAAATATGTATGTAAATATTTTATATTGTAATAGCTATATTATAGTGGCATGTGTTTTAAAAGAAAGGGATGTAATATATGTTAGATATAGAATAAAAAGATTGAAGCAATCGAATTTTTGTCAACTGGCCTAGTCAGTAGTCGGCCTAATTTATGCTAGAATAAATATTTAAATGGTTCGAGTTTGTACAATGCGTTTAAAAATGTGAAAAAATTAGGGAGGGATAATTCGGACCAGGAGATTCAAAAAATATTTTTTTTTAATTTTTTGTCTGTCTGCCTGCCTTTCTGTCTGTCTATTTGTTAGAGCATCATGTGAAAACTACTGAACAGATTTAAATTTAACTCGACATAGAGCTAGCTTATATCCCGGGGCGTAGGATACTTTTTATCCCGAAAAATGAGGTCGTTTCCGTGGGATAGACGAAAATAGCGAAAAAGATGGCGCTGCGATCGCATCTTTTTTGGAAAGTACTGAATGTATATGAATGAAACTCTATATAGTAGTGAATCATAACCCAAGTTAACACTAAGGATACATTTTATTCCAATAAATGAAGCGATTTCTCTAGAATAGGCGGATTAGCAAAACAGACGGCGCTGTAAACGCGTCTTTTCAATTTACTAACAATACCTATATTGGTACCTACGCTCACGTATGGAAGCGAGAGTTGGGTATGGAGCAGAGAGCATGAAAGTAGAGTAAACGCGGTCGAGATGCGAGCACTGCGCAAAATCTGCGGAGTGACGCTCGCGGACCGCGTTCGTAATACCGAAGTAAGAAAGAGAGTTGGTCTGAAAGAGAGTGTCGGGGTGAAGGTAAGGAAAGGAATGCTCCGGTGGTTCGGGCATGTGGAAAGAATGTATGATGAAAGAATGACTAAACAGATATACAATGCAAAAGTGGATGGATGCAGAAGTTGCGGAAGGCCACGACACACCTTCCATGATCAAATTGATCGTGTACTAGCAGAAGGCGATGTCAGGAGCCTTAAGAACAGACAAGAACTATGAATGTCAAAGAAGCAAGTGAGGTGTGTAGGAATAAGCCTGAATGGCGCTCTGTTGTTCGTGCCTACCCCGCAAGGGACCTGGCTGGAAGTTATGTATGTATGTATGTAACTATATTGTCATGAACAACAAAGCCATTCATAATTTCTTTGTTATTGAAGTGATAACTTCTTATGGAAGGGTAAACTGCTTCGTTACGTAATGCGTTACTACGGCGCCAGTCTGGCTTCTCTTTCACGCATAAGACAGCGGTAGGCAGGCTAAGTTATCACTTCTGTCGGGCCTCCCGAGACGCACACGTTTTTTGTTATTATATGTATTGAAGCGAAATAAGTGTTTTTGTAAGTAAAATAAAGCCACTGCCTAGGGTTTGACACGCGAGGCAAACTAGTATATTTATAAAAATATAGTAGATAAATAACATATATTAATTATATTTTAAACAAATAAATGGTTGATTGGTAAGTTTTAAATACAAATACAAGACCAGGTGTCAATTTGGTATTTTACAAAGTAATTTTAGTGTAAATACGTCAACAAATTTTCATAGATTGAAGATATTTGAACAGTTACGAGTTAGAAAGATTTAACATAGATGATCGTAAACATGGACGAGCAATATTAGAGAATCAGTATCATGGAATAATTTCCATGATATTGAATGAAATAATGGAAAAGCAATGTTTGTTTATATTACATAGTTATTAAAATCAGGGTACTACGCACTAGTGGCAAAATTTTAGTAAACGCTCGAGGTACCTACTGACGAAATTAATATTGACAATGTTAGGATTATTAAAGTATTTTATGGCTTGTATTTATTTAAATCGCCAATGTTATGTAGTGCTATGAGTAAAATATTTAATTATGTCTAAAATGTAGCGGATTTAAACGAATGTTTAGATTAAATTTGGCATAGGAAAAATAAAGTTAACATTTGTTTAAATTTAAATGTATTGAATATTTGTCCGCATATTTTCGTACAATATTAAGTTCATTCCATTATATTACACAGATTATACAAAATTCAATGCATTGTTTAGCAATAATAAATAAAACTGGAAAAAACATTGTTTCATTTTTAAGGTTTCCTAGCTGTTTTTATAAAATAGGAAATCTTATGTTTTTCATCATGTTCGTCCTTCCGCATATATTTGTATGTCACCGTCGTTCTGAGACAAACTAGGTCTAGGTGAATGAAGTTTAGTAAGAATATGTAATCTGTATGCCATTGTTCATGCAAAAATGTAATCATTACGAGTCTTTACATTCTATACAACGCCAGAACACAGCCATAGGAAACTGCTCGCGTTTAGATAGTTCAATCCACGAAGACGCGCCACTTTTTTCCCGTATCACTGATAGAGCAAGTGTGCGAAGCAATTATCAATGTGTTTGTTCTATCATTATACACTTATTAGCGATGTTGTCTCACGCACACAAAAATAAAATCAGCACATAAATCAGCTGTCAAGCTGATCACCTGGAAAGATACTCTACTTAAATATTTTAGAAAGAAACAAAAGTATTTATTTAGGACAAGGAAAATAATACTAAACAGTAAAAGTAGTAAGAAACAAATTAATGTGTATACACATTAATTAAAACATTACAATTGAATTATTTAAAATTGTATATGTATAAACAAAAAAAAGTTAGTGTTAAAGTTTTTTGTTCGATCCATTAGCAGTTCGTCTTAATAGCCCAGTCCTTTTTGTTTCCATTTTTTTTTCAAAAGTCCTACACTCACAAATATTTAAAAAGGAGGTAATTATAAATAAAAATCGATCTCTTCAAATATAAAAGTAGATATTAATTCAAGATTATTCAGTATCTTCACTTATTTCAGAGTCCGAAGTATCACCGATATTTATAACAAAATTAAAGTCTAATTCAAAGTATTTTAGATATTCGTTTTCTATATTTTCTACATGCCGACATGTATTTGGCCAAACATCATTAGTTATTTGTTGAAAAGCTTCATTTAAAATAGGCATTAGTGTGGTATAATATTGATAGACATTGCGGCTAGCAACGTAATTTTTTGCTATGCCCCAAATATTTTCTATTGGATTAAGTTCTGGGTGATATGGTGGGAGACGTAATACTGTAAAATTATGTTCTTTTAATAAATCATCGACTTTATACTTGCGAAAATTTTCTTTATTTTTTAATATTAAATCGTATAATTCTACTTTTTTAAATGTCGGTTCAAATGTGATATTTTTTACGGTGAGCCAACTTTGCATTTCAGATTTGTTAGAGTTAGACGTCGGTATTTTTTCCGAAGTAGAGTTGTGATAGGCTGCGTTATCCAAAACTACCACAGCATCCTTCGGAAGATTAGGTATTAATTTTTCTTTTAACCATTTTAAATAATTCTCTGTATTCATGTTATCGTGGTAGTCGCCTGTTTTAATCTCTGCCCTGTACGTTAGCAACGCATTTGGTATAAATCCTGCAACACTTCCGGCGTGTATCATAATTAAACGCACTCCTTTAGACAGTTTTCGTTTTATTCCCATATTTGAATCTTTTCTAGACCATGATTTATTTTGCACATGGTCGGAATGTACATATGATTCATCAGTATAAACAATAGGCTTACCTTCATTGCGCAAAGATTTTACCTGTTTTAGGTATTTTAATCGTAATAATTGAATTTCATGTCTTTCTGTTAGCGTCTTTCTGTTATTCTCAGTTTTGCACCATTTATATCCTAGTTTAATTAACAAAGTTCTTAAGGTTGTTTTACATCCATTGAATTGTATACGATCTCTTAAAATACTTTGTAATCGCAATAATGTTGGAAACTGATGGTGCTCTCTATGAAAGTCTTCTATGCTTTTTCTGACTACTCCTATATCAAAATCATCTAAATTTATTTTTCTTGGTTGTATCTTTCTTTTTTTCATAGGTGACGTAACACCTAGTAACACTACCGTACTTGTTTTCGCAAAGTTTGAGTGTGACGTAGTTGCCTCATTTGCAACACATTCAACATTTTCCTCATCCAAAGAAGCTGCGACCTCCCCTTGAGCCTTTTTTTCTCTTAAAATTCTAGTCACTGTGCTTTCAGAAACACCAACAGCCTGCGCTGTTCGCCAACGTGCATCGGTTATTCTTTCTGCTTTGTTATTATTTTAAATATAATGTAAGTAGAGCAACTTGCAATTCAAGTCTGAGAGAGAGCGATGTAATTCAGAGATAGTCGTGTACACCGAACGGGAGTTGGATCGAGACTGCTGTCCGGGTTTAAAGCGCGCCTTCCCTTTACAGAATGTAGTGGGGCGCGTCTTCGTGGATTGAACTATCTATATATATTGTAATGTTTAAAAAAAAATCTGTTATTCTGTGTATATCGTGTATAGTTTGTATCGTGAATGCTCGCGTCTTCGTTCCTAACCATACTGAATTACTCAATTAGGACGCCTTTTGTTTCCAGTTCTAAAAGTTTCCGTTCTAGTACTTCGTCGATATTTAAGCCAGATCTGTCACCAAAATTTATTTTACGCCACTTTTCATAAAGATAATGCCTTTCACTTGGGTTAATCTGCGAATTTGCCAAATAAACGGAACTTTCTTTTCCGTACTTCTCAATTGGAGTCATTTCATGTAAAGTGATTGCAGCTGCTGGGCTCATACCGGAATCAAAGTATTTTTGAATACAATCGTCAGTTTCTTCAGTGTACCGCAAGTAGCTGTACGCCTCGGCTACATTTATTAAATGAGTGTGGGAGTAATTATCCGTGCAGGAACGGAGAAAGAATACAATTTCCTGCGGCCGGGCGGCCTGTCGTAAGAGGCGACAAAACAACCCATAGCTAGGTGGTAGGGCACTTGCCCGACTGGAAGGCGACCACCCCTGGTCTAAAGTATGTCGCCATAACAACCTTGAGTTGTGTTCCGGCATTAGTGACCAGGTTCCAGTCTCCCTTAAGAGTGCAGCGGCACATTTGTAGTACCTTTGGTGTTGCAAATGTCCATAGGCGATGGTAACCGCTGTCTATCAAGTGGGCCGTCTGCCTGTCTGCTGAACTCCTACAATAAAAAAAAAACTAAAAAACTAAATCACGAATCGTGAATAATAATAATGCGGCAAAAACACGAATCGTCCTCGCGTGAATGGGTCCTAATAGGTACTTGGTTAATTAAAATATTATATGAACTACATACATCTTACGATTATAATTATGTTCCAAAACGATATCATCAACTCATGTCTACGCAAACGTGATTTGTATAAGATTACGTAAATGTATAATTATTAGACATTTTATAGACAAACATAGGTACGATATTCCTAATTAGAGATACGTATAATTAAAATCTGCCGTATTTATTCAAACATTTGAATAATTTGAATTCTCTTTAATCTCAAATTAATTATTTTAATGATCATCCGACCGGAGTGAGGCGGTGCGATGTATTTCCATTTATCGCTACAGTCGGCCGGTTCCCAACGAAAAGGAAAGGAAATTCCCTAATGAAGAGTGTTTCAAAACTTTTCCCCATTTATGTTACGGTGACCACATGTGATGGAAAACGTGGATAAACTGGCGGATTTTTGAAGTAAAACTTGAATCGTGATTCTCTATGAAACGAAAAGGCGCCACTAAAAGGAGATAAAGACATAAATCTATAGAACTAAGCCTGCGAAAGAATGACATACGTATTTTACATTGAGCAGCATAGATTACGAGTCAATAAGACCGGTGATTAACCATATTGGGACCAATTTGGACCGAAACAAAACTAATAATAATGTTTTTTAGACTAAAACAGTAAAAAATTGAAAGTGATACTTAAGAAGTTTATTTTGAATTATAATATGTTGACGGATGTAGGATAAAGGAATAATATTTACATTAATAAAAGTTAGAGTATTATCTGTGAGTATATTTTCTGTAGTTTCACTTCTACTGTGTTTGAACTGCAACTTATATGCAAACTGGCAAACGGTTCACCTGAAGACAAAATGAATGCCGACACTAACAGACGTCAAAGGAAACGACATGTTGCCTAATCTCATTGACACTTTAAATATCTGTTACGTCTACCGCGAGAGTTCATTCAATAGTATGCACACGTATAGCTTTTTACGCGTATCTAAACTATGTTTACAGATTATTTCTTGTAGCTCCAGACAAGTAGAGACGGCTCTGATTTGAGGCAAGAGTTTTGAGTTTTAAGCGTGTGTAATACAAGGAAGAATAGGAATGGCAAACTCAATATTTTGGTGTTGCCCGCATGGTTAGTTTTACGTAAGTACTTACACTTACATGAAATCTGTGGAAACTTATTGACTTAATACTAAGACGTTGTTTAAGTATGTAATTGAAAATCAATAATGTATTTTTTATTACATTATTGCTCTTTTGATGTAAAAATAATAAAATGACAAAAGCGAGAAAGAGTGAGAGAGATCACAGCAGTATGTTTCGAACGTAGATATAATAATTTAGGAATAAGATTCAACATATTTCAAAAATATACAATACTCTTAACGAAATATTATCATGAAACATTTTTAACAGGACTTTCCTACTTATACCAGAATTTGTGAACACCCTACATTTCGCCAGCAACGGTCATTGAATTCAAAGCGAATAGATAGACGTAAAATTCGGAAGATGTTTCAAAGACGATCTTGTAATTCTGAACATAGATAAATAAAATATAATCCTCGTAGACCTTGTACATTTAAAAGTACTCGTGCTTATGGAAACATAATAATATATCTGAAGTATAATCGGTGAACCTGCAGCCCACCTCTCTACACCCCTTAGCCACTCACACCCATGTTGCCCCTGTCTTCTTTGGCATTTTTTGGGGCCCATGCAGGGAGTGGCGAGTCACCATATGCCCATTTTTCCATGTTCCCCGAACATTGCGACGGGCAGACGCCATAGTCCCCATATTCCTAGTGCTACTAGCAGTTCACCCTAATAGCCCGATACTTTTTGTCCTCATTTCCCACAATAGTCCTACACTGCCCGGGGCTTCTTATTATATTATGGTGTAGACAGGGATAATCGTTGGTCAGTGTCACGCCACATTAACATTTATGGCCCGTGGTCTTGAAAGACATACAAATAATGTATCTGAGTATAAAAATCTTTTTCATTCAATGCAATTTAGAGTATCTATTTATTTAATAAGAAGTTTTATAAAGGTTTAAACCGAGGCACATAAAAGGTTTAAATACATATAGAGCTTTACTTATTAGAATAGTAGCGATACTGGCAGACGTTCTCCTGTGCTGAAGAAAAATCTATAACCCAATTCCAGCGTCACCTACCGGCTCCAATTATGAATTAAATTCATAATTTTATTCTAAACTATTCTCCAATCCACTTGAACACATAAATTTTTTTTAATCAAAATCCGCCCAAGGAAGGAAGAATATATACATAAAAATAAATAAACCTGGAGTGTCTGTTTGTTATGTCAAAATTACTAAATGTATATTATGACGGTATATACGGTAGTACTTATATCAAAAAATCAATTTTAAATATTTTTATCTGTCTTAGGCTAATTATATTTTATAAAAATTAAAAGGTCCACGCCGATGAAGTAGCGGGTAACAGCTAGTTAATATATAACTAGCTGTTACCATTGTATGTATATATATATATATACAAACACACACACATATATATATGTGTGTATGTATATATATATATATATATATATATATATATATATATATATATATATATATATATATATATATATATATATATATATTGCATTATCAATCCAAAGTAAGTTTGTTATTAGGTTAGTTATTATAGTTTACTTTTAGGACATTGAGCCCTTTCATTTTAGCAAAGCTGAATGTACGTTAGCCAGCTTTTTAAAGACGGATAGGCGGGTATTACACATTGATTGTTTTACTGTGCATCACCAAACCAGTCGCTAGCTCTATAAACATCCGTGTCTGACACGAATTGTGCTGCCTCCTATACTGAGTTTTCTAGAAAAGTTTTAGGAGGTTGAAGAAATCAAGAAGTACGACAGAGCGCCTGTAATACTTGTGGCCTTACTTATAATCGTTTGTTAAATTTTATGAAACTGCTCAGCAACTGATTCGTGAAAATCTTACCCATAAACTCAAATTTCGTTAATCTACGTTACGTGTCTACGTTAATCATTCGAATTTCGTTTATCTGTGCTCCTCTCAGGTAAACAACAGGCAATACACGTTTATAAGTGAAAAAAAAGATATTAATTCACTAGGTTTGATTCTGATTCTCTTACTTATAAGTAAGGCCGTTAAAGTTTAAGACTGTTATGGTTCTTTACATTACCAAAGACGCAATTATCATACTAAAGTAGGCGAATAAATTAAGTAACAATTTCGGTGTTGATTTTCGATTTATTAATCTATCCAGCCAAATGCCTCATTTAGATGTTTCACTAAACAAAGTAAATATGTTTACGGTACAACAAGCCGCTTCTTGATTAACCCCGAAGTTCTGAACGAGCTCTAATTATCCAACCTGTGGGTAGGGTTGCCATACATTCTGAATTTTCCGGATATGACCGGAAATTATAGATCATTGTATGAAATTTTTGGTTTTTATGTAAAAAGAAGTAATAATTCAATAAATTTATCATTTTAAACAAAACTGACATATAATTCATGATTTAAAAAGAAATATATTTATATACTTAGTTATACCTACATAACTCAAATATATTCATGATGCTTGTACGTGAACGCCTTTTAATAGGTGTAAGTATAAAAATATGCCTATATGACTAAACAGATAAAAATTGGCTTAAAGCAAGTACAAAACTATTAATTTGTCAATAGTAGCCTGGAGTGTATCAAGATGCAATATTTTTGACGTCGCTGTAAGGGCGCATTCATGACAGCCTATTTCGTTGAAGATTATTTTAAAATGTATATATTTACTAGCTGCACGGCATGCGTTGGTTTCCACGTAAAGTAACATTTTTTTGGTTGTATATTCTGATTTTGGCGCCAGAAACCCTCGCGGCCGTCCTCAGGGCACCCTACCAAAGTTTAATCACTAACTGATCAATCATTTAGGAACGCATAGAGGACAAACATACAAACATTTATTTTTATTTGTATAGATGAATACTTAGTTTTCTGACCTAATGTGCATATTGTAACAATAACCACGTGCTAACAACGGTGAAGGAAAACATCGTGATGCAACATGCACATCGAGATAACCGATGTGTCAAACCTGCCAAGCCGTCTTGGACAAGCGTGGCGGGTATACTGTCCATTCTCCGCCCTATAATGGGAGATCCGAGCCCAGCAGTGGCAGTGGGACATTTATGGGCTGTTATTATATTATATAATATTTATAGATGAATACTGACTTAATACTTGATAGATTCAAAATCGTGTAAACTTTGTAATAAAAAAATAAGAAAAACATCCCACTTAGGTAGCTACTTACATGTTAAGTTTTGTAAAAATTTCGGAAGCGTCTGTAAATAATATCACAACTTTCCCGGAATTATACTATATGAACCTTGTAACCCTGCTTGTGGATGAGACCATCGAGGGACGAAGTGCTCACTACAGTTAATTATTATTGAGAGGTAAACAGGTTTCCGCCGTTTGCCAAAATTCTAAATTGGCGAAAATTATTATTCTCGTTGTTCGAGTGTTGCCATAGAACCCGTTTACAAATAATAATTAATGGTTCTTTCAGGTATACAATAAATATTTTGCAATTTTGGCTTATGATTACCTCTTGATTGCTACTTTTGCTGTAACTTATTTAAAAGAGTTCTTTGTTAACGTTATTAGCTTTTCTAATTCATAAATATTTATTTGTGTGTGATTCGTAGATATACAAATCTGGTAAAGATTGAGTTCTGAAGTGTCTTAAAGAAATTAAGTAAGGAACAAGTATCATTTTTATATGTTCTCGTTAAGAAGTAATTTTAAACAATATTTTCGTATAAGCTCTCTTTTAAACTGTGTAGAATTCTAACGGAAATATGCAAAGAATTAAAACGACAAATATGTATGTAATACTCGTATAATGTATGTCACAACTTAACCGGAGTGAGTTGCAGCGGTACATTGGAGAGCAAATCGAGAAACACAATTTTCACTATTTATTGATTGCTACATAAACTTTTTATATATTTGTTATGTGCCACTCTGTAACTGTATAACTACTGTATAATGTCAATCAAATTTAAATATTTTTCGTCATGTATGTAAATTTGGAGAAAATTGTTAGAAATACATGATTGTGACCGAATTTAGGAGACCACCAAAAACACTAATTAAGTGTATTCAGTAAGTGTAGTTAATTAGTTAATACATATCGAGGGGTGAAAGGCTATTTGGTTTAAGCGACATCTAGGGCGATATTGAGTTATATACATATTCGGAATCAGCGAATTTTTCTCCGTCGAATGATGCCGGATTCATTAAAATCAGAGCATTTTTTTGGCGTTTGAAACAATACTATTTTTCTGTTGTTTCCAAAGTAGCAGTGTATTATACGACGTGGATTTTGCATATTTTTTTTTGTAATATACTTGAACCATACAATTATATAAAGAACCGAGACATGAACCAATTACCCTACCTCAGATAAATAATTCAATGAGAGTTAAAGCGTTTTTCCTATGTTAAATTTTTATTAAGGTGTAACTTGAATCAATTTGACTTCCACTAATTACACGGTGTGATGTTACTTAAACCATTTGTCCGTCACCCAAATACGACACGGAGCGTCGCTTAAGCTCTTTCAGCTGCATCTATTTACCACGCAGGGTGCTACTTAAACCAAATAGTCGTTTTGTTTCCACATATTTTGTTTAGTTGTTGAAACATTTTGTTGCTATTATTTTTTTAATTGGATGTCACTTAATACAGGCGATAAAATGAAGTGAAGAAATTTGAAACATTTTTTCAATTTTAACAAAAATACGAGTCGGTCGTTCAATCATTAAATTTTAATATGATACATCTTATTCATGTCACATGATACCATATTTATTTAAATCTGCAACACTGCAATTCTAAAGATGTCCTACTGGATACTGATGTAGAAGATACAGTCGAAGAAAATGATAAATAAATACGTTATTTCCAACTGCGTTATGATTATTATCAAGCATTGACTGTGTTTTATAGTTACTACAAATTTTCTTTCTTGATTTTTATTTTAAGCAGGGACATTCTTGCTAACCCACAAGAGGTTTTAGCGCGATGGAGTGAATATTTTAGAGAAATGTATGATAATATCTCGGATGCTGGCACCACGACTGAGTCTGTGACCGACTTCGAGGAGTCAGCATCCGAAATCACTTTGGAAGAGATCGAATGGTCGATAAGAAGTCTGAAAAATGGAAAGGCAGCAGGAATCGATAGTGTGTCTGCTGAGATCATCAAATATGGTGGAACCTGCGTCCGGGACGCTTTCCTGTCCTTATGCAACTTGTGCTGGAGGACGGGAAAGGTTCCCAAGGACTGGAGGCGCGCTGTCATCGTGCCCTTGTATAAAGGAGGTCACGTATGGAGTGCGCCAGCTACAGGGCCATCAATTTGATCAGCACAGCATCTAAAGTGTATGCGAAGATTATTGAAAGGAGAATGAGAGTGGTATCCGATGGATTACTGTGGGATGCACAAGGGGGCTTCAGAAATGGAAAGGGATGTATGGGTCAAGTTTTCTCGCTCCGCAATATCGTGGAGAAGCAGCTGGCTATGGGCCGGAAGGTTTTCTGCGGTTTTGTGGATCTAGAGAAAGCATTTGACAGGGTTGTGTGGAAGGACCTCTGGGACATATTGCCCGGATATGGGATCAATGGCCAATTGCTGCGTGCTGTGCAGTCCACTTACAAGGACTGTATGGCATGCGTGGTGGTGGACGGCAGCCTGTCGCCCTGGTTTGACGTCAATATTGGCGTCCGGCAGGGCTGCGTGCTGTCGGCTTTGCTGTTCATCCTATATCTGGACAACTGTCTCCAGAGATTAAGATTGATGGATGTTGGGGTGCGGATGGGTGATCTAGTTGTTAGCACTTTGCTTTATGCGGATGATGCCGTGCTTTTAGCCGAATCGCCATCAGAACTGCAAACACTAGTCACAATGATGAAAGATGACTGTCAGGCGAGAGGCTTACATTTGAATGCGAAGAAAACAAAGGTTATGGTGTTTGAAAGAGAAGAAACCAGAACGAATGCAAGGATAATGGTCGATGATGTTATGCTGGAACAAGTGAATGAGTTTGTATATCTTGGATGTGCTTTTAGCAGGGATGGAAGGTACACCGCTGACATAGAAAGAAGGGTAAATTTGGGGAATAGTGTGAATGGAGCGTTAGGTAAACATCTAGGCGCTAAGAACCTCAGCCAGAAAGCCCAGCTTGCCATACACAACGTGGTGCTGGTACCTACGCTCACGTATGGAAGCGAGAGTTGGGTATGGAACAGAGAGCATGAAAGTAGAGTAAACGCAGTCGAGATGCGAGCACTGCGCAAAATCTGCGGAGTGACGCTCGCGGACCGCGTTCGTAATACCGAAGTAAGAAAGAGAGTTGGTCTGTAAGAGAGTGTCGGGGTGAAGGTAAGGAAAGGAATGCTCCGGTGGTTCGGGCATGTGGAAAGAATGTATGATGAAAGAATGACTAAACAGATATACAATGCAAAAGTGGATGGATGCAGAAGTCGCGGAAGGCCACGACACACCTTCCATGATCAAATTGATCGTGTATTAGCAGAAGGTGATGTCAGGAGCCTTAAGAACAGACGAGCGTGCATGACAAGAGCTATGAATGTCAAAGAAGCAAGTGAGGTCTGTAAGAATAAGCCTATATGGCGCTCTGTTGTTCGTGCCTACCCCGCAAGGGACCTGGCGTGAAGTTATGTATGTATGTATGTGATTTTTATTTTGTTTTTATTAGTTTGAAGTTTAACAATTATTGGTTGTGATTAATTATAGTTTTAGTAAGTTTTATGACAGCTAATCTTAAGTGATACTGAATAAATAATACCTAATTTTATTTGATGTTCCCACATCGAGACTGTTCTACTTAATTATTATTCTACATAAATACTTTTACTGATGTATGTATTCCTTTATTTATTCAATACTAGCGGCCCGGCGCGGTTTCCGTGGTTATATAGTGTCATGTTGTATATCCTATAACGATATATCCAGGTTGTTTTAAGAGCCTTTGAGATAGTATAAGACGTAAAAAAATGTAATATCAAACGTTACATTTTCAGTACTATAAAGTCACATAAGTAAATTAGGCTTCCAGTCATTTTAATCTAAATCGGTAATTGAGATAAATAGCTTGCTACTATTATTTTTGGGCTACGTCACTTCATACTTTTTGGCTTACTCTGAAAATATACTGCAGTGTCGCTTAATTCTTTTTCCCTGTATTCAATTGTAGTTATGAAGTCACTTAAATCTTTTTTCCATACTCTGAAAAATAAGGGCTTAAGGCAAATTGTATAAAGCGACATTTATCTTTGTAATTAAAGATCCGTTTTATTTGGTATGAGCATCACCAACACGATGCTTTTAATTGAATTTAAATAAAGTTTACTCCATTCAAATAGCTGAAGAAGTTTTTTTGTTATGTTTTTTTTTCCAAAATTTTAAACTTTAGATGGCTTTCCTGTAAAGTTGCAAAAATGTCGCTTAAACCAAATAGCCTTTCACCCCTCGATATTAACTTCAATACACAAAAATACTTTCGAAGTTAACGATAATCCGGTTACGTAGGACCAAAACGAGTAAATAAGAAAGACACTGTTCTTATGAAAATATTGAAGCATTACACGTCCTTGAATCCACAAAGGGCCTCGCATGATACATAAAAGCGTCACTAAAGAAGACAAGACAAAGTCTTCCCGCGAGAGGGCGCACAGTAGATCCTTACGGGACTCAGTGCAAACATTCATTCGTGCCCACCCCACTTAAAACGGCTATCCTTAAAAGGGAGGAGAAAATTATCTCGTGAATAAATTATATTTTCCCCCTTTATGAAGACACTCGAAGTGCATTTTCGTTTATATTTTTTTTACTTGTTTGACTTAGATCAAAGGCGTTGCAGGAATTCCGGACGCGAACTCGTGACCCCGCAAAAGTAAAACGAATAAAGAATTTAATGTGACTTGATGTCTTAGAATAATAACGTAAAGTGGTTTAGAATGTTTCCCCGGGTGGAATGTTTATTTTGAAAATTCAATTGTAGATCTTATAAGGTGTCTTGCTGCATTCGCTATGGACCACTTATGCGTAGAGAAGTATATTTATTATGTTGATTATGGAAATATGTCAGGGGACTGTCTTGAAACAAAACAATATTTTCTTTTGTTGTCTATCATTTAATTTATTCCAATGATTAAGTTAAGGAAATAAGGTAAGTAATTTTCGATGCCATAATTGAAAAGTTAGATACATGTGTATATTTACCTATAGTTTAGGAAATAAATAATTTACATATTGTGTTCGTATTGATTTAAAAGGTTATATAAAAAAACATTGTTTTGATGGTTCAAGATCTATTTAACGATCTGGGTAACGACATTGAAAATTAAATTGTGTCGGTTAAATCTGTGGCGGCCATCCCTAACTTCTAATGTTTTGCCATTTGGTTTTACCATTAATTGGGGCTTACAAAAGTCACATTTTGAAGATCAAAGGTTGTCCTATCCAGTAATTTTTGAGACAAATGACATACATACATATGCAGACACTGCAGACAGCCAGATGAACTAATGTATGCAAAGGTTCTCTAGAACCCGTATTACGCGTACAACAATGATCTTGAGGGAACTTCCCGGCAAGATTTTCCCTCTGCGTTACTACATGGGGTCGTGTAAGAAGGGCGTTATAAAATTTCATACGCGACGGTAACCACCTCCATCAAGTGGGCCGGTCGCCAGTTTGCCTGCTTCAGTCAATAAAAAAAGTGTATAGCAATTAATTCTCTCAAAACGACTAATTACATAACCTTAAATTGCTATACCATGTTTAATGTATAGGTATACTATGCCACGATTAAATATCACTCTTTGATTTACGTCGCATTCCACTGCCTCCAGCAAAAACTTAATACGATTATCCCGCTAGGACTAATCGTTGATATGGTTTTGAAAAGCTGATCCCCGTCCCGTTACTCGAGGGACTGGAAATATGTGCCTCACTAGCGCGAATAAGGACTGTTCGGGTGTAGATTATTGCCAGTTTAGTGAATTTTAACTAGCTTTATACTAATTTTACATTTAATCCTATTCGTAAAAAATGTTGTCAGCGATAAGGCTGGCTATTACTACTAATGGTAAAATGTTTATTATTTATTACTGTTGTAATTTTAGGTGTTTGTGAAAGTCGATATTTTATTGAGCAACAATAATAATTCATCAACATTGTTGTTGAGCAACAGTTTATCGATATTATCGTTGATCAACATTAATGTTGCTGGAAACAAGTACGCCAAGTACGCGCCTATGTGGCTCATTAAGTAAGGGAATTTTCCTAAATGAAGAAGATCATCGAACCATAAGTACGCGTAGGAATTTACTTGCATGTTTATTATCAGCTTAATGTTTGAGTCATATAATCTTGTCCACATAATGAATTTGTTTAAAAATCTTGGCCGAATATTATCTTCTTAATTATTAACGTAGAATGTTGTTTTTGATGGTGTTTGATTTTTCAAGTTTAGATGGATGTGTGGGGTTACAAGAATGGATAAGGTGAGAAATGAGTACATAAGGGGATCTTTGAAAGTTGCACCCGTGATTGAAAAATTGAGAGGAAGAAAATTAAGTTGGTATGAGCATATAATGAGGAGGGATGAAAGTCACGTGACAAAAAGAATGTTAAACTACAAAATAGATGGATACAAATGTAGAGGTAGACCAAAAAAAGATGGATGGTTTGTTTGAAAGATGATATGATGATATGTGGTGTGACCGAAGATGTATGTCAGAATAGAGGAGTGTGGAAGGAAAAAACATGTTGTGCCGACCCCAAATAATTGGGATATGCTGAAAGAAAAGAAAGAATATTGTTTTTGATTGAGAACGTTCAATCACCTGCATTTACAGCCCTGTACTGTCTCCGTTGTTTATGAACATTTATAAACACGTCCACATGGATAATAAATTATTATCACTAAACGAGAGTTATACCAGTTGTCACTCTGCTCTCTTAACTCTGTAACACTGTGTGCCCAGCAATATGTTGACAGTTGCTTAGCAACACTTTAAGGCAACTGCATTTAAAAGTTTTATCTAAAACCTTTTAAACAAGTTATGTTCTATTGGTCTGACGTTCGTTGATGTTTACCTTGGCAACAATAAAAAGCGCAGAAACGCCGAGTCGGTTACCAGAGGGTCTCGGTTTAAATTAAAATCGTCCCCTTACTTTGAAGAAATGGCGGCAGCAAGGGTATTTAATTGTGATCCGTTCTGGCCATTGGCGTTTGGAGCGGGTTGCGTATAATTGGCGTATTTTATACTCAAATGCCTTTTGTCGTCTGTTATTGGGTAAATCGAGCGTTTCGCTGCCAGAACGAATTATTGCTAACAGTTATGAAATGATTTACGGTTATACGTTTTCAATGTTCTTGCAAGTTATTTGTCATAGAAATAACTTTGTTCAAATACAATGTAAACTCCATATAACGTCCCCCGATTTAACGACAAACTCCCTTAAGCGGCAAAATCAGTTAGCTTTGGTTGGTTTACGTTGACGGACGAAGCCGTCCAAGCGAAGGATGTCGTTCTTGCGGTGTCGCTAGACATAGCGAACGCCTTTAACAGCCTCCCTCATCAGACGATCAGGGAGGGGCTCCGCGCGCATGTAGTCCCCCCGTACCTCACGAGGCTGTTGGGCGCGTACCTGCAGGATCGGCATATCCTTTGGGAGGGCGGTGAGTCCGGCAATCCCGTGTTAGGTCGGCGACGCGTCGCGTGAGGTGTTCCACAGGGGTCGGTCCTCGGGCCAATTCTTTGGAACGTAGGTTATGACTGAATCCTTCGGGTTTCGGTCCTGCCCGGGGTAGGGCTGATCTGCTTTGCGGACGACACCCTACTCACGGCACACGCTGCGTCATATGCGGAATCCGTATTGTCGTAGATCGAATAGCTAGGCTGGGCTTGAGGGTCTCCCCCTTGAAAACGGAGGCCATCATGTTCCATAGGAAATTTCGTAATCCCCCCGCGGACTTGACCGTTTCGGTCCAAGGGGTGGCCATTAGAGTAGGGCCCCAGATGAAATATCTGGGGCTAGGTCTCGATGGGAAATGGCTGTTCAAAGCGCACTTTGAGCGTATTGAACACTGTATTCTGTTTAAAGTTTAAATGACGATGGGTTAAGTTATTGAAAGTTTTGAAGAACAAGACCATGATAACAGTTAATAATATCTTAGGTTCTCACAAGCAACTTACAGCAGTACGCGTGTAGTTGTAGTGGTAGGATATATGAATCTACACCATCCCCGGACCCACTCAAACACAATTTTTTATCACACCTTGGGTTACATTATTGAAGTTTTAGTATGGATTCCTAATATTTTCTAATAATAATAGCCTTTATTAATTTAGGATAATGTAGCATTGTAATGGTGAAAGAATTTTTGAAATCGTTCCAGTAGTTTTTGGATTTATTCGTTACAAACATACAAAAATACAAAACTTTCCTTTATAATACTAGTATAAATAGGTTTGCGTTTGAACACAATTACGTCTAAAGTCAGACGGTGATGCTAAATCTAGACTAAGATGGAGTACGTTTACCTATAAAATACATATTCATATGATCTTTACGCATATCAACCAATGTGGATCCATTTGTAAGAAAGTTTACTGATAGCAATGATGTTGTTTATCGTATGGCTTCTAGGGACGAATGCGACTTCTTGGGCGGCTTTCCATTCCCCTATCCTTCTAGTACGCCCGGATGTCTGAGAGGAGAGAGGCAGAGGTCTTGTATGTACCTAAATTTTTCTCTGATCAGACATCCAAAAACAGTATTGTTACATACCGATAAAGAACGCACACCTGCATGTCGTAAAACGCCGTGTATTGCTTCTTTGGTTTAGGAATTCTTTTGTTTACTTTGTGTTTAGATTTTTTTAATCCAGAAAAACATGCTATTGTTATTGAACTTGTTTATGGCCGTCGAAGCTTGCCAGGTGTCCGGGATTAGCTCGGCGAACGCGATCCTTTGTTCTATTATACAGTTTAGTACAAAACAATGCCCGAACGGAGGGGTGGAGCAGTCAAGCGACGACTACGACACGAGTAAGACGTGTGTAGTACTTTCGATTAGCGATATAGTGACGGACTTTGCACGTGTTGAAGTGCATTGAATCGTACAGTGTGAACTGGTTGCATCCAGTTTTATTTGTACCTGTTTTATACGTGTTTGTACAGTTTTAATAAACTCCATAGTAATTCCAACGGCGTTTATTTTAATTCGAGTCCTGTAGCTCGTAACAGTATGTTAAATAATTTGAATAATCTGTCAAATGCGTGTACACGAACAATAAACAGTTCCGTAGAGTTAATAGACGTCGATGAAACCCAACTTTTTAATGAGGGAAATTAACGCAGCTTGATACAAAACTCTTTATTGTTCACCACATACTTATAAAGTAAATACTTATAAAGTAATTTTACAGCAATTTCATATAAAGTCAGGATCAATGTACGGCTTTATCACATTAGAGCCATCTCTTCCAGACGACCCCGGGTACGGATTGTATGAAAGGAGTCGCAAGTGCATTGACGGTGGTGTGCAAATAAAATACATGCATATATTAATATTACTTAATAAATATATTTAAGATAAATAAGAAATAGACAGTACTAATTTAGTTTTAATATCAGAAAATAAAATAATTTTCGCAGGATATTAATGTGAACTTTAGACACAGCGTTTTATTGGAAGCTTTTACAGCCGTATAGTGCACGCAACATCCATTGCTACAGCGTTTTCCAGTTTCTAATGAAAGGTTAATAAATCAGAACTTGCGGCACAGTTGTGAGTAATGTACTCGAGTGTAACAAATTGGCTATTTAATAATGCAATAACTGACTCGGTTCTATACGGAGTTAAAGGTTGTTTGAACTTGAGGTTGTATTGGAATGTAATTGCACTTTGGAGCTATTGTTTAATACATTTCGCAGACTACTTTATGAATTAGATATGAAGATAAGCCAAGGCAAAAGTGTATAACGGCATCATTGATCTAATGGACTAAGCGTAGTCTAGTCTTTTTTTACGAGAGGAAACCCGATAGAAAGCCATTAGCTGCGCAGTGAACTGGGGAAAATCGCTGCCGGTGCGTGGGATTTGCCAGGTCGGGGTGGCACTAGTACCTATAGCCAGAATTAAATATGATATTGCCATACCTACCACAGTTAGGGATACCCACTAACCCCTTGGTGTTCCGTTCTTCGCCTTTAATGCTAGGGCCACGGGTAAAAGGCCTGGCCTCTCCGCTGGCCAAGGCATGGCAGGATGGGCCATCGGCGTCTTCCACTTTGTTACCCCCGCCATCTTCTTACACTCATTGCGTGGAGCGGTTTGTAACCCGGGAAAGGTGAGCGCGCGCGTAATACGTCGCACTGAAGCCCTTTCCTCAGGGGCCGTGCCGGCACGTTCACGTCGGGCCAAGGTCCAAGCTGCACCCCCGACGCCGACGCGTCTTTGGAGACATCTTTGCTCTACTCCCGTTATAGGAGATGACGGGAGTAGAGCATAGATGTCTGCTCACGCTCCCGTTCCGTCTACTCTTTTGTCTCCTTTAAGTACATAGCGAAACACATTGAAAACAAAAAAATAAAATGGGTACCTACTAAGCTATTTAGGTATATAGCACAAAAATATATCTTGCGATGATACCAAATAGGTACAGTTCAGCATAATTATGCCAGGCAACGGGTGTCTGATGCTGGTTTTTAACTGCGCCCTGGGACGGATGGATGTTGCACTGTTATTTATTTATACATATAATGTGAATAATATATAATAAATTACGTACATATATTTCTTCTACAAACCATGTTTATTTATCGGAGTATATAAATAAAGTGATCAATAATGTATAAATGAATAATTAATTACTTGTGTCACCTAATATTCTATTAATCCACGAAATATCACAAGGCGACTTATAAAGGGCCTGGCTATCAATGACAAAGTCCTGTCACGCCAAGTTTCGTGTCAATTATACTTAAACCAAATTGAAACAAGGGACACCGTTTCGCTTGAATACCTAATTGGATTGGCACAACGTCGTTGCTCTCAGACTTACTTCCTAGATGACTGGTCTTATTCCATCTGTTATCATGGGCATTATATGAAGGAAAGAAAACAGATTTATTTTTAGGACAAACATATACATAAGTAAAACAAGCATATTTAAGCCAAGAAAGTAAACAAAAGAAACAGAAAAACAACCACATATTAACAAGACGTCTTAATACAAGTCCTGAAATTGATACAAGCTCAGAATAATTGTTGCCCAGCGTATTTTCCTTCATCTTCTTTTTCTTCATTTTTATTATTTTTTTAGTGCTCGATTTCAGCAGACATGTAGACGGTCCGCCTGACAGAAAACGGTTACCATCGCCTATGGACACTTGCCACACCTAAGGTGCTATAAATCCGCTGCTGCTCCTAAAGGGAGACAAGAACCTAGCCAATAACGCCGGACCACAACTCAAAGTTGTTATGGCGGCATTCTCTAGACCAGGAGTGGTAGCGAACCAGACGGGCAAATACCTTACCAGCTGGTTGTGGGTTCTTTCGTCGCCTCTTACGACAGCCCGGCCGCAGGAAATTATATTCTTTCTCCTTTCCTGCAAGGATAGAATGATATAGATGTTATGTGTGTTGTATTATCCACCGTGAAGTCACTTTCTGGTCCCAATTTAGGACTTACTTTGTTTCAATTGTATGTCTATTTATATTATTGATGTCTTTATCCTGAATAAAATGTTTTTCTTTCTTTCTAGATGGCTCCAAAGATTATTAATATCTCGCTTTATTACGTTTTATTATTTAAAACTAAATTAATAAAAAATGTAGCCAGCCATCTGGGTACGCTTCCCTCTGGCAGTGACTTTTTACATTGACTATATTAATTTATTTGCAACTTAGTTTATTTTTGATATTTTATCGATAGTATTATTTAAGATAGTTCAAATTTGTATAATTGTTTTTATTATTGTCCATTATATCTATATTTTGAATTTATCGTTGAAAAAGCTTTAAAAATATAAACTAGGTCATGGGAATATTAATACTGTTATAATGTAGTTTGTGTTTAAAATCTGCTAAGTGACATATGGCGCCCATGTAGACGGCACTCCCGAAGCGTCACGACCACGTTAGCGACGTGGTCGACGACGACGACTGCGCTGCTATTCTATGTTTTTTTTTGAGACGAGGGAAAATGGTTAACCGATTTACGCACTCTCTGGGCCGTCACTAGGAAACGGCACGCATCCATCGGGGGCGATAACACTAGCAATTGTATGCTTTGTTTGTGCTTCGTCCGCGATGGATTACACAGAGGAGTGTGGAAGACTCAGAGCGATGCCGCACGGGCGAGCAACCTCAATACCCACTAAAAACCCCCTCCTCATTGTCGACCCTGCGGTTTTGTTTGTGTTGGAAAGTCTGAGATGTAGAACATAGTTACTCAACAGTCGATCCAGCGCAATAAAGTGCCTGGAGTGTGCCCTGGGAGAACACACCCCACTTCGAAACGGGGGCAGATGAATCCCTTGCGTTACCTAGTAGCTAAGGGCCCCCCGTACCGGAACCTAACTCAGGGAGGGAAGTAATGCGCGTAACTGCCTCTCCGGGTGCCAGCTGAAGGCCGGCAACCTCGAGTAGAGACATTAGCACGCGCTGCAGGACTTTGCTCCCTGTCCCTTTCTGCGGCCTCTTTGAGAGACATTACTGCCTCACAAAAAGTAACCGCAAACTCCCAGCGGTCGTCGCTGTGCAACATGGCCGTTACCAAGTCGCCAAGCGATCCGACGGCTCCTACGTGCGTCTCGAGCTCGAAACGCTGCGGCGTCCATGCAGCGCACTCGACAAGCGTGTGAAACGCCGTATCGGGTGCGCCGCACTGGCGGCAGTCCGGAGAAGGCAAGCAGCCCACAATGCGAAACAGATACTGGTCGAAACAACCGTCTCCGGTCAGTATCTGTGTCGTCCTAAAGGTCAGGGTTCCGCTGGTGCGGGTGACCCATCTCTCCAGCTGTGGCCTGATTGCATCCACCGTAAAGCCGCCGGCCGCAGGGTGTTCGAGGTCACGAGACCATTCGACGAGGCAGCAAGCGGTTTCCCGTTTCCTGACCGTCTCTAATTCGACTTGACAGAAGGTCAGTCCTCTAGCTAGGGCATCCTGCCGGGTACGTCGAACCCTGGACAGGACGTCTGCCTGGAGATGCCAGGGCAGCTCGCCTGCCAAGAGAGTCGCCGCCGTCCACGACACTGTGCGATACCCCCGTATGGTCCTCACGGCCAGAACCCGCTGCGCGCGGTGCAGCAGGGTTCGGTTGTGGTGGTGAAGCGAATCGGACCAGACGGGCGCACCGTACAGCGCCATACTCCTCAGGATGCCGGAATAAAATTTCCGCGTCGCACCCCCCGGCCCCCCCACGTTAGGAAGAAGCCCGTTAGGAAGAAGCCTGGAGAGTCCGCCCGCGGAATTAACGAGTTTGGGAACTAGCTGCTCAAAGTGCGATTTGAACAGCCATTTCCCGTCTAGAACTAGCCCAAAATATTTCATCTTGGGCCCTACTCTGACTGCCACCCCCTGAACTGTAACGGACAGGTCCGGGGGGGGGGGGGGATTCCGGAATTTCCTATGGAACATGATGGCCTCTGTTTTCGCGGGGGAGACCTTCAAGCCCAGCCTAGCTATTCGATCTACGACGATCGCCAACCCGTCGTTGGCGACGTCCACGGATTCCGCAAAAGACGCAGCGCGTGCCGTGACTAGGGTGTCGTCCGCAAAGCAGATCAGCCCTACCCCGGGCCGGACCGTTACCCGAAGGATCCAGTTATAGCCTACGTTCTAAAGAATCGGCCCGAGGACCGACCCCTGTGGAACGCCGCACGCGACACGTCTGCTATTCTATGTATTGTGCGAACGTTGGCCACCCTCCCGTACCGCGCCACTCCACCGTTGCCACTCGCTTAGCAGCTAAAGTGCGGCGGCGGCAGAATAGTGGCGGCGTGGTAGCGCGCTTATCAATCGTCATGTGGTCGTGGCCAAAAGAATTTCCTCGTTTTACGCATTTATTTTGGTTCTCGTAATTATTTTGGAAAGACCCTTACATGTTCGTCATGTATGTCCGTCTGTCCATCTCACCGTCGAATTTCGACTACCTACTAGATTATAGCCAATATTAGATACTTTAAAATCCAATAATAAAAATAGTAATGTCTTTAGGCAATAAAATACCCATATAAAATTATAACATAAAATATATAAAAAATAAGCTATTAAATAAAAATAATATTCATGTCATTTCAATTTAAACCTGTATTATGCATTTGCGTTAATGATGATGATGTTGTTCTATCATGGTGACTGACATGTGAAACGCCTTTCATGTAATTACTACAAAGAATCTATATATTTATTGTATTCATGATCTTAAATTCAACGTAAATACAGACTAGATCGTTATGAAAAAAAATCGCTTGTCCACACGACTTGGCCGCATGATTGCTTTATTTTGCACGAACCGTATTGCCTAAGTAAATAAATACTAATATAGAATACAAATGTGACAGTATGTTTGGGTATTTTGCATACTTACTTATATTATATTTGTGTTTTGATTACTTAACTAACTCCGTTGGCTCAGCGACCCAAAATGTGTCTTGGCCTCCGAAACTAGAACATGCCACCTGCTCCTGTCCTGTGCTATTTCTTGCCAGTTAAGGGCTTGAAGCTCACACAGATCAGCCTACACTCTGTCCCTCCACCGGTACTTGGGCGACCGACCGGACGTCGCCCATCCGATCGTCCCAAATAGGCCCTCTTCACGCTTCGCTCTCCCATCCGTTCCACATGACAGAGCCAACGGAGGCGGTGAGATTTTATCTCTCCCAGTATGTTAGGCTCGGCCACGAGGTTTTCAATTTCGACGTTGGTTTGGACCCTCCAGCTGCCATCGTTTCTCCTCGTTGGGCCAAAAATCTTACGGAGAACCTTTTGTACAGCCACTAACAGCTGGTTCTCTTCCTTTCGGGTAATCGTCCAAGCTTCGCCACCGTACATCAGGATGGGCCGTATGACGGCTTTATAAATCGTGATTTGGTCTTCCTGCTTGAAAGGCGGGACACCATTACCTTATGTAATGCTGTGCACCATCTCAGGGCGTTTTGAATACGTACGTGTATTTCATCCTCTCGGGGTTTCGCATCGGTAACTGTGCAGCCCAGATATTTGCCTTTGGCTACCCCCTTATACTGAGCATCTCCAACATGAAGGTCCTCGCGTATAATGTGAGTATTCTTGATTACTCCCTTTCATAAAATTTGATATTGACCAATTTTCTTTTTTGGAGCGAATGAATAACCCGTCTTTGCACACAAACGTACAAATAACAGAAATAAAACGTAAATTATAAAACGGTTCCAGCGGGACGAGAGACTATTTTTATACGGTACTAGCTCGCATTTTCAACACTCCTCAGCGATAGAGGTGGGTAACTATGCTAATTTACGGTTGTTGAGGCGAGTTCAAACCCTGGCCTGAAAAGCATACACTACTTAGGCATTTTTTTATTTCATGGTGAAGAAAAAACAACGCGATGAAATCTGCACATCGAGATAACCGATGTGTAAACACACCAAGCCATCTAGAACAAACGAGCCCAGTAATGACGTGTATTGGTTGATATTATTTATATAAATACATTTTCATACCTGTTCGCTTGGTTGGTACTTCTACTCTACTACATAATATAATTCTATATGGGCAAAGCTGCGAGGTAGGCTTAGTCTTTCTATGTGAGGTACTATCAAAGGTTCCGTTGAAATTGATGTAAGTACTTTAAGGCAATCTCAACAGTGGAATTTTTTCGCTCGATCAGTTTCTGAAAGCGCAAAGAGCACGAGCCGCGAACGTATTTATTATTACGTATATATTATATTGCGCACTTTATGGAGACGCTTAAGCTTTTATGCACAAGTATGTACTATGAATATTGGATGATACATGCAATTTGATTTTATTAGCTTCTCGAATTTTGTGAGTTGCTTACAATTTTACTCTTTGAATTTGCCGAAATTGAAAGTTAAATGCTATTTCAAATTCTTTTCGTTTTTACAAGCTTTTATTTAACTTGTAATTGATGTATGTAGTATGTAAGTTCGGGTGAAATCTTGCAAGTTAAATTTGACCAACTTCCCGGTTTCCGATTGAGCTGAAATTTTGCACACCTATGTATATCGCGTGACAATGCAATAATATGGTACCATGGAGCTGATCTGATGATGGAGTCGGAAGGTGGCCATAGGAAATCCTGTACTAAACAAGATATACCCATCGTGTTTGGGCTCGTTTTACTTGTCTTGACTAGCACTCTGCTACATGATATCCAAGATCTCAAAAGCTTGTATTTAAAAACCTTTTTTAATAAAGGTTATTATTGACAAAGGTAATAAAATGTTTTTATGTATTGGAGGAGTACAATTCTATTTGAGTCAATATAAACTGATGTAATAAAATGGACTAAAGATGACTAAACAATGCGGATCAACGGATTTCACTTCTCAATAATATAGATTTGCAGGATTCGTTACAATGTTGTTCTTCATCGTCAGCACGGAATAATTATAAGAATATTCACAGTAAACTAAAAAAAACTATCTAAGCAATGTATTTTTATTTCGTGATTTGAATCTATGTCATTTGAAAAAAACGCAAGTAGTTACTATAGCCATAGATAATACTATATCTTAGTACGCGTCTAAGATTCCGAAAAGAGTACCGAGTACCTATGCATAATTTTATTTTTAATAATCCTCATTTAAACTATAAATGTTTGCTTATGGTTGTGTATTTATATAAATGTATGTCTAGAATTGTTTATTCTTATATTTTCTATATTTTTTTTACTCTCAACCTAAGATGTGTTTGTTTGTAATAGGTTACACACTAATCTAGTGTTGTACTTTTAAATTGTCTCCTACAATGTTATGATGTAGTATTTGTAAACGAACCAAATAAATAAATCAATCAACCAGATGTATGGTTTCGGAGATCTCGTGATGAGGCAGTCATTGAGTGGTATTTCGCTTATATGTATAGGATTCCCTAGAAGCAGCGCACATCCCCCATTTTTTTTTATTTGGCTACGTAATCATTAAAGTCCATAAAATCAAACATAACCCATATTTCAAAAATTACTTAACGGATTGTTCAATTCACTATTTTTAATGCTATAAAACTTTGATATTTTGCAGAATGTTCCACTTTATAGTTCAAGTATATTAAGCCTTCATTCACTGTCTTAACTCTTACCTAATAATACTTAACAATTATGCGAAGTACAGAACACAACATCTTATTGAAACAACTCTCCCAATAAAAGCTGAGTATGATCGTCGAAATGAGTATTACCTTGAATGGCTGAAAACACTTGGATTTCTAAAAGCAACACAATATTCTTAGTGTATTATCGTAAAATGTGAAGCATTAATCTCAGTAAAGGTGCGTAGCTTAAAAGTACTTGAGTTTATGATTAAGGATTTCGGCTCAGGGCATAGCGTAATTAGATTACGACGTATACTCGGTGTATTTTAGTAAGCTGTAAGTAAAATCTGAACTGAGGTATTGTTCTTTGAGAAATAACCGATTTATATCTTTATATTATGCTTCCTGGTTTCAATTAACGAATATTTATAACAATCACAATATTTATTGTGCCAGAAAATAGTACAAACGATGGTGTCATAATGTTAAAGACTATTATATAAGTGAAAATTGTAGGTACTCTTTATTACGATGTGACAAGACAGTCACCTATTTCAATCATTTATTTTAATGACATTTATTTAAGTACTTTTTAATTTTCTATATTACAAGAAAGTTCATATTTAGAGCATCTAGATATACAAAGGTTTATCGATCTGTTCAGACTAGTGGTCGTCCGTGGTCGAAATTTGACCATAATAAATAATTTAAATTATATGTTTGAACATACATTATTAAGGTTCTGTTGTCAAAGACTATACTTCTATAATCACAGATTTCACTAAGGCAATTTCACTGTGAATTTGACTTTAACACTAAACAAAAGAGTATATATGCGTGTGTGTGTCAAATATAATTATGGTAGTGTGTGTAATGTTTTTTTATTGATTTAATGTAATTTTTTACATAATTTAAAAAAATATAAATACTGCCCTTCTTCTCTATATAAACTATAAGTGTGCGAAACTTCATACTCCTCCGTCCGTAGAGTTTTCGTCAAAAGGGGTACAAAGTTTTTGCCACGTATAAAAATAGATTTGATTTGTCTACTCAAAAATACAAAATCTTCTGAGTTGATGGGATAAAATTATAATGCCAAAGTATAGTGCAGTGTGTATTATATACTTCAAAGGTTATGCGTTTATAAAAGTAGGTATGATAAGTATTTTGTTTGTGCCCCAAATGACGTTATAAATTGATCCGAGCCCTCTGTGACAGTGCATCCATTGACCCCTTGCATATTTCAACGTAACGTTTTGTACTGCAGATTGAATTCTTCAATTTGCATTCTTTATTGCTAACAAACAACTAAAGAATGGACGATCTTGTTTCGGCTGCCATATTATTCTACCCTAATTTTTTTCGATGATGGATAAAGCAAAAAAAATATATTAAAGTAGTATCATGGAGTGAGATATAATAACAAGAGAAACGAATGTAATGTAAAGGTGGTTTGTATATGTAGAGAGAATAGATAAAAAGAGACTGACAAAACAAGTGTATGGCAATAGCGTGAGTGGTAGAATCGGTGCTGGTAGACCGCGACGTACTTACTTTAGATTAAAGAGCTAATCGCAGATGTCTTAAGGAATGTATGTATGAGGAGAGTACTGAATGTAGACGAAGCAAAATATGTATGTCAAAATCATAGCAAGTGGAAATCCATCGTATCTGCTTACCCCTATGGGAAACAGCGTGATAATATTTATGTATGTATCATCGAGTAAGAAATCACATAAAAAGGTTATTGTTACTTATATAAAAACTTGATCAGTTTTTTATATACCTACCGCGAGCGAAGTTGCGGGCGAAAGCTAGTATATATATATATATATATATATATATAAACTTTTCTTGAAAAATTATCTAGCCGATGCCATGGTGGAAACCGCGTAAAAATGTTTTAGGAGGTGTTGGCGAATATACTGACAAACAGAGAAACGCGGAAAGCGACTTTGTATTATACTATGTAGATTTGAATTTTTGACTTGAAAACAATGCATTTTTAACTTATATATTATTAGATGTCAGAAAAGCTAAATCACTTGTCATATTTAAACAATCTCTCAAAAACCATTACCCTATAGTAGAATTATTTTCTCCGTGCAGTTTGGGTTATAAATAATCGGAGCGGTGAAGCGAGTATTTCGCTCTCTTCCACTCACGGGCCTTATGGGCAGGCATAGTAATACGCATTATTGTTGTCGATAAGCGTTATTGATAGTGTATTTAGTTTTGTCATTTTGTGGGTTAGTGATATAAATGAAAGAAAAAAAATTAGATAAAACAACATATTTATTAAAATAAGAATAATAATGATTTAAAATAAATTATTAATTAGGTATCTATGTATTAAAAAACTATAAGTACAAAAGTTTACAATGTAATAAGTTATATTAAAAATAAATATAAATACTTATATCTAAGTTTAAAATTAATAGCAAAAAAGATAACAATGATTTTTATAAGAATTAATATCTTTCTTTGATAAGAAAAAGTTTTATCGATAATGGCGTTGCGCCCGCGCAACATGCTCACCGCCCTAGCCGGGCTGAGGCCGAGTTTGATTTATGACCCAAACTGCACGGAGAAAATAATTCTACTATAGTTTATAATAAAAAATATGTATTTTCTATTCTTCTTAACTTAAATGTTATTTTATTTGTTATTCCTATTTCATTTAACTTATTAGTAGTTTAATTATACCTGTATTGTATATTTATATTTACATAAGTTGTTAAAAGTATCCTCTCAGTCAGGTTGCCTGGAAGAGACCGCTTTAAGCGATAAGGCCGCCTTCTGTTTTGCAGTTAAATTATGGTAATTATTTATTCTGTAATTTTTATTTGGTGAACAATCAAGTGTTTTCTGTCCTATTTTATTATTATTCAATAATTTATCGACACGTAGCGAAACGCCTGGTAGACGTCTGACGTGACCAAAAGATTGGTCGATACCTGGGGCAACGCATTACCGTTGCCATTCAGCGAGGTAATGTAGCCAGTTTTTTGGGCACGTTTCCAACTGACAACGGTCTAGCACTACATTTTATAGTTATATTTAAATTTGTATATATTATACAGTTTTATTTAGTTTAATTGTTTAATTAAACTTCTAGTCATGTGACGACTGTAAAACAAATAGTGTGAATCTCTAAATCAATAACAGTAGGATTTAATCTTCTTGATGTATAAAAATAAATGTTTGTGTGTATGTCCTTTATAGGATCGTAAACTATACATCCGATTTTGATGATATTTTGTGTGTGTGTTTGAGTGGGTGGTTGGTTGGTACAGCCACTATTGGAATCGGTAGGTGGCGCTGAGATCGGGTTCTAGAATCCTCCTGTCAAAGTTGTGAATAAAACAAAACTAGTTTATTGTATAAGGGTGACATTTGGAATACCCGTCTATTTAGGTACACTTGCATACTGGTAAGATTTTAGTAAACAACAAAAAAAATGTATTTTTGTGTATACATAAATATATGTGTATAACTAATAATTGGAATTTTCTTTCAGGGATTTATTTTTCGAGGTACCTACGTTAATGCTAACCATACAGAGCTGGAACATATCGCCTGTGCTAAGTATAAGTTGTATGGCCAGTATGGGTTTTAGGTCAGTGGAAGCTCGTTACCCGTCCGTATAATGCTGAATGCTTCATGTTGGGACGGCTCGGCGAGCCGAGGGAATTGAATATGTTGCCCCGTTGCCCGCCTTATATCTTGCCTGTGGTATGTCAATATACACGGGTTATGTGTTTTCTGTACGTTGTATATTGCGCTCTTACAATTTGTTGCGATCATCACTTCAGTGTGTTTTTTATAACAAACGATACCGTTCCTGCTATCTCGTGGAAATTACCTATCACATGTTTCAGGATATAATTTAGAAATAAGGCTCCCATAGGGTAAACAATAATCGTAAACAAAAATTAAAACTAAATAATTAAAATGAACAATTTGGCGGTAGGCTAAATAAAAACTTAACAATACTCATTGATATCCACATCTTTGCCTTCTGTAATCACGGCTAATGAAACTGGCTGAAACGTCGGAATAATATAAATATAATAAAATATCGCACTTGAAACCGTTAAAACGTAGTTTTATTGTGTGTACTATTCGCGAAAACTTAAGAAAATACTATCAGTTGCATGTATGAAGGCTAACACAAATATTTATTTTTCACTCTATTTTAAACTAGCGGCCCGTCCCGGCTTCGCACGGGTGGTTTATGGCTAACTTGTTTACACCTTAGGTTACATTGTTAAAGTTTTAGTAGGAATTCCTAATTTTTGCTAGTAATAAATGGTGAAAGAATCTTTGAAATCGGTCCAGTAGTTTTTGAGTTTATTCGTTACAAACATTTTCCTTTTTCTAATATTACTAGTACAGATTGTCTATTTCTACTAAATGTTACATACATAGACCTGGTTTGAGAAACATGGTTGTGACATATACCTAAGCCAAATGGAAAGATGGACAGACAGAGAGAAGAACATTCTGACGGTGAGACATGCCGATAATGTGTGATAATGCCATAAAAGTGCTGTTTTTCTTTTAAATGGCTACGGAATCTTATAACCATGTTATCTATATAAACAAAAATGAGTAGTAGAAACGTACTTGAGAACGACTTTACCGATTTTGATGAATATTTTTGTGCGTTGGAATGGATCCCTGGATGCTTAAAATTCATAACTGGAACCGGAAGCTGGCGCTGGGATCAGGTCCTAGACTTGTTTTTTCAGGGCAAGACAACGGCTGCCGGGACCTCTAATAAATAATACAATACCAAAAATGGAATGAAGATGGAATGGAGGAAGGAAGGAGGAGTTAGGAGGTTATTAGAGCTACTTGGTTTAATATTGTTACAATAACCACGTGCTGACGATAAAGGAAAAAACACCGTGATGTGAATCTGCACAGCGAATAACCGATGTGTCGAACCCGCTAACTGACGGGTTTGACACATCGGTCAAACTCGGCATCAGTTCAGCAATGGAACGTACCTATATAATGAAATGATTTTATATATATTATGTTTTTTCAAAGATGTTGAATAAATATCATTATTTAATGCAAATTAAAGAATCTGAAAATTATTTTCAGCTTCAAAGATCTGAAATATTAAATAGAATTTTTCTTCCATAACTCTTGATAACGTCTCTCTCTGAAGTCCAATCTAGGCTGAAACTGAAGTAATCGACTTTCATCAGTGAAGTCAGAATAGGGAGCTCTTTAATCAAAGTTGTTTTTAGGAAAATGTGAAAGCGAACCACCTATTATTAAACTCTGATGAACGTTTGAAGTTACAGCCTGATTTTATTATATACTAGAGGCAGACATTTCTCTGCCCTAAAATAAATTAAAATGTAGAACGCAATTGCAGCGCCACTTACCGGGTCTAAGTGTGAATTAATATCACAGCGGGACCCACACAAATAGACATAAAAACCGTAGAACCCGATACCATCGCCAAGTGTTTTGTTTGGATTATATTATTGAAGTTTTAGAAGTGGTCCCTAATTTTAATATGGTTTTTTATATACCCTATATTAATCAGGGATCAAAAGAATTTTTAAAATCGGTCCAGTAGTTTTAAGGTTATTCGTTACAAACACACAAAAATATAAATCTTTCCTCTTTATATTTATTTATACTACTTCTCTCTACCTCCATCTCTTTTTATTTATACTATATTTTGTATAACGTGTTTATCTTGCCAAGCATGTAAGGAATTTATGGAGATATGTTGCAGTATATCGTTTTAGTACATCATGTCATTATTATAAGTATAATAATATTTGTACATACATACATACGTAACTTCACGCCAGGTCCCTTGCGGGGTAGGCACGAACAATAGAGCGCTATTCAGGCTTATTCTTACACACCTCACTTGCTTCTTTGACATTTATAGCTCTTGTCATGCACGCTCGTCTGTTCTTAAGGCTCCTGACATCACCTTCTGCTGGTAAACGATCAATTTGATCATGGAAGGTGTGTCGTGGCCTTCCGCGACTTCTGCATCCATCCACTTTTGCATTGTATATCTGTTTAGTCATTCTTTCATCTTCATTCAATAATATTTGTCTTTCCTTTATATATTATGTTTTTGTCTTATTAAAATAAAAATTCTTTAATGATATCTATTAATCATGTTTCATAAGGGATTGGAATCAAAGTTTGACGTCGCTAGCCGTACAAAGGGCGCCTTGAAATTTCATAGCTATTTGATCCCATTGCCCTCAAGCGACAGCACAAACAAATCACGCGATTAAAGGCCCCCATTCACTTTCATCCATTAATGACCGTAGACGCATTTAATTAAAATTCACCCTCGAAAAAGGACCTCTGAGAAGGGATTTTCTATCTAGTTATTATCACATTCCTCTGAGATAACGTCTTTCACCGCCCTAAGCAGCAAATTGTGAACTAAAATATGGTTCTAGATGTTTTAAGCTGATAATTGTTTTGTAAACAAGGGTTCATTTGTTACCCTTAAAGAAAAACTGATTTTAACAAGATTATGGAAGAGATTTGTTCGTTTAGTATTATAAGATTAGTGTAAGGGTAACTAAGTGGAAGAAATACAAAATATTATTAACTAAGAATAGTACCGTACACTGCGTACGGTCCTACATTGAAGAAGATATCTTCAATTAGTCTTGTATATATAAGGTGACCCGTATAGGGTGGAAGGGCGAGATGGAATGCCGTCTGAAGGGAAGGTCTTCCAGCGAGCCTATTGTTGCTTCTTGCAGGCTTAGGTCCCTTTACTTCTGGAAATTTGTATATATTAATTGTATATATATTGTACGTTTCGGGAATCGTTTGCGACCTTAACTGTTGCACAGCGCCATCTCTTGGCTTGTAAGTTTTCTACTGCACACGTTGATGAGACTGGAAGTCGATGGTAGTCAAATGAAGTAGAGAGTTATTTACAGCTATCAGTGCTTCTCACAGTATGTAAATTCATTTGTCACTTGGCAGTCCTGTGAGTCAGACTGGATGCAGTTCTAGTGAGTCAGAACTTTTTTTTTTGGTTGTCCCAGTGAGTCGGAAGAGCAGAAGCTCGTGTGTCGGTTTGGTAGTTTTTTAATGATATGTTTTTTACGGAGTGTGAAAATAGAACAAGGTAAAGGGGGCTAATTAGAGTCGATCTTTCGAAATCGTTAAATTTCAAAATATACAAAACTTTTAGAATTATTGTCTCTCTCTCTGTTAAAGCATCACGTGAAAACTACTGAACGGAATTAATTGAAACTTGATACAGAGGATACCTTTGGTCCCGGGGCAATACTTAGTTACTTTCCAGTAAATGACGTAGTTTCTGTGGAATACATCCAAAATGATGTCGCTGCGGTTGCTTTTTTGAAGTAAAACTTCTTTAGGCGCGACTAGGAGGTAACTGGACGACAATGCAACGGAAGTCCGTTACGGCAATATGGCGTCACGTTTCTGTACCATCCGGTTTTCAAATATTTTTTTGTCAATAGATAGTTTATAAATAAATCAATCAAAAAATTTTGAAAAAAAAATAGTACCAAAGTTTTACTTCAATCGCGTGTGAACGTTACACGCACTCTTTTTTGGTGTCGTCATTGCAATTTAATTCGTATTCTTCGCGACATCATTATGGCTATGCGAACGAAGTTGCGCTGGTACATGATATCCTAATATTCTTGTATTAATCCTTTTATCAAAAGATAGGCCGCTCGGAACTGCTAAACAACTGGTGCCACTAACCAAAATCTAGAGGCGCATACAAAAGACATATGTTATCGCTTAAAAATTTCGGCCAACATAATCCTCCTTCATGTGATTGTGCGGGCCTGAGCAAGATTGATGAGGCAACTAAGCAACGGATGCCTCGTACTGAACCCAACGCAAATCCCAAGGATTATGAGCCATAAATAGCAATTCATGGTTGACCATACAACAATTGGGTATTTACTCAATTTACGTCTTGTGTTATCTCGCTATAACATGAGTATTAAGTCAAGAGCAGGCGTGTATTTGGTCACGGCCTTTGCGCTGCACCCGACTGGATCTGGTATCTCAAAATAACCGGTGTTTGAAAACAGTCTATTTGTTTGTAAAACCGTAATGGGCGTGCTATCAGTGTTCCCCATTCTCTGAATACGAGAAGCTGGAGCCCAGCAGTTATATTCTAATTCATAAGTTTTACTCTACTTTACTATTAAGTTTCATTGAAGAACACATTTTTAAGTCGTATTATTTATATATACATATAACTATTCTATTCATTATTAAAGTTTTTACAAATATTTGCAATATAATAAAATTACGTACTAGCTTAAACTACACTATAAAATAAATTATAAAACCTAAACAATAAAAAAGTATTATAAACTTATTTACAGATAAAAAAGGTTGTCCAGATCGCTGCCGGTGGGGAGCGTTCCCAAAATGGTGGCCACATTTCCACGTTGTATGGCAACGCTGATCCGTTGCCATACGTATATAACAAGAGTGTGCGAAGGATGATGTGATGATTTGTAGTGTGAGAGAAGACGTATCTCATAATAGAGGAGCGTGGAAAGACATTGTGCCAATCCTAAATAATTGGCAGAAGTTGAAAGAAAAGAAAGATGTATTGCTTAAAAGGCAAGTCAATTTCCTATTTTATAAACATCGGTACGTAACGTGTATTTGCTGTTTTAAGGAGAAGAAACGGCACATAATTCTTCAGTAACACGCCTAGCTAAGATTATTTTTTATTTGATCTATTTTATTTCTTGCTCTTTTACCGTATGTTAATATTAATTAAATATTACAATATAATCCTTGGTAGCTTATTAGTTAACGCACTCGGGTCTCAAACTCAAGCTTGGAAAAGCATGCAACACTCAGTCTTGTGACCATATATGCATATTATTATAACTACTATTCTTATATTACTAGAGTTTTCTATACGGCTATGCCGCGGGTCAAACAAAAGGAAGTAGCTCTATTTACTTAATTACTTATATAAAAGATTAATAAGGTTTGGTTATGTATATACACCTACAGTTAATAATCATCGAACTGATGATGAAAACCGCTTAAAAATCCGTTGAGGAATTAGCGGATATATAGACGCGGAAAGCGACTTTGTTTTATAACACATAAAGATTAGTTCACCAAAAACTCGATAGAAATAGATATCGTATGTGTTCGAAGATACGCACGTAAGTTAGTAAAACACAAAACGGCTGGGGGTAAGTGGGGTAGGATTACGACGGGGGCCGGTTCTTAAGCCTTACAAACGTTGCCCGAAATCGGTGTTATTTAGCAACGCGCCGTCGAGCCTCCCTAATTAAGGAAGGCCCTAACTTTTCTTGACATCCCAACTCGAGCATACGTGCCTGGCCTGAACTGGGACACGTTGTTTGGACAGCCGATAGGCGGAATCGGATTTAGAAGGATTTGACTAAACATTGTTATAAGTTTCCCGTTTTATCTTTGTAAATGTGTGTTAGTTGGTCGATAGTCGTATGTGTAAGCTTAGCTTCTGTGATTTGAGCTATATATCCACAAGGATATTTTGCCCTTCCTAATACAGAAATCACAGTAGAATCGGTATTCAAAAACATATCCTTCCATTTTATATTTATAGGTAATATAGTATCCGTAAAAGAATTAAGATAACTGACGTAGCTCGTAAATTAGCAACTTGAAGAGGCAGTGGGCCGGTCATGTTTGTCGCAGGGCTGATGGCCGATGGAGCAAACATGTCCCAGAGGACTGGACGGCCTCCATCCTGGTGGACTCGTGTCTTACGTATAGTCGCCTGCAGGGACTGGATGAAAAAGGCAGGAAACAAGACTTAGAGAGTCCTACGTACAGTAGTGGACATTGATTGACTGAAGAAGAAGGTAATATATTTAATGATAAATAAATTTACTTGACGTTTCATATATGACGTAATATAATCAGATTTAGATATGGATATAACGCTTGACTTCATTAGGGAAGTAGTTGTTTGTTTAAAGTAATGAAATGTGATAATACATTTCATTACTTTCCGCATATTCATAATGTAAAGTAGAGTGTTAACCTCGGGAGAAAAGTCTATTTAGAAACCTATTAGCGCCCTCGCTACACTCGTGCACCAAAGTATCTCATTCCTAAATGGGTCATTTTCACCTTTCGTGTAACAATCTACTATTTCCACACATTTGCTCAAAAATAATGCACCACATACTGTAACGTGCGAAAAATACGTATCTACTTAGATGAAAAAATATTAATAATTCCACCGAGGAATCCCACATTACAAAACCAAATAAGCTGAATAGATAAACCTCTTTGGAAGTGCTTTTGAGCAAATGAGGCGAAAGATATTTTCACCACGCGCACGTGTCATTTTCATGTTAGAAACTTCAAAAACTATTGCGACTTTCCAACTGATATTTTTGTTTGTTTCAGTACTTATTTATATTATTTTATACAGTTTTCTCACAAATGTGCTGAAAAACGTTGTATGACACACGCGCGGTTGTTATTTTTTACAAATTCGTGACTATGGTAAGCCTATATTAGTCGACTCGTTAGTAAAATAGTAGTTACAGAAATGGCTGGTTTGACACTTCTGTTATCTCGATGTGTACGTTTCACCACGATGTTTTGCTTCACCGTTATAGCACGTGGTAATTGTAACAATATGCACATACGTTCATACTATACTACTTATTTTATATGTATTTATATTATAATCTTATAAATGTAAAAGTTTGGATGTATGTTTGTTGCTCAATCACGCTAAAACGGAGGAACGAATTTGGTTGAAATTTGGCACAGAGATAGATTATAGTTTGGAATAGCATACAGGTTACTTTTTCTCGAAAAAAATGTAAGGTTTCCATGGGATGACATTAACGTGCGCGAGGTCAAGGGCAAAAGATAATCAATCATCTCTTTTCTATTTAGTAATTTTTTATTTAAATACTAGACCATAAGACCTTACCGCTAGATACGATACATGTACTAAATAAGCCCCGATCTTTTAGATCAACAGAAAATCACCAAGCGAAATACAATTCAAATGAGTCGAGCTTTTTATTGGGTCCTCAATTTGAGAGCGGCGACTGGACCAGTTGGCTCGAAAGCCGATCTGTGAACGACCTTTCATCCCTCGGGTGCCCTTAACCCATTCTCATTTTGTTCTTGTTTTTATATCCTCCAAGCGGAGCGGTAAAACCCATCCATCTACACAGCGCGGACGGAATGCTTTTCAATCCTGACTTTTATTTTAAGTCTTAATCTTTTCAATTATTTTTTGAGGTCGGCTCTACAAAAATACCCATAATAATAATTATAAATACTTTACGTAATTCTATACATTATTACTATGATTATTATTTATTTATATATATTATGTATCAATATATGTATATTTTTGTCTTATTTCCATGTCTATTTATACAAAACCCAGATGTTACACAATTTTTCTTTAATCCATTCTAAGGTTGGTCTGGAAGAAATTGCTTTTAGTAATAAAACCGTCTATTGTCTTCTGTACTTAAACTTTCTTGCATTGCATGTTTATTTTATGCAATAAAGTATATTCTATTCTACTTTAATTAATACAATCCAATACATACAGATAAACACACACAATAATATTAGTATATGTTTCCTTATATCTATGTTAGTTATTAATGATAAACATTGATTTGGTCCTCTTAATAAAGGATCAAATCAGTGGGCACTCAAATATGTATGTATATAGTGTACTATCTATGATGCTGTTGCTACAACCGCGCCATCTGTTCAGTAGCGAATTTATTTTTTTACGCCACAAAGCACCAAAGCCGGTTAAGTGCTTTTCGGCGAACATAGACGACGCACTGCAGAAGCGCGGTCGCCCCAACAGCACTTAAGGAGTTATTGTATTGGACTCGTAGGGCATTGTAAGCTTTTTGGGTATATTTGAAACACAAACTTGCCGAGTATAGAGAGGTACAATAACGTACATATTGTGTATTGCCGACAAAAAGTGAATGCACACCTGCCTGCCATAAATCGCAGTTATGGCATTTTACCTTCCGCATTTGGACCCCTTTTGTTTACTTCGTGTTTGTAAAATTTGTAATTAGAAAAACAGTCCATTGTGTATTGTCATCTTTTATGGCAGTCATTAGGCAGGTGTGTCGAACTGATTCTAAGAAATCCGATCTATGCGGGCTGGCAGCCATATGGTATCGGTGCAGCAATGGCCGAATGGAGAGATAGGCAGTCAAGCGAGGATTACGATACGAGCAAGACGTACATTCGATAATCTATATAGTGACGGACTTTGAGCGTGTTATTGAATCGTGCAGTTTGTACTGGTTGAGTCCAGTTATATTTGTACCTGTGTTATACGTGTTTGTATAGTTCTAATATATTCTGTAGTAATTCCAACGGCATTTTAATGCGAGTCCTGCGTAACTCGTAACAATATGATTACCTACGTTATATCTTGATACTTGTTCTTTTTAAGTAAATAATGTTACAATTTTTAACATGAGGCCATATTCCATATGTAATATAACATGTAATATTTTTGACTGTTTAATTATGGGAATCTTTACACTTTTGCATACTTTGTCAATAAAGTATCGGATTATTATTGCGAATTAATGAGATAATATTGCGTATTTCAATATCCATAAACACAACATAGTGTTTATACTAGAGTTGTACCACATTTAATTAATGTAAAAATATTTTCAAAATCTATCATTCACTATTAGATAAAAAATTAGATATAAAATTATTTGCCCTGGTATACTGCGAAGTGTAAACTGAAGCCTGAAACTGCAATCGACTACAGTTCAGTCTAGTGTTTGACTTGATACTCATCCCAGCAAACTTTGCTCGAGTATTTCATGTTGATATTTGAATGAGCCGACTCGAAATACTAGAGTGTTTATCAATGTTGATTCAAATTGTTGCAGTTTTTAGGCCTTACCTCATTTACGGAGACTAGGGACGTCGGGCATTGCAAGAAGCGTGGCGTCTTGCGGCGAATCGGACTTTTTCGGGTGAAGTTAAGAATAAATTTAATGTAACTGTTAATTTAAGTTGAAATGTATATATCTGTTTGATGCCAAAATAAATGGAAAAAAAATCAGCGCTATACAGGGATTTGTAAAAAATTCGATACAGCACAATGCCGAGTTGAGTTTGTTGTTGACTTATTATATATACATATATATATATATATATATATATATATATACACACACACACACACACATATATATATATACACACACACACACACACATATATATATATATATATATATATATATGTATATATATATATATGTGTTTTTTTGTGACTGTACGTATTATGTGTATTTTATGTAAAGCGTCGTATTTTTTTAAGTCAATAAATCTTTTTCTTTCTTTCTATTTACCGCCAGGCTTTTCAGAACGTTCCCGGTAAATGACAGTGGTTTGGGACCAATAACTTATAGCTTATCTTTAGGCATTTTTCCCTTTTTTATTTAGTTTTAGTTTTTATATAGTTGATATTTATTAGTTAATTTATGTATAGTATTTAATTATATGTTTTTAGTTAGTTTTAGTTTGATATTAAAATGTACATTCGTTTCCAATCTATGAAAAAATGCTACTATATAGTATTATTATATCACCGCGTTTGCAGATATCATGTACCTACAAAATACTAACCAAATCGTTAGGTTTGAAATTATTTTATTCTTTATCAAAAATATTGCCCGATTTTATAAAAAAAGTTAATCAAGACATTATTTAGCACATAATAATAGGATAAGGGGGACGAGAAGTGTGAGTGTTCACGCTACCGCAATTAAGTGTGTTTGCCACCAGACCTTTTGCTCATCGTACGAAACATAAGGAACATTGTTTTATATTAAACTAGCGGCCCCGACAGAAGTTGTTCTGCTTTGAAAAAATAAAAATCTAGGACCCGATCCCAGCGTCACCTACCGGTTCTAATTGTGGATTTAAACCATCCGGGAACACACTGAAACACACAAAAACAAAATTACTAAAATCGTGATTATGAGGATTCTAGAATCTGATCTCAGCGCCACCTGCCGGTTTCAACGGGATAAAAAGTATCCTATATCCGTCTCCTGGTTCTAAGCTACCAATTTTCAGACAAATCGGTACAGCCGTTCTTGACTTATAAATAGTGTAACTAACACGACTTTCTTTTATATATATAGATAATCGGCTTTCAAACACACACATTGCATATTCCCAGTCTTAGCAAGTTACGTTGTGTAATACACAACGTATCACTTGGGGCCAATCTCAGGCGTCCAGACCGCAGTAATTTCATCTATATACTTATAATAAAATTGTAGAGGGCGAATTTCTGTACAATTAAAAAAATACTAAAAACCGTGTCAGGGGGATGTA